>SWDC01000150.1:11115386-12449219 GCA_004919715.1 Linderniella brevidens | reverse complement strand
TTTGGGTGGTTTTCGGGTAATTTTACACGGCATTACCATATGCGGTTTGGACGGTTGAGGTGCGGTTTGCGGTTTTTTACCATGTGTGTAAACGCCGCGCTCCATTTTTGCTATCGAGCTTGAGCTCAAGCACTTTTAGTTGTGAGCTTGAGCTCGTCGAGCTTTTCGGCTCCGAGCTCGAGATGGATCACGATTAAAGCCAATGGTGCTCGAGCTCATGGAGCTCGTCAAGCTCGAGCTTTTTAATACAAAATATAAAAAATAACCAAGCTCATGAGCAATAATGAGCTTGAGCTCGACAAACATGAGCTCGACCCAACTCGTCTCATCTTTCACCCGTATTTTTTTACAAATACAAGTAAAATACATGTTATCGAATGACACACCGTGACTTAGTAGTCTTAGGTCAAACAAAGAATTAATGTCTTAATACTATATTAAAAACAAAATATGAACAATAAAAATCGTAACTATAAATTGCAATGTGGAGGCGAAAAACAAAATATAAAACAAAGTCATGTTAGGTACTACGCAATATCAGGCTCGTCATTTCGGTAAAAAAATTCTCGGTTATTACTAAATATATCTAGATCATGTCCATTTCAACTTAGCTATTCATAAATATATTTGACTTTCGAAATATATTAATATAAAAACTAAAATTAATAGATAATTAATATTTGGTTAGCATATAAATAAAACTAGATATGATAAGTAAAAAACATTCTAAATATTAAAAGCATTATGTCGTTTAGTTCCGTGCCATTTGTATAAAAAAATCCGTAACACGCTATTTTCACAGTGCGATTGGTAAATTAAATTAAACCGCAGTTTACGCGGTTTATTTGATAAGTCCGTGCGGCGTGGTGCGACGCGGGTGGTTTTTCAAAGTTGTTGCATGCCCCTAAAAGTGAGTATAGCAGCAGAACCAAAGATCTATCTTTTTTTCCAATTGCGAATCAAAGAAATCATTAGGTAAACACATTACCAATACGAGAATGTGAAAAATGAAAAAATGATCATCAAATTTGATCGCCACACAATGCATTAAGTATGTAAAGTGTGTGCAAGTGCAAATCGCGATAAGTAATAAATTAAAAATAATACTAATTACCAACACCGTGCGATAAAAAACTTGAGCGCTACGCAATGTAGTGTGTCAAGTAATTGCGACAGGCTGTGTACCTATCGTTCGTAGAATGACTCCAGCGAATATCCGAATATCGATATGAGGGAATAAACTTGATTATTAATACTAACATATTGACTCGATATCTAGTCTAAATAAATATCTTAAGATTGATATACATATGAAATTCAAAACTTAACTACGACAACCTAAACTAACACGAGATAAAAGACTAAAAGATACGACTAAAAAGATGAGTAATCTCCATATAGTAGATATGTGCTCGGGATTTCAAATTTGGCTAGGTGTCACCGACTAATCCGTAAACTAATGTACCTATGTGAATATCGATTAGGTCTCAGTAATTTCTACTCATTCCTGAATTTAGCAATTACCAATTACAAAGGTCGATTACTTGATGTCGTCCTATAATCGAGTTCCTAACGTTTATGAGAGGTTTAATCGTGTGTTTAGTTGCCACCCTAAAACGATGTACTGCGTATCACATCAGCATATTAACATGTCGAAGCGATAATCAACTCAATACATAGACATATTGAATTGAAGAAACAAATTCATACGATAAATAATCAAAGACTCGTGTTCACGAGTAATTACACCAAAACGACGATTCTACACAATGTTCATCTAGTCTCAAACACCAACAAGATTTGTCTACTCATACTGTAGAGATTATCAACGAATAAAACAGATACGGGGTTTGAGAAACCATAATTTATTCCCTATACGGATGCGTTCTGAGAAGTCACGATAAGTTCCTTCGTCCCGCGTTCAACTCAATAATCTCAAACACCAACAAGATTTGTCTACTCATACTGTAGAGATTATCAACGAATAAAACAGATACGGGGTTTGAGAAACCATAATTTATTCCCTATACGGATGCGTTCTGAGAAGTCACGATAAGTTCCTTCGTCCCGCGTTCAACTCCTCAATAATTCTTCGTTGGATTCCTTCTTCGATTGCCTCCCTTTACCTCCCTAGGTCGTGTAGATTTAATTTGTGGAAATACATTTTAGAGTAAATTCCGGGTCTTTATATAAAGGTTCGACAATCTCATGGCCTTGGTTCGGCCGTGGGTTCATCAAGATGCATTCTGCCAAAATTTTCACAGTCGTGGGAAATACCTCACTGGGGTGGGTTTATTCTGCCCATTTTCTGCAGATCCTCACCTTTGTGGGCTTTGACTCAAGTGGCCTGGGATGGTTGTGCTCAAATTCAAGCCATTTTCCACGGCCGCAGATCTTCTTCAAATGGTCGTGCGGTTCTTTAGCTTGGTCGTTGTCGCTTGATTTTCGTCCATTTTCACCTGGTATTTCCGGAATATTTTCTTGTGTACCTTCAATATAAAAATAATATAAATACTACGAATAAACACACAACATGACGATAAAATACTCGAATTTGACCTAGTAATAATAAAGATAAACGTATAAAATTACGTTTATCAAAATTTTTATTTCGAAACTTGAACCGAAAGAAAACCACGGGATCGTAATCTAGTCAGACTCCATTAATTTTTTAAGTCAGTACTCGCACTTCTAACACCCTACTAGAGTGCTAAAACTTACAAACTTTTCTATGCGCTGGATTTATAGCCCACCGATACCATCTTTTTTCATTCGATTAGAACTAGCAGCTTAACGCATCATATATATATATATATATATATATATATATATATATATATATATATATATGTTTTAATCTGTTCAATGTATCAGCAGATGCCTAGTAAACTTTAAACTCGATTATCAAATAACAAGCCTCTTATGAAATAAAATATTTCATTCATATAAAATAAATTAATCGAACAATGCATAAGCCCTGTAAATTTTTCCTATTCCACGTAGGACATTTCACAGGCATATCCCTGATACGAAGTTGGGTCAGAGTCAATGACATTGTCCAAGGACTACATACTGAAGAATATCTTTAAGTTTCAGAGCCAGTCAATGTAATTTGGTCCGACCAATCGGTTCGCAGTAAGCAGTATCATAAGTGGGTTTGTCATTTTTGCAAAATAGGGAGAAACTTAAATATATGTTGAAAGTAAACAACATTTCAAGGTTCTTGATGCCGTTCATAAAATGCAGACAATGAATTTACGCTTCGTTTTACTCCACTATTTTATACAAATTCCCCTACTCCACACATCATTTCGGAAGCCTCGTTGAAGATCTTCATAGTGGAGTTGATGTCCCCGATAGACGTAAACGAGCTTCAACCTCAAAAATTTTACTAAGCCGCCTAACGTTCGACGACGTGCATAACACGAACCAGTCGAATGGATATCAAGTGTAGCTATCTAAGTGCCACCTATTCAACTTAATTCAAAACCTCGCACTTCAACCACGCCTTCTGCCTTAATACTTCTTGGGACATAGTTGGTTGGTCGAGCGATACTCAAATGCATCCGAGCTCCACCAAGAGAAGAGCGAATGCACAATACCGGCTAATCCGAAAATAAACTGCACACCGACCTCCCGAAAAGGCTAAATTCGAGCATGATAGAATACATTTATCGAATCCCTTTACTCAATTAGTATTTGACGTGGGAGAAATATGGTCTCATTCAATCACATAAGCATGTAGGTACATAAGACACGTAATCACATTAGGAAAATAAATCTGAAAAGAGTAAACCCTATGCATGACAAAGACTATGCAAACTAATTCTAATCCGCCCTTATTACAACGAGGCTTCTCGCCCTATCTTCAACTTTCGGGAACAAAAGGTTTTGAACCACCATGTATGCAAAGTATCGAATGTTCATCATTAGACTATCATATCTAATAAATCGGTAAAATACAGCACAACGAGACTTATGTCTTGAACAAGTTGTAATCCAAGTAAAAACCAGGTAACGTCCCTTAGATGGAGTAACTAATAATTTGTTTCTGTAATTTTCATGAAAATCACTTTTAGTCCTCGACACTGTACAAAACTAGCCCAATATGTTTAGCTCTTTTATCATAAACAATCCTTTACGGCCATTTTTTGTCCTAATCAACCATCGACGCTGACGTGGCAATACCATGTCAAAAGTTTCACTTCGTCTAATAAAAAAAGTCATATTACCCATCTCTCACGTGCAAAATGATCATAAACACTCATTTTTGTTCAATTTTTGTCATAGTTAACCAACGGTGTGGATGAGGTAATGTCATGTCATAAGTTTCACTCCACCTAATAAATAATTGACATATCACCCCTTCAAATCACCCCTTCCGTACGTGCAAAAAAATTAAGGTAACATGGTCGGAAATGACTTTTTATCATAAATGATCTAAACATATCGGACTATTATTGTACAGAAGAAAAGTTAGAGGACTCATAGCGATTTTTGTGAAAGTAAAATGGATTGTTTATGATAAATGACTCAAACATATTAGATTAATTCTGTACAAGGAAAACTTAGACGACTAAAACTGATTTTCATGAAAGTTACAATACCAATTATTAGTTACTCCTCCCTTAAACATATAACTTTGTAACTTTCTTAAGTCCGGGAAGGTGTTTCACATAACATGCAATTTGACAATTTAAATTGACATCAAGACCCGAGCATTGAATACACCAAAGAGACCAAGTCGAAGATTTTGTTTAAAATCGAATTAAATGAATTTTCCAAAAACATTCATGAAGATCGTTTTAAAATTTTTAGGATCTTGACGGGCCGAGCTCCTAGGCCCTAATTTACAGGCCACCATGCTCACTGTCTTTGAAGCGTGTCCTCCGCCATCGGCGAGTCTCCGGTTTGCACCGAGTCCAAAATGGTGCCACCGTCTTTGCCCTGGTTGTTCGATAGTCAGGCCCGACACACACAACATGCTCGAATGTCGTGTGTGCACGTACCACATGAGAATGGAAAAAGATCTTAGTCACTTTTCATTTGAAGGGAAGAATGCTAGACTCGCCACGATCTTTTGGCCACCAGCGAGGATCCATTACCACACCAACGCGAGTCACCGTCTAGTCGTTGGATGGCTAGCGTTGGAGAACTTGAAGAGGAGAATTTTGTGTTTTGGTGTGTGTTATTTTCGAGCTAGAGGGATGAATCAGCTCTTAAATTTGTCCAAACATGTTTTAGCCTTAGTGAGATTCCACTAATGCTATATGTGTCACACTCATCACAAGGTACATATCATGTGCATCGATGTGTAATAATTCTTATCGAAATGGATCCGTAGACAGCCCACCACATTTTAGTAGGTAACTGCCCCGACTGGTTTCATGACATACTCGACTGGTTGCGCTTTTTGCTAGTGTTTGTTTCGCCCAATTTAGCTATTGTCTCCATATTTTGACTTTTGTTCTTGCCTTTCAGTATCTTGATTAACTTATTCCAACCCGAGCCACACAATAAGGTTCCTACGGTAGTTCGTGAAGTCATTTCACAGAGGCTAAAGCTTCTCGAGTATAATATGTAGTTGAAATGATTCACTGATTTGCGTTTTCACCATGTGTGTCATGTATGATCAGCTGCGAATCCGGACGGACTCAATCATGGTATATGTCATGTCATCATGCTTTAATCATGTATGGTCAACATGTTATAACCATTATATCACCGTATGTGGCATGCATGTCACGTATAATCAATGTATGTCATGTCATGTGGAAAAATTGGTGGCATACATGTATGATTGTAGCGACTTTTAGTCCATCATTTTATTGTCCAAGAATCGATCGAAACATTTTCATTCCGGCATAATCGCTCTTGTATGTTTTTTTGTCGAGTGATTCGCATAACTCTTTAGCAGTTTGGCAGCTGGTTAGACATTATATAGAGAGTCATCTAGAGCGCTGAGTATGTCGTTACGAAATAGAAAATCACTATGCAAGCATCCAATCAAACTAGTTGCTGCTCGTTTTCTTCGTTGGCAGCATTTTCCGTATTTTCAGGGTCATGAGATTCGGCTACCATCTCTTGAACTATGTACCATCAAACCTAACTACTCTATTGGCATGAACACCACTGGTTGTTGATATAGTTGGATTTATTCTCATCGATCAAGTTACTATTGTTGTTTCTAGAGGTATCAGTGAGTAATGTCAATGCCTGAACTTAGAGTTACTTTGTGGGTAAGTCGAGGCACGAGTTACGATAACAATTCCCAAGATACAACGCCTTTTCGTTTTGCTTACGTAGAAGAAGGAAATTGAAACTCCAGTGAACTACTTGATACTCGAGAATTTGTTGTTGACTTGGAAGAGGGGATGCATTTGTAAATATCTTATTCATGCAGTGATATGATTAATCGCATTTTCCATCTCGTGAAGGACATATTTGTTGGTTTTAAAAGGTTTCGGGTCAATTCGCGAATAGTCACCAATTTTTAATTGTTTAACTTGCTTTGACTAAGAGTTATTCTTCGAATAGTCACATTTGATTCATTTGTTATATACCCCTTCAAACCCATCATTTTGGATTAAACCGCAGGGCAGTTATGCGAGTCGAACATGTTCCCAATCTAACGGCTCGGATCCCATCACATATCTGCCATCACCTATGGACCAACGGATCTTTGTCACCTCACATACCTAGTGTCCAATCAGAGCCAAGTCGTTGTCTCATGCCTATGTTTCTTGACACATCATCACACACGCCACATCAGAGTGATCGCCACGTTGCCCCTAGATGAAATATATCATTGTATAACTTTAAGATCAATATTTGGCTCTAGCTTGTAGGTGCGTGCATGGTGCGGACTTGGGTACGGTCAGCCTCGAGAGCTACTTGCCCTTGAGCCCGCCTACTTGCCCTTGCAAGTAGGTGCCCTTGAGCCCGCCTCACTAATGGAGTCACCGTTTCTTTGATAACTCACACGGGATAATCGGGAAAAGTTGAGTTTTTCTCCGATGCTGGATGAAATTCAGTTTCTTATATACATAAAATCAGTTATTATTGAGGCCATTTTATAATTGATTTCACTAATTAATTTATCATACATTCGACAACGATCATAAGTACATTAATATTTTATGGACTCTAATCGAAGCATAGATTTTAAACCTTTAATCACTTTCAAGTTTTGTTGAACAATGACTTCTCGATTTTTTAAAAATTCGATTAGTTTGAATTTTACTGTGTTATTGAACTCAATTGGGCTAATGACTTATATGTCTCATCAAATCCAACGGTTTCCACAATAATTTTGTGCAATTAATCATGCAATGTATATTGCCATTGTATTAGTTTCAAGTTATGAACTAGTATTACTTACCCGAGTGAAAAAACCATGCTCTCTCAAAAAAAGTTTCTCTCCCTTCTCTCTTCTTTACCTCCAGCCGCCTCCAACTCCACCCATATGTCCACCAAACTATCAGTTAACCTTTTGGATCTATATGCTTTGAAGAGTTTTGATGATTTATGTAATTTGGGCTATAACTTGAGCAATTCGACATTATTTAAAATGTCTAAGTATATGAGAATATTCGACTATGCATTATGGGCTACATCATTGAAGAATGTCGAATATTTGATTTACATGTGATTATGTGCTTAAGTGGTAAAATTATGCGATCACATGTTATAGATGTCTCACATACTAGGGAATATCTGATTGCAGATATATTGTGCTATTTATGGTAAAAACGTGTAAGAGCTATATATGAAAAGTATGCTATCTAAATATGGAATGTGTTATGATCGCTACGCGGCGCACTAATTATGTAGATTGTGTGTGGATGCAAATTGCGACAAGTAAGAATTAAAACGAATAACTTTATAACTATCACCACGTGCGACATGCACTACCTATCGTTCGTAGTTTATAGTTCTAGCGAGTATTCGAGTATCGATCTCAGGAAATAAATTGAGTACCACTACTAACCTTATCGATTCGATATCTAGCCTAATAAATGTCTTACAAATTATATATTATAAAACTAAATTCCGACAACCTAAACTAACACAAGATAAAGGACTAAAAGATACGACTAAATAAGTACGAGTAACTTTAGATAATAAATATGCGCTCGGAGTATCGAATCCCGTTAGATGTCATCGACATAGCCGTAAACTACCATAATTGAGTGAATATCGATTAGATCGTAGTAATCTCTACTCATTCCCGAATTTGTTGTGGCCCATGACGTTTGTGAGAATCTAATTTAGCAATTCCTAATACAAGGGTCGATTATTTGCTATCGCCATTAAATCGAGTCCTAACGCTCATGAAAGGTCTAATCGTTATTTCATTGTCTCCCTAAACGATACAAAATATCGAATCAACCCATAGACATATTGATACGAAGAATCAGCTCAACATATAGACATATTGGATCGAATAGATATATTCATAAACGATAAATAATCAACGATAACGCGTTCACGAGTAATTTACGGCGAAACAACAATTCTATAGCGTTCATCTCATCCTAGACACAAACGAGGATTAGCTACTCATGATACATGGATATAGACCGAAGTAGATATAGAACAAGGACATATGAATCATGATTCTTCCCTATACGGATGCGTTCTGAGAAGTCTCGAAGAATTCCCTCGTTCCTTGTCCGATTACGCGATGATTCTTCGTTGAATTCCTCTTGTGAACACTAGAAATCACCGAGGTGTTTCCTAGGGTTCTCGAGCCTCCCTTTAGGTCGTTTAGGTTGTGTGTTTCGAATTGTGGAAGATCGTATTCAGATTTATGGCTTAAAAGCGAACTTTTATAGTGTTTAGTACGCGTCATGCCATAATAGTGGGCCGTCACGGCATGGATGAAGCCGCAAAGGCCTTTTACTGTTGATCGTCACGGCATCGACGAGTGCTCAACATGCCGTGACGGATTCCTGAGAGCTTCACTTTGTTTCTGCCTTGGTCGTCACGGCATGAACAGGGTGTCAACATGCCGTGACGATTTCCTGAGAGCTTAATCTTATTTTGCTTTGGGCGTTCTGGGCATGGACGAGGTGTCAACATGCTGTGACTATTTCCTGGGAGCTTATTCTAGTTTTGCCTTGGTCGTCAGGCATGGATGGGGTGTCAACATGCCGTGGTGCATGCGGGACGAACTTGAGCCGTTTTTCGCTCCGTTTTCGCTCGGTTGTCTCCCATTCTTTTTATGTTCCTTCAACATAAAATAAGTATAAATAACACGAATAGATGCATAAACGGCTACATTAACTCAAAATAAGACCTATTTATAATCAAGATAATATGTTTATCATGTTATATTCTTTTGAATTCATCTATTTTGGGAAGAAATCATGTTGATAAATCTCTGCATGCATCTTACTTGATCGTATATGGAAAAATCGATTAGGATATCTTCTTGCTGAAATAACGGAACCATAAAATGAAAAGATCATCATTGATTGATTTTATAAGATGCTACCTGGATATCACATATGAAAAGTGATGTTGTGGAAAATATCATCGCGAATAGAAGTATATGCCTTGATTTCGAACATGTGCTTTTAAATGGAATCAAATCATGCTATTATAAGATTTTGACCGTTGTAATATTATATGAATGGCATGATTCGACTGGCATATTTTAGTTGCTCGATTATTACAATGATTATATGCTATTTTGGGTATTAATCTTATGATTAACTTTCCATGTAAGTGTTGATTGAAAATGCTTATATATATGAGCAACACTTAGAGGATTGAGCTAACGAGAACTTGCGAAAGTACGCACATAAAAGATATTGAGCAGAAGAAAACAATTGAGAGACTTTGAGCGTTAACTTGCGAATAGTCTTCTGCTACTGAGCGATCACTTGCGAATTTGAGTGTACTGTGTGATTACATCCGCCTCGTCATACATTCTGTCTTCGGACGTGATAAGTATAGGAAGGAGGCAAGGTCGACGTTACGCGCACGTGAAGTGAAGGACTGTGTTCCGGAGGCCCTTCGGTAGCGAGCTGTTTCCGATCGGGAATTGGAGATTCCCTGGAGCGAAACTCGGCGTGCGGTAACCTAGTGTGTCTGGTGTTCGACTTGTTTCGATTTGTTTATTGGGCACAATCAATCAGTTCTGTAACCGACTAAGGTAACATATAGTGATTGATTAACTCTTGAGGAGCAAACCTCAATGAGAGACTAAACCCCGATTGGGCTATAACCTCTATAAAAATCAAGTCTCACGTTACTTTTCTGTTCTTTATATTTTCCGTGAGATATATCTGATACACATCCGATGCAACTAGGAGATAACCGACGAAACATTCTTTGAAAAATAATCACTTAGAAAAAAACTGTTTCTAGGATATCCTATCAAAAGTTTTCGAGAAAGAAGCTTTCTTCTTCCTTGGTGGAGCCCCTTCCGATGCAGACGATGTCCTTGTAGTCAAAGACCAAACAAAGTGAAGAGTATTATAGATTTTACTTAATAGTCATTTGTGGTATGTTCTTTAGTTCTTCGGGTCCAAGACCGTGATTCTCGTTTTCTGACGGTTTTTTGTCCCTTCTTTGTTTTGTCTTGGTTGATTATGCTCATGTGTGAACTTTGTTCTCTCCCAAACGATTATATTATCGGAGAGACCTGTTCGGTTATTTAGCATGTGTGTTTTGTCGTTATGAAATTCAAACTATTGTTCAGAAAAAAAGAAAAAAGTTTTGAACTAGTATTACGGCCGCATATGCGATCTTGTCTAAATGTCTTGTAATAATACTATATTATTTTCGAGTACCATTCGTCGTTTATTGCATCTTTGATCTTTGAGTCTGCAGTATACATATTTTGACCCGACTCTTTGGATTCCCGTCAACCCCTTAAATTTTTCTCCATTTTCACAATTCTGAACAATTAAATATTCAATCTCGATTTTGACCATTAATAACTGCCATATCAACTATCCACTAACCTAGGATATTGGCAACATTGAATAAATTACACTGTGCCAATCAAGATAATCTAATATTAAATTTAATTTACTCTAGTTGATTTACTCCCAGTACTGTCTAATAATAAATTTTCTTGTCCATTCTTCATGACATGCAAAATGAAAGTTAAATAACCACAACAGAACGTTCCACTTCACTCTTATCTTTAAGATTACGTGCTTATCTCCACGAACAATAATAAATTATTTTTAATCTGCAGCCTCTGCTTATTTATACAGACAGAGTAGCAGAGCAACACCCATCAATCCATATGAAAAAAGAGAATAATTAAAATACATAAGAAAAATGTCAAGATCGAGTTTCATAGGACTGTTCTTACTCTTCTTGGTAACTTACGAGGGTGTTCTCAATGTCGACGCCGGACAGAGACAATCAAGGCCAAGGCCTCGGCAGCCTACACATCCGCCACCTCCAAGACCTCCTCCCCCTCCACCTCCCCGTCTGGTAACAAATAAATAAAATTTTGCTTCTTTTTTCTTTCTTAAATTTGTTGTTTCCATCACCAATTAGTACCTTCCTTCTTCAAATTCAATATAAAAAATCCATTTATTAGTTTTGAACAACGCTTATGCATTGATTGTTCAGCCGGCGGAAAGTCATGTATGGTGCGTGGTGAAAAGGGATGCGGACAAAAGAGACGTATCCGCATACATTGAGAGGGCTCGGAGGGTACGGCCCGATGAACACAGAATGACAGAGAAAGGAGGAGTTTGCCACATCAAAGGACTGCAAGCATCTTTTCTGCTCCACATGGAATTCTACAGAACGCATTCTTGCTATTCTGTGATCGGAACGTATACGCATAAAGATCCATGTAAGTCTCCAATTTTTTTCTCAATATAATAAAATAAATAGCTAACAACTTAATCTCTTTCGCATGCAGCTACAGGCCGATGCAGGTTTCCAGTTATCAATCTGAACGGCATGGTCATTGCAGATCAGATTTCTTCGATCGACACTATTAAAGACATATCGAATAACTATTAGTACAAGCCAATAATTAGCATCTAAAACTATAAAAGCCTTTTGTAGCTTTCTAAACAGTACCATGAATAAAATTGCAGCTTTCTGATTATGTTCATAATTCATACTATATATATAATATATATATATATATATATATATAATTAAATGTATAAATCATCATTGTAAGGATTAGTTTATATGTTTCGGAGCGCGAAATAAATACTTCGGCTTTTTATACACTTAACAATCTCTGTTGGTAGTTAGTTCGGTTTGAACATACTATCGGTCTAATCAACCAGTGAGGTGAGAAGCAAAAGATTCCTCAACCTCTGATCCGACGTTAAATGGGTGTGTTTGTGTGTCCATTTGAAGAGAAACACATAATTTATAGTAGCCTTTGGTTTACAACATCGTTGTATAACCCAAATAATTAGACACTCTCTAATTACCCCTCCTCTAGCACTCAACCTCGAGTTCACTGACTTCGCCATCTTTTTACAGTCCACTGGTGTTAAACTTTTAGGTTATCGGGGCCCACGCACATGCGGCGCACGGAGGAGGGAGAAATCATATAAGCTTGATGGGATTCATTCCTAAAACCAATTGGTGATAGGAGGAGTGACACATCGGCTTATACGGTTTCTCCCTCCTCCGTGCGGCGCATGTGCGCGGGCCCCGATAACCTAAAAATTTAACATGGTATCAGAGCAGAAGATCCGGGCAGATCCGTTAGGTTCGAAAAGATTCGTGTTCCTCATCCGACTCAAAAATTAAAAAAATAAATATACGGCGGGTTCGAAAAGAATAACGTTCCCGACCGATTAAAAAGAATTGAGCTCACATGTGAGAGGGGGAGTGTGAAGAATGACACATGTGGCCAAATATCCCACATCGATTACGACAAGAAAAATTAACCGGTATATAAACTGATGGGTAACTCCTCCTAAAACCAATTGATTTTAGGAAGGAACCCCATCAAGCTTATACGGTTTCTCCCTCCTCCATGCGGCGCATGTGCGCGGGCCCCGATAACCTAAAAATTTAACAACTGGAATTACAATGTATACAACTCTAGTAGCACGTTGAACTGAAACTCAATTCTCAATAAGCTATTTCTCTTTGAGCTCCGAGGAGCTTCTTGTTTTAGCGTTATTGAGGGCTGTGTTGTTTCTTTGTGCAAAGTTGTTCTTCAATTTGTTTCCTTATGCATTTTATACTTGATGATTTGAAGATCGGTTCTTGAGTGACAGACAAATTTCAAGACCGACTTATGAACTTTCAATAAATGTGGATGCCCATAGTGGCCAAGTTGGCTCTTTCCACGCGTTTGTTGTTCGGTCATTACTTTTTATCCATAACAGGATAAACTTCAAGCATAACGGCTCTTTAAATCGCTGCATTGGTTCTGATGATCATCAATGTTGCAACTCACCTTGATGAACAAGTATGTTTACAACTACGTTCTTTTCAGCATTACTCTTGTCATTAGCATCATTATTGATTATTTAGTCCGACAACCTCTTATTTTCCGGTCTGGTTCCTCAACAATCTTATTGGGTAAATTCCCTTTCAATATCCATTGAAGTTTCAACTTCCTTTTAAATACTCTTCGAATTATTTCTTAATGTTAGATACTCATATTATGTAAAAAATTGTATGTTTGGTACCCAAAAAGCGATAAAAGACAAAAATAATCATGCTTCATGCATAAATATTATTTCAACTCTCTCCAATTTTATATCAAGTCAAATTTAAGAATATTATATCAACTGTTATCACTATTATATCAACTGTTCTAATTAGTATACTAATATATTCCATTATTATACTAACTGTTATTATTGTTATACAAAAAATAATGCTATTATAATTTTATTATACCAAAATGATTTTGGCATATTATACCATAAAACACGATTATTATACCAGCAAAATCGCTTATTATACCAATAAAATCGATTATTCTACCAATAAAATTGATTATTCTACCAATAAATTCGGATATATACCAAACAACTCGGATATTATAATAACATATTTTGTATTACAGTGATAACATTTGGTATAATATTTGAATATATTGGGATAATAGTGATATAATACTCTTAAATTTAACTTGGTATAACTGTTGGTATAATATAATTGAATATATTGGTATAATAGTGGAAACAGTTGGTATAACTAAATATGTAAAGAAATGTTATTTTCGTCTTTTTAATGTTTTGTGGTATTAAACACATAATTTATCGCAAAATGTGTACTTAACAGAAAGAAAATATTTGGAGGGAGACTAATAAGTTGAAAAACATAAAGGTAATGAAAGGTAAGTCAATCATGTCCTGGTATTCTTTTTTATTTGTCAATCATGTCGTGGTATTCTTTTACTTCTGTCTTTAGGGAGAGCGCTAACTAGCTCGAGGTTTGGTCGGCCATGATACTGGTAGCTTCATTCTTCTGACCAGTCATGTTCAGCTCGTAACAATACAAGTTTAAATTTTGTTAATTTAATCACTGAAACTGTAATCTGGATTATATGAAATCCAAGACCTTAACAGTTTTCCCCTTGTAAAATTTTTTATTTCATTTAGAATTGTTGATACAATTGAGCATAATGTATAGGTCTCCTTCTCTTGTTTGTCCAGTCAACTTCAGTGTTTTCCATCGAAAGGTATTTGGCAGTCAACTTGTTTCTTTATGCTCGCCTTGTGCTGGCTGAGGTGTGTCTGCTTTGTGTTGTCCCCTTTTTGACAAACACAAGTGATATGTGCACTTTCTCCTAACCTTAACTACAGAGGTACACTGAGCATGCTTAAATTGGCGTGGAGAACGGAGAATCAAGACTTGAGTTTAGTCTTAGTTCTGAATTAAGTGTGGGCTACGCTAGCCTATTAGAGAAAGTACGCCCCACTACTAGAGAGATAGACTATGGACTAACGAACACACAACTTAGTCTATTGCTAAGGTTAAATATGGTAATTAACCTTCACAATTTTAACTAGGTGTAGTCTCGAAAATTATAATATGAAATAGGTCAAATATAGTAAGAGATATTAAGAATATCTCAACTTTGACAAAGTAAAATTCAAAATGCATTATTATATGTGATTTTCCAAATTAAGTCTAGCTAGGGATGAGTTTTTTCTAGCCTTGTAAAAACTATTGAGTCCTACTCGAAAATAGCATGTACAGTTGCAAGCAAGCAAGTCCGAGCTATCCGAACTCTGACCTTGTTATCATCCATCGAATGTGAGCAGTGCTCGGATACACCGAGACATCGGCGTGGCGATCTGGTACAAAGAAAATGCATGGTTTGCTTAAACACGAGAAAGACGATCTAGTAGTGCCACATAGGGTTCGATCCTTCCCTTTTGTGTCTCTATGTTATGTTTATTTCATGTTTCCAATCCGAGCGATGGTGTGCAACGGAATCTCCAAAACTTTGGTACGCAAGCGTGCTCACAGCTCAGGGAACCCGAAGAGTTTCCCATCCCAACATTTTGAAAACTCAATCACTGAATGTATACGCTATTATCACTAATATCTGTCGTTTCACCTATCTACTAACCTAGGATATTGACGACGTTAAATGAACTTAGTTTGTGCCAATCTAGATAATAAAACAGTAAAATTAATTAATGAAGTAGCTTTTCTCCTAAACTGTCCAATAATAAATTTTCTTTTCCTTTCTACATGAAATGCAAAAAAAATAAAAATAAACTAATTGCAACAAGAACATTTCACTTCGCTCTTATCTTGGGGAGATTACGTACTTATCTCCACGTAACAAAATTTATCAAATTTATTTACAAAAGGGAAAATTATAAAATTAAGTCATTAAGTATACATACATATTTTCGTTTTTCGGTCACTATGTTTGATAATTGTAAAAGTAGGTCACTAACTTTGTATGTTAAAACAATTTTGGGTCATGTTTTCAATTTTAGGTCACTAAGTATATATTTTTCGATTTTGGGTCACTAAATATAAATTTTGGATCACTTAAAATTCAGCCTCAGTAAATTTATATAGAGCAGCAGTACCATGAAGCCAATCATCTGAAAAGGAAAATATAATAAGGAACGTATAAGAAAAATGTCTAGATTGGATTTAATAGGACTGTGCTTCTTCTTCTTGTTCACGTACGAGAGTGTTCTCAATGTCAATGCCGGACAGAGGCAGTCCACGCCAAGGCACCGGCGGCCTCCACCACCTCCGCCAACTCCACGACCTCCTCCACCGGTTAACAAATAAAAAATTTCTTCTTTTTTCCTTTTTTTTTTTCTCCATTACCAATTAGTAGGTACCTTCTTCTCGATTCAATGAAATACAGAGCAGTTAATTACGAGTCTTAAATAACGCTTATGCATGCATTGTTCAGCCGGTAAAAATCCACATATGGTGCGTGTTGGGTAATAGAGCGAGTCAAAGAGACGTATCTGCATACGTTGAAAGGGCCCGTAGAGAGCGTCCGGAGGATTACAAGATGGTAGATGTAGGAGGAGCTTGCAACATCAGAGGATTACAAGTATCGTATCTGCTCCACATGCACTTCTACAGAACATATATTTGCCATGATGCGATCGGGACTTTAACGCACAGGGATCCATGTAAGTCTCCAAGGTTTTCTAATTTTGATATATATCATATAATAGGCAGTCTCCGTTGTAATTTTTTTTTTCGTACGCAGCTCAAGGACGATGCCATTTTCCAATAATTAATTAGCACGACGTAATTGCAAATTAGATCGATTAATATTAATGATATATATCGAACAAATATTATTATTTCCAATCGAGTTGGTATCTAAAATTATGAAACCTTTGTAGTTTTCCAAACAGATCGCTGAATAAATACGTTGGTTCTGTAGCTTTCTAAATAAAAATAATGGAAAATTATAAAATTAGGTCACTAAATATAAATATACATGTTTTCGTTTTTTGGTCACTATGTTGATAATTGCAAAAGTATGTCACTAACTTTGTATGTGAAACAATTTTGGGTCATGTTTTCAATTTTGGGTCACTAATTTTGTAAACATATTGACCAAAAATTGAAACATGTATAATTAGTGACCCAAAATCGAAAAATGTATATGTAGTAACATAACATTGAAAACATGTACCAAAATTATTTTCACATACAAAGTTAATGATCTAATTTTGCAATTATCAAACATAGTGACCCAAAAACGAAAACATGTATACTTACCTAAAAATAAATAAGTCAATCTACTAAAAATATATATATTAAATAAATAAATAAATAATGATCATATTATATATATATATAATATAAGTCAATCTTGGTGTTTAAACCAATGTCTTGAAATCGAATTTTCGAACCAGACCAAAAATTTTACTGGTTTAAGGTTTAGTGGTTTAACCGGTATCAAACTGAAATAAAACTAGAGTTAACTCGTTGCCTCCATGAATAATAAAAGTATGTTTTATAAAGAATCAATCAAATAACTGAGAGTTAACTCACAAATGATGTGTCAAAATTAAATAAAAGTAAAATGTATTGGTGGTTAAAAATTAAGCAGGTGTTTGTTTTGGGCTGATCCTCCGAAACATCAGGGCGGTCCCCTATCACTTTCTCATCACCTCGTTTGTTTAGAGAGGTGATGAATCATCACCGTGATGGGGGATCACCTAGGTGATCAAAATGAGGCAATATTCCCACTCTTGGATCACCTAAAAAAACAAGGTGGTCCTCCATTACCTTGGGGAGGAGATTTTCATTTTTTATGGACAAAATTACCCTTTATATTTTAACATTCATTTCGTATATACACGTATTCATATTTTCAATTACATAACTAACATAATTATAAAAAAATATTTAATGCTTAAAAAATAAAGGAATTATATTGAAAGTTATAGATAATATAATTATAATTAATACTAGATTTGAAAGGCCAAATTACTGAATTAGGTCACTAATTATGACTCTCGTGTTTTTTGGGTGACCAAATTTCATAATTGCAAACTTAGGTCACGAATAAGTAACATATCTGATTCTTTTGGGTTGCCGGTTAATTTTTCGGCGATAAGCGCCGGAAAGCCGACGTGCCGACATGGATGGCTGACATGTCGTCGGCAACATCGGATTTTCAGCAATTTTTGCCGGAAAATTCACTGTGACCAAAAAGAAATCACATGCGTTACTTAGTGACTTAAGTTTACAGTTACTAAACATAATGACCCAAAAACAAAAACTGGTATAGTTAGTGACCTAATTTAATAATTTGGCTGATTTAAAAATATATATTTAAAGCTTAAAAATAAAAGATATCTATTGACGAATTACATAAAATAATTATACATAATGATTAAAAAAGTTAATATTTAATATTTTAAATTAATCATTATCACATAAAATATCAGCTCAAAATGAACATATTAACTCATTTTACTTACATAATATATATGATTAAATATGACATTTACGCATCACCCACACATCACTGTGATTCAACAAACACAATAATATCATATTGGTACGCAAGATGAAATATCACCCCATAATAAACACGGCGATGACATCACATTAATCCACATCACGGTGATACTCACATCACTGTGATGTTGGATTACCTCAACAAACACCCCCTAGTTGTACAATGGGGGTGATGGCAAATTGAACTAATAAACTAGTGGGTCAAAAATTAAATAAAGTAAAATCTATTGGGAACAAAGTTAATTTTAAAGTTAAATTTAATATGCGCTAGGGAGGAATCGAATTCAGTCCAATTAAAACATCTTTATCCAAAGAGTTGCCTATAAGCTAAACCAATATTTTTTAAAATTAGTTATTTTCATTATATCTATATCATTTTTTTTCTGTTTTTTTTTTGTTTAAATTAAAACTTGAACCGGATCGGACCCGAACTAAATTTTTGACCGGTTCATGGGTTTCCAGTTGAAACCGAGCGGTCTGGTTCCAAAAACCTAGTTTAAATCTCTAAACCATATACGCCAATCTTTAAACCATATACGCCATCCAACTTGATATCTATTGTGACAACCTTTCCAAAATACTTGGAGTATTTTTCTAAGTCTTTTGATTCGTGCGGCCTAATCTATGCCGTATAAAGTTAGTCAGCCTTTTTTCCCGATTACTTTCTCACAGAATCTCTCGTGTTAATTTGCTCGCGAGCATTATTTGTTACTTCGATAGTTTGTATGAACATGAAAGTACACAAGAAATACAGGCAATGCCCTACCTTCAATCTTAATCTCGGAAAGATTACAAGGATTGTCAAAGGAACACAAAGCACTATGTCGAATGAGCTAAGAACAAGACAACGAGATATATTTATAGGCTACATGTGGTGATAACTAGCAGCGCTCAGTAGGCTCATCATGGAGCAGAACTGTCCATCGTGGGCAGTTCCAATAAGCCAATTGTTGATGAGGTAACTGCCATGCAAAAATTGGCAGAACAGTCCTCGAAGCAAAGCTACCGAGCCTTGTTGTGATTTGGCTTGGATTTCTCACCTACGACCTTGCTCTTCTAGTTCAACTTGCCCCACTCGAACCACTTAACACAATTTGTTGATACTTCACATATATCGCCCACAAGCCTAAGTGTCGCACCAAGCTAACACCAATTATTTCTCAATGTCGCGCGCATCATTAGATCCATCGCACGGAAAGTACCGGTTGACGCGCACAAACTGTCGCATATATCCTCAAGTCTCGCATGTGTCGTATGCCAAATTTCTGCGCGTTGTGCCGAGTCTCACGCGAAATGTGCCATGCGGGATGTGTTCCTCGCAAGATTTGGCCAAGTTGGGCATCCCACCAAGAAAACGCCTTTGTTTCCGTGGCACGTGCACATAATGTGTCAATGACGAAAGACCACGTCATCCTTTAAGTTAAGGCTCTAATAAACCATCCCCACTCAAAGAGCTTGACTCCCTCGTCAAGGTAAATACTTCAAGGTTCAAGTATGCATCAACTTGTTTTGTACGAAATTTCAAGTTCACTTCTTTCTCCCATGTGGCATTGACTCTGCTTCTCTTTCCCTTGAATCAGGATCTGGGTTTGCCTAGCTATTAAATTATATCCTTTCGTCCGATGAATTAAGATTTTCAGAATATGTGTTTCGTATTCTTTTCTAAACAGATACGAGTGTCACATGTTATCTTTTCAATTACGCATTCTCATGGAACTTCTTCAAAAAGTTGACATGGAATGTCAGATGGAGCATGAGTTGATCGGACAACTTCAAGTTGATATGTCAAATTTCCCACTTGGTCCATAACTTGGAATATGCCATCGTACTTAGAATCAATCCTCGTTGAGATGCCTTTGCACTAACATGTTTCCATATTTGAGGGGTTAGTTTCAATAACGTCTCGTCTCGTAGTATACGTATATTTACGCATACTTCGCATTGCTTTGCCAAGCTGTCTTTTGCATCGTCCAACAAGTAGTCGTGTTACTCCCTCACAGAACACTAGGCTGCAGGGCCCTACTTTTTGGCTGTTGGTAGCTAACTCACAAGGACATAGAGGTTGCTTCCCATATACTAGTGGACTCTTGCCTGTTGGCGAGGCTTTATGCAAATTATTGCAGAATTGATACTTGTCAAGCAATTTTACCCAATTTTCTGGCTTTCTAAGACGTATCACCGCAGTATGCTTCCAAAAGTTGTTTCATCCACTCCGTCTGACCATCGGTGTGCAGGTGATTGGCAGTGGAGAACTACAGCTTTTGTGTCCAACATATTGAACAAAGAAGTCATTGCCCGTGAATTATGCATCTCGATCATTGATTATGTCTTAAGACAACCGAGAGTACTTCACCACGTATTTGCAAAATAAATTAGTCGACCAATCCGTTAGGCATGCTTCAGGGGTAGCTATAAAGACAACATATCTAGAAACTCGATCTACGACCACAATAATCCAAGTCATACCATATATATTTGAAAACCCCGTGATGAAACCCATCGAGGCGGATTGGCATGGATGGTCGAAAATCGGTATGGGCTTAACAAGCCTGCTTCTTCCGTTCGGTCTTGTCTAGTTGGCATACTAAGCATGTCTTCACATATGCTTCAATATTGTTCTCCATCTTCGCCCAATAGTATCATCGGGACAACAAGGGCATCGTTTGTTAAAAAAAGTGGCGACGCAACCCGGGAGCTAGTCGAAAAAGTGGTAAGGTTTTTTGTTAACTTTGTTTTTATTATGAATTAAATGTGTTTTTACTAATTGTATATATCATTTAAACAAACACTTGCACGAATAATAGACTCAGGGGGAATTTGTCCACGTGAGACACCATGACGTAATGTCCAACTCTGTAGGAAAATCCTATCATCTCAAGCAAGATAGAGGTTTCGGAAAATGAGACGATTCGGAGCATGTTCGGCAACCCATCCGAGCGATTGAGGGGATGTTATCCGACTAGCATTTACCATGGATCAGATGAGGATCGAGGTGAACGTCATGTGAGGGCATAGATGATGACTGAAATGAAGGCTCACTAAAGGCTCGAGTGGCTTCTCAAGTGGCGAGTCAGATGAAGGTCATGCTTGCTCAAATGGGAATGCAAATGCCTAACGTGGAGCATGAAGTGAACATGTGATACCCTGCTTCCAACCCCATAGAGTATTCGTAGTTCTCATGGATCGGCCACTGATCCGTTTCTCGAGTCGATGGTGAGGTAATAACTATGATTGATATCATGCTGGTTGATATCACAATTAACTTATTTCACATTAACTATTATTTCCTTTTAAATCGCATAGTATTCCAAGGTACGATTGACATTGAACATCAACGAGGCATTAGAGTTCGTCGCTCCGGGTCGGTACGGATAAATGAAGAGGCATTAGGGAAGTTACCGATGAAGAGCTAGGACGGATAAATGAAGATGAATCGCATGACTTGATTGGAGCGTGGTTGCAAGTCTGCGCGATCATTGTCTTTATTTGTTCGGGGCTCTCTCGTCCCGGAGGATCGACTGACAACATCCTTCATATTTAGTATGGATGACGTACTACAATCCAGGACGTGAGAGATTTCAGATGTTCATCCACGTCAGGGATATCTGGGACATGTTGAGACTCGTGAATTTGGATGCGGCAGTGATTCAACTCTTTATGAGGTATCCTAATTTTTGTTGAAACAAATCATTATAAGTTAGATTATTGTATAAACTTTGTTAATTATCGCAATTATAGATATCTTTGTCAAGGGTCATTGGAGTTTCGGTACTTCAATCCTAGTTATTTAAGTGTTATGACCTTTGATAATAATGTCAAAATTAACTATATGGTTGTGGCTTTCATAGATCGTACCAGTCATGCAATTACTCCTTTACTCCTTATTGTGAAGAGTAAGTAAAACATATTTCATTTGATATATTATTTGGTTATGACAACATGATAATTGATGTGTTTTTTTAGGCAACATTGGTTTTTTATGGTGATCGATTTTGCCACGAACAACGTATTTGTGTCCATCCGTTGGCACCAAAGATCGGTTTGAAAAAAAATGCGGGTTAGTGATCCAACGAGTAAGTTTTGAAAAATAAACTTCATATATTTGTCATTTTACTTATATTACATACTTCAAAATTTCAGGCGATAAAGACGGCGTCGTTATTTAGTGCAGTTCAACATAAAAAATGCGTCCCTACAAATTGTACACCATGCAAGGTTTCGCTGTTTTATTTAATTATGTATTAAGGTTGTGATAATATAGTATTAACATATTGTACTTTATTCTTTGTTAACCTTAATGTCCACGACAACCATCCGGTATTGAGTAGTGTGGCTACTACGTCATGCAATACATGTACAATGAGGCGCGTCGAATAATGGAGATGTAACTTGGTAAATGTATGATAATAAAACTATATATTCCAGTATTTTCGATTAATTATAATTATGTATATATGTTTTAATTATATTATTCTTGTTCAACATTATAGACCTTAGAATGGCTCATTACGACAACACATCGATCGATTCAAGAAATGTTGGAGTTGTGGTTTATCGATTCACCTACGACAATGCATCCTAGAATGGCTCACTTAGTCAAGTGAGTTTTGTTGAATTTTGTAGAACTTTGTTGCTGGACTTTTGTCGATCAATAGTCAAACTTTATCGAAGTGAATTTGTTTGCAAGTGGTTTATTGATTGAATGTTGGTGCTTTGTTATAATTGTTGGTAACGGTTTGTATTGTTTGGATGCCCAAATAATAAAATATATTATTTAAAAATAAAAAATGGTTGTAGCCAACAACTATCGCTTGTTGGGACCTTAAGTGACGGTGATGGACTAAACCAGACGCTTAGGACACCTTACGAGCTACCTTAAAGCGGCTGCCGTCGGTGAAACCGTCGCTTATAGTAGAATATGAGCAACTCCTAAAAAATCATCGCATATAATCACGAAGTATGTGCGTCGAACCAAATGGCTGTCGCCAAGAAACCGTCGCCTACAGCTTTTCACGACGGTCGACTAGTGAAAGTATCATAAAATAGTCGTCGAGTTGATCATATAGTTGATGTAAGATTAAAATATCACGGAAATGGATGTTATTATTATTTATAACTAAAAAAAACCTTCAGAAAATGCTAGCTAGCTACGCATAGGCGCACTTTTATTACAATCATAACCTACGCTTAAACCCTAGCTAGCTTCTTAATTAATATTAGCCAATCACAACAATATTCTTGAATAGAGATCCCGAAGTAGAAAAAGAAAAAGAACAACAATCGAGATATCACGACACCTACCCTTCACTTGGAGACGATTCCGGCTGCTGATCAACACCCTGCTCAGCCTCGGCACCGCCGTGAACCGCCGCCGCGGCCGCACGCTTCCTCTTCTTTTTCTCGTAGTTGACGCCTCGAGCCTTACTTTGCACGTCACGGACTTCTCGCAGATAAAGCCTGACGGCCCTAGCACCAAACGGGTTCATCTCGGGTTTCCCTCCATTTTCTTCGAACGCAGCCCTTAGCCTTCCCACAAGCGCGTCGAGACTACCCCAAGCCTGTCTGAGCGGGCAGGGACACGGGGCGGGCGGGTTAGGGTTTCCGTAGAATGGGCAGACCGGGCTGTGGACCTTGGTCTTGCCGAACTGGTCAAGGTACCTGTTTCCATACAATTCAAAGCATGCACATATATATAATATAAGTGTGTGTTGTGTGTGCGTTCATAATAAGTTTACTGAAAATAAGAGCTCTGAAGAAAAATCTGTGTAGTATCAAGTCATTTGAAAAGACCTTATAATGCCCTTTTATGGACAATATATCATATTTCACGGATAGTGAACTTTGTCTTCAAATAGATATGGTAAATTATAATACTCATTATAATTTCAAATTTTCAATTGATTAGTGCTGAAAATATTCTTTGCTTCCACATGCTTCTCACTCACGACT
This sequence comes from Linderniella brevidens, assembly GCA_004919715.1. Taxonomy (NCBI): domain Eukaryota; kingdom Viridiplantae; phylum Streptophyta; class Magnoliopsida; order Lamiales; family Linderniaceae; genus Linderniella; species Linderniella brevidens. The sequence continues at coordinate 12,424,829 of SWDC01000150.1, read as the reverse complement.
CATCCTGTCTTGAAAACACCACCACACATTTCCAGTAATAAAAAAAAGTCTAGCTCAACTTATAGGGTTGCTGTCCAAATGCATTAATTATACCTTAAAAATTCTAAGACGTGCGCCCCACTGCAGCGGTGGAGGGCGAGGGGAGGGCGGTGGTTCTTGAGATACTGATTGAAGGTGTTCCAGTCGCGGCGTTTCTGATTTTCGTACCGGGAAGAGGAGGACGTGGAGGAGGAGGCGGCGTTAGTGGAGGTGGAGGATGACGTCGCGGCGGCAGAGTAGGCGGACGCAGTGCCCGTCTCGGAGCTTGCGGGCTCGCTTTGATCTGGATTGGTAAATAACGACGGGTCCATATTATTTATAATATCTAAAACCAACTCAAAAGCATGATTGCTTCAATTAGAAATAAAACAAAAATAAAAAAAAAAAGAAAGAAAAGATGGTGATTCTTGATCCGATGTGGTGGCTATTAGGTCATAGACTAGAACTAGGGTTTGATAGCTTTGAAGCTAACAGCAGATGAAGTTGTGAATTTATAGGGCAGAGAGATAAAATATGAGCATTTGGACGAAGTCCGAGATTAGAGTGTAACAGAAAAACCAGCGAACTATCAAGATCACTTTAAAGAAAGACTACTATAAGTGGGAAGACGAAAAAGGTGTTCCTTGATTGAAATATCACGAGGTGAGTCTACAGATGAAGAGGGGTCCTGTGTTTTGTGAGAGAGAGAGAGAGAGAGAGAGAGAGAGAGAGAGACTGGTGATGGCCAATAAAGCGACCTCGGGAGTTATAAGGAAAACTAGTTAGTCGCTATTTAATCAAGACCTTCACCTAGATATAGAAGTAATCTATGATGACACTTTTACTTGGGGTCGAGTTAAAATTTATACAATTCACCGAATCGCTGTTATTTCATTTGACATGAATGATTGAAAAAAGTAGTCCAAAATTTATTTTGAATGTAGTATATTTATTTGTATTATAATGTCCATGTATGGCGTACGAACAAGTATTATGCCCCATCGGGTCAGACGCAGGGAGGTTCAAACATGGGATAAACCGGAATAAACCTACTCGGTCCGCCTTCATTCTTGGTCGGCTCTCATCACCGACAATGTTCTTATCGCCTTTGAAACTAATCATACTCTTACGACCCTGAAGAGATACAAGATGATCCAACGTGACAGCGTGACATGGCAGTACAGCTGGAATCTATTGTACAGCTGGAGCATAAGTTAATTTGTTATTAATTGGTTAGCTCTTTTAACTGTTCGATTAGCATATAAATACCTATAGTTCATTAACGTACAGTATAGATTATTATCAATAAAAATTGACTTCAAACTTCTAATTTCTGTTCTTCTCTGCTCGCTCTATCGTCTCTATCAATTTGCCCAATCTTAGCTCGATCATGGTATCAGAGCAGCTGTGAATCGATTTCTATCCTTCATCCTTGTAATTTCTGAAAAACAATTAATTTGCGAACATGTCTGCTGGCGGAAATTCCAATCCAAACTACTCTGCTATGTATGAGCTTCACGGATCGGATTCTCCAGGTGCAATTCTCGTCACAAATCTGTTGACAAGAGATAATTACGCCTCCTAGAGTCATGCGATGAAGGTAGCATTAGGAGCAAAGAAAAAGCTAGGGTTCGTCAATGGAGAAATCAGTGAACCAGCGAGAACAGATCCAAATCATGGAGCTTGGGAGCAGGTAAATTTCATGATTGTGTCATGGATCTTGAATTCGATGTCCAAGGAAATTGCAGCAGGTTATGCATTTGCGTCGAATGCGAAAGTCCTTTGGGAAGCGTTGAAATCGAGGTACGGCACTTCTAATGCTCCTCAGATTTTTAATCTGCAAAAGGAAATTGTTTCTATCACTCAAGAGAATTTGCCTTTGGATCTCTATTTCACAAAGCTTAAGAGATGTTGGGATGAGATTAATCATATCGATCCTCCGGTTCAATGTACTTGTGCTGCTAAAGATGCTATTGAAAAGAAAGAAAATAGGAACAGGTTGACACAGTTCCTAATGGGGCTAAGTGATGTATATGAAGGGTTAAAAATCATATTCTTATGCTTGAACCACTACCGGATGAAAATAAAGCCTACTCTATGGTGTTGAATGTTGAGAACCAGAAGAAGGCGAGCATGTTTCATAGTGAGTTGGGGCAGAATTCTGCATTTGTGGCACAGAAAAGAGACATGGGCAGAACACCTGTTATGAGCAAAGAAGAGAAAAGGAGACTATGGTGCAATCATTGTCAGAGAAATGGACACAATAGGGATGGTTGTTTTCTGCTGCATGGCTTTCCAAAGTGGTGGGAAGATTTTAAGACAAAAAAAGGGAAATCTCAAATGACTGGATCGAATTATAAACCAGCAGCGAATGTTTTGCAAAATAGAAATGCACAAAATAGAGCAATGAATGTTGCTGGCACACCTCTTGAGACCAAAGAAGACAACATCAGTGATTTAGAAATGGTCATGAACAATCTAAGTGTTTTGCAGCGTGAAGTTGGGAGGCTTCTGAAGGGAAAACAGGCAGAAGCTCAGGTTCAAACAAATGAGGTTAATTGTGCTCACTTTGGAGATTTCTCAGGTATAAAGTACAACTTAATTAGGAGTGTGTTCATGGATATTGGATTGTGGAGGCACTAACCATATGTGTCATGACAAAAGTATCATGAAATCATGTAAACCAATACCCAATTTCTGCCCAGTTTACCTACCAGATGGAACTATTAAGTCCATTAAAAACACAGGAACCGTTGTGTTCAAAAACAATTTTCTTTTGCCTGAAGTCCTTCATGTACCAGACTTTAAATTCAACTTAATCTCAGTAAATAAGCTTGCCCAAACCAGTGGTGTTGACACTTTTTTCTGTGCTAACTACTGTGTTTTACAGGACCAATCGACTAAAAAGATCATTGCTGTTGGGAGAGCTGTGAACAGACTTTACATACTGGATGAAGAAGCTTTCAATCTAAGCAGGATCAAGTGTCTTTCAGCTATAGGTACTGCTATTCCAGTGTCATTTACAAATAAAATAAGCCAATCTGATCATGTACTTTGGCATAGCCGTTTGGGACACCCTTCCTATGATGTCATGAATAATTTTTCATTCCTCAAACCAGAAAGAAAACCTTCTGAAAATTGCCAAATATGTCCTATCGCAAAACAACATAGACAAAAATTTCCCTTGAGTTCTATCCATTCGATTTCATGCTTCGAAATTCTACACGTAGATATTTGGGGGCCATACAAACATGCTACATATAATGGTGCATATTATTTCCTAACCATCATAGATGATTTTAGTAGAAGCACATGGACTTTCTTGATGACCTTCAAATCACAAGCTCTTACATACCTAAAGCACTTCCTCTCAATGGTCAAAACTCAGTTCCAGAAAACAGTTCAACAAATAAGAACTGATAATGGAACAGAGTTTTTGAGCCATAGCTGCCAAAATCTTCTCATGGAACTAGGTATTATTCACCAAAAAACATGTCCATATACACCTCAACAAAACGGAGTCGTCGAACGAAAACATAAACACCTTTTACAAATTACTAGAGCCCTCATGTTTGAGTCTAACCTTCCAAAAAAATTCTGGGGAGACGCTCTTCTTGTTGCTACTTATCTCATAAATAGGTTACCATCACCCGTGTTAAAATGGCACAGCCCCTATCAAGTCCTACACAATAAGCCTCCAGATATTAGTCACATAAAAGTCTTTGGTTGCCTTTGTTTCGCCACAAACACCATCCCACACAAAGATAAACTTGCACCCCGAGCCATAACAGGAATATTTCTGGGATATCCTCTAGGACAAAAGGGTTATAAAATTTATGATTTGTCATCACACACTGTCATCACCTCAAGCGATGTTGTGTTCCATGAGAATATTTTTCCTTTTTTAGCCCCTCATCAAAATTCAGGAAACACCAATCACAGTCCAGATGATTTGATCCTACCTATATCAGTACATGATTCACCCTCAAATACAATCCTTGATCAACCAGCAGAACCTTTGTACAAGGAAAGTTCTGAAAATCAGAACAGTCTACCTCTTCCTACAGAACCAACCACCCATAACTATCACCTTGAACCAGAAAATATTTCCCTTAGACGCAGTTCTAGAGCTAAAGGTACTCCTGCTTGGATGAATGATTATGTTTCTAACATTGTGCAAGTCCGAGAAGCAGCTCACCAACAGTGTAGCCTGGTACATTCTTCTCCCTATACACCTCATACTTATCCCTTTTATATAAATCCTGCACTATCACATGATCATATATGTTTCTTGGCTAACCTTGAAAATGTCCAAGAACCACCTCCTATGAACAAGCCAAAAACAATCCAGAGTGGCTCGCTGCAATGCAAAGTGAAATCGAGGCTCTTGAAGCAAATAAAACCTTGGATCTTGTTGTTTTACCTGAAGGGAAGAAAACCACAAATGGGTTTTCAAAGTAAAATGCAGAGCTGATGGAATAATTGAAAAGCATAAAGCCCGGCTAGTTGCTAAAGGATACAACCAAGTGGAAGGAATTGATTACTTTGATAGTTTTCGCCTGTTGCGAAACCGGTTACAGTTCGGCTAGTTATAGCTCTTGCAGCAGCCTATGGTTGGTCCTTGGAGCAACTTGATATAAATAATGCTTTTTTCCATGGTATTCTTAATGAGGATGTTTATATGCAGCCTCCACCAGGTTATGCTATTCATTCTAATCAAGTTTGCAAGCTGAAACATTCATTGTACGGACTCAAGCAGGCCTCCCGACAATGGAATGTTGAGTTCACTTCGAAGATGCAAGAATATGGCTTTCTTCAATCACCACATGATCATTGTCTATTCATCCTAAAAGGGCAGAAATTTTTCTTGGCATTACTAGTGTACGTGGATGACATTCTTATCACAGGTTCTTCTGCAGAAATCATTCGAGTAAAAGGATTTCTTGATGATGCTTTTACCATCAAAAACCTTGGAGCAGCCCACTTCTTTCTTGGCATTGAGTTGGTACAAATTTCTGCTGGGATCTACCTTAATCATAGAAAATACATATTGGATCTTCTTCAACACGTAGGACTCACTGGAGCTAAACCTCTATGTACTCCATTACCTCGACATTTTTTCTTCCCGAAGGACGCAGAGAGTGGCCCTCTACTAGACAATCCTTCCAGGTACCGCACTATTGTAGGTCAGTTGCTATATCTTGGCTTTACAAGGCCTGATATTACGTATGCAGTCCAGCAATTAAGTCAATTTACACACGAGCCTCGCGCGGGACATTGGTCAGCGATGATCATGGTTCTTCGGTATCTCAAGACATATCCTTCTCTTGGTTTATTTTATCCTGCCGAAAATAATTTTTCTCTTGAAGCATATAGTGATGCAGATTGGGCCTCTTGCCACATATCTCGCAGATCACTAACAGGATATTGTATTTTTTTGGGTAATTCGCTCATTAGTTGGAAGACAAAAAAACAATCAACGGTCTCTCGATCCTCTGCTGAAGCAGAATACCGCAGCCTCGCTTCAACCGTGTGTGAACTTAAGTGGATCACATATCTTTTACAGGATCTTCACATTTCAGTAGCTCAACCAATTCCCCTTTGGTGCGACAATAAAGCTGCCATTCACATCACAGAAAATCCAGTGTTCCACGAGCGCACGAAACATATTGAGCTTGATTGCCACCTTGTCCGAGATCATTACAAGGCTGGTTTTCTTGGACTTCATCACATTTCCTCTTCGCGGCAGTTAGCAGACATCTTTACAAAAGCGTTGGCAGCCCCGCAGTTTCATTTTCTTACCGGCAAGTTGGGATTGAAGGATTATCATCAATCACCAACTTGGGGAGGGGCTGAAGAGATACAAGATGATCCAACGTGACAGCGTGACATGGCAGTATAGCTGGCATCTATTGTACAGCTGGAGCATAAGTTAATTTGTTATTAATTGGTTAGCTCTTTTAACTGTTCGATTAGCATATAAATACCTATAGTTCATTAATGTACAGTATAGATTATTATCGATAAAAATTGACTTCAAACTTCTAATTTCTGTTCTTCTCTGCTCGCTCTATCGTCTCTATCAATTTGCCCAATCTTAGCTCGATCAGACCCGACGAACAAGAAACAAAGGCTTTACCTCCATCAAGCTGAATATGAGTAAAGTATATGATTCTGTTGTGTAAACATTTCTGACAAGAGTGTTGAGTGATGGATATTAAGTTTTCGTGATTGGGCAAGGATCAGAGCAATGTGAGGACCGGGAGCAACATCTAGATGAAATGGAGACAAAATTTGAAGAACATGTAATCTCGAGGACCGAAAGGACTACAGAGGACTGAAACGCATTAATGACGAACCTGCAACACTGTAGACGGTTGACCCAGACTTCACTCGAAGTGGCAAAACAATACTCAGACAAAGGGGAAGTAGAGGTGTCAACAATCTCCATATACGGAAGCTCATTAATGCGCTTGAAGATGAATTCAAGCGTTCAAAGTGCGACAGCTACTTCTTGAGGAAGATCTATAGATAGTCGGAGTCTCTGAAGATTCAAACATACAAGAGACAATCAAGCTGAAACAAAGAGAACTCACGTACTAAGAATCGAAGAGTTTGTAAAGCAATGGAGTTTAAAAAGCTGTTGATAGTGTGTTCTTGTGCAAAAACACTTGTAAGGCAACAGACTGTAAAAAGTTGTTGTAATAGAAGTATAGCTAGTGAGTAGTTAAAGTTGTACTTGTAATTAGTAAACCAACTTCTTGTGAATACCTTCCAAAAGGTAAGAAGGGGAGACATAGGAGAGTCTTAACTTTCCCGAAACAAGTCTTATCTGTAAACAAACTCATACACACACACAAACGCTTAAAGTAGTTGGTAAGTTTCGCACCACTGCATTGCACATTGAGAGTGAAAAGATGTGCGGACCGTAAATATACGAGGACCCGCGTAAAAATATCAGTCCCTGAGTTTACAAAAATAAGAGGTTACCGGTTCATTAGGTCAAAAAATCAAAAAGAAAGGTTTTACAAAGTTGAGGAAGCGACACATTTAAAAGTTTAAGTACCTTCACTGATACTTTAATATAGTATAAGACCAAATTTGTCGTTTACTCTTCTTTACTAAAGTGCAAACCTTTTTTCATTGCATGGAAGCCCAAATCATTCCGGTTGCTCTATATAAACATCCTTATGAAGATCACTCAATGTCGTTTTAATATCTGTTTGATGAATACATAAATCATAAATGGAGGCTAGAGCAACACAACGTAGAGATGCAATTAGATATGGTAAATAAATTCTTTTATGGTCCGTTTGGGTTGGCGGATTTCGATTTGAAATCCGAAATTCATTCAAATCACCCGTTTGGCAACCGCTTGAATTTTATTTCGATTTCATCCAAATCCGGGGAGAATTCAAACGCTTGTTTTTTGCTGATTTGAAATTCGACCGCAAGTGGTCCGTTTTCGAAATCCAAATCCCCGTCGTAATGATTTTCATAAATAATAATAATAATAAGAATAATAATAATAATAATAATAATAATAATAATAATAATAATAATAAGTATGAGTCGCGCCGGCTTGCGAGCTCGATGTGCGGCACGAGCTCGACGAACGATGAGTCGAACTGGATCGCGAGCTCGATGAACTAACTCGACAAAAGTTTGGCTCGAGCTCGACGAACGATGAGTCCAGTCGGCTTGGCAAAAGCTCAGCTCGAGTTCATTATTGTCGAGCTCTAGCTCCATTTTGAAATCCGAATTCCAAATCCTAGCGTTTGCCAAACAATGAATTTGTATTTGAAATTCTGATTTCGGAATACGTAATTTCAAATCAGGACATTCAATTCAAATTCACGAATCCAAATGCATCATTTAAAATTGTTCATTTAGAAAGTCATATTTAATAATAGGCTTAAATATTATTTTAGTCCCATATGTTAAGAGGATTGTCGTTTTAAGGACACTTAACTTTAGGATGACAATTTTAGTCCCATAAAGCTGAAAACCTAATTTATGCCGGAATTTATACACGTGGCTGCCGGAAAAGCTGACGTGGACTGATTTTTTTCTCAACTGCCACCTAAAAGCCACATAATTAATAAGAATATAAATAATAAACTAATTCATAACAAGATAATTAATAAAAAATAATATAATAAACGATGAATTTGCATTTAAAAGTTTGCCCCAAATCGATTTTCTCTTCAAGAACCCATATGACAATCGTTTATTATATTTTTTTATTAATTATCTTGTTATGAATTAGTTTTTTTATATTCTTATTAATTATGTGGCGTTTAGGTGGCGATTGAGAAAAAAAAAATTAGTCCACGTCAGCTTTTCCGGCAGCCACGTGTACAAATTCCGACATAAATTAGGTTTCCAGTTTTATGGGACTAAAATTGCTCCATTTTTTATAGTTACGGGACTAAAATTGCCACCCTAAAGTTAAGTGTCCTTAAAACGCTACCCCTCTTAACATACGAGACTAAAATAATATTTAAACCTTAATAATAATGCACCTTTCAGAAACAACGTTTTTAAAAAATAATGATTAATAGAAAATTAAATAATGTTAATTATTTCAAGTACTATCACGTGCCTAGGAGCCCATCGTTTGACTATATTTGACCATTAAATATTTGCTTTATTCAAGGTCGAAAAAGCCAAGTTACTTTCAATAAAGCAAAGGCGACTCTCGCACTCGCTTATTCTCTTCTCAACGGTGGGATCCCCATTATATCACTAGCAAGTGAAAGACAAAAGTTTATATTAGTTAATGATCCGTTTGGATTCGCGGATTTCGATTTGAAATTCGAATTTCATCCAAATCACCCGTTTGGCAATCAGTCGGATTTGGATGAAATAAACCCAAATCCGAAGAGAATTCAAACCCTTTGTTGTTTGATGATTGTGATATTCGACCTCAAGTGGTCCGCTTTCGAAATTCAAATTCTCGCCATAATAATTTTCATAAATAATAATAATAACACTTATGAGTGAACGATGAGTCGAGCCGACTCGCGTGCTCGATGAGGCGGCTCGAGCTCGACGAACGACGAGTCGAGCCTGCTCGAGCTCGACGAACGATGATTGAATGCTCGCGAGCCGACTCAAGATCTTATTTTATTTTGTTAGTTTTTTATTTTAATTTTGTACAATTTAATTTTTAATAAAAAGTTCGGAGTCGAGCTCGACGAGCTTCATGAGTTGGAGCTCGAGCTCGAGCTCTATTTTGAAATCCGGATTCTGAAATCCTAACGTTTGCCAGACGATGGATTTGTATTTGAAATTAGAATTTTGAAATATATAATTTGAAATCACAAAATTAAATTCAAATACACGAATCCAAACGCATCCTAAGTAAAGATCGATATATTATATATATTATAGTGTCATGATGAATTATTGAGTTTCAAATCGTATAATAGATTTAACTAAATGTTATTTTGGTATCGAATGACATTTTAGTTTAACTGTACCATTACACTATTGAATGCAATAATCTTGCCAACCTCTCAAATAATTACAGACACACACAAGCACATGCATGCATACATACATACATACATACATACATACATACATACATACATACATACATACCTACATATACATATTAGTACAACGTGTGATGTAAGAAACATTCTCTGTAGAAAGCGATTGATCTTATGCGAATGAGGAAATAAGCTGTGGCCATCTTTAAGATAGATTCTCATGTTTCGAAAGCAAACATGTAAGTTCAAGTCCCAATTGTCAATTCCAATGTGCAACCCAACAACCTAAGTATGTGGTTATTGGTAGTAAAGATAGCAATGAAAGTAGAAAGAAGCCATGTAGCGAAAGACTTGAAAACAGTTTGTTTTCCTTGTACCAACCTATGTTTACTACTTCCACGAGCTTTGTTGAAGAATATTATCAGTTAATTACTCAGTGCATCAACGTATCTATACTATATATAATTGGCGAGGAAGTTATAATAATTGTCTAACTTGGTTTGTCAATGTGACTAGTTTGCCATTAACGCTAATTTTTCTTTTATCTTCAAATACTATCTTCAATTACAGCCCATTTTTCGTAGTTTTGACATTATCTAGTCAAGTTGAATAACTCAATTGTTTGAATCACCAATGACACCAAGATTTCCACAACTCTTATTCAAGAGAAGAATGTCATACATGAGAATAAAACCATCATTCGAAAGGGAAAATCTCTCATACAAGAGAATAAACAAAATAGAAAAATCGATAAACAAGAAAATTGGGAAAAAAATTGTGTTATTTTTTTAGATGGATTTTTTCACCAACCTGCCATTAATGCTATGATAATGAAAAATTAACCACTAAATTTTAAAATAAATATAAAAATCAAAATCAAACTAATTATTTAAGAATTTATTAAAATTTTTAATGTTAATGTTAACGCTTTATTAAGCATATAGAATGTGCATGAATTGCTAATAGACATTATTTTTATTATTATTATTATTATTATTATTATTTTTTGGAAGGGTTACTATTATATATATATATATATATATATATATATATATATATGTAAACTAACCAAAGATTGTAAAGGGAAGATGGTCGGCCAATCACAAACGGTGGCCGACGCCAGTAAAACCCAATAAATAACTCAACTCAACGCATAGAAATAAAGTAAAACAAAAACTACGGTCAAGCAATGCGCAAAATCCGACGAAGCCCACTCAGCTGCAAACGCCAACGATCCTCCAAGGTCCCCATCCGTGCTATCACCATGTACATAGTGTTTCTTGCTACCATCTCTGTAGTCTGACTCGAGCCCGCATGTCAACGCTGGTTTCGTGCCCTCAAAATGTGATAAACCAGCGATGCTAGAAGCTGGCGATAAGCATACTGAAGAAGATGCTTTCGTCGCCACTTCGCCGCAGAAGGCCAGACGAATCTCGTGACAGACCGAACACACCTCAAGCAGTCTGTCGAGAAAGGACACTCAAAAAAGAGATGATGGACGGTCTCGGTAGCCCCAACCTCACACATCAAGCACCCATTAAAAGCGGCAACTATGACGATCTAAGGTTTGCCCCTCGTAGGTAGACGGTCTCGAATCGCCAGCATTATTGTTCGGCCGTCATAATATGAATCACGTGCGCGCGCGCACACACATATATATATATATATAATTATTGTGGATTCAAACTATATTCGGGATTGTATTCATGATATTTACCGAACTGATTTATTGATGATTAATTTTGTTGAATTTAATGTATCCTACAATTGATTGTGTAGCATTTTGTTTATGTTAAGCAAGTTAGGTTTATTTGGACCCAACTCCAATTTGCCTTTTCATGATTCCAAAGGAAACATTTCAGATGGGTCTAAAAATCCAAAGGAATTCCTATCATCCCTATTCATACACAGATGGCAAAAACTTAGACTAACATATATCAAATTGCATTGGCGACATTTTTAAAATGCTCGTCAGAACAATATTCTAATGAAATACAAGTCTTAAAAATTCTGATTCTCCCAACATGGGAAAGTTATAAACGTCGGTCACTATGGTTTCGATTTTAGATCATTATATATGATAATTGCAAAAAATGTCTCTAACTTCATCAATCATAATAAGTTTGGATCTTCGGGTCATCTGACAAAAAGTTTGAATCGTATTCCAAGCGAGCAAGAAAGTGGGTTCCGACTTGTGGGAATTCAAAACTATTATATCAGTATATTAATGAACTATTTTGCGATTTTTAAATACAATGATCAAAAGCACGTATATTTAATCCCCAACATATTTCACATTTCAATGGATATACTAACATAATAGCGTGATTGGGAAAGTAATTATCCTTCAAACCATTCACGCAATTGCCAATTGAGAATAATCCTACTTGCCAACAAAAATTTCAGACAAACCGTTGGTGTGGATTTCGATTGTAGACCTTAATTTTCCACCTTTCCGTAGCTCCAAGTATAGTTAGATAGGGCTTGGTTCTTTTATTTAATTTTTTGTTTCTGATTTAGTTCATTAAAACACCTCGATCTAAAAATAAAAAGAATAGAAATGGATTATTCCAAGAACTCGTGGACCACTCAATATATTTATCCATGATGCTTTTCCATATTCAGAAATTACGGATTATGCCTAATCTGTCTGGACTAAATGTAATTCTTTGCTATATTTTTAATCACTTTAGTAACAATCAAAGCATTTCATAGAGCAGGGGCGACTCATTGTTATGTGAGGCCTAAAGCGAACATTAAAACGAGACCTTTTTTACGAGGCTATCTAGCACAATCCTTCTCCTTTATCGGGTTTGGGACCTGCTTATAACAGTTTATAGAAGGCGGATGTAAAAAAAAAAAAAAAAAGAAAGGGATTTTTTTTTGTTTTAGTGGAATTTTTCAAAACAAAAAACTAAAACATTTTTTACGTGAAATTTTCTTTCTAACTTTATTTGACGCAAATTCTATTTTCATAATTAATCTTTTATGTCAATTTATTTTCTATTGATAAATAGTTAATTCATTTCATCTTCTTGTGATATTGTTGATCTTAAGTAGCTTTTATAATTTTTAATTTGGAAAAACTTCTTTCTGCGGAAGCAACAGTCACGGAAATTGTCAACATAGTCTTATATCATGGAGTCTAGCTATCGATTTAGGTTAAATTTAGGACTTTTTTTTAAAATTTTGGACCTTTTTTTACTATTTATGTTTTATTAATATAATAGTATTACTAAATTGGGGGCATCAAGATATTGTGTCTTTTAACTAATTAAATTTTATTTATATAATAACATTTTTAAATTGAGGAAATTGAGGAAATTGAAGGCCTCAAGAGATTGAGTTTTTTTAACTAATTAAATTTTTTATATATGCGAGTATTACTAAATTGGAGGCCCCAAGATATTTGACTTTTTTAACAAATTAAATAAGTTATATATATATATAGCAGTATTATTAAATTTCTGATCCTAAAAAACTCGGTGCCTAAAGTCCTTGATTTACCTGTTTTACCCAAAAGACGGTGTTGTCACAGAGCACGTGAGTGGGAGAGTGCATGTGCAGAAAAGTGATCACACTTCAAATCATATCTATAATGTATCCCTTTGGGCGTGAAGTGAATCGAGAAAATTTATTTGAATTGTCCAGTGGTCCACAGTTCGAAACTGGATAAGCCATTGTATGATTGTATAAGTAAAAAAAAAATTATTAGGGTTAGGTACGATGGTGGGCCTACAGCGGATGACATAAGAATCGAGTAACCTCGTCTGCGCCCGTATAACAATTGCTACAGTAAAAATAAATTACCGGAAAGACAAAAAGACATGGACGGGCTGTTTGTTTGAGGCAATATGATAATACGGCGATGCTCACATAGTCACGTACTGGGATATAGTCAAGGTAAGTAAACGAACTGACCTGCTCATGAACAGCTTGGTCAAAATTTGATTGGAGTTCGGTCAAAATCGAGCTCAAGGCGAGCTCGAGCTGGCTCGTTAACAATCGAACCGAGCTTTGAGCCTATTGATCGCTACACGGTGTAGTGTGTCAAGTAATAATAAAATTAATACGTATTTACTATTACCAACGTGCGATAATCTGTGGACCTATCGTTTGTAGTGTAGTAAAGTCAGTAAACGAGTATCGAACACGAAGACTAGACTAAGTACCAGTACCGACCTATCGACTCGATATCTAGCCTAAGAATTGATTTGTTGGGAATTTATTTTCTAATTATCCTACGGGTTAAAATTCCACGATACGATTAACACGAATAAAAACTCAAAAAGGATGACTAAGTAAAATTGAGTAACTTCAGAAAATAGAGACGTGCTCGGGATTTCGAATCCCGCTAGGCATCGTCGGTGAGGTCGTGAATCGTCGTTCACACATGTGGATTGATTAAATCGCGGTAATTTCCTACTCACGATCCGAATTTGCTGTCGCCCTAGACAGTCGTGAGGATCTAAATTGACTATTACCTAAAGCGAGGATCGATTATTTGCTTTCGCCCTATAGTCGAATCCTAACGTTTACGAAAGGTCTATCGTTATTAGCTGTCGCCCTAAACGACACCAATTATTGAATCAACACATAGACATATTGAAACGAAACATCAACGCAACACATAGACATATCGGGTTGAAGATAAATTTAATAAACGATAAATAATCAATACATGCGTTCACGAGTAATTCACGCCCTAACTACGATTCTACCTAGCATTCATCTCGTCCCAAACACTCGGGAATTTGCTACTCATGCTAAAGAGAAACAACGAAATAAATGAGAAACAAGGATGAAACTCACAAATTCTTCCCTACGGGATGATCCAAGTCGAGCTCAATGAGTTCTTGATCAGTTCGGCACCAAATCTTCGTTGAATCTCCAATTCTCGGTTAGAAATCGAAGGAGATCGATTTCTAATGCTCTTGAGCCTTCTTTTTGGTCATTAGATTCGCCTTAGGTCGTGTGTTTAAGATTAGATCCAGATTTAGGGCTTAAAAATGGCCTTTTATAGTCTTTAGCACGCGTCACAGGATAATTGTGGGTCGTCACAGCGTGGACGAAGCCGCAAAGCCCTTTTACTGTTGACTGTCACGGCATGGACGAGTGCTCAACATGCCGTGACGATTTCCTGGGAGCTAAATTTCGTTCTACCTTGGTCGTCACGGCATGGACGAGTGCTTAACATGCCGTGACTATTTATTGGGAGCTAAATCTCTCTATGCCGTGATCGTCACGGCATGGAGGGGGTGTCAGCATGCCGTGACGATTTCCTGGGAGCTAAATTTCGTTCTGCCTTGGTCATCACGACATGGACGGGGTGTTAACATATCGTGACGATCCCTGCGGCACGAATTTGAGCTGTTTTCCGCTCCGTTTTCGCTCGGTTTTCTCCCATTTGCCGTTTATGTTCCTTCAACATAAAATAAGTATAAATAACACAAATAGATGCATAAACGGCTATGATTAACTCAAAGAAGACCTATTTATAATCAATATAAGCGTATTAAATACGTTTATCAAACCTCCCAACACTTGAACTTTTGCTTGTCCTCAAGCAAATAAGAACTAAGACTAAGCACAAAAATGCAGCACGCCTTCTTCGCAACTTATCATTCAAGGCAAAAATCATGATATGAGAGTAGAATAAGCGATCTCAAGCATGACATTGATAATCAATGCCTAACAATCACAAACTTACCTGCAATACTAATTAAGATCCGTACCCTCGCATGGATTCACTCTAATCACTCGGTGTATAGGCTAATATGTCAGTGAATTCACTCAATTTAGGTCGTAATAGACTCTACCATAACTTGCAAATGAATCGCAAATCTACTACTCTCGGTGATCAAGCATGGATCAGAAGGTCTTTCCGAATTATAAGGGCTCAACTAATAATTTTAGGGAGTAAATTTCCATAGGATGTGGTCGTGTCGGTTGTGTGCCATTGTTCGATATCGCGCCGTATAGCATCGTGGTCACCTCTTGCCGCCCTGAAATCTTTTCACCCTCTTTTTTTTATCGGTTCATTAACCTTTGGTTAAGCCCTTCTTCTCTCAATTTTTTTTTGAACATGAGAGATTATCGAAGGAAGGGTTCTTAGCATCTTTCCTACATATCTAAGCTCCTCTTTTCTGGTGCCGTTAAGCTCCTCCTATCCCGTGCCTTTGCGGGCGAGAGATTATCGATGGAGGATTTCTTAATGAGAGATTATCATTAAGGAGTTTTTTTTCGTATGACGGCCGGGCTACGCTTTTTCACTTTGGCACTCAACCTCCACTTCCGCTATAAATCGGGTAGATAATATCTGAAAGAATATCTGGTCAGTGGCTTACACTTCCGGGTTTTCACAAATAAACAGGCTTAGGCTCAAAGTGGCTAATTACGGTGATCAGTCGTGGTAAGAAAACTTTGGCTATGGACTTAATTCCTAATACATTCATCATCTCTATAAAATCTTACCTTAAATAATTTGAAAAGCGTATCACACAAGAAATCTCTAGAGAGAAAATACTACGCACTATATCGCACAACCAAGAAAGAAATTGAGCATGAAAAATAAATATATATTTTTTATGGTGCTCATAGGCTCAAAATAATCCTCACATAAGGCATAGGGTCATGTGTACGGATCTCTCAAAGTATTACTAAGTTTATCCATGACGAAAGAAACTGATTATTCGTGCATACCCTACTCACTCACAAAACTCCATTATCATGCAATCTACTTTGAAAATAAAAAGCAAATAATCATGCATAAATCAATAAAACATGCCCTCCTCAACGAATCATGCACAACAAATAGATAAAAATAAAAAAAAAATATTGTTCACGTAAATTTCAACAAAATCCCCTCCCCACAATTGAGATTTACGTTGCCCTCAACATATATATAGAAAGAACAAAGGAAAAAAAAAGAATTTATTGAAACGAGTGAACTCCCCTGATTCGACTATGTGTGCATGACGTAGTGTCTGGTGAATGGGACCGAGAATCGAAATAGCTAGGCGTAGCAGACGTGACTCATGACACAGTACCTGACAGACACTAAAAAAAATAGAGATGTAAAACGAAAATAATAGCATAGATAAAGAAAGTAACATCAGCAAATATAATAGGCATCATATGTTTTATACATAATAGTTTTCAAATTATAAAGTTCTACGAATTAACGAAAGAGGGATAAGAGAACTAGAGTGGTGGCGGTGGTGGTGGTCCAGCCGGTGGAGTCGGATCATGTGGGGGTCGTGCGTCGAGCAAGGCTATAAGTGCTGCTACGGTCTCCCGAGCTCTTTCTGTTACTGCTCGATATAGCCAACTCATGCTCGTGACTTGCCTTGTCCTCGTGGTATTTGCGCCAGGCCTCGGCATGCTCCGCTCATATCTGTCGGTGGGCCTCCTCATTATCCCTTCGGTCTTTATCACGCCCCTGCCTCACCTCCTGCTGGAACGCGTATAACTCGGTAGCTGTAACGTATGACGCCATCCGGGACGATCCACCATGTTCGAATGTGGAATGGTGTGGCTCTAGACGCTCGATAGCTAAAGGCTCCGGCTCAACGTCGACCGGTATCTCCCCCTCGTTATGCTCCTCGTTCGCCTCCACGTTCTCTTCCTCGTTCACTTCTTGGGGCCCGAGATCCGTGTGGTGGTGGTAGTCGTTGTGCCACACATACACTCTATTTATCTTTGACCACCCGTCTAACTTGAAGATCATCTTCATCTTGCACAAGGTGGTATCATTTACGGGCTTCCATCCGCCGACCTCCGTCATCTTGGGTGCGTTGTCTGGCCATAGTTCAAGCCCCCTCACAACCTTTGTAACAAAGGGCCCCACCCCCAGCTTTCCATTCTCTCGGGCATCGGATTGATGCTGGAATCCGTGGATCATCGCTATCCCAAGGTGTACCGGCTTGCGGTTGTGCATACATGATATGTAGAATAGGTCGCGGAGTGTTATTGCACTTGGATTTGCCTCGTGGTGTGACTGTGGTGGATAGGAGCTGGTGGACATATCTCAATCCCGGGTTCTGGAGCGAAGTGGCCTTTGATAATTTGGAGCTATATTCTTCTTCCGGTTGGCCTGGTGGTCTCGGGCATATGAGTGCTTGCCAAAGAGTATTCCTCACGCTCTTAAGAGCGAGATGGTACTTGTAGTGTTGTAGGTGCTTACTTGTTGAGGAACTCTCACACCAAGGGCTTTGCAGATGTTATCGACAGTAGTCGTCACCTCTCTATTGAACGCGCGGAATATTGTCCTAATCGTCTTCATTGAAGGAAAACGAGGCAAGGAACTCAAGAGTGAGTTCCTTGTATACCTTGTCGTTTATCTCGAAGAACTCAGCCCAACTACTTGTGGAGAGATAGCTGTCAAATTGTTGGTCGATGTTAAGTTGCACAAGCGTTTCACGGTGAAGTTGGTCCGTGCGTACGAAATCAAGTTTTTCGAGCCTCCGGTAGCGTTCACGTTGCCGGTCATCACTAAATGTCCCCATGGCCGTGAGTAATCTATTGTCCCCGCACGTCGGCGTTGGCGTGTGGGTGTGCTCGAATTTTAGGCTCGAGATGAGCTAGCTCTAGATGATTTCTTCCGAGACATTGTACCTATAAAATTGCATGTGAGTTGCGAGAAAATGAAGAATTAAGTACAACGCAACTCGACTCGACCAATGATTTTACATGTAAGCTCAAGCAAATATATTCATCACAAAATCATTTATCATGGCTTAATCAATACGAAGGGAGTTCGCAATACTTAATACCAAATACGCAAAGTTATGTCCTCAACTAAATGTTTAAACACCCAAAATTTCAACATGGGAAGATAAAAAGCAACAAAAACGTGAACTTGATGAATCATAATTAAGATATGGCCAACGTAAGATAAACTCATGCTCGAAACGTAGATGCACGAACATTCATAAATATCATCGACAAATCTACACTCTATAAGCAAATAAAGAACAAATTTCACATTTTTATGGCTCGAGGAAAAATCGCAAATAAGTTCAACTCAGGTGAAGACTTTCATCGAACACCATTTAGGCGAACGACACACAATCTATCAAACCTTGAAATCGACCTAGACGATATACTGTAGTATTCGCAACCCATATTCAACGCATATACATCAATCTAAGTAGCGAAATCGACGACACTTTTTTTTCAAATCCACAAATTTTGAAATTTAGCGTTCAAGAAATCATACCTTGCCTCCTTAATAGTTGTTAAAGTTGTGATTAAGAGGAGTTCGCCGGAAGTCGGTCGGTCGTGCGGCGGTCGGAGGTGCTGGTGTCGCTTGGGGTTTGAAGAGGTGGTGTTGAGTTTGATGGAGAGATGAGGCTTGAGGGCTGTGGGTTATTGTTTCTTTTTTTTTACGTGGATTTTGTTTCTTTTTTTTATGAGGCTTGATGGTGAACTTTTTTTTATGTTAAGTTATATATATATATATATTATTAGTATTATAATTATAATATATATTTTTATTATTAAATTTTTTTGTTCCCGTCACGGCATGGACGAGTCTCAATTATGCCGTGACAATCGGCTGAGAGCTTAATTTCAGCTCTGCCAGCCTCGTCACGGCATGGATGAGACTTCGCCCAAGCCGTGAAAATCAGCTCCGAGCTTATCTAGGTAGCTTGATGTTGTCACGTCATTGACGACATAAGCCTCATGCTGTGACAATTGGCTGAGAACATCTCAACATTTTCCCGTGTCAGTCACGGTATTGACGCATAAACTTCAAGCCGTGACGATTTTTTTTTAACGTGAATGCAACTAGTGTCAACATAAAATAAATGTAAATGCAAATACCTGAGTTGCCTCCCAATAAGCGTTTCTTTAACGTCTTAAGCCGGACGTACCTTTTTGTGCTCTACGATGGGTTGAACTCGAGGTACATGACCTCTTTTCCACTCATGTCTTTTTCACCTCCATAGTAGTGATTCAACCACTGACCATTTACCTTGAATGTTCCTTGCTCATCACTAAACATCTCGATCGTACCATAAGAAAAAACATGAGTAATAGTAAATGGCCCGGACAAATGTGATCTTAGTTTTCCGGGAAAGAGCCTAAGTCGAGAATTAAAGAGGATGACTTGATCCTCTTCTTTAAACTCTATCCTTTGTTTAATCTTCTTATCATGATATATTTTGAACACTCCTTGTACATTCGAGAGTTATCGTATGCTGATAAACACCACTCATCAAGCTCATTGATTTGGAGCATTCGTTTTTCACCAGCTTGCCCCAAATCGAGGTTCAAAGATTTGATAGCCCAATAAGCTTTCTGTTCTAGTTCAACGGGAAGGTGACATGCCTTTCCGTAAACTAGTTTATACGGTGTATTGCCTATCGAGGTCTTATACGCGGTCCTATACGCCCATAGAGCGTCGTTTAGCTTATTTGCCCATTCCCGTCGGTTCCCGTCTATGGTTTTCTCTAAAATTCTTTTCAACTCTCGGTTGATCACTTCTACTTGGCCACTAGCTTGAGGGTGATAAAGGGTAGAAATGATATGCCTAACACCATATTTTTCCTAAGGTACGTGCAAATTGAGTGTTGCAAAAATGGGTGTCACTATCACCAATGAAGCATTTAGGTGCCCGAACCGAGAAAATAATGCTCGTAAAAACCTAATAACTACCCTATCATCATTTGTAGACAAGGCATGAGCCTCTGCCCACTTGGACACATAATCAACGGCTACGATAATATATGTATTCCCATATGAACTAGGAAATGGTCCCATAAAATCTATGCCCCATACATCAAATATCTCACATACTAAAATGAAATTCTGAGGCATTTCGTCGCGTTTTGAGATGTTACCTGCTCGTTGAGATTGATCGCACGTGTTAACGTACCTATGGGCATCCTTGAAGCTCGTCGGCCAGTAGAACCCGCACTCTAGCACCTTGTGGGCGGTTCGGGTGGCTGCGTAGTGTCCTCTGGTCGGTCCGCTGTGACAATGCTCGATAAATCCTCGTAGTCTCGGACGAAGAAACACATCGTATGATTACTTGATCTGCACATCTCCTGAAAAGATACGGTTCTTCCCAAAAATATTCAAGTCATAAAAGAATTTCTTCTTTTGCTGACTTGTGTACTCCTTTGGTAGAATCATCGAACAAGATAGTTAGCGAAATCTGCAAACCAAGGTGTATCGTCACTTACTACGTGTATCGAATACAAGTGCTCGTCCGAGAAAGTATCGCAAATCTTCTTCCCGTCATGCTCTTTCGTCTCACACTCCTCTAGCCGGGAGAGGTGATCTGATGCCACGTTTTCAGCCCCTTTTTATCTCGGATCTCGATGTCGAATTCTTGAAGTAGCATGATCCATCTAATTAGCCGGGGCTTTGCATCCGGCTTTGCTAACAAATACTTAAGTGCAGAGTGGTCAGTAAAAACAATAACTTTCGACAGTTTAAGATATGACCTTAATTTATCGAAAGCGAATACGACGACGAGGAGCTCCTTCTTGGTGGTTGTGTAATTGGATTAGGCTGCGTCTAACGTTTTACTCGCGTAGTAAATCGGCCGAAAAGGGTTGTCCTTGCGCTGCCCCAACACGGCTCGTACTGCATAATCACTAGCATCACACATTGGCTCAAAAGGGACCTCCCACTCGGGAGCTACTATAATAGGTGCCGAAATTAATCTTTTCTTGAGCAAAGTAAAAGCATGCATACAATCATCGTCAAAAGCAAAAGGAGCATCTTTTTTTAGCAACTTATACATAGGTCGTGCGATTTTTGAAAAATCCTTAATAATACGATAAAATTCCGCATGACCTAGAAAACTCCTAACCGACTTCACGTTCGAGGGAACGGGCAGCTTTTCTATAGTCTCAATTTTAGCTCGGTCCACTTCGACTCCTTTAGCAACTTATACATAGTTCGTGCGATTTTTGAAAAATCCTTAATAAATCTACGATAAAATTCCGCATGACCTAGAAAACTCCTAACCGACTTCACGTTCGAGGGAACGGGCAGCTTTTCTATAATCTCAATTTTAGCTCGGTCCACTTCGACTCCTTTAGAGGAAATCTTGTGCCCCAAAACTATGCCCTCCCGAACCATGAAGTGGCACTTTTTCCAATTAAGTGCTAAATTAGTTTCTTCACAACGGGCAAGTACATCATCTAAGTTAGCTAGGCAATCGTCAAATGAACTACCAAAAATCGAAAAATCATCCATAAATACCTCCATGATCCCACCCACCGTCTTGTCAAAAATTGCCATCATACAACGTTGAAAGGTGGCCGGGGCATTGCATAGACCGAATGGCATCCGTCGGTAGGCGAATGTACCGAACGGGCAAGTAAATGTGGTCTTCTCTTGATCCTCCGGTGCTATCGGGATCTGCAAATAACCTTACAAGCCATCAAGAAAACACTAAAACTCATGACTCGATAACTTTTCTAAGATTTGATCGATAAAGGGTAAGGGAAAATGGTCTTTTCTTGTGGCATCGTTCAACTTCCTGTAATCAACGCACACTGGCCACCCGGTCACAGAACTTGTCGGGATTAGCTCGTTCTTTTCATTTGCGACCACCGTCATGCCTCCCTTCTTCGGGACTACTTGAACCGGGCTTACCCATGCACTATCCGAAATGGGATAAATCACCCGACGTCTAGCAGCTTTATGACCTCCTTTTTGACGTCTAGCAGCTTTATGACCTCCTTTTTGACGATGTCTCCCATGTTCAGATTTAGCCTCCTTTGCCTATGAGCGACGGGTTTGAACTCGTCCTCCATTAATATCTTGTGGGTACAAAAGCTCGGGTTACTCCCTCGGATGTCTGGTATCTTCCACGCCAAGGCCCTTTTGTGCTCCCTTAGGACCTTTAGTAGCTAGTTTCTCTGTCCGTCGTCGAGGCTCGATGATATGATTACTGGGAGCCTATCATTGTTCTCGAGAAAAGCATACTCAAGGTGGTTGGGCAGCTGTTTTAGCTCTAAGACGGGTGGCTCTACGATCGAGCTCTTTTCCTTGTCCTCTTCCTTGCTCTCGTTGACTACCATCACGGGCTCGTCGATCTCCTCCTCACACTCTTCAACGACCATCATCGTAGCGACTTGCGTGTCGTCACTACTAAAACCTGTGATAAACCCTGCACGGAAAAGAGAAAATCGTGCTCAAATGCATCTAAATAGTAACATTTATCATCATGCTCATCACTAGCTTTCATCTAAATACTTATAATTAATACTTGATTTAAAAATATATGTTTAAAGCTTAAAAAATAAAATAAATATAGTGAAGAATTATATAAAATACTTATAATTAATGCTTAAAAATAATACTTAATATTTAAATTCACGTAAAATATCACATCAAAATGAACATATTTAAACACTTTAATTGCATAATATACATATGGTTAAATATGACATTTACACAACATCACCCCACACATCACTACGATTAAACAAATACAATAGTCCAATATTATCTTGATATGCAAAATGAAATATCACCTCAAAACAAACACGGTGATGACATATCACCTTGATCCACATCACGATGATGTAAGTATCACCGTGATGTTGGATTACCTCAAACAAACACCCCTTATATCTATGCATATCTCTACCGTATCGAAAGTGATGTGGGTATCACCGTGATGTTGAATTATCTCAACCAAACACTCTTATATCTATGCATCTCTCCACCGTATCGAAAGATGAATCATGTGGATACGATCTTGTCAGCTTAGAACACATTAAGACCACATTATTTTACAAATAAAATAAAGAAATAAATAATATCTATGTATAATTGGTGAGAGGGAGATAAAAGCTGTCAAAGTTAATAAATTACTATTTTAACCTTCTATTATTTGTTTATTTATTTAATTTAAATAGTTATTATTTAATCCTTCAATTTTATTTATTACACGTGTATCGTCACCAATAAATTTTCTAACACATAATTAACTTTAAAATTATAATTTCATCTATTACACATTTTAAATTACAAATAATTCAAAATATAAAGTTAAATCATATATATTTATATATTAGAGCATATGATCGAGTGAGAATAATATATTAGTTATTAACAATGCGCCTACCCATCACTTTGGCAAATTTTGTATTAACTTGAAAACTTTGGAATCTCATTCATGGCATGCGTCAACGTTTTTCAGATTGTTAAGAAAGTCATCACTGATTTCTTTCTTCATGATCGGAGATGATATGAATGCTGAAATTATGAAACAACATTGTGTTGTGCTTGATATCTGTTTGTCGGCAATGGCCAAAATCTTAATAGAAAATGCATGCACTTTTATTCTATAGGCAGAGATGGCAACTTGACGGGGTTTGCAGCACGTTTGGCAGGACCTGAGACCCGTCCCGATTATTTTGTTGGATTCGGTGTAGAGGGTCTGGTCGGTGACTGCATAAACTCGTACAATCTGTTTATACTTCGTACGTTGTCCGTAAGACGTTATTGCCCCGTATTTCAGTGTCTAGGGTTATTGCAATTCGTCGCGAAGATACAACGACTTCAAAATTAAGCTTCGATGCACTGCAAAACAGAATTATCGTCGAATCTACTAAAAGACTCAAGTCTTTCTTGCTTTCGGGAACAAGGTATTGAGATCCAGTATGCTTTGAATGCTTGGGTCGAATTCAATGATTTTTTCAATTTTGTAGGGGTCAATTTATAAGTTTTCAGAGGTCGATGGGGTCTTTGTGCGAATAGTTGCAACTATTAGGCTATTCTGACTGCAGTTGACCGTTTGACAACTAACCAAAGTGCGAACAGTCACATCTTTTGACTGCAGTTTAACCGCACCGCCCTCGCCGATCCACTTCACGAACTGGCGCGACCCATCGCTCCCAACCAACCCTAATGGAAATAGATGCACTTCCTCCTGACGACCCTCAAGGTGGTGTACGTGTTGAGTACGCCCGTGCCTGAGATCGGTTAAAATGAAACAGTGGAGGCTGCCCGAAGGAGGAGCAAATGGGAGAACGATGACTACATTTGTCGTGGTCATATTCTGAACGGGATGTCGGATTCAATATTCGACATCTATAAGAATTTTGAATCTGCAAAAGACTTATGGAACGACCTTGAAGCGACGTACATGGCAGAAGACGCTTCAAGTAAGAAATTCATGGTTAGCAATTTTAATAGTTATAAAATGATCGATGCGAGATCGGTGATGGAGCAATACAATGAACTACTTCATATTCTTGGCCAATTCGCTCAACACCAACTTGTGATGGATGAGGTAATATCTGTTTCGAGCATCGTTGATAATTTGCCACCATCATGGAAAGATTTCAAGCTTACTCTCAAGCATAAAAAGGAGGAATTGTCCCTGGTACAATTGGGTAGTCATTTGCGTATAGAGGAATCTCTAAGGGCGCAGGAAAATGACCAACCAAAGGGCAAAAACAGTGCTGGAACATCTAGTGTTCACATGGTGGAGGAGCGTGTCAAATACAACAACAAACGCAAAGGACATGGTGATAACCATGGAGGTTCCAACAAAAAGCCTAAAGTGGCTTGTTGGAAATGTGGAAAACCTGGGCATTTCAAAAAGGATTGTCGGGTTGGAAAAGGTGGTCAAACAAAGAACACCAAAGGAGCAAGCACTTCGGGTGAAGGGCCTAAAAACCCTAACCCTAAACAAGGTCAGGATTTAAACGTTTGTTTTAATTCCGATATACATTATGTATCTATCAGTCCGGAGGCATTTTATGTGCAGGATGATGATGAATCATGGTGGATTGACTCGGGTGCCACAACTCATTCATGTAAAGATCGAGGCTGGTTTAAAGATTTTCGACTAGTTGAAGATGGATCTGCTTTACATATGGGCAATGAGTCAAGTGATCCGATAGTTGGTGTAGGAAAAAGTGTAGTTTTAGAATTTTCTTTGGGAAAAGCTATTACTTTAAGTAATGTTTTGTTTGTACCAAGTTGCGTAAGAATTTAGTGTCTGGTCCTGTCTTGAACAAATGTGGTTACAAGCAGGTGTTTGAATCAGACAAATTTGTATTGACAAAGTCTTGTAATTTTATCGGTTTTGATTATTATAATAATGGCATGTTTAAGTTAAATTTAAATAAATTGCGCTCTTACAATGATTCCGCATTCATGACATGTTCTAAAGTGAATGATTCTGTGCTTTGGCATGCTAGACTAGGACATGTTCATTATAGACGAATTATAAAATGTCAAAGGAAGGTTTAATACCAGCTTTTGACTAATACTGAAAAATGTAAGACTTGCATGATGACTAAGATCACGAGGCAACCTTTTCCTACGGTGACGCGTTCCTCGACATTATTAGATCTTATTCATAGTGATTTATGTGATTTACATGCTACTCCTTCGTTAGGTAATAAACGATATTTTGCTACGTTTATAGATGATGCTTCTAGATTTTGTTACGTTTACTTGCTGCATAGTAAAGATGAAGCATTAGATAAATTTATTATTTATAAGAATGAAGTTGAATTGCAACAAAATGCAACGATCAAAAGACTCAGAACGGATAGAGGTGGTAAATACTTTAATCCGACCGACTTGCAATCGGTAGGGATTATTCATGAGACTACCGCTCCATATACACCACATCAAAACGGTGTATCAGTAGAATCCTGAAAGAAATGGTTAATTCCATGTTATCGTACTCTGGATTGAGTGACGGATTCTGTGGTGAAGCTATGCTGATGGCATGTTATTTGCTTAATAGGGTTCCAAATAAAAGGAACAAGTTGACTCCTTATGAACTTTGGTTTAAAAAGAAACCAATGTTGAACTATCTTCGTGTTTGGGGTTGTCGGGCTGTTGTAGGACTTTCCCAACCCAAGAAGAAAAGTTTAGGTGAAAGATGTATATATTGTATCTTTATTGGATATGCTGAGCATTCCAAGGTTTATAGGTTCTATGTAATCGAACCTAATGATTCTTTTTCGGTTAATATTGTGATTGAATCGAGAGATGCAATTTTTTATGAGAATCGTTTCTCAAGTATACCTAGACCTAAGGACATGATTTCCATCACAGTGGTAAGGCTTAAAGTTCTGATTTGACTAGTAATAAGTCCCGTGAACTTAGGAAAAGCAAAAGGGGAAGAAAACCAAACTCGTATGGGCCAGATTTTCAGTTATATTTAATTCAGGGTTCCAGGGATGAGGTCTCGACCCACTCCCTATATTGTTTCAATGTTGAATAATAGGATGATCCAAAAACATTTGACGAAGCAATGAAATCTCAGGATGTTGCCTTTTGGAAGGAAGCAATTAATGATGAGATTGATTTCATCATGGAAAATAACACTTGGGTGTTATCCGATTTAGCACCAGGCTTCAAACTTTTGGGTTGCAAATGGATCTTCAAAAGAAAGATGAGAGTCGATGGAACAATTAAAAAGTTCAAGGCGAGATTAGTCTTTTAGGGTTTAAGCAAAAACCGGGAATCCAATGTTTTGATATGTATGCACATGTT
Source organism: Linderniella brevidens (assembly GCA_004919715.1). Lineage (NCBI taxonomy): Eukaryota > Viridiplantae > Streptophyta > Magnoliopsida > Lamiales > Linderniaceae > Linderniella > Linderniella brevidens. The sequence goes on along the minus strand of SWDC01000150.1, from coordinate 12,397,815 downwards.
GCTCGTATCTCGACTATTAGATTGTTGATTGCATTGGCAGCTATCCACAATCTCGTAATTCACCAAATGGATGTGAAAACTGCATTCTTGAATGGTGAATTAGATGAGGAAGTTTATATGAAACAACCTGAAGGCTTTATCATGCCGGGAGATGAAAACAAGGTGTGTAAACTTGTTAAATCCTTGTATGGATTGAAACAAGCACCCAACCAGTGACATCAAAAGTTTGATGAAGTTGTCTTGTCCAGTGGCTATAATTTGAACCAAGCAGACAAGTGTGTATACAACAAATTTGATAACTTGGGTAATGGAGTAATCATTTGCTTGTATGGTGATGACATGTTGATCTTTGGCACTGATCAGAAATAAGTCGACTTGACTAAGGAATTTTTGTCATCTAGATTCTCCAGGCTGACGTGGTCTTAGGTATTAGGATCAAACGTGAAAACAAAGGAATTGCTATTACACAATCTCATTATATTGAGAAAGTGTTAAAGAAATTCGATTATATTGATTGTACTCCGGTGAGTACTCCCTTTGATACGAGTATGAAACTTTTGCCTAATAAATGTGAGCCCGTTTCACAACTTGAGTATTCTAAAGTGATTGGATGCTTACTGTATGCCATGACGAGCACAAGGCCAGACATTGCGTATGTTGTAGGAAAACTCAGTAGGTTTACTGGTAATCCGAGTATGCATTATTGGCAAGCATTAAGGCGGGTGCTTAAGTACCTAAAGAACACTATAAATTATAGTTACGTTGGAACTCCTTCAGTACTAGAAGGATATTGTGATGCAAGTTGGATCTCGAATCCGGAAAATTATTCCTCGACAAGTGGATGAGTATTCTTGCTTGGAGGAAGAACAATATCGTGGGCTTCTAAGAAGCAAACATGTATCACGAACTCGACTATGGAATCTGAATTTGTTTCCCTAGCAGCTGCTAGTAAAGAAGCTGAATGGCTGAAAAATTTAGTCTATGAGATTCTGTTGTGGCCTAACCGATATCACTTATCTCTATCTATTATGATAGCTCTGCCACTTTGGCAAAAACTTATAGTCATATGTACAATGGAAAGTCAAGACACTTATGTGTTAGACATAGCATGATTCGTGAATTAACTACGAATGTGGTGATATATGTTGACTATGTTAGATCGCAACAAAATTTGGCAGACCACTTGACGAAGGGGTTGGCTAGAAATTTGATTAACAGATCTGCAATAGGGATGGGATTAAAGTCCGTATGATTTCTAAACGTAAGATACCCAATTCCCCTCTGAGTTAAACATTAGAGCATGAATTCAATGTGGAAAGCTTACACTTGGAACTTGAGCACATAGTATTTTACATATCATCCCGGAATATGTGCTCGGATCTGCATGACAGTAGATTGAAGTATAATCTTAATAGCTTCTTTGAAAAAGTGCAGGTGCAGATGCACGACGAAAGAAGCTACCAATGTGAATGTGAAGTTTGCCGCTTCAAGAAACTTTGGACTGAGTTTATATACATTCATAAATGGATATGGACACAAGGCTTATAATAGTGTCATGTTTAGTTTGTTTATTCTGAAGACTTGTGTGTGCATTATCTTCATGGATTCAAATGGATCGAAGGGTTCAATTCTTAGAACACCCTATCTTCTCGAGTATTTGGAATGTGTAGTGTACTAAGATGGAAATTCAATCTTTTATGACATTTTCATTTACGCATTAGTTTTTATTTTTGTTGTTGTTTGTCTTAAAGGAATTACACTAAAATGGTGGAGGATTGTTATATATTTTAGTGTCATTGGAATAAAACGTAGACGAGTTAGGAGGTGCGAAGTGTACGCTCGAAAAACGTTTATCCCGGAACCCAAAATCAAGCGAGGGTCAAGGGGGCCACGCCCCCTTGCGGGGTCCTAGGGGCAGCCCCCTAGCGGGGTTTAGGGGCAGGGCCCCTAGTGGCGGTCCCGCTGGCCATTTAGCGGGTGGCGGTCCCGAAGGGGCACCGCCCTCACTGCATGCATCCGAAAGGATTTGCATGCACCCATCCGAAACCGCATGCACCTGAAAGGGTGTGCAGAAACCCTAAAGGGTATGTATGTTCGAAAAGGTGGTATCTTTTGGTGAACAGACACCAACTTTAAAGGTGTTGTGTCTACTGACGAATGGACACAACTGGTCGAATCTTGGGTTATAAATAAGTGTAGAGACATCCAACTCAAACACATTGAATTTACAAACGCATCAGAAAATTTATTCTCTAGTCTTATCCCAAGACGAAATATTGTCTTTGGAAAGTGAATTCCAAACGCGATTCTAGAGATCCGGCTATAAATCATAATATTTTTCCAACAAATTGGAATAACCGGAGTAAAACATGTAGAAAACCGGTGTCCTTACAAATAAAAATATAATTAGTTGTTAAAGTTCAAGAGTTAATCATCACATAAAAGACATTGGACTAGATAAAAGAAAAAAGTATTAATTTTGGGCTGAAAGACACATCAACTAACTTGGTAGTTTTATTTTTAAAATTAAAAAATCATTAAAAAAAATTGCTATGAATCGAACCCACGTCGGTGGGCGGTGCAGGATGTACAGTGTGACCCGAAACTTTTGAAATTCTTAGTACTATATGTGTATTTATATTTTAATTATAACATGTATTTTGAATAAAAGAGAAGAATGACAAGTAGCAGGTATCCGGGCTGACCTCTTAGCTATTGGGTCGTGGGTTTGATTTTAGTCATTAGCATTTCTTATTCTTTTTGTTCTTACCAGTTTTTTGTTCTTTAATGCTTTTTATTTATTAAATGACGTAAAGCGTTGTGGCTTTAGCACTTTTAATTCTTTTTGTGGTCTTAGTTCTTTGCCTTTTCTTGTTTTTTTTACTCGCAAAAACAATATATATATATATCTTATATATACATTTAAATGTAGATTTCATCTAGCGTCAACACGTGTCCAAAAGTAAAATAAAAAATATTATAAAAACTAAACGACCACAAATTACTTACCTAAACTACACACGACCTCCATTAGACTTGATTTAACTTAGATTAAGGGGACCACAATCTCATGACTAAAAAACTGCCCAATTGATCTCCCGTGCTAATTAGTTTTGTTCGACTAAGATTACCTTTGAAGATCGATCACGCTCTTAATTTGATGAGCGCCGTTCTCCGGGGCGGGTTGTGGTCGAGGTGCAAATGACAGCATGACGCCATGATCGACGATTACCAGGCCGTTATGATAGTCCTTATCTAAATTTTTTATCATTTTTATCGTTGGTGGAGGAGGGGAGTGTGCGTTTGGGCGTGTATTATACGAAATCTTGATTATTTGGTGCATATCGTAGTAAGTGTTTGAAATTTCTGGCATTTCCCTTTTTATGTAATTTTATATTTCTAATAATTTTTGTTTATTTTTTATTTAATGTGTGTGTGTGTGAGCGTTCGAGCGTGCGTTTTCAAATGTTACAGATGATAAAAAAGTGATGAAGAAAAGAAGGAAGGAGACAGGATATGAGCGCCCCAACGAAGGAGCTATTGTTAGATGTAAGCACGTTCACATATATGTGTTTCTCAGTGTTGTTATGAACCTATTGTTTAAAAAAAAAAACAATTTTTCCTTTATATGATTTGGAAATGAGGCAAAATGTGTAGGCACTCAGCAAAAGATCTTAAGCATGTAATTTTATCAGCGGCCTCTGGAGTTTCTGTTGGTTACTTCTGCGCTTGGTAATGTCACGATCATACTTACGGGTTGACCAGAAACTCCCAATTTATGTTGGGAAGGGTGGTGGGCCCCGCGGTGGTCAGTGGGCCCTGCAGCGGAAATCAGTCCCGAATTTGCTCGGTAGAACGGTCGGGAAAAGTGGGACCCACGAGGTAACTTTGTTGGGACCCGCACAGTAACTATCGTGGTAAAAATAAAATTACTGCAAAGTAAGAAAGTACACCAGAATTTTTACGTGGAAAACCCTCTGTTAACAAAGAGGGAAAAACCACGGCCGAGTCGGCAAAATCTTCACTATAGTAAAAATTACAACAGTTAATTTTTACTACCTCACGACTTTTACCACTCGTATTTTACCTCACACCTCTCTATGGATGTGGAAACCCTATCAGTTTCTACCTGAACTGATAACCTCACAATTCACTCAGACTACTTCACTCTCAAATGTAAATCTCGAATGAATTTGTGATGATAATAACTGAAGAACTGCAGCCTATTTATAGATGTCTTCAGCTCATCTGGATCGTCCAAATCCAACGTCCAGGATCTCGCCGCGTCGCCAATCAATACGGACCTTTCATTATTTTATTAGATATATAAAATAATATTATAATATTATATTAATAATATTATTTTAATATAGTAGGTGGATGGTGGTTGGACCTAACAATTCTCCCCCTCCAGCCTTATCCACCACTTACGGGGGAGATCTTCTACCGTCTCAACGGTAGCCCATCCCGGCGAGTTCCGCAAAGAACTCTGTCTTCTCCTTGGGAATAGCCTTCGTGAGAATGTCCGCAACATTCTTGTCCGTGTGGATCTTCTCAGCTTGAACGCTTTATCCTCAATGGCCAGTCTAAGCCAGTGATAACGAACGTCGATGTGTTTCGTCCTCGAGTGATACATAGTATTCTTGCTCAAGTCCAACGCACTTTGACTGTCGCAAAATATTATGTATTCTTCCTGTTGAATGCCCAACTCCTGAAGGAATCTCTTTAACCAAAGCATCTCCTTCCCGGCTTCGGTGGCTGCAACGTACTCCGCTTCAGTAGTTGATAAAGAAACACATTTCTGTAATCTTGACTGCCATGAGATAGCTCCCCCTGAGAGTGTAAATATGTATCCCGACGTTGACTTTCTGCTGTCAAGATCGCCGGCCATATCAGCATCCGTATAGCCTGTAAGAAAACATTTACCACTTCCAAATGTTAGACAAAATTTGGAAGTTCCTCTCAGGTACCTCAAGATCCACTTCACTGCTTCCCAATGCGACTTCCCGGGATTCGATAGAAATCGACTCACAACGCCAACTGCATGAGCGATATCTGGTCTCGTACACACCATGGCGTACATCAAACTTCCGACCGCCGATGAATATGGAATGTCTGTCACCTCTTCTCCGTCTTCATATGTTGATGGACTGGATTTCTTTCGCAACTTGAAGTGCGCGGCAAGTGGCGTGCTAACTGGCTTAGCACTCTTCATATTGAACCTTTCTAGAACTCGTTCAATATAACGTTCCTGGGACAGCCACAACTTCCCAGCTTTCCTGTCTCGGGTAATATCCATTCCGAGAATCCGCTTTGCCGATCCCAACTCCTTCATGTCAAACGTCTTTGACAAATCTCTCTTCAACCTGCTAATCATCTCTGCATCTTGTCCGACAATTAGCATATCATCAACATATATGAGAAGAACGATAAATTTACCGTTAGAGTATCTCCGGACATATACACAAGGATCTGCATCCGTTCTTTTAAACCCTTGGTGCACCATGAACGAATCAAACTTCTTGTACCATTGCCGTGGAGCTTGTTTCAGACCGTACAAGCTTTTCTTCAGCCGGCAGACCATGTCCTCTTTACCTCTAACCTCGAACCCTTCTGGTTGTTCCATATATATCTCTTCATCGAGATCACCATGCAAAAACGCGGTCTTCACGTCGAGTTGCTCCAATTCAAGATCCATGGTGGCAGCTAGTCCCATTATAACTCTGATTGAACTCATCTTCACAACCGGTGAGAAAATCTCGTCAAAGTCGATCCCCTTCTTCTGAGTGAAACCTTTGACCACCAATCGAGCCTTGTATCTGACTAGCTTGCCATTATCCTTCTTCAATTTACACCCATTTGTTCTTGAGTGTCTTCTTTCCTTTCGGCAATCGAACTAACTCGTACGTCTCATTCTTCCTCAGAGAATCCATCTCCTCTTGCATGGCTTTTGTCCAACAATCTTTATCCCTGCAAGATTGTACCTCCTGGAAGCTCTCCGGCTCCCCCTCGTCAGTAATCAAAATATAATCAGAACTCGGATACCTCGTAGATGGTTGGCGTTCCCTAGTTGACCTTCTCAGCTGAGGTTCAACTATTTCGGAAGGCTCCCCCTGCTCAATACCTTCAGTATGCTCATTTACGTCTGGCTCATCATCTCCGGTGACTGGCTCTACCGGTTCAGGTTCTGATTGCTGCATTCCTTCCTCCATGGCATCGTCGTGTGGAATGTTGGCTGGTGTATAATCATCAACACCACCATCCGTGGATTTCGACACATCCACGTCTGAGTCTCCCATGGTCTCGTGCTCATGGAATACTACGTCGCGACTCCGAACAGTCTTCTTCTTCTTTGGATCCCAAAGTCTGTAGCCGAACTCCTCGTTTCCGTACCCAACAAAGATGCAAGGATTCGATTTATCATCGAGCTTCGATCTTTGTTCCTTCGGTACATGCATGAACGCCCTACAGCCGAACACTCTCAAATGCGAATATGAGATGTCTCTACCGATCCATACCTTCTCTGGAATATCGAAATCCAACGCCGATGAAGGTAGTCGGTTGATAATGTAGACTGCAGTGTTGACAGCTTCACCCCAAAATGACTTAGATAGGTTAGCCATTTTGAGCATCGATCGGACTCTCTCCATAATGGTTCGATTCATCCTCTCTGCGACACCATTTTGCTGAGGAGTACCAGGAACTGTCTTCTCATGCCTTATGCCCTGCTTGGTGCAATAATCTCTGAACTCCCGAGAGATATATTCACCACCATTATCTGTGCGTAGACACTTCAGCGGCATTCCCGTCTCTCTTTCCACCATCGCATGGAACTTCTGAAAATAATAGAACACCTGGTCCTTCGTCCGCAACAGATATACCCAGGTCTTACGAGAAGCATCATCAATGAAGGTCAGAAAATATTTACTGCCTCCCAGAGATTCGACTTCCATGGGTCCGCATACGTCAGAGTGTACCAACTCCAACTTCTTCATTCGTCGGGTCGAATTCTTCGCGAATGAAACTCTATGTTGCTTCCCAAATAGACAATGATCGCAGGGGTTCAGCGCTTTTCCCTTGGCTACCGGTATGAGGGACTTTCCAGCCAAGATATTCAACCCCTTCTCGCCTACGTGCGCCAGCCGTCTATGCCACAAATTTGGAGAAGCATCATCTTCAACTGCGTTCAGTTGGTTAGCACATATCGTCGTGTGCGTCTTGTACAGCGAGCAGCATAACTTTCCTCTCGCTACCACCAATGATCCTTTGGTAAGTTTCCAGTTGCTATCATCCATCTCGTTGTAGAATCCTTCGTTGTCCAGTACCTTCACAGAAATCAAGTTGAGACGAAGATCTGGAATATGTCGCACATCCTTTAGCCTTAATGTGCAGCCCACGTTCGTCTGGATACAGATATCACCGATCCCCACAATTTGAGAAACACTTTGGTTAGGGTATCTTGGTAGTGCCAAAGTTTCCCGCCTTATAAGTGGAGAAGTATTCACGCCTTGGAACACAGTGGTAGGAGGCACCAGAGTCCACTACCCACTCGGTGTTTGTATCTGCAACATGACAACAATCTGCTTCATTCACTAGCGTAACCTCTCCATCATGGTTAGAGGCGATCGCAGACGTGTTCTTGTCATCGTCTTGTTTCTGTTTTCCGTTGAGAAGCCTACAATTTCTTTGCAAGTGGCCGATTCGTCCACAATGGTAGCACTTCCTCATCTCTCTGGACTTGGATCTAGCTTTTGACTTGTCGTATCCTTTCGGACCTCTACTCTTGCTCCGGCCCCTATTCTCCGTGACAAGGGCCTGATTTCCTGTACTGATATTGACAGCGTCCTTCCGTCGTAGCTCTTCATTGTACAACCTGTTCTTCACCATATCCATCGTTACTTTACCGCTTGGTGCTGAGTTGCTAAGCGATACCACCAACGCGTCCCAACTCTCAGGTAGAGATCCCAGTAGTAGACATGCTTGTGTCTCATCATCAAGGACTAGACCAGTACTTGTAAGTTGAGTTGACAGTCCTTCAAAGTCATTCAGATGTTCAGCAACTGATCGTCCCTCGTTCAGCTTCATATTCATGAGTTTCCGCATCATGAATACCTTGCTCAGCGCATTCGTCACCTCGTACATACCCTCGAGTTTCTTCCAGAGTATCAGGGGGTCCGTCTCGTTTCTTACATGGTTGTAGAGGCTAATGTCCACCCATTGGCGGATCGCACCTAGCGTCTTTCTTTGCAACTTCTTCCATACATCGTCCTTCGTACCTTCGGGCTTCTTGCCTTCACCGTCGATAGGATCATGGAGGTCTTTGCAATAAAGGTAATCCTCCATCCTCGATTTCCATATGGAGTAATTCGCTACTGTCAACTTAATCATTCCTCCGTCGTTCTCCATAGCCGTCAGTCTACCAGCAACCTATTTAGTATCTTTTCTGATGTGGAAGATCAGTCTCAGCATACTCAGAATACCAACTAGGCTCTGATACCACTTGTTGGGAAGGGTGGTGGGCCCCGCGGTGGTCAGTGGGCCCCGCAGCGGAAATCAGTCCCGAATTTGCTCGGTAGAACGGTCGGGAAAAGTGGGACCCACGAGGTAACTTTGGTGGGACCCGCACAGTAACTATCGCGGTAAAAATAAAATTACTGCAAAGTAAGAAAGAACACCAGAATTTTTACGTGGAAAACCCTCTGTTAACAAAGAGGGAAAAACCACGGCCGAGTCGGCAAAATCTTCACTATAGTAAAAATTACAACAGTTAATTTTTACTACCTCACGGCTTTTACCACTCGTATTTTACCTCACACCTCTCTGTGGATGTGGAAACCCTATCAGTTTCTACCTGAACTGATAACCTCACAATTCACTCAGACTACTTCACTCTCAAATGTAAATCTCGAATGAATTTGTGATGATAATAACTGAAGAACTGCAGCCTATTTATAGATGTCTTCAGCTCATCTGGATCGTCCAAATCCAACGTCCAGGATCTCGCCGCGTCGCCAATCAATACGGACCTTTCATTATTTTATTAGATATATAAAATAATATTATAATATTATATTAATAATATTATTTTAATATAGTAGGTGGATGGTGGTTTGACCTAACAATTTATACTCCTTTGATTGTAATTTCAGATTGTAATGTCCATTTATGGTTTTAATCTGTAGGAAAAAGATAACATGCCAGGTTTATGCAATGAAGAAGCTTAAGAAATCTGAATGTTACGAAGAGGCCATGTAATACGTCTTATAATTTCCAACATGATAGTGGCACCCACCCACCTTCGTAAAAAAAATAAAATTCGGTTTGCAAGTTTACAAAATGTTTGACAATTACACTAACTAACCGGTACAAGTAAACCGACCAATCGCATTCTATTCCATAGCCAGCAAAACCTCGGGAGTGACATAATCTGGCGTACTGACAGTGGAATAAGCCTGACGAGGACAATTAACAATATACATAAATAATTGGAACTTTTGTGTGCATTACGCTTGGTTTGTCCAATAGTGACGACTATGACGATCTTGAGGAAGACCACTAGACAATTCGTGCGATTCAACATCCTTTTGCTACCTATAGAGTATAAAGAAGGTAAATTAGACTCTTCGATTGCCCTATCTCTTTGTTGTTTGTGGCTGTTGAGAAGGTTTTGGCTAGATCTTATGGTGTAACTCTAGATTTATAATTGTGAATATGATGTTAAATCAATTGATGCTTGTCTGAACTCGGTTGAATAGGAAATTACATATAGGATTGAGTTAGTCAAAGTTACATTCTTGCTTCGCTTGCCTAACCAAGAAATGGTGTGGTATATAATATATAAATAAATTTAACTCAATTGAATGATATGTTTTAATGTCTTCATCTTGTCTAATTAAGCACAGGTGGTAACCAATAATTGGAGGACCAAATTTGCAGACTTTTGCAGATGGGTGCTACTATTAGTGATTGAGAAAAGGAAACTGCCAATATATTTGATGCTCGAGAATGATCTTTCAATTATGCAGATAATGGCAACCAATTTTCCATGAATCAACTGCTTGGTGGGAGGGAGGGGCTTTCTGATATGGTCAAGTAGAACAAACCAATACATAGTGATATATCTGAGCCCAGTCCGGGACAACCAATTCCCAAATTATGCATTGGGATTTGTTGATGCCGTCAAGAAGAATATATCTTACTAGAAATTTATACGAAACGTGATGCTTAAATTCGAAGTCAGGATTGAAGAACTTAAATGCTAATAAACACGTCAAATTATGGAGAGATTTTCAAGCTGCTTGAACAAAGAGGATTGGACGAGCTTTATCTTAGAAAAGGGATGCACAAGTGCAATTGGTATCAGTCTGAAAGCTAGTGAATCCAAAGGGTTTTAATTTCTCTGGATACTACTTTTCCCTCAATTCATACTCATCTTTGTTGGTAAACTTTTCCAAATTGCCCTCAATGCTTCTTATGGTCTGGGCATATGGTGACTCCTAATTTTTGTTTTGTAGGTTGACGGGGATAAGATTCGAGCTTAGACAGTAGACCTTGAGAAAATATACATCTTACAAAATATAGTCAAGAAATTGTTTTGCATGTAGTCTCTGTAACCCTGATAAAATAAGGAAGAAATGGAAAATCTTAGGAACATGTCCTACATTTATTATGACGATATGTGCGTGATGCACTATACCGTGGCAAACTCGGCGAAAATGAGAAAAATCTCACCGATCTCGTCGTGGAGCGGGTCGAGGTTTTGAATTCCCATCTCGAGCATGATAATAGTACGAGGACAAAGATGAAGAGGACTATCATTCGAAGTCGTCCACGAGGAGGAAGAAGACGGCGGTGGAAACGGTGATGTCGGGCATCTGAATACGAGGAGACCGATCGCTAACGCAACAATATCATTGAATCGGAAGAGGACCATGTTATACGTAATCCTGATCCACGATAATCGGAAGAGGACAACAGTAATGAGGCCCACGAAAGTGAGGACCTTCGCAGTCACCTTCGCCATCTCGCTTTTCTGACAGCATCTAGGAGAAATAGAATTTTGGATTAGGCTGAAATTCTGAATGGGTCTCGAGGATCAGTCTACTGAGCTCATATTTCAAGTCCCAAAATTCGATTCCAACATCGGAAACCCTAGCAATTACGTTGATACAGCGGATTACGAGGCTTTACTGTAGAGCTTGGTAGTCTACGACAATGGAGCAGGACGTGGGGCCCCACTCATTGGCAAAATCGACGGTCGAAGATTTGGAGAGTGTCGTGATTGGGGGAGAAAGAGGAAACTTTGTGTGCTTCGTAAAAGGATTTAGTCTATGTTGGTGAGGTAAAGAAGTGTTTTCGGTGCGAACATCGATGTTCTCTTGTGACATGATTGTGGACATGGAATTCTTGTCCAATGTGTCGGTTCGAGTGGCCCACCGGTAATGTCGAATATGAGGAAGATAGGAAGAGGAGGGTTGTTGTGGCAGGGTTAATATATCATGTTGTATGTTTGATTGTTTTCTTTATTTGAGACTTTTATGTTCTGTTTTGATAAATGGACTGGATTGTGCTTATTCATCCGTCATTTATTGGGATTTGATTTATTCTTACACTGTCAGGTCTCTTGGGAGTCAACTTAATAAACCGTTAACGTTTGGTACAGTGACAGAGAAGAGGTGTCGTCTTGGCGAGAAGAGCGCAACAGACAAGCACACAAAGAAGGTGAAGACGATGAACTAATCAGTTATGTCAAAATTATATTGCCCCCAAATGCTTTTCTAAGGAATGTGGTTTTCATCCGTGGGGCATTTATACATGATTTTTAATGGACGCGAAGCGCAAGAAATTTTACGCCAACCTCTTCAATCTCCGGGTAGTGAGAAAATTCTACATGTGGTTTCTGGTTTGGCTTTGCTCTTTTTCCAATGAGGTTTTATTTCTGAATTCTTTTCAGTTTGAGTTTTGGGGATCGTAATTATTAAAGTTTTAAGTATTGATTTTTCCTGCCTTGGATGTTTTTGGTTTATTTGATTCGGGAATGTGCTTATTATTGCACTTTGGCTACTCATTGTTCTTTAACTTCGCTCGCTGCTTTTGTATGGCGTTTTCCTTTGCTTTTATTTGGTGTTGATTTTGAGGGGTTTTTTCTCCCTGAAATTTTGACTACCCTAACACGATGTATGTTTTTAATGATATGCAGGTGGTAGTCAGGATAAGAGCAGAAGTAGCCAAGGCATGCACTTCGTTTCTTTCTCAATTGAAGTTTTGTTGTTAAATTTTCTTTTTTGTTCTTGGGAGTCAGCATTACAAATATTCAAGTCACATAGCAATGTGGATAGTATGATGGTGCTCTTGGTAGATAATGTTTAGATAGACTGTGTTGATTAGCAAAATTTTCTGCGATCTGAAGAAAGGCATCAGCAACATACAAACTTCATACCACCACCGTTCACATCTTTGTCCCGATCACAACGAGATTTGCCGAGAATCAAACCGAGTGGACTTCGAAATTGTGTGTAGTTCTAGGTTTTGATTATAGGATTGCTTTATTTTTTTATGAGCCAACTTTTAGTTGTTTTCTATTATTTTTATATAGATATATTTAATCATCATTTCTTCTTTTCATTTCAGCCCATTTTTTGGGTCAGAATTTTGGTGAGAGAACTGCGTTCGAAAAAGTTCAAGAAGGTAATAGGAGAAGACTTCGTGACACTTTTTTATTTGCTTGGGATCTTCTAATTTGGGTTATTGTTGGTGGGTTGTTTTTTATCAGACATGGGCTATAATCCTAATTGTTTTTATCGTATTTCATGGGAAGTGGTATCAAGTGAATTATATTGAGTTCATGTTGGTTTTTTGTGGTTTTGATCTCTGGTCTTTGTTATTGATTTTGACTTGAACTCAAATATACAATTTAAGCTTCATGGCTTTCATAGCATTTGATTAATATTGTTCTGGGCTCTGACTTTTACATATTAATATTCTATATATCACGGAAATGTTATCATAGTAACTTAGCTCTCGAGGTTTATAAAAAAAATCTTTTATTAGATTTTCATTTTGGTGCAAGCTGATATGAGTTCACATTTTGATCGATTTTTTTTAAGATTCTGTCTTTTTTATTTGGTGCAAATATCGTAGTAAGTGTTTGAAATTTCTGGCATTTCCCTTTTTATAAAATTTTATATTTCTAATTCTTTTGTTTATTTTTTCATATGATGAGGTATCGTTGGTTCGCTATCTATCTATATTTTTTCCTTTGTTTCAGGTTATGCATCCAAAGAACCCTTTTGTCCTGACTATGCATTTCAATTATCGTTATTTTGAGACTGATGCTCCTCAAGGTGCGCGTAACTGTTGCACTTTTATTCCAGGCGAATTTCAGTTCGTTCTATTTTAAAATGTTGCTGAGACGATTAAAGTTGTAATGGTGTTGTAATCCCTTATTATAGAGGAGAATGTTAATATTTTACGTGATGTTGTTGGTTGTTTCCTTTGTTGCCTGGTGCGATGCCTTTTGCATCTCAATTGGAATGGTTCCAACATTTTACGTTTGCATTTGAAGAATGATGATTGAGATTTATAGCATGTGTTTAGTTCGTGGTGTTATGTCATGAAATAAATGTTTTCGTTCTACGCCCAGAATCGTATAAAAAAGCATTGACGATTTATCTAAGGTTTTTAAATGTTTGGAGTTATATAGATCCAAGCAGATACGTCGATTGATGAGTCTTTGAACATCTTGTCGGAACCGAACATCCTCTCGGCTCCTGAAGTTGATTTCTCGAGTCGAAAAACAGTCTCGATTGGCGAAAGTATTCTTGACCAATAAGATATTTCGATATAACATACAAACTTGAACATATTCTTCCTTACAATATTTACCTTGATGTATATTTTCCAAGTCTATCTTGACCAATAAGATAGTTCGATGCTAAGCACGTTGCTCCCCCTTTCCATGTATCGCCTTCGTAATGTCACCATGCTCGAGATGTGAAAACCGTCAATCAAAAACATCATCACCCAAACGTCAATCATGTTGTGGATCGTTCCTGGGGTGTCCCTTGGACAAGCGGAATTTAAAAATTTTTCCGTGATCCCCGTAAACCCCGGATCGCTCGGATACACATAGAAACATATTGATACACATAATAAAGCAGCCTTAAACCTCAATCACACGTACATAAAAGCGTTTCAGCCACTTTATCTTCGAAGAGGAGAATTGCTCGCTTTCGTCGATCCCCCGGTTTGAAACCGCGCCTAGGTTGAATGCAAATGCAAAAGAGGAGTCACGCCGATCCCGAGGATTTATCAAACTCGAAATTCTCCACGTATGGCTAGCAGGAGATCGAGTGATATGAGCAAGAGAGCACACATGGTTGTTTCTTTTATTCACACGTTGATTGCCTAACTTTCTTGCATAGGGTTTTTCGGTTTTTTTCGTGTTTTTTTTTTTTCTAAACTAAGCTTACATTGGCCTTATTTATAGTGACCGAATTTGAGACATGCTTCAAGAGAAAAATTCGAAACTTTCTTGCTTAGTCCAAACAAACATTTCGAATAGTTTGTTGCTTAATCCAAGTTTGTTCCAAACAAATTAAATGTGTGTGTAATTTTCTCAAAGTTAGTTGAGCTCTTAAATTTCAAATTTTTAATTCAAAATTTAAATCAAAACTTTTATTTTAATTATCGAAAATATTAATATCCAATATTATATTAATTTCGAATATTAAGTAAGGTAAAAATACCATATTACCATTATTATTAAGTCTAGGTAAAAACCATATTTAAACTTATATTTAAAGTTAGTGTAAATAATTAAATTAAGCTTATTATCAAATAATAACTTAATATAATTATATGTTTATATATATATATATATATATAAATTTCGGCCATTCCTTTAACCTAAACTTAAAATAATTTTGAGCACTCAGACTATAAATCAAGTCTCGATCAAGCTCAACCAATGTGTAATATTCGTAAACCGTCAATCTTAACGACACAACGCCCGTTAAGTATTTGTTTAAGTCTCTCTTTAATAGATACTACCTCGGTGGTCCTTTTTAAGCCCGACCCTCTTGGTTCGTCTCAATCGGCACTGAGAGAAATCCATGAGTTCGGTATTCACCTAGCCAATCCCGTGGTACCGAACCGATCCCGAGTTGAATACGAAAGTGATCTAATCATAATTCACGAACCGACTATAGATTTTGGTCCTACGTTTAAACCCTTCACATATGTCCCGGTCGAGTGAGAGTCATGGAACTGTCAAACTCACTAACTCGGCCCTATGATAAATTCGTGACTGGCGAAATTACTAAAATGCCCTTAACGTCCCATGTGAGTCAGTTTTTTGCTCTGGCCAGAGACTTAGTAATTTCACATCCTCAAATATGCATAGGATATATATCTCAATTACTTATGAGACAGTGAATCCCTTTTTGGTGGTTAAGGCCCGGCAGTCACCCTCCGTTGTCAAGACCGTATTTCATCGTCGACCCATGCACTCGGCAATACGGGCCTAGCAAAGCTAGTGACAAGTAATGACCCCAAAGTCAACACCGTCAATGACCCCTTCAGTCTCAGGTTCACGTAGACTACTATAATCAATCGATCGATCATTCACACTCCTCGAGTAATAAGCCATGTGATCGTTCAATTACGAGTCATCGTCCAAATACAAGTTAATCCCCTCACTCAACTCGTACCAATGTCACGACCTCTCAGTTATTAAGTGAATGATTGCCACAATCACGTAAGAGTCGTCAACAAATAAGTTGTGATCGGCGATTTCAGCACCCGACTGGAGCCTAGGACTTATGGACGTATTTAACGTTTGAGGATAATAGCTCACTGGTGCCTCCTCTCTCATCTAATGAGAATCGGTGACTAAACTCCAAATATTTGGATTTTATTTATTCGCCTTCTTACCGGATGCCAAGTAAGAAATATTGGACCAATAAATAATATGTCGTACGAATAAAATAAAAAATAAAATAAATAAAATATCTGAATACATCGTTCAAATAGAAAAAGCAAATAATTCATTGTCCGTCTATGCCCTATTACTTTTCAGCCTCGAATGGCATTCTGATGGCATATCCCTAACAATCTCCCACTTGCACTCAATGCCACTCGCTATGATATCTCAACCCCATTTTATCGAGATATCTATCAAGCACGGCCTGTGATAGAGGCTTGGTGAACGGGTCGACCATGTTTTCCGCAGACGCTATCTTCTGCACGGCTATATAGCCACTTTCAACGAATCCACACAGCACGTGGTATTTTCTTTCTATATGTTTGGATTTACTGTGAGACCTTGGTTCATTGGCTTGCGATCGCGCCACTATTGTTGCACCATAATGGTAAGGGTCGATCCACAATGCTTGGAACCACTTGAAGTTCTTCCAAAAACTTCCTCATACAAACACCCTCCTTAACTGCCTCAGAGACTGCTATATACTTTGCTTCAGAGGTGGAATCAGCCGTTGTGCTTTGCTTGGACCTCTCCATGACACTGCTCCGCCATTGAGCGTATAGACAAAAACAGAAGTGGATTTTCGGTCATCCACGTCTGAATGAAAATCCGAATCAGTATAACCATCCACTTCTAATTCTCCATTACCGTAGACCAATATCATATCCTTGGTCCGTCTGAGGTTCTTCCGGATATTCTTTATTGCCGCACATTGTTCCTTACCAGGGTTAGCTTGATATCGACTGACTATGCGCACAGCATATGCAATGTCTAGTCGCGTGCATAGCATTGCGTACATCAGGCTGCCAACTGCTGACGCATAGGGGACTCCATTCATCTCTTTTCTATCTTCCTCGCTACGAGGACACATAGTCTTCTAGAGATGAATCCCGTGTCACATAGGTAAGAACCCTTTCTTAGAATCGCCATCTTATATCTTTTGAGGACCTTTTCTAAGTAAAGGTCCTGGGATAAATCTATCATTTTATTTGCTCGATCTCTAAAAAGGCGAATTCCCAGAATGTAGGTCGCTTCTCCCGGGTCTTTCATGTAGAACTTGGTCGAAAGCCACGCTTTCACCTCTAAGAGCAAACCGATATCATTTCCTATCAAAAGGATGTCGTCAACATACAACACGAGGAACAATATCTTACTCGCACTGATCTTTCTGTAGATGCATGGCTCATCTTCATTCTTCATGAATCCGTAGTTTCTAACTACTTCATCAAATCGAAGATTCCTGCTCCTCGAGGCTTGCTTAAGTTCATATATGAACTTATTTAATTTGCACACCTTGAGAGCATCTGCTTGGGATGTAAAACCCTTGGGTTGCTCCATGTAGATTTCCTCCTAGAGGAATCCGTTTAGGAAAGCGATTTTCAAATCCATATGTCAAACCTCAAAGTCGTAGTGTGTCTTTATGGCAAGCAAATTACGGATGGACTTAATCATTGCAACTGGATAAAAGGTTTCCTCATAGTAAATGCCCTACTTTTGACTATAACCCTTCGCTACAAGCCTGACTTTGTAGGTATCAACTAGTCTGTCAGATCCAATTGGTTTAAAACCATAAGGTAGATCTACTAGAGTCCAGGCCTGGTTGGCGTGCATAGAGTCCGTCTCTGCTTCCATAGCCTCAAGTCACTCCAGCGAGTCTATATCTATTATTGTCTAGTTAAAGGAAGTGAGTCGTCCCTGATGTTCCCTTCCATCACAGCATCCTTGTGCTCGATGTGTACCATACCGTATCTCGCAGGCATACGAGATATTCTACATGACCTACGCAATTCAGGTTACGTCTCGGACTGCTCCTCGGCACTGGAGTCTCTGTAGGTGTTTCATCTAACTCTCCAAGAGTTACTTGCCTGCCAACTCTACCTTCTCGAACAAACTCATCCTCGAGAAAGTGAGCATGTATGGCTACGACGATCCTCTTATCACTTTGGAAGTAAAAATAGTATCACATAGAGTCATCGGGATACCTAATGAAACGAACTTTCATTGACCCCGACTCTAGCTTATCCGTCATTAGCTTTTTTCACAAAAGCGGGACAACCCCAAATTCTTATGTGATTCAGGCTTGGTTTCTTACCATTTCAAATTTCGTAAGGAACTCGATCAACAGACTTGAAAGGGATTCTGTTCAGAATGTATATATCAGTCTATAAGGCATATCCCCATAACGATATGGGGAGATCTGAGTACTAAGCATTGATCGAACTTTATCTAATAATGTTCGATTTATGTGTTCGGCAACACCATTCAATTGTGGTGTTTCGGGCGGAGTAAACTGTGAAATGATTTCGTTCTCTTTCAAGAACTCATCAAATTCGACTCATATACTCGCCACCTCGACCTGATCGAATGGCTTTTATTTGTCGCCGAGTTTGCTTTTCCACTAGTGTCTTGAATGCCTTGAACATTAGGGTTTCAGACTTGTACCTCATAAGATACACCAAGCCGTAGCGAGAGTGATCATCTGTAAATGTAACAAAGTAGTGGAAATTACATCGAGCCGTAACTGCAAACTGTCCACAAACGTTTGTATGGATCGAACCTAAAATGTCAGTGGCGCTTCGAAAAGTCCATGTGAAGGGAGACTTAGTCATTTTACCGAGGATACAAGATTCACACGTTGGATATGGACTTGATCCAGATGGCTTAATTATGCCATGTTTTTCTAACTTTTGAATCTTTCGATCTCCAGCATGACCGAGTCGAAGATGCCACAAATACTTCTTAGAAGACTCTAAGTCTCGGTTGTTTGTAATTGCATTTATAGTTTTTATATTATCTTGGACATTAAGATAATACAAACCATTTAGTAATATCGCATTTCCGACGCAATTATTTTCAAAATAAATAGCGCAAATATTATTAATAAAATGGAATTCATAACTAAGTCTGCTCAAAACAGGAATAGAAATAATATTCTTAAGCCCCTTGGGCAAAACTAAAACATCGAAAAGAAATAAACTATATCCAATTGATAAAACGAGAGTCTTCGATCCAACGTGGCTGGTCGGTACGCTATGTCCGCTGCCAACGTTAATCAGAATCTCTCGATCCGCCAGCTTCCTACTTCGTTCCAGACCCTGGTTCAAAGCACAAATATGGGCGCTAGCCCCTGAGTCAAGAATCCATGAAGTGGAAAACACAGTTAAAGAACAATTAGTTTCTAAAACAGTTTGTTCAATACCTGAAGCCTCCGAAGCTTTGAGCTTCGGGGAGTCCCTCTTCCAATGGCCCAGTTGTTGGCAGTGTGGGTACTTATCAGTTGCCTTAGGAACCTTTTGAACGATCTTGGCCTTGCCCTTTTTCTATATCCCTACTTTAGGCTTAAATAACTTTTTCGGCTTTATCGGCGTCGACCTCTTAGACCGCGTCGTAGCAACAAGCGCTAATTCCTTTCTCGTCGCCTTTTTTATTTGACTTTGAGTCTGAACAAGCCGATTCATCAAATCTGGCAAGGTGAACTTGCGATCGTTCAAGTTACAGTTAATGATAAACTGTGTGAACGACGCAGGCAGCGACTGAAGGATCAGATCTAACTGAAGCTCATGATGAATAGGAAATGTAAGAGACTCCAACTCCTCAACCCATCCAATCATCTTGCCTACATGTTCTCCGACATCAGGGCCTTCAACAAGCTTTGTGTGAAATAGCTTTTCAGAAACGGCGTATTGAGACAGTCTAGACTACTCGCCATAAAGCTCCTTCAGATGAGTCAATATTTCACGCATGCTCATGTCTACATGGCTACGTTAAATATCATTGTTCATCGCAGAAAGCATATAAGCCTTGACCCTATCACTGTTTGCCAACTACTTGGCGTGAAGTGCTCTGTCAGCATTACTCGTAGTATCCCATTGAGTGGGATGGGACAATCGAGTGTATACTCTAAGTTCTCCATAGTAAGGAAGATCCTTAGATTCCGGAGCAAGTCCGCAAAGTTTGGACCTTCCAAACTATTCTTAGTGATCAACATCATAAATGGTGACTTCATCGTAAATAGCAGAAAGAAAACAAATAATCTGCAGAAAATAAAGATAAGCAAGTTAGGTTGAACGTATTATTAGATCAAGCACAAATAAGGACTTTTCATTTGGCTTGACTCCCACTATTTTTCTCAAAATCTCATTCTCCTGAAAGGAATTTCGAAAACCTCGTTATTGGTTTCATAGTGGAGTTAAGTTCCCCGCTTCGCAAAACATCAACCTAATAGTTTGTGTGTCGGTCTTATCGAACGACGTCGCGTCTTACACGAACCCACAAATGAGTATTTCAATTTCTTCGTCTACAGTTAGGAACCCTCACGATAACTCTACATATTGGGTATAATTGTTCTAAGTGCTACCTATCAACGTCTGGCTCGAACCTAACACTTGGAAATTTCAGCCGTAGGATAACACTTTGTATGGTGGAATGTGTTTCGGCGAGCGGCGTTTAGAAAACAATGCACCTGAACCGCCTACGACAAAGGTAAAATGTCTAGCGCCGATAACTCGGAACAGACCGAACATATACAAAGGTCGTAGCAGTATCAAGCTTGATAGAAGACAGAAACCAGGCCCCTTTACGCACTTAGTAAATTTCAAACGGGAGAATACATCTCACATAAATGCACATAAAGCATGCATTATCACTTCAAACGACATGCACGTAATTTATAGTAAAACTTAGTTTGACTATAAGACTATCAACGCGGACTATTTATAATATGTCCTATTTTATACTAAATACACGTCTACGACCGTCATGGGTGACTCCAAGTTCTCGAACGGCGCATTCGTTTTGTACGTCTCACCTTGTACTTGTAGGGCCACCATATTTAAACTAATCATATCTAATAAAAACAGTAAAATACATGACAGGGGGATCATAAGTCCCTAGACAGCCCGTATAATACAAAATCGGGGGGAACTTTGTCACTCTTAATAAATAACCCGGTCATAACGAATAAGCCTACGTCCACGTTGACGTCTTATGTATCACATATCATAGGATAAACACATATAGGCGATAATTAAATGCTCAAAGAAATTCGAAACAAAATTTGGGCTTCTATTGGGCCATGCCCATTTAAGGCCCATTAGGCATCTTGTTGGGCTGGGGCGGGCCTTAGGCCCATCAGGGTTACCGAATTGGGCTGGGCCTTTTTCATAGTTCGAACATGGATTTATTTTGGTCCAAACTTGATTTAATACCCAAAAGCGAATGAAATTGGACCTAGACTAACTAGAGCCCATTAGGGTTTCTAAATCCGAGTGGCCCAAAACAATAATGCCGCCTCGAAATGGTTGCCGGATCAGAACCAGACGACGTCGGAGCCGGAGTTTCACCCCAGATCGACGCGTCGCAGCCCCAACCCAGTGCCGTACATTTCACGCGTGTTGCGGGCAACTATGTGTCTCGGGTTTTCCGGCGAATGGTGGCTGCCATACAGCCACGTCAGACCAGAACTGAGCGTCGCCGGAGTCAGGGCTTCGCCCCAGACCACCACGCTGCTCTGTCCCAACCCGTCGCATCGTCGGAAGATCCATTCATGCGAGTATCGGTCACACGATCGGGTGTGGGCAGATTCGCTGCTTTTTGGTTAACGGCGTGCCACAACAACTTCACTGCCTCCACGGGCCACAACAGGGCCTTCCCGGTGTGCTGCGCTGCTCCAGCCCGGCGTGTCGCCGGAATGCCTTTCGGCCGCGTGTTGCACACGTGATGACGAAAAATCAAACCCTAGAAACCTTTTGGTCGTGCGTTCAACGCTCGGCCTTGAGTTGTGAGGTGCTGGTGTGATCAAGGACCGCTGCTCCGCCACATATCGTTGTGTCCTAGCCAGAGAAACGACTCGGACTTGGATTTGTGCCGAGCGTACGTGCCATGCACGTTCTCGGCTAATCCTTGGCCTTTTAATTCGGAATCCGTTTATGGTCGTTTCTAATCCGAACCTGGGCTCTGATACCACTATTGGGGATTATTCCCGGGGTGTCCCTCGAACGTGCGGAATTTAAAATTTCTCCCGGAATTCCCGTAAACCCTGATCGCTCGGATACACATAAAAACATATTGATACACATAATAAAACAGTCTTAAACCCCAATCACACGTAACGTACAAAAGTTTCAGCCACTTTACCCTCAGAGAAGTATTGTTAGCTTTTGCCGATCTCTCGATTTGAAACCGCACCTAGGTTGAAAGCAAACGCAAAAAAGGAGTCACGCCGACCTTGAGGGTGTATCAAACTCGAAATCCTCTACGTATTGCTAGCAGGAGATCGAGTGATATGATCAAGAGAGCACACACGGTTGTTTCTTTTATTCGCACGTGGATTGCCTAACTTTATTGCCGGGTTTTTTCGTGTTTTTTTTTTCCTAAACTAAGCATCATTGCTCCAAGAGAAAAATTCGAAACTTCCTTGCTTCGTCCAACAAAAAATTTCGAATAGTTTGTTGCTTAGTCCAAGTTTGTTCCAACCAAATTAAACCTGTGAGTAATTTTCTCAAAGTTAGTTGAGCTCTTACATTTCGAATTTTTAATTCAAAATTTAAATCAAAACTTTTATTTAAATTATCAAAAATATTAATATCTAATATTAGATTAATTTTGCAAAATTAAGTAAGGGAAAAATACCATATTTCCCTTACTATTAAGTCTAGGTAAAAAACCATATTTAACTTTATATTTAAAGTTAGGCTAAATAATTAAATTAAGCTTATTATCAAATAACTTAATATAATTATATGTTTATAAATATAAAAATTTCGGTCATGCCTTGAACCTAAGCTTAAAATATTTTTGAGCACTCAGACTATAACTCAAGTCTCGATAAGCTCAACCAATGTCTAACAATCGTAAACCGTCAATCTTAACGACACAACTCCAGTATTTGTTTAAGTCTCTCTTTAATAGATACTACCTCGTTGGTCCTTTTTAAGCCCGACCCTCTTGGTTCGTCTCAATCAGCGCTGGGAGGAATCCATGAGTTCAATATTCACCTACTCAATCTCGTGGTGCCGAACCGATCCCGAGTCGAGCACGAAAGTGATCTAATCATTATTCACGAACCGACTATAGATTTTGGACCTACGTTTATACCCTTCACTTATGTCCCGGTCGAGTGAGAGTCAAACTGTCAAACTCACTAACTCGGCTCTATGATAAATTCATGACTGACGAAATTACTAAACTGCCCTCAACGACCCATGTGATTCAGTTTACTGCTCTCGCCAGAGACTTAGTAATTTTTCGTCCCCAAATATGCATAGGACATATATCTCAATTACTTATGAGACAGTGAATCCCTTTTTGTTGGTTAAAGCCCGACAGTCACCCTCCGTTGTCAAAACCGCATTTCGCCGCCGATCCATGCACTCGGCAATACGGGCCTAGCAAAGCTAGTGACAAATCATGACCCCGAAGTCAACACCGTCATTGACCCATTTCAGTCTAAGGTTCACGTAGACTACTATAATGAATCGATCGATCATTGACACTCCTTGAGTAATAAGCCATGTGATCGTTCGATTACGAGTCAGCGCCAAATACAAGTTAATCCCATGATTTAACTCGTACCAATGGCACGACCTCCCACTTCCCAAGTGAATGATTGACACAATCACGTAAGAGTCGTCAACAAAAAATCGTGATCGGCGATTCCAGCACCCGACTGAAGCCTAAGACATATGGACATACTTAGCGTTTGAGGATAATAGCCTATCGTTGCGTCCTCTGTAACGAGAATTGGTCACTAAACTCCAAACATTTGGATTTTATTTATTCGCCTCCTTACCGGATGACAAGTAAGAAATATTGGACCAATAAATAATATGTCGTACGAATAAAATAAAGAATAAAATTTTATTTCGTAAATAAAATATCTTAATACACCGTTCAAATATAAAAAACAAATAATACATTGTTCGTCTATGATCTATTACTTTTCATCCCCGAATGGCATTCCGAGGGCATATCCCAAACAAATCATACAAATTGTTACTAAGGATACAAAGGAAGAGACTAAATCTATTGCATCTCCTCTCATCATATCTCCGATCTGGTCCTCCCTTTCACGCATCGAGAACAATTAACTAAGTTCAACATGACTCAATATATAATTGAAGAGTGGTGAGTGTAATAAATTAATATTTTTCTTTTTTCGAAATGATAGCTTTTTCATTCCATAAAAATCATGATACAAAGTGGCTAACTAACCAAATGAGTCCCCTCCGATATCAAGTCCATGAGGGAACAAGCACTCCATCAAAGGAGAAACACTTGAAAAAGAAGTTTTGGATCCAAAATCAATCTCCCTACAAACGCAGATTAATAACTAATATTCTTGAATCTTTTTTCTCATATACACTAAAAAAATTGTAAGAAGAATGTGAGTGCTCGAGACATCGAATTCATCTTTGAGCGTTTAACAAGATGAAACCCATCGCATCGGCATGCTCCCGTTACCCAATGATAGATCTAGACAACCGTGAAAGCATAAGCACTTGAGGATATTCAGTTCCTTCTGATCAAACCCTATTTGTTTGCAAATTTTAGGTAATAAATAGCACACACGCATAGTCGTGTTTGCAAAATTGAAGAACTAATGCACGTGTTTTTTTAAGGAGATGAATGTGAGGGACTTTATAAGCAATGTGGCTTCGGCGAACAACGAGGAAACGAAGATGAATGGAGCTGCTCAACCCGATCTTTTTGCGAATTTCAGGTTGAAGGAGGGAAAGGTCCCGTAAAGATATGGAAATAGCTAAGTTAAAAATATACCAGTAATGTTGTCCTTAATGTTGAACCAACATTCAGGAACAGAAAGTTTTAGCACAGCGGAAAGTTTCAAAAACTTAGCAGTTACAAACGATGGAGACACGATTTAAAATATGCAGCAAGTTAAATAACTTGCTACACGCCTTCAGGGCACAATTCCACTTCAAAGGATGGATTACAAAAAGTACAACTGTCGAAAGATAGTAAACGCAACCTAGTAAAGAATCTAACGACTCTTCTAATCTTAGCACATATACCTACGATCTATGAAAAGGTAAAAACACTAGGTAAAGAACAGAAAGATGAGTATATGGTGAGAGCTCTCTCTTTTTCGTTTTCTTCTCTTTCGTCGCTTGTCGTATTTTTTCGTTATCTCCGTTAACGTTGGTCGGGATCGGAGTCTTCTATTTATATGCTTCATAGCTCCGACTCACGTCCTCCCCACGTTCTCAATGATCTCCATGACTTCACGTCTGAGATAATGCATCGACTCTTTCAGCCACGAGCTCCACTTCTCTTATATTTAGTAAGCATCTTGACTTGGTCGATCACGCATCCTATTTTTAGTTTCCACTTCAATCCACTTGTTTGAACAAGTCCAACACGTACGTTGCCTCTGCACACATTTAACAAACTCCGCAATAATAGGGAAGAAACGGTTTTTGGGTTTGAAAGACAAAATCAAGGTTGGACTAAGTCCGAGTCAATCGATGTTGACTGGAATGTTGAGTCCACATTGTCAATATCAACATCGCAACTGCTGACTCAAATGTTGAGTCCACATTGCCAATGTCAACATTAACAATCTCCCCCTTTTTGTCTTTCTTCCCAAAACCAGTGCAGAGCTAAATCCAACGAAGTTCCAATCCAGTGAACTTCAAATCCAAATAACTCCCCCTGAAAGCAACACGTAACTTAAAACACAAAATGGATTAATATATTAGAGCATTAATACATAGCCATTAAAGAGGTTCTTGGTTACATCGGCAAAACAGAAAAACACACACAAAAACAAAACAAAGTCTGCATGCAAAAACAGAAAAACAGTCAAGCACATAGATATGCTAAAACTGAAGACTCATTATCGACTCATCTCAAGCAGCATCCTTCTCAGCTTCAGCTTCAGCATCCATTCCAGCAGCAGCTTCCTCTTCACCAGCAACAGCACCAGCAGCATTACCAACTTCCTCATCCATAGCAGCACTAGCCCCAGCAGTTTCCTCAGCTCCAGCAGCTCCAGCAACTTCAGCAACTCCCCCTGAGTTTCAACTTCCAGCTCCATCATCCACGTCAGCACCTTGCTCAGCAGCTTCCTCTGCACCAGCTCTATCTCCCCCTTTTTGGGAAGAGAGCAAACCTCGAAGAATCTCCCTCTGACTCATCAGAAAGGCTATAGTGTCGTCCAGACACTTGATCTCTTTATCCATGTTGGTTGTTGAGGATGATGTTGAACCAGCATTGGTATCAACATGCTGAGCTCCAATCCATGGCAGATCTATCACTTTTTTGTGCCCCATAACATGGTGGATTGAGATGGTAAATGGTGACTTCTTGTGCTCGACATAGTCTCTTCTCAGTGGCTTGAACCCTCCACGAAGTAGTACCGACCAAATGACGGAGGGGAAAGGAAGAATGCCACGCCCAACTCTTTCTGCTTGGTAAGCAATTTGATTGAGAATGTATTCTCCCCAATTGATGGGGAGATTATTACCCAAAGCATATAAGAGTTGTGCCATTCACTCAGTCACTCTACTATCATTTGCCGTAGGCAACCAATTATATATAGCAATTTTGAATAGCACATAGTAGAGTGAGGTCAAGAAAGTGGCAGAAAAATTCTTCTCCCACTTCGTAATCCTACCCCCAGTAATGAAAGTGACAACCTCATCTATATCACTTTCACTAAAATGGTCTACTTCTGGGGTTTCTAAGAGTTCGTTGATAAGCCGGGAAGAACAATCATATAGCTTATTACGTAAGAAAATCTTACCATACTTCCTAGAGTTGGGTTCATTCAAGGAAGGAGAGAGTTAGCGTGTACCTCGCGGACAACTATGTCGGAATAGGTCCCCATACATCTAACCGCCTTCCCCAAATGCCGGGATTCTAGGAACTGAAGCATGCCATACTTCCTGAAGCTGTTAATGTCTACGATCCTTTCAACTCGAAGAGTTCTTGAGTTGAAGGAGGACCATAGGTCTGCGTGTTTCTTGGAGTAGAACTTCCTGGGAGTTTGAGTGATCTCCCAGTCTGAGCCTTCGGGCAGGTCATCATCTGCCGGAAATGTTGAGGGTGGAGTTGTTTCAGCATCAACATCAATAGGTGCAGGATCCTCTTGTGGAGCAGGATCTGCAACCTTTGCCTTCTTCGTGGGTCGAGGATTTGGACTCTGTGGCCTCTTCCCCATCTTCTGCTTTAGTTGGTTGAGTATTTTACACAACGGTTCCGTATCAAAAAATTCCTCTTCCTCTTCTTCCTCTTCTTCTCCAGCTTTTTCCTCTTCTTTCTCACCTTCTTCTTCTTCTTCTTCTTCTGAACTGGTTATAGACTCTACCAAAATAGGGTTGAAATCTTCATCCGAGCTTTCTGATTCGTCGCTTAACAAAATGTTGTCATCGCTTGATGACGAACTCAACGGAGGCGTTGGGCATGTTGTAGCAGCAGCGTTGCGTACAGGCGACGCGGCTTCAATAGGTACTGGTGCCCCATAAACCACCATAGCTAATGGGTTTGTCTCGATTATAAACTCGCCTGATGTTGTATCAACATTCTGCGACTCATTGTTGGGTGAACTTGCCATAGTAGAAGTTTAAACTCGAAGAAAGAAGATGAATGCGAAATTTTTTGAGATGAGAATTCTAATATTGCAGAGAGAAAAACAGAGAGAGTAAATCAGATAGAATGCAAATAGGTTTAATGTGATGTGAAAGATGATGCAGGCCGAGTAAATATAGGTGAATGACTGTAACGGTAAAAAAATTTGCGTGAAAAGGAGTCAAAAAAGTAACCGTTAGAGAGCTTTGATAGAATAATAATAAAAATAAAATTTTTACTAATTCCGAGTAAAATTCGTGCTCTAACCGTTATTTGTTGAGGAAAATGTGGAGAGTGGATAAGGTGTGGCATTTAAAAATATCGTGCGAATTAAGATCATAACAAAAATTCAGTCGAGATCGAGTGCACTAACCGTTTAGGTTATCCCGATGAACGCATGAACCAAGTGAGGCTAGCTGTTCTTCTTCTAATGCAACATGAGAGATATAGATACTAGACACGACATATTACTTATATGTATACCTAAAATCTATAACACATAGAACATAAACGGAAAATATTGCATGATCAAAATGACTAGTCACAAATGTTGCTCAACATTTAACTCAACATTCTCATACGACTTCCTTCATTTTCTGTTCAACACCCTAGATCACACTTATCTTTCATTTTCTGCCCTTATCTCACCTTTAATATTGATGTAGAATATTGTGCACTGCTCTAGAATGATTTCCAGTTCATCAAGGTTCAGACATTCTTGCACGCATAGAATACATCGTCACCGCGAATGCCGTGTATCTAAGGATCTTAATATTCTGAACCTGTATCTTGAAAAGGATCATTATCATACTAGTGCTTTAGAGAGTGGGTCATTTCAAAAAATGGTCTAGGTGAGTCAACTCATTTCAGGAATATAACAAAGAGAACATTAGATCAAATATCGAAGCAGTAATAGTCATATATGAAATATGCCAATGTTGATCCAAATGTTGGACCAACATTTATTGACTCTGACAGAGACCTATAGACTTCTTCAGGCTTGAGAACCTTTCGAAGTCTAACGCTTTAGTGAAAATATCAGCTAATTGATTCTTAGTATCTATATGCTCTATTTTTACTAACTCTTTCTCAACTATATCTCTCAGAAAATGATGTCTAATGTCTATATGCTTAGTTCTAGAATGCTGTATCGGATTTTTCGAAATGTTTATGGCACTAAGATTATCACAATACATAAGCACGTTTTCGCTCTCTAACCCATAATCACTCAACATACTCTTAAGCCATATGAGTTGTGTACAACAGCTTCCTGCTGCCACATACTCAGATTCGGCCGTAGAGAGGGAAACACAATTTTGCTTCTTACTAAACCAAGACACTAAATTATTACCTAAGAAGAAGCAACCTCCACTTGTGCTCTTACGATCATCTTCATCACCTGCCCAATCGGCGTCACTGAAACCAACCAAATTAATGTTAGTATCTTTTGAAAACCATAAACCAAGGTTACACGTACCACTCACGTATCTCAAAATTCTTTTGACTGCGTTAAAATGAGAAACCTTTGGTTCAGCCTGATATCTGGCACACACACAAACACTATACATTATATCTGGTCTACTCGCAGAAAGGTATAATAAACTGCCTATCATCGAACGATATAATGTTGGGTCAACATTCTCCCCAACATTATCTTTACTTACCTTCTGTGTAGACCCCATAGGAGTTCGCATTACCTTTGCACTATCTAGACCGAACATCTTCACATTGTTTTTCGCGTATTTCTCCTAACACATAAATATGCCATCTTTGCTTTGTTTCACCTGTAGACCTAGGAAAAATGTTAGTTCGTCGATCATACTCATCTCAAATGTGGAATTCATAGCTTGGATAAATTCATCCGACATAGATCGAGATGTTGATC
The DNA here is from genome assembly GCA_004919715.1 of Linderniella brevidens. Lineage (NCBI taxonomy): Eukaryota > Viridiplantae > Streptophyta > Magnoliopsida > Lamiales > Linderniaceae > Linderniella > Linderniella brevidens. Next base: position 12,368,362 of record SWDC01000150.1, on the reverse strand, counting down.
CGAAGACTATATCATCCACGTATATTTGAGAGATTAAAACATCATTACCAACTCTTTTCACGAAAAGAGTTCTATCGGCTTCGCCTCTAGCAAATCCAAAATCTAAGAGAAACGAAGTTAGCCTACCGTACCAAGCTCGAGGAGCTTGTTTTAAACCATAAAGAGTTTTTTGTAACTTATACACATGATCAGCATATGTAAGGATCTTCGAAACCTTTCGGTTGCTCAACGTAAATTTCTTTATCAATATAACCATTTAAGAACGCACCCTTAACATCCATCTGGTGGAGGGTAATGTTGAGCCAACATGCGATAGCAAGTAAGAGCCTAATAGATTCTAATCTTGCTACGGGGGCAAAGGTTTCATCAAAGTCTATACCCTCAACTTGGGTATAGCCTTGGGCAACTAATCGAGCTTTATTTCTAATAACATTTTCGTACTCATCAGATTTGTTCTTAAAGATCCACTTAGTACCAATGACGTTTCCGTCACTTGGTCGTGGAACCAAAGTCCAAACCTGATTTTTATCGAATTGAACAAGCTCTTCTTGCATAGCATTGATCCAAAAACTGTCCTTGAGAGCTTCAAGAACATTTTTTGGTTCAATTTCAGATACGAAACAAATAAACCTTACCTCGTTGTATACGGAAGTCATGCATACATTTTTTACCATTGATCTATAATCTCTTCGTGGTTTATCTCTGGTCTTCCTTCCTTCATCCAGTCTGCCAATGATCTGATCAGATGGGTGAGACTTCTGAATCCTAGCAGGGGGATCTCTCTGAACATTTAGAGTTTCATCTTCTGTGTCTTGTTCAGGAGCTAATGTTGATTCGGATGTTGACTCAACATTGTTAGCTTCCAGATCCTCTGTCGGAACAACCGTTGGAACTACATCTGTAATGTCAACTTGAGGAGTACTTCTACTAATGTCAGCGGAATCATCAAACACAATATTAACGGATTCCTGAATAGTTTTCAATCTAAGATTGTAAACTCGATAAGCACGACTATTAGTAGAATATCCCAAGAATATGCATTTATCACTTTTCGAATCAAACTTAGTCAAATACTCACGATCATTCAACATATAGCATGTACATCCAAACACGTGAAAATATTTAACCGTAGGCTTCGTACCCTTCAATATCTCGTAAGAGGTTTTCTTTGTCCCAGACGAAAGAAAACTCTATTCGAAATATGACAAGCCGTGTTTAATGCTTCCGCCCAAAATCTTTTAGAAAGATTCTTGGAATGTAGCATCACACGGGCCATCTCCTGAAGAGTTCTATTCTTCCTTTCGACTACCCCATTTTGTTGAGGTGTCTTAGGAGAAGAAAACTCATGGATAATACCCTTTTTGTCACAAAAATCTTTAAAAGATTGATTTTCAAACTCTCTACCATGATCAGACCTAATACGAAAAACGGGTGCACAAAAGTTATTTTTGATCATGGCACAAAAGGTTTTGAAAAAATCAAAAGTTTCAGATTTTTCCTTGAGAAAAAATATCCATGAGAACCTAGAAAAGTCATCAACTAACAATATGCATATTTTCTACCACCTATGCTGTCTACTTCCATAGGACCCATAAGATCCATGTGAAGTAGCTGAAAGCAGTGGGCAGTTCTAAAATGTTGAGCAATATGTTGGTCAACATTATGACTGACATGCTTCTGCTTGCCTTTAAGACATTCCTCACAAATAATCTTTCCACAATCCTTAAGATTGGGAATACCTCTTATTGCCTCATGCCGAATCAGTTGTTCTAAGGTTCGATAATTGATATGTCCCAATTTATGATGCCAAAGAACAATATCATTTTCGGTTTTTGACATCTTACATACCTCTTTCCTGTCATCTTTATCACCAACTTGATAGCAATTATCACTAGACCTTCTTCCTGCAATCACACACAAGTTTATATCATTAAAAACTTCACAGCATTCTTTATTAAACCTTACCTCAAGATCGTCGTCACATAGTTGACTTATGCTAATGAGGTTAGCAACCAAGCCGTCAACATGGAGGACATTCCTTAGAGCAGGAAAACCAGCCACATTTAGTTTACCTCGTCCTAGAATTTTTCCTTTCGCTCCACCTCCAAAAGTAACCATACCGTTACTTAAGGGAGTGTAGTCGATCAAGTGGTCTTTAGTACCTGTCATGTGTCGCGAACAACTACTATCGAAGTACCAAGATCCTGAAATGTTAGCCTTTAAGGACGTGTAAACAACATTGCAAAGAACATGTGATTTTCGTACCCATGCTTTCTTCTGAACTGATGGACTCCAAAAAGTTGAATTCTGATTCATAAAACAAGACCCAATGTTGTCTGAACCACCTCCAGACATTTTCTTCAACACTGATTTCTCAATGTTGGAGCGAATGTTGGATGGTTTTTCAGTCAACATTTTCTTTTTGGATATCATATCTTTTAGTTTCCAGCAATAAGGTTTAATATGTCCAGGTTTAAGACAAAAATGACAGTTAAAACTTCTAGATCTGGACTTGGATGCAGAATGCTTAGTCTTTTTAGGATGTGTCTTGAATCCTAGACCGTGATTAGAAGAATTACCGAACGAAAGTACCTCATCAAGTGTGAACTTACCTTTGTTCATCTTTGAGAAGGTGTCCGAAGCCTTATTGACATGAGTTTGAAGCTTGTCAATCTCTTTATCATTTCTGGTCAGCACGGCTTCCATCTTGCTCATACCTTCAAGCAAGCCATTGATCACCTTTTCATTGTTTGCATTTTCTTCAGTTAACACTTGAACGGAGTCCTTTAGTTTTGAGATTTCCTTCTTTTGATTTGTCCACTCTACGTACAACAGTTTGTACGTTTCTTCCAGTGATTCATCATCCTTAGCATGTTCTACACAATCTCTTGAGTCATCTAACAAGAATTCATCAAAAGTATTTGAATCATCATAATCAAAAAGAATATAGTGTTCAGATGTTGATCCCAATGTTGGATCAACATCTGTTACCGCATTAAATCCAGTATGATGATCTTCATCCTCGTTGTCAGATAAGGTTGGAATTGAAACTTTAGTCACTTGGGCAACCTGATGCGTATTCCTTGCTGGCACGTCATCTTCGTCATCAGTTAAACTGACCCAATATCCTTTTCCATACCTTCGAAGAGTGTTAGCACATTCATTTGCAAAATGACCCCAGCCTTTACAAGCATGATATTGGACAGAGACCCTGTCGAGTTTGTCGGCTTTCGCTTTATCAGCAGAGTTTCTTCTGTTGAACAAGCGATTAGGAGCGGATGAAGACTCTTGAGTGTTGAGTACATTCTTGAATGTTGGACCAACATTCAACTCTCTCTTATTTTTCAGTAACCTTTTGAATTTCCTCACAATCATAGCCATATCCTCATCATCATCTGGCTCAACATCAGATTCAACACCTGATGGTTGCGAGACTAGAGCAAGACTTTTACCCCTAGACGCATTTTTCTGAACCTCGAGATTAGTCTCGTAGTTCTTCATAATGTTCATGAGGGTATTGAAGTCGAGTGTGGCAAGATTGTGGGCTTCCTCTACAGCTGTCACCTTCACGTTGAACTTCTCCGATAGTGACCTGATAGCCTTAGAATTCAACACTTTATTAGAGATAGGTTCACTTAGGCTATGACACTCGCTAGAGATATTCAAAAGTTTTCCGAAGTAAGTAGTAATATCTTCATCGTCTCTCATACGAAGGTTTTCAAATTGGTTATTTAAAAGACGTAGCTTTGTGTCTTTAACGCTCGCATCACCCTCACAATACCTTTGCAACATATCCCACGCATATTTCGCATTGGTACAGTTTTGGATGATTTTGAACATAAAAAATATCGACGGAAGAAAAAACGGCATGTAAGGCTTTTTCATTAAAATCGGCGGCTGCTCTTTCAAGAACCGTCCATTCGGCAATAGGTTTGTCGAATACTTCTCCATCCGCATCTGGAAGGGTTTTAGGAAGGGTATAACCGTTAATAACCGAATCCCAAGCACGAGAGTCAATCGACTTTATGCATTGTCTCATTCGGATTTTCCAATAGGAGTAGTTCGATCCGTCTAGGACGGGAACTTTGCCAAAGTAGTTTGAGCTTAAGGCATCCATATCTAGGATAAAAACGCTTAGTGTATCAAGTGGTTGCTCTGATACCAATCTGAAGGAGGGAAAGGTCCCGTAAAGATATGGAAATAGATAAGTTAAAAATATACCAGTAATGTTGTCCTTAATGTTGAACCAACATTCAGGAACAGAAAGTTTTAGCACAGCGAAAAGTTTCAAAAACTTAGCAGTTAAAAACGATGGAGACACGATTTAAAATATGCAGCAAGTTAAATAACTTGCTACACGCCTTCAGGGCACAATTTCACTTCAAAGAATGGATTACAAAAAGTACAACTATCGAAAGATAGTAAACGCAACCTAGTAAAGAATCTAACGACTCTTCTAATCTTAGCACAGATACCTACGATCTATGAAAAGGTAAAAACACTAGGTAAAGAACAGAAAGATGAGTATATGGTGAGAGCTCTCTCTTTTTCGTTTTCTTCTCTTTCGTCGCTCGTCGTATTTTTTCGTTATCTCCGTTAACGTTGGTCGGGATCGGAGTCTTCTATTTATATGCTTCATAGCTCCGACTCTCGTCCTCCCCACGTTCTCAATGATCTCCATGACGTCATGTCTGAGATAATGCGTCGACTCTTTCAGCCACGAGCTCCACTTCTCCTATATTTAGTAAGCATCTTGACTTGGTCGATCACGCATCCTATTTTTAGTTTCCACTTCATTCCACTCTTGTTGAACAAGTCCAACACGTACGTTGCCTCTGCACGCATTTAACAAACTCCGCAATAATAGGGAAGAAACGGTTTTTGGGTTTGAAAGACAAAATCAAGGTTGGACTAAGTCCGAGTCAATCGATGTTGACTGGAATGTTGAGTCCACATTGTCAATATCAACATCGCAACTGTTGACTCAAATGTTGAGTCCACATTGCCAATGTCAACATTAACACAGGTAATAAAGGTACACACACATTGTTGTTTTTGCAAAATCGAAGAACTAATGTGCATGTTTTTTTAAGGTAGCTGAATGTGAGGGATTTTATAAGAAATGTGGCTTTGTCGTATAATAGAAGGATATTATATGGATCACTTGCAAGGCTGATGCGTCGCTCGGAAGTGTAATCAACATTTGGCTTCAAAGTTTAGTCAAGTACTCTATGAGGTCGATGGGGAGGGCTAGAGCTGCAAGGTCGTGGGCATTGTGACGTTAATTATACAAGATTAAGACCCGTGTAGTGTACGGGCACAAAATTAGTATATATATATATATATATATATATATATATATATATATATCTACTGAATGAATTGAAGTCGTCGGATACAAGGGTTAAGTTTACATAATAAAATTCTGATTCGAAGAATTCCATCGGTAACAGCCTTCGCCCTCAAACGCCTTTCATTGCGGCAACACGGGCTAGCCAAACGCCGATATAGAATTAATCGTAAAACAGAATTTATTATAACCTTTATCCATGACTCAATTCTTTCAATCGATTTTTCACCATAAAATAATATAAAACCATGTTTTTAGGGTATTAAGGCATCTTGGTGTAGTTTAACTAAATTTTTAGCCTTCCATTAAGGCTAAATGAGATAAAATAATATGTAGAAATAAAATAAAAACTTACTTTGAGAGTAGCTTAGCGAACTTCAACTTTTATTCTTTAGAGAGAGAGTTACAAGGGAATTACAAGAGAGAAGAGGGAGAGAGTATTAAAGAGCATAAGAAAAAGCACACCCTAAACATTTGGGTTTCAATGCTATTTATAGAAATACAAAAATTAAAGAAGAAAATTTTTTCTTCGTAGCCATTCCACTTGTTGAGGGAATCTTGCCAGCTGTAATAAAAATGGCAAGAAAGTCTTCATTCTTGACTTTAGCTTTATTAAAGCTGGTTGTGGAAAATTTTTCACCGTTGATGTCCCAATCAACCTTTAATTGTTTTGTCCATTTTGAGTGCTCCTTTGTGGATGTCATGATCAATCTTTAATTATTCTTGTCTATATTGAGTACTCCTTTGGCTTTAAGCCCTTCAAATTCTTCACGGGACTTGGTAATTTGCGCCACCTTGTCCTTAATTATTGCTATTTCTTGTGTGATGCGGTCATGAGCATCATCCATATCTTCAATAAAGATGTCTTCCGAATTTTCCGGACTTTGTCCTTCTCCAGCAAGGCAAATTTCGTCATCTTTTGATGACGTGTCCATTGAAATGTCCGAAATGTCCATTCCAAAGTTTTTTGCAATATCTTTTTTCATTTCTTCAAGATATGCATCAATAATTTCGTTGGTCTTCATTTTACCCTTTTGAAGATTAAGTCTTCGAGAAATTGTTTCAAAGGGACTAGGGGCTTCCCTTTGTTGATGATTATTAATCGCAGTTTTATAAAGAGAAATTTTCTCTTCGATTTTATCAATCGTTTGCTGACTTTCGTATTCGCCAGTCTGATTTTTCCTAATCATTTTTTTCCAAATTTTGTATAAAAATTCCTCTGAAGACAAGGAAGTTTTTGTTGGGTATAACCCACTTCTGGAGTCCATCTCCAAATCCATGGAATGGAAAATTCAATATAAAAGTGTAAAGAAGCCATTCCTTCAATACATTGTTTATTATGTTCCGCCTCTATTAGAAACGGAGAAACTTTGACCCATTCTTGGTAAAGACCAAAGAAAGGTTCCTTTAAAATTTCAACGGATGCGCCATATGATAGCCACCATTGATAAAACCAATTTGGAATATCTTTTTTATAAACATCTGAGCAGATTTTAATCCACCAAGAATGTTTTTTATTATCATTTTGATATAAAAATACCTTATTAAAGGCATCGATATAATCATAATAATTAAATTTGATCAAAATTTTTGATTCGGGATGGAGATATTCTCTATCCTTTAAGGGATGAAGTGCCCAATTTTCAGCAGTAATTATCTGCTTAAAAATAATTTTGCTAAAGGTATAACCTTTTCGTTGAGCAATTTGGGTATTACCCGCATTAAAATGCTCAAAATCAGCCGTACCAGTGGCCTTTAAAATATTCTCGTAATTGTCACGAGATTTATAGAAAGGAGCAGCATATGATGCTTTCTCCAAATACCTTGACATAATTGTCCAAGGTTCATCAGACCATTTTAGATCTTTGAATTCTAACAGAAGTATTACCTCTGTATGATTCTTTCTTTCATAGTCGACGTCTTCGTCGTCGTCTGCAATAATTTTTGCATAGGAAGTACCTTCCTTTTCTTGCGATTGCGCTTTTTGTTTCTTGTATTCAAGAAACTCCTTGTATGTTGGATCTTCTTTACTCCAAGTATTACTTGAAGATGCAGAAAATTGTGAAAGATTTTCTTTCACAAGTTTCTTATTACCCATTTGGGCAATAACGTGACCACGACCACCACGTCCACCTCTATTAGAGGCGAAACCTCTCCCATATTGGGACATTGCTGCAATTTGCATAAAACTCATGTTAGATATTCACGAGTAAGATAATCAGGAAGACTATTATCACTTCCCTTTTTGTAAATTATTTCAAAATCGAAAGGGGCTAAATGTGCCTGCCATCTCGCAAACATTTGTTTGGAGACATTATGTTTAAAATCCTTATTAAACATAAATTTTGCTGCTTGACAATCCGTTTTTATTAAAAACTTTTGATTGTAAAGATCATCCTGGAATTTTAAAACACATTTAACTATAGCGAGAACTTCTCTGGCTATAGTAGCATAATTTTTCTGAGCATTATTCCATTTTCCTGAATGGAATCTAACAAGATGCTCGAATTTATCTTCTGGAGAAATCTGTTTTAATATTCCTCCGAAGCCAATATCAGACGCATCTGTCTCAATAATTTTTTGCCAAGAGGGATTAGCAAGCATGAGACAAGGAAGATGCGTTACTTTACTTTTAATTTTTTTAATTGCTTCAGTGTGACTATTTGTCCACTGACAAGGTATCTTTTTTAATCTATCATATAAAATAGATGTATCAATTGCAAGATTTTTATAATAGGGAGAAATATAATTTAAACTTCCTAGAAATCTTTGTAATTGTGTTTTATCAAAAATTTGGTCAGGAAATTTTGACGCAAATTCAATACTTCTATTAATTGGAGTAATACTACCCTTTTCAATAGTATGACCCAAAAATCTAATTTTAGTTTGAAATAAAATCATTTTTGGACTGGATATAACTAATCCGTTTTGGATAATTATTTTTTAAACATATCGAGATGTTTAAAATGTGTTTCGATATCTTTAGAAAATACTAAAATATCATCAATATAAACGATAATAAAATTACTAAAGGAATGAAAATATCATTCATAATGTTTTGAAATTCGGAAGGAGCGTTTTTTAAACCAAAGGGCATAACGTTCCATTCAAATTGTCCAATTGGGACAGTAAATGCGGTTTTATACCGATCTTTTTCTTCAACCTGGATTTGCCAAAAACCAGATTTTAAATCAAATTTTGAAAATAAGATTGCATTATGCAATCGATCAAGCAAATCCTTTTTATTAGGAATAGGATACCTGATCCATTTCAAAACTTTATTCAAAGGTTTGTAATTAATTACTAATCTGGGTGCTCCTCTTTCCTTTTCTGCTGCATTATTAACATAAAAGGCGGTACAAGACCAGGGAGATTTCGAAGGTTTTATTAAACCTTTCTGTAAGAGAGAATTTATTTCTTTCTTACATAATTCTAATAATTCAGCATTCATTTGACAGGGACGAGCTTTAGTGGGAATATTTTTCTCACTAAAATCTTCCTCGTAGGGTAAAGAAACAATATGCTTCTTCTATTCCAGAATGCGTTTGGAAGATCATTGCATATTTGCAATGTAAATTCATTATGAGTTAGTTTAATTTTTTGTTGTAACTTAGGATTTTGGATTTTATCCTCAATCGTAAGTATACTGATTTCTTGTTTCAAATAATTTATTTGATTTTCTTTTGCTCTAATTAGAATAGAATCTTTTATTTCACTAAGAATTCGTGAAATTGGTTCAGTAATGAACTTAAAGTATACTTCTTTATTTTCGAAGTTTCCTTTAAATCCATGTTCATCAATTTTGGTAATAGGAAATATTTTCCTAAGGAATGGTGTACCAAGAATTACTTGGTTCGTGATATTTTTGACTAGCAAGAATGATGTAGGAATACAGACCTTATTTTTACAAATATAGGCCTTTGGGATTTTATAATTAATTTGCAACTTTTCTCCGCTAGCAGAGCTGAGAGAATGAGTTGTCTTATAAAAATATTGGGTAGGTATTAAACCCTCTTGGATGCAGTTTAAATCTGCACCACTATCAATAAGAGCAATAAGATCTTTTTGATAATTTTTTCGATTAGTAATGATATTTTTACTAGCCATTTTTGAGAAGTAATAACTTCTAAAGTAGAAAGAAAATTATCATTTTCAATCGTACTGGTAAATTCTTCAAGGGATCTTGAAGATGATTCATCAAGGATTTCTTTTCCCTTTTCAAGTTTAGAAAGTCTTCTTTCTAAATTATTGTTACTTAATTTTAATTCTTTAACTTCCGTTTTAAGAATTGAAATTTCAACAGTTAAATCTTTAATATTAACTGGGGATTCGTATTTATTTTTATTTCGAAGTAATTTCATTACTTCTGACATTTTATAGGGTTCGGATTTTTGAATAACTTCTTTAGAAGTTTCTTCATTTTGAATAATTCTTTTGATGATTAGATTTTTTAAATCTGGATCATCAGTTTCTTTAAGCATTTCTAAGAGATTATTGTCAAGAACATTAACCTCTTGAAATTGAAATAATTTGATATAAATTATCATTTTCTAATTCAGATTCTGATTTATCTGAATCTTTGGAGCAAGGTTGTCCTATTTGACAGTTACGGCATTCATCAGATTCTGATGAAATATCTTCAATAATGTTATTTTCATTATTTGAAGAGTATTCTGAATCACTATCAGAATTAAGAGGATTTTTGATAGTGTTTCTTTTAATTCACTATCAATTTCAAGATTATTAATTTCTTTTTGGTCCAGCAAGTACTTGCTTTATGACCAATTTTTCCGCACTTTCGGCAGACAATAGGAGGGAATTTATTTCTGTATTGAAAATTATTTTCCTTAGAGAATTTTTGCTCTCTTCTTTTAGATTTTCTAAATTTTCTTTTTTCGTATTGCTTAGGAGAATATTTTTTAGTTTTATGTTCTTTACGAGTTTTACTCGTAGAGGGATTTTCCATGCCAAATTGGCCACAGAATTCTCCTAATTGTTTCTTTTCATCTAAAGAATGTCTTTTGACTTGTTTATTTAATTTAATTTCATTGCATAAGGCTAAACCTTCTTGTATGCAAGTTCCTATGAGTTTACCATAGTATAGGAGTTATAATCGATACTCGATTCTCCTTTTCTAAGATTATTCCTTACTCTTTCTGCGAAAAGAGAAGGAAGACCATCTATAAATTTAGATTTCCAGTGAGTACTATTTGACTCAGGGAGTTCCATAACTCGGCTAAGGAAGGTATCTTTGTACCATCTAAAGGATGTAAGAGTTTTACACCTAAGATTTTGAAGAAGAGTTCTGATATTTTCAGAATTATCAGACCATCGGCCTGTAAAGTGTTCAATGATGTTTACACAAAGTGTATAGACAACATTATCCACTTGTTGACCATCTTCTTCTTTCATGGTCAGATAAATATCGTCTTTTTCGCGTTGAGATAAGTAATTATCCCACCATCCTTTTAACTGACCAGTAAAGCCAGCGACGATCATTTTTGCAACAGCTCTATCATTATTTTGATTAGCTTTGCAAATCGTGCTATACATAAGCATTCTATGTATCATATTATAAATTTGTCTTTCGGTATAACCATCAAGATTCCATTCGTATATGCATCTACCATTATACGAATTGTTGAGCATGAATTCTTGTTCTTCGAACAAATATCTTGGGGAGTAGGCCTAGGATAGTAATATTTACTTTGGGTTGGCCTATCAGCATATTTTGTATGCTTAAGTTTATTAATTTCTTGATTAAATGTATGTTGAAGATTATCTGAATTTTCTAAACGATCTTCAAATTCTTCGCTTAATGTATTAAGCTTAAGATGTTGAAATTTTTCTTCAAGAAGTTTCTCAATATGAGAAATAGATTTTAATTTAAAATCTGTAACTTCAGGAGGAGGTTGAATACTGGGAGACGCAATATCAACCAGTTCAATCTTATTTTTTTCTTTTAATAAAAATTTTTTATATCTTTACTGAGGACGAAATTTCCTCAATATTTTTCTTTAATAAAGAAATTTGTTCTCCTAAAACAATAACATACATATTAGTATAATTTTGTTGCTTTAAAAGACTATTAATATGATTAATAGTAATAGAAAGTGTATCGTTTTCAAATAATTTTTGAAAAGCATTAAAAAACCTAATTTCATTTTCCTTTTCCATTTGAAAACTAGTTTGAGGAGGAAAGACTGAAATAAGATTTTTTCCCGTTGAAAGCTTATAATTTCTTTCAAGAACAGAAATCATATTTTTAAAATATTTTGATAGAAACCATGGAACAAAAGGTAATTTTTCATTCCGTTTTTCAAGGTCTTTATAAAATTTTTCTTGGATAATATTTTTATCCTCTTTATTAAAATTTTCAAAAAACCATTTTCGAAAAGGTTCCCATTTGGGTTGAAAGAATTCTTGTTGAATTTTCTTTCTTGCCGGTGATCCCGGGCTAAAATCAATTTTGATTTAAAATCCATTAAACACGAAAATCCATTTCTGACTCGGTTATTTCCTCGTCTTGATTTTTAAAAACACCGTGAACAATATTATCAGAATTAATTCTTAATTCTTCGACTTTGTTTGATAGGTAATCGTTAGAGATTGATTCTCTAACTTGTGAGGTCGAAGCTCTAGAAGGAGATCTTACCATATAATCACATGGTGATATATGATAACGTGAAGATATTGACCTAGTATTTCTAGATCTTGGAGTTTTAATATCGATAGATCTTCTATTTTGCTCAAATTGTATTTGAACAGATCCATCTGTTGTTTGTATTATTTGAGTTGGTTTATTCTCGATTTTGGGCTGAAGAGGCGTAGCTCGTTCAATAACCCAATTTTCTGGGAATTGAATTTCTTCCCATTTAATAGATCTACGGTTGTAATATTAGATCTACTAAAATTGGTCTCTATAAGAACAGTTTCGTTGATGGGTTTATCAACGATTTTACACTGAGGATTCAGTGTATAAAGAGGCTTATAATAAATCCTATAACAGATACAAATTACTTCCGATCCTGGAGCGTAATTATATCCGTGAGTTTTGACATTTAATGTTAGAGCGTCAAATATATTGACATCAGTTAACGATAATTGGAGATTTGGGTATACATTAAAGTATACTGGGCCTTGGGCGAGACTAGACTGAATTATTCCCATAAGGGATTGTTTCCAGTCGAGATTTCGACCATCTCTAAGAGCTGCTATAAAGCTCTCAGGTAAACCTTCTAAAGTTAAAGGCTTAAAAGCGACCTGAACTAACCCAATATGAATAAACTTATGGTTTATTCTATATTTTTCCAAGTCTCTATTGCTTAGAAGTCTAATCACCATCTCTTCGTTGTTGAGAGAGATAGTTTCTTCGGTAGTTTTGACTACCTGTTTCAAACCTAATTTTTCGAAGGTTCCTAATTCATAGATTACTTTGTAATCTATCTTAGGAATTGTCCATCGATTCAATTGATCTAAATTTTGAGGAATATCATACTCCTCTTCAATACTGTTTTTAACAGTATCTTTCTTCTCATCAAATTCATATGAGAAAGATGTTAAACTACACCTTGACTTCTTAACACCCCCACCATGGCTCTGATACCATCTGTAGGGTCGGATCTACTGAATGAATTAAAGTCGTCGGATACAAGGGTTAAGTTTACATAATAAAATTCTGATTCGAAGAATTCCATCGGTAACAGCCTTCGCCCTCAAACGCCTTTCATTGCGGCAACACGGGCTAGCCAAACGCCGATATAGAATTAATCGTAAACAGAATTTATTATAACCTTTATCCATGACTCAATTCTTTCAATCGATTTTTCACCATAAAATAATATAAAACCATGTTTTTAGGGTATTAAGGCATCTTGGTGTAGTTTAACTAAATTTTAGCCTTCCATTAAGGCTAAATGAGATAAAATAATATGTAAAATAAAATAAAAACTTACTTTGAGAGTAGCTTAGCGAACTTCAACTTTATTCTTTAGAGAGAGAGTTACAAGGGAATTACAAGAGAGAAGAGGGAGAGAGTATTAAAGAGCATAAGAAAAAGCACACCCTAAACATTTGGGTTTCAATGCTATTTATAGAAATACAAAAATTAAAGAAGAAAATTTTTTCTTCGTAGCCATTCCACTTGTTGAGGGAATCTTGCCAGCTGTAATAAAAATGGCAAGAAAGTCTTCATTCTTGACTTTAGCTTTATTAAAGCTGTTGTGGAAAATTTTTCACCGTTGATGTCCCAATCAACCTTTAATTGTTTTGTCCATTTTGAGTGCTCCTTTGTGGATGTCATGATCAATCTTTAATTATTCTTGTCTATATTGAGTACTCCTTTGGCTTTAAGCCCTTCAAATTCTTCACGGGACTTGGTAATTTGCGCCACCTTGTCCTTAATTATTGCTATTTCTTGTGTGATGCGGTCATGAGCATCATCCATATCTTCAATAAAGATGTCTTCCGAATTTTCCGGACTTTGTCCTTCTCCAGCAAGGCAAATTTCGTCATCTTTTGATGACGTGTCCATTGAAATGTCCGAAATGTCCATTCCAAAGTTTTTTGCAATATCTTTTTTCATTTCTTCAAGATATGCGTCAATAATTTCGTTGGTCTTCATTTTACCCTTTTGAAGATTAAGTCTTCGAGAAATTGTTTCAAAGGGACTAGGGGCTTCCCTTTGTTGATGATTATTAATCGCAGTTTTATAAAGAGAAATTTTCTCTTCGATTTTATCAATCGTTTGCTGACTTTCGTATTCGCCAGTCTGATTTTTCCTAATCATTTTTTTCCAAATTTTGTATAAAAATTCCTCTGAAGACAAGGAAGTTTTTGTTGGGTATAACCCACTTCTGGAGTCCATCTCCAAATCCATGGAATGGAAAATTCAATATAAAAGTGTAAAGAAGCCATTCCTTCAATACATTGTTTATTATGTTCCGCCTCTATTAGAAACGGAGAAACTTTGACCCATTCTTGGTAAAGACCAAAGAAAGGTTCCTTTAAAATTTCAACGGATGCGCCATATGATAGCCACCATTGATAAAACCAATTTGGAATATCTTTTTATAAACATCTGAGCAGATTTTAATCCACCAAGAATGTTTTTTATTATCATTTTGATATAAAAATACCTTATTAAAGGCATCGATATAATCATAATAATTAAATTTGATCAAAATTTTTGATTCGGGATGGAGATATTCTCTATCCTTTAAGGGATGAAGTGCCCAATTTTCAGCAGTAATTATCTGCTTAAAAATAATTTTGCTAAAGGTATAACCTTTTCGTTGAGCAATTTGGGTATTACCCGCATTAAAATGCTCAAAATCAGCCGTACCAGTGGCCTTTAAAATATTCTCGTAATTGTCACGAGATTTATAGAAAGGAGCAGCATATGATGCTTTCTCCAAATACCTTGACATAATTGTCCAAGGTTCATCAGACCATTTTAGATCTTTGAATTCTAACAGAAGTATTACCTCTGTATGATTCTTTCTTTCATAGTCGACGTCTTCGTCGTCGTCTGCAATAATTTTTGCATAGGAAGTACCTTCCTTTTCTTGCGATTGCGCTTTTTGTTTCTTGTATTCAAGAAACTCCTTGTATGTTGGATCTTCTTTACTCCAAGTATTACTTGAAGATGCAGAAAATTGTGAAAGATTTTCTTTCACAAGTTTCTTATTACCCATTTGGGCAATAACGTGACCACGACCACCACGTCCACCTCTATTAGAGGCGAAACCTCTCCCATATTGGGACATTGCTGCAATTTGCATAAAACTCATGTTAGATATTCACGAGTAAGATAATCAGGAAGACTATTATCACTTCCCTTTTTGTAAATTATTTCAAAATCGAAAGGGGCTAAATGTGCCTGCCATCTCGCAAACATTTGTTTGGAGACATTATGTTTAAAATCCTTATTAAACATAAATTTTGCTGCTTGACAATCGTTTTTATTAAAAACTTTTGATTGTAAAGATCATCCTGGAATTTTAAAACACATTTAACTATAGCGAGAACTTCTCTGGCTATAGTAGCATAATTTTTCTGAGCATTATTCCATTTTCCTGAATGGAATCTAACAAGATGCTCGAATTTATCTTCTGGAGAAACTGTTTTAATATTCCTCCGAAGCCAATATCAGACGCATCTGTCTCAATAATTTTTTGCCAAGAGGGATTAGCAAGCATGAGACAAGGAAGATGCGTTACTTTACTTTTAATTTTTTTAATTGCTTCAGTGTGACTATTTGTCCACTGACAAGGTATCTTTTTTAATCTATCATATAAAATAGATGTATCAATTGCAAGATTTTTATAATAGGGAGAAATATAATTTAAACTTCCTAGAAATCTTTGTAATTGTGTTTTATCAAAAATTTGGTCAGGAAATTTTGACGCAAATTCAATACTTCTATTAATTGGAGTAATACCTTTTCAATAGTATGACCCAAAAATCTAATTTTAGTTTGAAATAAAATCATTTTTGGACTGGATATAACTAATCCGTTTTGGATAATTATTTTTTTAAACATATCGAGATGTTTAAAATGTGTTTCGATATCTTTAGAAAATACTAAAATATCATCAATATAAACGATAATAAAATTACTAAAAGGAATGAAAATATCATTCATAATGTTTTGAAATTCGGAAGGAGCGTTTTTTAAACCAAAGGGCATAACGTTCCATTCAAATTGTCCAATTGGGACAGTAAATGCGGTTTTATACCGATCTTTTTCTTCAACCTGGATTTGCCAAAAACCAGATTTTAAATCAAATTTTGAAAATAAGATTGCATTATGCAATCGATCAAGCAAATCCTTTTTATTAGGAATAGGATACCTGATCCATTTCAAAACTTTATTCAAAGGTTTGTAATTAATTACTAATCTGGGTGCTCCTCTTTCCTTTTCTGCTGCATTATTAACATAAAAGGCGGTACAAGACCAGGGAGATTTCGAAGGTTTTATTAAACCTTTCTGTAAGAGAGAATTTATTTCTTTCTTACATAATTCTAATAATTCAGCATTCATTTGACAGGGACGAGCTTTAGTGGGAATATTTTTCTCACTAAAATCTTCCTCGTAGGGTAAAGAAACAATATGCTTCTTCTATTCCAGAATGCGTTTGGAAGATCATTGCATATTTGCAATGTAAATTCATTATGAGTTAGTTTAATTTTTTGTTGTAACTTAGGATTTTGGATTTTATCCTCAATCGTAAGTATACTGATTTCTTGTTTCAAATAATTTATTTGATTTTCTTTTGCTCTAATTAGAATAGAATCTTTTATTTCACTAAGAATTCGTGAAATTGGTTCAGTAATGAACTTAAAGTATACTTCTTTATTTTCGAAGTTTCCTTTAAATCCATGTTCATCAATTTTGGTAATAGGAAATATTTTCCTAAGGAATGGTGTACCAAGAATTACTTGGTTCGTGATATTTTTGACTAGCAAGAATGATGTAGGAATACAGACCTTATTTTTACAAATATAGGCCTTTGGGATTTTATAATTAATTTGCAACTTTTCTCCGCTAGCAGAGCTGAGAGAATGAGTTGTCTTATAAAAATATTGGGTAGGTATTAAACCCTCTTGGATGCAGTTTAAATCTGCACCACTATCAATAAGAGCAATAAGATCTTTTTGATAATTTTTTCGATTAGTAATGATATTTTTACTAGCCATTTTTGAGAAGTAATAACTTCTAAAGTAGAAAGAAAATTATCATTTTCAATCGTACTGGTAAATTCTTCAAGGGATCTTGAAGATGATTCATCAAGGATTTCTTTTCCCTTTTCAAGTTTAGAAAGTCTTCTTTCTAAATTATTGTTACTTAATTTTAATTCTTTAACTTCCGTTTTAAGAATTGAAATTTCAACAGTTAAATCTTTAATATTAACTGGGGATTCGTATTTATTTTTATTTCGAAGTAATTTCATTACTTCTGACATTTTATAGGGTTCGGATTTTTGAATAACTTCTTTAGAAGTTTCTTCATTTTGAATAATTCTTTTGATGATTAGATTTTTTAAATCTGGATCATCAGTTTCTTTAAGCATTTCTAAGAGATTATTGTCAAGAACATTAACCTCTTGAAATTGGGAAATAATTTGATATAAATTATCATTTTCTAATTCAGATTCTGATTTATCTGAATCTTTGGAGCAAGGTTGTCCTATTTGACAGTTACGGCATTCATCAGATTCTGATGAAATATCTTCAATAATGTTATTTTCATTATTTGAAGAGTATTCTGAATCACTATCAGAATTAAGAAGGATTTTTGATAGTGTTTCTTTTAATTCACTATCAATTTCAAGATTATTAATCTTCTTTTTGGTCCAGCAAGTACTTGCTTTATGACCAATTTTTCCGCACTTTCGGCAGACAATAGGAGGGAATTTATTTCTGTATTGAAAATTATTTTCCTTAGAGAATTTTTGCTCTCTTCTTTTAGATTTTCTAAATTTTCTTTTTTCGTATTGCTTAGGAGAATATTTTTTAGTTTTATGTTCTTTACGAGTTTTACTCGTAGAGGGATTTTCCATGCCAAATTGGCCACAGAATTCTCCTAATTGTTTCTTTTCATCTAAAGAATGTCTTTTGACTTGTTTATTTAATTTAATTTCATTGCATAAGGCTAAACCTTCTTGTATGCAAGTTCCTATGAGTTTACCATAGGTATAGGAGTTATAATCGATACTCGATTCTCCTTTTCTAAGATTATTCCTTACTCTTTCTGCGAAAAGAGAAGGAATACCATCTATAAATTTAGATTTCCAGTGAGTACTATTTGACTCAGGGAGTTCCATAACTCGGCTAAGGAAGGTATCTTTGTACCATCTAAAGGATGTAAGAGTTTTACACCTAAGATTTTGTGGCGACCCTACTTCCTAATTAAGTTAATTGGCGGATTTCCCCGCAACAGAACACGCGGAAGACCCGATAAAATTTTTATTTTTTTATTTATTTTTTTTTTATTTAAATAACCTACATAGTATTATATCGGGTTTACAAAAATATCTACTATTAATACTTTGGGCCGAAGCCCCAAAATTTCAAACCCAATATCAAACACTATGCCACTCCACAGGTCGCGTCCCATGTACTGCGCCACCCTCAAAAGTCCGTGGAGTCACCGCCGCCAGCTCGCCATGAATCTCAACCCTGACACTAGTCGGTGTCGGGTTCATTCTTACCTACAAACAAAAATAGGATAGAA
This sequence comes from Linderniella brevidens, assembly GCA_004919715.1. Lineage (NCBI taxonomy): Eukaryota > Viridiplantae > Streptophyta > Magnoliopsida > Lamiales > Linderniaceae > Linderniella > Linderniella brevidens. Next base: position 12,349,775 of record SWDC01000150.1, on the reverse strand, counting down.
CCCTGAGCTATTGCCCAGTAGGTGATTATATAACATGCAATACGTGCGTGCACTCCACCCAATCCCGGTTCCTCACAATATAATATAATGCACACTCGACAAATCTCATCTATCAATTCTCAATTCTCAACAGGGCCCTAGGTCAGACTCGGCACCCACGCGCGCAATGGCAAAGTACACCATCAACCATGCGGTAGCCCACACCGGCCGCGCCGGGTCGCTCCTTCCGCACACAATCTCAACCCGACGGCTTTTTCCCCGAATGTTATACCACAAGTTCGGGTAGACAGGAATCTCACATCTGTCTGCCGTCCCTGAGCCAAATAATATCCGGTGGTTTACACCTCGGGTGGCTCAATCCCGAGTAGATGGGTGTCGCAAACCCCCTCTCCCACCAAGTGCATAATCGAGTCTGAACCTGACTGCCAAAATCGGCAACTCTACCCTTCTCACATTCGACACAATATCGTGTCACCGTATCATTACGGTACCTTCACCTCTCTTATGCATGTCGTGAAATGCATAACACATTCGTCACATATATCACGTATTATTTCTTACAAATAATACCCCAAAATACTCTCGTATCTTAAAATAAGGGTTGACCCGAAAGTTCTAGTCAAAGTATGAATATACTTTGATTTAAAGATAAAATGAACTTAAAATAATTTTATTTGAATATTTGGACCTAATTTAAGACAAAAGTCCAAAAATAATTAGACTGGTCGAATCGTGAAGTTCGGTCAACTTCAGACTTAAAAGCATATGGTCAACCCGACATTTGGAGTCAAAATTCGGGACTCTTCACAGTGTTAGCGGTATTGCCCGAATTTGGATTTCGCGCGTCATTTGATCGAATTTGCGAAGTCTGATTTAGTTCGCGTGTCACCCGAAATTCACTCACAGGAATCACCCCGCGAAATTCAAGTTGACCCGCGAAACTTTAGTCCGACCCGCTACTTCTCTCACAGGAATCACCCTGTGGTCGACCCGCGAAATTAATTCTGACCCGCGAAAACCCATTTACTCACACAATAAAATCCATTTGAGTCCGCGAAGAACTTTTCGCGACCCGAATATAATTCGCGAACTAAACTTCGGCGAACTATCGAAAATCTGCCCGAATTTCAACCTTTCAAATTTGGCGAAATTTAAAATTTGGCCCGCGACCTTCTTTTCTCACTCACATCTTTACAAATCTTTCGGCCCGCGAATTTTATCGCAGCCCGCGATTTTCTTTCCTCTCTCACACTTCACGAACCTTTTTGGCCCGCGAATTCTTTTCAACCCGCGAATTTCTCATGAGCTGAAACTTTCTTCATCTCATCGAAATTCATATTTTCCAGAACTTCATCACATGAATCCGTTCCAGATTTCACATAAACATGTAAGAATTCATAGAACTCATATATTGAGCTCAAACTTAACATCTCAACACAGCAAATACAACACATAATCATTCAAAGCTCCCGAAATTCATGAATTCGGATGACCTTTCATCCAAATTCGTTAAACTAAATAAATCAAACTTAAAAACAGTTTGTAGGGGTTAAAAACCACCTACCTCACTTCCAAGTTAGCCGAAATTGCTTAGTTCTTCTCTGCTTTTCTTCGTTTGTTTTCTTTCGTTTGATATTTTCGTTTGTCCTTATCACCTTTTGAGATAAACCTTTAAAAGGAAAGTTACGTTTCCTTTCTCTTAAGGAAATCTCTTATTGGGCCTCTTTAAATTAATTTGGGCCCATATCTATTTATTTTACTCAAAGAGTATTTTTCTTATTTTCGGTTCAATTTCCCGAAAATTCGCTTTGTCCGAAAATTAACTTCATAATTTTCCGAAAATTACAGAATAATTTTCACGCTAATTGCGCATTATTCCCGTATTAATTTTACGGGTATTACATCCTCCCCCCCTAAAAGAAATTTCGTCCCCGAAATTTAAGTTGTCTGAAACAACTCAGGGTATTTCTCTCTCATTTCGTCTTCTCGCTCCCAAGTGGCTTCTTCCAATATCTGGTTTCGCCATAAGACCTTCACGAGGGGAATATTCTTATTTCGTAATTGCTTCACCTCATACATTAGAATCTCTACCGGCTTTTCTTCGTAACTCAAGTCCGGCTTCAATTGTTGGTGAAGTCTTTTGTCTCTTAGCACATGATACGGGTCCAACACATACTTTCGCAGTGTAGACACGTGGAATACGTCATGGACTTGTGCTAACGGCGTCGGTAATTCTAGCTGATATGCTACTTCACCGACTCTTTTCAAAATTTTGAAAGGTCCTATATATCTCGGACTCAACTTTCCTTTTTGTCCGAACCGTTTGACACCCTTCATAGGTGATACTTTCAAAAATACTTTATCACCTTCTTCAAATTCTAACGACCTTCGCCTCTTGTCTGCATAACTCTTCTGGCGACTTTGGGCCGTTTGCATTTTCTCCCGAATTTTCTTAACAACTTCAGTCATTTCGCGTACCATCTCGGGACCTAATAGCGCCTTCTCGCCGATTTCATCCCAATGAACTGGGGATCGACATTTACGTCCGTATAAGGCTTCGTAAGGCGCCATTCCGATCATTGCTTGATAGCTGTTGTTATATGAAAATTCTATTAACGGGAGATATTTACTCCAACTCCCTTGAAAATCCAAGACACATGCTCTCAACATGTCTTCGAGTGTCTGGATCGTCCTTTCCGATTGTCCGTCAGTCTGGGGATGATAAGCTGAACTAAATGATAATTTAGTTCCCAGAGCTTTCTGTAAGCTTTTCCAGAACTGGGACAGAAATCTTGAATCTCGATCTGATATGATCGATATCGGAATTCCATGGAGTCTCACTATCTCTTGAATGTAGAGTTCAGCGAACTTCTCCATGGGATAGGTCTGGTGAATAGGCAAGAAATGGGCGGACTTAGTCAGTCTGTCAACAATCACCCAAATTGCATCATAACCTTTCACCGTTCTTGGCAACCCGACGACAAAATCCATTGTTATATGGTCCCACTTCCACTCGGGAATCGTCAAAGGTTGTAACATTCCTGCCGGTCTTTGATGTTCTGCTTTGATCTGCTGACAAGTCAGGCATCTATGTACAAATGCAGCAACATCCTTTTTCATTCCCGGCCACCAATAATTTAGTCGCAAATCACGATACATTTTCGTTGCACCGGGATGCACCGAATATATTGTCGTATGTGCCTCCGTCATTAAAGTTCGACGAATCTCTTCATCTTCCGGCACATATAAGCGACTTTTAAATCGTAAACTCCTGTCTTCTCGGAATTCAAATTCCGATGAGACTTCTTTATCTTGTTCTCTTTGTTTCTTCAAGTACAACTCATCTTTCTTTTGTACTTCAATGATTCGGTCTAATAGTGTTGGCTTGAGTGTCAACACTGCCAACTTTTCTTCAATCTCTCCGAAATTGATTACTTCAACTCCGAATTGGCGTAATTCAGTGTTTACAGTTTTGCGGCTCAATGCATCTGCGACTACGTTCGCTTTTCCTGGATGATAATTTATCACACAGTCGTAGTCTTTGACTAACTCGAGCCATCTTCTTTGCCTCATATTTAACTCCTTCTGGGTGAAGAAGTACTTCAAACTCTTGTGATCCGTGAAGATCTCGCATCTTTCTCCGTAAAGATAGTGTCGCCATGTTTTAAGAGCAAACACTACGGCTGCGAGTTCGAGATCATGAGTGGGGTAATTTTTCTCATATGGCTTTAATTGTCGGGAGGCATAAGCGATCACCTTCCCGTTTTGCATTAAAACACACCCCAACCCATATTTAGAGGCATCACTATAAACAGAAAAATTTCCAGTACCCGAAGGTATTGCTAACACTGGAGCAGTTGTTAGCCTTTTCTTTAATTCCTGGAAACTTTGCTCACATTCATCCGTCCATTTGAACGGAACATTTTTCTTTGTCAAATTGGTGAGCGTCGAGGCGATGCTGGAAAAGTCCTTAATGAACTTTCGATAATACCCAGCTAGCCCGAGAAAACTTCTTATCTCCGTGGGAGTGGTTGGTCTTGGCCAATTTTCTATAGCTTCTATCTTGCTGGGATCTACTGAAATTCCGCTTCCCGAAATAACATGCCCCAGAAAGATTACTCGATCCAACCAAAATTCGCACTTTTTAAATTTGGCGAATAATTGTTTCTCCCGAAGAATTCCTAGGACCGCTCTCAAATGTTCCTCATGTTCTTCTTTTGTCTTGGAATAAATGAGAATATCGTCGATAAAGACGATAACACATCGGTCCAGCAATTTTTTGAATACTCGGTTCATCAAATCCATGAAGGCTGCCGGAGCATTCGTCAATCCGAAAGGCATGACCAAAAATTCATAGTGGCCGTACCTCGTACTGAATGCGGTTTTGGAATGTCCGCTTCCCGGATCTTCAGCTGATGATAACCGGAGCGCAGGTCGATCTTAGAAAATACTGTTGCTCCTTGGAGTTGATCGAATAAATCGTCAATCCTTGGCAATGGGTATTTATTCTTAATCGTGATCTTGTTGAGTTCACGATAATCGATACACATTCTCATCGACCCGTCCTTTTTCTTCACAAATAAAACCGGGGCTCCCCATGGTGAGAAACTGGGTTGAATAAAACCCTTCTGCAACAAATCTTCCAATTGCTCCTTCAATTCTCGTAATTCGTTCGGTGCTAACCGATACGGGGATTTAGAGATCGGGGCAGCTCCAGGTACAAGATCGATTGCAAATTTAATCTCCCGATCTGGGGGTAATCCCGGAAGATCCTCGGGAAATACATCGGAATATTCGTTCACTATCGGAACCTCCTCAAGTTTAAGCTGGGAAGATTCCTCAGCATTCACCGCAAAAACTAGGAACGATTCGCAACCCGTATTTACGAGTCGCTGAGCTTTTAAAGCAGAAATCCGAGGGATTGAGTTTCTATTCTTTCTTCCCGAAAATTCAAACTCCTCTCCCTCTGGCGATCGAAACCTAACTACCCTTTTTGAACAATCAATAATGGCTCCGTATTTCGAAAGCCAATCCATCCCGAATATAATATCGTAATCATTCATCGGGATTACTATTAGGTTCACATCTAACTCTCTACCCTCAATTCTTACGGGACATTTCTCAACCACCAAATTTGATCGAGTTGGATCCCCATGTGGTAAAGATACCACGAAATCACATAATCATATCAAAGTATTACACTTAACTTACAGGCGAGGCTGGTTCTCCCGGCTTTTGAGTGGCAGTACATGGACAGTCTTCAGAATCTAAAGCCTAAGCTCTGATACCACCTGTGGCGACCCTACTTCCCAATTAAGTTAATTGGCGGATTTCCCCGCAACAGAACACGCGGAAGACCCGATAAAATTTTTATTTTTTTATTTAATTTTTTTTTATTTAAATAACCTACATAGTATTATATCGGGTTTACAAAAATATCTACTATTAATACTTTGGGCCGAAGCCCCAAAATTTCAAACCCAATATCAAACACTATGCCACTCCACAGGTCGCGTCCCATGTACTGCGCCACCCTCAAAAGTCCGTGGAGTCACCGCCGCCAGCTCGCCATGAATCTCAACCCTGACACTAGTCGGTGTCGGGTTCATTCTTACCTACAAACAAAAATAGGATAGAACCCTGAGCTATTGCCCAGTAGGTGATTATATAACATGCAATACGTGCGTGCACTCCACCCAATCCCGATTCCTCACAATATAATATAATGCACACTCGACAAATCTCATCTATCAATTCTCAATTCTCAACAGGGCCCTAGGTCAGACTCGGCACCCACGCGCGCAATGGCAAAGTACACCATCAACCATGCGGTAGCCCACACCGGCCGCGCCGGGTCGCTCCTTCCGCACACAATCTCAACCCGACGGCTTTTTCCCCGAATGTTATACCACAAGTTCGGGTAGACAGGAATCTCACATCTGTCTGCCGTCCCTGAGCCAAATAATATCCGATGGTTTACACCTCGGGTGGCTCAATCCCAAGTAGATGGGTGTCGCAAACCCCCTCTCCCACCAAGTGCATAATCGAGTCTGAACCTGACTGCCAAAATCGGCAACTCTACCCTTCTCACATTCGACACAATATCGTGTCACCGTATCATTACGGTACCTTCACCTCTCTTATGCATGTCGTGAAATGCATATCACATTCGTCACATATATCACGTATTATTTCTTACAAATAATACCCCAAAATACTCTCGTATCTTAAAATAAGGGTTGACCCGAAAGTTCTAGTCAAAGTATGAATATACTTTGATTTAAAGATAAAATGAACTTAAAATAATTTTATTTGAATATTTGGACCTAATTTAAGACAAAAGTCCAAAAATAATTAGACTGGTCGAATCGTGAAGTTCGGTCAACTTCAGACTTAAAAGCATATGGTCAACCCGACATTTGGAGTCAAAATTCGGGACTCTTCACAGTGTTAGCGGTATTGCCCGAATTTGGATTTCGCGCGTCATTTGATCGAATTTGCGAAGTCTGATTTAGTTCGCGTGTCACCCGAAATTCACTCACAGGAATCACCCCGCGAAATTCAAGTTGACCCGCGAAACTTTAGTCCGACCCGCTACTTCTCTCACAGGAATCACCCTGTGGTCGACCCGCGAAATTAATTCTGACCCGCGATAAACCCATTTACTCACACAATAAAATCCATTTGAGTCCGCGAAGAACTTTTCGCGACCCGAATATAATTCGCGAACTAAACTTCGGCGAACTATCGAAAATCTGCCCGAATTTCAACCTTTCAAATTTGGCGAAATTTAAAATTTGGCCCGCGACCTTCTTTTCTCACTCACATCTTTACAAATCTTTCGGCCCGCGAATTTTATCGCAGCCCGCGATTTTCTTTCCTCTCTCACACTTCACGAACCTTTTTGGCCCGCGAATTCTTTTCAACCCGCGAATTTCTCATGAGCTGAAACTTTCTTCATCTCATCGAAATTCATATTTTCCAGAACTTCATCACATGAATCCGTTCCAGATTTCACATAAACATGTAAGAATTCATAGAACTCATATATTGAGCTCAAACTTAACATCTCAACACAGCAAATACAACACATAATCATTCAAAGCTCCCGAAATTCATGAATTCGGATGACCTTTCATCCAAATTCGTTAAACTAAATAAATCAAACTTAAAAACAGTTTGTAGGGGTTAAAAACCACCTACCTCACTTCCAAGTTAGCCGAAATTGCTTAGTTCTTCTCTGCTTTTCTTCGTTTGTTTTCTTTCGTTTGATATTTTCGTTTGTCCTTATCACCTTTTGAGATAAACCTTTAAAAGGAAAGTTACGTTTCCTTTCTCTTAAGGAAATCTCTTATTGGGCCTACTTTAAATTAATTTGGGCCCATATCTATTTATTTTACTCAAAGAGTATTTTTCTTATTTTCGGTTCAATTTCCCGAAAATTCGCTTTGTCCGAAAATTAACTTCATAATTTTCCGAAAATTACAGAATAATTTTCACGCTAATTGCGCATTATTCCCGTATTAATTTTACGGGTATTACAGATTTTGAAGAAGAGTTCTGATATTTTCAGAATTATCAGACCATCGGCCTGTAAAGTGTTCAATGATGTTTACACAAAGTGTATAGACAACATTATCCACTTGTTGACCATCTTCTTCTTTCATGGTCAGATAAATATCGTCTTTTTCGCGTTGAGATAAGTAATTATCCCACCATCCTTTTAACTGACCAGTAAAGCCAGCGACGATCATTTTTGCAACAGCTCTATCATTATTTTGATTAGCTTTGCAAATTGTGCTATACATAAGCATTCTATGTATCATATTATAAATTTGTCTTTCGGTATAACCATCAAGATTCCATTCGTATATGCATCTACCATTATACGAATTGTTGAGCATGAATTCTTGTTCTTCGAACAAAATATCTTGGGGAGTAGGCCTAGGATAGTAATATTTACTTTGGGTTGGCCTATCAGCATATTTTGTATGCTTAAGTTTATTAATTTCTTGATTAAATGTATGTTGAAGATTATCTGAATTTTCTAAACGATCTTCAAATTCTTCGCTTAATGTATTAAGCTTAAGATGTTGAAATTTTTCTTCAAGAAGTTTCTCAATATGAGAAATAGATTTTAATTTAAAATCTGTAACTTCAGGATGAGGTTGAATACTGGGAGACGCAATATCAACCAGTTCAATCTTATTTTTTTCTTTTAATAGAAAATTTTTTATATCTTTAACTGAGGACGAAATTTCCTCAATATTTTTCTTTAATAAAGAAATTTGTTCTCCTAAAACAATAACATACATATTAGTATAATTTTGTTACTTTAAAAGACTATTAATATGATTAATAGTAATAGAAAGTGTATCGTTTTCAAATAATTTTTGAAAAGCATTAAAAAACCTAATTTCATTTTCCTTTTCCATTTGAAAACTAGTTTGAGGAGGAAAGACTGAAATAAGATTTTTTCCCGTTGAAAGCTTATAATTTCTTTCAAGAACAGAAATCATATTTTTAAAATATTTTGATAGAAACCATGGAACAAAAGGTAATTTTTCATTCCGTTTTTCAAGGTCTTTATAAAATTTTTCTTGGATAATATTTTTATCCTCTTTATTAAAATTTTCAAAAAACCATTTTCGAAAAGGTTCCCATTTGGGTTGAAAGAATTCTTGTTGAATTTTCTTTCTTGCCGGTGATCCCGGGCTAAAATCAATTTTTGATTTAAAATCCATTAAACACGAAAATCCATTTCTGACTTGGTTATTTCCTCGTCTTGATTTTTAAAAACACCGTGAACAATATTATCAGAATTAATTCTTAATTCTTCGACTTTGTTTGATAGGTAATCGTTAGAGATTGATTCTCTAACTTGTGAGGTCGAAGCTCTAGAAGGAGATCTTACCATATAATCACATGGTGATATATGATAACGTGAAGATATTGACCTAGTATTTCTAGATCTTGGAGTTTTAATATCGATAGATCTTCTATTTTGCTCAAATTGTATTTGAACAGATCCATCTGTTGTTTGTATTATTTGAGTTGGTTTATTCTCGATTTTGGGCTGAAGAGGCGTAGCTCGTTCAATAACCCAATTTTCTGGGAATTGAATTTCTTCCCATTTAATAGATCTACGGGTTGTAATATTAGATCTACTAAAATTGGTCTCTATAAGAACAGTTTCGTTGATGGGTTTATCAACGATTTTACACTGAGGATTCAGTGTATAAAGAGGCTTATAATAAATCCTATAACAGATACAAATTACTTCCGATCCTGGAGCGTAATTATCTCCATCCCGAATCAAAAATTTTGATCAAATTTAATTATTATGATTATATCGATGCCTTTAATAAGGTATTTTTATATCAAAATGATAATAAAAAACATTCTTGGTGGATTAAAATCTGCTCAGATGTTTATAAAAAAGATATTCCAAATTGGTTTTATCAATGGTGGCTATCATATGGCGCATCCGTTGAAATTTTAAAGGAACCTTTCTTTGGTCTTTACCAAGAATGGGTCAAAGTTTCTCCGTTTCTAATAGAGGCGGAACATAATAAACAATGTATTGAAGGAATGGCTTCTTTACACTTTTATATTGAATTTTCCATTCCATGGATTTGGAGATGGACTCCAGAAGTGGGTTATACCCAACAAAAACTTCCTTGTCTTCAGAGGAATTTTTATACAAAATTTTGGAAAAAAATGATTAGGAAAAATCAGACTGGCGAATACGAAAGTCGCAAACGATTGATAAAATCGAAGAGAAAATTTCTCTTTATAAAACTGCGATTAATAATCATCAACAAAGGGAAGCCCCTAGTCCCTTTGAAACAATTTCTCGAAGACTTAATCTTCAAAAGGGTAAAATGAAGACCAACGAAATTATTGATGCATATCTTGAAGAAATGAAAAAAGATATTGCAAAAAACTTTGGAATGGACATTTCGGACATTTCAATGGACACGTCATCAAAAGATGACAAAATTTGCCTTGCTGGAGAAGGACAAAGTCCGGAAAATTCGGAAGACATCTTTATTGAAGATATGGATGATGCTCATGACCGCATCACACAAGAGATAGCAATAATTAAGGACAAGGTGGCGCAAATTACCAAGTCCCGTGAAGAATTTGAAGGGCTTAAAGCCAAAGGAGTACTCAATATAGACAAGAATAATTAAAGATTGATCATGACATCCACAAAGGAGCACTCAAAATGGACAAAACAATTAAAGGTTGATTGGGACATCAACGGTGAAAAATTTTCCACAACCAGCTTTAATAAAGCTAAAGTCAAGAATGAAGACTTTCTTGCCATTTTTATTACAGCTGGCAAGATTCCCTCAACAAGTGGAATGGCTACGAAGAAAAAAATTTTCTTCTTTAATTTTTGTATTTCTATAAATAGCATTGAAACCCAAATGTTTAGGGTGTGCTTTTTCTTATGCTCTTTAATACTCTCTCCCTCTTCTCTCTTGTAATTCCCTTGTAACTCTCTCTCTAAAGAATAAAAGTTGAAGTTCGCTAAGCTACTCTCAAAGTAAGTTTTTATTTTATTTCTACATATTATTTTATCTCATTTAGCCTTAATGGAAGGCTAAAAATTTAGTTAAACTACACCAAGATGCCTTAATACCCTAAAACATGGTTTTATATTATTTTATGGTGAAAAATCGATTGAAAGAATTGAGTCATGGATAAAGGTTATAATAAATTCTGTTTTATGATTAATTCTATATCGGCGTTTGGCTAGCCCGTGTTGCCGCAATGAAAGGCGTTTGAGGGCGAAGGCTGTTACCGATGGAATTCTTCGAATCAGAATTTTATTATGTAAACTTAACCCTTGTATCCGACGACTTTAATTCATTCAGTAGATCCGATCCTACAAAATATATATATATATATATATATATATATATATTAGTTAAGTGTTTATATGTGTAATGCGATTCTCTTTACTTTCTAATTTCAATTTAATTAATTATTACCTTGCTTTTAAGTATGATTCTAATTTTTAACCATATTGATTTTAATTAAAAAAATAAAATAAATCTAACATATACATAATTTTGATAAATTTTCAAATATATATTACAATAATGTTGCAATTTGCAAACATAATAAAAATACATACATTAAAATCATCTAAGTTTTACCAACTTCGAGGGATGATTTTAAATGATTGTCATGAAGTATATTTTGATAAATTTGTCATAGAATAAACATTTCTTATTAATTTTGATTAAATATTATTTGACTTTCCTAATTAAAAATATTATTCGACTTTCATTTAAATTTTTTATTATGGGCTTGCTATATAAAACTCAGTTGTAAAAATATTCATCCAAATTAGCCTTACTAAAATTAAAAAGAATCGCTTGCCAACTAAAAAACATGTTATCAAATAAAAACCTCAAATAAATATTGCAGTATGTCTCCACTCATGACATGTAACTTCTTCACATGCAGAGAGAGGAAATGAAAATTTATTTTCTAAGTTCCACCACATTATAACCACGGCCCCCAGACCAAAAATTCATGGATCCGTCCCCATCTGTGGGACAAAGTCATGAGCTTAACCACCACACCGCAAGACCATTATTTAGCATTGTGCAATCCAAAGCTCAAATAAATTGATTTTGTATTTTTTTTAATAAAAGCTTAGACCGGACAGGATCAGACCCGAACCGGAAAAATGACAAGTCCGTGGTTTTCCGGCTGAACCAGCCAGTTTGCTCCGGTCTAAAAAATCTGCATTGTGAAGGGTATTTTTACCTACAATGTACAAAAGTATGGGGTCTATAAAAATTCAAAAAAATTGCAAATTATAAATTTTGCATTCTATCAGTCCGACAAACAATATTATCTTAGAAATTTAATTTTGATTATTACTTTCCTCTAGTCTTTACTTCATGATAAACATAACATAAAAAATTAATAAACTGCGTTTTTTGTTAAGCGTAATACATTGGGTTTTTGGAAAAAAAAAAAGGGATAATAACTATATATAAGTACCTCTTCAAATAAATATTATACTTGTCAGAACCTTGTCAGATTATTTTTATTGCCAGCTCCCCATTTCAAATTATTTATTACTTTAAGGTACCTAGATGCATGAAAATACCAAAATCCCTTACCTTTTGTTATAATAGTGCTTTTTTATTTCGTTCTTGCATTAAATCCATCATCTTGATCTCCACATTGAACAACTCTCTCAGAAAACCAACCACGTTCAATATACTATCTTTAAACTCAAGCTGCTATCTTGCCAGAACAGTGACGAGGTAGTTTCTCCAGTACTAAATGTTCATTTTCGGCCAAATAAGTTCAAATTTCGTCCGAATTTTGTGTTTTTTAAATCTGCAATTACGGTTCATTTTGGGCCTTAAAATCGACTAATTGCCCTTGATCATTGCAGTTCTCTTCGGCCCATTGCAATCCCAGAGAAATGTCGAGGATTTTTTCTGCAGCCCGACATTGTCTTTGTCGGCCCAGTTAATTCCAGCGATGCAAGTCGAACTTTCGGATTCCTACGTAGGTAAACTAATTTGGCGTCCAAATTCAGTATCTATAAATGACATATCTGTTTTGGTTTTAAGTGAGACTCATTTTTCACATTCCGGCGCCCTCCTTCATGGTCAGGCCATTTCACATTTTTATTCCGAGTATGGGGAGCAGATTTTTCAAGCTAATCAATGGCGAAATACAGGTTTTATTTTTCAATGGGTTCTTCTGAATTTTAGTATGTATATTTCTGCGAGATCAGTTTTTTGCGAAAATCCAAATTTTTTGTATAGGACTGATACACAATACCAATTTTAAAGGGATTGTGTACCATTAAACGTGTTGTTGGAGTACTTAATTTTTTAATATGTGGTATCTTTATAAGAATAAGGTTGAAAGCTGTTTTTTCGGCATTCCACAATAGTAAAGCTAATTATACGCCGAATTTTAACATATTTAACTGTGAGAGCTCTTGCTCTTGTTTTGATAGTAAGTGTGGTTAAATTGAAGAAAATCTTAAATTTGTGTGTGCATGTTATGTACTACCAGTTTTAATTTATTGTGTACCATTGGACGTGTTGTTATAGTACTAATTATTTCATACATAGTATTCTTTATAAGAGGCTATCATAATATTTTTTAACTAAGTTTTCTTACCATTTATCACCGTAAAAAATATATTTTTTTGACATATTTTATTTTATTTTGCAGAGTTTCACGACCATGATTAAATGCAGAGATTACGTGTTGGTTCAATGTATTATGAAGGTTTGTGATTTCGTAGGTTGACGATAAGATTCGAATTTCTTCGTGACGATAGATTAGATTATTGTACAATCACATTAATACCGTAATGCATTTGCGGTGATCGTTGGAGTTGAATGGTTATGCTTTTTGTTTTCTGATATGGCTGATAATTATTTCACTTTTAAAATAGTACCACAACATATCTACAATAGGTACTACTACTTACATTAAAATGGTACCACAACATATGTACATTAGGTAATACAACGAGCTAAATGGTACTGAAAACATAATAAAAAGGCACGTTCAATTGTAGCCATAAAAATTTGAGAGAACAAAAATAGAATCTGACATGTCAGAGGTTTTTTACATCTCAGATGATGAAAAGTATGTTTAGCATGTGTCAGAATGTATCAAAGAATGTCGGAACCATGTGACATAGAATGTCTATGGTATATATATATATATATATATATATATATGTGTGTGTGTGTGTGTGGTACTACAAACATATTAGGAGAGGTACCATGTGACATTATAATAAGGTACATCAATCCTGAACTGTAAAGTACCATATCCTTCACAAATAAGGTATTGCATATTAGGGTAAGCATTTGTCGTCGCCGTTCGATTTTGTTTTGATGTGAAACCGTTTTAAAATATCTATATTGGTTACATATTTCATTTTCATATTATATTTAACCGGTTAACTCTTAAAATTACGGATTTGTATTTTAAAACTCAAGCTCCAATGTAAGGGATGGTTCAATATATGAACATTTCACTATGTAGTTTGGAACTTTCAACTCATCTATTTAATTCGTGATCTTTAGTTTAACATTTATCAGTTTAAGGTACTGGACGGCTATTTGTAGACCGCAAACGGACCAACAATACAAAATACTACGTTCTTGGTAGTTTTGGTACTATATAACAACATACTAATGTACTCTAATAAGTCATAATAGGGTATGGTACGACATATTGGGATACGTGTTTTTCGTCACATTATGCATTAGTTTCGAAGCAAAGCCACTTTAATATACGTAAATATTATATATGTTTCACTCGTAGCATATTTAATAGGTTAACCTTCAAAATCATAAATTTGTTGTTAAAACCCAAGCTTCTATAGTAAGATGTTCCTATAAGGATCATTCTCTTATTATGAAACTTAGTAATACAAAATCATGCGTGAAAGGGTTAAAACATCAAATTTTATACCAAGTGTTGGGTATAATTCCGTATGTACGTCTTTGTATATTAATATATAAAATAATATATAATATATCGATCATACGCGGGATGTGAAACTGATTTTATTGTCGAGGCTAGCGTTGACGCTATGTCCTTAAAACGATATTGCCCCGCCCACGGTGCTTACAGAATACGGCAATTGTTTCCCAAGATACAACGACAAACGTCTCTGAATAGGAGCACTCCAAATTCCGAGACCAACGAACTTAATCGATGCTTTTCGGACTCTCAGACGTTTTTGAATACAAAATATACTAAATATATTTCACGACGAGAGAACGAAAACCCATGGGACTTCACTAAGAGTTTCATTCTACAAAATGATTCGAGGTGTTTGAAATGAGCAAATGAACCGTATATTTATATATGGGGTTGGATCATGCCGAAGAGTTGCATCTTATCGTGGTTGGTCATGAATTTTCAACCTATGAGATGCATCTTTTAGCTTAAAGGGTATTTTGTGAGCATTTTTTTACAAAGGTTATAACCCTTTAACTAAATAAAAATTAATTTCTATTAATTAATTTTCCAACAATCCCCCACATAAATAGAAATAATGGCTTTTCATTCATGCTCATACTAACAAGAGTCCAATCGATAAGTCAAAGCATCGGGATAGATAGTTTGTGGCTTTGAATCTTCCATAGTGGAATGTTATCGAGCATACTCACTCTGCAGTGAACGCGATGTCTTGAACTGCCAGCTTTTTGTGTATACTAAGACAATAACACCCACACAATGACTTATCTCACATCTTTTAGTTCTCATGATTTGTTCCATTTTGGCCATGGATATCGATCTTGGATTCATGAGTGTTTCGTTAAAGCGGTCTGTCATCACACCCACATAGGTGACACTTCTATAAAGAGTATCCTACCAATACCCCACCATATAAAGGTATAGAAATCATTAAGAGCCAAAACTCAACCTCACTACATTTGATAGGACAACACCTATTCATCCTAGGAAGGGATAGAGACGATATGTCTCGTGTGTTGTAGCAACAACTTCTGTAACTTAGTTATCCCATTGAACCAAGATATTGGGATCTCCAGTCAACATGGTTGGGTGTCCGCTACAGTCGTTTTAGTGGTAGATTTTTAATCCCGTTCCTCTTGATGTGCAGTTTATATGATCTCGAGTTATCCTCTTCGTAAGAGGGTCCGTCAAATTTCTCTCTCTATTTGACTTCGTCGATTGCAATCATTTCATTTGAGATCAACTGTCTAATGTTATTACGTCTACGGCGTTTAAGTCGTGACTACCATTCTACTTCTGCTGTGTGTCTTTCTAATTGTCGTTTGACTATTACAATGTAATAGTACAACACACACAAATTTGCTCTAGCTATGAATTTCTACTTAAGAAATTCATAGTCATTCACCCTCTTCTACGGCTTTATAGAGGGTGATAAACTCGCTGCATATGACCGAGTAACAAACGTTTTCTTGAATCATTCTCAATACATTGTTCCACCACCATTTATGATTGCATATCACTAGTTTGGATTCTTTATATTTGATATCCAGTTTCCGTCTAAACCCACCCTAACAATTAATGATACACTTCTTAGTATCATTTACGTGTGCTCTTTGATATATACAAATCAATATGCACTACTTTTATTGGCAATTCCAATAATTATTTCTTCGACCATTTTAGGTTCAATATATATATATAAATATATTTTTCTTAGGCATTTAAACCTTTTACGAAATACCCCCACACTTCGAAGTATTTATAAGAGAACTGACGTCCAAGACTATACACCTCTTCGTGAAAGACAATGTCTTTTTGAAAGGTTATATACCTCTTCGTGAAAGATCCATGTCTTTTCTCGAAAGATCACACTTCTTTGAACATTTTCGCAATATATGTCATGTTTCCAAATAATCGCACATTTTCGTCCAAAATTATACCCCTCCATAAAAGGTTGTGTCTTTCTCCACAATGTTGCACCTTTTCGTGAAATATCATACCTATTCGCATAGGGTTATATCCTTTTTTCGTTCTTTCTCTTTCGAAAATTCATAGGCTTTTGCAAAAGGATCGTGCCTTTTCGTGAGACCATATCACTTCTCAAAACATCATACCTCTTTGTGAGATCACATCCTTTAATAAAAGGGTTATGTCTTTTCCTGAGATGTACTTTTTCCAAAAAATTGTGCCTCCTCATGAAATGTCATATCTCTTCGCGACATCATACTTCTGTACGAAATATCATAGTTTTCATGTGATCATACCCTTAAAGGTTGCATCTCTGCGCGAGAATACCTTTTCATGAAAGATTGCGGTTCTTCATGAGATCGTGCCCTTCCGTAAAAGGACTCGTACCTTCATGAAATCGTACCTCGTCAAAGGTTGCATCGATTCATGGGATCACACTTCTTTACGAAAGGCCGTGACTGCTCGTGAAATCACACTTTTTCACGAAAATTCGTGACTAATTGTGAGACCGAACGTTTTCCTGAAAGGCTATGGCGCTCCGTAATATAGTCAAACCTTTTTTCATGTACCCGCGAGCAAGCGCAGAGTCCACCACGCTCTTAGAAACCTCCTTCATGATGTAAGCACCCAATTGCAACCACAGCCCACACACTGCACGGCCTTACAGGGGTCGCACGGCACAACATCGCCTAACGGCACTGCTGAGTCACAACTGACAGTGCTAATCTACCTCAGCCGCACGCAGTCCCCTTAACAGCCTTGCAGATACACAACCCTCAGCCCTTCCCCGCAGTGATGTGGGTGTCTCGGCCCCATACGTCGCCCTACAACACAACGCTTTTTGCTGTCATGACACACCGCAATTCAGTGCAGCAACCCCGCTCCTGAGCCCTACGCAGCGTCACAGGCCCGAACCGCAACCCGTATCGTTACTGGCTCGAACAGCAGATCTCGCATATTAGATGGTATCTCGCGTCTTCGACGGATGAACTTGAGTCGCTCCCTTTGTCTCCATCCAAAATGACGGTGACACATCATCGGGAGAGTTGCCTCCTCAAGTGATACTTCTGTTTGCGTTTTTAATTATTTCGTCTCTCTTTTTTTATTTATTTGAATCTCTAGGCCCGAAGAAACATCTGAGCTTGCACTTCCTCCAATATCACACCTCTCGGAAAGAATATTCGCGTCGAATCATTGATGAGATTTCTAGATCTTTGGGAGACGTGACTTAGTGTTAGTAGTACAAGTCACAACAACATCATTTGACATCTCATCTGATTGGGGAAGAGTTATGCGATTATTCCCAAAAAAAATTATCTAATCTCTTCACAACACCCGCATTAACCTGTTGTTTCAAGTAGTACATCGATCAAACACAAAACACATGTAACAACAATCATTCGACAATAAAATCAGTTTACCAAAAATATCGTTTCAAGATTGTTGGGTACAATTCCGTATGTACGTCTTTGTATATTAATATATAAAATACGATATAATATATCGATCGTACGCGAGATGTGAAACTGATTTTATTGTCGAGACTAGCGTTGACGCTATGTCCTTGAAACGATATTGTCTCGCCCACGGTGCTTACGGAGTATGGCAATCGTTTCCCAAGATACGACACGTATCTGAATAGGAGCACTCCAAAGTCCGAGACCAACGAACTTAATCGATGCTTTTCGGACTCTCAGACGTTTTTGAATGCGGAATATACTAAATAAATTTCACGACGAGAGAACAGAAACCTACAGGACTTCACTAAGAGTTTCATTCCACAAAATGATTCGAGGTGTTTGAAATGAGCAAATGAACCATATATTTATAGTTGGGGCTGGATCATGCCGAAGAGTTGCATCTTATCGTGGTTGGTCATGACTTTTCAACCTATGAAATGCATCTTTTAGCTTAAAGGGTATTTTGTGAAAATATACATTCTTTTACAAAGGTTATAACCCTTTAACTAAATAAAAAATAATTTCTAATTAATTAGTTTTCCAACACCAAGTGCAACATATAATAGATACGCATATAGTTTCGCAATGAAAAACTAATTCGAACGACAACAAAAAATGCTTCCCCTAACAAGATGTACCAAATTTAACGTGTATAGAGTACCATATATTACCTATTTATTGTCTTATTGCGGTGCACAATGTACCATTTGTAAGTAGCTTGTAGTAGCAAAATCTTTAAACACAAAAGCTGACACATTATACAATTTCTGACAGGTGAAACATTTTATGACGTGGTCAGAAATTACTCCAGACATATCAGATATTGCCTTTACATATTTTCCTCACTTTTTTTATATATGTTGTACTATTTTAATGCATTTAGCGTACCATCTTGCCTACGTTTGGTGTACCTTTTTTTTTACATCGGTATGGTACATAACGTAGTATTATGTCGTACCTCATCTGCTTAACCCAAAAATTCCATGAATACCAACGGAGCAAATTACAAGCTAGTTCTTATATAATATCCAGCCAAACTAAGTCTCCAAAAAAAAAAATAGACAACATCGAACATATAAAATCACTTATTATGGAGCATCTTCTTCCTTCTCGTCTCCCTCAAACATACAGATAAACTTTCGTGTCTTCGCAGACCTCAGCAACAACCTCATCACGTGCCTCTCTAGCAACATCGTCACTTCCTCGTGCGCTCACTCCTCATCATCGCCAATTCTATGTCTGTGGATCATTTTGATAGGATACTATGTTTAGTCTCTTCACCCTCCACCAACATCAATCTCATCAACAATATTCCTTAAATTCCACAACAAGTAGGTCAAATTATTTACAAATATCCTAATTTTAGGAATTCGTTTTTGCTTCCTAAAATTCTTCCTAGTTTCTTGAGTTTAAAAGGATCGGTAGATTCACACAAACACGTTGATCTTCAATGAAACAGTGACTACATAGGAATCTGTAATTTTATTCAGACATACGGTACCAAAAAAATAAACTTATCATACCATAATCATACATATATCTATCAATTTATGCTACCACATAGTAACAAAATACAAAAAATATACAAATCAAACCAATTAACAGTGGCTACAACATGTAATTTCAAATTGATCAAAGAAACCCTAATAGAGTGCTAAAAATCTCCTATCGATGTAATAGATAAAACTCGTTATACCAACTACATCAAAATCAAATTAATCCACAAAAGAAGAAATAACAATTAACTATGAAAATCCATAATCGATGACATAAACAAAAAAATAGCATACCGATTACAACCACAATAAATAAATCGTTGAAAAAAAAAAGATAAACTAATTTATACCAAAATCAGCGTACGGATAAACGGGTGTAAAGAAAGTGTTCAAACAAGAAAAGTACATACCACCGAAAGGAAACATCGACTTATGAATTCGATTCGGATGAAATAGGAGAAAAATACTTACTGTAAAATGTATACAAGAAAATGCTTATCATAAATAAATGAGGAGAAAGAATAGTCGTATTCGTCGTCTGAGAGATGAGCTCCACCGTTGATATGAAGCGAGAGATTTGAAGCTTTTGAATTTAGGTCTAAAGCTCGTTTGATGGTCGTGGATTTTGAAGAAATTTCCTTTTATTTTTATTTAAATATCAAATTGGATATATGTTGTAAATTTGTGGTGTTTCAAGATTACTTTTGTCTATTAGGTACCTATGAGGAAAAAAAGTTCAAATGGATACTTCAGAGAAAAATTATTCTGAAGGTACTGATCTCTTAATTTTTATCTATGAGGTCTTTACCAAAAAATAATACATTGGGTTTAAATTACAAACATAAAGAACAGACAAAGTAAAGGGTTGCAGTTTGACTTTATGGGCCAGAAATGTAAGGAGAAACATTGGCCCAGAAAAGGAGCCCACAACACATTAGCCCCAAACGAGTTGTAGAAAACCCTCAAGAGGGGAAAAGACGACAGCTGAGGAGCCGAGAGGCAAACCTGAAGCAGCTAGCCAGTTCCTAAAAAGCTCTCTCAACCACCCTGTTTCCATTTTCTTCCGCGAATCGCGTGCTCGTGGCCTGGCCCAAGCTCAGCTTGTATATTAAAGACTACTGTGAGTTATTTTGTGAATCTATTCTTCTATTTTTTAGTGCTCTGTGCGTGTGTGCTGCTTCATGTAACTCGAGATTAGATCGTTGAATCATATTATGTAAATGATATTTATTGATTAAGTGTCTTGATTGTGAAGGATTTTGTTGTTTTATTTGATGTTGCTTGGAACAGTTTGATAGTTCGGGAAGATGAGTTTAATTTCTCAGAATCCCAAAATATCCAATGTCCCCAACAAGAAGGGGGAAAAACCGAGTCAAGAGATGATGCTTGTGGACAAAGATAATGATTCGGTTGTGAAGAGCGATCGTAAGAAGAAAAGAGCGCGGGCTGAGGACAATGAGGAAATGAAGGAAATGATGGAGCTCGAGAACTCTTTGTTTGGATCTGTTTACAACCCGGTGGAATTTAACAATGTTGACAGAGAAGAAGAAGAAGAAGATGAAGAAAACAAACAAGTTAAGGATAAGATGGACAACGATTCTACCCTGTTCTTCACTGATCGGTCCGGCGACAATACGGCGCCCATTTACGAAGAGGACATCGATTCCATCGAAAGCGAGGAAAATCAGAGAAAAAAACCCGTGTGGGTCGATGAGGAAGACGAGAAGACGCTCGTAAACATAGCAAACGTACCCCGATTGAGGAAGTTGAGGAAGTCAGAGGACGAAACCGTAATTTCCGGTAAGGAGTATCAGGCAAGGCTGAGAGCTCACCACACGAAGATGAATCCCGGGACTGACTGGGCCCGCCTAGACTTCAAACCTAGTCATCATACTTCTGACAGCGAAGATTCAGACAAGGATGATCCCGAAACTGATAATCACATCCTCAGGACGAACGAAAACCTCGTCTCAAAGAGCGGCACGAAGCTTCAATCGGGCAACCTCGAGTACTCGAGGCTCGCCGATGTCAACATGAACGATCGTTCCCACGGGGTGGTGAACTCCGTCGAGTTCCACAAGAACTCTCAGCTGCTACTCGTTGGCGGCTTAGACAAAACCTTGAGATTCTTTCAGGTCGACGGGAAAAAGAACGTGCTGATACAAAACATCTTCCTGAGTGATTGCCCCATTCGAAAGGCCTCCTTCTTGCCAGACGGGTCCCACGTCATCGTCTCGGGGCGGAGGAAGTTCGCCTATTGCTTGGACTTGGTCAACACGAGGCTCGATCGAATAGGCCCATTGACCGGCAGGGAAGAGAAGAGCCTCGAATCGTTCGAGGTGAGTCCCGATTCGAAAACGATTGCATTCTTGGGGAACGAGGGCTCGATCTTACTGGTGTCTTCCAAGACGAAGGACCTCATAGGGACCCTGAAGATGAACGGAACCGTTCGAGCCGTGGCCTTCACCAACGATGCCACTAAGCTGCTCAGCACCGGCGGTGACGGAAAGATTTATCACTGGGACTTGAGGACGAGGGCTTGCTTCCACATAGGGGTCGATGAGGGTTGCACTAATGGGACCTCGATCTGTACGTCTCCCCTCGGGAATTTGTTTGCTGCGGGTTCTGAGAGTGGGATTGTTAACGTGTACAACGGGGACGAGTTCTTGGGGGGTAAGAAGAAACCGGTGAAAGTAGTTGAGAATTTGACCACGAGGGTTAGCTTCATGAAGTTCAATCACGATGCAAAGGTGTTGGCGATCGTTTCTTGCATGAAGAAGAACGCGGCGAAGCTGATCCATGTTCCTTCGATGACTGTGTTCTCGAACTGGCCCCCGAGGAATTCGACGGAGTACCCGAGGTGCTTGGATTTTAGCCCCCGTGGAGGGTTTATGGCTCTCGGTAATGCTGGTGGGAGGGTTCTGTTGTATAAGCTGCATCATTACCATCAGGCTTAGGTGCTGCTGTGGTGTGCTGCTATCTTTAGTTTGTGTTATTGTTCGAGGGAGAGTTTGCTGTTTACTCGAGTTTTTGTTCGTTGGCCCCTTTTTGGTACAATTTATTCCCGTTAATCTCACCAAGTTTTTTTTTTTTTTTTTTCAGAACGGTAGCTTGATTTGATCAGTATAAATAAACAGGAGGTAAGTAGATCAATAGGGTACAGTCGAACATCTCGTATGAACACAATCTCTACCAAGATAGCATAAATCAAACTAGAAAAAAAAAAGAACAAAGACGAAAAAAAACAAGTCAAAAGTTTAAACAATGGAGAAACCTACCACAAATTGAGTTTAAAACTCCACAACTATGCCTATTAAACTCATATCAGTATACGTTTCAATTTCTCTCGTTTTCAACTTCAATTTTGTCTTCTCCGAGAACACTTACATAAAAGGAGGAAACTAAGAGCTCAACGCAGAGAGAACTGAAAAGAAAAGAAACCAGAGGAAGAATGGGATGGGGATGGTTTCATCTCCGATCCTTAGGTTGTGATAGGATTTTTTTTCTTAGTGCCAAAGGGGATTTTAGAGGGATAAGCAGCGGTTGTTGATTATCGTTTCTGTCTTATCTCACCGTAGGTTTTCATTGGAACTTTTACGAGAAAAGAAGTCGCAAATAAAGCAACATACGCATCAGCCAAATTACAGTATATGTTTAAAAACGAGTAATCGTTCATAAAATACATCATATTGCACATAGAACAAGAGATGTCTGTCTATCAATGGCTTCAAAGAGAGAGACCAGACTCTTCATCATCGTCGAGCGTTGAGGTGTAGACAGTGTAGAAAGCCCAAATCAAGGCGAAGACACCCAATAGAATCCACCCCAAGAGGTTGTTGCTGAGCCCGAATGGTAGCCCGGTTCCTTCCGTGCTCATTCTCTCGTCCACTAAGGCCATAGCGCTCGGGCTCGATATAGCTGCAAAGGCAGCGGCTGCCATTATTGAAGCTCCCACTCCCGGCGACGACTTGTTGGGCTGCTCAGTCTCTTTCTGCATCGAGCAGCATACCTTCCCGGTGCTCCTCGAAATCGCGGGCAAGCCTGTAAATAATAGCAAGTTGCCTTCTACTATCTTAGCACGAGAAAAAGGATGATTGATGGGGGGGGTGGGGAACATCACGGTAGTTTTCTTACCGAGGACGCCCATGGGGCGGTGCACGGCGGACGCCTTCTGCACGAGAGTGGCTCGTGCGACGGATGAAGTGGATAAGCAAGCAGAGATTGTGGCCATTACTTACGATTTTCTCAAATCGCTGTAGAGACGAACACAGGAAGCTTGTTTTGTTAGAACTATGTTGGTTCGTATGTTTATTTCCAATGTGTGAGCAATGAACCACACACATCAGATTTTAGTTAGATAACACCTAATCTTTAATGAACCATTTGTGATTTGCCACGTGCCCAACAATCTTTAGAATCGTTATCGTTCTTAGAAAATTTTATTTCTTTTTACTTATCGTAAATAGATGTTATATTTTCTTTTGAGTAAATCATTCAATAGCAGTTATACTAAAATGCACAAAGTATCATTTGCATTTTTTATTGCGTAAAACTCTCTTATGCTAACTATAATTTATCATCGTATCAATGGTGTTGTTTAAAATTTGGCACAGTATCCCTTTGTTTTTTAAAACGTTGTATTGTACCCCCAATTATTAGGTGAAATGACAATGAAGAAACTTTACGCTATTCCTAACCATATGGGGTTTGATGCTTATTTTTCAAACCACGTGTGAATCATATGATATTTACCTTTTTTAGGAAAAGTGTAGAGGATATCTGAAAATGGCTCAAAATTTGAATGAAGAGCATTTATTGATGGATAATAAAATAAATTAAATAACCTTTTTTTTTCTTTAATCATTTTTCTAATATAAACTTAAAAAAATTGTCCAAAGGGTCATGCCGTTTAGTTATACATTTACTATATGTTTTAGAATTAAATACAATTAGCGTAGGATTTGTATAAATACAACATAAAATTGTCGTCCCTCCGTTAAATTTGCACAAGATCTTCGACCTAGGTTGATATCGACGACGTACTCATACCATGTTTTAAAAATACTCTTATAAGAATTATGTTAAGATTATTTAATACTATAATTTCGCATTAAAATATTATGATATTATATATGAGGGGAAAGTATAAGTCACTAAGTATATAAGTTTCCGTTTTGGGTCACTATATTTGATAATTGCAAAAATAGGTCATTAACTTCGTATGTCCAAACAAAATTAGATTTTCATTGCAAAAATAAGTCACTAACTTTATATGATAGCTATATGTTTACAATACAAAAACTCTTCTCTTAAAAACCTCTCCAGAAAAAAATCCTAATTTATTTTTTACTCCGCTAGCGGTCACAAATCTACAACCACAATGGTCACCGATGGATCAGGTTGGAGCATCCATCACCTTTTTCAATGTCATTTCAATTTGTTCTATCGTAGGAGAGTATTTCTCTCTTCCATAAGAGTTTCCTATTATATCTTCTACATAGATATGAGGAATGGACATCGCGCTAGCATTGTTGCTTCACACAATGGAGAACTGTCAAAAGAGTTTGAGGAATGAATTGCAATGTGTGATTTCTATCTTTTGTTCATTCATATTCTTTTATATGTCGAACAAAAATAGGTCACTAACTTCGTATGTCAAAGTCAAAATAGGTCACTAACTTCCTATGTTGAAACAAAAATAAGTCACTAACTTCAAATTAAATGATCTATTTTTGTTAGTGATCTATTTTGCTTGGACCTACAAAGTGACATATTTTTTCAATTATCAAGCATAGTAATCCAAAAACGAAAATTGGTATACTTAGCGTCCCAATTTTATAATTTTACCTTATTTATGATAATGTAGCTTAGGAGAAACGTTAGAGAAATAATTAATGCATTTCAATACTTTGGTGTGATTTTACAATGTAACTCTAATCGCCTTTATAGACTACTAAAATGTCATTATTACAATTAATCTCTTAATTATAATCTAATGAATATCAAGTATAATAATACCATTATTAAACAACTACCATTATCGACATGCAATACAATAATTTCATCAATAATTCAGCTAATATTATTATCTAAAACATCTAACATTATAATTATTTCAGAATAATATAAAATAATATATTTGACATATCATAGTTATGCAAAATTGATTTGATTGTCGAAGGTGCCGTTGGATACTACGCTACTGCGGACTCGCGATGCATTCGAAAAGAAATACAATAATCGTTTCTTAAAATACAACAACAAACTCCCCGAATAGAATCACTCCAAATTCCAAGACCAACAAACTTATTCGATGTTTTCTTGGACGCATAGTTTGAATATGAAATATACAAATTATTTAAGCACATAATGGAAGAAGAAATACTCTACGATATCTACAATTGTCTCGGACTGAATGTTGGAGAACTTCGGGTGCTCCGGGTCGAGTTCCTGAAGCAGTGCAGAATTTTAAAAATTTTCCGAGACCTTCTCTACGCTCGGATACTAAAAAGAAAACATGTATAATACATTAGCCATGTATAAAGAATTGAGATCGTTACCCACGTAACGAAGATTCCTCGGTTGTCGTAAAACCGGCCTAGCAGAATATGTTGAATATTTATCGAGACGCAGATGCACAAGAGAGTCACACCGACCTCGAGACGTACCCAAGACAACACCTTCCTCGGATGGTTAGAGAAGATGTTGAATATTTATCGTTCAAGAGAGGCTCAATGAGAGGTACCCGAAAAAATTCTCCAAGAACTAACGACGAATGCTCGTAACTTTATTTTGTTTTCCAAAGACACTTAGAAAAATATTTGCATCAAAATATATAGAACTGTTCGATTAGTACTCCAAGTAATAAATGAGCTCAAAAATTATTTAATTTAATATGATCATAGCAAGTTGCTCTTAGCACCAAGAGAAAACATATTACATGTCTAACACTTAATGTCTTTGAAACATTCACAAAAATCGTGAATTATGGCTTTCTATTTTTATTTGTTTATTTTTATTAACTTTTTTTAATTAATAATTTCGAAATTAATTAATCTAATTAATATTTTTGAAATTATATTAAGGTAAAATATCATATTTAACCTTTTTAAGTTGAGCAAAATGATTTAATTAAGCTGAATATCTAATAAATGCTTAATATTATTTTTCGGGTGCAAAATAATAAATTAAGCCAAATGTCCAATAAAGACTTAATATTATTCTCGGTCCAAAAGCCAAAGTCCACACTTAAATATTTTTCGAGTACTTAGACTATAATTCAAGTCTCGAGTAGTCTCATTTATTTCCAAAACCTGTGTACCGTCATTATGAACGACTCAAAGCTCGTTGTATCTCTCTTTGATAGATATTGTCTTAGTGATCCTTTTTAAGACCGACTCTTTGGTTCGTCTCAACCGAGCACTGGGAGGAATCCAAGATTTTGGTATTAACCTAGCCAATCAGGTGGTACCAAACTGATCCCGAGTTGAGTACAAGTTTGTTCTAATCGTAATTCACGAACGACTATAGATTATCGTTATACGTATAGACCATTCACATATGTTCCGGTCGAGTGAGAGTCATGGTTACGTCAAACACACGAACTCGACTATATGATTAATTCGTAACATGCAAAATTACTAAACTGCACTAGACGTCCCACATGAGTCAGTTTATTACTTTGGCCAAAAGCCTTGTAATTTCTAGTCCCCAAATATACATAGGGCACATATCTCGATTACTAATGAGACTGTGAATTCCCCACGACTGTCAATGTGGGTCTAGAAAACTAGTGACAAATTAAGATTTCGAAGTCAACCCCGTCAATGACCCTTTGGTCTAAGGTCTACGTACACTAGTTAATCAATCAATCATTGACGCATCCTAGAGTATTCGGCCATGTGATCGTTCGATTACGAGTGTCCAAATATAAGTTAATCCTCAATTCTACTTAAATTAATGTTACGACCTCTCACTTTCCAAGTGAATGATTGACACAATCATTTAAGAGACATCAACATATAAGTCGTGATTGGCATCCAACACCCGACTGGAGCCCGAGACTTGTGGACAAATTTATCGAGATTAATAGCTCATCAGTGCCCCTCTTTGATCCCATGAGAATCAGTGACTAAACTCGCAATAATTGAGTTTTGATTTATTTACCTTTTTATCGGATGCTAAGTAAGAACTGGTGGTAAATAAATAATGTGCCTAGATGGAATATAATGTTAAAAATAAATAAAACATTTATTCCATAAATTAAAATATTCTAATATACATCGAATAGTACATTGATTAAATACGTGCCCTATTCATTTTATCCTTGAATGACATTTAGAGGGCACGTTACTATCACTAAATATAATTTTTCTGAAATTTCAGAGGTTAAAGGATGGGATAATTGGGGACACAACCTTCTACTTTGTAAATGCACGTCTTTTAGCCAATCTTCAATTCTATGCCAGCGGTCTTTTGACGATAGATTTAGTTAACTATTAATTTTTATGTTTAATTTTAGACCAGTAACTTTAAAACGACAAATTAAATATTCAATCATAACTTGTGGACACGGTCAAATCAAGCGGCATCTTGAAAACCCTACAGTTTCATGGAAGCAAAAGAGAAGTTGATCTCCTCCATTCGAAGGGGCAACTTCTAACAGTACAAGGTTTCATGCAAATCATGTTAAAAGTAGATAAGAGCGAAGCTATAATATAAGGTGCACGATTTAATGTGTGTGCAAATAATAATTCAATCTAAATAAAATTTAATGATGAAGAATCGAACTATATTTCATAAAGAAAAATCAGAAATTATGCGGTTCATCGTGTCATTCTTACTGATGTGAGGCCATTCCCTCAACTTTGGTAGTGGAAAGTGTTTTACCAGTTAACACATTTTATTTTAATTACCTTTTAACTTTCAATATATAAATCTAATTTTTTACATTTCATTTTACAATTACTTTTTATTCCCCAATATTTTTTTTAATTGATTTATTCATAAAATATAATTTTATTATATTTATAAGCAGCGATTTTACTCCGATTTTATTCCGATTTTATACCGATTAAATCATTAAACCTCAAGGCACTAAAATTTTCGATCCCTTTCAAAAAACTAGTTTTAAAAACATGGATCATACAATTCAAAATTATAAAATTATCTCCAACTTGACAAATCGTTATTTTTTCGATGATAAAAGTCGTAGATTTTTTTCGTTCCTATATGATTGCCATGGAATTCTGCGTCGGAATTTTTGACGATGGGATTTCCATATAATTGGCATTCGATAGATTATCCCAATTTGTAGTGCCGCGTAATTGATTTATTTTATGTTGGGTCCAACCTTGATTGGCCAACCACCCATGTGCATTAAAGGAGCTCCAAGTGACGAATGCAGTGAGCTATTCTGCTTTGTCTTGTTGTGTAGGCATGTGCCTATAAAAGGCCTTGATTGCTCATTTGTAAGTGCACCTCAAGTGAGAGTTTAGAGAGCAAGAGGTAAAAAGCTTATCCACCTTCGGGTGGATAAGGGTGAGAGCGGGTGTAGTTTTACTGGGGTAATTGAGAGGTGGTACAAAAACATTACCCGAGTGGGAAAGGGGTATCGAGTTTGGGTTTAAACACGAGCGTTATTTTGTACGATGTAATATTCTCAATATAGTAAAACTGATGCTCTCCGTGGAGGTAGGCGGTATTGGCCGAACCACGTAAAATCTCGTGTTCTCTCTCGGTGTCATTTCGGCTTTTATAATATTTCGATAAATTGTCGCGGGGTCCAAATACAACCGCCGCAGGGCCCGAATTATTTTATTGGCGCGTTTTCCCCAACAAGTGGTATCAGAGCCTTGTCGTACTGGTATTCTGAGTATGCTCTGTGGTTGCAGCTGTGTCTGATCTTCCACATCAGAAAAGATATCAAAAGGGTTTAGCGGTCCGGGGGAGCCAATGTCAGAGCGAGTGTTCAACGAGGTGATGCCTTGTACCGGCGGCGTGTTCCGTTCGTGAAACGGCGGTACAAGATGGGATATCGTTGATGGGATGCTCGGTGTCGGGCGGAGCTTGTGCGGCGGTGGAAGTTTTGGCAAGTTGTGGCAATAGTACTGTGTAAGTAAGTTCTGTTTAGGTGACTGGTGCATAAGTGGGACCGGTGTGACCCCACCAGATCTTCCTGGGAACTTACTTAGAAGGGTAATTCTGTCTAGGAGGCAGGTCGCTAGCCTTTCCTGGGAATTATCTGATCAGTACTATTTGGGCCGGGGCTGTTGAATCTCTGCAAGGATAATAGCGACGGATAACAGCACTAAAGGGCGACAATTTGATGGTACGAGAGGTTTTGCTCTGCGGCAGAGAAGAGTGAAGGATGTGCTCGTTCAACAAAGCTTGGCGAATAGCTTTGGAGGGAGACGAGGGAAAGCCGGGGAAAATGACTGGGAGGATTTGGGGTCAAGATGTGTCGGAGAGGAAGAAGTAAGGCTCTTTTACTTCTTACCTCGCTTCCTGATTCGGGTGATAATTTGGTCACAACCATCTGGTACGGAAAAGAGCCGGTGAAGGCGGTAGATGGTGGAGTCAACTCTTTTGAAGCGTGAAAAGAGAAGGCGGCCAGTTTATGGTGATAGTCGGGTGTTGGCTATACACGGAGCGAATCATAGAGGAAGGTGATACGCCAGGGGATTTGGGGACTGCAGCAGGTTCAAATCCAGGTGGCGGGAAGGGCATGTGATGCTACAAAGGTGGTGAGCTGGGACACATCAGGAGAAATGGTCCGACTTAGAGGAAGAAGGACAGACGGCTAGGAAAATTCCACAACAGAGGTAGCACACGATTCATCTTGGAGACGTTCTCACAGTCTCTAATGATGGCGATCGTTCTCAGAAAGAAGGATATTATATCTGGGTTTGCTCCAAGAGGATATTTTGATGCGTTCCGGGAATACGAACAGGTTTTTTCGATCTCCATGGGCCGATGGATATCGTTGTGTTGTTCATGGTGTTGGAACGGTGAAGATCAAAATGGTTGAAGGAGCGGTGCACATTTTTGGTGGTGTGACGTTGTCCCAAAGTTGCGTGGAATTTAATATCCTTGAGCCGAACAGATTCCAATGGCTATGGAGTTTCATTGCAGGGGGAGTCTGAAAATCACACATGGCGGAAATGGTCCTACAAAAGGGAGAAGAGCGAGGAAGTTTGTATCGTCTGGACGTGAGTATGATATACAATACTCAGACTTCGATGGGTTCACATAAATCGCGCGCGCGTGGGGCAGACGATGGTGAGAAGGAAAATCCTGCTGGGGAAGGGGTTGCATCGAAGTCCCTCTTCGGGAGTCGACGGGTATAGTCGGCTGGCAGTTGCACATAGGATTGGCCGCTGAGTGAATCAAGTGAGGTGGGACCAGAATTCTTGATTCGGATTATGTGTAGCTGGTACAAGGAAGGTCAATGGACGTTCGTGGTATTTACGAACGGGTAACTCTCTATCAGACTCGTTGGGATAAGTGCTTAGGTGACACTGAAGAAGGTGAATATGGTTGGAGGGGGAGAATTGTTGGGTCCAACCTTGATTGGCCAACCACCCATGTGCATTAAAGGAGCTCCAAGTGACGAATGCAGTGAGCTATTCTGCTTTGTCTTGTTGTGTAGGCATGTGCCTATAAAAGGCCTTGATTGCTCATTTGTAAGTGCACCTCAAGTGAGAGTTTAGAGAGCGAGAGGTGAGAGCAAGAGGTAAAAAGCTTATCCACCTTCGGGTGGATAAGGGTGAGAGCGGGTGTAGTTTTACTGGGGTAATTGAGAGGTGGTACAAAAACATTACCCGAGTGGGAAAGGGGTATCGAGTTTGGGTTTAAACACGAGCGTTATTTTGTACGATGTAATATTCTCAATATAGTAAAACTGATGCTCTCCGTGGAGGTAGGCGGTATTGGCCGAACCACGTAAAATCTCGTGTTCTCTCTCGGTGTCATTTCGGCTTTTATAATATTCCGATAAATTGTTGCGGGGTCCAAATACAACCGCCGCAGGGCCCGAATTATTTTATTGGCGCGTTTTCCCCAACATTTTAGACATATCAATTGGTAACTAAAATAAATCGCTAGGTTATAAACATCCATCAGTAGAAGTTAATTATCTTAGAAACCACAATAAACTATACAAATAAAACTCCTCATCAGTACAATTAAACCTCGTGGACAGAAAATACACCAACAATAGCTTTAATGGACTCATGATAATTATATAAAATAGCAAAATTAAGCCACGCGTTTCACGAGAAGCAAAATATTTTTCCATGCGCGCACGCGATATTGAATTTTAATAAAAATAGTACCATTTACCATTTAACTTATTTTATTTAAAAATCACACTAAACATTTCATCTCCCTACCTAGACATGCCCAACCGCCGGTTACGGTTAACCGGCGGTTGACGGTTGGTCGGAAGGACCACCGTCCCTAACCGGCCGGGGGCGGTTGCCGGTTGGCTATCCCCCGGTTACGGTTCGGCTAACCGGCGGTTGTAACCGCCGGTTAACGGTTGAACCGCCGGTTTTTTTATTTTTTTTATTTTTTTTTATTTTTTTATTTTTTATCTTGGTACTGCGTTGCATAAATTTTTGGTATATTTTTCAATATTTTTCGATACAAAACTTCATATACTTAAATTTTATGGAACATAAATTTCATTACAAAAATTTAAATACATCATTCAAAGTAAGAAAAAATAGTTAAAATAATTATTTTGGTATGAAATCGGTGTCGGACATGTATCTGCTTGTGCGAAATTCGATCATAAATTTGTCATTTTCTATTTTTTACACCGACTAATTTTTATAATAATATTTTTTATTTGGATACATAATTTTTTTATATTTTTTCTGTTTTTTTTTTAATTTTTATAATAATATTTATAATAAAAATATATATTTATATAATATATATTAAACCGCCGGTTGAACCGCCAAACCGGCGGTTTGCGGTTTGGGAAAATCTCAAACCGCCCGGAACCGGCGGTTTGGAACCGGCGGTTTGGAACCGGCGCTGCCGGTTCCAAACCGCCGGTTCCGATTAAATTTGGGCATGACTATCCCTACCTTCATCTATATATATATATATATATATATATATTATAATATATATATATATATATTCACTCGTGATATAGTTTGCAGAGGGAAATAGAGAAAGCAATCAGCCATGGAACTTGCAGTATCTGCAGCAATATCTCTACTCGTCTTATTATCATCATCCATTATCATATGGCTCATCATCTTGCGAAGAAAGCCCAGCAGTAATCTTCCTCCAGGGCCTTACCAGCTACCAATCATCGGCAACATCCTCGTCCTCGGATCTAAACCCCATCAATCCCTAGCTAAGCTGTCCAAAAAATACGGTCCCATAATGTCTTTAAGGCTCGGGAGCATCACAACCATAGTCGTTTCGTCGCCAGAGATCACCAAGACCATGCTGCTAAAGCACGACTTGATCGTCTCCAACAGGAAGGCTCCACATGCCATTTCAGCTCCCGAGCACGATAAATTCTCCGTGGCGTGGCTCCCCCTGGACAACGCGTGGCGAAAGGTTCGTAAGATCTGCAAGGAAAACATGTTCTCGGTTTCCAGGCTCGATTCGAGCCAGGGTTTGAGGAAGGAGAAGCTCGATCAATTGTATGATTATGTGAACCAGGCTTGCCAAACAGGTTAGTACTGTTTTGTTTATCATTAGTCGTCTATTTTCCGTATTATGTATAATAAGATTATGTAAGAAATAAATCTGTCTCTTGAATAGGGAGAGCCGTGGATATAGGAGAAGCTGCTTTTACCACATCGTTAAATCTCATGTCCGCATCTCTATTTTCGATGGACTTTGCCACATTTAACTCGGAGTCGTCTCACGAGATGAAGGATGTGGTTCGGGGCGTGATGAGGTACGTCGGAGCTCCGAACTTCAGCGACTATTTCCCGGTATTGAAAGGATTTGATCCTCAGGGTATTGCGACGGGGAGCAAGTTCTATTTCGGGAAGCTAAAGGGCATTTTCAATAAGATCATCGATCAAAGGCTGAAATCTAATGAAGCTGAGTTAAAGCATGACATGGTCGAGGCTTTGATTGCCATGAATCTCAAGGATGAGAACGAGTTGACTAGGGACGAGATCAATCATTTGCTAGTGGTGAGTTGTTCATTTTTATTACTCTACGTAATTTCTTTACTACTTGTAAATTTAACACTTTCGTGCCTAACAACGAATGAATGAGGTTGTCATAGTCAAAGATCGCGCTATCTAGCAAGAAAATTATCCTTTGAAAATTATAGGACGGCAATAATTGCACATCGGTTTTAATGTAATGAAATGTCTCGAATCCGACAATCCGTCAATGTCCATTGTCGGGCCGGATGACATGACATTAACGTATATAAAAATATTAAATGATTGATAAGTGTACTATCTTTCAATATCTCCATGTGATATTATTTAGGGCTGTTGATTATATTATTTGACTCATTTACTATTGTAACGTAATGTGAATTTGAGATAAGACACATAGACATATCCATTGAAAGTAAAGCTTGTTCCATAGGGAACAATAAGATTTGGATTTGATTCGTATTGGACTTATTAGTTGTAGTGTGTGGACTATTTCGCGCGACAGAGTTATATTTTATTTAGATCAGCAAAGATTCCTACTCTAAAACATTTGTTTGTTAGGATTTATTTGTAGCTGGAACAGATACAACCTCGGCAACGGTCGAATGGGCCATTACGGAATTACTACGGAACCCTAAAAAGATGTCCCAATTGCGTAAGGAAATCAACGAAACAATCGGGAAAGAAGAGATCATCCAAGAATCTGACATTTCAAGATTGCCATATCTTCAAGCCGTAGTGAAAGAGACATTCCGACTACATCCGGCGGCTCCATTTCTAGTTCCCCGAAAATCCAACGCTGACGTTGAAATTAACGGTTATACAATACCTAAAGACGCACAGATTCTCGTGAATGTTTGGGCGAGCGGTAGGGATCATGATATCTGGCCAGATGCAGACGAGTTCATGCCCGAAAGATTTCTGAACCGTTCGATCGATTTTAGAGGTAATGATTTCGAGCTGATACCTTTTGGAGCCGGAAGAAGAATATGCCTTGGATTGCCGTTGGCTCATAGGATGATTCATCTGATGATCCTCACTTTGGTACGCGAGTTCGAGTGGGAGATCAAAGAAGGTGGACTGAATATAGACATGACTGAGGAGTTCGGACTTACTTTACAGAAGGCAGTGCATCTCAAGGTCGTCCCAACTAAGCATGCATGACATGACATGGTGATGCTGCGATGATTGCCTTTTCTTTTCCTTGTAATAATTTGCATGATGTTTGTTGTCGTAATAAGCCTTCTTCTCTCCTTGACGTGTAATATTTTGTTGATGCTGGTGCTATTTTGTTTCTGCCCTCTATTAAAAACATGATCTACTATAATATGTTTATTGGTCATATTACTAAATTAGGTCACTAACTATACCAGTTTTCGTTTTTGGGTCATTATGTTTAAATTGCAAATTTAGGTCATTAAATAATGTATCTGATTTCTTTTGGGTAATCGGTGAATTTTTCGACGAAAATCGTCGGAAATCCGACGTGGCCACTGACATATGAACGATTACGTCGGATTTTCGTTGATTTTTGCCAAACAATTCCCCGGTTACCCAAAAGAAATCAGATGCGTTATTTAGTAACCTAAGTTTATAATTATGAAACTTAGTGATCCAAAAAATACGAGATATATAGTTAATGACCTAATCCAGTAATTTCGCCACGTTTATTTATATTGAAGATGGTTATAGTCCATTATTTGATGTATTTTCTTGGAGCAACTGCGAAACATTTATATTTCCACATTGATGT
Organism: Linderniella brevidens; assembly: GCA_004919715.1. Taxonomy (NCBI): domain Eukaryota; kingdom Viridiplantae; phylum Streptophyta; class Magnoliopsida; order Lamiales; family Linderniaceae; genus Linderniella; species Linderniella brevidens. The sequence goes on along the minus strand of SWDC01000150.1, from coordinate 12,314,446 downwards.
GAAGAGTAAGATGTGTTCCACGAGTCACGTTATTTGAATGTGAAGTGAGATGTGTGTTCCGGATACTATCTTCATTCGGTAACTCTATTCCAGGACTCCATTCTTTTTTTTTTTTCGAAAATCTATGCAAAATATTTCTTTTTGAAAAAGATGATTTCGTTTTATAATATCATTTGGAGAAATTTTCAGAATAAGCAAAACTGCTGAAGATTATGAATGAACAACAAAAAAAAGATAGAAATTACATATTGCAATCCATTCGTCAAGCATTTTTGATAATATCTCCATTGCGTGAATCACCAATGTCAGCAAGATGTTCGTTCCTCAACATATTTAGAAGATTATAGCAAAATCTTATTCAAGATAACTCTCATTTGAGGCTTTGGTCTAGTGGGAAGACAACACGACGCTTAGGGTTTCAAGAAAGATGGTGGATGCTCCAACTCGATCCGTTAGCGACCATGCTGGCAGTAGATTTGTGGTTTTTCTTTAAGAGATTTTTTTTGGACAGACAACGCGACGCTTAGGGATTTTTGTTGGATCTCTGAATACACCATATTGGTCATCGCTTAGTCGGTGGAGAGCGTCCTTCCCCATCAAAATCCAGGGATTTTGCCAAGTTGTGATCAACGAAATTAAAGTTTCTACTACTAAAACAAATGACACATGCTTAAAAGAGCATTTCATGAGTTTTACACAGTCGGCAAGTACACACCCAATCGTAGTTGGGCCTGTGTTCCGAGTTTGGGGGCTTTTTATAACCCACGTACAATCCCCTTTACAAATTATGTTAGCTCAACCACGTTGTATCGTGTTGGAAAATCGCCAGGGGAGAAAAAAATTGTTTTTCTTTGAGAGAGTTTTTTTTGGAACACACGCGACGCTTAGAATTTCTAGTTGGATCTTTGTATACATCATATTGATCATCGCTTAGTCGGTGGAGAGCATCCTTCCCCGTGGTCCAGAGATTTTGCCAAGTTGTGATCAAGGGAATTAACGTTTCTACTAAAACGAATGACACTTGCTTAAAAGATTAGTTCACGAGTTTCACACAGTCAGCAAGAACACACCCAATTATAGTTGGGCTTGTGTTCCTGAGTTTGGAGGCTTTTTATAAAACCCAAGTACAATCCCCTTTACCAATTATTTTAGCTCAACCACACGTTGTATAGTGTTAAAAAATCCCAGTTGTCCCTGAAACTCTGTAGCTCTAGGAACATAGCACAGAGTTTCACTCAAGTTCCTGGATTTGATTTTTCTCATACATCAAGTCTCATTGTGAAGGCCGCTACTTTTGAGTTGTTCGTTCTCATGCATTCATGCGAAATTGGCCATTTCATCAGGTGGATTGCAATAATTGGCTGAAATTGGCCATTACGACGCTTAGGGCCAAATTGGCCATTTAATCTAGTGGAAAGACAGCGCGACGCTTAGAACATGAGTTGGAGATTGCAATAACTGGCTGAAAAAAAAAATCAGGTGGATGTAAAAAATGCATTTCTAAATGGCATTCTCATCAAGCCTGCTTATATGGAGCAACCACGAGGCCACATGGAACCTCGCTTCCGACTCATGTTTGTCGTCTCCAAAAGGCACTTTATTGCATTAAACATGCGTCAGTTGCATGGTTTTAACAATTGAGTGATTTTCTCATGAAACTTGATTTCATTGTAGTCATGCGAATATCTCACTTTTTTATTTATGATCATGTCTAGTATTATATATTTGTTGGTATATGTCAATGATATTATTTTCACAGGAAATAACTCGGGCTGTATGACACTGTTTTATCTGTCGGATACATTCAGAATTCGCAGTAAAGAACCTCAATCGCTTAAATTATTTCTTGGGGATTGAAGTCGATTATAATAGTACCAGAGTCCACCTTAGTCAGACCAAATATGCTCATGAGATTCCTACATGCTCTCAACTCCTTGTGAGTAAGCTTGTTTCAAGTTTTCTTGTTGCCAGTCAAGTTCTAACAAGTGATGGTGCGACATATTCCAATTCAACACATTATCGTTTCTTAGTGTGAACTCTTCAATACTTGACAATTACATGCCCTGATCTATCAGCGGTCATCCTTTCCAGCCAGTTATTGCAATCTCCAACAATTTATCACTATCAGGCCGTCAAGCATATTCTTGTTACCTCAATGTCCAATATATATGGTCTTTCATTTATTCGTGGATCACTTTATACTTTCCTGGCCCACTTTGATGCAATTGGGTTCAGTGTCATGAGATTCATTGTTCCACCTATGGATACTCTTATCTATCTTGGTGGTAATCCCGTATGATGGAGCGCTAAGAAGCAACCTACTGTGGCACGATCTAACTGTGAATTGAGCTTGAGCCAATGTTGCATCCGAACAAGATTGGTTATCTAATCTTCTTAAAGAGCTTCACATATCTCTCGTCGACACGTCGGTTCTACTTTGTGATAATAACAATGCTATTTTTCTCATACAGAATCCCATAGCTCACAAACACACGAAGCATATTACCACTTTGTTCACGAGCTCGTCACCTATGGTCGGCTCATCACGAAGTTCATTACTTCGAATCTTCGATAGTCTTCACCAACGGCCTAGCTCGACAACTATGTGAGTTATCTCATTCCATGCTGCGAGTGGCTCTACGACCCATATCTTACTTGAGGGGAGTGATAACGGATAATTTTAAATCCCATGAGTATCTCCTTATTGTAAAATTATGATTATTGATGTAATATGTGGCTTCTGTATATTTGAGAAATAATACTCTTTACATTTAAGAGGAATATTCTTTCATAAATGAATCATTCTTAATATTAGAAAAATTGAGAAAGTTGTGACTTTCATTACTAGTGGCTATTAGAAAATTCAGAAAATTGTGAATTTCATCTGAAATGTGTCAAATCAGGAGTTTTGATAGCAACTTATAACAATTTCCAATATAATTCTGATGGCAAATATAGACGGAATTTTTTCGCAATTGTCATCACAATTCTTGTAGTGCTGATTTGCCATTAGTCTTCTATGGTGATTTTTAGTTTTTTCACTTCATCTCTACGCCCATTATTTATTGAAGTTTCGCATGGATTCTCGTATTCTGTCTAAGGGTGAACAAAAATCCGGAAACCGGATTCCGATCTGATATCTGGTTTTTAAAATCCGAAAAACCGGATATTCGATTTAAAAAACTGGATCGAATATCCAATCAGTTTATTTTAAAGTAAACCAGGTCGGATACGGGTAGTGCCCGAGCGAAAATCCGAATATCTCGTATCCGGTTTTATATTTTAGAAAAATAAAAAAATAAATTACAATCCGAATTTTAATCAATAATGGCTCATGTTTTATGAAAAAATATTTTACATCTTTTTTAAGCGAATTTTATTTTAAATTTTTATGTAATTTTTTATATTAGACATTAATAATGAGATACGAATAGTCATTATCAATGAGATATTTGATGTTTTAATGGTTTGGATTTTAATTTTAAAAACATTTGGTGCATACAACATGATTATTTTGGATTTATAAATTTTGTTTGTTATTATTTTTATTTCATTTTTTGACTTTAAAAATAATTTGGATGTGATGTGATGATTAATATCAGTACACTTTGTGTTTTTTCATTAATGTTGTATTTTATGTTTATTATTATTTACGCCGCAATTTTTAGATCATATATATTTCAAATGTGCTTATGTTTCATGTGAATTATTATGTATCAAAAGTTTTAGATGACATATGTTTTTTTTATTATGGTAAGAAATCGAAAACATCTCAATTTTCAAAGAATAAATATTTATAAAAAATATTCAAGTGTAAATTTGAAAACCGGATGCGAATATCCGATTTCAAATATCCAAATAAATCGGATATCCGAAATTTGAATATCCGAATGAAACTGGATCGGGTACGAATATCATTTTTAGATATCCGAAAATCTGGATATCTGAAAATTCATATATCCGAATTTCGGATATTCGAAAATCTGAATATCCACTTTTGCTCACCCCTAATTCTGTCTGTAAGACCTTATTATTATTCTTATCACTTTATTGGAGTCAACTACACAGTATGCAATTCGATTCGATTCATGGTATCAGAGCCGTATAATCGAGCTTTTTGAAATGCAACAATGGCGGCACAAGACAACGCGTCTGGATCTTGATTTCAACGATCCGATGTTCATTCACCCATCCGATACGCCAAACCTTGATTTAACGACGTGAGTTTTTCGTGGATCCGCTAATTACAAGATATGGAGTATGAGGATGATAGTTGCGCTCGAAGCCAAAAACAAGATCGGATTTATTGATGGATCTTGCAAATGTCCAAACAAAAAATCGTCATTGCTATCACAGTGGAAGCGATGTGATGCACTTGTCAGTGGATTCATCGCTCTATTTTAGAGGAATTGATAGTAGGTATAGTTTATCATCAGAATGCGTTTGAGATAAGCAAAGATTCTATAAGATTAATGGCACGAGAATGTTTGGATTGTTTCGTGAGATATACTCTAGTACGCAAGATCAATACTCTCAGATTCTAAAGTTGCTGGAAAAGAATGCCATATGATGATGCAAAAGGTACTGGAACCTCATCTACTGATAATATTTCAGGTACATGTCTTATTAGCAGTAGTGTGCAGAATGATTCAAATTGTATTTGGATAATAGATGCCGGTGCAAATCATCAAATTACTTGCAATCATGAATTATTTGATGTTGTTGATAAAAATCTTAGTAGCATCAAAATTGTTAGGTTGCCAAATGGATCATGTAGTGGAGTGTCTTTATCTGGCACAGTTAGTACAGATGGAAATTTGAAACTTGAAAATGTCCTGTGTGTACCAGATCTTAAACACAATTTGTTGTCTGTTTCTAAGCTAGCAAATGATGAAAATATATGCTTGAATTTTTTCCATGATCATTGTATTATACAGAAAATCTTGATTGGCAAGATAAAGGGGATTGGTAAGCAAGAGAATGGTCTCTACATATTCAAACCAAGCCACAATATTTTGCAAGTGAAGGATAACATAATTGTTACTAGTTCTTGTAATCATGCCAATAATGAGACTGTTTTTAGAATAAATAAGAATGTTGATATATCAATGTGACATTATAGACTTGGTCATATGTCTTTTGGAAAATTTAAATACATGAATGACTTGCATCTAAATGTGAATGATTCTATTAGATATTGCACTTTATGTCAATTGGCAAAACATGCTAGATTAAAGTTTCCAGTAAGAGAAGTTGTGGCTAGTACTATTTTTCATGATTTTCTTGATGAAAGTTAAATCAGAGGTTGCTGAAATTTTAAAGAATTTTATTGAATATGTTCAGAACCAGTTTGAGACTTGTTGGATCGGTGGTTGAGTCGCATCTGGTCGACGGCAGTTTTGGACGTCGAAAATTTGTCGGACGGGTAAGTCGATGCGTGTATTTAATACACTCTCCGTAAGACAAAATCGCCCCGATATTCTCGCGCTCTCGGTTATCGACGATAGTCCCCAAGATCAAGGACTTCAGAACTCGTTATCGCAGCACAACAATTCGAGTTTTTGGGCGAATCGTACTCGAAACTCGAGCTTTTCTTACTTCGGGAACTTGGGGAGCTTAGGAGTGTGTTATGCAGATGCTGGTGTTGGAATGAATTAAATTTTCCATCTCGCAGGGGATCTATTTATCGGGCATCAAGGAGTTCCAGGGATCGAATTGCAATAAATGCAAATTTTGGGCTTCCTGACTTTTGACCTTTCGGGGCCAGACGCAAACAATCGCAACCTCTGGACTGCCGTGCATTTTGGAAACTTCTCGACCCGACTCCTCATATTCTCGGGTCGGGTCGATCCAACGGTCAAGATCCGAAGTCTCCCACTAACTCAACGGGTTATGCCATCTCAGCTAGCCCAGTCAGCACTTACGCAACGCCATCTCATCACTACTTGTATGTGCGTCATGCTTGCCACGAACCGACTCCTCATATTCTCGGGTCGGGCCGGTCCAACGGTCAGGATCCGAAGTCTCCCACTAACCCAACGGGTCATGCCATCTCAGCGAGCCCATTCAACGCTTACGCAGAACAATCTCATCATCACTTGTATGTGTGTCATGCTTGCCACGTCAACACCGAGCTACCACGTCACCATTTCGCCGCCACATCATCGCCGACCAAAGTTTTTGGCTCCAATAGCTCCTAGCGACGATGCGGCGTGCGAAGTGCAAAGTGCGCCTACAAAGCACCCATTCCGCACTTGGCATGGCTCGTGTCGGTGTCGGTGTCGGACTCGGCCTCGGCCCGGTCCCGGTCCGAAGCGCGGGCGCAGGCTCGGCGGTGCGAGGCACCGCCGAGCACCAGGCTATCATTTGGGCCAAAACCACACTAGTCCATTAAGCCCACGTCAGTCCACCCTTTTGGCAAGCCCATTTGAATTACCTACACAAAATAACTCTTTATAAGGTGATGAAAATTTTAGTGTCTAGTCAATGTGAGACAAAGGTTCCCCACACCCATTTATTAAACATTTTTAATTCTTTTATTGGGCTAATTTAGAAAATTAATTTCATTCATCCGACATCTGTTTTGAGCAAATCAATATTCGTTAAATTCCCCTCGAAACTTAGTTTATGAATCTTTCATCAATTTTAAGTTTCGATGGGCGATGACATCCCGATTTAATTAAAAACCGGTCGAATTTGGCTCTTGGGTTAAATGGCCCACATTTGGGCCCGATGAGCCCAAATTCAACAAGACTAAAGTAAAAATACTTAGGAGTGATAATGCTAGTGAATTCTTTAACATGAATGTCATATTCTTTTAGTTTCAAAAGGCATTATTCATCAAAGTTCATGCAAATATACACCACACAAAATGGTGTTGTGGAAAGAAAGCATAGACACATACTTGACGTCACGAGAGCATTTTCATTCTAATGTTCCCATTAAATTCTGGGGAGAGTGTGTAAGGACTGTTGTTTACATTATAAACAGGACTCCGACTCATCTTTTAGGGGGGAAAACACCATTTGAGGTACTTTTTGGTAAAAAGCCTTCATACACACATTTTAAAGTGTTTGATTGTCTTTGTTTTGCCAAAATACTTACACAAAGATATACATTTCAGCATAAATCTAGGCCATGTGTTTTCATGGGATATTCTGTTACACAAAAGGGATTTGTTAGACTTAGAGGCTGAAAATTTCATTAGAGGCTGAAAATTTCATGGTTTCTAGGGAAGTGAAGTTTTTTTAGAATGTATTTCAATACACTATGAATGCCACTAATCTAGACAAGGACAAGTTCACTACACATGACAAGCAAAGTTATTATGATGATTTTATCATGTCATATCAGCAGCAAGCGCACAGTAACATTGAAGATCAATCTCAGCCCAATATACCTGAAGGAGCCACACAAGGAATAACATGACCTGAACAAAATAACCATGAGGTGGCCTCAGATCAACATCCTAAGATGGAGGTAAGAAGGTCAGGTAGACTCTTCAAACCACCTTTTTGGCATAGAGATTTTGTATCTCCTTATATATCAGATCCAAACATGACTAATTCTATCAAGTATCCTATATCTAATGTAATCCAGTATGCAGGATTAAACTTGAATATAGAGTATATCTAGTAGCTGTTATTTCAAAGGATTATGTTCCTAGATCGTATGATGAAGCAAAAACAGAGAAAAAATGGGTAGATGCTATGAATTCTGAGATTAGAACCTTAGAATCAAATAAGACATGGAAGTTAGTTAATCTCCCTCAAAGGAAAGATGGTTGGTTGTTGCAAAAGGGTTTATACAATAAAGTATAAATTCAATGGTGACATAGAGAGATATAAGGTTAGACTAGTTGCTGAAGGATATACACAAAAGGAGGGAATAGATTATAATGCGATTTTTTCACCGTAGTTAAACATGTAACCATAAGGACAGTTCTTTCACTTATAGCTATTTTTAATTGGCTTTTATTTCAAATTGCTTTTCTTCAAGGTGATTTGAAAAGAAGTGTATATGGAAATTCCTCCGGCCTTTAATGTTTCACAAGACAACATGCATCAAGTTTTCTTGATGAAAGCAAGCCTCGAGACAATGGAACCACAAATTCATTCAAGTAATTTGTAAGTTTGGTTTTATTCCACGATTATTCTTTATTCACTAAGCAAACTGCTGATAGGTTTATGATCTTGCTGGTTATGTTGATGATATTTTAATTTGGAAATGATATGATGATGATGATCAATGACGGTAAAGATTACCTTAATCAAAATTTCCCCATGAAAGATTTAGGTGAAATTTAGTTCTTTCTTGGAATTGAGGTTGCAAGGTCTAAGGAAAGAATTTATTTAAACCAAAGGAAGTATGTCATTGAACTTCTAAGTGAAACTGGTATGATAGGGTGTAAACCTATTGATACTCCCACATAACAGAATAGCAAAATCATCAGAGAAAAAATTGGACCTGATGATCCTGTAATTAGTGATATTTCTGGTTTTCAAATGTTGATTGGAAAACTATAATATTTGTGTATTATCAGGCCTGATATGTTGTGCAGGTCCTTAGTCAACATATGAATAAACCTAGACAAGTTCACTTTGATGCATCTTATAGAATACTAAGATATTTAAAAGAAAAACCAGGAGTTGGCTTATTATTGTCTGCTAATAGTAAGCTTGAGCTTTAAGTTTTATTGTGATGCGGATTGGGTTGCTTGTCCCAATACCAGAAGGTCTTTAACAGGTTATCTAGTGAAGCTCGAAGACTCCATTTTGTCATGGAAATCAAGAAGCGGACACTTGTGGCAAGAAGTTCTGATGAGGCAGAGTATACATCAATGAAATCGGCTGCTTAATTTGGCTGCTTGGCTTGTTGAGGGACCTTAAAATTTACAATTTGTGTCATGTGCAGGTATTGTCCGACAACAGATCATCCAATCAGTTTGCAGCAAATCTAGTATTCCATGAAAGAAGCAAGCACATCGAACTCGATTGCCATTTTATTCGAGACAAAATTGAAGATTCAACCATCAAGACAAATCATATCTCAACATTAGATCAACCAGAAGATTTATTGAGATATATCTCAACATTAGATCAATCTGATTATCTTCTCAGAGTGTATGGTGTAATTGACTTATATACACATTATACTTGAGGGGAGTATTATACTTGAGGGGAGTATTGAGATAAACTGCTATGAACTGCTGTGAGGAATATTCTGTGAAGTTGTTATCTGCTGTAAAGGAGATCTTATTTAAGATGGCCGATAAATAGTTGTTCTGTTTTAAATATGGGCTAAATGAATTACTGCCCTTATTTTAATTGTGGCCCATTCGTGTAAAATATAAATTGGGTTGTTCTCTTTTGTATTGAGGTAATCAGCGAAATGTAAAAAAAAAAAAAAAAAACAGTGAAATTCGATTGGAACAATACAACAGATTTTTCTCTTCATCTTCATTTCGATTCGATTTCAACATTTCGGTAGTGTTCTCTTTTCTAGTTTTGTTTTTTTACAGCAAGATTTTCCCTTTTCTAGTAAGATTTTCAGTTGATAGTTGGGCGTTTTTACATTTTTACAATGTCTAGGGATTTTTCTAGTAAGATTTCGGTAGTATACAATGTCTAGGGATTTTTACATTTTTGGTTTGCCTAAGGGTTTTTGTGGTCCTCCATTTTCTCGAGTTACAGTTTCGATATCAATGTTACCGATTTTGGGCGTTTTTTGTCCTCGGTTAACTTAATCGTGTACGTTTAGAGGATTTAACACGTTACACGCACCTGATTTCATTTAATCGACTTAAATGCTCAGAAATCATCTTCTTTAATATTTGAATGAAAGACTTGAGAGAGAGTTAGATGTATAAATTCGAACTAACAATTCAATTATAACAATGGGAATGAAAGACTTGGAGAGATTTAGAGCATAAATTCGAACAAACGATTCAATTATAACAATGGAATGTTCTCAGCGTTTAAGTCAGACTTTTTTGGATTGTAATACGAAAATGGATGTTTTAAGTTTGAAAGAGTGAATCTTAACGTGTTAAATTCCCTCCAAACATACGATTAAGTTAACCGAATGACCAAAAACACCCAAAATCGATAATATTAGTACTGAAACTGTAACTTTGAAAAAATGAAGGACCAAAAAGCCAATAAACCAACCATCAGGACAAAAAATGTGAAATATCTCAATTTCCGGAGAAGCAAATTATCTAAACACGTTCTTTATTAACGTCAACAACCGTCACGATACACGATAGATACAAAACACTCACATACAAGCACGTACATATACATCTCCATGCGATGCGAAGTGTATTTTCCCCTCTCATTTATTAAATTTATTATTCATATTATTTAAAAACACGCGCAATAGCATAAGACAGCACACGTTTATTTTAAGCCGAAGCCACCGCTCCTCCTCTCTCATAAGACGAAGACTTAGCCGCACCGCTGCTGAACAACAGCGTCTCCTGCCTCGAGTACTTGATGTCCTCCGCTTGCTCCCTCGATATCTGATACATGTTCGCCACCACGTCGTTGGGCAGACCCCTCAAGGCCGAGGTGCGGCCGCTCAGGGTGTTGATCATCGCGTTGCCGTTGGTGTTGAACTCGACCCACTCGAACCCTTGTTCGCTCGCCTGCTTCACCACCGCGTAGTTCTGAGGGACCACCACCACCTGGCCCTGAAGGACCCGCCCGTCGAACACGGCCCTCCCGTTGTGGTCCACGATCTGTATCCGGGCCTCCCCTCGGGTCCCAAACACGATGCTGTGGGAGTTCACGCACCAGTGGGGCGAGATCATGCCGTTCCTGTAGAGGACGCCCTTTGCAGCGCTGAGCTGGAGGAAATCGAGGATGGGCAGTGTGAAGCTGTTGACGGTGGTGAACCTCCCGGCGCGTGGGTTGTACACATCGGCCTTTGATGGGCTGTCGATGTTCTCCCTGAGCTTGGCCGTGCAGATGGTCTCTTCGAGGCCGTTCTTGGTGGTCTTGTCTTCACGGCGGCGTTGTTCGTACTCTTGTTCTTCTCTCAGAGGCGGCGTGATGACTTGAAGCCCTTTCTCGATGATCACCAAGTGGCCTCTCTGATCGTCGTGGCCTTGGAGCTTCCTCGCTGTTTCTTCGTCGATGCCGAAGGCCTCTTGGAGGATTTGGATGTCGATTCCTCTGAATACGTTGCCCATCTCGTGCTGCTGCTGTCCTTGCTGTCCTTGTTGCTGCTGCTGCTGGCTGCTTTGTGGGTTTCCGGCTAAGAAGAATGTCTTCAAAAAAGAAAAATAACTTATCAAGATTATATATATATGATTTAATTCAAATCCAATATTTTAACTGCCACATATATAATTATACCCTTGGGTTGGTATCGAGTTGATTGGCGAAGTTTGCGGTGTGGGAGAAGACAACCACCACGAGCTCCTCGTCGCCGGTGTTGTAAGACCAAAAGGCTGAGCCGGCAGGGATAGCCACGATGTCACCTCGTCTGATATGTCCGATCTTCTGATGTCTGTCTCTGAATCTCCGGCCTCTCTGCTGCTCTTCTTCCGAGCCGCCGTATTGCTGCTGCTGCTGCTGGCTTTGTTCGGAAGACTCAAAAGTTTCAGGACAGCCAGAGATCAACAGTCCGAAAATTCCCCGGCCTATACAACCAGAGAGGGAGGGAGATCATTGAAAACATATTATATACTACAAACTATATCTCATTTAACAATATATAATTAGTGCAAATTAACAGAAAAACCTTGGTGAATGTAGGCAAGTACGGGTGCGTTGTGATAAGCAGGCAACATCATGGCACGAGGCTGAAGCCTATGGCGGTGGATTGCAGCGCCGGCGCATTGGAGGTCTTGGGAGTTATGGTCCCAGAATTCAGACACGCCGCCTTCGGATTGGATCTGATAAGAGGGCTCGAGGGCGTTGATCCGATCCAGCTGGCACTGCCCATATTGCCAAGAACCGCGCTGCTGCTGATGGCTCTGATCAGCAAAGCTGAGGCCCGAGAGGAGAGTAGTGAAGGTGACGAGAGAGAGGAGGAGCTGCTGCTGCTGCTGCTTGTTCATGGCCGCCATTGTTAGTGTATAATGTATGTGATCAGATGGGTGTGAAGTGGCGAATGGGAAATGTGGGGCTTTTATAGGTGGTGAGAGGTGCGTTTGGGATTGACACATAAGAGGGGAAGTGTTACTATGTTTGTGCCATTTTGCGCTCTGCATGGATTGTGAAAGGATTCGTGGCGGACACGTAAGAGGTTTTGTGGAGGGTTATGTGTCCAAGTTTCTCTGTGTAGTGATGAGGTAGTAAGTAGTAAGTTGCAGCGTCCCGTGTTTGTATTTGCATGCAATGCATCGAATATTCGACGGATCTTATTGATTTATATTTCATATTCCCCATCGGATTCAATTAATACAAAAGACAGTATTTAGAAAACAATAATAAATAATTAATATATGTATATATATATATATATAAGTTAAAATGACATGGAATTACAGGGTATTATATTAAATGATGGTGCTGCTTTATTTTCTGCTTACTTTTAAGATAAAGTTGTGCCAGTTAGTGATATTACACATAGTGAATAAAAATCATTGTGACACCTTGATTGTTCGCGGGTCTCTTAATTTCGAAAGATCATAGAACTTTGTCACAAGTCCTTAACGTCTATTATCAAACTTTGCGATTTACTTTCGTCCGACCAATAAAACTTTCAACCAAATAGCTTGGTTTAGTTGGGTTTGGATTCGAGTATGCAAATTTCAAATACTCGACAATTTTTTTTTCTTAAAATATTTTCTAAGTTTAATAATTTATAACTATTGATAATTTAGTATGCGAAAAATAGGATCGACTCACGTTGTTTAATATCTTCACATAATTTAGAAAGCTAAGTACAAGTTTAGAAAACTAAAATCTATATGTTTCTACTACATAAATTAGAAAAAGTAGGTGTGCTTTCAGTATAATTACAAAATATATGTAAATATACCATCAAATATAGTTAATAATAACTTCAAGCGGATAGTTTTACATAAAGAGTTATTAACCTGAATGATATTAGAATGACTTATAATTCAGCCAGATCTGTTATATTGGTGACTGAAATTCATCACTCTGTCCGAAGCTTGTTTTTTTTTTTTTTTGAAAAAAAAAAGTTATTAGATAAAAAGTTATTAATATGAATGATATTAGAATGACTTATAATTCAGTCAGATCTTTTATACTGGTGATTGAAATTCATCAGTCGTTCCGAAAGCTTGTTGTGTATTTTAGTTAGTGAGCTTTTGGACTCAGGATATTCATAGTCTGTAGCAACCATCTCAGCTGGTATTGTTGGTGGCAGACTGATATAACAATAGATATACATTTTTTCCACGTAGCATCCTCTGAAAAATAGTGAAATTATTACGACTTTTATGCCGTGATTTTTCCCGGATTTGGATTTTTTACGTAAAATTATTGTGTTCTTACATATTTAATTTCTTATAATCGCTACTATTCATACAAGATGTATAAGAGCATAAGGGTGTCGTTGACATACGATATATTTCATTATTTGATCATAACACACGGTTTAGTTAATGATGCGGACTGTTCTCACTCGACTGGATAGGAAGATGCGCTTCTGGAAATAGATAAGATGTCATCTTCTTGGACCGCGGAACAAAAAAAAGAGAGAAATAATAACAATGTGTTGAGTAAGATTCAATTACATCTCGTCAGTGATATTTTGTAGGATGATTTTTAAAGAGAGGTTCTGACTGGAATTGGAGCAATTGTGTATCAAGACGAGTTTACCAAATAAATTACATCTGAAACAACTAGTTTATTCTCATCGGTTGGCGGGGTTCTTCTGTAAGTGGAACATATTTCTATGTTCAACGAAATCGTTGCTGATTTAAAATTCATGGATGTCAAATATGAAGACGACGAGGGTTTAAGTATGATTTATTGAGTTCTTTGTCTCCTTTGTGTGTGTCTTGACTCTATTCTGTATAATTGTATAAAACGCTTAATCTCGCGGAGGCTTGCTTGTGAAGCTCTCTCTATGTTTGGAAAATAATATTGCTTAGTAATTCTGATCCAAGGTCTTGTAAATCATAACAGAGGTCAATCGAAGTCGAGAAACAAAAATTCATGCAAGTATTGTAAGAATAAATGACACATTATTGACGAACGCTACAAATTACTGGAAAAAAACAATTCCAATGCAGCGAAAATAACCAATTAATTCTAGTCAAGTCAATGTTGCGAAAGATGATTTTAGTGATGGGTCCGAAGACAAATGGAGTCTTGCTAGTTCATATGTGCCTGCCCCTATCGGGATTGTTTTCATCCTACGAAACGATGTCTACTAAAGGTATTGTTGTGAATTGTGATGGCAAAAAGATAGTAGGTGTCGGACTCTCCTGCTGATTTTCAAATGGAACCGAGAAAACAACTCTAATCAAGCTATGGTCCGACTCTCCTGCTGATTTTCAAATTTCGAAAATTTTCGTTGCCGTTTATGCTCGAGTTTATAATGGGAAGCTATAACTAAGATCTGTTCAATGTGCCTTTCTTGGGTTCAAATATGTTATCATAATGTTCTTACTAACAGATATGTTATCTTCGATGAAACTATTATGTTATGAGGTTTGTCTACCAACAACTCTTGTGAAGCAAACTCGCAGAAATCATAAATGCAAATGGGGCTAAAAATTCAAACAAAATGTTGTTTAGAGTCTGCTCCTTTTTATGTTCTTCCTCAAGATACATAACCAACAGCTACTTCACATGTATGCATTGCAAAAGGCCAAGGTAGACGACAAATTGTTCCCCCAAAGAGGTATGCTCACACTGACTTTGTTGCTTATGCATTAAATGCAAATATTCATATTGATTCTAGCGAGGAACATGCTACTTACGAGAAGACACTATCTACTTTACATGTATGTTTCTGGCAGTGATTCCCTTAGAGGGCACTGTCAAAAAGGTTGTAGTGTACCTTTAGTTAGTGGGCTTTTATTTTAGAGTAAATTCACTTTCATTACCCTTTTAAGTTTCAACTTTATCTTAAATACCCCTCGAATTATTTCTTCTTATTAGGTACCCATTTGAAAAAAAATTGTGTGTTAGGTACCTAAAAAGCGTTAAAAAGACAAATAACATTTTTTTCATACATAATATTATTTCAATTCTCTCCAGTTTTATACCAAGTCAAATTTAAGAATATTATACCAACTGTTACCACTATTATACCAATTGCTCTCATTATTATACCAATATATTCAATTATTATATTAACCGTTATCACTTTTATACAAAGAAAATGTTTTTTTTGCGTATTATATGAAAGTGATTTTTCCGTATTATACCACAAAATACGATTATTATACCAACAAAACCGCTTATTATACCAATAAAATTGATTATTCTACCAATAAAATTGATTATTCTACCAATAAATTCAATGTATACCAAACAATTCGGATATTATAATAACATTACTTTTGGTATTACAGTGATAACATTTGGTATAATAATTGAATATATTGGTATTATAATGAGAACACTTGGTATATAGTGATATAATATTCTTAAATTTGATTTGGTATAGCAGTGATAACAGTTGGTATAATAATTGAATATATTGGTTAATAATGGGAACACTTGGTATAATAGTGATATAATACTCTTAAATTTGATTTAGTATAGCAGTGATAACAATTGGTATAATACTTGAATGTATTGGTATAATACATTGACCAGTTGGTATAACTGAATCTGTAAATCAGAGTTATTTTCGTTTTTTCAATGTTTGGTGGTATTAAACACACAATTTTTCGCAAATGGGTACTGAATAGGAAGAAATACTTGAAGGGGTAATGATCAGGAAATTGAAACTTCAAAGGGTAGTGAAAAGTAATTTACCCTTTATTTTATTGGCTATTGTTATTTATATCTTCTGTAGTAGCCGTCAAAGTTAAATATAACAACCGATCTATACAATTTCTCCCTTGTATCATATTTTTAAAATAGTAAAATCGTTACGACACATATGTCTGCGATTTTTCCTAAATTTGGGTTTTTCATATAAAATCCTGCCTCTTCATATTTTTTTTTTATAACCGCTATTATATATAACAAGCTCAGAAAACTGAGTAAATTAGCATCACGAAATTCTGGTATGTTTGGTTGCTAGGATTTGAATATGACATTCACATTTCATCCAATTCAACCAATATAGAAGCATAAATGTTCTGGACTAGATATCGTTCACATCCTATTCCTTTAAATAGTTAACATATTTAGAAAAAATTGGTGTAAAAATTCTGAGCTCATCACCAATAAATTATAGTAAAAAAAAAATTTCCACTTCTAATCACTCGCGTTCTAACTTATATTTTTCTTTTTCGAAACGGCCGCAAATTTTCATAAACATACTAAATGGTCGAACGAGATCTCTCCTTTAATATTATGATCCGGTAGAGAACATATGAGCAACGAAAAAAAAAAAGCAAAAACAAAAAGAAAAATAAAGTGAAAGAAACATAAAACAAGATCTTGAACATATAGAACTAAAGAACATACCACGAAAGTGGTTATTATGCCAGATCTACAATACTCTTCACTTTCTTCAGTCTTCGACTTCAAAAAGCTTGTCTTCTTCGGATAGGATGTTGGGTATAATTTCCGTATGTACGTCTATGTATATTTATATATAAAATAATATATAATATACAATCGTACGCGGGATGTGAAACTGATTTTATTGTCGAGGCTAACGTTGACGCTATGTCCTTGAAACGATATTGCCCCGCCCACGGTGCTTACGGAATACGGCAATCGTTTTCCAAGATACAACGACAAACGTCTCGTAATAGGAGCACTCCAAATTCCGAGACCAACGAACTTAATCGATGCTTTTTGGACTCTCAGACGTTTTTGAATACGAAATATACTAAATATATTTCAAGACGAGATAAGGAAAAACCTACGGGACTACTAAGACTTTCATTCCACAGAATGATTCGAGGTGTTGGAAATGAACAAATGAAGCTTCATATTTATAGATGAGGCTGGATCATGCCGAAGAGTTGCATCAAATCATGGTTGGTCATAACTTTTCAACCTATAAGATGCATCTTTTAGCTTAAATGGTATTTTGTGAAAAGATACATTCTTTTACAAAGGTTATAACCCTTTAACTAAATAAAAATTAATTTCTATTTAATTAATTTTCCAACAATCCTCCACATAAATAGAAATTAATGGCTTCACTCATGCTCACACTAACGAGAGTCCAATCGATAAGTCAAAGCATCGGGATAGATAGCTTGTGGCTTTGAATCTTCCGTAGTGGAATGCTATCGAGCATACTCGCTCTGCAGTGAACGCGATATCTTGAACTGCCAGCTTTTTGTGTATACTAAGACAATAACAGCCACACGATGACTTATCTCACATCTTTTAGTTCTCATGATGTGTTCCATTTTGGCCATGGATCTTGGATTCATGAGTGTTTCGTTGAAGCGGCCCGTCTTCACACCCACATAGGTGACACTTCTATTAAGAGTATCCTACCAATACCCCACCATATAAAGGTATAGAAATCATTAAGAGTCAAAACTCAACCTCACTACCTGTGATAGGACAACACCTATTCATCTTAGGAAGTGATAGAGACGATATGTCTCGTGTGTTGTAGCAACAACTTCTGTAACTTAGTTGTCTCATTGAACCAAGATCTTGGGATCTCCAGTCAACATGGTTGGGTGTCCGCTACAGTCGTTTTAGTGGTAGATTTTTAATCCTATTCCTCTTGATGTGCAGTTTAAATGATATCGATTTATCCTCTTCGTAAGGTCCGTCAATTTTTTTTCTCTATTTGACTTCGTCGATTGCAATCATTTCATTTGAGATCAACTGCCTAATGATGTTACGTCTACGGCGTTTAAGTCGTGACTTACCATTCCACTTCCTCTATGTCTTTCTAATTGTCGACTGACTATCACAAGTAATAGTACTTCAGACACGAGTCTGTTCTAGCAATGGGTTTCCACTTAAGAAATTTCATAGTCATTCAGCATCTTCTCGGCTTTAGATAGGGTGATAAACTCGTATCCATATTTGATCGAGCAACAAACGTTTGCTTGTAGGATTTTCAATACACTGTTTCACCACCAATTGTGATCGCATATCACTGGTTTGGATTCTTTTATATTTGATATCCAATTTCCATCTAAACTCACCCTAACAATTAATGATACACTTCTTAGTATCATTTACGTGTGCTCTTTGATATATATAAATCAATTTGCACTACTGTTATTGGCAATTCCAATAAATATTTCATCGACCATTGTAGGTTCGATATATTTTGCTTAGGTATTTAACCTTTTTACACAGTACCCCCACACTTCTAAGCATTTATACGAGTGCTAGCATCGAAAGTTTATATACATTTTCATGAAAGATCATGTCTTTTCGAAATATTATATACCTCTTAGTGAAAGATCATGTCTTTCCGAAAGGTTATATACCTCTTCGCGAAAGATCATGTCTTTTCGAAAGGTTATATATCTCTTCGCGAAAGATCATGTCTTTTCGAAAGGTAATATATCTCTTCCTAAAAGATCTATATCTTTTCTCGAAAGATCACACCTCTTCGCGATATGTTGAGCCTTTTCACAACATGTCACATGTCTCCTAATAATCGTACCTTTTCGTCAAAAGTTATACCCCTCCATAAAAGGTTGTATCTTTCTTCGAAAGGCCGCACCATTTCGTGAAAGATCATACATCTTCTTGAGATCACACCTTTTCGTAAAAGATCGTGTCTTCTCGTGTGTTCGCACCACTTGGTGAGACCATATATATATATATATATATATATATATATATATATATATATATTAAACGAAGGACGTGCCTTTTTATAATATCGTACCTGTTTCATCAAAATTTGACATATCTTGATGAGATAATATCCTTTCGTGAAAGGTCGCGTCTCTTCGTGAGACCTTACCTTTTCACGAAAGCTTGTGACTCTTCGAGGGATCTTACTCTTTGCGAAGGTCGTATCTCTTCGTGTGAACACTTCGCAAAATCGTATATTTTCGTGAAAACGTACTTCTTCTTTTGTGAAGTATCGCATCTCTTTTTGTAAAATCAAACATCTTCTAAAAAATTTAGCCCTTCGTGAGGTTGCATTTTTTTTCTTTTCTTTTTTAAATTTTATTCGTTCTCACACGAAATCAGCACCTTTACGAGAAAGTTGTATTTCTTCGTGAAAAGATCGTTTCTATTCACGATATCATTTTTTTTTCTGTGATCGAACCCTTTCGCGAAAGGTTCGTGACTTTTCGTGAGATCGTATCTCTCCGTGAAAGATCGTGACTCTTTTCTTCAACCGTACCTCTTTGCAAAATCGAAGAGTCCCCCCGAGTATAACAACATGACGATGTACCCGACGGTGCTAATCCACCGTAGCCGCACGCACTCCCCTTAACAGCCTCGCACGCCCACAGCCCTCGGTTTGTGATGTGGATATCTCGGCCCCAAATCGCAGCCCTGCACCATAGTCCTCTTTACTGTCGTGACACATCGCAACTCAGTGCAACAGCTCCGTAACGGATCCCTAGAGGCCAGAGCCGCATCACCCGGATCTTGCTGAGGTCACTCCTATACCGAGAAATTGGAGAAGAACGATGTGAATTTCGAGACGTTGTCGTTGATTTCGTGAATCAGCGCGACGTTCTTCATGAGAGGTGGTTACTAGTTTTTCTCCAATTTTCGAGCTGAGAGCAGCCGTTTCAGCGAAGGGTTACGAGCGAAGAGACGCCTCTTAACACTATTACCCTTTGTCTTTCTATCCCATATTTTTATATTTGCTCTTTGACGTTCCCTAACATATTCTCTTAAGAATAAATATAAAGGACGTTTGTGCCGTAGCATCGATCAAAGACGCTGTAATATCATCTTACGATTGTCGTCGAAAAATAAAACCATTTCACCACAAATATCGTTTCAAGATTGTTGGGTATAATTTCCGTATGTACGTCTATGTATATTTATATATAAAATAATATATAATATACGATCGTACGCGGGATGTGAAACTGATTTTATTGTCGAAGCTAGCGTTGACGCTATGTCCTTGAAACGATATTGCCCCGCCCACAGTGCTTACGGAATACGACAATCGTTTTCCAAGATACAACGACAAACGTCTCGTAATAGGAGCACTCCAAATTCCGAGACCAACGAACTTAATCGATGCTTTTTGGACTTTCAGACGTTTTTGAATACGAAATATACTAAATATATTTCACGGCGAGATAAGGAAAAACCTACTGGACTACTAAGACTTTTATTCCACATAATGATTCGAGGTGTTGGAAATGAACAAATGAAGCTTCCTATTTATAGATGAGGCTGGATCATGCCGAAGAGTTGCATCTAATCATGGTTGGTCATAACTTTTCAACCTATAAGATGCATCTTTTAGCTTAAATGACATTTTGTGAAAAGATACATTCTTTTACAAAGGTCATAACCCTTTATCTAAATAAAAATTAGTTTCTATTTAATTAATTTTCCAACATAGGACACCCCATGTGTGGAGAAAACAACTTCTACAATGAGGAGACCGGAGCTCCTGGCTCGAGAGACTCACGAACCGAGACAGAAAAAAGAAAAAGCAAAAACTAAAACGAAACAAGAGCAAAGAAAACAGGAGGGTTCCCCATCCTCCATTGACGAACTACGAGCTTTTTTTTTTCTTGTGTAATGAGAAATGAGAGCGTACCTCGGTTAGGGATTATTTTAGTCGTTCTAGCTAATATTTGATCATATGATAATTGATATTTTGAAATTTAAGACATTACCACATTTTCAATCATTGAAGTAGTTAATCAGAAAACCTTCACTTCAATCAATTCAATCCCTGCAGCGGCTCTCCCACCGACAGTCCCAGCGACGACCTCCCTCGGCGACCCTCCTCGTCCCACCACACAAGCCACCGCCGCAGCAAGCTTCGTCAAGGCTCTACATCGTGACCTCCGTGCAGTGACCCTCCCACCAACGACCCTTCTCGTCCAACAACAAAGCCACGACCGCAGAAAGCTTCGTCTGAGGCTCCACACCGCGACCCTCCCATCGGCGGCTGCACCGGCGATCCTACTCTTCGTCCTACAACACAAACCGTCACCAACGCAACAAGCTTTGGGGGAGGCCCGTCAGAATAAGCTCTCCCGCATCCTCGCTACAGTGGAGACGGAGATGGAGGAGGAACTGACCGTATTTTCTTTTGTTTTTTCTGTCTGTTTTTTGTTACATTTACGCTGTTGTTTTTTGTTTTGTTCGTTCATAGTCTCCTTTTTGGGAGTTTTCGGGCCAATTTAGTTCCACTTTTGATTAATAAGTACGTTTGGTAAATGGACTTTTTCGTATTGTAGCTTTTATAAATGTAAATTTATTTTTTTAAAGTGGTCGGTGAAAATGGACTTTTGCAAAAGTTGCATGAAGTAATCTGAAAAGTCGTTAAAAGTTGCTTCTCTCAAATGAACTTCTAGAAAAGTAACTTATTTTAAAAATTCATCTCAAAATTTTCACCAAAAGTATTTTACTTTTCAAAATGGACTTTTAGGTTAAATGTTCATTTCATAAGTGCTTCCAAACACACTTATTCTCCGATTTGGAGTGCTCATTCCCTCTTTTTAGGGATCTTCTCACCAAGTATTTAAAGTTTTTTGTTGCGAAAATTGACAAAGATGATATGTTGAGTAAATTTGGATTACTAGCCAGATTTAATTTAGATTGTACTTGTTTATTATATTAATTTTCTCATATCCTTAAAATTCTTATATTTTGGTGATTAGCGTTATTTGGTTGGTCTCGGGAGATATTTTTATTTTGATTTTAGATCGATTAATTTCCCGCCGTAGTTCTCTCTCCCGCGGGGAGCCTTATCCTTCCTTTTTTGGAGTGTCTTGTCCTCTTTATCAAATGTACTTCCCTCTGGTCATTATGTGTGACAAGAAGTTCTACTGCATTGTATTTAGTGGCAAGGTATTGTTTCGAAAAAAACAAATAGTACATCAAAACACACCGCATTGAGGACATTAGAGAGGACGGAAATAGAACATGACAAATGATCGTCTCCCAAGAAAATGACACTGTAAGAAGATAATAAACATTTCTAACACATACTACTACTACATCTAACATTTACTTGATTACCCTAAGAGAAGATGAATTCACATCAACAAAAAGTAAAAACACACGGAAAGTCGAAATAGTGCATTGCATCTAACATATACTTAATGTACTAACTACCGACAGTTCATTCACGCGTGGGATATCTCATCATTCGCGATATTTTGTCAAATCGAAGGTCAACGTCCTCGAGCACCTGGAGATAATAATTAAACATGAGAATCTTCGGAATTAGCATCAAAGAATGATGCAATATATATATATATATATATATATATATATATTGAAACACAAAGAAAAAGAAACATTTATGATTACCCTCTTTCAGAATCCCTATAAACTCCAACCAAAGCCTCAGCCTTATCATAGAAGTTATCCTTAAGGGAAATAACAATGCTCTGAAACCCGGTTCCAAATTCACCATTCCCATTCAATCTTGCACCTTGGCAAGATTTCGATCGTATGAAGCTAGCAACTTTGGCCACGTTCAAATTATCCAAAGCAGCATCCACTTCGTCCAATATGAAAAATGGAGAAGGCCGATAACTGGAAAACAATATAAAAAAGCCCTCATCAAATAGTAAAGTTTGCATCTGTTCTACGATTATGAGTATTTCAGTAAAATAAAAGCTATCTACAAAAAACTTTTACGTACCTATGAATGGCAAAGAGCAACGCAAGAGCAGCAACGGTTTTCTCACCACCAGAAAGCTGCGACATGTCCCGATATCTTTTTGTTGGTGGCATTGCACTATACTTGATGCCATACAAGTACGGCTCCTCGGGGTTCTCCAGGTTCAGATATGCCGTTCCCCCCACAGCATGCGTGCTACTTGCCCCGCCCACTGAGTGCGTGTTGCTCTTTGTGAGCTCGTTGTAAATTTTGTCAATGTTGCTTGAGATGTGATTAAAGGCTTCCATAAACAAATCCATCCTGGAAATTTGTTAGAGTGAAGGCCTTGATGAAAACGACACTTCTATTAATCATGAAAGACGACCAACGATACTAATAGCTTTCCTAATAGCTAAACCGAGAGTCGAAACTCCGGCCCTTGACTTTCCTCCAATACCCGATGCCCTCTTCTACGGAACTTAATGACTATATATAGGGACTAAAACAAATCTTTTGAGCCCAAATTATCTTAACCGACCCCAATAAATCTAAACCAACTCTAATTTAAATTCAAATATACAATAATTAATAAAAACTTAATAAAATAATAATAATAACAATAATTATAATAAGATAGACTCTCGTAACAGAATTCACTAGAAAAATCAGTTGAAAATTCAATCTTATGTAATTGTAGATCATGGATGTTGTTAGATTTGTTCCTAATGATCCATGGTTCCAAAACATCAAGTTAGATTGTATTTGTATATAAACCAAGCTAAATGAAGACATACCTCATCTGCTTGACTTTGTTGTAAGTGTTAGTTATTTTATTCTGCTCGTCTCTTGCTTTATCCCATTCCTTTGATGCCTCTCTCTCCTTCTCCAACACAACCTCATACTGATCCAATGCCTTAAGATTCGGAGCCGTTCTTCCAATTTCAGCGATCAAAGAAGCAATCTTCTGTGCGAACTCTGCTTCAGTCTTCTCCCTTTCTGATGATTTCGACTTTTGCAGCAGCAATCTACTGAGGTCACTGTAATCAATTACTTCACCGGGGGATGAATCCCCAGTGTCCATTGGGTCAGCAACTTTTGGAATTTCTATGCATTCCACCTCACACTGCTCGAGTATCTCTTCCTTACGTGACTTCAGTTGCTCAATAAGAGCATCCTGTGAGTTCAATATCCAACATGATCAGATTGCTATCGAGTTAAATGCTAAAAATATTGCTCCTAGTCCTAGAGGAGTCAAACCTTGGACTTGATTTGACGATTGTGCTTGGTGATGTTTGATGTGGCAGCAGAGATCTTCTTCTTCCATGTTTGGATTTCCCTTTCACACTCCTCAGCCTTCAACCTCCCCTCTGTTGAGATGAGAAATGGATTTTGTAAGCTGTTCACATCAAGCACAAATCTTTTGGGTAACTCAAGGATATCATTTCGGACTCCACCACAAGGGCCTTAGAAGTTAGACTTTGTGGGTTCTTTACCGAGAGGCGAGAGAATAATGACCGGTAAACAAAACATGACAGTTCCTGATATTTAATAGTAAGCTTCCACAAATTAATTCAAGAATCGTGACTACTGCCTCATAAAATTTCACAAGCATAAAACATTTGAGGACAAAACCCATAATTGACTACCCTATATTTGATCTTCCAATGCATACCTTGTGCTTGTTCCCTTAGATTGTCGATATCTTCATTTGCTGTCTCCATTGCCGACTTCAACTCAGCCTGCTTTCCCTCTACCTCCTTCAAGGCATTTTTCAAATTATTAATTGTTGACTCCAGCTTGGAAATACGTGAACCGGCGTCTCTTTTCTTTTCATACTCCAACCTAACCACATAAAACAGAAGAAATGGTAAAGGCTGATGAGATAAATAACCACTGTGGAGAAGATGGAGCGGATGTAAAGAACACATACTGGGACTTGAGCTTTGACTGCTGGTTGTGCAAGTTGAACCTGTCGGCAGTTTCTTGCTCAATAGCCTTGAGATGGTTCTCCTCATATTCACGAATGTTTTTCACGCCAACAGATTCACTGAATTTCTTGTAGATTCGATCCACAATGTCATTGATCCTATTCTCCAGTGAGACGATTTTTAACTTCCTTGAGGTAACAACATTCTCGAGCTGAAAAATCAAGAAACGGTTAGGAACAAATGAAGATACAGTAACACACAGTACACGGTCCAACGCTCCACCTTTTCAAATTCAGGCTTGACACGAGCAATTTCCTTATCAATAGTGTCTTTCTCCACCTCCAAATGTTCGAGTTTTTCTTGAATACTTCTCTGGGAAAAGGTAACAATTAGAGAAGTAAGCGTAAAAGGCAAGTAATCTCTTAGTGGGATAACACATGATCGAAATAGTAGTAAACAGTACGATGGATACTTCAGTGTGCCTGAGTGATTACACATGACTAGTATCGCAACTGAGATAACCAATCTTGAGCTACTGAATGTAAAAGAATGTTTAACTGATAAATACAAAGACTGCATGATAAACTTCATTAAAGAATTAGCGGAAGACCTTCTCAATTTCAGTATACTGAATTTTCTTCTCAAGGCCACTTATTTTGCCAGATGCCTCTGATGCCTTAAGTTTCATTTCTCGTATTGATCCAAGCCCTTCCAATTTGGACTCCAGATCTTCCTTATTCTTCTTAAGCCCTGAAAAGTGTGACTTTTCAACATGGATCAATGATTGTAAACGATTGATAACTCAAATAGTTTCTAATTATATGTTAACACGGCAAAGTTACTCGAAATATCTGTGCAGAAAATATTTTTTTTCTTTTCCACTATAAAAAATTAAAAACTTTCAGCGAGATTATTATGATATATTCCTGTCAGTCCAGCAATCGAATTAAAAATATATTATACCACATGCAATTTGAATAGATTATAACAGGCTCCTATATAACCTTCAATTTTCTTATCATCCCACTTGTGAGAACGTGCTTCCATTCCACCAGTAGTGCCACCAGTCATTGTACCAGATTTTGTCAGCAATATCCCATCAGTAGTCACAACTATCACAAAAAAAAAACATAAATACGGTAAAATTATACATACATCATATCAGTCTGCTAATCCTCACGTAATAAACTGCCTAAACTACCTTTATATCTATCTCTACCCCAGCTGAGCCGCTTAGCTTCATCAAGATCTTCACAAACCAAGGTATTTCCAACAGAAAATAAAATAGCTTTTTCAAGTGCTGGATCAAATCTGGGTAATGTTAAGAAAATAAACTAAAATCGATCTTGCTAATCGGACCTCAGAAAGAAACTACTCTGATTGAACTAGTAAAGGATCAGTAAAGCTTAAAGGAGCCAGCCTTATCAATGATGGAACACCTAAGGCACACATTTAATGAAACATGTACTTGACTGCATTTCCTTCATAACCAGAGACGAAAAATAAGACCCGCAAATTTTGTTCAGGATACTGCATGACATCAAACACCAGCTTCGCTGTTCCACCCAACGTGCGAAGCCTTTCCATGACTGGTTTCACACGCACTGACTGAAGAGGTATGAATGTTTGTGGGGGAAGCCTTTGCTCTTTCAAATACTGCAGGAAAGCCAACTCAAGAATTAGAAAAAGCTAACTACTCAACATAAAATATATTCTACTCAAGCTGATTGCATACTTACAAATATAAGTTCTCTTTATAAACATTCAGGTCAGACTATTTCAGTGCATTAAAAATAGAATGATTTGAAATCTGTCTTGATAAAGCAATGACAAAACAGAAAACTAATCAACGATGCTGAATCTACGGTTGGGAGTCATGCAAAAGGTGGGCAAAACCTTTATTAAACTGGATTCTGAGAATCAAATCAATAAAAAATGGCAGTTGCCAATGACTCCATCGGAACTTCATATTCAACGCAAGATCTTTTATGAAGTACGGAGAAATTAAGTAATATAAAAAAATCATAACCTTTATGCATTCTTTTCCTGTGTTTTCATCCTCAACTACCACAGCATCCATGAATCTGCCCATTGCAACGGTGACAGCAAGATTGTACTTTTTTTGTGTCGGTCGGCAGAGCTCAGTCATGCGACCATGAACACCAGGAAAGAGGCGTTTGAGGCTTACAACCGCTTCAGACAACCTTTTATCCCTCTCATTTTCATATCTGTCAGCCTTTAACTCTCTTAGCTGATTATCTAAATCACTAATTTTTGCCTTCAACATGTCAGATTCACGACTGAAACAAACACAACATTGTTACTGATAAAATTCAATGAATTAACATAAGAAACAACTGAAAAGTAGAAGCACCATCATGAGCCCCACCTGGACCGCTCTAGCTTATCGTTCAGTCCGTGTTGCTCCTTTCGAGTTCTGGTGACATCCTCCCTATGCTTTACAACAGCATCGAGTATTTTTTTGAGTCTAGATTGCATTTGTTTCTCTTGAGACTCCAGCTCCTGCTTCCGATTTTCCAATTGCTGGAGATTTTCTTCTAGATTCTTCTGCGCTTCAATATCGGCGTTTTGTTGCCGGTCTAAGACCTCCTTCTCAGCCTTTAAACTTGCAGTTTTCGTCCCAGCTTCCTCTTTACTGCAAAACGGTGATATCTAATACTAATAACTCAACAATCAGATATAATACAAATAAATCAGATTACAAATCACACAAGTGGTTCAAATTTGGGTGCTAAGCACTAAGGATTCACATTTGGTGATAAGTCTCCAACTGACTGTCAAGCAACTGTAGCTTTCCGCCAGCATCCCGGTTTTTGTCACGCAACTCATTAAGTTGCCTAGTTACATCCCTCAAGTCATTCTCAAGCTTCCGAATCTCCTTCGAGTGTTTCTCTTTTTCCTCTTTTCTCCTATTTAACTCTTTATTTGTACTTTTAATTTTCGAAGCCAGACGATTTATTTCCTCCTTCAACTTCACAAGCTCAGATTGCTGCAATACAAAGAAAAAAAAGGTCAAAAAATACCACAATTCTGAATGGTTCATAGGCGGTACACTTCAGATGTATCCCGCAAGAATTAAGCATAATCCTTAGACTAAAAGACAAGTTTGTGCTATATAACTTTTTAATCAACCACAGATAAACGTCTTTTCTATGATTCCCCTGCCTCAAGTGCCCAGTGACTCTGCCGTATTTCAATATTTTAAAATGGATAACTTAAACTGAACTACATTCCAACCAAGCACTCTGAAAAAATCAAACAACAAAAGGTAAGTTACATTATCCAGACGATTCTGTTTCTCTGCAATCCTTCCCTGACAGCGACCAATCTCTTTCATATATCTGGTGTGTTCTTTACCTTTCTTATTCGACTCTGCTTGATAATTATCCAGTTCCTGCAAAATTTCTTTAAGGCTATCCTTTTCAGCATTAAGGTCTTCCTTAGCTTTTTCAATATCTTTCTCTATGTTATATAGTTGCCAAAGAAAATGTTCCTGCTTCAAGGATTTCTGCAGGGGAAAAAAAGAGTTCTCCATTAAAAACAGATTTATTGCGAAAATTTCTGACAGTGAGAGGAATTCAGATGTAAATATCCCTTGAAAATATAAGAGAAATGTATACGCCACAAACCAGTTGCTCCTGCAATTTGAGATGCTTTTCGGCTTCTTCTTTCTGAAGCTTCTTCTGTTTTCTCTCTGCAGAAATGGTTTTCTTTTTCTGATTAGCAAGCACTGCTTTTTCATCTGCCTGGGATTTCTGTTCTTCCAACTCTTCGTATTGTCTTTTGTAGTCTTCAGAGCCCGAGATTTGCTCAATAAGTGCTGTCAGTTCTTTGGGATTTTTAGAAGCAATACTCTCCACATCTCCCTGAACCACAAAAAGATCTTAAGTAAATCGAAAAGTACAACATCTACAATAAATGAAAATAATGTCCCTTCTCATCTTTGTCTTTTGACTAGTGATGGTAACAATGAAGAAATTACAGCGAAAATTCCTTCAGATATTCCACCCAATGACCTTACATCACATAACTACTAGAGATGCAAGGCACAATCAGTATAATGATCTTTTCTCGCAGGAGAAGCACGCCATGTCGCCGTACACCAAATAAGACATAGTAGAACTATTTACGGTTTTATTCTATATTAATTACGTAAATCAATACCAAAAAATGCTACTAAAAACCACCATATACAGCAATATGTTATCAAAAGAAAATTCTCAAAAGAGGAAAAATAAAAAAACCTGGAAAACGAGAAAATTCCTAGCTTTCACTAGAATCCCTAGCGACTTCAACCTCAGATTGTACTCCTCCGAGGTCACAACCCTATCATCAATCCGATACTCGCCTCCACCACTCGCAGTGATCGCACGAGTGAAGGCCATCTCGTTCCCGTCCGGCATTTCGTACACCAGCATGACGTAAGCCCGACGTCCTCTTTGCTCCTTCTCGCGATCATCAAACGCGTAGATTAAGTCTCTCAGGTGAGCACCACGCAGCTGACCAGTACGGACTCCGAGGACGAAGCTTATGGCATCCATTAGATTAGATTTGCCGGAGCCATTGGGCCCGATTATGGCAGTGAAGTCATAGAAAGGGCCTATGACCTGGTGGCCTTTGTAGGACTTGAAATTTTCAAGCTCCAGCCGGAGGATTTTTCCGGTGGTTGCACGGGAGGGCATTTTTTAGGGGGACAAAATCAGGGTTTCGTGCTGTTTCCGATTTTGGGGCTTTTGTGGGAGGGAAAAAAGGATTCAGGGAGGGACGAGTAAAGCTAGTGAATGATTTGAGTTGAGTATAAATTCAATCCCGAACCACCCAATCCATGTTGGGCCGAAGAGTGTGTAGATTTCTAAACCCACTAACGAATGAGCTGATCCAAGACTTACTGGCTCAAATATAAATACATTTTTGTAGACGCCCAGCTCATATATCCCATCCGTAGTACTCATTGTTTGGTGGTTTGTCTGCTTATTCGAGGTTTATACAAAACTTGCTAGTTGATATAAAATTAAATGTATTTGGTTAGTGGATTCATAGTAACTCGCCTGAGATGTGGGCTTATCAAAAACCGTATACATGGATTTAGAATTATTATATATAAACTCATGTTTTATATAAACCTACGAACCAAACACATCATGTCATAAAGCAACATTTAAAATCATTAAATTCATTAATCAAACAAGGGCTAAACGGTTTAATTGCAATAATCGTGAACTTAGATATCGCCATAATAATCCGATGGATATAAATATATATATATATATATATATAAACGAATTTTATCGTGAACACCTCACACATGGAATTGATGGTGTCACGTAAGCATACCACATCAACATTCAACATCAATATACCACTATTAATACATCATGTGTTGGGTTTGGCCCTTTGGGGTATTTACCCAATAAATATATATATGAGCGATTTTAATTAAATCGAGAAGTTGCCGTTCTTCGAAACTTGAAATTGATGAAAGATTCACAATCTATGTTTCGAGGAAAATATCTCGAATACTAATTGGTTCAAAACTGATACCGGGTGAATGACAAATTAATTTTTTAAGTTGGCTCAACAAAGAGATGATATTATATTTAATATATAAAAAGGATTTTAGTGTCCCACATTGGTAGATCATCCATTTTCCCCTTGCTTATAAATAATTTTCCTTCATGAGTCATTTGAAAGGGTTACCCAAGTGGGTTGGTGGACTTATGGGCATGTGTGGGTTTTGTCCCAAGTTATAGCACAAGTGCGAGTCGTGCCTCGCACCGCCGAGCCCGGACCGAGGCCGAGCCCTGCCTAAGTGCGTGATGGACAATTTGTCGGTGCACTTCGCATGCCGCATCGGAGGCGGCGACGGTGATGTCACCGTTTACGTGGCAAGCAAGGTGACGTGTCGGATAACATGTGTGCAATTGAAGCTGGCGGGCGCTGACGCAACTCTGTGTAGGACGAGTGACATGCGGAGAATAATTTTTTCTTGGGATAAAACTAGAGAATAATTTTTCTGATGCGTTTGTAAATTCAAATGCGTTTGAGTTGGATGTCTCTGCACTTATTTATAACCCAAGATTCGACTAGTTGTGTTCATTCGTCAGTAGACACAATACCTTTAAGGTTGGTGCCTGTTCACCAACAGATACCACCTTTTCGAACATACATACCCTTTAGGTTTCTGCACACCCTTTCGGGTGCATACGGTTTCAGGTGGGTGCATGCAAATCCTTTCGGATGCATGCAGTGAGGGCGGTGCCCCTTCGGGACCGCCACCCGCTGAATGGTCAGCGGGACCGCCACTAGGGGCGCTGCCCCTAGAACCCCGCAAGGGGGCGCGACCCTCGCTTGATTTTGGGTTCCGAAATAAACGTTTTCCGAGCATGCAATCCGCACCTCTTAACTTGCGTACGTTTTATTCCCAATTACACTAAAATATATAACACGATTTAGCCATTAAATCTTAAACCACTAAATTTTTGGATCCGGTTAAAAAATCCGATTAAACAATCATGTCACAACGTCGTCCTCCACCATAATTCCCTCCATACTTCCATTCGCTGAAGTATTTCTCGATGAATTATTGTTGTGTTGCCCAAGTTGTTAGCGTTACTGTTACCACCACTGTCCTTTGCCCTGTTGGTGGCAGTGGACTTGGCTATAGCAGAGGCTTCAGATTTAGCCTTTGAGTTGCTTTTATTGAGTCTGGAGTGAAAGCAGTGAAATTTCTGGTAGAAGAATTTCCGTCTTCTCCAGAATCACTATTGGCTTCGTGATCTCTAGCTCGAGGGACATTGACACTGTCGAGATCGCCAGTGGGTAGGAGCTTTCGCATTTGCAGTGAGATGTGGCGGACAACGATGCTGATTGGAACTCCGGATCAGACGGGTTTGGGGAGGTGGTCAATCGATGTGTTGATATTCAGAATTGGGGTCTGAGAAGGCTGTATAAATCGACAGACAATCAAGAGTTAAAAATTACACTTATCACAGTTTTTATAGTGTATCTTCAGACTTCACTCAATCGACTATGAGATGACATCACACACTTAGAGGATAAGTCTCATCATTTGGAGCTTGCCCATATTAACTGTAACCCGCGGTGTCAACAGCCGGTTGTTCGGGTTGTAACCGCCATGGCTAATCGAAACCATAATTGTATATGTAACGGTTTCGTCTTCGTTTGCAACGGGCAAAAATCGGAACAGGCAGTTTGTAAACCGCCGGTTCTGGTCTAAACTACTGTTTTATCGGATTTTATAATTTTTTTTATTTATTTTACTCCTATCCTATCCGCACGGCTCGTTTTGGAGTTTTAATAATTTTTATTGTTATTGTTTTAGTACGTAACCACGGTTGGTTTTAGTTTTAGTAATTTTTATTTATTTATTTTTAATATGTAATAACATCTAGTTTTTAGGTTTTGTTATTTTTTCCATTAAATGTATGGTTGAGATAAGTGTCCATTTGAGATCGATAGGTAATATCATTGTAAATTTTATCTATAAATATATGTAATAAGAAGTTAATTTTTATCTCAATTCTCAATTATCAGTCTCTGTCATTATTACTCAATGAAGCTCTTTCAATTTTAATACCTTCATTTTATTATTTCAAACCATATTCACTATCATTCATGGATCCTCGTCGTCGTGTTTCTTCCTATTAGAAAGAAAAGCATGCAATTGGTACTGTCGGGTACAATTCCATGCGTACGTCTATATATATTTCTATATATATAGAATATATCGGACGTACACGGGGACGCATAATTAATTTTATTGTAGAGGTTAGCGTTAGATGGTATGTCCTTAAAACGATATTTGCCCCAATCACGACGCTTAAGGAATACGGCAATCGTTTCCCAACATACAACGACAAACGTCATAATAGGAGCACTCTAAATTCCGACACCAACAAACTTAATCGATACTTTTCAGACTCTCGGACGAGTTTGAATATGAAATATATATTTCACGGCGAGGGAAGGAAGAGCCTACGAGACTAGTAAGACTTTCATTCATAGAATGATTCGAGGTGTAGGAATGAGCAAAATGAGCCATCTATTTATAAATGGGCATGGAACATACTGAAGCGCTGCATCTAATCATGGTTGTTCAACCCATTAGATGAATCTTCTCGCTTAAGGATACTTTCTGAAAAGATATAATCTTTTACAAAGGTTACAAACCCTTTACCTAAATAAATATTAATTTCTATTTATTAGTTTTCCAACAATCCACCCATAAATAGGAATTAATGGCTTCATGCATGCTCACACTCACCAGAGTTCAATCGATAAGTCAAAGTATCACGATAGATTACTCGTGGCTTTAAATATTCCGTAGTAAACTGCTATCCAGCATCTCGCTATGCAGTGAACGCAATGTCACGAAGTTCCCAACTTTTTGTGTATACTAAGACATATAATACCCACAAAATGACGTATCTCATATCTTTTAGATCTCATGATTTGTTCCGTCTTCTCCATGTATACGATCTTGGATTCATGAGTGTTTCGTTGAAGTGACCCGTCTTCACAGTCACATATGTGACACTTCTATAAAGAGTATTCTACCAATAATCTACCTTATAAAGGTATTGAAAATCATTAAGAGGCCGTTTGGTTGGAGGGATGCGTTTAGATGATATTAGTTTAAGTTGGATTTATATAATAGGGGGTATGAGTTTTTTTGGGTGTTTGGTTGATTGGATTAAGTAATGATATCCAATAGATGGGTTTAGATGCTATTATGTTTAAATAAATAAAATTACAATTTTACCCCTTCAATTTAATATACGATATGTGGAGAGAGAGGAGAAAATGAAAGAGAAGGGAGGGATGGAGATTCCTTTAAATTATACTTTATAGGGGGTATTAGGTGGGTATTAGCTAAACCTTATCTTTAAATAAATCCTCTAACCAAACACCACTTTAACTAATCTCAACCCTCTTAATCCTCCCTAATACCCCCAACCAAACACACTCAAATAGTCAAAACTCAACCTCACTAACACTGGTAGTACAACACTTATTCATCCTAGAAAGGGATATAAAAATATATCTCACGTGTTGTTAACAACAACTTCTGTAACTTAGTTATCTCATTGAACCAAGATCTTAGGATCTTCAGTCAACAAGGTTAGGTGTCTGCTACAAATGTTTTAATGGTATATTTTTAATCTCAGCCCACTTGATGTGCAGTATATATGATCTCGAGTTATCCTCTTCGTAAGAGGGTTGGCCAAATTATTTCTCTATTTTACATCGATTGCAAATTTGAGATCAAGTACCTATTGGTTTTATATCTACGACGTATAAGTCGTAAATTACCATTCTAGATCTACTATGTGTCTTTCTAATTCTTGATTGGCTATTACAATGTAATAGTATGAAAGACACAAGTCTGTTCCAACTATAAATTTCTACTTATGAAATTTCATAGTCATTCAGTCTCTGCTATGAATTTATATATGGTGATAAACTCTGGTTCAACATCTGACCGAGCAACATACACTTGCTTGATAAATTTTCGATACACTATACCACCACCGATTGTGATCCTATACCACTTGGTTTGAATTTGTTTGTATTTGATATCCAGCGTGTATCACATTCTCACTTTAACAATTAATGATACATTTTCAGTATCATTTACATGTGCTTTTTGACATAAAAATCAATATGCACTGACAATTCCAATAAATATTGAATTGACAATTTTAGGTTTGCTGTGACATTTCAACATGTACAGAGTACCCCCACACTTCTAACTATTATTCGAGTGTTGACGCGTTTTCAAAATGTTATACCTCATCCTGAAACATCTGTGTCTTTTTATCAAAAATTGCACCTCTTTCACGATAGGTTGAACCTTTTACAATATATCCCATGTCTCCAAATAATCGTACCTTTTAATTAAAAGTCATTCCCCTTTATGAAAGGTTGTGTCACTCTCCAAAAGGCCCCCCATTTACGTGAAAGATCATACCTCTTCGGAGAAGGTTATATATTGTTTTTCTTTTTCAAAAACTCATAGCTTTCACAAAAGGATCATGCCTTTTCATGAGATAACATCACTTCTCAAAACATCATACCTCTTTGGGAGCTTCTATCTATTCGTAAAAGGTCATGTGTCTTTGTGAGATCACATCTTTTAATAAAAGGTCATTTCTTTTCCTGAGATGTACTTCTTCGAAAAAAATTGTGCCTCTTCATGAAAGGTCATCTCTTCGTGAAATCCTACTTCTTATCAAACTTTTCGCGAAAGCGTACCTTTTCGTGAAAGGTTTCATCTCTTCGCAAGGATTCGTTTTCATGATCGGCCGCGTATATTCATGAGATCATATTTTTTCCTAAAAGGACCCGTACCTTCATGAAATTGTACCTTTTCATCAACGTTGTATCTCCTCGTGAGATCTACCTTTTCGTTAAAGTGGAATATCTTCATCAGATCGTACCTTTTTGCAAAAGTCATCTATTTTCGTGAGACCGTACATTTTGGTGAAAGGTTGCATCTTCTGTGGATCATACATATTCGTGAAAGGTCGTGCCTCTTCATTACACGTACCTCTTTGCAAAAGGTCGCGAATCTTCGTGAGAGCTTACCACTTTGCAAGTTTTATCTCTTCGTGAAAGGCCGCGTCTCTTTGAGAAATTGTACTACTTCATTAAAGATCGCATCTCTTCGTGAGAATGCGCCTCTTCGCAAAAAGTCGTTTCTCTTCGTGAGATTGCATCCTTTCATCAAATATTCATCTTCAAAATTTCTCAGAATGGTTTAGTCTTCGAAATTGTCCGTTTACGGAACTATTTTCGTCTTTAAACTGTATGCAACCTACTTCTAACCAGCCTTCTTGTTGCGACCAGCGTGCTTTGAATTTTTTTTATTCACGTCTCTGCTTCCAAACGTATATTAAATATATTTCACAGTGAGAGAAGGAATAACCTACAAAACTACTGAAACATTCATTCAATTGAATGATTTAAGGTGTATATGAAATGAGCAAGTGAACCATCTATTTATAGATGAGGCTGGAACATACCGAGCGTTGCATCTAGTCATGGTTGGTCACGACTTTTCAACCCATTAGATGCATCTTTTGGCTTAAGGGTACTTTTTGAAAAGACACATTCATTTACAAAGGCTATAAAATCCTTTAACTAAATAAATATTAATTTCTATTTAATTAATTTTTCCAAGTAGTAGTTCGTCACAACCACATACTACTACGAAGAATCCGAAAATAACGAGCTTTCTAAAAAGCAATTTTATCTAACTAACTGGAGACTGAGACGATCTGAGAAGAGGTTTCAGACAAAAGAATATTGTTAGCCCTTTTCCAACGATGCAATGGCTTGGGGAGACAGTAGTGAAAAATAAAATTGTGTTGATGAGGGAGGAGAGACTGTAAATTTTAAGAGGAAAGATATATTAAAAATCAAAATCAGTACATCTTTTTAGGGTTTTAGGTACTTAGCGGCATAAAAACTTTTCAAGTGGATACTGGTGAGAAAAATATCACTAACTGTTCGATCCGACTCATGTCGTTGGCCTGAAGATGGGCAAAAGCACCTCATTTATGTAAAAGTAGGAAACAACTAAACTAACACACACACGACAACAAGGGAAGAGCGAGAGGAGTAGCGAACGAGAAAAAAAAAGCAGAGAGGAAAGAAAATAGGGGTGAAGAAAGTGAAAATAAAAAGTCCCCATCCAGACGATCCGAAGCTCCGATTTCCTCAAAACTTCGGAGGGAAACTTATCTGAACGTTCTCTACCCATCAACCGGTTCGGATTGTTTATTTACTCATTTTTTGGTGGGACTGGGAAGCAGTGGGAAGTGATTAATCGTCAGGTGTGCTACTTTATTCGATAATTGGTCGAAGATAATGTTCTTAGTCGCATAAGCGATTAGAATTATGCCAAGAAACTATGGAGCAAGCTTGAGCTATTATATGTTCGACAGGCCTGTAACAACAAGCTTTTTCTAATCAAACTGATGATGGGTTTGAATATAAAAAAGGGAGCAACATGTTTGATTACTTGAATGCATCCAAAGGAATTATCTGTCGGTTAGCTAACCGGAATGGAAATCAAGTTCAATGATGAAGTGCATGGATTGTGGGTTCTTAGTACATTTCCAGACTCGTGGGAGACATTCAGGATGTCGTTGTTAAATTCGGCTCGGAAAGCA
The DNA here is from genome assembly GCA_004919715.1 of Linderniella brevidens. Lineage (NCBI taxonomy): Eukaryota > Viridiplantae > Streptophyta > Magnoliopsida > Lamiales > Linderniaceae > Linderniella > Linderniella brevidens. The sequence goes on along the minus strand of SWDC01000150.1, from coordinate 12,277,482 downwards.
ATATGTTCGATGGAATTGCTTTAGAGTGGCGAACTCAACAAAGAGATGAGAAGAAACTCAAAGTTCTTCACAGTCTTATTCCTCGTCACGAAGAATAGGGGAGACGCATACGTAAGAGCAAGTCTGAGAAGTATGCTAACATCGAGTGTAATTATTTTGCCAAGAAGGGGCATATTAAGAGAGTTTGTTGGAAGTTTCTTAGAGAGAACAAGAAGCGAAGTGATTAATGCTGATAAGGTAATCGCAGTCACGACAGATTTCTTTATAGTGTGCGATGATGATGCTGTTAATCTAACTAGTCACGATACCAATTGAGCGAATGACAGCGGTGCTACAATACACGCTACACCGCGATGGGATTTCTTTAGCTCACATACATGCGGTGACTTTGGAAGAGTTATTATGGGAGACGATGTCATTGCTACAGTCATCAGTATTGGTGATGTACGCCTGCAAATCGAGAACGACAATATATTAATTTTGGCCGTTAAGCATTTCTCGATACTTCCTGCGAGTTTGATACTGGAACGTTAGACGATGAACGCTTCCTAGCCACTTTGGAGATTGAAAGTGGAAGTTCATTAAAGGCTCGTTGATTGTGGAAAAAGGATAAAAGACTCCATCTAATTTATATGTGACGCAAGAAAGGTTTACAGACTCTACCGTTCATGCAATCAACGATGGTGGCGTGACAGAGCTTTGGCATAATAGACTAAGTCACATGAGCGAAAAGAGTCTGATGATACTAGCCAAGAAGAATCTTCTACACACGTGAAAAGATCCTTCGTGATGAAGATGTGATCATTGATTGGCTGGAAATCAGACCAAAGTCGCGTTTAAGAACATCACTCACTCACCAAAATGAGGTACACGCAAAGTCCTATGAAAACAGGAACATTTGGTAGTGATGTGTATTTTTTCTCACTTTTGTACATGATCATTGGAGGAAGATCTGGGCTTATATGTTGAAGTCCAAGGACCAAGTGCTAGATGATTTCAAGCAGTTTCATGCACTGGGGGAGAAGCAGACCAATAAAAAGCTCAAGTGTATTTGGACGGACAAATGAGGTGAATATTATGGTCCTTTTGATGAGTATTGCAAAAGATACGAGATTCGACATCAAGAGACAACTCCTAAGATGCCTTAGTTAAATGGCTTAGTTGAGAGGTTAAACTGAACATTGATCGATAGAGTGACATTCTTGCTATCGCAATATCAGTTTTCGAATTCTTTATGGGGTATAGCATTAAATACCGTTGTTCATGTTTTACATCTCACACAATCAATTCCTTTGAGATTTGAGGTACCACACAAGATTTATTTGGGAAAGGAAGTCTCGTATGATCACATCCGCGTGTTTGGGTGCAAGACCTTTGTTCACATCCCAAAAGACGAGCGATCGAAGCTTGATGTGAAGACAAGACCGTGTATATTCATCACCTATGGGCTAGATGAGTTCGATTACAAGTTTTATGACCCCGCACAAGAAAAAGCTTATCAGAAGCCGTGATGTGTTTATCGATGATCAGTAGATAGATACATTCACAAAGAGAAGTCGGTTGAGAAGTCCAGTGGTGATCTTGCTGATTTAGATCCAGCTTCTGCACATGTAGCATATCTCGATCAAGGGGGAGACGTTCAAGGCTCTAGCAATGTTGACAACGATGAAAATCCTACAACTAATGATGTTGAGCCAACATAACTTGTTGATGATGCTATTCAATAACCTTCAGTGAGCCTCAGCTGAGAAGATCTACTAGGGTACTAGGGAACATCGTTCATCCACGCGGTATCCTTCAGTGAGTACGTGATGCTAATAGATGTAGGAGGGCTGTGAATTACTAAGTTGTCATTTTTGTTGACGAGAAGAACGAGCGGATTAAAGCCATGGTCGAGGAGATGCGATTCCTTCACAATAACAATACTTATGACTTGGTAAAGCTACCTCAAGGCAAGAAGGCTCTAAAGATTCGATGGGTTATCGACTCAAAGAAAATAATTCTAGGACAATGTACAAAGCTCGGTTGGTCGTGAAAGGCTTCAGTCAGAAGAAGACATTGACTATGAAAATATATTCTCACCGGTGGTGAAGATGTCTTCGATCCGAGTTGCTCTTGGTTTAGCAGCGTGCTTGAACTTGAAGATTGAGCAACTTGTCGTGAACTGTATTTCTTCATGGTGACCTTGAAGAATATTTAGAGGGAGAATCCAGAGGGATTCAGAGTCAAGGGAAATGAGCATCTTGTTTCCAAGTTGAAAAAGGGTATGTACGGCCTGAAAAAAGCTCAACGGCAATGATACAAGAAGTTTGACTCCTTTATGGCCAGTCACAGTTATAACATGACTCCATTGGGTCAATGCGTATTTGTTAAGAAATACTCCGACGAGAATTATATTATTCTTATCTTGTACGTTGATGATATGTTGATTATCGGCCACGATACTAGCATGATTGATGTGTTTAAGAGAGAATTTGAGCAAGTCTTTTGCGATGAAGAACTTGGGAGCGGCGAAGAATATTCTCGGATTAAGATTTCTCGTGACATGAAAAAATCGGAAGTCGTCGGTATCTCAAGAAGACTACATTGAGAAAGTCCTCAAAAGATTTCGAATGAGTAAAGCCAAGGCGGTTCGTTCTCCACTTACAGGTCATTCCCACCTCACTTTTGAGAAATGCCTGAAAAGTGAGAAAAAAAGGCCAACAGGAGCAGAGTTCCTTATCAATCTGTTGTCGGTAGTTTGATGTATGTTATGGTTTGTACTCGACCCGATAATCCTCATGTCATTGGAGTAGTTAGTTATTTTTGTTCTAATCGAGGAAAGGAGCACTGGAAAGCCGTGCTGTGAATATTGTGATATCTCAGATGCACTTCCAAGACGTGTTTGTGTTTTGACAGCGGAGAGCCTATGCTAGTTCGATATACCGATTCAAACATGGCAGATGACATTGACTCCATAAAATCTATTTCATGTTTTTTGATGACTTTTGCACGGAGAGTTGTCTCATGGCAATTGAAATTGAACTGCATTGCGATATCCACCACAGAAGCCAAATATATTGCAATTACTGAGAATTGCAACGAAGCTTTGTGGATAAAGAAGTTTCTCGAAGAACTTGGTTTACGGCAAGACAATTACGTCGTTTACAACGATAGTCAGAGTGTTATCCACCTCTCAAAGAACTCGTCATTTCGTTTGAGATCCAAGCATATCAACGTCAGATATTATTGGGTTCGAGATGTGATCGAGTCGAAGAAATTGTTTTTGGCAAAGGTAAATACTAGCAAGAACGGATCAGACATGTTGACAAAGATTTTGCCGAAGAAGAAGCTCGAGACTTGCGGCAGAAAGCAATCTTGCTGAAGCCCACCATATGAGCCGTAGGGGGAGTTTTTTTGGATATGGCCCATAGGGGTGAGCAAATCCGAATATCCGGATTTTTGGATATCAAAAACCTATAACCGTATTCGATCCGATTTTAATCGGATATCCGAAAATCCTGATATCCGGATTTCAGATATCCGAAATCCGGTTTTTTATTTCGATTAATTTTTTTTTTTGAAAAAAATTGATTGTAACGTATTCAATTTTGTTTTCAACTCTCAATTGATTTTCACGAATGGTATAAATTCATTTCGATATATTTTATTTGGGTCAAATTAGAATATTGGGCTATTTTTCTTTCTTTTTTCTCTTTTTGGGCCTAATTATTCTTTGTTTTTAGGCTATTATTTAATTAATTAATTTATTTTAAATAATAAACCGAATACCGGATATCCGGATTTTATTACCAAGCGTATCCGTATCCGATCCGGTTTATGTTCAAATATTCGGATTCGGATATCCGATTCGGTTTTCCGGATTTTATAAACCGGATACCGGATTTCGGATATTTTTGCTCAGCCCTAATGGCCCATGCCGTTCGGCCGAAGATGGGCAAAGCCCAATACCTCATTTATGAAAAAAAAAATAGAACACCTAAACTAACACACACGAACACAACAATAAGGGAAGAGAGGGAGGAGCAACGAACGAGAGAAAAAAGGAGAGTTGGAAAGAAAAAGAGGGGAAGAAGAAAAGTGAGAAGAAAAAATATTGATCCAGACGATCCGGTGCTCCGACCTCGTCGAAACTTCGGAGGGAGACTCATCTCAACGTGCTCTACACATTTACCAGTTCGGATTGTTCGGTTACTCATTTTTCGTTTGTAACCCTCTTTGATCTCTTCGTGTATTCCGAGCTTGTAGCTCGACGATTGTTGGCGTTCCGAGTTTGTAACTCGATGCTCTGTGCGGTCACCTTGTCGCTGTAGTGTTTCGGTGTGTTGTTGGGTTGTTGCTACCTCGAGACGTTCTCGGAGGTATTGTCTGTTGTATCCGTCGAACTTTTATCGTTCTGTTTTCTCGGATTGGAAGATCGTTCCCATGATTTTTTTTCGATTTGAGTTTTCCCCACGTTAAAATCGGTGTTATTTTCGCTTCCATTGTTTCGCTTACCGTTTAATGATCACACATTGTTTTCATGCTTTTCAACCCAACGCTAACAAGCTACGCAAATTTTTATGGAAGATGTAGTCTAGTTTCCCCATAAATATATCTGTCTTTTATGTATGAATGAAATAAATTCAAAAAGATTTATTTAGTTTGGTGAAAAAAGATAATATGATTAACAAGATAATGAAACTCTACATAATGATGAGCGTTACTATTAAATGAACAAGGAAATATAATGCATCAATCTTAACGTGGATGTAAACGTTCATCTAACTTTTTGTTAGTAGTGGCGCTACCATGTCGGGTCAAGAAGAATTCGCCCAGTTATCGTCAAGTCAAACGTTAGCGCGGTTATAGTTTTGGTAGTCATTAATTGCCGTTTACATTGACTATTAGGGGGAAACTTATCGGCACACGTTTCAATATATCGAATATATATCGATCGGGTGCTACTATTCGCACCCTATAGGGGTGAAAAAAACATTGGAATTTGAAATGAGATTTAAGATTCTATTTACCTAGAATTCAACAACATTAGTTACAACATATTTTTATCAAATAGTAATTACTAAACTATTTTCTCCATTAATACATTGATTCAGCCGCTTTCAATTTCTCAAATTTTAACTACCATAATTAATTTATTAATATGTGTTCATATTTCTTTAGTTATCGTAACTTAGAAAATGTTAACACTTTAACTTATTTTAATGCAATAAAGAATACGACATAAAGAAAATTTACCATATTATATTTAATTTATCTTAAAAATACAAGGAAAAGATAAAAGTTGCAATAAGAAATTTTAACAATATTAAAATATTAAATTAAATATTAAAGGCAATAAAAAACACAATAAATAATTATTTGAAAATATTAATGAATTGATTTGGTCAAATACACATTAATATATAAATACTATTTCAAGGTTATCATATTTTTGTATATTTTATTTTTTCAAAGTTAAATATAATAATTTTTCGTTGAAAGAATATAATAAATTTTTGTGGAGATAATAAAAAACGTTAAATCTCTTTTTTTTTTTATGGGAATTGGAGAAATTAATTACTAAAGACTTGATCAACCTTAAAAAATAAAGTATTTATTATGATTTTACTTTTCTTAATAATTAGGGGGTGCAATTAGAATCAAAGGGGGTCCATATAGAATTACCCATATCGATCTATGTAATTATCATAACTTAATTGGAAAAAATTGCTCGAGCGAGGGTCCTCGGATTGATAGTATGCCTTTTCTCGAACAGTCCAGATTCAATAAAATTTTACGCGTCAATACTAATTTGAAGTATAATATATTTTAATTTTGTGCCCATGTTTTTTGAATAACATCATTAATGAAATTTTAATTTTAATTTTCTAGAATGAAGGGAATAAATAATGTTTAGTTTTTCTTTAAAAGTTGATTGACTATTGAATTCTATGCACTTGACATTTTTTTCTATTTATGTTATACAAAAATATTACATCATAGTAATTTATATATATATATATGTATATATATAGAAGTTCGTATAAGTTCGAAAGACGAACCATGTAAACCTTAAACACCCCAATCTCGTGAGGCATGTTATTTATTCTTTTTGGAAGCATGCTAATTATTTAATTATTAAAAAGGAGGGTAATTAGCGGTAAATGCTTGTTTTTGTGTGATAAATTAATTTTATGGAAAAAGGGGCCAAGTCAATATTGTTGACGCGTACCCTCTGGACACGTAGTAATAAGTTGGTGAAACTACAAAAAAAAATATCTCTTTTATATTAAAAGAATTCAATCCACTTCTATGTCATATAAATTTTATATGCATATAACTAATAGGAAAAAAAGTTTTTACACATAAATATTCATTTGGCCGACAGTACATTTTTTCACTCCTTGACGTACCTTTATATATATATATATATATATATATTACGTAATACATCACTGTACTTAAAGTCCAAAATGCGTTTCTTGTGGTACTTAAAGTCCTTATATGATGTACTTTTTGTTCGCTTTAATATGTACCTTTTCCACTCCATTATGTATCACACTACATTTCTTTATGGTACTTAAATGTCTTATATGTTGTACCTTCGGCAAATGGGTACCTACATGTAAAAACTTTATTCTACTAGGTACCTACATATAAAAAAACAATCCGACAAGGGACTGAATTGACATTTTTTATTCTAATAGGTATTTAAATGTATGTTTCCCCAAGTAGGTGAGACATAATTATCGGTCTTTGTAAGATTTGCACCTTTTTATTAGGATAAATTCCCTTTTGTTAAATTTTTCGTTATCGGAGCGCACGCACATGCACCACACGTAGGAAGGAGAGATCGTATAAGCTTGATGAGGTTCCTTCCTAAAATCAATTGGTGATAAGAGGAGTGACCCATGAACTTTTATACTGGTTAATTTTTCTTGTTCTAATCGATGTGGGACATTTTGCTCTCACATGTGATATTCTTCACACCCTTCAGTACATTTATGATTTTCAACTTCCTGATCAATCCTCGTTACAGATTTATCTATACTAATTGTTCTCATTATTATACCAATATATTCAATTATTATATTAATTGTTATCACCGTTATACCAAGTCAAATTTAAGAGTATTGTATCACTATTATACCAAGTATTCTCGTTATTATACCAATATATTGAATTATTATACCACCTGTTATCACTGTAATATAAAAAATAATGTTATTATAATATCCGAATTGTTATGTATATATTAAAATTTATTGGTAGAATAATCAATTTTATTGGTATAATAATCGGTTTTGCTGGTATAATAATCGTGTTTTGTGGTATAATATGCAAAAATCACTTCCGTATAATGACATTATTCTAACATTGTTTTTGGTATAACAGTAATAACAATTAGTATAATAATTGAATATATTTGTATAATAATGAGAACAGTTGGTATAATAGCGATAACAATTGATATAATATTCATAAATTTAACTTAGTATAATACTGGAGAGAGTTGGAGTAATATCTATGCATGGAAGCAAGGTTATTTTTGTCTTTTGAATGCTTTTTTGTTTCAAACACACAATTTTTTTTACAGATGTGTACCTAACAGGAAGAAATAATTCGAGAAAAATTTAAGAGGAAATTAAAACTTGGAAAGGTATTGAAAGGGAATTTACCTCTTTATTAATTACAAGAAAAAAATATTAAATGCACTATAAATATTTTTTGTAAAAAGTGATTTATTAAAGTAGCCATTGTGTGTGCAAATTGTGATTTGTTTTTTAATTTAAATTTGTTGTATAAATTGTTGAGATTATTTGTCCCTCATCGGGAAATTAACTTTACTCTGACTCAATATATAATTCAAAGAGGCCCATCCTCCTAACATAATTGGTTTTAGGAAGGAACCCTCAATTTAACATGGTATCGGAGCGGGTTTGATTTGCGTGTTATCGCGCCTGCCTGACTCACCGCCACCTGATTTGATATATCCACGTGTTAAGGCTTGAATCGTGGCACACGTGAGGGGCGTATTGAGATTATTTGTCCCACATCGGGAAATTAACTTCATCCGACTCAATATATAAATCAAAGAGGTCTCTCCTCCTAACACCAATTATTTTTAGGAAGGAAACCTCAATTTAACATAAATGATGTTGAATTTGACAAGCGAACTGTCCCATAGGTTCTAGTTATGTGCCGGTTCGATTAGTTCCGTGCCAAATTTGATTTGTGGTTATGTCAACTCAGATGATAGTTTCGGAGCAAAATATTAATAAACGATCCGGAATCAGTCGGAAAACCACGTCCGATTTCATATCATTTTGGCCCACTAATTTAAATATTAAATTATTGTTAATTTAATTAAGATATTATAATTTCTGATTTTGATTGCCAAGAATCGATTCTTTGGCTAAGGTTCTTAGATAGGCCTAGGCTTGTAGTTTGCGAAAACGATTACCATAAAATTAGTTTAGAAAAGGAAAATAAAAAAAGGTGCCTAATTTTTTTCTACAATATAAACTATCCCATTTTCGTAATTTATAGTAGGTGAAAGGATTTTTTTGGTAATTGACTCAATTTGTGTTTGCTCCATCTGACTTTTAGTTTTTTTCCGCAACATTTAATGTGCCATCAATCGTATAATAAGGCTAATAATGATACTGTTAATTAATTTACAAGAATAGTAACGTATTTAATACAATAGAAAAAATAGTAATAATCTCACGCGTGTCGATTCCATTCAACCGTTGATTTTCAACCCAAAAGATGAGCGTCTTGAATGTTGAACGAACTTTTTTGTTGATTTTAGTTTTGACTTTTACCGCCAGTCACTAAATTCTCAGGTTCTTATTACAATATTCATATCTGTATTTATTCTTATTCCGATTACGTTGTCTTTATAAATCAAGTGTAGATCCTGCCCGCAAACTAGTCCACATTATTCTTCTCTTCCCTCTTACCGTAAAATTCAATTATTAATTTTAGAAGTTGAAAGAAAAAAAAAAGATATGGGTGATGCACTAACAGAAGACCAGATTTCTGAGTTCAGGGAAGCCTTTTTGCTGATAGATAAAGACTCTGATGGTGAGTAATTTAATTATATACACCATCGACGTTGAGGTTACGATATCGTTCATGTAAAATAAGCAAACTGAGTATCATTACAAGAGACATAAAATAATTGTCTTCGTTTTTATTTTCTTCATGTGAAGGGTTGATAACCGTGGAAGAACTCGCATCAGCGATACAATCTCTGAACGAGCATCCGACTAAGGAAGAAATCCAGGAAATGATGAACGAGGTCGATGCAGATGGAGATGGTACGGTAGATTTCCAGGAGTTCTTGAGTATCATGACAAAGAAGATGAGGGTGAGTGAGGCGAAAAATAAAATTAACTTTAAAAAGTCAACTATATTTGGCGTCGACTTGATCGCATCAAATTTCCAAGTCAATATAGTCCACATCAAAGAAATTTAATTATTTGATAAATTTTGTGGACAGGAAAATGTATCTGACGAGCTCAAGGAGGCTTTCAAGGTCTTTGATAGGGACCAAGATGGATTTATATCTGCAGTTGAGGTAATCCCAATTTAAGCCAAAATTATAAATTTTGGATTGCTTTAAGATTTTGCGTCTGTTATATTGAAAGAAAGTGACTAATTTATACACTCAAATAAATTTTGATCTGTCATCACTTTTCGACAATATAAGTCGAAATTCGTACTTGGCAGTCGGCAACATATGTTAATATTTTTAACTTTTTTTATCGGAAAAAGATCGAAGATAGTAATTTATCCGATACATAAGATAGTTATCAGATAGTGTTTCTAAAGCAGAAAAAAAATTTATACTTTACTCGCAAATTAAACAAAGTTCCGATATTGATTTTATTTTCTCTGTGCAGTTGAGAAATGTGATGATAAATTTAGGAGAGAGATTGAGCGACGAAGAAGCTGCTCAAATGATCATCGAGGCTGATTTGGATGGAGATGGTTTAGTCAGTTACGAGGAATTTGTGAGAATGATGATGGCTTCTAGGGCTTCTTGATCATCGTAGCATAACATTTAATTATTTCTTATCGATAATAAAAGTATACCGTATTATGTGTATTGTTCGGAGGATGTTCATTTGAAAAACAGATAGACAACAAGATTTACAGATTCATGCCTTACACAAGAAATATATCGGAACAAGCTTAAATTCTCGAATCACAAACGAGTAATGAACTATAAATCAACACAAAGTAAAGTTATCTGTTTTTAAGAGATAGAAAAATGTTGCTACGGAATTTTCAGCCTTTAACCGGAACTGTTGAATACACGAAGACGACTAAAGGTTTCGTACTTGCGTATGAGAGCAAACCCTAGGAAGGAGACGATAATAAAGAAGATTTTTCGACGGAGATAGCAAACAAAGCTAGGGTTTGAATATGTTATCAGAGAGAGAATTTTGAGAAATATCTTGGTTAATCGATCAGAAGAAGGGCACGACTGATGGTTACTTTAGGTGTTTGGGTAGCGGAAATTGCGGAATTAGCCCATTTAAATTACAACAGGCTTCATAAAACCCCGAAGCATATTAATTTTGCCAACGCAGTTATGCTTAATTAAAATTTACGCCCCATCTATAATGAGCTAGGCCATAAGTTTTAATGGGCTTATTGCAAAATCCCGCCCCTCACGATGAAAGGCCGAAAATATTCTGCATAATTGCCATCTCCCTAAGTTTGATGTGGCTCCTTCCCGAGTGCTTTGGTGAAGATATCTACATGCTACTGCGATTTCACAAAGAAAGTTTCAATTACTCGCCTCACTATATATTCTCGGATAAAATGACAGTCTATCTCTCTATGTTTAGTTCGTTCGTTAAAAACGGGATTATTAGCAATTTCGATGGCATTATGGTTATCACATAATAATTTTGCAGGTGCTAAGGCTGGAATTTTCATATCACTTAATAGGCCTCTAATCCAAACTATTTCACATGTTAAATGAGTCATTGCTCGATCTTCATCTTCGGATGATGATCGTGAGATTGTTTTCTGTTTCTTACTTTTCCAAGATACAAGTGTATTTCCTACGAATATACAAAAACCTGAGACTGATTTTCTAGTTATAGCGCATGTTGCCCAGTCAATGTCGCAAAACACAGTCGTATCAGGTTCGGGTTTGTTCGAAACTAGCACACCATAACCTTGTGCTGCTTTCAGGTATCTAAGAATTCGAAATGCTGCCACAAGGTGTGAACCTTTTGGACAATGGATAAATTGGCTGAGATTCTGCACAATAAAGGATATATTTGGCCTAGTATTATACAAATATATTATCACGCCATTAGTCTTTGCAAATAGCCACTATCTATAATATCATAGCTATTTTCAGCAGAAAACTTTAAATTATGCTGCATAGGAGTCTGTTTCGGTTTGCAACCTAGAACACCAAATTCATCTTACAAATCTAAAGTGTACTTTCTTTGATTAAGTATTAACCCATCTTTACTCTTTACAACCTCTATTCCTAAGAAATAATTCAGCTCTCCTAAGTCCTTTATACCAAATAGACGACTTAAGACAGACTTGATCCTATTTATTTCAGACATATTATTTCCAGAAATCAAGATGTCATCAACATACACAAGAAAAAAACATGCAAATTATTTTCAGATTTCCAAAATAAAGCATAATAATTCAAACTTTGATTGTAACCATGTCTTTTCAGCACTTCAGCCAGTTTCTCATTCCACTTTCTAGTTTCTTGGAGCTTGTTTCAGCCCATAAAGTGGTTTATATAGTTTGTATGATCCTTATCATAAAATTCCTCGGGCAAACACGTATACACCTCTTCATCAAGTTCTCCATGCAAGAAAGAATTGTTAATATCAAGTTGAAAAACAGTCCAATTGTTAGAAACAGAAACAACAAGTAATATTCTAATGGTTACCATTTTAACTACTGGAGCAAATATATCATTAAAATATATCCCTTCCCTTTACTGTATCACTTAGCCACTAACCGAGCCTTCTATCTTTCTACTTCTCCTGTGTTTTTATACTTGACCTTGAAAATCCACTTGCAACCAATGGACTTCCTATTGAGTGATAGCTCAACTAGATTCCATGTTCTGTTTCCTATTAATGCTTCCATTTCTGAAAACATTGCATCTCTTCACTCCGGTATTTCTAATGCTTCTTTAGCATTTTGGGCAATGAAACCTTGTCTAAATTACAACAATACATTATGTCACATGCATTCAATTTTGTAAAATTCATCACATCACACAATGGATACAAAACTTTTCCATTCAATTTATTTATTGAGCATACATAATCATTCAAATGGCCAGGTTTCCTAATTCTACGCTTAGGTCTATTGAGATTTTCATCACTCAGTTCTAGCACCATTAATCACATCAGAGTTTGAAGTCTAATGCATACCAATCAAATCTGATGGAATAACATTATCACTAAGCATTCAATAATTCCTAGTATTATTGCTAGAATCACATGCATCACTAGGAACGACAAAATTTGAAACAGAATCTATCCGCAGCATCACGGTTTAATTGGTCTCAAGTATATTAGTTTATAGATTTTCTACTATACATATATAAATATATTATTTCCGGCTACGACGGTTCTGGTTCCGGCCGTACCGCACCAGAACAGCGATAGGAAAGATATATATTACGGGCAATCCGTCGATAGAAAATCGTACGTACTCTGGGTTAGCGGATATAGACTTCGCCCATTATGGCCCAAAATCTTAGCTAGATAATGAGCTACCAAATTGCCATCACGCTTAATAAAAAGAGAAAGTAACTAACTCAAACAAACTAGCCAAAGATAAACAATCACATATAATGTCCAGCCGAGGCCGACCCTCCATTCCTGTGATTGAAGTAGATGTATAAGTTGTAAAGAGTCCCCTTCGATAATGATACGCTACCACACTCGTTCCTTAGTTGTGATAATAGCGCCCCCAACAGCCGTAGCTTCAATATTGATCGGAGTAAAAGATCAAGAGAAGAAGCTTGTCCACCAACCTAAGCTTGAACCTGTAAAATCTCTGGCAATAATCCCGATGGATGCCGCCATGTCGACTTTTGCGGATCGCCCTGTTGAAGTTTATTTTTCAATAACATCAGGAACATGGAAACAACATTTATCTACAACTCCATCTTTAACTTGGGTAAGCGATTCTTCAGCAGCATCGATACTATTCGTTGCCTCCGAAACACCGGCATCGACGGGAATTCTTATGCACTCAATCACTCACTTGTTCCTCTGTTGCCACAGCTCGCTGCAAAGCGTGAGGAATGTAGCGAAATCCCAGGAGCTAAGGGTTTTGTGTAAAGAATCGAGCCAAATTACTTCATATCCTGGCCACCCGCGAATTAGTTCGTAAAAAATACCCGAAGTCTGTCAGAATCTTCGAGCCTAAGGACTTTTGCAAAACCATGATAATCATCCTCCAAATGAAACCCGCACCGGCTTCACGTAGCATTGGGTAAACAGTTTCTATGCCTCAAGTTTGCAACCGTTGGTAGGCCATTATGACATAGAAACCACCCAAAAAGGTTTTACCCTGGGGGACCTTAGCTTTCCACAAAAAATCCAAGCCACTGAAACCAAGGAAGATGCCTCTTGGACATCCCGACCTAACGACACGGAAAGCCAATAAGTCGACTTAGCAGAATAAAAGCCATTGAGCCATATAGGTTGATCATTTTGATTCATGTAGCTAATCGGGCAGCCAAGTACGGTCTCAGCATCAATTGGAAGAAATAGAGCATTTGCAAAAGAGGTATTCCATGGTCCCAAAGGGGATACACCTAGGTCACTAACGCATAAACCCTCGAGTCCCACCCTAGGAGGCATGAAAAGCCTCGTTATGATCACGAGGCAACCAGGCATCGCCCCAGACTCTGACAGAATATCCGGGATAGGAGACAATCCGGATTCTGTGACAATATCCAGCCTTGTTTAGCTAGCATTGCCATGTTTAAATGATGAAGATCACCTTCTCCTCAGTTTACAACAACGCCCGTTATCTCACCTCCTATCACCTCATTTTGAATCAAAGTACTAACCACATATTCAAAAAATAAAAATACATATGGTGATAGGGGGTCCCCTTGATGAAGCCCCCTTTGTGGAGTAACTCCGCTGAAGAAATTCCCGTTGAGGATAAATTAATAACTCACAAGAGACACACAACGAATAAATTGATTAACAACATGAGGGTGGAAACAAACATACAAAGTACATGCTCGAGGAAAACCCATTCCACCATGTCGTATGCAAGCATATTGGGCTTCAGTGGTAAGGGAATTCATTAAGGGTTTCAACCTATTAGTTATACATTTCAAAGCAATTCGATAAAATGACACTGGAGAGACTAATATGTCTAAATTGAGATAATGATTCAGGGTGAGCACATTTGTGAATCAAGACAATGTGGGTATCGTGGAGGGTAGGTGACGAGATACCCCCTATTTAAAAAATTAAGCACATAACTCTACAACGATTACCAACCAAGTCCCAATATTTTTGATAAAAAAAATAGGTGAAAAACCATCGGGATCCGGTGACATCAAAGGGCTCATACCTGATAGTGCTATTTTCCTCCATGGTATATGGTTGCATCAGCATATTATTCATCTCACTCGTGACGTGAAGATGGATTGCCCGTGTGTTGCATGCTCGATATCATTCGCGTCTGAAAATACTCGTTTACCACCTTTTCCACGTCGCTCGGATTACCACACCATTCACCGAAGTGGTTTTACAACCTTGTTATTTGGTTATGTCTCTCCTTCTGTTCGATGCTCGCCTATGGAAATATTTGGTATTTTGATCGCGGCATAACATCCACTATGCCTTGCTTTGTTGTTGCCGGTACAATTCTTCTTCGCGAAGAATCTTACTGTATTCCTTTGTAAGAGCCTCGGAAACGAAATAATTTGTGAGGCAGACTTGGGACAAAATTCTCATGCCTTGAAGAAATTACCAACACATGATGATCTGAGGCTAGGTAGGATGTGGCGCACCGTCGTTTGGGGAAAGAAATTCATCCACTCCCTGGTAACACATGCCCGATCAAGACGCTACAAAATACTATTAGGCTCAGCCGACTCGTTGCTTCACGTAAAAAGCTCACCCTCAAAGCCGACATCCAGCATGTTAGCCTTCATGAAAGATGAGGGAAAGGCATCCATTTCCCAAAAAGGGCGCGGTCTTCCCCTGCCAAAATCTCATTGAAATCCCTCGCACAGATCCCTGCTTTGGCTCATGTTTCACTTAGTCTTGCCGAAATTTCCCACCTAAACTTTCTTGATGCCCTTACAGTGCCCGTCTCCTCTATTTTGACATCAACGTCAATATAAAAGTTCAAAAAAGACTTAAGTGTGACCTCCGTTCATATTTAATTTCCTTTGTTACCTCTTCTCGCTTAAAACGACCGCATTTTGTTTCAATCAGACAGAAAAATTAGACTCGAGTGGTGAGTGTGGTCCAGAAGCCCGAGTAGTTGATTTGTAAGGGCCCGACCAAGCCCTACAATTCCAGAATAAGGAATTCATGGCGAACGGCTGGGATGTATCTCGATACATTCCCCGTCACATCAACAGTAAGATCAACGATTGCTTCATCCTATTTGCGGTGTTTCCTCGCCGGATCATCTTCCTCAAAAATATCTCCTGCCTTTCTCTTTCCCGAGAGAACACGTGGAGAAGACTCCCTGGTCCCTGCCCTACGGATTCGATTGAATATAGGTTTTGGTCTATCAAATTCAGAGCCATCATCAGGTGGTTCTCCTTAACCGTGATGGCATGGAAAGGTGGGGAGTGAGATTCTTTTGGTTTGAAGGAGATAATGGGTGTCGTATTGAATGTTTTTATAAGACTGGGTTGGCTAAGAAAGAGAGGGAGGCTGGTGAGGAGTAGTTAACGATAACTTTGTGGGTGGTTTATGTTCTTGATTAGATTTATCAATAGGTATAATAGCTATGTGGAGAGAGGTCGGGTCAAGTACTGTTTTGGGCGCAGGTGATGGGTTAGGTTCGCGGTTAATGGTTTTGGGCACTGGTTGGGAAGGATGGTTTTGGGCCGGTCACGGTGAATAGGAACAACGTTTTGGTCCGGGATTGGTATAGGGTTTAGTGTCGTCAGAGGGCTCGATCGAGGGTTTAGGGTCTGATAAAAAGTCATGGGAGGAAAGGAGAGAACCGAGATGGAATGTGAGAGGGTATTTAGGGAAGTGGTAATGTAGCTAAATTTAAGGGGTTGAATAGTCTTGACGTGGCTAAAAAGTAGGGATTTCCTTGGGATTTGAATAAGCTTGACATGGATAAAAAGTAGGGATCTTCGTCGTCGAACTTGAAATTTGAGAATCTTGACCCGTAACAGATTGCGAGATTTCTGAGAATCCACCCTGCTTGTGATCCTCTTCAATTTGTCGGCCGGTTCCATCTCGTTGATTCGTGTTCCACCTATCCGTTGGATCTCCAGCGATGAATGAGACCCCTAAGAGAAGAACTGTAGGGGTAATTATCCTTCATATTGAGAAACATGTCCTCAATCTGAAGATCGCGTGATAGGAGGGTGCGGTCAAGTTTTCCGCACAAGTAACAAAAACTGGGGAGCCTTTCGTACTTGAATTCCAGCAATACATCTTTATTTATCCGAAGCTTTGATCTTTATAACCTACGAAGCGGCTTTCGGACATCAATCCTTGCCCTAGTCCGAACATAGGGCTGAAACGTTCGTAGACTTTCCTCCTCAGTTGCGAGAAACTCTCTGAGTTCATTGTCGATACTCATAAGAATTTTGTTCGTTTTTGCTCATGTCGGCATATTATCTACTTGAATGTGTAATGGAGAGGAATCCAGGGGGATGCTTGTGTTGGGAAGGGTGGTGGGCCCCGCGGTGGTCAGTGGGCCCCGCAGCGGAAATCAGTCCCGAATTTGCTCGGTAGAACGGTCGGGAAAAATGGGACCCACGAGGTAACTTTGGTGGGACCCGCACAGTAACTATCGCGGTAAAAATAAAATTACTGCAAAGTAAGAAAGAACACCAGAATTTTTATGTGGAAAACCCTCTGTTAACAAAGAGGGAAAAACCACGGCCGAGTCGGCAAAATCTTCACTATAGTAAAAAATTACAACAGATAATTTTTACTACCTCACGACTTTTACCACTCGTATTTTACCTCACACCTCTCTGTGGATGTGGAACCCTATCAGTTTCTACCTGAACTGATAACCTCACAATTCACTCAGACTACTTCACTCTCAAATGTAAATCTCGAATGAATTTGTGATGATAATAACTGAAGAACTGCAGCCTATTTATAGATGTCTTCAGCTCATCTGGATCGTCCAAATCCAACGTCCAGGATCTCGCCGCGTCGCCAATCAATACGGACCTTTCATTATTTTATTAGATATATAAAATAATATTATAATATTATATTAATAATATTATTTTATTATTATTTTTCGTCGGTGGCCGCAAGGCTGGATCCCATCAATTCTCCCCCTCCAGCCGCATTCATTATTTACGGGGGAGATCTTCTACCGCCTCAACGGTAGCCCATCCCGGCGAGTTCTGCAAAGAACTCTGTCTTCTCCTTGGGAATAGCCTTCGTGAGAATGTCCGCAACATTCTTGTCCGTGTGGATCTTCTCCAGCTTGAACGCTTTCTCCTCAATGGCCAGTCTGAGCCAGTGATAACGAACGTCGATGTGTTTCGTCCTCGAGTGATACATAGTATTCTTGCTCAAGTCCAACGCACTTTGACTGTCGCAAAATATTATGTATTCCTCCTGCTGAATGCCCAATTCCTCAAGGAATCTCTTCAACCAAAGCATCTCCTTCCCGGCTTCGGTGGCTGCAACGTACTCCGCTTCAGTAGTTGATAAAGAAACACATTTCTGTAACCTTGACTGCCATGAGATAGCTCCCCCTGAGAGTGTAAATATGTATCCCGACGTCGACTTTCTGTTGTCGAGATCGCCGGCCATATCAGCATCCGTATAGCCTGTAAGAAAACATTTACCACTTCCAAATGTTAGACATAATTTGGAAGTTCCTCTCAGGTACCTCAAGATCCACTTCACTGCTTCCCAATGCGACTTCCCGGGATTCGATAGAAACCGACTCACAACGCCAACTGCATGAGCGATATCTGGTCTCGTACACACCATGGCGTACATCAAACTTCCGACCGCCGATGAATATGGAATGTCTGTCACCTCTTCTCCGTCTTCATATGTTGGTGGACTGGATTTCTTTCGCAACTTGAAGTGCGCGGCAAGTGGCGTGCTAACTGGCTTAGCACTCTTCATATTGAACCTCTCTAGAACTCGTTCAATATAACGCTCCTGGGACAGCCACAACTTTCCAGCTTTCCTGTCTCGGGTAATGTCCATTCCCAGAATCCGCTTTGCCGATCCCAAATCCTTCATGTCAAACGTCTTTGACAAATCTCTCTTCAACCTGCTAATCATCTCTGCATCTTGTCCGACAATTAGCATATCATCAACATATAGGAGAAGAACGATAAATTTACCGTTAGAGTATCTCCGGACATATACACAAGGATCTGCATTCGTTCTTTTAAACCCTTGGTGCACCATGAACGAATCAAACTTCTTGTACCATTGCCGTGGAGCTTGTTTCAGACCGTACAAGCTTTTCTTCAGTCGGCAGACCATGTCCTCTTTACCTCTAACCTCGAACCCTTCTGGTTGTTCCATATATATTCTTCATCGAGATCACCATGCAAAAACGCGGTTTTTACGTCGAGTTGCTCCAATTCAAGATCCATGGTGGCAGCTAGTCCCAATATAACTCTGATTGAACTCATCTTCACAACCGGTGAGAAAATCTCGTCAAAGTCGATCCCCTTCTTCTGAGTGAAACCTTTGACCACCAATCGAGCCTTGTATCTGACTAGCTTGCCATCATCCTTCTTCAATTTGTACACCCATTTGTTCTTGAGTGTCTTCTTTCCTTTCGGCAATCGAACTAACTCGTACGTCTCATTCTTCCTCAGAGAATCCATCTCCTCTTGCATGGCTTTTATCCAACAATCTTTGTCCCTGCAAGATTGTACCTCCTGGAAGCTCTCCGGCTCCCCCTCGTCAGTAATCAAAATATAATCAGAACTCGGATACCTCGTAGATGGTTGGCGTTCCCTAGTTGACCTTCTCAGCTGAGGTTCAACTATTTCGGAAGGCTCCCCCTGCTCAATACCTTCAGTATGCTCATCTACGTCTGGCTCATCATCTCCGGTGGCTGGCTCTACCGGTTCAGGTTCTGATTGTGCATTCCTTCCTCCATGGCATCGTCGTGTGGAATGCTGGCTGGTGTATAATCATCAACACCGCCATCCGTGGATTTCGACACATCCACTTCTGAGTCTCCCATGGTCTCGTGCTCATGGAATACTACGTCGCGACTCCGAACAGTCTTCTTCTTCTTTGGATCCCAAAGTCTGTAGCCGAACTCCTCGTTTCCGTACCCAACAAAGATGCAAGGATTAGATTTATCATCGAGCTTCGATCTTTGTTCCTTCGGTACATGCATGAACGCCCTGCAGCCGAACACTCTCAAATGCGAATATGAGATGTCTCTACCGATCCATACCTTCTCTGGAATATCGAAATCCAACGCCGATGAAGGTAGTCGGTTGATAATGTAGACTGCAGTGTTGACAGCTTCACCCCAAAATGACTTAGATAGGTTAGCCATTTTGAGCATCGATCGGACTCTCTCCATAATGGTTCGATTCATCCTCTCTGCGACACCATTTTGCTGAGGAGTACCAGGAACTGTCTTCTCATGCCTTATGCCCTGCTTGGTGCAATAATCTCTGAACTCCCGAGAGATATATTCACCACCATTATCTGTGCGTAGACACTTCAGCGGCATTCCCGTCTCTCTTTCCACCATCGCATGGAACTTCTGAAAATAATAGAACACCTGGTCCTTCGTCCGCAACAATATACCCAGGTCTTACGAGAAGCATCATCAATGAAGGTCAGAAAATATTTACTGCCTCCCAGAGATTCGACTTCCATGGGTCCGCATACTTCAGAGTGTACCAACTCCAACTTCTTCATTCGTCGGGTCGAATTCTTCGCGAATGAAACTCTATGTTGCTTCCCAAATAGACAATGATCGCAGGGGTTCAGCGCTTTCCCTTGGCTACCGGTATGAGGGACTTTCCAGCCAAGATATTCAACCCCTTCTCGCCTACGTGCGCCAGCCGTCTATGCCACAAATTTGGAGAAGCATCATCTTCAACTGCGTTCAGTTGGTTAGCACATATCGTCGTGCGTCTTGTACAGCGAGCAGCATAACTTTCCTCTCGCTACCACCAATGATCCTTTGGTAAGTTTCCAGTTGCTATCACCCATCTCGTTGTAGAATCCTTCGTTGTCCAGCACCTTCACAGAAATCAAGTTGAGACGAAGATCTGGAATATGTCACACATCCTTTAGCCTTAATGTGCAGCCCACGTTCGTCTGGATACAGATATCACCGATCCCCACAATTTGAGAAACACTTTGGTTACCCATCTTGGTAGTGCCAAAGTTTCCCGCTTATAAGTGGAGAAGTATTCACGCCTTGAAACACAGTGGTAGGAGGCACCAGAGTCCACTACCCACTCGGTGTTTGTATCTGCAACATGACAACAATCTGCTTCATTCACCAGCGTAACCTCTCCATCATGGTTGGCGGCGATCGCAGACGTGTTCTTGTCATCGTCTTGTTTCTGTTTTCCGTTGAGAAGCCTACAATTTATTTGAAAGTGGCCGATTCGTCCACAATGGTAGCACTTCCTCATCTCTCTGGACTTGGATCTAGCTTTTGACTTGTCGTATCCTTTCGGACCTCTACTCTTGCTCCGGCCCCTATTCTCCGTGACAAGGGCTTGATTTCCTGTACTGATATTGGCAGCGTCCTTCCGTCGCAGCTCTTCATTGTACAGCCTGTTCTTCACCATATCCATCGTTACTTTACCGCTTGGTGCTGAGTTGGTAAGCGATACCACCAACGTGTCCCAACTCTCAGGTAGAGATCCCAGTAGTAGACATGCTTGTGTCTCATCATCAAGGACTAGACCAGTACTTGTAAGTTGAGTTGCGAGTCCTTCAAAGTCATTCAGATGTTCAGCAACTGATCGTCCCTCGTTCAGCTTCATATTCATGAGTTTCCGCATCATGAATACCTTGCTCAGCGCATTCGTCACCTCGTACATACCCTCGAGTTTCTTCCAGAGTATCAGGGGGTCCGTCTCGTTTCTTACATGGTTGTAGAGGCTAATGTCCACCCATTGGCGGATCGCACCTAGCGTCTTTCTTTGCAACTTCTTCCATACATCGTCCTTCGTACCTTCGGGCTTCTTGCCTTCACCGTCGATAGGATCATGGAGGTCTTTGCAATAAAGGTAATCCTCCATCCTCGATTTCCATATGGAGTAATTCGCTACTGTCAACTTAATCATTCCTCCGTCGTTCTCCATGGCCGTCAGTCTACCAGCAACCTATTTAGTATCTTTTCTGATGTGGAAGATCAGTCTCAGCTGCAACCACAGAGCATACTCAGAATACCAACTAGGCTCTGATACCACTTGTTGGGAAGGGTGGTGGGCCCCGCGGTGGTCAGTGGGCCCCGCAGCGGAAATCAGTCCCGAATTTGCTCGGTAGAACGGTCGGGAAAAATGGGACCCACGAGGTAACTTTGGTGGGACCCGCACAGTAACTATCGCGGTAAAAATAAAATTACTGCAAAGTAAGAAAGAACACCAGAATTTTTACGTGGAAAACCCTCTGTTAACAAAGAGGGAAAAACCACGGCCGAGTCGGCAAAATCTTCACTATAGTAAAAAATTACAACAGATAATTTTTACTACCTCACGACTTTTACCACTCGTATTTTACCTCACACCTCTCTGTGGATGTGGAACCCTATCAGTTTCTACCTGAACTGATAACCTCACAATTCACTCAGACTACTTCACTCTCAAATGTAAATCTCGAATGAATTTGTGATGATAATAACTGAAGAACTGCAGCCTATTTATAGATGTCTTCAGCTCATCTGGATCGTCCAAATCCAACGTCCAGGATCTCGCCGCGTCGCCAATCAATACGGACCTTTCATTATTTTATTAGATATATAAAATAATATTATAATATTATATTAATAATATTATTTTATTATTATTTTTCGTCGGTGGCCGCAAGGCTGGATCCCATCAGCTTGTAGCATCGTCATTTTCCTTCATCTCCCGAAGAATCGCCAATTGTTTATCAAACCCACTGCATTAAGTATGCATTGAATCACAAAAACATATCCATGTCTTTGCGTGGCGAGAACGCTGTCGTTAAAGTCTGCTTTAGTGCACCAAAATTAAAGGAAGACTTGGAGAGAACTAAGCCAACTACGTAAAAGATCTTATCATTATCAAATTTCCTACAATTGTTGCCCGAGATAGATATGGCTCGAAGTTCTTCTTTTGTAAGATCAATGTCATTCGGATCCATCAAAACAATGCTAACAGGCAAAAACCTTCCGCACAGTCACGAGATCGATAAATAAAACTTCGTACAACCAATACCTGCATAGAACGCGACATAAAAAGAGAAAAACATTGAAAGCTAGAGACGAAACAGGTTTAGGGTTAGGATTAGGGATGCAAAAGGGAAAAATAGAAGAAAAAATAAGAAAGACGATAGAATAAAAGAGGAACAGAAAACGATGTCAGCAAATGGATGAAATATTATGAGAGCTGATGAGATCGTAGCGAGAGAACTGATGAGCAGACATGTACAGGGATGGTACGAGCCGCCACGGGCGTTTGAAAAGAAAAAGAATGTGAAAGAGACACTCTCCATGACAAGAGACCAGGAAACCCCACACGGAGAATATGAGCAGTCACAGAGGCGCGAATTCTACCTTATACTATAATTTTGATTTTAAGTATTGAAGAAATACAAATGAATCAACCCGGCGATATCATTTGCATTGGGAGAGCGGAGATAATGCGCTTAAACTCTTATGATGTAGCACAGTAGAATTTCATAATGCATTCAGTTGTTGTTGACTCGCCAATTTTATGATATTCATTAATTAGCATTTGCGGATAAACTTACACTAATTACGAAAATGCTTTCATCCTTTCGTTGTTTGAAATTGCTATTAAGTTTTTCCCTGCATCAACAATGCGCATAAAGGTGTTTTGCAACGGTCGAAAATGCTTACAAAGCTGTGTCTCGTTGAAACATGGACTATTACTAACGTAATGATTGAGCAAATTTTGGTCCCCTACTCCGGATTACGAAGGAATAATTTTTGGCCTATAACAATGCGCCGTAATTCGACTGACTTATACAATACAAGAGAGAACATATGTCTACAAACCATGATTTATTTTCAGCAAATGAGCAACAATTGATTGAAAGCTATTATTGGAAATACAAAGTAACTCAGATTCATGAGGGCAGATACGATCGAGATATGCCCAGGCGCCATCAAGGTGGAACTCGACTTGTGGAGATTTAGGTTGTCCGATGCTGTGACTTGTGAGCCCCACCGGCTTCTAAACGTAGAGTTAAGCGTCACTGTGGCAAAGAGACTTTGGCGATGGGTTGTTATTATCATTTTTTTTTTATCTTTTTTATTTCTCCTTGTGAATGATCTCAAATACAACCAAACAAATCGCAAAAGTAGCGTATCCGGACCACTAGACACGCGCACGAAATATCTTTGACGCGCTTTTCTTAGCGGCGATAGTTTCGCGCAAAATATCTCTGAGACTAAGCTTAAACCCATTATCCGCGTCTTTTGCTTTATTTAGCCTGACCCTGTTTTCACGTAACATACCATAAGAAATTACTCACTGACATAGTTAACATCTATGGATATATATACATATTTGCGTTCTCCACGTATTAGACACGCACGCTTTTTAATCTTATATTATTATTATTATATATAAAAGTTGGATAGGGACTCTCATGATTCGACACGTGGACTACGAAATGCCCTCCTCCGACACGTGTATGCGAATGATTTTGCCATGTTACTGCTGCCAAGTGGACACGCATATGCCATGTCATGATCATGGTTCGGCTTCAACATTTACTAATAATTTGATTGATATTTGATTAATATCTATCTTAAGACTTCTCAGTTTCTCTTCATTGTGCAGCATTTCAACGTCATAGTTGATCAGACTCTTCGTTTTTTACTGTTGTATTTAATGTAAGCCTCACGACCTTTTGTTTTTCGGGAGAGGTTGGCTGTTATTAATATTTGACCGTTCAATTCTCTACAAGTTATTAACCTCTTACATTACACCTTCCATGTACCATCGAGCTGAAACGTGTAACATTATTTATTATTTCATTATTTATTCAGTGTTTTCGGAAGGAAAAATCGGCAGAAGGGCTTGGTAGTTTTCCATGACCAGAAGCTCCACTGCCTGAGGCGGCGGAAGCTCCAAGAGTGTGGTGAAAGAACCGTCGTTCATCCCTGAATCCAACCTGATTGCTCGGATCTTAATTGTTGCTTTGCAGCTTCGATTTTATGCTCCGAATCCATTTGTGCTAAAACAGTATGGAAATGACAAACAACGATGGGGATAAGTTAAAAAGAATTTAGTTGTAGTTTTGAACATTTCAAGGTCTTCTTTGGTTTTTTTTCCCTGAAACAAACTAAAAGGGAGTGACGATCAAATTAAAACTGAGATTTACGTGTTTTTTTTTTCTTGCTTGATTTTCTTTGTTTTACATACATAACGGGTCGTTAATTTTCCAGCTTGCATCAGCCCCGCAGAGATAAATGCTGAAGAAACTCAAACACGCTCAAGTACGCGAACGGTGCCCGAAATATTCAGAATCCAATTGTAACTTGTAAGTCCAAGTTTTTTAGCTTTTGTTTTTTATTTATTCTTTTTAACTGAACAGATAGAGATCACACACCTAGCGAAATGGTGAAGATGCATCAGAAACTTGAATATCTTCAAGCGGAACTATTAAACGAGGGTAAGGATAGATTGGTTAATAATGGTAGGTAAGTACAATGATTTAGTTTCGTATTTTTCAGTCATAAATCATGATGAGTTAGTCCTAATAATCTTTTCTGCTAATCTCTTCATAGGAGCTTAATCGGAATAGGATTTACTTGGAGCTGGCGAGGGAACATCCAGGTGCTTCTGGAGATTGCTGTAAATAGGCTAGATATACAGCCTATCATATTCTATATGTAGATGGGCTTTCGTTTTACATATGAGATTATTATTTTTAGTGGCCATATGTTATCTTTTTTAAAGGATTTTTCAAAGGGTTGTGTGAAGCTACTTTTCCTTACAGGTACTTCAGGGAATAATATGGATGGTGAATCTATTCAAAAGGTATATATTTGATCGCTCATGTAACTCTTTATGGCTGTAACACTAACTGCTCATATTCAATTATTCTTTTGTGGTGCGCGATTTACAATTATCTCTTTTTCAACAATGGAGAACCTACTAAATTATTTGTTTGGAGTTTAGTGGAATAGACCGTAAGTAAATCATGTGAAGTTTAAAGGATTTCAGAGCAGTTCGTTGAAGTTTTGAACGTCTGACTATATGACCTCAATTAAAAACATTTATAAATTAATTGAATGACCTCAATGTTTCAATATTGAATTAAAATGTTAGAATTGAATGTCTCAATCAATAAAAACTGTTTAAAGTTTCTTTAAGTAATGTAATGAGCTCATTTGTGTTTGAACAGTGCTGAGACCAGCAATGACGTCGAACAAATCAAAATCGAGCGATAGCGACAGCGAAAATGGAAACAAGTAACACCGTAAAGCGAAGGAGCGGAAAAAGGATACCCGAAGGAGTTAGGAAGTGGTGAGCTGAAATCGTGGTGGTAATCCATGTGAGATCGTAGATTGTTCAAGTTCCAATTTTTTATTTCGAATCGATTTTCAGTTGACCTATAAATGTAGGGCTGAACTGGCAAAATGGACTTCTGAGCTCCACAGACATAAACGAGAGTAGACGGAAGTGAACGTTTTTCAATATGGTTCCGAGCCTAATAATTATGGTTTTGCCAAAAATTGTTAGAAAATACGATCCGTACATCGAACGGGATGCACCTAGTATATATATATATATATATATATATATATGTGAGTGTGTGTATTTGCGTACGTGAAAATGAATCATAAGAAATAAATCATTCTTTATTGATAGTCTAACCTGATTTTATGTGAAGGTGGTTGAGTGCATGTACATGGATTGGCTATTGAGTGTAGGTTTTCTTAAGTTTTTCACTTGGTATCATCTCATCGTTCTTATAAATCACACGGTCGTTATCTGAATTCGAATTAGGGTAAGATCATCAATGGTACTGCAAATTCCAAAATGAGATAAAATTACTCCAACCGAATAAAAAAAAAAACCCCAAAATGCGTTTAATACTTCATCTCTCATCAATAGAACTCAATTTTGCGTCCCTACCGGAATTTTGCGTTTGCATTTTCAAAATTCCACCGAAGTCCTCATACTTGAGCATATGCCGTTCCTTTACCTGTTAGAGTAGAATGTCCGGCGTTCCAACTTGTTTGGATATTTTCTACTTATAAAGACAATTTATTGAAAATTTATCGGGATAATACCTGAATTGGTCCCCGATGTTTACCATGACCAATTTTGTCCTCGATGTTCCGCGTGGACCAATTTAATCCATCCGTTAGTATTTCTGTTAATTTTAACGGAAACCGGCCACGTGCTGAGACATGCGGTTGGCCGTTGACTTTGTCCTTTCTTATTTCACTTTAAATATAATAAAATTAAGTTTAAAAACAGAACAAAAAAGAAATTCTCTCGAAAAATTATATAATAAAAAGAATAAATAATAAAATTTAAAAATTAGTTTCGTTTTAGTTATTTATTTTATAAAAATAAAAAATAATTTTTAATATTAACAAAAAATATTAAAAAATAAAACGAAAAATAAAAATAAATTAATTTTCCTTTTATTTATTATTTAGATAAAAAATAATTTATATTAATAATAGAACATATTAAAACTAAAAAGACAAATTAAAAAATAAAATAAAAATATATTTGTTTTCGTTTTATTTATTGAAAAAACAAAGTAAAACATGCCACTCAAAGTTAGATTTATATTATAATAATAAAAATTGAGGATAATTGATACTATTTAAAAAAGTTGGGAGACGGGAATTCTCCATAAACTTTCAGTGGCATGTATTAGTTTTAATTTATTTAATTTATTTTATAATAAATAAAATAAATAAATATTATTTTATTTTATTTTTTGAACATTTTTATTTTAATAAATAAATATATACAACGAAAATAATTTTTTTTATTTTTGATTGGTATATACTTTTTTATGCATTCTTTGATTATTATTTTAATTAATTTGTTTTCTCTTTTTTTGTTGGAGAGAGAATTCTTTTTTTTTTCTTTTTTTAAACTTAATTTTATTATTTTTAATGTGAAATAAGAAGTGAGAAAGTCAACGGCCAATAGCATGTCACCACGTGGCCTTTTTTGTTAAAATTAACGGAAATATTAATAGATTGATTAAATTGGTTCAAAATTGACAACATTGGGGACCAAATCGGTCCACGCGGAACATCGTGACCAAGTTGATCCATAGGATAAACATCGGGAAGCAATTCAGGTATTATCTATAAAAGGGCATTATCTTTATCTTTGTGCATACATTAATTTAGTTATTTTTGCACTTATGAGAAAGTCCTTAGATCATTATAAGCTGAGAGACATGGTTGCGCATATCATGTTGACCATTGGATTTAGTTTGTGGTCTTAAATAAGTTCCAAGTCGATGGGTATTTCAAGACATGACATTGAATAACCCGGAAACACTTGCGTATATGATGCATGTTTGTGAGGCAAGAATGTTATGTTCCGTTAACATTTGTGTGTGGATGCAAATGCATATATGCAGATGTTTGTTAGGGAACAAGTTCATTGAACTTGACACTTATATTAGAATAAGTGAATGTTTTTCATAGTTTATGATTCAAAGTCCTTGGCCAAGGCAAGATGAATATAGATTCACAAAGGAATCATTTAAACTTAAAATGGAATAATAGTTATTAGATCAATTGGGTTGCGACTTATAATTTCACGCCCAATGGCTACTCAAAAAATTAGATGTCGAAGGATTTTACGTGTATGCACTATTTAAAATATTTGCTTGCTATTTCACTTAACGCTAGTTGGCCATGCTACTTGCTAGGTATTCCCATAGTTTGTGAATTCTTGAGATTAAGGCACTAATCAGTTAATTGCAAGGAGTAGTACATCCACCACTAGTGTTAATCATGAACCTAAAAGGGTCACACGGAGTTTTGGAGAATGACAATACGAAATTGATATTTCCAATAGTTGGACTTAGTTTATGGTCTTAAATAAGTTCCAAGTCGATGGGTATTTCAAGACATGGCATTGAATAACCCGAAAACACTTGTGTATATGATGCATGTTTGTGAAACAAGAATGTTATGTTCCGTTAACATTTGTGTGTGAATGCAAATGTATATATGCAGATGTTTATTAGAGAACAAGTTCATTGAACTTGACACTTATATTAGAATAAGTGAGTGTTTTTCATAGTTTATGATTCAAAGTCCTTCGCCAAGGCAAGATGAATATAGATTCACAAAGGAATCATTTAAACTTGAAATGAAATCATAGTTATTAGATCAATTGGGTTTCGACTTATAATTTCATGCCCAATGTCTACTCAGAAAATTAGATGTCAAAGGATTTTACGTGTATGCACTATTTAAAATATTTGCTTGCTATTTCACTTAACACTAGTTGGCCATGCTACTTGCTAGGTATTCCCATGGTTTGTGAATTCTTGAGATTAAGGCACTAATCAGTTAATTGCAAGGAGTAGTAAATTCACCACTAGTGTTAATCATGAACCTAAAAGGGTCACACGGAGTTTTGGAGAATGACAATACGAATTGATATTTCCAATTGTTGAATTTAAATATATATGATTAAATAATTTGATTATTTATTTGAGAGAATATTATAATCAATTAGATCGATTATTTATGCTTTAGATATTATTTAAAAAAATAAAAAGCCTAATAAACGTTGACGAGCAAAAAATATTTTAGTTGATCAAGTAAACAATAATTAATTTTCTTATAGTCTTGGTATTATATTTTTAATTTTGAATTAAAAGGATAATGAAGAGGTGTTTTGAAACTGATATATTGTATCATCAATTGTTTTCAAGTCATGGGATTGAAACGGCAACACCATCACTCAAGATTGTAACATTATTCTCCACTTAAAGGCTAGTTAAGAAAAATTATTGTATTTTGCCATATAATTGATAAACGTGTTTGATTAGCATATGAATATATATATGCATATATCTTGTAAGAATTTTGTAGAAGAATTACACACAAAATCAAATGTTTTTGAGCACTTAGCACTGAAGAGCACCCTGCTGATTGTGTGGTTACAGAAAAAAAGTTCTTCGATATTCCTTTATGTTCTAAAGTATCGATTTAATACGCGGGTTAGTCTCTACTCGCAAAATGAGATAATTTCGGTATCACAATCCAAACGATGGACTCAATTAGAGGGGAGACATTTGGATCCGTACGGCGAGTGTACGAGATCGTTGGTACCTGCGGCATAAATGTACGTAGACGGTGGTAACCACATACCGGGAACTGATTCTCTCTCCTTCGGTGCTAAAGAAGCTAAGGAATATGTACATTTCAAATCCTAACAATGCAAAATTTGTACCACATACATGATTTTAAAAATGTGTCGATCCGTGTAATCGCTAGATGAAACAACAGGGTTACACTTATACGATATATGCGCGCTTTCGTTTTGAATTTCCGCTGCGTATCACCCCGAGTGGCCTAGTGAACCCAACATTACCTCCCAGCCCACTGTTCCTTTAATTTCCAACCAAAATGGCACCAACTAAAGACGAGGAGAAGACGGCAGGCAAGAAGCCCCCAACGGAGAATCATCGGCGGCCAAGGAGAATCCGATTGGACGACCTTAGAAGGCTCTAATAGATGAAGCCAAAATCCGTCTACCCTGTAGACAATCTTAGAAGGCTCAATCTGATGCGGGAAACACAGTTCTACAGCGACATACATACCAGTCTGTGATCACAGAGCTATCTACCTACGACAGCAAAGGAGGCCTGCTTAGCATAAATAGCACAAATGCATACCTTAAATGGAGATATCTTATCATATACCACTCATGAGCCGACATATAACACAGCGGACGACAACCCTAGAAATCAATTCTTTTGATTTTTACTCACAACACGGATTTATCGACTAACTGGACAAGGAACACAGGGAATCGGCAATATCAATCCGGAACCAAAATTATGGGGAAGAAATTATGTTTTCTCCGTGTTCTTGATTTAATTCGTTGTATTCCTCTTTTACGAGTAGTTGAATTTATATGCGTTCGAGATGAGATGAACGCGAGATAGATTAGATGTATTGTCATGGATTACTAGCGAACACGTGACTTGATCTTAAGTATTGTTTATGAAATTCTTGTAATCAATTCGATATGTCTATGCGTAAGTTTGATTTACGTGGTTTCTCGTTTGAGGGGGACAACTAAATATCGTTAGAAGGTAAAGTCGTTATCCTTTTTATTTTTAATATGAAAGTTTCATCTGAATTTCCCATTACATTGTTGAGCCCAATCCATATGTTTTGGGTCGGTTTGCTCCAAGTATTGATTTCCTTCAATCGCGCATCTTGGACCATGCATTATTGCTCCGTTTCACTCGGCAATGATCGAGCCACTTATGTACAACTCAATATATATATATATGTATATCTTAGAAATGGTTTTTAAAGCATCTCACCTTGGAAATTTATTTTTCTATGTTCATGCACTTGTTAAGACAAGCTTAGATATAATTGGTTGTTACAATTAACTGCTTACTGAATTTGTTTCTTTTCTTGGCATTTTCCGAATCATTTGCTCTTTTTTCCTTAGCAATGTTATCTAATTTAAAACAACTAAATAATTATGGTACGTGCGATAAATCATTCATTTGCTTGAAGCCTTAAAAAAAGTGATGAGATCCAAAACTTTGTCCGAGAAGAGAATTACACCAAATTAGAGGTAGGCAAACGTTGAAACATCCGAATTCGAGTGCAAACCATCTGCGTACCATTGCGGTTACCGTATGTAATTGGCGGTTCATTATTATGGTTCAAACCGGTATTTTTATGGTTTTAGGGTTATATTTACAAATATAAAAAAAATGTGGGAGATATACGTTTCTTTACATTTAAAGCTCATCGTTTTATTAAATATCAGTAAGAAGTTCGCCGTCTCTTGGTAAGGCAGGGAAGAACCATCCCCGTCATATCCAAAATGTTTGACTAATAATGAGCTAGGACTAGATCTTCTATGCACAAGTAGGGATGACAATGGGGCGGGTTTAGACCCGGACCCGTCTTGGACCCGACCCGAACGAACCAGGTTTCTTCTTATTATTCAGGTCGCGGGGCGGATCGCGGGTCTCAAGAAAAAAACCCGGACGAATCCGGGGCAGGTCCCGGGTTTGCCCAACCCCGCCCCGAGACCCGGTAATAAATAAATATATATTAATATATTAGTCGTATTTATATTCAAAATATTAGGATAATTAACAAGATATTCTTTAGCCTAGTGGTAAAGACTCTGTATAAGGAGGTTGAGGTAGTGAGTTCAATTCCCAACTATGTGCATAAAATCATCATATTTAATTTTTTTTTAAAAAAAGAAAAAATAATATTACCTAGTCTGGCGGGTCCGACCCGCTTTGTTCGGGTCCAACCCGGGTCGGGGCGGGTCTAGACCCCGAGGTGGGGAGGGGGGGTCTCGGGTCCAAGAAAATTAGCCGGGTCGGGCCCGGGATCAGGCAAAACCCGACCCATACCCGACTCGTTGCCATCCCTATGCACAAGCCTGAAACATCTGCAAATAATCGACTTAATGAAAGACAGTCATGCAAAATGTGATAGGATCGGACGACACAAACACATAATATTTAACGGCTCAAACCACAACTCATCAGAAAAGAGATTTTTATATTTTTGGTCCCCGATGAAGCTTGTGGGCGTTTTTGGTCCTCCATTTTCCCAAGTTTATAGTTTCAGTCCTCAATGTTACCGATTTTGGGCATTTTTGGTCCCCCCGGTTAACTGGATCGTGTGTTTGAAGGGAATTTAATACGTTACACGCATCTGATTTCATTTTAATCGACTTAAATGCTCAGAAATCATCTTCTGAAACATTGAATGAAAGACTTGAAGAGAGTTATAGCATAAATTCGAACTAACGATTCGATTATAACAATGGGATGTTCTGAGCGTTTAAGTCGACGTGAGCACCTTTTTTGGTTGTAATATGAAAATGGAATATTTTAAGTTCGAAAGAGTGAAATCAGGGGCATGTAACGTATTAAATCCCCTCCAAACATACGATTAAGTTAACCGGGGGATCAAAAATGCCCAAAATCGGTAACATTGGCGACTGAAACTGTAACTTGGGAAAATGGGGGACCAGTAACGCCCATAGACCAAATATAGGGGACCAAGACTGTAAAAAGTAGCAAACGCAATGGAAACGGAACGTACACGACGATATAACTGGAAAACCCCTTCAATTCGAAAAAATAAAAAAACCACGAGACGAAACGGTCCAAAATCCATAATCACCAACATAGTACGACAAAATTACATGCAACACAACCATACACGAGCTATGACACCAAATCAAATCTTCAAAAGCACCATAACTCAAAACGAGATCATAAAGATCAAAATCTCGTAGAAAGCAGCAGTCAACTTCGAAAACTCAGAACTCACAACCTGGACCTTGAAATGAAAATCGCTCCAGACAAAATGAAGATCTACAAGTCTTCAATCTTTAGTTAAAATTTCAGGCTTCCTGGACAACATTTTACTCTCCAACTGTCAAGAATTCGAATATGTCGCTGCTATAAGAAATTATTGGAAATCTTTTTCTTGCTATTTTCTCTACTGACACAGCTCAGGATCGGTCATAAAAGATGTTGTGTGCTCTATACCCTAACGTGGGCTGTGAAAATTATTCTCTAAGTGTGTACTCAGTACCTTTTCGATATTCTTTTCTTGAGATCACCACAACTTCTTCTCTTGTCGTTCACGTGTGATCCTCATCCAAAAATGCATTGAGCCGTCCCCAAATATTTCATCGAGTGCTCAAGTCTTTTTTTCAACTTGTTGATCGAGAGGGCAAAGAACCTACAATAAGCCTATCATCAATATAAAGTAATAAAATGATGATATCATCGTTGAGGAATCTCTGCATGAAAATACAATAGTCAGTATTATTCTTCTTATACCCTTCTTGAATCATCGCCGATTCAAAACCTTTTATACCATTGTTTCGAAGCTTGTTTCAAGCCATACAAGCTCTTCTTCAATCTGCAGACATAACTCTCCTTTCCTATCTGAACAAAGCCTTCATGTTGCTCCATATAAATTTCTTCATCAAGATCACCATGAAGAAAACCAATCTTGACATCCATCTGATCAGTTTCAAAATCAAGACTCGCTGCCCAACCCAAACGACACGGATAGAAGTCATCTTCACAACTGACGAAAACATCTCACTAAGATTAACCCATGGTTCTGAATGAAGCCTTAAACAACTAGCCGATGTTTACATCTGGGAGAAAGTGAGTGTTCTTCATGCTTCACCTTGTAAATCCACTTGTTCTTCAAGGCCCTTTTACCTTTAGAAAGCTCTATCAGTTCATACGTGTCATTCAATTGTAAAGAATGCAGCTCGTCTTTCATAGAAGCAGTCCATTTATCTTTATCCGGACTCTGAATGACTTCTTCATAACTCCCTGTCTCTCCTTCACTAGTGAGAAGCACAAACTAAACGAATTAATAACCAGTAGAAGGTCGTCTCTCTCTCGCAGATTTCTAACTGAAGGTTCTGGCAAGTCAACATGTGTCTTCTCCTGCTAATCAACATCATCGGCAACATGCTCATCAACTTGAGTCTCAGCTTCACTTGGATTTCGTGTATGTAAGCGATCCAAATCAATTAAGCGATCATTCTGAAAAATCGACTTCTCAAATTCAATAGTTTGATTCCCCATAAAGGTAATGTCACGGTTTCTGATAAGCTTCTTATCAATGAGATTATAACATATATAGCCAAATTTGCCATCACCATAGTCGAGAAAAATGTGGTGTCTTGTTTTGACATCCAACTTCGATCTTTCATCTCCCGGGACATGCACAAAATATTTGCATCCGAAAACTCTCAAGTGATATGAGACATTCTTACAATACAAGACCTTGTCAGAACATCATCCTGCAAAACAATTGAAGGAGACAAATTAATAATACGAGTAACCGTATATAAAACCCACCTCAAAAATGTTGAGGCAACTTTGCTTCTGACGGTAAACATCTATCTCTCTCTATCAATGTTATGCTCATCTGCTCAGCTAATCCATTCAAATGAGGAGTTTAAGGAGGTGTTTTCTGATGCCGAGTTCCATGTCGTCGATAATAAGCATCAACTGGTCCGTGATATATACCTCTGTTGTCCGTTTTGATGAACTTCAATTTCTTCTTTGTCTCCTGCTCAACGGAAACATGAAATTTAATGGAAGCATCAATTATATGATCATTTGACTTCAAAGCTTGCTCCCATAATTTTTGTGAAATGTGACAAAGTATGAAGCACCTCCAAACGACGTCACCTTCAAAGGACCACACACATATGAGTGAACTAACTCGAGCAAAGTGTCCCTCTTGTGAGGTGGATGATGACGAAAAGAAACATCGTTTCT
Source organism: Linderniella brevidens (assembly GCA_004919715.1). Classification (NCBI taxonomy): domain Eukaryota; kingdom Viridiplantae; phylum Streptophyta; class Magnoliopsida; order Lamiales; family Linderniaceae; genus Linderniella; species Linderniella brevidens. The sequence continues at coordinate 12,242,566 of SWDC01000150.1, read as the reverse complement.
GCGTTCCAACTAAGTAATGCACACATATGTCTCCCTTAGCACCTTTCAAGTCGGGTAGTAAATCCTTCCTGGCCAAACAATCAAGTCATTTCTCAATGATGACTCAATCTCTGATGCCAAAAACTGGAAGAATTCCGGCCATCAACTGCATTCACAACACTAGCAGAAACGTTAGTCCTAAAATTTCTTACCACGGGCTACAGCCAAAGTGCCTCGAGTGATCTTAAAAAGTTCATCACCAACGTGCAAGAATAACCCTCATCATTAAGTCTTCTAATAGAAATGAGACGCAGTTGAACATGTGGAGCATGCCTAACCGCCGTCAATACCAACTTCAAACAAAATCATGTGTCCAAGCAAATAGTGCCAGTGCCTACCACTTTTGCTAAACCGTCATTGTGCATCTTCAAGACTCCATAATCACCTGGGGTATATGATCCAAAGAATTCCCGATTAGCTGTAACATGGAAAGTTACACCTATCCAAGACTCAACTAATTTTTCATTTCACAAGATTGATTTAATCATCATCATAAACAATGACAATGTTATCAGGATTAGTGGTGGTATTAACACGATCATCACCATCATCATCAATATTTTGACTGCTCGTTCTTCAACTTAAAGCAATATCTCTTTATATGTCCTGTCTTTCCGCAATAGTCACATTCACATTCCTTGAATTTCGATCTTAACTTGCTTCTTCCTCTGCTCTTACCTCGACTGCTATAACTCTGGCCACCTCTACTTTCAGTAACCAACACCTCGGAATGTGACGAAGCACCTTGCGTTTTCCTTCTCACCTCCTCATTCAAGATACCGCTCTTGACATACTCCAAGTTTACCGAACCACTGGGAGCCGAACTGGTCAATGAGACTATGAAACTTCCCCATGAATTAGGAGAGTATTTAACAATCATCCCAGAACCTCCGCTTCAAACTTAATGCCCATGCCGAACAACTGATTAACGCACCCTCGAAACTTGTTGATGTTCTCAGAAATGGACGTGATTTCTTAATACTGCAAATTCATCACTTGCTTTAAAAAAAACAGTTTGTTATTGCCTATTTTGGAAGTATAACGCCTCACGCGTTTCCCTCAACGACTTAACATGTGTCTCATTCACAATATGGTTCAATACATTGTCTTCAACACATTGCCAAATAAAGCCACATACTTGATGATGCTCAATTTCAGTTTTCATTAGTTTTTGAATCGGGCTTTGTTGTAACGAAAACCGGAAGATGCAATTTCTTCACAAGTAGAAATCATTTGCCCTTCCACTTGTGATAATCCGTGTTGTTCAAACAAATCATTCCGTTCAAATTTGCCTCCATTATTCAACGATCAAAAGAATACTGACAAAGCCAACCGAAGCTCCGATACCACTCCGATACGATCGGACGACACAAACATATAATATTTAACTGCTCAAACCACAACACAGTAGAAATAAGTACCAACACACGGAAACGAAAAGAACACAACGATACAACGGGAAAACCCCCTTCAATTCGAAGAGGTAAAAAACCACGAGACCAAATGGTCCAAAATCAACTAATTACCAACGCATTACAACAAAATAACATTCAACACAACCACAAATGAACCATTGCACCAAATCAAAGCTCCAAAAGCACCACAACTCAAAACAAGATCATAAAGATAAAAGTTTCGTAAAAAATAGTGTCAACTTCGAAAATTTACTCACAACCTGGACCTCGAAATAAAAATCCTTCCGAACAGACTGAAGTCTACGAGTCTTCTATCTTCAGTTAAACTTTCAGGTCGACAACGTTTGTCCACCAACATTAAAGAATTTGAATCTGTCGCTGCTTTGAGAAGTTGCTGGAAACCTTTTTCTTTGTTGTTTTCTCTACTGCTACAGCTCACGGTTGATCATAAAAGTTGTGTTGTTATGTGGGCTGAGAAAATTATTTCTAAGTGGGCTTTTATCACACATAGTTGGGAGCCCAAAAACCCAACAAAATACCTTCAATCTCCCATAAAGACAATGAGCCTTGTAGGAAATCTACGTAGAAATCTCAGTTAGGATAAAGTCCCAACACTTCAATACCATGTGCGAAAAGTAATAACGTTTTAGGTACCAAAATACTCTAAAGTACCCACCCGCTTGACAAAAGATCCCTTGAGAACTGAATAACCTTTAATTGAAATAAACAAAATTAATATCGAACTCATTCATTGAAATTGCATAACCTTTAATTGAAATAAAAAAAAAATAATATTGAAGTCATTAATCGAAACGCGATCACCTTGAACAATTTTCTAATTCAAAATGGTGATTCTCAATTAGTGTGGCATGACAACGTAAAATTCGTCTGAAATTCGCGATTAAGCTCACCTATGTAATTTTTGCACTCAGACTCGACAAAAATCGAAGTTTGTTACAGCCGGTAAAGCTTTTCATTTCTTATTTTTGTTTTGCATTAAGGCTTGATGGTAATGTCCATCCTACCCAACTGGGTATAACCCAACTGAGCTCAAATTGTGACATGTGTCCCGATATAAAGAGTGGATGATGATTAACACCTTAGATGAGAAGATATTGGACATGTCACAATCTGAATATTGGGTATAACCACATGGGTAGATAAGAGAAAACGGTTCCCGATATTGTAGCGTGGCTATTTCTGGTATTTAGGGAAACCTAAGCAAATCGTAGAAACTACGATAATGGCCCTAATCTGAACCGTAGTCGTTGATCGACGGTTAACCATTTTCAAGAACATTGTCCTCCCATCATAACAAATGCTGTTTGTTCTTGTGAACTTCCCAACACAAGGATTCAAGATTAAAGACGAAAAAGAAATGTCTGAAAACAGCAACAGATGACAATAAATAATTTAGTCTCAAAAAAAGAACACAAATTGAGATCTTAAATATCTCCTACTAACCCTAAGGCAAGAATCAATAATCAATTCTCAAACCCAGAAAAGCAACTAAAATGAGGGCAAGCTTATTTCTTCTTTCCAGCCTTGGCAGCATCTCCAGCCTTCGTCTGCATTGAACGAAAGAAAAATAAGCTCTCAATCAACAGTCCCAACCCAAAATGATGTTAGAAGACAATTTTATCAGGTTTTGAAAACCAGTGTAATGAAAAAGACGCTAAAAATACCTTCTTAACACCACGAATCTTCTTTGCTCTGTTCTTTCTTTCCTTGATCTGCTTCCTCGACTTCTCAACCTTAGTAGCTAGACCGTTCTACAATGCACAAATGACAGTCCCAAGGAAATTTCTAAGGCAGCATGAAATTGCAACATGATTTACTTACAACATGCTGGAAAACTACGCCTCAATTAATAAATTGACCAACTGCCTCAAAATATAAGTTATCTCTGGAATAAAGATGATAAAATTAACTTTACCCTGATAAGCCTGTACTTGGGCTCATATTTCTTAGCATTCTCAACGGAGTCATATATCAAGCCGAACCCGGTAGATTTGCCACCACCAAAATGGGTCCTGAACTTGAATACGAAGATTGAATTTGGGTCCTTAACATCATACATCCTTGCCAGTTTCTCCTTCAACTCAACCTTCATTCGGGGTGAGAAATGAAAATGTGGGAAATAAAGTAAAGCAGAGGAATAAACAATGAACAAGAAAAAACCCAGATATGATCCTCAACAAGCTTCAGTTTTACTAAATAACTAACAGCTATCGTTCTTTAATTGTCCACGCAAAGCATGATAAAGTTTTTCTTATCCCGTTCACATTCCCTATATCGAGTAAGCGACCTTAACAATGTCATAGGTTCATTCAATACAGAATCAACGGGCTTCTTTAAACAGGAAGGATGATATTGAGACTAAGCAATGCATGTCAAGATCAAATCACTTCAAAAATATGGTGCCGAAAAAATATAGTGCGAAGAAACGAATGAAGCTATACCTTAGAAACATTAGGCCGTCCAGGGTGCAACACGTCAATGACCTGCAGAAACGAAGGCGACACAGCAACAGATTTACAATAATCACTTCAGAAAGGGACAAAAAGATAACAAAAAAAGCAAAAGAAAGACAGGATTTAGTTTCAAATAACAATGACAAACATACGAATTGCTTCCTCGACAGCAGACGATTTGTCATGAACTTCCTCGTCCTGATAGTTACCGCCTTGTCCGCCATTCTCTGACGACCGAACACAGAAAATGGTCCGTAGAACAAAATTCAATTGATCGATCAAGCCGGAAAGGAAGAAAAACGAAAACGATTACGGTGTCGTTTCAGGCAGCTATGGCACCGGCCGATTCGTCAATCAAGAACAGTCCAACTCAAGTGTCGCCTCAGCTTTCTGCAAGGAATATGGAGGAAGAAACTAGGGTTATGTACCAGCAGGCCAGGTTGTATTGTCCCTGGCCCATTTTGGTAAATGTCAATTATTACGTGTGCTCTTATTGGGCTTAGCTGGTAACAAAAATGGGCTTTTAATCCAGAGGATTTTTACCCCGGAAAAGTCTTCCCTTTTTCTTTCTTGCTAAACTAATGATAGCTTGTTTTGTCTATTAGTTCAACTTTAATGTTAGGAACACAGGATATAAAAAATCTGGATATATATAAATCAATCAAAACCAAAACCCTTGAAGAAATCCAAATATGACGATGATAGTAGCTCTTCAGTGTCACTCACATTTCCCTGTTTCACTTCATTCTTCTTCGCCTCCAGTTAAATCCAAACACTGCCCACAATTCTATTCCTTTGAGAAAACAAGAAATCAAACGATGGTTCGGAGGAGTCGGTACAAAGATGATAATATGGACCCAGTTCAAGAATCGTCCTTCTTCGACGAAAACGGCGCCGTAGAAGACATGGACGGCTATCTCAATTACCTATCGCTCGAGTACGAGTCCGTCTGGGACACAAAGCCTTCGTGGTAACAATCCCAACCGAACCAGCTACTCTCTATCTTATGTTTTTTTTTGGGGTCAGTTTTCTCAAATTGAACTTTCCTCTGTTGATAGAGCTGGTTTTATCTCTGTGAAACGATGTAAGATTCATGTATTTGCCTAAATTTAGTTAATTCCTTGTCATCTATCTATTGTCGGCAGAGTTAAAAATGTTGGCTAGCTAGCATTCACGTTGCAATAACAAGTCCACAACTTATGCCTAAGGTGAAACTTTTGCTCAGTAGCTTATAGTTCAAGAGGAACAAGGAAAATCTTCCTCTACTTTGCTAAGAGAATACGCACGAGGATGCTAATTATGGTGTTGTGACATATAATCGGCACATGAGGCTTCGTCTGTCTAATCATGATTTGATGGGGCACTTTTGTGCCAAATAAACATGTTCATGTTGTGAAGATTCCTTTGTGATGACAGATAAATGTTTGTTTTGATCCTTTGTGGTTCTTTCAAGCCTCCCCCTTTTTTTTTTATGTATGTATGCCTCTCCCTCTCAGCATGGAACTGCCCATGTGTTTAAATAGATCTGGTCTTGAATGTTAGCTTGTTAATAGTTCATCATCTTTCTAATCTAACTATGGTTTCTTCCCTCTTGTCTTGTCTGCTTCAGGTGCCAACCTTGGACGATTTTACTGACCGGGGTCGGTGTTATTACATTCAGCTGGATTGTATTGCAATCTATAGCAGTCACTTCGTTAGCAACGATTTTAATCGGGCTATGGTGGTACATCTTTCTCTATTCCTATCCGAAGGTAGGTTTTATAGTCATTCGTTGAAATTGTTATCGTACACTTTGAAAATATCAGAATCCCACAAGAATTGAGAATATTGGTGGCTGATTGATTGGTTTTATGACAATACTTAAACACTTACATAAGTAGAAGAAGATGGACTTTTTTGTAATGTTAATCTTCTTTGTTTTGGTGCAGGGGTATTCTGATATGATCGCCGAGCGAAGAAGTAAGGTGACAAAGGGTCAAGAAGACACATACGGTAAGGAAAGAAAGACCAACAACATAGCATAGACCGTGGTGGTGGTGGTTCCTTAACACGTAAGTGATAGCTTTGAACAAGTATATTTGTAAGCTGTAATTTTATTACGATGCACCCCATTATCTTAGTTTGGTAATAATTTTGAGATAACCGATAGCTTGTTATATTGCAGCGAATGCTCCTCCCAAATCAATATCCGCTAAACCGACTCGTCTCACGCTAGAAAATTATTTTTTGTTCCGTTTTTTATTTTGGTCATGTAAATAATAATATCATAATCGTATACTAAAAGAGCAGACATGCTCACGGTTCATGAACCGGCGGTTCCAGCCGGTTCTAGGTTGGAGGGGAAATTACCTTAACTGCATGGAACAGCCAGGGGGACGATAATGCTACGGTTGGTTGAAGCCGGTTCGGACTGTTCCGGCTCCGACCCGGTTGTTTGCCTTTTTATATTCTTTCGTTTCACGGTTGTGGACATGATGCACATGTGTTCCCGTGGAGTTTCTGAGTCTCCGTCTATGGCCGTGGACTCTTGTGCAATGGAAGGTGGAAGTCGCTGCTTTCGTCCACTGTCGTGCACCGCGATGCACGCGACCTTTAAGGTTGAAACACGACATGCAAAAAACTCTATTTGGCAAGTATAGCCAATGTAGGATAAGTCAGCGTTCTTTTCGACCGCCAATTAAGGATACCACAACACCTCACCTTTGCTATACTCAACACATTTGTCAAATAGTTGTTCAACTTGATGTACGAGTTTTGAATTGACCTTGGACTTTAAGTTGCATTTATGACATTATACTATGAGAAAGAGCTTAAATACGACTACGATTACTTCCACCGGAAGGATTCTGGTCACGTTGTCTACTACTATATGTTTCTTGACCAAAATTAATCTTATATTCTCTAAAATTTTGTATTAGTGTTATAAGCTTTGTCTTTTGTTGATAGAGTCTACATTATCACAACCATATGTAACTGCACTATGATATATACAAAGTAAGCTTTCCAAACAATCAGGTCTGTCTTTCTGTTTTAGTATTTTACCTATTAGAAAGATATCGGGTAATTTCCAAAAATATTTGTTCTTTAGATCTCATTTCAAGTATGGCATATCCGAAGTATGAATAATCTATGTTAGCTAGAGGTGGACAGATGGGTCACCGGTCGGTTCCGGTTACGGTTCCGGCGGAGTCGGGGGGTCCGGTTCCGCTACAATTTTGGTGGAACCGGCACACGAACCACTGGTTCAGGACGGTTCAGGGTAGGTTTGGCCCGTTTATCATTATCCGTTAATCCAAATCTAATAAAATCCGAAATTTTTTATTGAAATATGAAAATTACACCAAAAAATACATGAAAAATACAAAAGAATGTTACATTTTAAAAATACAAAAAGAAAAATTAAAATAAAAATTACATTAAATTAGAAGGAAAAAAAACATAAAAAACTTATGTTTGATTTCTATTAATTAATACTATCTTGCTCGCCTCTTCATCGGAGTCGAAGCCCGAGCTCGAGTGGAACTCGTCGATTGCATTCCAGGCCCGATTCTTCGATTCCTCTGAAAATCAATCCTTTAATAAGGTTAGCATCGCAAGCGAAGTCGCGATAGGGCTCGATCGTCGATCTCCAATAATTCGACCCGAAGTGGAGGATGTCGACTCTGTGGCGACACTTGAAGCTTGCACGGCTATCTCGTGCAATGGTCGCTAGCGTCGGTAAAGCCTATGTTCCTATTTCACCATTCAAGAACATCAAAGTCGCCGGGCGCTTCGAAGTTCTGGCTAAAATAGAGCGGAATCTCTTTTGTGTTCGCCGTAGACGTAGATGACACTTTTCCTTTCTTATGTCTAAACAATTGACGTAACACCCCCCTCCCCTCCGGTACCGTGTGCGCTACCGCTACTACGATATGTCGAAACTTCGGTTCCGTGAGCTGTCGCTTCAACGCCTGCTCCATGCAGCTGAGATGTATTAACAGAAAAAAGATCTTGGAGGGAACGCTTAAATGGCTCCTTTCTAGTCGTGAACATTCTTTCCAAGTAAGATATGGTAATGATCGAAACAAATGTCAAAAGTGTCACAACCAGAACTCGGGTCGAGCAAAGCCGTCAAGCCGTGGACAGTTGGGGTAGTTTCCCATTATTTCTTGAACTTTTTTTACTCAAGCATGGGTTAGTTCGAAATTCAAAAATTGCATCCCAGAATGCCGCGAAATAATCTCGGCGATATGGGATAATGAACCCCAGAAAATTGTATCGTTGCGTCCTTGAACTCTTCAAGTAATGAGACCAACAATTCAGCGACGTCCCAATCTCTGTCTTGCAAAAGAAGATTTCCTTTGGGATCGTTGGTGGCGGCGGCGAGGCCGACCCTGTTGTTGTTCCGAAACAGCATCACGAAAGTCTTACAGTGCATAAAAATACTAAGGAGGTCATACAAGGTGTTCCACCAAGTCGCTACCGGTACGGGAAACTTCTTAAACTTAAGACCGTTTGTCTGAACGTTTGCCTGCATGATACTCCAAGACGACGTTCTCGTAATTGTTTCCCTATCACCTTGATTTTTTCTTTGATTGGCCCTAACTTATCGTCGACTGCGCACTTGACATATAAGTTATTTACGTGATAAGCGCACCACACATGAAATAGCTGATAGTCTAACAGTAACCTTAGACATAATCAGAGGATATCAACCCCAACATTGTTAGAACTTGCATTGTCTAAAGTGATAGACATATTCTTCCCATGAATCCCGTAAATGTTCACAACATTCAAGACATACATTGCTATTGTGTGTCATGTGTGACGTGTCGAGGACATCTAATGAAAGAATTCTCTTTTGCATCGTCCATGTATCGTCTATCAAATGACCAATCACCACTAGATAAGAATCCTACTTGACGTTTGTCATATCGGTGGTCAAACTTACCCTAGACGATATGTTACCCAAATGCGCAATTAAGTTCTTTTGGTATGGATCAAAAGTTTCTACCAAAACCGTTTAAGTGTCTTAGGACTTACGTTGTCAGGGTTATATGGTCTCGATAAACCCTTCACTTTTCGCAATGCAGAACGGTTCCTCATTTTTTACTACAAATTTAACTAATGTCATATTTGAGATTTCCCTAGTTATAACAAAGTTTCTACCATTAGTCATACTTATTTGTTGTTGCCTAGGTTTAGTGCCTATTGGTTCTAACTTATCCTTGTCTAATTTATGATAAATAGAAAGATGTTTAAACATTGAACCCACCCCACCATGTCCAGGGTGGAGCCATATTCGTAAGAACGACGAAAATCCTTACAATATGTCTTTCCAATTTTGGGATCTTCTTTGTTTAATACGAGATAAAAAAACTCCATACCTTAGATGTACATTTCCGCCGTGATTGTGGATGTTTCTTCATCCCCGTTGATGTTTGGCGCAATCCCTCTCTCGGCGTCGGAGGAGTCTATGTCGGTTGCGCTTGCTCCTCTTCCGTGTCATCCAACTCGTCCGTGTCCTCCAACACCCACTCGTGTGCCCGGAAATGTATCTTCGGCGCCAAAGTTAACTACAAAATCAAAATTATCGCTCGAGTTTCAAGATGTCGATGTCATGTTAGTAGAAAAGCGTGTTTCGTGTAATGTAATAAAAACAATATTATGAATAGTAATGATATTTGTGAGAATTAGAGAGTGTACTATAGAGATAATGATAGAGTTTGGGGTGAAAAAATATTCGAAAGGAATGCCCTATTTAAAGAATTTTTGGTAGGGGCTTTTTGTAAAAAATATTGCGTTTTGGATGCAATAGCTATTTAAATTAGCCGTTTGATGCAATAGCTATTTAAAATAGTCGTTGCGGTTTCGTTCCGGATAACCGAAACCGCGAGTCGAGCCGTGGTTCCGCAGTTCGGCCAATAAACAACACGACCCATCTATAATGGGCTGGGCGGGTTCCTGGAACCAGTTCACGCGGTTCCTGTCCGGTTCGGGAACTGCGGTGCGGTTCTGGGTGAACCGCCCCGGTAGCCACCTCTAGCTTATAAATTCAACGCCATTTTGACACAATGATTTAAAGCCAAGTTAGATTTGTGATAAGATAAATGTGAATGTTCATTCGTGACAATGTGAAATACTTCTAGTAGTTCGCATATGCCATTGCATGGTCGTTTATAGTTGTATAGCACATTCCGAGTTTTAAGCATAAAAATCATGAAGTGCATTGATATCACATAATTGACCATTAACCAAGGGTCAACGGCGGGCGAGACACCGACCAGGGTAGCAAAGGTGATTGCCGCCGCAACTTGGCCTAACCCGAGGGTTTGGCCGCACTTGGCCCATGGGCGCCCGCAACCTTGCGGCGCCTGACACTTGACGCGCACGGCATTGACAGACTGGCGCGCAACATCGACATCTGGCGTGGAACGTTAGCGCGCGACATCGGCATACCTGCGCCACCCATTGACATCATGCGCGCGGGATATTGCGCGCAGCCTCGGCAGCAGCATCGGCGCGTAGCACAACGCGCGTGCACTATCAGGCGCACATCATCGAGCGGGCGAGGCACGCGCGCGCGGGCATCATCGGCACTTGGCGTCCCATTGCAGCAGCATATCGCAGAGCGGCAATGTGGCCAAAGTTGGAGCTCGTCAGCATGGCGAGTAAGCATCGGGCCAAGCCAGCATCAAGCGACAGCATGGCGCGCGCGGACTCGGCAGCGGTAGCACGGGATATGATGTGGCAGCCCCCATCCCAATGGCGATCCGACACTCGGCGATGGTCAGCAAGGCAACACCCGATTGGACAGCGTGGCGCGATGGCTTCTCCAAGCGGTTTCCACCCAGCAGCGCGCGATTGGCCTACATCAGCGAGCGAACGCGCTCAGCGACCCGATTGGCCAGATAGGCCAAGCGACCCTGCCAGAGCCATGCCACGCCTAAAAAGCACCTGCCAGCTGGCCGAGCTCTATAAAAGGAGTCCTTGCTTTCATTTTGCAGATTTTGTCCAAGTGTTTTCTAGAGAGGAAATAGCAAGTGTGTCGCGTGCTTTCCGAGTGTTTGTAGTGTAAGCTGGGTGTTTATATTTTGTACGAGCGAGCTGTTAGGGATATCCCCTCGGAATGCCATTCGAGGATGAAATAAAACAGAGCATAGACGAACAATGTATTATTTGTTTTTTATATTTGAGCGATGTATTCATCTATTTCATTTATGGAATAAAATTTTATTTGTTTTTATTCATAGGGCATATTATTTATTGGTCCAATATTTCTTATTTGCCATCCAGTAAGAAGGAGAATAAATAAAACCCATATGTTTGGAGTTTAGTCACCGATTCTCGTTAGATGAGAGGGGGGGCACCGGTGAGCTATTATCCTCAAACGTTAAATACGTGCATAAGTCTTAGGCTCCAGTCGGGTGTTGGAATCGCCGATCACGACATATTTGTTGACGACTCTTAAGTGATTGTGTCAATCATTCACTTGGGAAGTGAGAGGTCGTGACATTGGTACGAGTTGAATCAGGGGATTAACTTGTATTTGGGCGATGACTATCGAACGATCACATGACTTATTACTCGAGGAATGTCAATGATCGATCGATTGATTATAGTAGTCTACGTGAACCTTAGACTAAAGGGGTCACTGACGGCGTTGACTTCGGGGTCATGACTTGTCACTAGCTTTGCTAGGCCCGTATTGCCGAGTGCATGGGTCGGCGGCAAAATGCGGTCTTGACAACGGACGGTGACTGGCGGGCTTTAACCACCAAAAAGGGATTCACCCTCTTATTAGTAATTGAGATATATGTCATATGCATATCTAGGGACGGGAGATTACTAAGTCTCTGGCCAGAGCAATAAACTGACTCACATGGGAGGTTGAGGGCAGTTTAGTAATTTTGCCATTCACGAATTTATCATAGAGCCGAATTAGTGAGTTTGACAGTTCCATGACTCTCACTCGACCGGGACAAATGTGAAGGGTTTAAACGTAGGACCAAAATCTGTAGTCGGTTCGTGAATTATGATTAGATCACTTTCGTACTCAGCTCGGGATTGGTTCGGTCTAGGTGAATACCTAACTCATGGGTTCCTCCCAATGACGATTGAGACGAACCAAGAGGGTCGGGCTTAAAAATGACCACCGATATAGTATCTATTAAAGAGAGACTTCAACAAATACTTAACGGGCATAGTGTCGTTAAGATTGATAGTTTACGAATGTTAGACATTGGTTGAGCTTATTGAGACTTGAGTGATAGTCTAATTGCGAAATTATTTTATGATTAGGTTAAAGGCATGACCGAAATTCATATATATATATATATATATAAATATATAATTATGTTAAGTTATTATTTGATAATAAGCTTAACTTAATTATTTAGCCTAACTTTAAATATAAAGTTAAATATGATATTTTATCTAGACTTAATAGTAAGGGTAATATGGTATTTTTACCTTACTTAATTTTCAAAATTAATATAATATTATATATTAATATTTTCGATACTTAAATAAAAGTTTTGATTTAAATTTTGAATTAAAATTCGAAATTTATGAGCTCAACTAACTTTGAGAAAATTACTCACACGTTTAATTTGTTTGGAACAAACTTGGACTAAGCAACAAACTATTCGAAATTTTTGGTTGGACTAAGAAAGGAAATTTCGAATATTCTCTTGGAGGATGTCTCCAATTCGGCCACTATAAATAAGGCCAATGATGCTTAGTTTATGTTAACGAGAAAACGGAAAAACGAAATACCCTAAGCAGAAATCATCAGAGAAAATAATGAAAGTATTCGTGTGCTCTCTTGCTCATATCACTCGATCTCCTGCTAGACATACATGTGATTTCGAGTTTTATACATCCTCGAGGTCGGCGTGACTCCTCTTCTGCGTTTGCTTTCAACCTAGGAGCGGTTTCAAACCGTGGGATCGGCGAAAGCTAACAATTCTTCTCTTGGAGGGTAAAGTGGCTGAAACTCTTTCTATGTGTATCCGAGCGATTCGGGGTTTACGGGAAAAATTTTAAATTCCGCACGTCCGAGGGACACCACGGGAATGATCCCCAACACGAGCCTTGTACTTCCCCTTTCGGGCCATCATTCTAACACAATGGAAGTGGATTGGGAGTGTTCTCCCATAAATCTTGCGTGTCTCCTTTGTTCGAAGTCTTGTTGGTGTAAGCTCGAAGTAAAGTTAGCACGTAACATAAGCATTGTTGTGTTCGTTGGTTTAGAAGAGGATGAATCGTCTTCGAAGCGCTATTCCGCACGCCTTTACTCGTTGGGAAGGTTTAGCAACACGGCTTTGGCCTAAGCCTGGTTGTTGTCGTGCGCGTGGTCTTGGGGCTTAGAACGCAAAAAATTCGAAGTCACTAGGACTCGTGACATTCTTGGTATCATAGCGCGGTTCGAGGGAACGTGACATCATCCACATCAATCTTCAAGCCACCACCAAGCTTAAACATGGATGAGGAAGAGCAGACGCATACTCATGAAGAACCACGGGAAGAAGGAGTCGAAGAGGTCCCGGAGAGGACCCACTCTCGTTGGTTACAACTCGCTGAGGCCTAAGGTAAAACGATCTTGAGCTTGCTAACAGAACTAGGACAATACGTTGGTTTCTTACGGGCCAAGCCGAAGATTTGGGCCACCAAGTTTTAGCTGTGCGACATGAGCGTCGAGATCGTGGGCGACCTCGCGACAAAGTTCGACCACTTGGAGGAAACCACAAAGCAGACCTTCGAACTCATGACGCGGCGCCTCGACGAGGAGATTGACGCCAGCGTTCGGCATCGGGCGTATCTCGATGCCGACGTTAAGGTGTTGTGTGATGCAATAGCACACACTAGTACAAAAATGCACATATGCGCCAGTTATTACGGATAATAGGAGTCGGTTTTGTGTCGACGCACATAGCATCGAAGCACATATACGACATAAATGGCGTCACTTTATAAGCGATGCGGCATGATTATAGGCGCCGATTGTTATATGTGAACCGACGTCTATTGCTTGAAATTTTGTTTTTATGGGCGTCGGTTATTGGCGTCTGGTTACGTAATAGGCGTCGGTTGTTAGCTAAGAACATGTCCCGCTTTTGCTCTTTCTTTTTTAATATTTTCCATAATTTTTCCACGCCATCCAACCAAATATCACAACAAACACAAGCGAATCAATTACACATAAAACATTAATGATTCTTACATACTACATCAAATCACATACATTATCAGCTTTTATTGCAAATCAAAGAAAGTTTTAACAACGAAAGCAATCAAACTCAACACTACATGCCACAAACGTCCTTAAAGTGCTCGGCCCGCAACTCTCGAATTTCATTAATCGACGCGTTGTTGTAATGATGCCATCTAACATCTATAAATGTTAAATATATAATTAGAAAACAAAAAACAATTATAAGAAGAATCAATTGAAATGATTGACAGATATTTGAAACTTCATACATTTACCAAGTTATTGTTGCTCTCGTCTCCGACGCATCTGATAACGTCATATATGTATCGCATGTTGTAGTGGCCTGACAATTAACTACAGAACGGTTGTCGTGGGCACTAAGTTTCAACAAACAATAAAATAGCGCATTTTAATTCGATATCAATGAAATGTTTTATTAAGAAATAATACTTGCAAAAATCATACAACAATACGAACATTGCATCCTCTCGAATAAACATGGGATGTCTTCTTCTTAGTTTGCAAGATGCTTGCGGCCGTCTTATTTCTCTGAAATTCAAAGGTATTGAACGGGATGATTTTATATATAATGAAATTTTAAAATTAAGTTAGATTTTTTAAAAAAACTCACGTATTTAGGCGTTCACAGATCGCTATATTACGAACACCGACCTTTGGTGCCAACAGATCGAACACATCTACGGTGTTCGTAGCAACATCGATCACCAACATAATCCAACGATGCCTGATTAAACATAAAATATCATGTACCACATAAACTTTTAATATAAATATATAATAAAAAATTAATATGTTCTCACCCTTCGCAATAAGGAGCAAAAAAGAAAGCCGACGACTGGAAAGCGTCTCTATGAGCCGCAACCATGTATTCAAGCTCACTACCGGGATTTTCATCAAGGCCCAAGTAACTCAGACGACTCGGATTGTAGCACTTAAAATCCGAAGACTCTTGAAGATACCTACAATTTAATATAAAAAAAGTTTATACAAAAAATTATAATAAAATTTATAATAAAGATACCTCATGAAGAGTTGAATCACCCCTGAATCCAGACCCTGAATGGATCCCAAATGTCCTTAACGTCGACAAAAGCCTGATAATTCTCACGTCTTGGATTATAAAATACATCTTCCATAACGAACATGAAAGTTGTATGTTGTCGATCATCCAGAGACGAAATGGTCTCGAGGAGATAACGACAATGCTCGCCTAAACTATCCATGACACTTTGGTTAAGAGGTGTGATATCACTCCCTCCAGCTTTCAACGGCGTTGTCCTTTCCGTAAATAACTCTGTGTTGGTGATCGACGTGTCTGTATATGAGAAACAAACTTTAGTACAAAAATGTTTTAACGAATCAATGTATTTATATACATTGTTTTTTCTTACAAGGGCTTTCGAAAAAATGATAACTCTTTAGGCCACTGTACGTAGCTACTATGTTCATCTCCTAGCGTCATCAGCTCCGTGGTTGGTACCGGAAGGTGGACCTGCTCCTTACCGATAGCAATGATATCGACGAAAAAACAATGTTCCGTCCCAACAGAGACTCCATGAACTTTCGAACGTCCCTCGACGATCGACCCAACAACAACAACCTCTAACACCCCGTCGATGTTAAGAGTCACTCGTACCTTAGGATACTATACGATTTAAAAATATATAATTAACACCAATATTATACGAGATAAGTTAAATTTTAACCACATTATATTTTACGGTCACGTTCATCGACGTGGGAATGGATCAAATGACCGAACCGCGAGAAATTCTAACAGTACTGGGAGATACGACGTTCGCTTCATGCTCAAATGGAGGTACTGAAAGTCCCATTTGAGTTAATAGGGCCCTCATTCGATCCCTCAACCGATCCTCCATCCAAGCCCCCATCTCGACCATCATCTCCCCCCTTACCCGAGCCTCCATCTCGGCCATCATCTGTCCCCTCACCCGAGCCTCTATCTCGGCCGTCATCTGATCCATGGAGGTACTAGTCGAGCGTCTCAATCCCCCGGACGGGTTTCTAAATACACCTTTGAATCGTCCCGTGTTTTCCCACTCATCTGACTCTCTCGGGATGATCGGGTTTTCCGATAGCAGTTGACAGCGCATCGTGTTGCCTGACCGGGACAAATTCCCCCTGACGTTTGATAAACGTATTTTCGTACGTTTATTAAGTTATTCTCGGGAATATTAGAGTCGTTTTGTGTGATTATTGGTGTGTTTACTTGTGTTTACGTTTTTGTAGAACTTCAAGACGATAATAGAAATAAACCGAACGAAAACGGACAAAAACGAGCACAATTAGTTGCGGGAAATTTTTCATGGCCATGAAAAATAGAGTAGAAGCTATGAAGAAGCAGCAAGAAGCTAGATGTAGTTGCTGGAATTTTTTCGTGGCCATGAAAAATGGAGTTTAGGCCATGAAGAAGAAGCAACAACCTCCATTCATCAAGTTGGAATCCATCATGGCCGTGAACAATCGAGGACAAGCCGTGAAAGATATCTGAAAGTGTAGAATTCGACCCCGACTCTTTAACGGCCGTGAAGAATACTTACGAGGCCGTGAACACCGCCGACTTAAGCTAAATCTTTCGGATTTCGACCCATTAAGCGGAGATATCATGTCAATTATAAATACCAACCCTAAAGGACAAAAAAGGGAGGAGAAAAAGACAAAAAAGAACCCTAGAAACAGGACAAAGGGAATTTGCGAGATCAATCAAGCGAAGAACGCGGAGATCAACCCGAAGCCGAATCGTAGTGGAGATTATGTTTTCTTTATCGTTATTTTCGTTATTCGTTGTTCTTTCTTTTCACATGAGTAGCTAAATCCCGTTGTATTTGAGATTGGATGAATCCTAGCGAGATAGAACCTATGTTTTGAATATTTTATCTTCGTTTTTATTAATATTATGATTCCTTTACGAACTATGTTTGGTTTCAGTTATGTCTATGTAATCGGAGTCATTTATTTGTCTTAATTAAGTCTATGTAACTTAAGATAAATTCCGGAAAATCGTAAGCTACGCTCGGAAGAGATGCGAATGATTAGACCTCTCGTAAGCGAACGGAATAAAATTCAACGCTAGAAATAGGTTGAACTACCCCGCCAGATTAGAGTCAAATCTAATAGTGGAATTCATCGTGTGTTAATGCGATTCTATGAATTATAGTGAGGGAAGCTTGCCCGACTATTAATTTTTTAGGATTAGTTGTTCGCGTGTTTATGTGATTATGAAAGTTACGTCCAGTTACATGAATTCGTACGAATGATTTAGAAATTATCACGGTCTAATAGTTAGTAAAATCTTCGTAAGGGTATGTTTAGCAATTTCGATCGAGCTATGGAGATTCAAAGTCTCAAATACGCTTGTTTTCATAAAGTCATCTTTATCGTTTATTTCGTAATTTTTATTTAATTTGTTATTTACGTTTTCGTACAACAAATCAATCTTTTTCACTAGAATATTTAAACAACGGTTTTCTTAATCGCATAGTTCCTTTGGGTTCGATACTCGAATATTTCACCGACTCTATACTACTTGCAATAGGTGCACTCGCCGATTGAGCGTAGAATAGTTTCTATATTATTTGTTTTACAAATATTTTTTGGCGCCGTTGCTGAGGAACTGTAGAAATTAGGAACACTTTAGTTCATTATTCTAGCTATTATTATTATTATCTTCATTATTATCATTATTATTATTTATGAACATCATTACGCGGAGATTTGGATTTCGAAAACGGATCACTTCTGATCGAATTTCAAAAACATCAAACAACAAGTGTTTAAATTCTCCTTGTTGGATGAAATCCAAATCCAAATCCGAGCAGTTGTCGAACGGGTGATTTGGAGGAAATCCGGATTTCAAATCGAAATCTAGGAAGCCAAATGGACCATTAAGGAAATCGTGCCTCACACAAGCTACGGAAATTCCTTACAGTTTCACTTCGCATCTTCTTCATTTCTATCAATCTTAAGACATATTCTTTAGAAGATGTGGAACACCAAAGTACACGCTGAAAACTCGGTTAACTCTGCTCCGACGACCTCTGCTCCGAAGAACATTATGACATCCCCTATTTAACCAATTACCATGCCACCCGCCAGCCATATGGAGAGCCATGATAATTTGTCGGAACAACATCGACGTTCAAGGAGTGGAAACAAAAGATGCTTTTCTACCTCAAGACGCTCAATCTAGAAAGGTTGCTTACTTAAGTTTCACCTAAAATTCTCAAAGGTGTTGTTGATGTTGCAACTCATTCTTTGGTTGATGCGTGGAAACATGCAGATTTCTTATGCCGTAATTATATTCTTAATGTGATTCATGATACTAATACAATACATATTGTGGAGTCAACTAAGAAATATTATTTGTCGGACAGTTCCTTGATCATAAAATGTTGATTTAAAGACTATTATCGATCAAGTGCAGGAAATTCAATTGAGCTTGCTGTCGTGGTTTCGAAAATAAACATTGTCGGGACACCGGGGCCACAAGACATGTGTAGCCCACCACTTCTTAGTTCAAGGAGAAAAGATCTACATGGAAAACTAAAATTTTGCTTCCATCGAGGGAAACGAGGATGCTCTACTCAAGATAACTTCTAACTATGTAGCTAAAAGATGTGTTGCACATGCAAAAGATTCGTAAGAACCTTGTCTCGGGCTCTTTGTTGAACAATCACGGGTTCCGCTTGTAATAGAGTCGGACAAAGTTATCCTGTAAAAATCGAGAATGTTTTTAGGAAAGGTTAAGCTACCGAAGAACTGTTCAAACTTACTGTAATGAATGTTGTCAACGACATGAATGAAAGTGCTAGTTCATTTACTTGCTTGAATGTTATATCTTGTGGCATGGTAGATTAGGTCCGTTAATTTTGATTCGATACGTCGATTAATTAGCTTGAATCACATTCCTACATTCAAAATCAATTCAAAACGTGCGCTAAAGAGACAAGGTTATCGTTTCCAATGGTAGAAAGAAGCACTGAACCAATAGTTTAATGATGAAACCTTATTGAGTGTGTTTGAGGTTAATTCAGAGGAACATATGGAATTTATTGTATGTGAGGCTTCAATGGCAGGGCTCGATTGGGAGTTGCAATGGAAAAAAGAGATACGATTAGGAGAACATGTTGATGCCTAACCGATAGAGATTGAACAACCTAATCTTGACAACCTACGCAACCTGATCATGAACATCATGGCCCTGAAGTTACAACTAACCTCCCTCATGATCTTATTGTATATGAACCTCAAAGGAAGAAATGGCCATAACAGCAGCTAGATGATTTGGTTTGAGATCTCAACAATCTTCTGTTAGAGAAATTTGTACAAGAAGCAGGACTACGAGCAGAGTAGAGATAGATAGGCTGAAACATTAACTAGTCAAGCTCATGAGTTGTCCGATGATCGAGATGATGATAGTATAGATTGATCCATCTACTGAAGGGGAATCCAATGATACAGATGAGGAGTTTGAGACATCTTATGTTGATGAATCTGATGTTGCTGAAGAATTCGTTTGTATGGCTGATAGTTTTGAGTCTAATACATGGCATAAGTGGTCAGAAACCATTGGAGATCTTCTTATATGCCTTATGTAAGTGAATGGTTCTAAGTTGAAAGTGTAAAAAGGCATATGGTTTGAATATTCACACAATTATATTTTATTAGAGATGACCGTCTTTTGGCCTTCCTAATATCAACCTTCCTCAAATGAGGAGAAGCATTGGAATACCTTCCAGAGCATGGTGAGCCAAAAAAGGGAGGAGATAAAGTGGAGTTTAAGATATCAAGACCTACGATCATAAATTGAAGACTTGCAAAGTGGTCTAAATGCACAACAAGTGAGAGACTAAGAATGTATTGACGCAACCACAAGAAAAGAAAAAGAGAAAGGAATCACAAAAAGGAGGTTTTTCCTCGCAGCCCACAATCGTCATCAGCTCCATCATCATCCCTTCTGTCAGCTTGGTTCTGTTTTTAAAGGGATAATTCTTTGTTTTGTAATGCAATGGTATTGCTAGTAACCGTGTTTTGCTGAACACCTAAGCTGTTGTGCTTATTTTACATGGGTAATGAAGCTGCTCCTTGAATGTGATTTCGCTCCTTGAACATCTAACCATTCCGCTCCTCGCTTTGTTATTAAACGTGTTCTCTAATGGAATGGTTATTTTATATTTTGTTTGTGTTTAATGAATGATTCGTTAATGATTTTATGTCCGTAGTGTTCAATATTTTATTTTCATGAACAATAAATTACAACAACTGAATTACAGTACTTGAATCTATAATGCACAACCATTCTAATGCAACTGAATTTGCTACTTGAACAATCATAACATCTCATCAATTACAACATCAACCAAATTACATTGTAATTTGCTACTTTGAACACAACAATTACAACAACAGGCAACATAATAACAAATATTTTAGGCATCCACTTAGACTATTCGCTACCTCTTTAACCAAACTTTTCTCCTCCTCGAAAGTTTTCTTCAAATCTTCAGTCGCCTATTTCATCTGATACACTGGAGTATCCAATTCCATTTCTCGAAAATCTCCTGCGCCATCACTACCATAACCAATGATGTGCTCAAAACTTACCCATATGAAGAAATTACATGGTGATCATTTGATATAAGGAACGCTTTTGTTCTTCACCATTTCTGAAATCTTCAAAATCGGCCTTACTTCCGTCATAAGAACACTTTTGAGCTCTTAAGTTTAGAACACATGGGCGTTAGGTTGTCACCGTTGAAGAATTCCCATGCAAATAATCTTTCATCTTTAACATAGAGCAGTCTTTAAGTCGAGATACACACGAAAAACAGTCAAAGGCACAAACACAAACACACACACACAAAGAACAGATAATGAAACAGTGACAGATTCCAGCATAACAATCAAACAAAGGTACACACAAAGAACACCCAAGATTGAACTTTATGTACAACAATGGAGCCCAGCCGAAACCTCATTCCTAGGACCGTAAACATCAAGAATAGTTATCCAGTTTCAAGTAGATTAACGGACAAGCGACAACTATTTTCAACAAACAGATAAAATTCAAGCATATTTACCTCAATCGCTCTTTGAACATTGCAAATTGACTCCTCGAATCGAATTGAAAGGAGGCGGCGATCCGGGTTAGTGCATTGAGTTCATTTCTCCTTTGATTTCTTTTTGTTTCTTAGCTTAGAGATCTTTGAACACTTTTTTTTGGGTATGAAAACATTCATTACCACATGCTCAAATGTTAGGCTTTACAACTCAAGTACCCTTACCAACTATGCCTCTACTCTATCATCAACAAAACTGAGCTATTAATTTTCGATCATAATCAGACTTCATAATCCTACTACAACCAATTAATCTCGCTTTCATTCCATGATGGATGTATAGGGCTGTAACACTGGGATTCAAGCTACCATTCTGATCGAGCTAAGATTGGGCAAATTGATAGAGACGATAGAGCGAGCAGAGAAGAACAGAAATTAGAAGTTTGAAGTCAATTTTTATCGATAATAATCTATATTGTACATTAATGAACTATAGGTATTTATATGCTAATCGAACAGTTAAACGAGCTAACCAATTAATAACAAATTAACTTATGCTCCAGCTGTACAATAGATTCCAGCTGTACTGCCATGTCACGCTGTCACGTTGGATCATCTTGTATCTCTTCAGCCCCTCCCCAAGTTGGTGATTGATGATAATCCTTCAATCCCAACTTGCCGGTAAGAAAATGAAACTGCGGGGCTGCCAACGCTTTTGTAAAGATGTCTGCTAACTGCCGCGAAGAGAAAACGTGATGAAGTCCAAGAAAACCAGCCTTGTAATTATCTCAGACAAGGTGGCAATCAAGCTCAATATGTTTCGTGCGCTCGTGGAACACTGGATTTTCTGTGATGTGAATGGCAGCTTTATTGTCGCACCAAAGGGGAATTGGTTGAGCTACTGAAATGTGAAGATCCTGTAAAAGATATGTGATCCACTTAAGTTCACACACGGTTGAAGCGAGGCTGCGGTATTCTGCTTCAGCAGAGGATCGAGAGACCGTTGATTGTTTTTTTGTCTTCCAACTAATGAGCGAATTACCCAAAAAAATACAATATCCTGTTAGTGATCTGCGAGATATGTGGCAAGAGGCCCAATCTGCATCACTATATGCTTCAGGAGAAAAATTATTTCTGGCAGGATAAAATAAACCAAGAGAAGGATATGTCTTGAGATACCGACGAACCATGATCATCGCTGACCAATGTCCCGCGCGAGGCTCGTGTGTAAATTGACTTAATTGCTGGACTGCATACGTAATATCAGGCCTTGTAAAGCCAAGATATAGCAGCTGACCTACAATAGTGCGGTACCTGGAAGGATTGTCTAGTAGAGGGCCACTCTCTGCGTCATTCGGGAAGAAAAAATGTCGAGGTAATGGAGTACTTAGAGGTTTAGCTCCAGTGAGTCCTACGTGTTGAAGAAGATCCAATATGTATTTTCTGTGATTAAGGTAGATCCCAGCAGAAATTTGTACCAACTCAATGCCAAGAAAGAAGTGGGCTGCTCCAAGGTTTTTGATGGTAAAAGCATCATCAAGAAATCCTTTTACTCGAATGATTTCTGCAGAAGACGAACCTGTGATAAGAATGTCATCCACGTACACTAGTAATGCCAAGAAAAATTTCTGCCCTTTTAGGATGAATAGACAATGATCATGTGGTGATTGAAGAAAGCCATATTCTTGCATCTTCGAAGTGAACTCAACATTCCATTGTCGGGAGGCCTGCTTGAGTCCGTACAATGAATGTTTCAGCTTGCAAACTTGATTAGAATGAATAGCATAACCTGGTGGAGGCTGCATATAAACATCCTCATTAAGAAAACCATGGAGAAAAGCATTATTTATATCAAGTTGCTCCAAGGACCAACCATAGGCTGCTGCAAGAGCTATAACTAGCCAAACTGTAACCGGTTTCGCAACAGGCGAAAACTATCAAAGTAATCAATTCCTTCCACTTGGTTGTATCCTTTAGCAACTAGCCGGGCTTTATGCTTTTCAATTATTCCATCAGCTCTGCATTTTACTTTGAAAACCCATTTGCATCCAATGGTTTTCTTCCCTTCAGGTAAAACAACAAGATCCCAGGTTTTATTTGCTTCAAGCGCCTCGATTTCACTTTGCATTGCAGCGAGCCACTCTGGACTGTTTTTGGCTTGTTCATCAGTGTGGTTCTTGGACATTTTCAAGGTTAGCCAAGAAACATATATGATCATGTGATAGTGCAGGATTTATATAAAAGGGATAAGTATGAGGTGTATAGGGAGAAGAATGTACCAGGCTACACTGTTGGTGAGCTGCTTCTCGGACTTTCATACTGTTAGAAACATAATCATTCATCCAAGCAGGAGTACCTTTAGCTCTAGAACTGCGTCTAAGGGAAATATTTTCTGGTTCAAGGTGATAGTTATGGGTGGTTGGTTCTGTAGGAAGAGGTAGACTGTTCTGATTTTCAGAACTTTCCTTGTACAAAGGTTCTGCTGGTTGATCAGGGTTTGTATTTGAGGGTGAATCATGTACTATATAGGTAGGATCAAATCATCTGGACTGTGATTGGTGTTTCCTGAATTTTGATGAGGGGCTAAAAAAGGAAAAATATTCTCATGGAACACAACATCTCTTGAGGTGATGACAGTGTGTGATGACAAATCATAAATTTTATAACCCTTTTGTCCTAGAGGATATCCCAAAAATATTCCTTTTATGGCTCGGGGTGCAAGTTTATCTTTGTGTGGGATGGTGTTTGTGGCGAAACAAAGGCAACCAAAGACTTTTATGTGACTAATATCTGGAGGCTTATTGTGTAGGACTTGATAGGGGCTATGCCATTTTAACACGGGTGATGGTAACCTATTTATGAGATAAGTAGCAACAAGAAGAGCGTCTCCCCATAATTTTTTTGGAAGGTTAGACTCAAACATGAGGGCTCTAGTAATTTGTAAAAGGTGTTTATGTTTTCGTTCGACGACTCCGTTTTGTTGAGGTGTATATGGACATGTTTTTTGGTGAATAATACCTAGTTCCATGAGAAGATTTTGGCAGCTATGGCTCAAAAACTCTGTTCCATTATCAGTTCTTATTTGTTGAACTGTTTTCTGGAACTGAGTTTTGACCATTGAGAGGAAGTGCTTTAGGTATGTAAGAGCTTGTGATTTGAAGGTCATCAAGAAAGTCCATGTGCTTCTACTAAAATCATCTATGATGGTTAGGAAAAAATATGCACCATTATATGTAGCATGTTTGTATGGCCCCCAAATATCTGCGTGTAGAAGTTCGAAGCATGAAATAGAATGGATAGAACTAAAGGGAAATTTTTGTCTATGTTGTTTTGCGATAGGACAGATTTGGCAATTTTCAGAAGGTTTTCTTTCTGGTTTGAGGAATGAAAAATGATTCATGACATCATAGGAAGGGTGTCCCAAACGGCTATGCCAAAGTACATGATCAGATTGGCTTATTTTATTTGTAAATGACACTGGAATAGCAGTACCTATAGCTGAAAGACACTTGATCCTGCTTAGATTGAAAGCTTCTTCATCCAGTATGTAAAGTCTGTTCACAGCTCTCCCAACAGCAATGATCTTTTTAGTCGATTGGTCCTGTAAAACACAGTAGTTAGCACAGAAAAAAGTGTCAACACCACTGGTTTGGGCAAGCTTATTTACTGAGATTAAGTTGAATTTAAAGTCTGGTACATGAAGGACTTCAGGCAAAAGAAAATTGTTTTTGAACACAACGGTTCCTGTGTTTTTAATGGACTTAATAGTTCCATCTGGTAGGTAAACTGGGCAGAAATTGGGTATTGGTTTACATGATTTCATGATACTTTTGTCATGACACATATGGTTAGTGGCTCCACTATCCAATATCCATGAACACACTCCTAGAACATGAGCCGAGCTGAGAATTAAGTTGTACTTTATACCTAAGAAATCTCCAAAGTGAGCACAATTAACCTCATTTGTTTGAACCTGAGCTTCTGCCTGTTTTCCCTTCAGAAGCCTCCCAACTTCACGTTGCAAAACACTTAGATTGTTCATGACCATTTCTAAATCACTGATGTTGTCTTCTTTGGTCTCAAGAGGTGTGCCAGCAACATTCATTGCTCTATTTTGTGCATTTCTATTTTGCAAAACATTCGCTGCTGGTTTATAATTCGATCCAGTCATTTGAGATTTCCCTTTTTTGTCTTAAAATCTTCCCACCACTCTGGAAAGCCATGCAGCAGAAAACAACCATCCGTATTGTGTCCATTTCTCTGACAATGATTGCACCATAGTCTCCTTTTCTCTTCTTTGCTCATAACAGGTGTTCTGCCCATGTCTCTTTTCTGTGCCACAAATGCAGAATTCTGCCCCAACTCACTATGAAACATGCTCGCCTTCTTCTGGTTCTCAACATTCAACACCATAGAGTAGGCTTTATTTTCATCCGGTAGTGGTTCAAGCATAAGAATATGATTTTTAACCCCTTCATATACATCACTTAGCCCCATTAGGAACTGTGTCAACCTGTTCCTATTTTCTTTCTTTTCAATAGCATCTTTAGCAGCACAAGTACATTGAACCGGAGGATCGATATGATTAATCTCATCCCAACATCTCTTAAGCTTTGTGAAATAGAGATCCAAAGGCAAATTCTCTTGAGTGATAGAAACAATTTCCTTTTGCAGATTAAAAATCTGAGGAGCATTAGAAGTGTCGTACCTCGATTTCAATGCTTCCCAAAGGACTTTCGCATTCGACGCAAATGCATAACCTGCTGCAATTTCCTTGGACATCGAATTCAAGATCCATGACACAATCATGAAATTTACCTGCTCCCAAGCTCCATGATTTGGATATGTTCTCGCTGGTTCACTGATTTCTCCATTGACGAACCCTAGCTTTTTCTTTGCTCCTAATGCTACCTTCATCGCATGACTCCAGGAGGCGTAATTATCTCTTGTCAACAGATTTGTGACGAGAATTGCACCTGGAGAATCCGATCCGTGAAGCTCATACATAGCAGAGTAGTTTGGATTGGAATTTCCGCCAGCAGACATGTTCGCAAATTAATTGTTTTTCAGAAATTACAAGGATGAAGGATAGAAATCGATTCACAGCTGCTCTGATACCATGATCGAGCTAAGATTGGGCAAATTGATAGAGACGATAGAGCGAGCAGAGAAGAACAGAAATTAGAAGTTTGAAGTCAATTTTTATCGATAATAATCTATACTGTACATTAATGAACTATAGGTATTTATATGCTAATCGAACAGTTAAACGAGCTAACCAATTAATAACAAATTAACTTATGCTCCAGCTGTACAATAGATTCCAGCTGTACTGCCATGTCACGCTGTCACGTTGGATCATCTTGTATCTCTTCAAAATCGGCCTTACTTCCGTCATAAGAACACTTTTGAGCTCTTAAGTTTAGAACACATGGGCGTTAGGTTGTCACCGTTGAAGAATTCCCATGCAAATAGTCTTTCATCTTTAACATAGAGAAGTCTTTAAGTCGAGATACACACGAAAAACAGTCAAAGGCACAAACACAAACACACACACACGAAGAACAGATAATGAAACAGTGACAGAGTCCAGCATAACAATCAAACAAAGGTACACACAAAGAACACCCAAGATTGAACTTTATGTACAACAATGGAGCCCAGCCGAAACCTCATTCCTAGGACCGTAAACATCAAGAATAGTTATCCAGTTTCAAGTAGATTAACGGACAAGCGACAACTATTTTCAACAAACATTGCAAATTGACTCCTCGAATCGAATTGAAAGGAGGCGGCGATCCGGGTTAGTGCATTGAGTTCATTTCTCCTTTGATTTCTTTTTGTTTCTTAGCTTAGAGATCTTTGAACACTTTTTTTTGGGTATGAAAACATTCATTACCACATGCTCAAATGTTAGGCTTTACAACTCAAGTACCCTTACCAACTATGCCTCTACTCTATCATCAACAAAACTGAGCTATTAATTTTCGATCATAATCGGACTTCATAATCCTACTACAACCAATTAATCTCGCTTTCATTCCATGATGGATGTATAGGGCTGTAACACTGGAATTCAAGCTACCATTCCCATTGGACCTGGAGCTTCAAACATTTGTCTTTGTTTTAGTTCAGTTTTGTAGCAACTGCAAACCGAAACTGATTCAAGTACGAAATTTTGAAGATTTAAAATTGGAATTAAGCTACAGTCTATAATACTTAATGCTAAAGCTGCGACGAACAAAGCGTTAAACATGAGCTTATCTTATTAAGGAAAAAAGCAGAGCCACGTCAAAGCACAAGAACAAAGTCCCATTTTGGTTAATTCATTAAATGCGACGACAGAAGTCTGCTCAAGGGCAATATTGGAAAGAAGTCTCCAACGCCTAACTTAATTATTATTATTATTATTATTATTATTATTACTATTATTATTACTATTATTACTATTATTATTACTATTATTATTATTATTATTAGCAACAACAACAGTAGTAGTATCATTTGCGAAAAACTTATCATGCCTCGACTTTTAATTTCGAAAAAGGACAATTTGTCACTGAATTTCAAAATCAAAATCAACCGAAATTAGTGTATTTTCCAATGAATAATTTGGAGCAAACAAGGATTTAAATCGAAATCCAGGTATCCACGGCCCATAAGAACGGAATTGGGCCCTACGATTCATTACAATGGGCGAGATTGTCGCAGTGCCTAAGAGACGCTAAAGGCCGACGACGGGATTGTTGCGCTACTCGACGGAAATCAACGCGCAAAGAAAAGAACAGAACACACACCACTTCAATCTTTTTCGCGAAGCCAAAATGACGATGATTCGAAGGTTTTGCTGCGACGATCTGCTCCGGTTTGCTTCTGTGAACCTCGACCACCTAACTGAAACCGTTAGTTCGTTTTTCATTTCTCCATCGTCGATTCTGTGGTTTTAGGGTTTCACTTCAGTTGATGCAAAGTCTTACTAGAGCAAATACCAATTGCAGTTCAACATGTCGTTTTACATGACCTACTTGGCTCGTTGGCCTGATTACTTCCACGTCGCAGAAGCACCTGGCAATCGTGTCATGGGCTACAGTGAGTTGCCCTCTTTTAAGTTTCTGAAATTCAATCGTTGTTGTAAATCGTAAATTGCACCTTTTCTCGAATAATGAATGTAAATTCCCTTTTCGTGCTGGTTTTGTTCTTTTTTTTTCACTGAATCCGAGCTCTATTACTCGTTGCGATGCTCAGGAATTGATATAGCAACTACTAGTTTGCTAGCTGAGCTGAGCCTCTTAATGAATGGCATTCGCTTCACAAGGTTTTAAGTTATCATTGTTCTGGTTTCAGCCTGCACTTTGCAACCTGTTATTGGATGACATGAAAATACACACACAGTGTAAGAAACAATGAATTGGAAGTATGAAGAAATCTTGGATTGCTTGTTCAGTAGTTACCAGGGGTTTTTGAGATGATTAATAAAAGAAAAATGGCAAAACAAAAATACAAGTGGAGCATGAGGGTCATGAAACATTAGTTGTTTTACTGTTTATGTTTAAATCTTGTGTATGTCTTCATTACAGCGGCATCTGTTTCTTTTGTGGGATGTTGCAGTTATGGGAAAGGTTGAGGGACAAGGAGAGTCATGGCATGGTCACGTCACTGCAGTAACTGTGGGGCCTGAATTTCGAAGGCAACAATTAGCCAAGAAACTAATGAATTTGCTTGAGGAAATCAGCGATAAGATGTAAGAAGTCTGTGCTTTTCTTGCTTTAGCTCTATGCCCTTCTCTTTTGATGCTCTTTTGCAAGCATTTGCTTTTTCCCCTTCCATTTTCTACGTTTATTCGATGTCTTCAGTGAGATGCCCAACACGTTGCACCTTTCTCACTGACAAGTTCAAAGTTCACACGAGTTTTTATCAGTATGCTTAAAGAGTGCATCTCCTGTCATGTTGCTTATACAAGCATGTGCACATTTCTTTTCATCTTTTACAGCAAATTTTCGTAATAAGGTTGCTATTTAATTTGTAATGAATATGTTACTATGCAAAGAGTAGCTGTTTTTAAGCTTTGGAAACTGTAAGACATGCTTCTCATTTACAGTGACAAGGCCTATTTCGTCGATCTTTTCGTGAGAGCTTCAAATACACCTGCCATCAAGATGTATGAGAAGGTAAGAGAAAAGTTTATTGCTATTTGTGCTCTGTGAGAACCGTTTAATCGGAAAATTTTCCCTTATTCGATTGATCAGTGTCAAAGGCAAAACCACCTAAAATAATTTTCTTGTGTTTCTCTTTCCTCAGCTCGGCTATGTCGTCTACAGGCGCGTGCTTCGGTATTACTCTGGCGACGAAGATGGCTTAGGTGAGTTGATATCTAACCCAGAAAGGTTAAACATTTGACCCTCGATTGTTTCCGTATCTGAACTGTAATTTGTAATTAGCTTTCTTTTTTTCTCCTTTCTTTTTTGTTAGACATGAGGAAAGCACTTTCGAGGGATGTGGAGAAGAAATCTGTTGTACCTCTCAAACGGCCGATCACGCCAGATGAACTCGAATTTGATTAAATATTAATCGATGGCTACGATGTTTCTATGAAGTCGGTTATTATGTTGTGTTACCAGTTCATCGATATGTAATTGGTAAATCAATGACCTCAATTTTGACCCAAAAAAAAAATGAAAAAGTCAATGACTTCTAATGCAACTGCATGGTTGACTCTTCTATTGTCTGTTACTCCTGCAGTTTTATTTTTACTAACTTCAGGGGGAATTTAAGTTTCTTACTTTGTTCGGTATCAGCTATCATATCAAGAATGGTATCTTACTGTATAACATTCATTGTCATTAGTCCATTTGCCTGTTAATCTCATTTGTCTTGAAACTAGTATTTGTTTATATAATTAATGTATCGTACTTTTTTTAAGTATAACGCATTTGACTTGAATATTATGGGAGTTAGATTAAAGCAAACGATAATTGGTATCCGTTGTTGCGTGTGTGTAAACTGTAATTTCATATTACATATCGAATCTTTGTGACGTATAATTTCTTGGATAAATTAGGAAGCGGGCCTTGAGCCTATCTGTTAAGATCCATTAGAGGTGGTTTTTTATCTTTGGAACATGACAAATATACAAGCTACATAGTCCAACAAGCAATTTGAATAAAATTGAAAATTGAATATGGACGGAATCTCTATCTAAAGAGAAACCAACATGCAGGATCTAAAAAGAAAAAGAACCAAGAGAAACACAAGATTTAAAAAATGGAGTAAGAAAAACTAAAGATTTTATTACAATAGTCTAAAATTCCATAGCTATGATTATCTTAACTTTTTTTCCAACTTGAACTACGGAACCTCGCCTTCTTCTGAATGGAAACTCCCATAAAGGGAATGACACTCCCTAATGAGTAGAAAAGTCACATAAGAAGAGATAAAAACTCCCAAATCATAAGAGTCCGGAACGAATATGAAAAAAAAATTTAAAGAAAACACACATTAAAACGGAGAAACAAAGAACAATGGCTCCCCCGACCTCCATTAATGGAGAAAGGGGAGAAAAGATTCCAGTTTTTGTTTTGTATTCTTTGAGAGAGAGGGGGAGGGAGGCAGGAAGGGAGGCATGGAGAGAGAGTTTTATGTGTGTTATGGGGGTGGTTTTTTAAGAAATTGAAAAGTCGTATGAAAGTCGATAAGCAAATCAGAAGGTACACCATTTCAATTCAAGTAGATATTCATAGACTATATTTGGGTAAAACAAATAAAGCAAGATATTTGATTATTTTATACATAAACCTCTCAAATTATATTTACAAAATAAAATATTACATTACACCTCACAAAAATCACATCTACCATTCAAATCAATAAAATAATCAAATCTAACTTTCACAACCTCCATTCTTACTTAGCAACCAATCATTTTACCTAACCACCATTCTAGATAATATACATCCACTTCTGTATTTTAATATTTCATAAAAAAATCTTGATAAAATTGAACCAGTTATTGCCTATAATGTATCATAAAATTATTTAGTTAAATTTAGCTTTTTTATAAATAAATATCCTAAGTACTATCAATTCAAATTTGGAAATCACACTCTTCTCTTTACACGACGAATTATAATATTATTTATTTGATTTCTTTCCGGGGGCATGTCTTATATTATTAGATTGTTGGTTTAAAAAACAACAGTACCAATTTAAGATGAACAAAAACCATATGAGGATCCGAAAAAAAAAAATGCCCGAGGAGAATAAACTAACAATTATTGGACACAACACACGCACGACAGGCCACAAGTGAACAATTATTACATCCAAATGCAAGCAATATCTATTGCAAGGGGACACCATCAAGAACAATGTATCGCACATAACAAGAACGCCGAACAAAACAATGTCAACAATCTTTATAATAAACACCAGGCAAATCCAACATATCTCAGATCAAGTTTAGCAAAGAAATCTAAGCAAAAAATGAGCAGAATGACAATAAATATTCCTATGTTGATCATCAAATTCCTCTTTGGGTTACTATTACCGTTGAATATTTCAAGCATCCCTAACACGGTCATCCAATCACAAACATGCGGTAACAGAACATACACTGCAAACGGCGCTTATGCAAAAAGTGTGGCCTATGTTCTCGCTGCACTTCTCGACGAGACTCCTTCTCAAAAGGGCTACGCTTACTATGCTATTTCTCCATACCCCACATCGCCAGCCTACGGGCTCGCAAAGTGCAACCCAACCCTAGCCAGTGCTTACTGTGCCGTTTGCTTGGTTTCGGCTCAGTCGAGTTTGACTGATGCGTGCGGTCTTCACATGAGCGGGCAAGTTACTTTGGAAGATTGCAGCATGAGCTACCAAAATAGAGCTTACTCTCATTGAACGTGATTGTGTAATGATGTTACTTGAATAAGTGATTTGTGTGGGATACTTGTAAGAATAATTAGCCCTGCAGTTCCTATGCTGTGAGGTCGCGATATGAGTTATAGACTCGGTGAATAAATTCTGAGACTAGTTCTTGTTATGTCAAGATTATAAATTCTTGGTGAATAAATTTATACTTGTAAGAAGGATTTGTGCTTGTTATGTCAAGATTATAATTACTTAGCTAGTATCTTGTAAGGATCCCAATCAACCCCGAAATGCCCCCACCCTATAAGCCTATAAGCCTTGTGGGGTCCTCTCTAAAACCAATTGGCAATAAAGGGAATGATCCACGAGCTTAAAGGAGATAACAATTATTCTGTCTAATAATGTAGGACTTGGGTTTGTACCCCAATAATCCTCCCCTCAAATTCAAGACCAACCGGGTCTTCTCCTCAAATGATAATCATCTTGTGCCGCCGTTTCTATCCAACGGGATCCGCTCTTTCGACACAAATCATCAATCATTAACAGAGGTCGAAGACACACATCAACATTATCTGGGCTCTCCTTCGGTTTAACTTTGATTCTTGATCGACGACCGATTTCGTCACGCTCGATCCACGCTCACCACACCATTTGTAAAGTTCCAATAAAACCTGAAAAGCTCCCTCCCTATAACCCTTGTGGGGTTTCTCTCTAAAACCAATTGACAATAGAGGGAGTGACCCACAAGCTTATAAGGAGATTACAGTTCTTGTATCTAATCAATGTGGGACTTAAGTTTGCACCCAACACATTTAGATTTTCGGGCCAGTGAAAATCTAATATAAAACCATGATAGTTCCCTTTTGAGAAAGTGTCGTTTCAGGACAATTTCTTATTACTTTTCCTTGTGTTCCATTTTGTTCACACTAATTTCTAAGGTATATGTTTATGGTTGTGTCGTATTATGTTGTCTATCTCCGTACTTGCGTTTGTGTCTTTTATTTTATTTTGTTTTATTTTCCATGAGTTCTACCCATCTTGTATTGTGAAGTTAATCAATTAAAGACTTTGTCGGTTTTTCAAGTTGAAGTCTTTCATAACTTGAGATAATCCATTGTTAGGCGCGTCTTTACAAGCGAACTTTCCTAAATGTGATTTGCACTCACAAGAAACAAAGGATATAACTGAACACCTTCACTGCGAAAAAATGTTCCAAATAGCTACCGCCAAATCCGTCGCAAAACCATTGCTGATCGTATTTTGCGACGGAGAGAAGTTGTCGAAATTCCCTCATCGCAAAACGTGATACGTCGCAAAAGCTGTTGCAACATTTGCGATGGAATGCTACTGTTGATATTAATGTTTTATTTTGTTTTCGTAGGTGGGCTTTTGGGCTACATTGGCTTTTGTTTTTGGGATGACCCGTGTAAGCATTAGTAGATTTTCTTTTATTGTGTCTACATGTGAACGATTTTGGAGCATTGAACGAAAATTAGAGTAGAACATAAAAACGATTGCAACCTTTGTTCTTCCACTATTCCACCAACACCTCAAATAAAACCTAAAAATCAGATTCTTAGCGAAGAATGCCCGTTTGTAGCCCAACATAAATGGTATCGAAGTTTGGATTAGGTGAGATTTCAAGTGGCAGTCTTCCATTGAAGTTGAAAAATGTATTTAGGAATTGAGAAGGGCAAAATGACTACGCAAGGAGGTTATTGGGCTCCGCTAGGTGGGCACGCCGCATTTGATGGTGAGAGGTAAGATTATTGGAGTATTAAGGTAAAGATACTCTTGATTTTACAAGATCTATGAGAGATTGTGGAAGAGGGTAATGTGAAAACGGAGAAAATTAAAGAAAAGAAAGATGAAAATGAGAATGTTGTGAAAGTCACGGTTTCAGATCTCGGCGAGAAGGAGAATAGAAAGAGGGATGCAAGAGCTCTCTATTAGATTCAAGAAGGCATCTCCAATAAGACTTCCGAGAATAATAGGAGCTTTTGAAAGAGGCATGGGCGATTTGCAAAAGGAATTCCAAGGCACGGATGCATTTAGAACCGTAAAACTCTTGGGCTTGAAAATTAAGTTCAAAATTTGCAAATGAAGGAGAAAGAGAATCCACAAGATTATTTCTGAAGAATTTGGGTAAAGAGTTACACGAAAAATCAGTTTTTGATTAGTTTCCCTTCCAAATATGAGAACTTTGTGACCGTTATTGAAGAAACCAGAGACCTCTCTACAATTAGTGTGCATGATATTAGGGGCTCTCTTGAGAGACACGAGAAAAGGTTGAATAGGCGTGGTGACCAAGTTTTTGAAAATGCCTTTCAACTAAGTTGAAAATGAAAGAGCATACTAACCAAAAGACGGCCACTAGAAATACCTTTCGTGGTGGCTATAGTGATGGTAGAGGCTGAGGGCGATTTGGAGGTTTGGCGATGGAGGTACTAGAGCTAGCAACCAAAGTGGGGAAGCTTAAGTATGTAACTTATGCAAGAAATTGGCCCACATAGAATAAGATTGTTGGAACAAGGGCAAGGTGCAATGCTACAACTGCAAAAAGTATGGCCATAACGAGAAGTATTGTAAGTTAATGAATGAGGAGCAAGCAAACTATACCGAAAAAAATAATACCGAGAAGAGAGGCGGTGGAAGCACATTCTATGCATGCCAATCAACGATTGACAATAAGGAAGAAGTGTGGTATGCTGATAGTGGATGTAGAAACCACATGACGGGTGATGAGTCAATCTTTCGCAAGCTTGATAGCACCACCACTACTCAAATTACAATGGACTACGGTGCGGTGGTAAAATTCAAAGAGATGCACGATTGTGGTTGCATCAAAGAAAGGTAGGATGTTAATCCATGAAGTATTGCACGTAACAGATTTGGCTCAAAATTCGCTAAGTGTTGGACAATTCATTGAGCAAGGTTATGCGGTTCACTTCGAGGGTGCGGCTTGTAAAATATTTGATCAAGTTGATAAGAAACGAAAATTGATGGTTGTGGTAAAAATGAAGAGGAATAGAAACTTTTCACTCACTATCAAGCCCGAAATAATTAATGCCTTAAAGGTTGGTGTAGAAGACAGATCATGGTTGTGACATAAGATGTATGGTCCTTCAAACTTTGGAGCTTGAAGTTGATAAGTAGGAAGAATATGGTGTATGTACTACCAAATTTAAAAGAGAAAAATGGGGTATGTGAGTCATGTGCTCTCAGCAAGATCTATCGAGAGTAATTTTTAAAAAGAAGGCGTGGAGATCCAAAGCGCCATTAGAGCTTGTTCACACCGATATTTGTGGTCCCACGAGCACAAATTCGCATGGTGGACCGATACTTCATCACTTTTATTGTTGATTATTCAGGAGTGTTGGGTTTATTTTTTAAGGCAAAAGTAGCAAGCACTTTATGTCTTCAAGAAGTTTCAAAGAATGGTGGAGAGACAAAGTAGTCGGTTGATAAAAAAATTGAAAGCGATAGAGGTGGTGAGTACAACTCTAAGGAGTTTGAGAAATTTTGTGAAAATATCAAACTAGAGAGACAATTGACGATTGGTTTAACACCGGAGCAAAATGGTCTGGTTGAGAGGGAGAATATGACCATTGTCGAAATGACTAGAACAATGATGAAAGAGAAGAGCTTACCATTGACCTTTTGGCCGGAAGCAAAATTCACGTCGATTGAGAGCAAGACTCTGTTTGAAGCTTGGACTGGATGCAAAAGGCTATCAACGAAGCATTTGAAGGTGTTCGGGTCCAGTTTCTATGCACATGTTCCGAAAGAATTGAGGCATAAGCTTGAAGATAATTGTGTAAAATGTGTGTTTGTTGGGTATATTATAAAGTCACAGAGCTAAGTGCTCTTTAAGAGAAACAAAATAATAGTGAGCCCTGATGTGATTTTTAATGAGAAAGGCAATTGAGATTGGAAAGAGAAATGAGTTGAAAGTGTGCCATTTCCAATTCAAAGTAATGCACTTAGAAAGCCAAGTGGTTGTGAGCATGATGTTGAAGAGGAAGGGCCATCATCTTCAGCTCAACGCCGGTAAGATTGAGGCGTTTAAGCGAAATTTATGCAAAATGGAATTTTGTTGTTGTTGAGTCGGTGAAATTTGAACAAACAAGAGAAGAAGTGCAGAGAAATGTCATGAAAGATTTGATAAAGATGATTTAAAAAAATCAGACATAAGAGGCTGTTGAGAAGCCAATAGAGAAAGATGTTGTTGAGTTAAAGTAGATCTACAAAAAAACTAACCCGGATGGTTCGGTTCAAAAGTACATGGCAAGATTGGTGGCGAAAGGATACAATCAACAATCCGATACGGTATTGACTATTAGGAGACATTTGCACCGGTGGCCCGACCTGAAACTATTCAATTGGTTATTGTTTTAGCGGCACACAGACGTTAGAATTTTTTGCAACTTGAATTGAAGTCGGCATTTTTGAATGGAGTGTTGAAAGAAGTGCATGTCAAGAAACCACAAAGATTTGTTGAAGGTGAAGAAAATAAAGTATAAAGAATTGTACGGATTGAAACAAGTCCCACGTGTATGGTACGAATATATTGATTCATACTTCTCCTACAAATTATTCAAGAGGAGTCCAAGTGAGCCAACACTTTATGTCAAGCAAGATAGAAATTTTATGCATCTTGTTTTTCTTTATGTTGATGACTTTATATTTACCAGCAATGATGCATGAGTTCAATAGTGATATATTGAAGAAATATGAGATAAATGATTTGGACCTGTTGTACTATTTTTTTGGGATTGAAGTTGACCAAAGGGCAATGGTGCATTTATTTCTCAAATTAACTATGCCCAAAATATTCTATTGAAGTTCAAAATGGAAGAGTGTAATTTGGTTATGACACTGTTGTTAGTGATTGAAAAGTTGGTGAAAGAGGATGGTCGTGGTGATACCGATGCGGCATAGTATAAGAGTCTTGTTGGGAGTTGCTATATCGTACCACTACAAGGTCCGTCATAATGCATGCTTTGCGATTTCTGTCTCGGTTTATGCATTGACCGAGCAAAAAATATTTTGAAGTTGCTAAAAGAGTATTGAGGTACACTCAAGGGACTAAACGTTTCGGTTTTATGTATGAAAGAAACGATAAAGACAGTCTGAAGTTGTTTGGTTTTGTGATAGTGATTAAGCCAATATTATGAATGACATTAACAGTACATACGTATATACATTTACACTTGGGTCCGGAGTATTTAGTTGGGCGTCAAAGAAGCAAGAGAGGATAGCACACTCTTCGGCAGAAGCCGTATGTATTGGCAAGTGAAGCTACCAAACAAGTGGTTTGGTTGAGAAAAGTTTTAGAAAATATTGGGGGGAAAAAGATATGATGACGATTCTCTTTTGTGACAACAAGTCGACAATTGTAATGTTAAAGAAATCCGTGTTCACCAATTGTCATAGAGGTCACTTATGTGAAGACCGAAGACCAATTCACGGACATCTTCACCAAAGCTCTTCCCGGTGAGAAGCTTATTTCTCTTTGAAGTTTATTTGGTGCGGGGAGGTGTGTAAATTATTGTTATAATTTATATTTGTAAGTGGACTTTTGGGCTACGATGGCTTGCTATTTGGGATGGCCCATGTAAGCATTAGTTGATTTTGTTTTATTGTATCGAAAGCACTTTGAACGATTTTGTAGTGAATGTAAATTATACTTTGGAGCAGATCATAAAAAATTATTGCAGCCTCTATTATTCAAATATTCAACTAACACCACAAGTAAAACCAAAAAATAAGATTCTTAGCCAAAAATGGCCATGGGTAGGCAAACAGCTACTCCGTCGCATTAAACAAAAAAACTTAAGAAAATAAAATACCGAGAGGCCTCGCCTACCGCCACCCTCGTCGGGATCTGCTGCCTCGCACCGCATCGAATCTCATCGCAGCCCCAGATCCGCTCGCAGTCGCCCATCGCCGCCCAACACCAGCCACACCATTGTCTATGTGGGTTTATGGCGAGCAAGTTTTGTTGGAGTTTTGGACTAAATGGGTTTACGAGCCAAAGGAAAAAATAATGGGTTTTATAAATCGAGGAGTCGTCGTTTAGCGAAACTCATAAATGATTCAATATCTACGTTTCAAGACGAGTTTATATATCAATTCGCTCAGAACCGATAACGTTTGAATGAGAAATTAACTAGTAAAGCCGACAAAAATAATGAGAAAAATAAATAATAATAATAATAATAAATGCTGACTTGGCGAGTTGATGGCTGGTCACTGACACGTGGGCTGACGAGGACGACACATTGCTGTTTTGACGCTGGATGCGCTAATGTGGTTGTATGAAAGGTTACGGAATAGTCCATGACGTGTGACTAACTATTCAAAGATTAACCAGGCCAAACGTTATGCCTATTTGCAATTTGGTGAAAAGTTATGACATTTCACGAATTAACCCTTACAGCTTTCCAACACCTATAAATAGGTCCCCTAGCAGAATGGTCAAATTCACTGAATTTGTTCCCTGCATTCATATCATATAACACTCCCAATCCCCGAGTTCTAGATGTTAGAAAGATCCGGGTTTTGTAGTAAGATTCGTCGGAAGACTTCGTCGAGTCGTAGTACTGCGATTCCAAAGTTACTAAATTGTTGTATCTCGGGGATATCGTCGTTCACCGATTGAGTACGTAATATCGAGACAATATTTTCTTACGGACATTGTATATAATACGTACCTTGGCTTACCTATTTAAGTCCGTATAATTTAGCCACTGACACAACTGATAACCACAAGTTTAAGAGCTGAGAGGACCTTTTGAGTGAGTTGAGTTAGGGGTGCGGTTATTACTTGTTCTGCTCGTGGCAGAGTAAGAGAAGTACATACAAGATTTTCTTAAGCTTGGGCACAACCTTTTTAATTACTAGAGCTTTTGAGTATAGCTTTTGTCCTTACTATAATTCCAAATGAAAGACCACTTTTTATACTAGAGAACGACCGAGAATAATGAAAGCTGTTTTTATTTATTTGGATTTTCCACACACGCCTTTGATTTTCCAACGCTTTGTTTGCTTGATTTCTTCTTGGAATGTCCTTTTGTTTTCTTTACAAGGGAGGATCTCGAATAGTGTTGCTAAGGGAGTTCATGCTGTTAGACGTTGACCCTCAGTATGCATTTTTCCATTTCGTGCTTTCTATCTTCAATGATTAGTTGCGAAGAAGTTTTATTATATATTTACGTTTTTTATGTTCTAATTTCTTGAGGAGAGGCAAAAGTTTAAGTGTACGGGAGGCTTTATATTCATACGGTAGTCTTTGTTATAACTAAGCCAGATGTGAGTATATTTTAGTCCTCTTGTATAATTATTCTTGTTATTTACACTTAGTTTAAGATCTGAGAGGACCTTTCAAGCGAGTTCTATTAGGGGCTTGACTATTGCTTGTTCTGATTGGGGCACAGTGAGAGGAGTGCATACAAGATTTTTTTAAGCTTGGGCACAACCTTTTTTATCACTAGAGCTTATGAGTATAGCTTTTGTCCTTACTAGAACGAAAGACCACTGTTTATACTAGAGAACAACCGAGAATAATAAAAGCTAACTATTTATTTCTTTGGATTTTCCACACATGCCTTTGAGTGTTCCACTCTCCGTAAATTTGTCTCCTGGATTTCTTCATGACTGTCTTTTCGGTTTCTTCACAAGGGTGGATCTCGAATAGTGTTATCAAGGGAGTTTATGTTGTTAGACGTTGACCCTTCGTATAGTGTTCCATGCATTTTCCATTTCATGCTTGCTATGTTAAATGATCAGTTGCGAAGAAGTTTTATTGTATATTTACGTTTTTTTTGTTCTAATTTTTTTGAGGACATGCAAAACTTTAAGTGATGGGAGGCTTAATAGTCATACATTTGTCTTTATTATAACTAGGCCGGATTTGAGTATTTTAGTCCTCTTGTATAATTAGTCTTGTTATCTACACTTATTTTAATATTGAAGGTAAACAAGACAGCAATTGGGGCTAACTGAGCGAAAACGAAGCTAAAACGATCAAGCAAATATCTTCACGACCTTGTGCAAGAGAGTCATGGCCGTGACGAAGCAGCAGAAAGATACACAAATTGTCATGGCTTAGTTCAAGAATCCTCATGGCTGTGACCATCAAGCAGATGCCTCCCTCGCACGACCTTCACGTCTTCGTGCAAATATAGTCAGGGTTGTGAACGAGCAAGCAAAAAGTTCCCAAGCCACTTTTGAACAACATTTATAGCCTCGTGCATTATGGAGTGATGGCCGTGACACATAGTAGAAACTCCCAAGCCAACCTCGCACGATCTTCACGGCTACATGCATGAACATTCGTGGCCGTGAAGCAGAAGCGCAAGTCCAGGCCAACAGTTGACAACAAAAGTTCAGAAAAAGCCTCGCAATGTTGTCACAACCATGAAGACCCACGTTGAAGCTGTGACACTTATGAAGCATTATAAAAGGCTCAGATTAAAGCCCTAAAATGCAATTATCATTCCGTAACTCAATACTACTCCATCTAGATACGAAGAAGGAGACTCAAGAACCCTAGGAAACACCTTAGAGATCCTAGACATAAAG
Source organism: Linderniella brevidens (assembly GCA_004919715.1). Lineage (NCBI taxonomy): Eukaryota > Viridiplantae > Streptophyta > Magnoliopsida > Lamiales > Linderniaceae > Linderniella > Linderniella brevidens. The sequence continues at coordinate 12,201,894 of SWDC01000150.1, read as the reverse complement.
AGATAAGTTTCAACGTACAGTTCATCAAGGAAACGAACCAAGTAAGCAGAATCAATCCGAGATCTATTGATAAGGAAGAATTATATTTTCCTCATCTTTGTTCTGTGTATTTTTCTGTCTTTTTGTCTCCTATAAGTAGCTAATCCCCTTGTGTATTTGGATTGAGATGATGCTAGATAGAGACATTTTGGACGTTAATTACTCGTGGATATATATAATTGATGATTTATCATTTATGAATATGTTTCTTCGGCTCGATATGTCTATGTGTGGATGTAATGTTTGGTAGATTGTTTAGGGCGACAACTAAATAAAGATTAGAACTTTTGTAGACGTTATGATTTGAATATAGGGCGAAAGCAAATCCTTGTTATAAGTAATTATAAATTTGGATCCTCACGACCGTCTAAAGTGACAATAAATTCAGGCATGAATAGGAAATTACCGCAGTTTAATCAATAATCGTGTGTGAACGATAGCTTACGACCTCACCGATGAAATCTAGGGAGATTTGAGCGAGTGCGTCTTTTTATGTGAAGTTACTCATTTTTATTTTAGTCGTCGTCTACCTTAAGTTGTCGAAGTCTAGTTTTTAGTTTAATTATAAAAAAATCTCAAAATCTATTATTTAAGGCTAGATATCAAGTTGTAGTATATATTGGTACTTAGTTTATTTGTCGTGTTCGATACTAGGATACTTGCTCGAGCTATTCAACAAACGATAAGTTCATTGCCTATCGCTCGTTGCAATCAGGTGTCCTCTCGATACATCTCGGGATCAGCGTGATACCTCCTGTACATTTGCTATCAACCTAGCAGTGGTTTTGATATCGTTGGATTGGCAAAAAACACCCATGACTCTAACAGGGCAAAAAAGCTTTTCTTTTATGGTTTTTGTACATTGGGTTATGTGGTTGAAAACTACCTAGCACTCATCACGTGGTTGAAAGCTCGTGTACGCCTCTCCCAAAATTCAAATCGAATTCCCCAATCTCAACATAAGGCTGACGAAAGTAAGTGAGTTTCGTCACTATCAAAGGGAGAGATGGAACACAAAAAGAAGAGATTCTCCAACATAGTTTATACACAAAGGAAAATTCTCCATGATCCGGCAAAACAACTTCAAATACCTTCTGGCATTTGCGAGACGAGCTTCAAGAAGAGATTAATAAGAAGATATGATGTCGAGAAGAGAAGATAAAATCAAGACACGGTGAGCTTGAAGATCTTCAAAAGAAGAGAGATCATAAGGCAAGACAAAGGAGAAGATTATTATGACTCAGGAAATCACACTATGCCCTACAAAGATAATCTATGTTGAATTGAAGATTAAACACAAAGGATGAGATTGTACGATATATATTATTGTGTTCAACAATTATAATTATCCTTATTATTTACGTACAATTAGAATAGGTCAAAGACATTTGGTCTATTTATGATAAGGCAACTTAGGGTTATAGCATAATATACCAAAATATGTTCTATATATACTAAATTATACTAAATTGTGATGTAATGTGTGTAAGTGTAATAGAAGATGCACTTGAGAGAAAATGTGTCTCCACTCTAAACCACCCCACACGAGCTTAATCTTCCGAATCAATCATGGTAAAACTCTTTAATCTTTAAAGGTTCGATATAATCTAGACTTTTCAAACAGAGTTAATGCGTTGGAGTAAAACACTGTAGCAACTGTATATTTGTATAAATTTAACTATATTTTTGTGTTTTGCTTTGGAGACGGCCTTATAGTGTTGGCAAACAGTGATACTCTATTTTTTAGTAACTCTATTTCTCAACACGAAAAAATATAGTTATAATTTTTAATGAGTAAAGTACACTATACCTCCACCTGGTTATACCGAAATGCTCATTACTACCTTATGGTTTAAAAATGACGTGGCACCCCCTTATGATTTGTAGGTCTCAAAATCACCAACGATCAACTAAAATGGTGATTGGGATTTCGTTAATACATTTGAGTGTGTGTTTGTGCGTGTGCTTTTCTCAAAATGCACATTATGCACGGAAATGATGAATATCATTTTTATATATCTTTGAAAATGAGCTTAATTTGAGAAGGAGCTACTATTTTATTTTAAGGAGGAGCTTCTCTTATAATTTTTTTTTGTGTGAGCAAACTTTTGACGGCGTGAATTGAGGGAAAGAGATTCATAAATTTTTCGATCTTACTACGCACCTTTTGAGGGGGAGTAATTTTATTTTAGGAAGCATGATTTGAGGGGACAAATAAATATAAATATATTTTCCTTTATATACATAATATATATTACTAATAACCGTACATATATATGTGTATATATATATCTACTACCAAAAAAAATTATTCTCTCTTCAAAAACACCTAACAATCAACGAAAATGGTGGAGAATCTATTGAGATTTCGTTAATCCCTTTGAGTGTGTGTTTGTGCGTGTGTTTTTCTCTCAAAGTTTCTGTAGCAGCTCTAATCCCAAAGATGATTCTCTTGATTAATGGTTAGGGTTTTAGTATTTACACCACATATTTTGGTATATAATACTTGAGCCCTAACAAGCCCAAGAAGCCTCAGTTAAGCCATCTCCAACTGAAAACTCATTCTAAAACTCAAAATGCAGTAATTTTTCTCCAACAATTGAACTCGTCTCAAACTCAAAAGAATATACTGTAATATTCTCTTTTACATTAACTTTTAAGACGACCAACATATTTTACATTTTTCAAATTAGAGCAATGAATTATTCTAAAGTCGAGTCAGAAATAAATTTTTTATTCATAATAAAATATTATTGTACCTATAAAAAAAATTTTAATCCGCGGAAATTACACTACACGAGAAAAAAATATTTAGTTATTTAAAAATATTTGTTGTTTTTTTCTGGATTCCACAAGTCTCGAATGAGTGTATACTTCTAACTAATGATCATTTAGCACATTCAGAAGTGTAATGTGATTTGTCTCTAATTATTTAGAATTTTGTAGTTATAGTCAAAACAGTATTTAACTATCCATTACATATAAATAAAATATAAAAAGTTGAATAATAAGTTATAAAAAATAATTACTAAAAATAAAGAGTAAATGTTTAATAATTAATCATTTTTGCTAATTTTATAATCATAATTATTAAATCAATTTCATTTTTTTATTTATTTTTGTTTTTTATATTTTGTAAATGGGTGCTTTAATAAGTCATTATAAACAAAGGAACTTGTTTGCAATTTGGAAACATCAAGTCCATTTTTTGCGTTCGAACGCAAATTTGAGTTTGAAAGAGGAGAGAGAAACTCAAAAGCGCATTTTTTGGAGTTCGTTTGGAGTACGCTTGAAATGTTTTTACTAGGGTATCGTTTGAAAATGGTCTTATACATTAGACCTTATAAAGTAGAATCTATTTAAGTTAAATACAAGATAAATACTAAATACATATTGAACAATATTTTAGATCTAACATGGTTTCCGAAACTTGGCACAGTCTCCCCCGGTCAACACTTTCTGCCTAGGAGTGCATTACAACGCTAGTATTGTGGCTGGAATAGGATTTAACCATATTTTTTGCATAAAATAACTAAAATACCCCGCCAAGTCAATCTTCCTCCCAACACCACATCATGAATTATCTGGGTCATCTTCTCCCACCATCTCAGCCACCACCATCCCAAACCCACCTCCGCGGTCGCTACACCCTCCACCGAAGCCATCGCAGTCCCAGACCCATCGCTGCCCGACTCCACTTCACACCCCTTGAAGCGGCACCACACCACCTGGCTTGCTCAGATTTGACCTAAGAGGCTTCTCGCAGTGCCGCTCACTCCCCCTCGCAGCCGAGCAGCACCACACCACCGAATTATCGCACGAGCAACCTCGCCCTCGCTCGCAGCTGCTCGCCATCCCCCTACGCAGCTCTGCACCAATATGGTTAAAGGATCAAAGGGTTAACAGAGGACATTTGCAGTGTAAAGGGTATAAAGGGAATTTTATTTGAATGTTTGACCGTAAGAGGAATGTTGACCGGACAAAGAGAGTCTGCTTTATTAAATTAACCACGAGTTTAACGCTAATTATAAATTACTAGGATTTTGGTGCTTAGTTTCTAAACCACATGTGAGTTATATGCTTTTTAGCCATTTTAAGTTCAAAATGGAAGCGTGTAATCTGGTTATGACATTGTTGTTGGCGAGTGAAAAGTTGGTGAAAGAGGATGGTAGTAGTGATGCGATGCGGCACAATACAAGAGTCTTGTATGCTTCGTGGTTACTAACTCGTTTTATGCATCGACCGAACAAAACATATTTTGGAGTTGCTAAAAGAGTATTGAGATACACTCAATGGACTAAAATTTTGGTCTTACGTATGAGAGAAACGATAAAGAGAGTCTGAAGTTGTTTAATTTTTATGATAGTGATTGGGCTGCTAGTATGAATGTCTTGAGCAGTACATCCGAATATATATATATATATATATATAAATACTGACATCCGGAATATTTAGTTGGGCGTCAAAGTAGCAAGAGAAGATAGCACACTCTTCGGCGGAAGCCGAATATATATTAACAAATGAAGCTAATAAACAAGTTGATTTGGTTGAGAAAAATTTTAGAAGATATGGGAGAGAAAAAAGATATGACGACGGTCTCCTTTGTAACAACAAGTCGGCATGGCAATGTCAAAGAAACGTGTTCAGCAATCTTGAACGAGGTCAAGTATGTGAAGACCGAAGACCAATTCACGGACATCTTCACCAAAGCTCCTCCCGGTGAGAAAAACATTAAGGGGTGGATAAATAATGTTTAATACATTTTTGTTAGTGGGCTTTTGGGCTACAATGGTTTTTGTATTTGGAATGACACACGTAATCCTTAGTTTATTTTGTTTTACAGTATCAAAAGCACTGCGAATAATTTTGGAGTAGTGAATTAGATTTTGGAGCAGAACATAAAAAATGATTCCAGTTCTTCCACTATTCGACCAACATCACAAATAAAACCAAAAAATCAAATTCTTAGCAAAGAAAGGCCATGGGTAGGCCAACAGCTACTCCTTCGCAAGAAATGAAAAACTGAAGAAAACAGAATACCGAGACACCGCCCGGCCTCGCCCACCGCCACCCTTGGAATCACGTCGCACTGCATCGTACCTCCCGGTATCTCATCGCAGCCCCGGATTCGCTTGCAGTCGCCCGTCGTCGCCCAACACTAGTCACACCGTTGTCTATGTGGGTTTATGGCTAGAACATTTTGTTGGGTTTTTGGACTAAATGGGTCTATAGGCCAAAGTCTAATAATTGATCATCGAGGATTCTCGTTTAGAAAAACTCAGAAATGAATAAAGATTAAAAATCTACGTTTCGAGATGAGTTTATAGACTATTCTGAAGTTATCTTGAGGGTATCCCGAATTTTTTTTAAGATGTTGACATTTAAGAGACACCCTCTTGATTTAACCCGGTTACAAAAAAGAAAATTGAAAAGAACACAATATATTTGTCCATTGTAAGGGTTATTATCATTCTTTGAGCGAAACTGTTACACAAAAATTTGTTCTTTGAATTCGCGTAGTTTTCAGGGTATTGCGCTAGCCCAGAGCTTTACACATCCCATTTCCTAGGGTTCCCCGGTATACCGAAGGGAAAACAAAACATATTTGTCGATAAATAGGATAAGGTCGTATCTTGAGTGAGCCTATCAATCGAGAAAATATAGTAAGGCCTTTATTGAAGTCTAGTTTTCAAAGAAAACATGGATGTACAGACGGCGGCGGAAGAAAAAGGCAAACAAAACATAAGGACGTAAAGTTCAAGCAAACACACACGTATTCTACATCAGCAGAAGCAAAAGGCATAACATAAAGGGGAACAAGTTCAAGCAAACACACGCATACTTAAAAAATCAAGCATATAGATAGATGCAAGAGGACTAGACAACAACGTCGCAAAGTTCACCCCGAAGCTTTCACCTAGCCTCCAACGGGACGGCTTTCGGCATGCTCAGGCCGTTCCCTTCAGCCAAGTCTATCTCCGTCTCGTCGACTGGTCTCTTCCACTCGAAGCACTGTATCATGGAAGCCAAGGCCAAGCCGATCACCCGCTGCGCCAATCCGCTGCCGGGGCACGACATACGCCCCATGCCAAAAGGCATCAGCTTTGCTGCTGCAGCCCCGGGGGAATCGAACCTCTCGGGGTTGAAGCTCGTGGGATCGTCCCAGATTGTGGGATCTCTGTGCATAGCCCATGCATTTGCGATCAAGATTGTGCCGGCAGGGATGAAAACTCGTACCCTCCGATGGTGCAGTTCGCTGAGGATTCGTGCTGCACCAGTAATGGTGCCGCGGGGAATAGCCTGAAGGTCTCGGAGATGATGTGGTGGAGGTATTGAAGTTTGGAGAGGTCTTGTTCGCTGACTAGGCGGTCTCTGCCAACCGTAGCATCTATTTCTGCTTGGGCCTTGGCGAGCTTTTCCGGGTGGTTGAGTAGAGCAGACATTGCTCACTCTAAGGTGATCGCCGACGTGTCAGTTCCCGCGTTTAGCATCACCTGCAATCATGGTCGTTTTTTTTTATTTTTTAATTTTGGTGGTCCAGTTCTTTTATGAGACCCTATATGATAGAGGCCCTAATAATGTGGCCCAAAGTATTTGGCCATATGTGATATTGGCTATTAAAATTTTGCCGATAAATGTGTGGCCCTGTGCAACTGGCTAGGCTAGGATGCACAGGTCCAAATCCCGATCATGCCTGCAATCGAGAAAGAACTCACTGTTCTTGGACCGAGAAATATGTACATAATAAAAAGTCTAGATGTACCATTACAATCCCTTTGATGATTTCGTCCGTGTAGTACTCGGGCTGCAACTCTTGCAGGGAAATCAAATGGGCTATCATGGTGGTATTTGAGCTCTTATCGCAGCTTGAGCGGTTTTGATCGATCAGATTCTGTAAGGAGTCCATCTTGGCCCTGACCTCGGACACGTGTTTCTCATAGCCGTTGAGATCGAGCCACCTCAGCACGGGGAATAAATCGGACGGATTAGCCGAAGCTCCTAGCTGAAAAACCTCATCTATAAGCTCTCTGAACTCCTTGGCCTCACCGCCTTCATCGCTTTCCTCGCCGAAGTACCTCTTTCCTGCCACCATCCTCATGATGACGTTGAAGGAAAAAACTCGGAAAGCATAGGCCTGAGGCCAACAATGTCGTTGCCAAACGCGCCCTTCGACTTCAGATTGAGGTTCCGCAGCAGCCTTCTGACCTCGTCGTGCCTTATGGACGAGAAAACGATGAGCCGGGCTGCGGAGAAGATCTCCACCGTAGCGAACCGCCGGAGGTTTCGCCGTACGGAGAATCGACGAGGCTCGTGTAGTTGTAGCCTATATGCTTTGCAAAAATCGTTCGAGGCCTGTTGGCGAGGACGACGTCGTTTTTGGTGAAGCATTCTTCTGTGAGGTCGTGGGACGAGACCACGACCGTGGAACGGGTCCCCAGCCGGAGGCAGAAAATGGGTCCTAGCTTTCCTGAGAGGCGATGGTAGGTGCGGTGAAGAGGGGATTTTATCAGGTGGAGGTGGCCTGTGAATGGAATTGCCGGGAATGGACTCGGTGGGGCGCGTCTACGGTTTCGCCCTCTGGTTGCGAGCAGCTTAAATGCTAGCAGGAAGAACAAGAGCGAAACAGCAAATGCGTTGTACGTCAAGCTTATTGTCGTCATGATTGAAGACGATGATGATCAAGAGCTTGTGAGTTTTTTGTGTGTGTGTGTGTGTGTGTTGCTTTGGATATGGTGACTTGCTGGCGGATGATTATCTTCTAGAACAACTACTTTTTATTATTATTATTACAGCCCGTTAAGTTAATTTAGATATGGAGTTCAAATTTGTTTTGTTACCACTCGTTCTAGAACGGCGTCCCTCATTCGCTCATATTCTCTCCACGGTTGCGGATTGGGTTTACCGGAAACAGGCCTTAAAAGACATGGCAGCCCAGCATAGTCATTGTGGCCCAATTAACCGGTCCATGGCCAATTGGTTTAGACTCATGGGATTTGTCATGTCATTGTCCTGTGCAAAAAATAAGGATTCTTTAGTAAAATAGCGTCCCTTCCAAACTCATTAAAAACAAAACAAATGTTGTGAAGTTATTTTTTTTGTAATGTGTATTAATTATATTGTTAATGGAAACATGATATCAAACACAAAATAGAGATAATGGAACTTTGTTTATGAAATGATACTTTGCATCTTCTGTATTACATTAAGCAACGAACAATACATGCTATTTATAGAAGAAAACTTTGCTTTAAAAGGTCACTCCATGCGTCATCAGTTTTGTCATCTTCTTCCATTTGCCAACGCTCCAATTTCTTGAGTTGTTGAATGATAAGTGTTGGACTCAATCATAAATGCTTATGTCGTGGACATCTAATAAGGTTCATAGCACTCCCCTTTTGGATGTTCATATGCCTCGTTAAAACCTTACTAGGAAAAACCGAGTGGGATAAAAACCTAGTGAAGGAAAAAGACTACATAATTCATTTCGATACGCTTTCATTTGTTGCCTCATTAAAAACCTTACTGGGAAAACCATATGGGAAAAACCACAGTGAAGGGAAAAAGAGTGCAACGCATATTTTCTCCCCCTGATGATAACATCATTATAAATCTAGGAGTCTTCGGACTCCAATTGAATATACCAATTCCTGAAAATAATTCGGGGAAGTGCTTTCGTAAATAAATCTGCAAGATTTCACTTGATCGCACTTGTTGTACATCAATATTACCATTTTTCTCCAAATCATGGGTGAAGAAAAAATTCGGCGAAATATGTTTTGTTCTATCCCCTTTAATATATCCTTCCTTTAATTGGGCAATACATGCCGCATTATCTTCATATAAGATCGTTGGAAGTAATTTCTCAAAAAGCAACCTACAAGTCTGTTGGATATGCTCAATTATCGATCGCAACCAAACACATTCTCGGCTAGCTTCATGAATAGCGAGAATTTCTGCATGGTTAGATGAAGTAGCTGTTAAAGTTTGTTTCACTGACCGCCATGAAATAGCGGTTCCACCATATGTAAACAAATAACCTGTTTGCGATCGAGCATTATGGGGGTCAGACAAATATCCAGCATCTGCATACCCAGCTAAATTTGTTTTCGACTCATTAGAATAGAATAATCTCATATCAGATGTTCCTTTAAGGTATCGAAAGATCCGTTTAACTCCATTCCAGTGTCTACGAGTCGGCGATGAACTATATCTCGCCAATAGATTTACAGCGAACGCTATATCAGGTCGCGTATGACTCGTAAGATACATTAGTGCTCCAATAGCACTATGATATGGTACTTCAGGACCAAGTAGCTCTTCATCATTTTTGCGTGGTCTGAAGGGATATTTATTCACATCTAAATATCTAACAATCATTGGAGTATCAAGTGGATAAGATTCATCCATGTAAAATCTTTTCAATACATTTTTCGTATAAATCTCTTGATGTATAAATATTCTACTTTTCAAATATTCAATTTACAGTCCAAGACAAAATTTTATTTTTCCGAGATCTTTCATTTCAAACTCATTTTTCAAACAATCAACAGCTTTGATCAACTCTTCAGGAGTTCCAATTATATTGATATCATCAACATAGACTGCTATAATGACAAACTCATTTTTACATCTTTTCAGAAATATGCAGGGACAAGTTTGATCATTCTGATACACTTCTTTCACTAAAAATTTACGTAGGCGATTATACCACATTCGCCCAGATTGCTTTAATCCATAAAGCGATTTATTCAACTTAACTGAGTACTCGTTTCTGAGCCCGAAAGTTTTAGGCAACTGAAATCCCTCGGGAAACTTCACACACATATATATATATATATATATATATCACTGTCAAGTGTTCCATATAAATAAGCAGTGACAACATCCGCAAGACGCATATCGAGACCTTCTCGTACTGCCAGACTTACTATATAATGAAAAGTAATTGCATCCACCACAGGAGAATACGTCTCCTCATAATCAATACCTAGTCGTTGCGAAAAACCTTGCGCAGCAAGCCGTGCTTTGTATCTTACAATTTCGCCGTTTCATTCCTCTTTCTAATGAAAACCCATTTATATCCAACCGGCCTTACATTTTCTGGTATACAGACTACATGTCCGAAAACTTTTCGTTTCTCAAGTGATTTTAATTCGGCCTCGATTGCATCTTTCCATTTTGGCCAATCATTTCTTTGTCTGCATTCTTGTACAGACTTCGGTTCATTATCCTCATTCTCATTAATCTCATTCATTTCATATAGCGCTACGTTAAATGAGAATTTATCGTCAACATTGACTTCATCTCGTTGCATCTAATTCCATTTTGGGCATAGTTTATCGAGATCTCTTCATTATCATTATTTTCTGAACGTTCAGGTACCTGAGTTTCATTCTCATTATCTTTTATGTCCATCGACTCTTCTCTAGTCGATAAATCCTCGGTTGGACCATTCTTATTATTATTTGCTCCCTTTCTTGTCCGAGGATTTTTATCTTTGGAACCCGAGGGCCTACCACGCTTTAACTGTGGCTTAGGCTCGATACTATGTTCTGCAGGAACATATATTTTTGCAGGAGCATTAACAATTGGAATATGTGACTTTGTCACTCTTTTAAGGTCAGTAAAACTTTCTGGCAGTTGATTAGCTAAACTCTGTAAATGAATTATCTTTTGAACTTCTAGTTCACATTCTTTAGTTCGAGGATCATAATGATTTAGCGATAATTCATTTCAACTAAGATTTCTCTCCAGCTGTTTCTTTTCTCCCCCAAATGTCGGAAAATTCAATTCATCAAAATGACAGTCGGCAAATCTGGCCATAAATAAATCTCCAGTTAGATGTTCCAAATACTTTATTATCGATGGAGACTCATATCCGACATATATTCCCAACCTCCTTTGAGGTCCCATCTTTGTTCGTTGTGGTAGAGCAACTGGAACATATACTGCACATCCAATAATTCTTAGATGAGAAATATCTGGTTCCTGACCATGAACCATTTGTAATGAGGAGACATCATTATAACTTGTTGGCCTGATGCGGATGTTGTTGCATGCAATATAGCGTGTCCCCTGCGAGACGAGGGAAGATTCAACTTCATCACTAATAGCCTTGCAATTAATAGCAAGCGCTTAATCAACGATTCTGCAAGGCCGTTTTGCGTATGAACATGTGGCACGGGATGCTCAACATCAATTCCGATAGACATACAATAATCATTAAATGCCTTGGAAGTAAATTCAGCAGCATTATCAAGGTGTATTTTCTTTATCGGATAATCTGAAAAATGTGCTCTTAGTCGGATCATTTGTGCAAGCAATCTCGCAAACGCCATGTTGCGTGTTGATAACAAACATACATGAGACCATCTAGTCGATGCATCAAATAATACCATGAAATACCTAAATGGTCCACATGATGGATGTATCGGTCCGCAAATATCACCATGTATACGCTCCAAAAATGTTATGGATTCATTCTTTATTTTCGCTGGTGATGGCCGAATAATTAACTTCCCTTTAGAGCAAGCGACACATGATAATTCATTACTTAGAAGAATCATATGGTTCTTCATTAAATGCCCACGTGAATTCTTAATTATTTTCCGCATCATAATTGCACCGGGATGCCCCAATCGGTCATGCCAAATATTAAATGTATTGATCTGGTTTACGGTAGTATATGATACTACAACACAGACTCAAATGCCGGTGATATTTCAATAATTCTTTTACCATTCGAGATCACCTTTGTGATGTATATATTCAACATCTCCAATATCTGCTATGTCGAATAGCTTTACTAATTAACAAATTTATTTGAGACTTAGGAGATATCCTTGTTCCTTCAGGTATTAAACATTCGCTCTTCAGGAGCCCATGATTATATCTGTACTACCCAATATGATAATCATACCGGTTTCTTTCATATCAACATGATGAAAATATTTCTTATTTTCAAAGTCATATTAATCATTACACAATCTACAAGATATAATTTTTCCATTACAGTTTTAAATTCATATCACCGACCACCGTTGGACAAAAATGAAGCAAACTATAGGTAAATGCACATTTCTTCCCTTTTTTTTAATCTATGAATCCACACAGAATAAATTTGTCGCTTAATAAATGTAATTGATTCGAGTATGTGTGATATCATTTTTCTTATTTATTTTATCTGCAATCCTTCGTTGGATCGATTGCCACTGAAATAAAAAGATCCACAAAAGAGTTGATGTATATAATATACGCTTTTACTTAGACGTAATATAAACTATTATATACATATTAAAATATAATTATTTTGTCATGTAATAACCAACATAACGATTATCATACAAAAATGTAAATTTAGTGATTGATACCTTAGTGTGACCGACACCCAACCACAATCATTTATGACACCGTCAAAGCACAAGCACAATCATTTATTAATATTATTATTATTCGGTGCTACGAAAATCATGCATGTGATATGCTAATAACACGTCATAGAAGCAATGTTGCGATTGTTAGGTAGCATGCCACATCAAGCATTTAATAATAATACTTATACACCATAATTGGCATACATTATCATTATTATTTTATGCATACGTATATCATTTGCAACGGTATTCAAATAGCAATTCACAATGCAATTTGCAAACGTTCCATATATTAAAATATTAATTAACTCACCCACTAACAACAAAACAATTTAAATATTCATGAAAACTCCATCATCCTTCTGTTAATGACCCAAGGTTATGGACGGCAATAATAATGTTGAAAGTTAAAAATCGATATGCATTTATTGCATCTCAATAATATGCAGACATATCACATCATTGCGTTGAAAAACCACGTATGAGATCATTTGCAGAATTGTGTTAAGCAATCATTAAGCCACAAGAATGAATAAAGTTGCTTTGCTTGAAATAGAACATTCAAAACCGTGTAGATAATCGACTTGTTCACCTAGTTTCATGTTCACGATGCTATGATGAAGTCTCGAATGCCACAGCAAAGACAATCATAAGTTTGCATCATCAAGGAAAGCACATCTATGGGTAAGGTACGACACAGGATTTGCATACAATTATACAAAATGTCATGCGGTCATCAAAGTATTGAACACAAAATTTTCATATGGGGCATCGTATGCGAGTATAAACAATCATGCGCCATTGTGTTGATCAGCCATCAACTAGAAAATCGTGAGATAATTCTAGCGGCAAACATAAGCGACATCAATCGACTTTGATACCAACAGATAGATCTGACATAAATCTGATGGATCTCAAACACAATAATCATTACGTAATCTCGCTCTCATACTCGAATCGCTATTGTGGATAGTTAACTTCTTAGATATGATAGTCGTAAAGTAATCTCGTTTTCGAACTCACGATTACGACCATTATGTGGAAATGAACTGATCGTAACGTGATCTCGATTTTGTAAATGGATTCACTACCGTGATGTGTGATTCAGATCTTTTCATATATATGCTCGAAATGAATTTTAAATAACGATAATTACCAGTTTGATCTCAGACATCGTTGTTGGCCTTCAGGAACCGATCTTCGCCTCTTTTACTCTACGGAGATTGATCGTAGCTCGAGAGCTTCGATGGAGATTGATCGTTGCCGGAGAGCGCTCGTGCTGATAACGTGTTGTGAAATTATTTATTTTGTATTGTGTATTAATTATATTGTTAATGAAAAGATGATATCAAACACAAAATAGAGATAAAGAAACTTTGTTTATGAAATGATACTTTGCATCTTCTGTCTTACATTAAGGAACGAACAATACATGCTATTTATAGAAGAAAACTTTGCTTTAAAAGGTCACTCCATGCTTCATCAGTTTTGTCCTCTTCTTCCATTTGCCAATGCTTCAGTTTCTTGAGTGGTTGACTGATAAATGTTGGACTCAATCATAGATGTTTATGTCGTGGATATCCAATAATGTTCATAACAACAAACAATATTTATGAATTTGTTCTATATATTATTTTTCGCCTATGCATTGCAATTTGTACTTATGATTTTTATCGCTCATTATTTTGGTTTTAATATTGTTTTAAGGCTTTATTAATTATTTGTTTGAGCAAAGACTGCTAAGTAACAATGTGTCGTTTAATATATTATTTTACTTATATATTTGGTAAAAAATAATGGTGAAAGATGAACTGAGCCGACTCAAACTCGAGTCGAGCTCATTCGTATTAGCGAGCTTTTTTAATTACTTTTTATTTATTATTTATATTTTTTTTTACGCTTTTTTTAATTTTTTATTAAAAAGCTCGAGCTCGAGCACCACTGGCTTTAATCGAGCTCAAGCTCTGCGCCGAAAAGCTCGACAAACTCGAGCTCAACAGAAAGGGCTTACGCTCGAGCTCGATGTCAAAAAATGAAGTGCGGCTCATTTACACCCCTAGTAAAAAACCGCAAATTGCACCGGAACCGCCCAAACCACTCAAAATGCATGTGCGGTTTAATTTTTCAAAACCACAATTTCAAAATTTTCCCAAAAAAATCGCATATGGCAATGCGATGTGAAATTGCCCGAAAACCGCCCAAAATCGCACCACGCACACCCCTACTCTATATGTGTGTAATGACTACTATACTCTTAGAGCATCTCCAATGTATATTCTTTTCCAACGGGTACTCTATATTAACGCTATTAGATTATCTCCAATGGGTACTCCATTTTAGTGTAAAATCCTAAAATATAATACACTTCTTCTCCAATAGGTACACATTTTTAACATTATTATAGAGTTTGCAAACAGTGATACTCTATATTTAGAGTAACTCTTCTCTCAATTCTAAAATAGATTTATCATTTAATTTTTATTTTTATTTTCTTCTCAATATAAACTTATCTCAGTTATGTTTAAAATATTTTATCATTAAAATAATAAATTTAATTTTTTAAATGTCTTTTAATATTCTATATATTTCGTTTTTATTTTATGAAATAAAAATAAATATTTTATTTTTACATTGAGAATAATATAATTGCTTTGAAATTAACATGTCAGTTATACAATTAATACGTTATATATATATAAAAATTATTATTTACTATTTGAAAGTATAAATAAAAAATAATTTTGTCGGCATAATTTAAATTTAATTTATATAATGTTTTCGTTTTTAAAATTAATTCTAATATCAATACATAAGAATATGTATGATATTATTTTTAGTGGAAATATTGTTAATAAGTTAGAGAAAAAATTAGTGTAGAAAATATAGTTAGTGCGTTGGAGTAAAATAGTGTAGCAACTGTATATTTGTGTAAATTTAACTGTATTTTTGTGTTGCGGGTTGAAGATGACATTATACTGTTGGCAAACAGAGATACTCTATTTTTAAGAGAGACTGTTTTCAATGCTAATGGTGACTTGATGATGCTATCGCTGACGTAATTATGATAATCTTCTAGAACAATTTTTATTATTATTATTACAGCCCGTTCAGTTTATTTAGATATGGAGTTCAAATTTGTCTTGTTACCACTCGTTCTATAACGGCGCCCCTCCGTCGCTCGTATCCACGGTTGCGGATTGGGTTTTTACCAGAAATAGGCCTTAAAAGACATGGCAGCCCGACATTATCAGTGTCGCTCAATTAAGCGGTCCATGGCTCATTGGTTTAGTATTAGCATGACTTTGTTATGTATATTATTTTTCGCCTCTGCATTGCAATTTGTATTAATGATTTTTATTGTTCATTATTTTCGTTTTAATATAGTATTAAGATATTAATTATTTGTTTGAGTCAAGACTATTAAGTAACAATGTATAATTTAATATATTATAACACTTATATTTGTTTCTTTCAAACTCCAATTCCAAATACATAAATAATAAATAAATAGAGATTTGTATTCGTGAGCTTTTCTGATTATTTATTTATTATTTGTTAATTTTTTAATTTTTTATTAAAAAACTCGAGTTGGAGCACCATTGGCTTTAATTAAGCTCCAGATCGAGCTCGAACCCGAAAAGCTCGATAACTCGAGCTCAACTGAAAGGGCTTAAGCTCGAGCTCGATGCCAAAGATCATGTGCAGCTGCTCATATACACTCCCATTAAAAAATCGTAAATTGCACCGCAACCGTCCAAAATCGCTCAAAATCGCGTCCACTTTTATTTTTCAAAAATACAATTTAAAAATTTTGCCAAAAAAACCGCATATGGCAATGCGGTGTAAAATCGATCGAAAACCGCCCAAAACCGCACTACGCACACCCTATTCTATATATGTGCAATGACTATTATACTCTTAGAGCACTCCAATGAATACTCTATTTTAAATACAAAAATAAAGTACACATCTTCTCCAACAGGAGCTCTATTTTAACGCTATAGAGCATCTCCAATTTGCATCGCATTTTAGCGTAAAAACACTAAATATAGTACACTTCTTCTCCAACGGGTACCCCATTTTAACATTATTATAGAGTTTGAAAACAATGATATGATATATTTAGAGTAAGTCTATTTCTCAACTCTAACATAGAGTAAAAATTTAGTTTTTTGTATTTCCTTTTAAATATATAAATTTATTTTGCTTGTGTTTAAAATATGCCTAATAATTCTTGCTTCAAGTTAACTTGCCTTGCAAAATAAAAATAAATATTTTATTTTTACATAGAGATAGTATATTTGCTTTGAAATTAACATGTCAATTATACAATTAATACGTTATATATATAAAATTATTATTATTTACCTTTTAAAAAGATAAATAAAAAATAATTTTGCAGGCATAATTTAAATTCGTTTATATAAATAAATTATAACAACAATACGTAAGAATATTTGTTTTAGTGTATAAAATAAAGTTAGTGGGTTAGAAAAAAAGTTAGTGTAGTGTTAGATATAGATTATTGCATTGAACAATTATAATTAGTATAGGTCATAGACCTTGGATCTATTTGTAATATAAGAGCAACTTAGGATTAAAGTGAAATATACCAAAATATGTGTATATATAGATATTAAACCATAATGTAGAGTGTGTAAGTGTATGAAGCATAATAGAGAATACATATTTGAGAGAAAATGTGCCTCCATTCTCAAGCACACCATCCACGCAAGCTAAATCGTCGAATCAATCGTTTTAAAAGTCTTAATATTATAGGTTGGAAATATTTGGTTCATTCAATTGGTATCAGAGCCAAACGCGTTAGGATTTGAGCCAAATTTGTGATAAGTTTAGGTTGAATATCGTCAAGGTCACGCATCGTTCTTAATATTTTTGGGTTTTTCAAAATCTCGATACGCTTTGATGCTTTTAGGCTTCGATCGAAATGTTTCTGTGCTGAAAATAGATCGATCAATCCATTAGATTTCGCGTATTTTGAAGATTAATCGAAACTTCCTTTTGCGTGTTTGTTCTTCATGATATTCATCAAATTTCCAAAAAATTCTACATGTTTTGGTGTCTTTGTAGTTAATCATGTGTCGGTGAAGATATAAGAGTTTCGATCAATAACCCATGTCTAATTTGAACAATTTTGTGTGCGGGATCGAAAAATATTTAGTGAGTCTCTGGTGTTTTCGTAAAATTTTTCTGAACTAACATATCAAAAAACCCATTGCAAAAATTTCACAGCAAAAAACACATACCGAAAATTATTTTTTCGCAGCTCACTTCGAAAGTTTTTATTTTTGCAACCCACATACCAAAAATATAATTTTTGCAACATAATATCGAAAAACATTTTTGCATCCATAAACATACACTTCGAAAATCTACTTCGAAAATTATTTTTCGCATCCTTCACTTCGGAAATAAAATGTTTGCATCCTCATATTAATACCAAGGATGTCCTGCCGTTGTAACATCAAAATAACAATGGTATCAGACCATCGTCAACGAGCAAAGCTTCTAAATCGATGTTAACGAGATGCATACATGGCCCCAATTTCATACACGACGGATTGCCTTAGTGGCTTCGTCGGGTTATTACCAAATCATTGTTCCTATGATGCCTACCAACTCCATCATCTTGTCCCGACGACGCAATCATCTTGCCAAACCAATGCCCCATTTTGACACATAGCCATGACGATCTCCCCATCTCGACCTTCATGAGGCGTACAATACTAAGAAAATGAGAGCAATACCACAACAAAAGTGCAAGATTTATAAGAAAAGCTAAATCCACAAGAGTCGTCGAATCAAGCGAACACCACGTGCTTTAAGACCGAAGTTGCCGCTCGTGTACGCCTCTCCAAAAATTCAAATCAAATTCCCCAATCCCAACACAAGGCTGAACAAAAGTAGGTGGAGTTTCGTCACTATCAAAGGGGAAGATGGAACACAAAAACAGGAGATTCTCCAACATAGTTTATACACAAAGGAAAATTCTCCAAGATCCGGCAAAACAACTTCAAATACCTTCTGTCATTTGCGAGACGAGCTTCAAGAAGAGATTAATAAGAAGACCTGATGCCGAGAAGAGAAGATCAAGACACAGTGAGCTTGAAGATCACCAAAAGAAGGGAGATCATAAGGCAAGACAAAGGAGAATATTATTAGGACTCAGAAAATCACACAATGCCCTACAAAGATAATCCATGCTGGATCGAAATTTAAGAAATCCCAAATTTTGAAAAGTTAGGGTTTACGCGAGAATCATACCTTTTTCCCTTAGATTTATGTTGAGCACGAGGTAAGATAGTACGTGTGCGCTCTTGTGGGTGTCGCCGGAGCTCAGGTGGAGGAATTCAGACGCGTGGGTATGTGCGCGCGCGTCGTGTGTGCGGCTCTGTGCGTGCGACTGTGTGCTCGATGTTTGATCGAGCCAAAATATATATTTTTTGTTATATTCGCGTTTAACACGGCCGTGTAGACATCTACCACACGGCCGTGTTAGTGGCCTAATAGCCGTGTAATATTTCCGAAGTAAGAGTTTTCTCAAATGAGTTTACACGGCTGTGTACTTCTTGCTTCAAGCCATGTGCCTTCGCCGAGGCTTGATCATTGTGGGCGATCAGTTCCACGACCGTGTCACGGGACACTAAGCCGTGTGAGCTTTTGGACACGGTTGTGTTGTGAAATTATTACTTCGTGTTTTTTTTAACCGAGGCTCTCAAGTAAGTCCTAACACGGTCGTGTTAGAAGATAACGTGGCCGTGGAGGTCGTAGAAGGACGGTCTTATGCGGAGTTACACGGCCGTGTTTGTTTGGCTCTTAGCCGTGTTTGTGCCTAACTAATTATTGCAAAAAGCTTGGCTTGTAAAACACGGCCGTTTCATATAAGATAGAGATTGTGCTTAAGTTTCATCGTACCGTGCTCTATGGATGTTACAACGTTAAGACAACCTTGATGTAGTTCTCACGTAAATATGGTACTAACATAAACTTGAGCGGAACTATTGTTAGGTGTGACATAACGCAGGGACATCAAAATCTTTTATAGGGATTATGGATATGATTTTGTAACGAAAAAGCCAATTCCGATTTTGTTCATAATGGCGCCGTATTCCACAAATCAAAAGACGACGTTTTGAAGAAAAAATCGGATTGCGAAATTAATGATGCCTTACCGTTTCGTTGCACTCATGCCTATAAATAGGTGGTGCTCGATGTAGGCTTTACTACACCACAACATAAATCTTCTCCGGCTATATCATTTAAGCTTTGCAATGTATAATTTTGGAGAAGATGCAGAACGTGAGAACATCCCCCAAGAAACCTTCAGGATGGAAAGTCTAGAAAGACTCAAGCTTGAGTTGCTCATCCTTTTGGGTTTGCTCGGGGTTGCAATCGCCGCTTTTGTGACGTGGGTCGTTACACATTGTGCTTGCATATAATCACTATGTAATCATGCTTACTAAAGCAAGGAAGATTTAACTTCGAAGCTTTTATGTATCGAGTTGTAACACGATGTCCATCGATGTAATCGTTATGTCACCACACTCATTTCGCATCTCTATCATTCAACTCCCCTTTTATTATTACTATTAATTTTTTTATTTATTATTATTTGTTTTATTTTATTATTATTATTATCTATATATAAATATAATTATTATTATTTTTTTAGCAATATATAAACATGAAATGCAACTAATCTTAAGTTAAAAAGTAAAGTAAACGTGAATGCAAATACCTGGATTGCCTCCCAAGAAGCGCTTCATTAATCGTAAGCCGGACGTATCTTTTCACGCTTTACGCTAGCTTAAAGTCGAGGTACATGACCTCGTTATCACTTGGTGCCTTCTCGCCTCCGAAATAGTGCTTCAAATGTTGGCCACTAACCTTGAAAGTTCCCCGTTCATCATTATAAATCTCGATAGTACCGTAAGGGAAAACATGAGTAATAATGAATGGTCCAGACCAATGCGATCTCAACTTACCGAGAAAGAGCCTAAGTCGAGAATTAAAGAGGAGTACTTGATCCCCTTCTCGAAATTCTCTCAGTTGCTTAATCTTTTTTTATCATGATAAGCCTTTGAACGCTCTTTATACATTCTTGCGTTATCGTATGCCGACAAACGCCACTCATCAAGCTCATTGACTTGGAGCTTACGTTTTTCACCGGCTCGCTCTAAATCAAGATTTACTGATTTAATTGCCCAATAAGCGTTATGTTCTAATTCGACGGGAAGGTGACACGCCTTTTCGTAAACTAGTCTATAAGTTGTAGTACCTATGGGTGTCTTGTATGCCGTTCTATAAGCCCAAAGTGCATCGTTTAATTTACTCCCCATTTCCATCGGTTCCCGTCTATGGTTTTCTCTAGGATGCGTTTCAGCTCCTGATTTACAACCTCTACTTGGCCACTAGCTTGAGGATGATAGGGGGTAGAGACACTATGCTTAACACCATATTTTTCTAAAGTTCATTCAAATTGGGTGTTACAAAAATGAGTACCCATATCACTAATGATGCATTTAGGTGCCCCGAACCGTGAGAACAACGCTCGTAAGAATTTAACAACGACTCTCGCATCGTTAGTGGGTAGGGCTTGGGCCTCGGCCCACTTAGACACGTAATCAACAGCCACAATAATGTCTTGTTATTGTACGAGCTAGGAAAAGGGCCCAAAAAGTCTATGCCCCAAACATCAAATACTTCGCATACTAAAATAATGTTCTGGGGCATTTCATCACGTTTTGAGATATTACCTGCTCGTTGACGTACCTATGAGCATTCTTGAAGATCGTCGGCCAGTAGAATCCACATTCTAACACCTTTTGAGCAGTGCGATTGGCTGCATAGTGTCCTCCGGCAGGTCCGCTGTGGCAATGCTCGATAATCTTCACTGTTTCGGGGAAAGAAACACATCGTCGAATGACTTGGTCTGCACATCTCCTGAAAAGAAAAGGGTCTTCCCAAAAGTAGTATTTCAAGTCGGAAAATAATTTTTTCTTTTGTTGACTTGTGTACTCTTTTGGTAGGACCCTCACAACAAGATAATTAGCAAAATCTGCAAACCACGGGACTTCTTCATCTACCACTTTTATGGCGTATAGATGTTTGTTTGGGAACGTGTCGTGGATCTTTTTGTTGTCGGGGTTAAGTATCTCGGAATCCTCTAGTCGAGAGAGGTGATCTGCTACCACATTCTCAACACCCTTCTTGTCGCGGATCTCGATATCAAATTCTTGAAGGAGCAAGATCCATCGAATAAGCCGCGGCTTGGCGTCTGGCTTCGCTAGCAAGTACTTCAATGCAGAATGGTCAGTAAAAACAACAACTTTAGTCAAAATAAGGTATGACCTGAATTTGTCGAAAGCGAATACGACAGCGAGAAGCTCCTTTTCGGTGGTGGTGTAGTTGCATTGGCCGAGTCCAATGTCTTACTCGCATAGTAGATCGGCCGAAAGTGTTTATCCTTCTGTTGTCCCAGTACAGCTCCAACTGCGTAGTCACTAGCATCGCACATAAGTTCAAAGGGTAACCCCCAATCGGGAGCAACCATAATAGGTGCAGAGGTCAACTTTTCCTTAAGCAAATTGAAAGCATTAACGCATTCATCATTAAAGTCAAATGGAGCATCTATCTCTAGCAGCTTAGATGTAGGTCGTGCATTTTTTGAAAAGTCTTTAATGAATCTTCGATAGAATCCTGCATGACCTAGAAAACTCCTAACAGATTTCACGTTTGAGGGAACATGTAGCTTTTTTATCGTCTCTACCTTAGCACGATCCACTTCGTTTCCTTTAGAAGAAATCTTGTGTCCCAAGACTATACCCTCTCGAACCATGAAATGACATTTTATCCCAATTAAGTGCTAGATTAGTCTCTTCACAGCGTGCTAACACACATTTAAGATTAATTAGACAAACATCGAAAGAGGTACCAAAAACTGAGAAATCATCCATGAACACCTCCATGATTTCGCCCACCAATTCGTTGAAGATTGCCATCATGCATCGCTGAAAAGTGGTTGGGGCATTGCAAAGACCAAACGGCATCCGTCGATAAGCAAACGTACCAAACGGACAGGTGAATGTCGTCTTCTCTTGGTCCTCCGGAGCTATTGGAATCTGCAAGTAACCTGACAGGCCATCAAGAAAACAGTAAAATGCATGTCCTGATAACTTTTCAAGCATTTCATCAATAAAGGATAGATGAAAATGATCCTTTCTCGTGGCATCGTTCAATTTTCTGTAGTCAATGCACACGCGCCATCCAGTTACGGTTCTCGTCGGAATCAACTCGTTCCTTTCGTTGGGGATGATCGTCATGCCTCCCTTCTTTGGAACCACTTGGACGGGACTCACCCATGCACTATCAGAAATCGGGTAGATCACTCCGGCATCCAGTAGCTTAAAGACTTTCTTCTTCACGACATCCTTCATGTTGGGGTTTAGCCTTCTTTGTTGTTGGGCGACAGGTTTGAAGTCATCCTCCATGAGAATCTTATGTGTGCAGAAGCTTGGGCTAATCCCCCGAATGTCGGATATCTTCCATGCTAAGACCTTTTGTGCTCTCGCAGCACCTTCAACAGCTGGTTTTTTTTGCTTGACGTCGAGACTTGAAGATATTATCACAGATAGCTTCGACTCGCCTTCTAGAAATGCATATTCGAGATGTTCGGGCAATTGTTTCAACTCTAGGACATGTGGCTCTTCGATCGAGCTCTTTTCTTTGTCCTCCTCTTTACTTTCGTGGACTGTCGTCACAGGCTCGTCATCATCTTCTTCGCACTCGTCGGTGGCCACCATCATGGATGATTGTGTATCGCCTCCGCTAAAAACCTGCGACAGACCTTGCACAGAAAAGATAAAATCATGTTCAAAGACATCTAAGTAATAACACTTATCGTCAAGTTAGCTAGGACTTTCATAGAATCTGCCATGTTGAAAGTCACTTTCTCGCCATCAACCATCAAGGTCAAAGTACCATTTCTGACATCTATCATGGTTTCATCAGTGGCCAAGAATGGTCGACCTAAGATGAGAGGAATATTTTCATATTCCTCCATATCCAAAATGACGAAATCTGCGGGAATTATGAACTTGTCCACTTTCACTAGGACATCCTCGATAACACCGCGAGGGTATTTTACGGATCTATCAGCCAATTGGAGGCTCATCCTAGTGGGTCTTGGCTCGCCTAAGCTTAATCTCTTAAACATAGAATATGGCATCAGATTTATGCTAGCTCCTAGGTCGGCTAATGCACGTTAAACAACAACATCTCCTATAAGACAAGGAATAGTAAAACTCCCTGGATCCTTAAGCTTCTTCGGCATCTTGCTTTGTAAAATTTTTGAACACTCTCCTCGTAGGCACACAGTAGAAACGTCTTCGAGCTTCCTTCGGTTGGTGAGCAAGTCCTTGAGGAACTTCGTGAAACGAGGCATCTGCATAATAGCTTCAACAAACGGTAAGATTATATGCATTTGTTTACACATACCCATAAATTTTTCAAGTTGCTCCTCGTCTCGATCCTTTTCAACCTAGCTGGATATGGGATCTTCGGTTGATATGGCTTCACTTGTGGTCGACTGGTCTCCTTCTCCGCTCCTTTTTGAGCTTCAGCCTTTTTGAGTTTCTCTCATTTGATTTTCTCAATGTTTTGCTCTTTGTAGACCGCGATATCAACCTTTTCTGTGGGTTGCTTCATCGCAGGCTGCTCTCGCTCATGCAATTCATTCCCACTCCTTAAGGTGACGGCCTTGGAATGTTCCCTTGGATTCGTCTCAGTATAGCTCGGGAGCGAACCTTGAGGTCGTTCCGCCAATTGTTTCGCTATTTGGCCCACTTGTTGCTCCAATTTCCGTACTCAAGCATCCGTGTTTTGAGCTCATAGATCGATTGTTTTGAAATGTTCTTCCATCTTCGTTAGTCGTTCCATCTTTGTTGAAGTTCGAGAGGAGAATCTCCATCATACCCTTCATCTCCTTCATGTCATTAGATCCTGACCCTTGAGCTGAATTTTGATAATGATTGCTTGAACCTCCAGATTGAAATCCTGGTGGTGGTCCTTGCTGGAATCCGGACTGCCTCTGCATCTGCTGGCGTTGATTTCCGTAGGACATATTCGGGTGTGCTCGAGGTTGAAAACTTCTCTGGCCTTGGTAATTGTCCATGTAGTCAACATGCTTTAAAGGTGGTATGGCTTGACATTCCGAAGTCTCGTGAGCTGCACCACAATTACCGCAGTGAGGTATGTATGGTATTTGTTGAGGTGGTGCTGCAGCCATCGGGGTTATTACAGCATTGACGGCTTGCGGTTGAGCGGCATTTGGCATAAGAGCATTTAACACCGTATGAAGTTGAGTTTGCATCGTGGCCATTTGCTGTTGAAGAGCATCAACTTAGCATTCATCGTTGTATCGTTGCTCACTTCGAACATTCCAGGCGCCTCATTCTTGTGTTGCCTCGCATGAAGCTATTTCTCGTATATTCTTCGATTTGATTCCATGCTTCAGTGGCACTAAGCTTCACAAGTCCTCCGTTTTTGGCACCGTCTAGCATATGAGTTGTTTGATCGTTGAGTGCCTCGTGAAATCTATTGATGATTGCTGCCTTCGTCATTCCATGTTGCGGGTATTTTTTCAACAACGCTTTGTACCTCTCCCATACTTCGTAAAGATTCTCCATGTTCTTCTGATGAAAGAGTGAAATTTCAGTCTTTAACATGAGAACCTTCGATTGCGGGAAAAAGTAGCCAAGAAAAGCTTTGCGCAGCTTGTCCCAAGTAGTGATAGATTTCGGTGATGATAGCTCCAACCACTCCTTTGCCTTATCTTTGAGAGACAATGGAAACAACATAAGCTTGATTGCATCATTCGACAACCCATTGATTTTGATGATGTCCGTAATTGCCAAGAATGCTTTGATGTGTTTGTGCGGATCATCTTCAGAGTTTCCCTTGAATTGAGCCGTCTGAAATATCATTTGAAGCCATGAGTTCTTCAGCTCAAAGTTGTTGATTGCGATCAGTGGTATGACAATTGTCGACTCCGTACCACCGAGTGGATCGTTCTTGAGCAAATATTGCAGTGATTGCTCCTCGTTATTAGCTTCTTGATCTGCCATCTCCTTCGGTGTTCCTGAACTATTGACTGACGTCTCTGGGTGAGAGGTGTTTGCGGTGTCCTGAGAGTAATCAACTAGCTGAATTGATTCGTCGGACGAATGACTTTCGGAAGTTTCTTGTCTCAGACTTCGCCGCAATGTACGCTCAAACTTTGCAGATCCTTCAACAAGTGGATACGATGGATGGCTTTGGGTCATTCACCATATAAGTGTACCGAACTCGGGTTTTCCTAATATCTATCTATTTCCCCGAAAACGGCGCCAAAAACTTGATTACGCGGGCGTCTGCTCTTAAATATGGTGTAAAGATTAATGCATATACGTCAAGTAATAATTAAAACGAATACGTTAAACTAGCACCACGCGCGACAGGCAGTGTACCTATCGTTTGTAGAATAGCTTAGCGAGTATCCGAGTATCGAACTCGAGGAATAACATTGATTACTAGTAATTATCTATCAATTCGATATTTAGCCTAACAAGTAGTTTGTGATTTTCTGTATATTTGAACTACATCACGACAACTTAAACTAACACGATGAAAGAACTTAAGACACGACTGAAGATTTTAGAGTGACTTTTCAAGTAAAGAAGAATGTACTCGGGATTTCGAATCCCGCTAGGTATCGTCGATTAGGCCGTAAACCACCGTTCCACGCGAACAATGACTAAATCGCAGAAATTTCTTTTCACTCCCGAATTTGCTGTCGCCCTAAACGGTCGCGAGGATTTATATTGGTTTACCTATTGCGAGGGTCGACTATTTGCTTTCGCCCTATAGTCGACTCCTAAGTTTACGAAGGGACTAACCGTTCTTTAGCTTTCGCCCTCAACGGTCTACCAAGCGTCACACCAATACACAGACATATCAAATGTGACTTTCAAAACAACACATAGACATATTGAATCAAAGAAACAATGTCGTAAACGATAAATAAACAATGCCACGTGTTCACGAGTGTCATAACCCCCAAACGACGACTCTACCTAGCGTTCATCTCATCCCGAGCACATAAGAAGCTTAGCTACTCATGCTTAATAGAGATCTACGAATCGTATACAAAATAAAGCATAGTGAATACATAGATCTTCCCTATTTTATGAGCCCACGCAGATCAAGCGTCCTTTGTGCTTGATCTTGGATAAAATGAGCTTCGGATCTTCACTTTAGTACCTAGGAATCGTTTTGATTGATTCATATGGGTGTTGAGACATCCCTTAGGTGTATTTTATCTTTTGGAAGTGAGTTATGTCGATCTAGATCAAGATTTGGGTTGAGAAGTGCGTCTTGTATAGAAAGTAGTACGAAACAAGGCTTGTTCCACCGACAGGCACGGCCGTGTAACAATGTTGAGGCCCGCGTTTGCAGATACTGAATATCCACTCGGCCGTGTAGATTCACGCCATAAACCGTGCAACGATGCCGAGGCTTCCTTCTTTCACTGATGATCTACACACGGCCGTGTATAATGTCGTTCAAGGCCGTGTGGGTGCATAGTGAAGCCATGTGTCTGGTGAACTTGGTCATTTTTGCCACATATTCTCTCGATTTGTCCCGATTGTTATTTTATGTTCCTTCAATATCAAAACATAGGTATAATCTTGAATATAAGCACAAGATAACTCTAATAAACCAAGGTACGACCTAAATATGATAGAGATAAACGTATAAAAATACGTTTATCACTCTTGCACTCATTTATCATCATCATATCATTCCAAGGAATCAATATATAATCAACACATACTAACAATACTATAAACTTATCTTTATGTTGTTTGGTAGAGAAGGAATAATCATGCTTTGATTGTATGAACCCAAACTTTCTTACAACCTCGATGAACTTATGGTTCAATTGTCTTGAAGCTTGCTTCAAACAGTATAATGCTTTCTCAAGTTCGCAGACATGCTGCCTTTTGTCTTTTGGAACCTTAAAACCTTGTGGAACTTCCATATAAACGTCCTCACTTATGTCTTTTTGAAGAAAGGCATTAGTAACATCCATTTGGAACAAAGGCATGTAAAAAATAATAGCAAGGGAAAGTACTCTGATAGTAATGTGATTAACTACAGGTGAAAAAATTTCATGATAATATATCCCCCTCTTTTTTAGTATATCCCTTGGCAACTAATCTAGTCTTATACCTTTCTACTTCTCCATTAGATTTATATTTTATATTATATACCTATTTACAACCAATGATGGCCTTTGCTTGATGAAGATCTACCAATTTCCATGTCTTGTTCAATTCTAATGCTGAAATTTCAGATAAACTGAATCCATCTCTTATCTAACTTTGCTTCCTCAAAATGTTTTAGGAATTTAGTCTTCAGATATAGAAGCTAAATACACCCTATATGTAGGACTAATCCCATTGTATTGGCTTATAGTTTGACAAGCTATATCTAACAGCATCAATCATATTTGCATCTGATATGAAAGGAAATACAAAATATGTCTGCCAATTGGGTGGTTTAGGAGTTCTATATGAATTCCAAATATATGTTGTGGGCTGTTGATTTAAATGTATTTCTGAATTGTTTTCTTCTCACTTTTTCTCTTGTGCAGGTTCATTTGAGGTATCATGTGCAAGTTCCTCAGTACCATCACTTGGAGTTTGATCTGCAGTGATGGTAGGATGCAATAAGATCATAATAATTCTGCTAATCATGTATATGAAATTTCTCCTTCTCAAGGTTAGTAGCATTCACACCCTATGGAAAACATTCAAAAAATAATACATCCCTTGAGACAATAAATTTTCAGAATTAAGTTATAGTAATCTATACCCTTTTTGCGTTACAGAATATCCTATGAATAATACATGGTCGTAACATATGCTGGAATTTTTCTTTTTGTGTAAGAATTTTGGCAAAGCCTAAACAACCAACTATCCTAAAATGTGAATATGAAGGTCTCTTTCCAAATAATATTTCAAATGGTTTCTTTCAATTTAATATGAGAGTGAGGGTTCTATTTATGATATAGATTTCAAATGGTGTCTTTCAATTTAATATGAGAGTGATGGTTCTATTTATGATATAGATTGTTGTCCTCACACCCTCCTCCAAAATTTAACATTGGAGTGGAACTTTAATTCTCATGCTACATCAAGTATATGCCTGTATTTCGTTTCCACAACATCATTTGTTGTGGTGTATAAATACAAGAACTTTGATGAATGATTGACCCTTTGAAGCTAAAACATATTACATCATACGAGAAAAATTCTCATGCATTATCATAATAATTTTAATCCTGGTTTTAAACTAATTCTCAACCTACTCAATGAAATTCTTTCAGAATATCAACTACTTCAGATGTAGCTTTCATCAAGAAAATCCAAGTATCTCTTGAACAATCATCAACTAAAGTTCAAAAATATTTTTTATTATAATATGTCATATCTTTATATGTCCCCATATATCAACGTGTACATGCTCAAATATAGATATATCATTGATATGTCGGACATGAAATTTAGACCTAGTATGCTTTGCTAATGGAGATATTGGACAATACCTAACAGAATCATTCATATTCAAATGCAAATCATTCTTATATTTGAATCTTTCAAAAGACATGTGCCCAAGTCTATAATGTCATATAGAATCATCACTAGTCTTATTCAATCTAAAAACAAATTCTTTATTTGAATGATTACAGAATCTAGTAACAATCTTGTATTCTTTAACTGGCTGAATAATGGGTTTGGCTTGAATATATATAGTCCATTCTCTTATCTATCAATCCTCATTATCTTGCCAGTCAAGATATCATGTGTGACACAATGGAAGGTTATGTCTGTAATCTGGTATATATAACACATTTCCAAGTTTAAGATTATTTCCTAAATCAATAGTACCAGATAAATGAACCTTGTTGCATGATCCATTCGGTAGTTTCACCCTACTTATGCCACTAGAAACATAATCAATACTAGTAAGATGTTGATTATTGCATGTAACGTGATGATTTGCTCTTGTATCTACTAGTCATATTCTCTTAGAATCAAAATAGGTATATATATATATGTGTGTGTGTGTTGCATTCAAAGTGGTTGTGGAGTTAGCAACTTTTGGATCCTCATGGTTAGTGCTCTTCTTTAGCAGCTTCAACATCTTAGTGTATTGGTCATGAAAGAAGTCTTGCGGAGGAATTAAAGAATCATACTCATCCCAAAGAGGCTTGAGCCTATTATAATATTCAGAACACTCGATGTTCCTTGCATGCCAGAATATATCTCTAGAAACAGACCATGCATTCTAGCACCATTGATTTTGTCGAATATTTGTCTCAAATCAGTCCAAATTTCAAACACTTTGATGATAAACAATGCCAGAAATCAATTCCTCGGATATGGAACAATGAATCCAAGCTTAGAGACACATCACAACGTTTCCACTTAGATAAAAGAGGCGAATTCTTATATGGACATTTGTAGCTTCCATCGATGAATCCGATTTTGTTCTTCGTTTCAAGCGCCACAACCATCCTCATGCTTGATATCTTGTAGTTGTCTGATCCTCTAAGAATTCCAGTGGTTATATCAAGATTAGGCGTGTCGGATGGATGGATGTACATTGGGCAATTGAAATCCAACGTCACTGTCGCATTTTGATTTCATTTTGCTGATGAATCTTGTTGCACTGCCATTGCTGAATCTTCAATCACTGTTGATTATCTCAAGCTCTCAAGCTCTGATACCATGATGAAATCTAAACAACAGATATGAAAAAATAATCATCTTCTTTATTTCAATCGAATATCGTGATCTTGAATTACATTTCGTGCGCATCAACAATTACACACTTATTCTACATTTATATCTCTCGCATAAGACCTTGGGCCAACCTAATTACTATAAACAATCAATAATATATTTGGCCCATTAGGCCCACTAAGACTTGAAAACTACATCAATTGAACTAAAATAAATCAAATGAAAGAGAGTAAAAAAACAGAAACAAAGCTCAAAGTCTTCATAACAGTCTTCAATGTTTCAATATTATCCTCATAGAGCTTGATTAATTTAAAAAGCAGCAGCTCTCTAAAATTAAGAGATGGCAACAAAAAGATTTTGCAACCAACAGTTCCAAAATTTAATGAATACTATGATCAGTGGGTCATGCTCATGGAGAATATTCAAAGAATACTAGATTGTCCTAGAGAAAGTGGCATCAGCTGTAGAGGCAATGATTTATCATATGATGATAGAAGAAGGCTATGGAGGATTTAATGTTGAAAGATTTTAAGGCAAATAGTTATCCATCTCAAGCATTGATCGAGATATTTTCACACCAATCTGTCGAACATCAAACTAATTTGCAGTCCCTCGAGAAGCTCTCATTGTTATAATTGAATCGTTAGTTCAATTTATGCCATAGCTCCCCCCCATCTTTTATTCCATGTTGAAAAAGATGATTTCTGAGCATTTAAGTCGATTAAAATGAAATCAAGTGTGTGTAACGTGTTAAATTCTCTCTAAACATACAATTGAGTTAACCGGGGGACCAAAAACGCCCAAAATCGATAACATTGAGGACTGAAATTGTAACTCAAAAAATTGACAAACCAAAAAAGCCCATATGCCAAACATCATGGACCAAAAATGTAAAAATGCCTTGTTTCTTACTCAAAGTTATTTTTACTTATTTGCTTTTCTATTACTCACGCTCAAAACGAGAGGAGGTACCTAAACACCGGTCTCTCCCCGTCTCAAGTTTTGGCGATTATTTTATGTTCGGGATAGATCAAATAAAATTTCTCTCTTTGCCTTGAAAAAGAATAAAATAATATATATGAAATAAAATGAAATATCAAAGGGCATTTCTCGTCCCAAACCCCTCTTAAAGCGGTCAACCAAAATCGCGAGGCAGAGAGGAGAACCAAGGCTTATCCCATTGAAAATCATTGCCGAGAAAAAAATTGTAATCCCATAACGACCAAAACCAATGATTCGTCTTATTTGCGAACTGATTTATGGCTCGTCAGTTTGTAATTTGGAATTCTATCATTTGATTGAATTTTAATGTGTTGGAATAAAATCTTATATTTTCCGTCTTTCTTAGCAAACAATTTAAATTTTTATTTTCTATTATTTGAAGATAAATGGATTGAGAAGTAGTCGTGCAATTTTAATTTTCTTTTTTTTTTTTTTTGCAACAGGAAAATTAAATGCTAAGTTATTGAGCTCATATCCCGATTGAAAAAATTAGAACCCCGATAGAATCGGAAAGCCCGCCAATATAGTAGTTTTTAAGTAATTAATCATAGAGCCCGCCAATCGGATTTGATGTTATTGTGAACTCTGGACTTCGTGGTATATTTTTAACAGGTTCACATTTGGGTATTGGAAGATCACGAAAACGTTAGGTGGGCCGAGGAAAAGGTTATCGTACCCTTAGGCTATGTTTGGTTTAAGGAAATTAGTGTGGAAAAGAAAATTGGAGAGAAAATGGTTTTCATAAGTTTTTCTTTCGTTTTCCTCACCATTTGGTGAAGAAATTAGTTTTCCTTAGCTTTAAGTGTAAACTTAAGCTAGATTTTCTTTTCTTTTCTTTTCCTTATCTATTTCTTCAATCAACCAAACATAAAAACTACTTTTCCTTTTCCATTTCATTTTTCTTTTCCTACTAATTTCCACAAACCAAACACACCCTTAAAGTTTGTGAACGGTCTTCGACGATCAAAGGAAAAGGTGCATCTTTGCGATATTTCAGACGAAAATATGTTGCTGATAAATTGCAATCAGAGGGATGAGTTTTTGCTCGCTGTTCCGTCGGGAGAAATCGAAATGCACCACAGTGCACCGCCGGGGCAGAGATTTTCTTACTACCACATTCCAAGCCTCTTGGATCCGGAAGGAAGTTGAAGAATTGTTCTACCATTCAATTGTGTTTTGTGTATTATGATGCTTGGATTATCCTTCAAATTGAATCTTCTTGTTTTATTTGCTAGTCTCAGAGTTTACTTAATCTCGGATCGTTTTGAAATGTTACGGTCGTCGTTCCACATAATCGAGTTTTAACCTAAATCATAGGCAACAGGCTCTCATGGTTTTGAAACGGGCAGTTTAGGAATATAACCGATCACGATTTATACCCCGTTGAACCTTGAACCAGCGTTCAAACCATAACTGTAACCGTGAAGAGCTGGTTACAAATCGTAAACGGAACCGTTTGGAGGACGTTTCGGTTACAGTTCGATCGATTATGAAACTAAAATCGGTGGTTTGTAACCGAAATTGTGAACTGTTTTATGTGTTCTGCCAAATAATTGAGGACTTGATTCATATACAATCCTCTATTGTATGTTGGGGGTTTGCGTGGCTCGATTTTTGGTGGTTTTCTGCCAATTCCACGCCAAAATTGTTACGTTTGAGAAAATAAAAATGAAGAAAAGCAAGAATATTGAATGGGGTCCAAGTCTTTTACTATTTAATTATGCTGCTTAACCCATAATAGCCATGCCAATCTAAGATTGCTTTAGCAATCCTGCCCAAAGGGAACAACCCCTCTGCGAAAGAAGTGAAGTTCCCCTTATTTAGACGATTTACCTATTATTATGTTTGGTTAGTTGTTCCTAGTATGAATTTATCGAAACTACGTCTTTATAAATTAAAATCGCACAACGAAATTTTGAGCGGTTGTGGTGCGACGTCGCAATATTTGACGTAAAATATTTATATTTGTCAAATGTAACTACTATTACTTAATGAATATAGGCTCAAACAAAGAATTAACAAAGCCTTACTGAAATACTGGAACCAAAATAATTGACGCATAATCAAATCGTAGATATTCAAGTTCCCATGAAGGGGCAACGATGAAGATTGACAAGACTACATTGAAACGAATTCTTCAGCCCCATAGTGAAGATCATCACCGCCATTCGGGAAACTTCAACGACACATCATCATCACGCGTAGTTGTTGTCTAGACTATATCAACCGACCTATCCACGCGTTCATAATAGAATATAGTGAAGTATTTTCTAAATAAATTAACCGACCTAATAAGCCAACATATGAGCACTATAAAAGCGATGCATGTGAGTTTGCTATGTATGTACAATACAATAAATTTGCATGAGTATATATATATTTATATATTATATATATATATATATATATATATATATATATAATAAAGAGAGTGGGCTTAAAAAATTGAGCTATCACATTTATGTTGAGTGCGTGAGTTATTGTTTATTCAATATGTTGATATAATAATCAATCTTTGGCCAATAATATTCAACAAGTGGCATCATAGCCACGCCAGAGCCACGTTGGGAAGTTTGAGCGACGAGCGGAAATTTTGCAGGTTTATTCATTGTCCCCAATAAAGGGAGATTATTGAGTTCGGAGGCAACGTGCACAATAAAAAAAAATATTGTGAAGCGCTTAAGGCTTGCTTGGTTTAGGCAATCCAAGTCACGACGGCGGACCTACAATCACTAGGTGGAATGGAGAAACTCAATAATCAAAATTACACAACGTGGAAGACCCTCATGGAGTCATATCTTCAGGGGCAAGATATATGAGAGGTAATTGGCGGAGATGAAGCCACGCAACCACAAGAAGCCTGTGCCTTGCGAAAATGGAAGATCAAGGCAGGAAAGTCATTGTACTCAATCAAGACGATGATCGACAAGGAATTGCTAGAGCATATATGGGATGCAAGCACACCAAAAGAGGCACGAGACACCCTAGCAACACTGTTTTCGAAGAAGAACGAGTTCAAGATGCAACTTTTCGTCGAACATTTGTCACTCAGGCAATGGGAGATGCTGGTACGGGAATATTTTAACAAGTTACGACCCTCTGTCGTGAAATTTCTGAGTTGAATCCAATTGATAAAGTTTCAGAAGCTAAAATGATAACGATTATTATATACGGCTTAAGACCCGAATTTAGGGGGGTTATAGCCGCAATACAAGGTTGGAAAGAGCATCTTTCCTTGTTCAATCTTGAAAATATTCTAGTTGACCAAGAAGCTGACTAGACAAACGGCAAAGGTCTCATTAAAGAAAGACGATGAAGCCTTATTCAGTTATAAAAATAAGGGGAGACCTCAACAACAAAATATAAGAGATAAGAAAGAATTTATGAAAAGGGAAGAGATAAGCTCTGAAACAAGAGAATTCCAACAAGATCATTATAAGAAAAATCAGAAGCCCAAGAGAAATAAAAAAGGTCCTTGCTATATTTGTGGAAAACCAAATCACTATGCCAGAGAATGCTGACATAGGAAAAAGACAGTTGGAGGGAATACAGTAATTTGTCACATCCACGAGACTAGAAGCACCGAAGAAGAGTGAGACGTCGAGGCATCAACGGCTATCGTCGAGGAGATATCCCCAATGACATCAGAAAAGGCTCGTTCAGATGAGGAGGTTCAATTGTGCTTACATGAAGAGTCAGTATTAGCAGTCTTCATCCCAGGAAAAATAGAATACAAAATGATTGGATGGTGGACTCGGGTTGTTCCAATCATATGAAGGGAGACAAGGAAAAGTTGCAGACCACATCTGAGTTCAAGAGAGGGGGAATAATGGTCACTGCTGATAACTCTCGGTTACCAATAGCTCAAATTGGCAAAACAGTTATCACCCGAAGACTCAGTTGTGCTCAAGTGCAACTACATGACGTTTATCATGGAGGGTAGAAAACTCGACTCCATCTACATAATGTCAGCAAAGTCTGCTTATGTAGACAAGACCCGAAAGAGTTAAACTGTGGCACGCAAGGCTGTGACATGTAAGCTATCACAAACTTAAAATGATGATGAAGAAATCAATGCTGAAAGGTCTTCCTCAACTAGAGGTAAGAGACGACACAATTTGTGTCGGCTGTCAATACGGGAAAGCACACCAACTTCCATTTGAAGACTCGAATTACAAAGCAAAGAAACCTCTCGACACAATTCACTATGATGTATCCAGGCTGGTCAAACAACCTTCAATCAGCGGGATGCGCTATATGGTGATGTTTATTGACGACTTCTCAAGGTATGTTTGGGTTTTCTTCATAAAAGAAAAACCAGAAGTAATTTTAAAATTTAAAGAGTTCAAAGAAAATGTTGAAAGAGAAGTTGGAGATAAAATTCGGTGCCTTCGTACGGATATTGGGGGAGAATACATCAAGGGTTCTCCAGATATATGAAGGAGCAGAAGATACATCACCAGCTAACGTGTCCAAACACACCTCAGCAGAATGGTGTAGCAGAAAGGAAAAATCGACATTTGGCCGAAACGTGTCGAAGTATGTTACATGCAAATATTTTTACCACCAAGGTTTTGGGCTGAATGTATGAACACAGCGGCACACATGATAAACGGGCTACCACTGTTGGCCATTTCATAGTTTTCAGTTGCGTCTTCTATGTCTTTGTACCAAGTCATTTGCTAACGAAATTTGACAGGAAGGCAATCAAGTTATATTTGTGGGGTACGACAACCAAAGAAAAGGGTGGAGGTGTTGCGATCCAACTATCGGTAGGTGTTATACATCTCGCCACATAGTATTTGATGAAACATCCTCTTGGTGGTCACCACAGAAATCGGAGCTATCCGATTCAAAAGAAACTGAGGAACAATTCGAAAAGCTGGTGAAGCTTCCAGAAGAAAATCAAACATTACAAGAGCCAGAAGATGACGTAGAGTGTCCAAGAACACCTCAAAACCCATGGCAGACAGGTGTACACCAAACAACTCCAGAAGTAACGAGGCCAAGTCAACTTGAGGAGACTGAGCCACCAGGAAAAGATCATGACGGAATATCGGCAAGTCCACCTCAACTACGAAAATCTTCAAGGCAAATAGTTCCAAATCCCAGATACGCAAATATAGCATTAGAAGAAGAAAATATAAAAGAACCAGAAAATTTTGAACAAACAGTAAAACATATCGAATATAGGAGAGCAATGAATGAGGAAATTATGCCCTAAAGCAAAATGAAACATGGGACTTAGTTCCAAAATTAGAAGGAATTAAACCCATATCTTGTAAGTGTGTTTATAAAATTAAAAGGCGACATAATGGATCAATTGAAAGATATAAAGCTCGACTAGTAGCACGATGATTCTCACAACAGTATGGGATAGACTATGATGAGACATTTAGCCCGGTAGCAAAAATTACAGGTGTTCGAGTACTAATCGCACTGGCAGCAAGCAAGTCCTGGAGATTATGGCAGCTGGACGTTAAGAACGCATTTCTGCATGGAGAACTCAATAAAGAGATATATATGGTACAGTCGGCCTTCGAATATAAAGAAAATACAAGCTACATGTGCAAATTAAAGAAGGCCCTATAAGGGTTAAAACAGGCAGCACGGGCATGGTATGGTAAGATTGCCGAATTTCTAGTTCAATGCGAATATTCGGTAGCACCAACAAACTCAAGTCTCTTCGTTAAGCCACGAGAAGGAAAAATAGCAATAGTTCAAGTATATGTCGATGATATCATTAGCATTGGAGACGACGAAGAACATATTCAGCAAACCAGAAGGACTTATCAGTGAGGTTTCAAATGAAAGAACTCGGAGAGCTTAATCATTTTCTCGGGCTCGAGTTAAAAGAAATTTTATATGATTGACTGCAAGCCAATATCAACTCCAATTGAAGCAAATGCAAAGATATGCGCTGAAGATGGCAAAGACTTGGAACGACTATGTATATACAGCTCGTTGGAAGTCTGATTTACTTGACGTTGACAAGGCCAAACATCTCATACGCAGTGGGGATCGCTAGTTGATTTATGGAGAATCCAAAGAAGCCACGTCTTGAGCTCGCCCGGCGTTTACTAAGGTATGTAAAAGGAACAACTAATTATGAAATATTCTATGAGAAAAATAAATAAATCAAGATTACTGGCTATTGCGACGCGGACTATGTTGGATGTCGTGATACAAAAAGATCCACTACTGGATATGTATTCAAATTCAGATCTGCCGCAATATCCTGGTGTAGAAAAAGACAACCTACGGTATCATTATCAACCGCCGAAACCGAATATCAAGCAGCAGCAATGACAGCTTAAGAAAGCACCTGGCTTGCACAGTTATTAAAATATCTACATCAGCCAATCAGCTATGTAGTGGAATTATATTGTGACAATCAATCCGCTATACGCATAGCAGAAAATCCAGTATGTCATGCGAGAAAAAAATATTTTGAAGTAAACTAGCACTTCGTACACGGAAAGGTGCTCAAAGGGGAGATCGAGATGAAACATATCAGTACGGACGATCAACTAGTCGACGTGTTCACCAAATGACTCACCGTCTCAAAATTCGAGGAATTCCGAGCACGCTTAGAAATGATTCAAGCAGAAGATACAACAAGAGAGGACGTCGGTGCTGAAGGGAATAATTGAAGATCAGCACCGCCATTCGGGAAACTTCAATGACACATCATCATCACACGTTGTTGAAAAGAATTAACTGTTGAAATTTCAATTCTTAAAACAGAAGTTAAAGAATTAAAATTAAGTAACAATAATTTACAAAGAAGACTTTCTAAACTTGAAAAGGGAAAAGAAATCCTTGATGAATCATCTTCAAGATCCCTTGAAGAATTTACCAGTACGATTGAAAATGATAATTTTCTTTCTACTTTAGAAGTTATTACTTCTCAAAAATGGCTAGTAAAAATATCATTACTAATCGAGAAAAATTATCAAAAAGATCTTATTGCTCTTATTGATAGTGGTGCAGATTTAAACTGCATCCAAGAGGGTTTAATACCTACCCAATATTTTTATAAGACAACTCATTCTCTCAGCTCTGCTAGCGGAGAAAAGTTGCAAATTAATTATAAAATCCCAAAGGCCTATATTTGTAAAAATAAGGTCTGTATTCCTACATCATTCTTGCTAGTCAAAAATATCACGAACCAAGTAATTCTTGGTACACCATTCCTTAGGAAAATATTTCCTATTACCAAAATTGATGAACATGGATTTAAAGGAAACTTCGAAAATAAAGAAGTATACTTTAAGTTCATTACTGAACCAATTTCACGAATTCTTAGTGAAATAAAAGATTCTATTCTAATTAGAGCAAAAGAAAATCAAATAAATTATTTGAAACAAGAAATCAGTATACTTACGATTGAGGATAAAATCCAAAATCCTAAGTTACAACAAAAAATTAAACTAACTCATAATGAATTTACATTGCAAATATGCAATGATCTTCCAAACGCATTCTGGAATAGGAAGAAGCATATTGTTTCTTTACCCTACGAGGAAGATTTTAGTGAGAAAAATATTCCCACTAAAGCTCGTCCCTGTCAAATGAATGCTGAATTATTAGAATTGTGTAAGAAAGAAATAAATTCTCTCTTACAGAAAGGTTTAATAAAACCTTCGAAATCTCCCTGGTCTTGTACCGCCTTTTATGTTAATAATGCAGCAGAAAAGGAAAGAGGAGCACCCAGATTAGTAATTAATTACAAACCTTTGAATAAAGTTTTGAAATGGATCAGGTATCCTATTCCTAATAAAAAGGATTTGCTTGATCGATTGCATAATGCAATTTTATTTTCAAAATTTGATTTAAAATCTGGTTTTTGGCAAATCCAGGTTGAAGAAAAAGATCGGTATAAAACCGCATTTACCGTCCCAATTGGACAATTTGAATGGAACGTTATGCCCTTTGGTTTAAAAAACGCTCCTTCCGAATTTCAAAACATTATGAATGATATTTTCATTCCTTATAGTAATTTTATCATCGTTTATATTGATGATATTTTAGTATTTTCTAAAGATATCGAAACACATTTCAAACATCTCGATATGTTTAAAAAGATAATTATCCAAAACGGATTAGTTATATCTAGTCCAAAAATGATTTTATTTCAAACTAAAATTAGATTTTTGGGTCATACTATTGAAAAGGGTAGTATTACTCCAATTAATAGAAGTATTGAATTTGCGTCAAAATTTCCTGACCAAATTTTTGATAAGACACAATTACAAAGATTTCTAGGAAGTTTAAATTATATTTCTCCCTATTATAAAAATCTTGCAATTGATACATCTATTTTATATGATAGATTAAAAAGATACCTTGTCAGTGGACAAATAGTCACACTGAAGCAATTAAAAAAATTAAAAGTAAAGTAACGCATCTTCCTTGTCTCATGCTTGCTAATCCCTCCTGGCAAAAAATTATTGAGACAGATGCGTCTGATATTGGCTTCGGAGGAATATTAAAACAAGTTTCTCCAGAAGATAAATTCGAGCATCTTGTTAGATTCCATTCAGGAAAATGGAATAATGCTCAGAAAAATTATGCTACTATAGCCAGAGAAATTCTCGC
This sequence comes from Linderniella brevidens, assembly GCA_004919715.1. NCBI lineage: Eukaryota > Viridiplantae > Streptophyta > Magnoliopsida > Lamiales > Linderniaceae > Linderniella > Linderniella brevidens. The sequence goes on along the minus strand of SWDC01000150.1, from coordinate 12,162,008 downwards.
TATAGTTAAATGTGTTTTAAAATTCCAGGATGATCTTTACAATCAAAAGTTTTTAATAAAAACAGATTGTCAAGCAGCAAAATTTATGTTTAATAAGGATTTTAAACATAATGTCTCCAAAAAACAAATGTTTGCGAGATGGCAGGCACATTTAGCCCCTTTCGATTTTGAAATAATTTACAAAAAGGGAAGTGATAATAGTCTTCCGGATTATCTTACTCGTGAATATCTAACATGAGTTTTATGCAAATTGCAGCAATGTCCCAATATGGGAGAGGTTTCGCCTCTAATAGAGGTGGACGTGGTGGTCGTGGTCACGTTATTGCCCAAATGGGTAATAAGAAACTTGTGAAAGAAAATCTTTCACAATTTTCTGCATCTTCAAGTAATACTTGGAGTAAAGAAGATCCAACATACAAGGAGTTTCTTGAATACAAGAAACAAAAAGCGCAATCGCAAGAAAAGGAAGGTACTTCCTATGCAAAAATTATTGCAGACGACGACGAAGACGTCGACTATGAAAGAAAGAATCATACAGAGGTAATACTTCTGTTAGAATTCAAAGATCTAAAATGGTCTGATGAACCTTGGACAATTATGTCAAGGTATTTGGAGAAAGCATCATATGCTGCTCCTTTCTATAAATCTCGTGACAATTACGAGAATATTTTAAAGGCCACTGGTACGGCTGATTTTGAGCATTTTAATGCGGGTAATACCCAAATTGCTCAACGAAAAGGTTATACCTTTAGCAAAATTATTTTTAAGCAGATAATTACTGCTGAAAATTGGGCACTTCATCCCTTAAAGGATAGAGAATATCTCCATCCCGAATCAAAAATTTTGATCAAATTTAATTATTATGATTATATCGATGCCTTTAATAAGGTATTTTTATATCAAAATGATAATAAAAAACATTCTTGGTGGATTAAAATCTGCGCAGATGTTTATAAAAAGGATATTCCAAATTGGTTTTATCAATGGTGGCTATCATATGGCGCATCCGTTGAAATTTTAAAGGAACCTTTCTTTGGTCTTTACCAAGAATGGGTCAAAGTTTCTCCGTTTCTAATAGAGGCGGAACATAATAAACAATGTATTGAAGGAATGACTTCTTTACACTTTTATATTGAATTTTCCATTCCATGGATTTGGAGATGGACTCCCGAAGTGGGTTATACCCAACAAAAACTTCCTTGTCTTCAGAGGAATTTTTATACAAAATTCTGGAAAAAATGATTAGGAAAAATCAGACTGGCGAATACGAAAGTCAGCAAACGATTGATAAAATCGAAGAGAAAATTTCTCTTTATAAAACTGCGATTAATAATCATCAACAAAGGGAAGCCCCTAGTCCCTTTGAAACAATTTCTCGAAGACTTAATCTTCAAAAGGGTAAATTAAAGACCAACGAAATTATTGACGCATATCTTGAAGAAATGAAAAAAGATATTGCAAAAACTTTGGAATGGACATTTCGGACATTTCAATGGACACGTCATCAAAAGATGACGAAATTTGCCTTGCTGGAGAAGGACAAAGTCCGGAAAATTCGGAAGACATTTTTATTGAAGATATGGATGATGCTCATGACCGCATCACACAAGAAATAGCAATAATAAAGGACAAGGTGGCGCAAATTACCAAGTCCCGTGAAGAATTTGAAGGGCTTAAAGCCAAAGGAGTACTCAATATAGACAAGAATAATTAAAGATTGACTATGACATCCACAAAGGAGCACTCAAAGTGGACAAAACAATTAAAGGTTGATTGGGACATCAACGGTGAAAAATTTTCCACAACTAGCTTTAATAAAGCTAAAGTCAAGAATGAAGACTTTCTTGCCATTTTTATTACAGCTGGCAAGATTCCCTCAACAAGTGGAATGGCTACGAAGAAAAAATTTTTCTTCTTTAATTTTTGTATTTCTATAAATAGCATTGAAACCCAAATGTTTAGGGTGTGCTTTTTCTTATGCTCTTCAATACTCTCTCCCTCATCTCTCTTGTAACTCCCTTGTAACTCTCTCGAAGAAATAAAGTTGAAGTTCGACTACTCTCTACAAGTAAGTTTTTTTTTTATAAAAAGTTTACTTCTCACCGAGCCCCAATGATGGGCTAATTCCACCGTTAAACTACACCAAGATGCCTTAATACCCTAAAAACATGGTTTTATATTATTTTATGGTGAAAAATCGATTGAAAGAATTAAGTTCTGAATAAAGGTTATAATGAATTCTGAATTACGATTAATTCTATATCGGCGTTTGGCTAGCCTGTGTTGCCGCAATGAAAGGCGTTTGAGGGCGAAGGCTGTTACCGATGGAATTCATCGTACCAGAATTTTATTATGTAAACTTAACCCTTGTATCCGACGATTTAATTCATTCATCAGATCCGATCCTGCAGATGGTATCAGAGCCATGGTGGGGGTGTTAAGAAGTCAAGGTGTAGTTTAACGTAGAGGGATTCATGGACTTTTATTCTGTGTGGGCTAGAGAAATAAACAAATACGTACTATGATTATTCTAAGTACATTAGTGTAGCTTTCTTAAAAAATTGTACGCTATTATTGACTGGAGCAGATTAGTTTAATGTTAACAAAAAACAACCCTTACTGATATAGCCTGATTAATTGCTATGATTATTGTATATTAATTTCATTTCGTAGCCCTTGCATCATTATTACGGACAGGCTGACATGTATGAATCGACCTTTCGGGTTTTCATTGCCTCGTCGTAACGCTCAGTGAGTTTAGTACGATAATTAGCGGATCTTAGATTAATATATATATATATATATATATATATATATATATTCTGATGAATGAATTAAATCGTCGGATACAAGGGTTAAGTTTACATAATAAAATTCTGGTACGATGAATTCCATCGGTAACAGCCTTCGCCCTCAAACGCCTTTCATTGCGGCAACACAGGCTAGCCAAACGCCGATATAGAATTAATCGTAATTCAGAATTCATTATAACCTTTATCCAGAACTTAATTCTTTCAATCGATTTTTCACCATAAAATAATATAAAACCATGTTTTTAGGGTATTAAGGCATCTTGGTGTAGTTTAACGGTGGAATTAGCCCATCATTGGGGCTCGGTGAGAAGTAAACTTTTTATAAAAAAAAAAACTTACTTGTAGAGAGTAGTCGAACTTCAACTTTATTTCTTCGAGAGAGTTACAAGGGAGTTACAAGAGAGATGAGGGAGAGAGTATTGAAGAGCATAAGAAAAAGCACACCCTAAACATTTGGGTTTCAATGCTATTTATAGAAATATAAAAATTAAAGAAGAAAAATTTTTTCTTCGTAGCCATTCCACTTGTTGAGGGAATCTTGCCAGCTGTAATAAAAATGGCAAGAAAGTCTTCATTCTTGACTTTAGCTTTATTAAAGCTAGTTGTGGAAAATTTTTCACCGTTGATGTCCCAATCAACCTTTAATTGTTTTGTCCACTTTGAGTGCTCCTTTGTGGATGTCATAGTCAATCTTTAATTATTCTTGTCTATATTGAGTACTCCTTTGGCTTTAAGCCCTTCAAATTCTTCACGGGACTTGGTAATTTGCGCCACCTTGTCCTTTATTATTGCTATTTCTTGTGTGATGCGGTCATGAGCATCATCCATATCTTCAATAAAATGTCTTCCGAATTTTCCGGACTTTGTCCTTCTCCAGCAAGGCAAATTTCGTCATCTTTTGATGACGTGTCCATTGAAATGTCCGAAATGTCCATTCCAAAGTTTTTTGCAATATCTTTTTTCATTTCTTCAAGATATGCGTCAATAATTTCGTTGGTCTTTAATTTACCCTTTTGAAGATTAAGTCTTCGAGAAATTGTTTCAAAGGGACTAGGGGCTTCCCTTTGTTGATGATTATTAATCGCAGTTTTATAAAGAGAAATTTTCTCTTCGATTTTATCAATCGTTTGCTGACTTTCGTATTCGCCAGTCTGATTTTTCCTAATCATTTTTTTCCAGAATTTTGTATAAAAATTCCTCTGAAGACAAGGAAGTTTTTGTTGGGTATAACCCACTTCGGGAGTCCATCTCCAAATCCATGGAATGGAAAATTCAATATAAAAGTGTAAAGAAGCCATTCCTTCAATACATTGTTTATTATGTTCCGCCTCTATTAGAAACGGAGAAACTTTGACCCATTCTTGGTAAAGACCAAAGAAAGGTTCCTTTAAAATTTCAACGGATGCGCCATATGATAGCCACCATTGATAAAACCAATTTGGAATATCCTTTTTATAAACATCTGAGCAGATTTTAATCCACCAAGAATGTTTTTATTATCATTTTGATATAAAAATACCTTATTAAAGGCATCGATATAATCATAATAATTAAATTTGATCAAAATTTTTGATTCGGGATGGAGATATTCTCTATCCTTTAAGGGATGAAGTGCCCAATTTTCAGCAGTAATTATCTGCTTAAAAATAATTTTGCTAAAGGTATAACCTTTTCGTTGAGCAATTTGGGTATTACCCGCATTAAAATGCTCAAAATCAGCCGTACCAGTGGCCTTTAAAATATTCTCGTAATTGTCACGAGATTTATAGAAAGGAGCAGCATATGATGCTTTCTCCAAATACCTTGACATAATTGTCCAAGGTTCATCAGACCATTTTAGATCTTTGAATTCTAACAGAAGTATTACCTCTGTATGATTCTTTCTTTCATAGTCGACGTCTTCGTCGTCGTCTGCAATAATTTTTGCATAGGAAGTACCTTCCTTTTCTTGCGATTGCGCTTTTTGTTTCTTGTATTCAAGAAACTCCTTGTATGTTGGATCTTCTTTACTCCAAGTATTACTTGAAGATGCAGAAAATTGTGAAAGATTTTCTTTCACAAGTTTCTTATTACCCATTTGGGCAATAACGTGACCACGACCACCACGTCCACCTCTATTAGAGGCGAAACCTCTCCCATATTGGGACATTGCTGCAATTTGCATAAAACTCATGTTAGATATTCACGAGTAAGATAATCCGGAAGACTATTATCACTTCCCTTTTTGTAAATTATTTCAAAATCGAAAGGGGCTAAATGTGCCTGCCATCTCGCAAACATTTGTTTTTGGAGACATTATGTTTAAAATCCTTATTAAACATAAATTTTGCTGCTTGACAATCTGTTTTTATTAAAAACTTTTGATTGTAAAGATCATCCTGGAATTTTAAAACACATTTAACTATAGCGAGAACTTCTCTGGCTATAGTAGCATAATTTTTCTGAGCATTATTCCATTTTCCTGAATGGAATCTAACAAGATGCTCGAATTTATCTTCTGGAGAAACTTGTTTTAATATTCCTCCGAAGCCAATATCAGACGCATCTGTCTCAATAATTTTTTGCCAGGAGGGATTAGCAAGCATGAGACAAGGAAGATGCGTTACTTTACTTTTAATTTTTTTAATTGCTTCAGTGTGACTATTTGTCCACTGACAAGGTATCTTTTTTAATCTATCATATAAAATAGATGTATCAATTGCAAGATTTTTATAATAGGGAGAAATATAATTTAAACTTCCTAGAAATCTTTGTAATTGTGTCTTATCAAAAATTTGGTCAGGAAATTTTGACGCAAATTCAATACTTCTATTAATTGGAGTAATACTACCCTTTTCAATAGTATGACCCAAAAATCTAATTTTAGTTTGAAATAAAATCATTTTTGGACTAGATATAACTAATCCGTTTTGGATAATTATCTTTTTAAACATATCGAGATGTTTGAAATGTGTTTCGATATCTTTAGAAAATACTAAAATATCATCAATATAAACGATGATAAAATTACTATAAGGAATGAAAATATCATTCATAATGTTTTGAAATTCGGAAAGAGCGTTTTTTAAACCAAAGGGCATAACGTTCCATTCAAATTGTCCAATTGGGACGGTAAATGCGGTTTTATACCGATCTTTTTCTTCAACCTGGATTTGCCAAAAACCAGATTTTAAATCAAATTTTGAAAATAAAATTGCATTATGCAATCGATCAAGCAAATCCTTTTTATTAGGAATAGGATACCTGATCCATTTCAAAACTTTATTCAAAGGTTTGTAATTAATTACTAATCTGGGTGCTCCTCTTTCCTTTTCTGCTGCATTATTAACATAAAAGGCGGTACAAGACCAGGGAGATTTCGAAGGTTTTATTAAACCTTTCTGTAAGAGAGAATTTATTTCTTTCTTACACAATTCTAATAATTCAGCATTCATTTGACAGGGACGAGCTTTAGTGGGAATATTTTTCTCACTAAAATCTTCCTCGTAGGGTAAAGAAACAATATGCTTCTTCCTATTCCAGAATGCGTTTGGAAGATCATTGCATATTTGCAATGTAAATTCATTATGAGTTAGTTTAATTTTTTGTTGTAACTTAGGATTTTGGATTTTATCCTCAATCGTAAGTATACTGATTTCTTGTTTCAAATAATTTATTTGATTTTCTTTTGCTCTAATTAGAATAGAATCTTTTATTTCACTAAGAATTCGTGAAATTGGTTCAGTAATGAACTTAAAGTATACTTCTTTATTTTCGAAGTTTCCTTTAAATCCATGTTCATCAATTTTGGTAATAGGAAATATTTTCCTAAGGAATGGTGTACCAAGAATTACTTGGTTCGTGATATTTTTGACTAGCAAGAATGATGTAGGAATACAGACCTTATTTTTACAAATATAGGCCTTTGGGATTTTATAATTAATTTGCAACTTTTCTCCGCTAGCAGAGCTGAGAGAATGAGTTGTCTTATAAAAATATTGGGTAGGTATTAAACCCTCTTGGATGCAGTTTAAATCTGCACCACTATCAATAAGAGCAATAAGATCTTTTTGATAATTTTTCTCGATTAGTAATGATATTTTTACTAGCCATTTTTGAGAAGTAATAACTTCTAAAGTAGAAAGAAAATTATCATTTTCAATCGTACTGGTAAATTCTTCAAGGGATCTTGAAGATGATTCATCAAGGATTTCTTTTCCCTTTTCAAGTTTAGAAAGTCTTCTTTCTAAATTATTGTTACTTAATTTTAATTCTTTAACTTCTGTTTTAAGAATTGAAATTTCAACAGTTAAGTCTTTGATATTAACTGGGGATTCGTATTTATTTTTATTTCGAAGTAATTTCATTACTTCTGACATTTTATAGGGTTCTGATTTTTGAATAACTTCTTTAGAAGTTTCTTCATTTTGAATAATTCTTTTGATGATTAGATTTTTTAAATCTGGATCATCAGTTTCTTTAAGCATTTCTAGGAGATTATTGTCAAGAACATTAACCTCTTGAAATTGGGAGATAATTTGATACAAATTATTATTTTCTGATTCAGATTCTGATTTATCTGAATCTTTTGAGCAAGGTTGTCCTATTTGACAGTTACGGCATTCATCAGATTCTGATGAAATATCTTCAATAATGTTATTTTCATTATTTGAAGAGTATTCTGAATCACTATCAGAATTAAGGAGGATTTTTGATAGTGTTTCTTTTAATTCACTATCAATTTCAAGATTATTAATTTTCTTTTTGGTCCAGCAAGTACTTGCTTTATGACCAATTTTTCCGCACTTTCGGCAGACAATAGGAGGGAATAAAATTCTCTAAGGAAAATTATTTTCCTTAGAGAATTTTTGTTCTCTTCTTTTAGATTTTCTAAATTTTCTTTTTTCGTATTGCTTAGGAGAATATTTTTTAGTTTTATGATCTTTACGAGTTTTACTCGTAGAGGGATTTTCCATGCCAAATTGGCCACAGAATTCTCCTAATTGTTTCTTTTCATCTAAAGAATGTCTTTTGACTTGTTTATTTAATTTAATTTCATTGCATAAGGCTAAGCCTTCTTGTATGCAAGTTCCAATAAGTTTACCATAAGTATAGGAGTTATAATCGATACTCGATTCTCCTTTTCTAAGATTATTCCTTACTCTTTCTGCGAAAAGAGAAGGAAGACCATCTATAAATTTAGATTTCCAGTGAGTACTATTTGACTCAGGGAGTTCCATAACTCGGCTAAGGAATGTATCTTTGTACCATCTAAAGGATGTAAGAGTTTTACACCTAAGATTTTGAAGAAGAGTTCTGATATTTTCAGAATTATCAGACCATCGGCCTGTAAAGTGTTCAATGATGTTTACACAAAGTGTATAGACAACATTATCCACTTGTTGACCATCTTCTTCTTTCATGGTCAGATAAATATCATCTTTTTCGCGTTGAGATAAGTAATTATCCCACCATCCTTTTAACTGACCAGTAAAGCCAGCGACGATCATTTTTGCAACAGCTCTATCATTATTTTGATTAGCTTTGCAAATCGTGCTATACATAAGCATTCTATGTATCATATTATAAATTTGTCTTTCGGTATAACCATCAAGATTCCATTCGTATATGCATCTACCATTATACGAATTGTTGAGCATGAATTCTTGTTCTTCGAACAAGATATCTTGGGGAGTAGGCCTAGGATAGTAATATTTACTTTGGGTTGGCCTATCAGCATATTTTGTATGCTTAAGTTTATTAATTTCTTGATTAAATGTATGTTGAAGATTATCTGAATTTTCTAAACGGTCTTCAAATTCTTCGCTTAATGTATTAAGCTTAAGATGTTGAAATTTTTCTTCAAGAAGTTTCTCAATATGAGAAATAGATTTTAATTTAAAATCTGTAACTTCAGGAGGAGGTTGAATACTGGGAGACGCAATATCTACCAGTTCAATCTTATTTTTTTCTTTTAATAAAAATTTTTTTATGTCTTTTACTGAGGACGAAATTTCCTCAATAAAGAGATATATATATATATAATAAAGAGAGTGGGTTTTAAAAATTGTGAGCTATCACATTTATGTCGAGTGCGTGAGTTGTAGTTTATACAATAATTGATATAATAATCAATCTTTGGCCATATAATATTCAACACATAGGGCCATAGCCATGTGGACTCTGAACGTACAAGAACTGGAAAGCGGAAAGCAGAAAAGCGAGTTTGATGATGTTTTAATGAGAGAAACCAGCACATGAACATCAGGTTACAATCTGGGACACTACCTCTTAAGGCGGCAGATGCATCGTTGGTAAGCTTCATTGCCGTTCTCCATGAATATCCTAGTTTGGAACTGTCAAGAATTAGGTGGTACCCTAAAAGTTCATCAACTGGGATCTTGTTCGGTCTTACCATCCCAGACCCCAGTATAGTGATCTTGATTGAAGCGGAATGTCGTAAACTACGTCGTGGACATATTCAGAGAAAACTAGTTATTTATGGGATAGGCGTTCTGTGATTCGAAACGTTGATGTGCGACCGATCTCGTTCTCAAACTTTCACATCGACGTGAGCATATCAAACTCGCTCGCGAACTACCCCTGACGATTTATAGGTTTTCAAGGAGATCCAGACACCGAAGCCCGTAGCGCCTTTGATTCGCTTGATAGTTATCTTTTGTTGATTTAGGGCTCGCTTTCTGTCGGTTTTTTCCTTCTTTTTTTTGTTGTTTTGCTTTGTTTTTGCTCGTTTGTGAGCCTTGTTCTCTACTGAATTTCGATGTTAACGGAGAGACTTTGTCGGTGTCGAATTTGAGAATCAAAATATTTTGGGTGCACAGAGAAAAACATAAAGAGACGAGAATTGCTTTGTTTAATCTGTATTCTGTTATCAAGTCTCGTTACAGAAAAGAAAACGAATATTTATACATATAAGAAAATAATAAAATAATTAGCTAACTAATAAAAACGCTGAAGTCAAACACGACTAAGGTGGATGAAAGCTATATACACGAGAGTTATATTTCTTCAGCCCCTCCTCAAGATGAGCATCCTTCTTTAAGCTCTCATCTTGGACATAATAGATTGAAATGCTGGAGACGATAATGACTTGGTGAACATGTTTGCAAGATTTTGAACTGAAGAAACATGCTCCGGAAGAAGAAAACCATTCTTGTATTGGTCTCGAACTATATGGCAATCAATCTCAATAAGTTTTGTTTTTTCGTTCGTGGAAAACGGGATTAGAAGTGATGTGAAGTGCTGCTTGATTATCACATTTCAGGGAAATAGGAGTAGAAACAGGAACCTGCAAATTGGTAAGAATGTAAGATAACCACAGCAACTCACGTACAGTGGAAGTCCTCTATATTCGGAGTCGGCTGTTGAGCAGGAAATAGTTGTCTGTTTCTTTGATTTTCAGGATATCAAGTTGCTGCCCAAAAATACACAATATCCAGTAAGTGATCTCCTTGAGGATTTGCAAGCTCCCCAATCTGCATCACTATAAGTGTTAGTCCGATTACGCACTCAAGAGAGGATCAAAGGCTTAAAAATGATAAAGTTCTTAAAACACCTTCAGTGTGTGTTTGTGTGTGTGTGCCGAAATTAAGAACTTAATTTTAAGAATTATACATTGACCAACCCTAATTAGGGTTAATGGGATGCCTTATATACCACATGAGTTGGTATATTAAGGCTTGGGACTCAAACAATAAAATATTTACAATTTGACCCCAAATACAATAAATTAACTAATATTGACCCAAAACTCAAATACTAACTAAGGACACTACAATTAATTCCTAACATTCTCCCCCTTAGTGTCCTTTCTTCGTCTTTGTCTGTTTCTTTGAGCCTTTGGGTCGTTGCTGGGCGTACACGGAGTTCCGTAGTCCAAGCTTGTGCTCGTACGTCCTTATTTCCCTCCGGAACGAAAGCCTTTCTTGTATGTTGTTCAGCATATTCAGTATCTTGGCTTTTGTGTCCGGTCCTTCACCTTCCATCTTATCCAGTATGCTCCTCAACTTCTCTCGTATGATGAGGAGCGTTCCGTCGGAGAATTTTGGTATCTCCGATGTCTTCAATATTCGCTTTTCTCCCTTGTAGTTGATGTAGACCACCGCTGGATCTTCACTTTCGAACACGTGGCCTTCACCATATTCAATTGTTCAGGGAGCTCGAATGATGGTTTGGTGAGGTTGACCTTTCTGACATTTGACTCCAGTGCTAGCTGCAGGTCGTGCGTCGCTCCGTACTTGATTTGTCGGAGCATGAACCTTTTGATCGTCATGTATCCTAATTTGACGTCCTGGTCCTGCAGCGTTCCCACGTATCGGTAGCTTCCAATCATCTGTGAGATGTCTTCAGCTCTGATGTACGGGAAGTCAGCCTCTGTCAAGGTCTCTCTTGTACCGTCTTCCCTCACTACGTGGTAGACGCTTAGTAGGAAGGTCCCGAGCCGATCTATTCCAACTCTTTCTACGGCTTGTATTCGGGGCCTCTGCTTTTCCTCTCGCCTGAGAGCAGCCAGATCATTTCCTTTCCCTAAGAACATATGAAGACGTCTTAGGGAAAGAAGGTAGAGATTGGCTCTGCGCTCTGACAGGTGCGTCATCCCACGTAGCTCCAGCTCGTTCAATTTGAGAGCTGATCCTCTTTACGCCAGATTCTTTTCCTTATCTCTTCTTGGTATGGAACTAAGATTCTGACGTTTTGCCACGGAAGATCGACCGTTGCCCCGATCTTTGACATGAGAAGTGGAGCATCCTCATTTTGGACTTGATGTTTGAGTAGTTCCGGTAGATCGGGGAGGTCACTTTGCAGATCTTCCAGCTCCTCATCTTCATGGACTTTCACCAGGCTTATCGACGCCTTTTCGAGGAATAGTCTGGCGTTTTCTCGAAATCTGGCTTCGAGCTGGAGGTCCATCGGTTGCTTCAGCCATCCTTCTTCAAATATATATTTCTCTACCACATCATGTGGATTGTAGAGTTGGCTGATTTCTTCCGAGATTTGGAGGTCAATAGATGTGGCTTGAGGTGGACTTTGTCGGTAGAAGGTTCTTGGTGAGCTAAGGCTTATAGTGACTGGAGTGGGTGTCGAAAGGGAAAGTGTATTGGAGATCTCTTGTGTATTTTGTTCGGTTGTGGTTGAGATCTCCATGGTAGGGAATATTATTGTGGTGCTGGAGACTTGTTTTGTTTTGCCTTTTGAGCTTGAGGTATCCAGCGGGTTGGATTCTTGGACTGTTTTGGTTGTTGGCTGCTGCTGGTGAGGGGATTCGACTCCACGCTGTCGGTTCTCCCCCTCGGGACGGTCCTCGTCTTCAGGGTCGTCCCGCGATCCAGATAGGCCCCCGGCTTGTGTTCGGCAGCTGGTGGGGTCAATCAGCCTCTGGATTTCTTTCTCCTTCGGTGTCAGGTGTGGCGCCGACCGGATACGTGCCAAAAGAATGTTGAAGAGTTCTTCAATGGGCACGTCCCACGGTCCTTCTTCTGGTTGTGTGAGTGAAGGAACAGCAGCAGCTGTCTCGTGTGTGACTGGAGTCTTGCCTTTGTCTTGTCTTGATGTTTCGATCATGGCCCGGACTTTTTCCACTAGTTCGTCGCCAAAAGATCGTAGCCGAGACTCCGTCACAAACGGATCGGGAAATAAAACGGAGCCACTGAGGCGTGCCGTTGTCGCGACGTCAGAGTAGATTTCTGACGTGCCGCCCACTGTAGTGGGTCTTCCGGGGCCACCAAGGCACACCGGTGGCAACGGTGCTAAGACAAACTCAGACCGTTGGCCCGAGACGACTGGTGGGATGTTGATCGTTTCGGGGCTTCCGCTCAGTCCCTCGGAGATTAACCCCAGAGTGACGTCAGAGAGCGTTCTGTCTAAGTCTGGAAGACTTAGAGGTGCGGAAAATAGTGTATGTGTCCTAGAAATGGAAAAAATTTTAGTTGGTGCGGACACTAGACCTGTGATCAAGGAGGGCGCAGTCGGAGGAAGTGAACTGCTTAATTCAACATCTATTGCCTCCGAATAAGGCAATGATGGTTGTCGTGGCTCCTCCGGTGCTATTGAGACGGTCGTCTGTTGGGAGACGACCGAATGGGTTGGAAGGGTTATTTGCGTGCTTGGGCCTGATGGCACGACTGCTACTCGGGAGACGATCGTGTCGTCTCCTGTTCCTACGGGTTCGGCCCGGCTTTGTAGTGGGTTAGAGGACTGAGGAGGTCGATCATGTTTTTGTTTGGTGCGACGCTCCTGTATGCGTCTTACGTCTTCCCCTCGTTTTGTTTTTCGTGAGGAACGAGGAGGGGAAGCGGCGCTTCCTAGACCTAACTGAGGCTGGGGTAGGCTAATTCCCGGGGTAGGTTCGACTGGGTTTTGTCGAACCATAGGAGTGTCTTCAAGGGTGATGGATTGGAGGTACCTCGCTACTATTGGGTTGGAAGGATTAGCGATTTGTAGGAGGTGGTCAGGGATCCGCATCGACTCGAGATCAAATTTGGATTTGGAAGAATGGAGGGATGCTAGCTTGGGAATTTGGTATCCCTCCGATCTCGGTCGACGGGTTATCTCGGGGTGTAGGTCTTGAAAGTGGGTTATTATCACTGGAAACCACCGAAGGTAGGGAAGGACTTGTCGGGTTTTATTTTTGGTGGATAAGTCCCTTCGGCGGAGTTGGTCAAGGATATCGGCCCAGATCAACTGCACGATGTCATAATTTTTATTAAAGATGACACCGTGGAAGATGATCATAATGTTGCGGTTACAGCGATCTGGGCCTGAGTGCTTGGGTGATAGGCATTTGTTTATTATGAGAAAGAGTGTGCGCCAAGGTTGTGGAATGTCCTTGGCGCAGAAATCGGGTAGGTGTAGGGATTTATGGATGTCTGGGCGATATCCCATTAGGAGGAAGTCGGTTTTCAATTCTTCCTCCGTGGGTGGTGGGTTATATATTAGGCTGTGAGGTAGGTTTAAGATACGGCGTAGTATGGATGGGGTGAAGATTATGGGTGTTTGGTCTATTTGTGAGGTAAGTGAGGTTGGAGGGGTTTTTGAAGTTGATGGTTGTAGGTTGGCCCATAGCTGTTGTGCGTATACTTCTGGGGCCGATTCCGTAATGGTGAGGGCGGTGTGTAGAGGATGGTGACGAAGGATTTCGAGTATTATCGGTGCGGGGACCGTGATGTTGTCAAAGTCAATGGCCGGGTTGTTGGGTAGTTTAGTGGCCCATTGACTTTGAGGAAAGACTTCGTCAATTTGTCTCAACATGTTTATGTAATCTGCTAAGAAGAAAACACAGAAAATTGTTAGACTAGGCAGAGTAGATAAAAATGTTACTTAGAAAAAATTTCGGACTTGAAAAATTTTATATGAAAGTGCCCGAAATTTGCTTAAGTAAATAAGATTATACTTTTGAAATACAAGCGGCGAAGTTCACAAATTCGGCTAAGAGTACATTGAAAAGTTTAAAACTCGAAGTTTGATTTGGCCGAATTTGGATTTGAAAAGTTTTGTTCGCCGAATTTGATGAAGTTCGGGTTATGAGGATTTGAAATTTTTGTTCGCCGAATTGTAATGAAGTTCGGGTAAGTGAAAATTAAATCGAATTTGTTATCATCATTCATCAAATTCGGGTGCTTGTCTTTAAAATTGAATTTGCCGAAATTGACAAATTCGGGCGATGGAATTCGACTGTGAGGAGTCGGGGTACAGTAGAAATTCGCCGAATTTCGAGTGAACAGTAGAAATTCGCCGAATTTTGGATTGAAAAGCAGAAATTCGGATGAAAATTTAAATTTTACCCGAATTTCGCCCGAAACCTAAAAATTAAAATAGGTCGATTCCATCGGGATTTGGATGAAATTTTGGCAAATAAATTGCAGATTCGGGGTCGCCATTACCTTCTGTAGTAAAATCGAAGTTGAAGAGATTTGATTTGAAGATTTTGTGTTTGCGCGAATTTAAATTCGAGAGTAAATTTTCTGAAATTCGGGCGTTAACTTGTAAATTTAGGGTAAATAATGAAATTCGGGCGAGTAGTGAGATAAATAGGGGTTACTGTGCAAAAGTTCGGGTGAATGAAATTCGGCATGTTAAAATTGAGTTTCGCCGAAATTCGTTCTGATTAAGTGAAAATTATATGAAATTCGGCGATCGAAATTAGTATTGACCAAAAGTGACCCCGAATTTGAAATTCGGCGAGTGAAATTGAAATTGGCCGAATTTCTTCACTGTTAGTCCAAAATTGGACTTCCGAAATTTTATATTATGTCAAAGAGCTCCCCCTCAATAAAATGATATATACTCCCCGTAATAAAAATAAGCTCCCCCTTAATAAAAATGAAATATGCTCCCCCTTAATAAATGAAATATGAACTCCCCTTAATGAAAATGAAATATGCTCCCCCTTAATAAATATGAAATATGAACTCCCCCTTAATGAAAATGAAATATAAACTCCCCCTTAATGAAAATGAAATAAAAACTACCCTTTTAAAATTTGCATGTAGAATTAATTTGTCTACTAAATAAAAGGTCATGAGGCACTATAGGTCAGTGTTGAAAATTCAACATGCCCAACTTAGAAACTAGGAAATGGAATCGTTTTTCATCCAGAGCCTTTGTAAATAAATCTGCAAGTTGAAGTTCTGTACTTACAAAATACATATCGATAGTGCCCTTTTCAACATGATCTTTTATAAAGTGATAACGAAGATCTATGTGTTTAGTGCGAGAGTGATGGACAGGGTTACATGTGATAGCAATTGCGCTCTTTGAGTCACTATATATGGGTATATGATTAAGATCGAACCCATAATCTCGTAGTTGCGTACGCATCCACAAGATTTGAGAGCAACAGCTTGCTGCAGCTACATATTCTGCTTCAGCAGTTGAGGTAGAGACACAATTTTGTTTCTTAGATGACCAACTAATTAGTTTGTCTCCCAGAAATTGTGCTCCACCCGAGGTGCTTTTTCTGTCCATCTTGCACCCTGCATAGTCGGCATCAGAATATCCGACGAGATTATACCCGGAACCTTTGGGATACCAAAGTCCGAGATTAGGTGTTCCTTTGAGATATTTCATGATTCTCTTCACGGCTATGAGGTGCGATTCTTTGGGATTAGCTTGGAATCGGGCACATAGACATGTCGAGAACATGATATCCGGTCTACTAGCTGTCAAGTAAAGTAATGAACCTATAATTCCTCTATAAAGGGTTGGATTGACTGGTTTCCCAAGAGGATCCGAGTCAAGTTGGCATGAGGGGGACATAGGGGTACTTTTTGTAGTACAATTTTCCATGTCAAACTTTTTCAAGATGTCATGGATATATTTGGTTTGACTTATGAAAATTGCGTCCGAAAGTTGCTTGACTTGTAAACCCAAGAAAAAGTTGAGTTCACCCATCATGCTCATTTCGAACTTAGTTTTCATAAGTTCTCCAAATTGGTCACACAGCTTTAAATTAGTAGATCCGAAAATAATATCATCTACATAGATTTGGACTAAGAGAATATCTTTACGTGTGCGTTGGATGAAAAGGGTTGTGTCAATTTTTCCTTTTTCGAAGCCTGACTTGACCAAAAAGTCAGAAAGAACATCATACCAAGCTCGAGGGGCTTGTTTGAGTCCGTATAAGGCTTTATCTAGCTTGTAGACATAGTCAGGGTGAGTTGAGCTCACGAATCCTTCGGGCTGTTCCACATAAACTTCTTCTTTCAAGACTCCGTTAAGAAACGCAGTCTTGACATCCATTTGGAATACGGTGAAGTTTTTATGGGCAGCATAAGCAAGGAATAACCTAATGGCTTCGAGTCGAGCTACGGGGGCGAAGGTTTCATCGTAATCAATTCCTTCTTGTTGATTATACCCCTTAGCTACGAGTCGAGCTTTGTTTCTTATTACTATCCCATTTTCATCCTTCTTATTCTTGAAAACCCATTTGGTACCAATAATGGTTTTGCCAAGGGGTTTCGGGATTAGTCTCCAGACCTGTAATCTATCGAACTGATTTATCTCTTCTTGCATTGCAATAATCCAATCAGGATCTTCCAATGCTTGTTTGGCTCTTTTAGGTTCTATTTGGCTCAAAAAGCAGGTAAATAGTCCTTCGTGAGTAGTTGAGGATCTAGTGCTTATTCCTTGGAGAGGGTCTCCAATAATTTGTTCTACGGGATGAGCACGTGTCCACTTTCTTTCATGAGGAAGTGGTTGAGAGGTTGTCTCGTTTATTGTGGACGCGATTTCATTTTCCGTAGAAATGGAGACCTCAACGGGAGGGTTTGTCTCATTTTCTAAGGTCTCTTCGGAAGAGTCGTTTTCAACAGACACTTCGATTCCTAAATCATTGGTGACATCTAATTCTGGTTCTTGTGAAGTTTCACAGTTCACTATTGGTTCTACCATATGTGGACTGCTTGTGTCACCATCTTGGATGGATTGTCGTGAGACTAATTGTTGACATGGGTTAGAGTAAATTTTCTCAAAAAGGATACTTAATTCCATGTCTTTTGAGGAATTTGAGGCTGATGTCTCTTCCACAGGTGTGGGAATGTGTTGATCATCAGTCAACACTCTAATAAGTCCGGGTTCTGGACTGATTTGTTCAGAAGCCATTAAGGGTGTTTCATTGAAGGTCACATTGGAGCTTTCCATGACCGTTCTCCGCTTCTTAAGGTAGACTCGATATGCTTTAGATTCTAGAGAATACCCAATGAAAGTTGCCTCTAATGCCTTAGCATCAAATTTTCCTCGGTTTTCCCTGTCATTTGCTACGTAGCAAATGCATCCGAAAACGCGAAGAAATCCTATATTGGGGATTCTTCCATTCAATATTTCATATGGAGTCTTTCCAAAGCGTTTGTGAATTATTGTCCTATTTTGGGTGAAGCAGGCAGTACTGACTGCTTCAGCCCATAGAAAGTGAGGAAGTTTAGAGTGAATAAGCATAGTCCTAGCAGCTTCAACTAGGGTCCTATTCCTCCTTTCTACGACTCCGTTTTGTTGAGGAGTTTTAGGAGCAGAGAAGTGTTGGGAGATCCCTAGGGATTGGTAGAATTCGCTCAGTAACTGATTTTTAAATTCAGTCCCATTATCTGAGCGAATTATACGAATTTGTAAGCCCGACAAATTCTGTGTCTTTTTCACAAAAGCAATTATGAAGTCAGGAGTTTCTGCCTTTGTTCTTAAAAATTTGGTCCAGGTGAACCTAGAAAAGTCATCCACTATTACTAGTACGTAACGTCGTCCATTTATGCTCTCAATTCTCATTGGTCCACAGAGGTCCATATGAAGAATCTCGAGTGGTCGTGAGGTTGAGGCAGTTTGTTTTGATTTGTGGGATGCTTTTCGCATTTTTCCTAACTCACATGCTGAGCAGAGATGCTCTTTGTGATATTTCAAGGCAGGCAATCCTGTACAAGATTATCTCTTTGAAGTTGACTTAGAGTCTTGAAATTTAGGTGAGATAATCGTTGATGCCATAAATTGTTCTGTTGAAGAGATGCTTTACTCAACAGGCAAATGGCTCGGGATTGATGAACGGTTCTAAGATTGATGGTGTAAAGATTGGATTTTCTAGTTCCAGTGAGTAATGGTTTACCGTTACCACCATTTACACTACATCCTTCAGTATGGAAGTTGACCGTGAGTCCACGATCACAGAACTGTCCTATACTGAAAAGATTGTGGCTTAAGCCATCAACATATGAAACATCCTTAATTAAGAGATTTTGATGTATGATATCACCGTGACCCAGGATGGGAGCTGAGTGGTTGTTCCCGAATCGCACATTTCCACCAAATCTCTCTGTGTAGTTGCTCAGCAGTTCTTTTCTTCCGGTCATGTGTGTGGAGCAACCCGAGTCTAAGTACCACACATGACTTATCTGCAAGATAAGATTAAGCAGTGTTAGAGATCCCGTTTATTACGGGTCTTCTATCATTTGCAGAGGTTGAGGTGCATGCAAGATTGGGTGAATTGTGTACCGGGTTGGCTTGTATCTTTCCTGAGTTTTTCGGTACCCAAATTTTTGTTACCCCTAATGGAAAACAGAGCTTTGTGCATGCAGCAAGCACTGTTTTAACTACCCAGATTTGTTTGCAATCTTTTCCCTTAGCTTCAGCTCGGGTTTTCGATTGCTCAGATATTTTTGGATCTGTTTTGGTCACGTTTTTGGCCTTTTTCTCTAAAGCTTGAGCTTTAGTTTTTGTTTCAGTGAGAGTTGGCCTTCTGAATGTTCTAGCTACCTTTTCGTCAACTTTTAGGTTGGACGTTTTGGATGGTAGAACCGTTTTCGTGTGTGTTCCTGAAATCATATTTCTACGACGTATAAATTTAGCATTCATAGCTATACACCTATCGTAGGTAATATAATCACTGACAGTCTTAACAGAACTGGTTTTGGAAGAAATACGGGAATAAGCGGAAGCATTGTTCGAACTACATGAAGAAAGATTTCTAAATGTTTTTGGAAATAATTTTAAATCAGAAACACTAGTCAAATTTTGCTTCGTCTTTTTATCAAAGATTTTGGCATCCTTCTCTTGCGTTCCTGAATTTTTCTTCCCAGCAGTCTCTGTCCGTCTCAGATCTGTCATAGATGGTGAAGGGATGTTAGCTGTTGCTTGAATGATAATCTTCTTAGTTAGCCTATTCTTCATGGATGAGGAATCTATTGGTGTTATAATAACAGACTCCGACTTAGAAGATTTAGCGAGATCAGCATATGATTGATTTTCAAGTGAGGAAATTCTCTCAAGGAGTTTCTCCTTTTCAGCTTGAAATATTTTCCGTTCGAGCTCTATCGTGGATTGAATATTCTTGATCTTTTGGGGAATGTAAATTCTGCAAAGATCTGAGTTCTTTGAGCTAGATATTTCTGTCATGGGCTGATCAGATTCAGAGGGAGGATGGGGAAACATTTGTAGATAGTCATTTGAAAGAGGAATTTCCCTAGTTCCATAACTATCGTTGATTTCCTTGTAATCCAAGGATATTTCGGCCTTGCTTTTGGTCTTGCGCTTTTCCTGTTCTAGGTTATCTTCTTCTTCAGATGATCTGAGAAAGGCTAACAAGCTAGGTATTCCTAGTCCTAGGTATGCAGCATTGTAAAGAGCAAGCGGCCGTTTATCAGTGGTTTGTTGGTTTGGCTTAAAGCCTAAGCCCTCACGTGGATTGTAAAATCTCGTGTCCTTAGGCTGATTCAAGAAAATCGTTTTGTCGGTTTGTCCCCTTTTCGTAAGGAGGTCCTCCAGACTTTTGATTTTGGAGTAAAGCTTCTTACGTTCCTCCATTAGAAGATTGTATTGATCTGTTTTACCAATACGCTCTTCTTCACTAATTCGCAGGCTAGTGGTTAATTGACTAATATTTGCATTCAGCATATTAGTCTCGGATTCAAGCTTCGAGATTTTCTCAGATGCATTTTCTAAATGACATCTGAGAGTTGCTTTTTCACCTAAGTGTTTGAGCACAGATTGATAATTTGTTGCGTTTTTCTTTTCCAGAGCTTCTAGTTTTTTCAAGTGTTCTAATGGAGAATTCTGGATATGCTCAAGCACGGTCAGTTTTGATGTCAGGGAAACTACTTTTTCTTCAGATTTTACTAGATTAGCTTCAGCTAATTCTAGTGATTTTTCTGAAGTAGCTAGTTTATTTTCTAGCTCAATGACCAAATTTTGTGTTTTGGCCAAGATGATGTCATTCGTGGCCATATCTTTATATGTAGACTTCCTACTTGAGCGTTCCTTTCGGAAGCTGTTCTTATTCTTAATTTTATGTCTGTAGAAGTCTATATTTTCTACCTCAATGTCCTCGGATGATTCAGTTTCGTCATTGCTCTCCGTCTCGGCTCCTTCTGCATCACCAGCTTCTTCTTCCACAAACGCCATTAGAGCCATGTTCTCGGGTTCATCCTCAGAAGTGTCATCGTACCATTCAGCTTGCTCCGCCAGCAGGGCTACGCCAGCTTTCTTCATTTTGGACAGTTTGAGCTTTTTGGCGTAGTAGTCTTCGTTCTTCTTCTTGGGAAGGAAACAGTCCCTGGCCCAATGTCCTGCCTTCCCACAATTATAGCATTTTGGAGGCTCAGGTAGGGATTTTTGTTCGGGCCGATGCGGAGTTTGTTGAGGTTGATGAGAAGATGAAACTCGTTGTTTGTTGGAAGAGGAGGAAGACTTCTTAAAGAATTTTCTGCCCATCATCTTAGTGATGAGGGCCATTTGTTTCTCGAATTCCTTTAGATCGGAATCCGATGAAGAGTCTGAGTTGTCTTCCTCAGATGAGCTTTCAAGTTTTACGGCCTTATCCTTTGTGGCGCGGGAAGGTTTCTTAGCTCTATTATCAGTTACTAAGGCTAGAGGATCTGCTGCTGATTTTCCTTTTGATTCCGCAGATTTTTGATGTACGTAGTCTGCATGTTGAGAGAGGCTCTCGAAAACGCAGTGGATGTCGATTTCATCAAGGTCTTTGTTCTGCCTGATTTGAGTGGCTATTTTCCTCCACTCTGGCTGCAGTGAGTTAAGGAATCTCACGTTCAATTCCATATTGGAGCGATGAACGTTCACCTTTCGCATCTCGTTGACTTGAGTCATAAACCGTCTATACGTGTCCTCTATGTCCTCCCCTTGCTTTGCTTTGAAGGTATCGTAGGCCGCGAGGGTGTTTGCCTTACGTGCTTTGATTCCCATTTCCGTCCCTTGCATCAGCTTATGGATCTCGTCCCACATTTCCTTAGCAGTGGTGAGGCTATCTACTTGCATGTAGATATCGTTGTGAATACCCTGGATGAGATAGTTGAGTGCAAGTCGATCTGCCTTGACCCTGTTCTTTTCTTCCATTGTGTAGCATGTGGGAGATTTTTTCTGAATGGATGGTAAGGTGGGAGGATTTGTTGTGGAATCACCCTCTATATTAACCCAATATGTTATGGGTCCTTCCGAGAGGGACTCTAGGATTTCGTTTCCTATGTCCTTGGAGCTAACGAAATTTACAAATCGGTTTCTCCATGCTGTGAACTCCCCCCTTTTCATTGTTAGAATTGGGGGTCTGTTATCGCTTCCGATTGCTATGAAATCCATGGATGTAGTTGAGTGCTTTTTAATGATCGTTCACGGTCGTGATCTGCAATCCTAAATGGTCAGTTTCGAAAAATAACGTCTAAGAATAACGTTAAGTTTGAGTAAATTTTGGTGGAAAGAAATTGTGTTTAAGTGTTCGACTTTTTATTTTAATTTTAAAGAATAAAATTCGGGCACTTGTAGAGTTGTTGCCGAAATTTGAATTCTGAAATTCGGATGAAAAGACTTTGTCGAGAATTTTGAAATCAAAGGAAATCAAAATTCGGGTGACAAAATAAGTTCGCCGAAGTTCAGGATTAAATTAAGGTAGGAAAAATTTTATCGAAAATTACTTTCAAAATTCGGGTAAACTAAATTCAGTCGAGAATTAAAAAAAATCAAAATTCGGGTGACTTTCTGATAAAAGTTCGCCGAGAATTAAGAAATTCGGGTGACTTAAATCAAAACTTCGCCGAAAATTTTAAGTTGAAATTCGGGCAATCTTAATTTTAAAATTCGACCAAATTCTCCGTGAATTTTAAACAGTAGAAAGCAAATTCGGCGAATAAACTTAGCTTACTCAAATTCGGTCAATTTTCTGATCGAAAATTTTCTCAATTTCGGCGAATTTCAATTGAAATTCGGCAATATGAGTTAATTTTCGGTTCAAGAACGAACTTCGAGTGAATAAACACTGTTCTAGAGAAACGCCCGAAATTTTTCCAGCAACTTTAAAACACACCAATTTCAATCGATTTCTCCCCAGAAATTTCTCAAACTTGACGAAAATTAATCTAAACGAGTTCCTAAACAAGCCAAGACTGATAATCAAGCATTTAAAGGTTTAAAAACATCAATAACAGCAAGATCTAACCCAAAATACTTGAAAAAAAATCGAAAATAAAATTTGCTTAGTAAACTCTTTCGATCTTGACGAAATCAAACGAAATTGGTATAGATTTGCACAGATCGATCCGTGTCTTGCTCTGATACCACTTGTTAGTCCGATTACGCACTCAAGAGAGGATCAAAGGCTTAAAAATGATAAAGTTCTTAAAACACCTTCAGTGTGTGTTTGTGTGTGTGTGCCGAAATTAAGAACTTACTTTTAAGAATTATACATTGACCAACCCTAATTAGGGTTAATGGGATGCCTTATATACCACATGAGTTGGTATATTAAGGCTTGGGACTCAAACAATAAAATATTTACAATTTGACCCCAAATACAATAAATTAACTAATATTGACCCAAAACTCAAATACTAACTAAGGACACTACAATTAATTCCTAACAATAAGCATGCAATGTTAAAGAAGATTTGCTGGAGTAAAATAAGCCATTAGATCGAGTTGCATTCAAGTATCTAAGAACATGTTGCGTTGCTTGCCAATGTGAGAGATTAGGTTTGTGAACAAACTGGCTTAATTGTTGGACTGCATAGGTGAGATCAGGTCTTGTAAAATTTACGTATAGCAGCCGTCCAATTAGCCTCCGAAACTGTGAAGGATCATGAAATAGTGAAGATGAATCTTTGTCTTCTGACAGAAAATTTAATCCACCGGGAAAAGGAGTAGTAGCAGAGGAACTATCAAGCACGTGTGTGTCTCTCAGTATATCAGTTATATACTTCTCTTGAGTAATACAGATGTCATCTTTAGACCGTGTAATTTCCATTCCAAGAAAGTATCTAGCTGGTCCCAAATCTTTGATAGTGAAGCTACTATGAAGAAAATCCTTGACAAGCTGAATTTGAACATCATCAGATCCCGTAATTAACACATCATCAACATAGATCAGCAGGAATATCTGAAATCTGGGTGTTATCAAGGTAAAAAGACATGGATCATGAGCGGACTGACTAAAACCATATTTTTGCAGCCTATTTGTGAATTCCACATTCCATTGCTGTGAAGCCTGCTTCAAGCCATAAAGTGATTTTTTGAGTTTGCGTACCTGATTCGGTTGAGCTTTTGTGTAACCAAGAGGTGGCTTCATGTAGACATCTTCATTAAGAAAGCCATGTATGAATGCATTGTTGACATCTAATTGATCCAAGGACCAATTCTTCACTGCTGCCATAACAAGTATTACTCTATTTGTTACCACTTTAGCAACGGGGGAAAATACTTCAAAATAATCTTCTCCCTCAATTTGAGTAAATCCCTTTGCAACTAGTCTTGACTTGTATTTTTCTATTGATCCATCCGCATTGTACTTGATTCTATAAACCCACCTGCAACCAATAAGTTTCTTACCCTGAGGCAGAAAAGTTAGCTTCCATATATCATTCTCTTCGAGAGCCTTTAACTCATGTTGCATAGCATCAACCCATTTCTCATTTGTTCTAGCTTGATTATAAAAATGAGGCTCTTGATAAGTAGATAAATTTTCCACAAAGGTATCATGTATAGGATCAGACAAGAAAAAGGAAGTAGATGGTGAATAATTCTGCTGTGAGCAATTATTGGCTCTAATGCAATCTTTCAGCCAACCAGGTTCATTTCTTGTTCTAGTGCTATGTCTGGTGGGATTTTCGGACTGTGATTGATCAATATTTGTGGCTATATCATTGGTTGAGGAGGAACAGTGAGAATCTGGAGCTTGTTCAGTAGGTGTATGAAAATTAGATGTCATTGGGTCACTATTGTGATGATCACTCGATTCACCTGTTGGGATTAATGGGCAGAGGGCATGATTTGATGTATTTGTGGATTCAAAAGGATCTCCAAGAAAAACACAGGGCAAAACAACAGAATCAACAACAAAAGACACATCAGGAAAAATATTTTCAATGAATTTGACATCTCGGGAAACTATGGTTTTATGTAAGGATGGACAATATATTTTGTATCCTTTTTGCCCTATTGAATACCCTACAAAACACCTCGTAATGACCTGGAATCAAACTTATCCTTTGAAGGAGAATTATTGATTGCAGAGGCAAGACAACCAAAGGTTCTAAAATATGAATAATCTGGTAGGTTTGCTGTGAGAATCTCAAATGGAGACTTCCAGCTGAGGATTTTAGAGGGTAAACGGTTTATAATATGAACTGAGGTTAGAACGGATTCCCCCCAAAAAGTCTTGGGCAGTTTGGACTCAAATAAGAGAGCTCGAGCCACTTGAAGGATATGTTTGTGTTTCCTTTCAACTACTCCATTTTGCTGCGGAGTATAAGGACACGATCTTTGATGAACAATGCCTTGTGAAAGGAAAATATTTTGACAAGTTGAGCCAAGAAATTCAGTACCATTATCAGTCCTAATAACCTTGACATGGCCATTGTACTGATTTTTGATATAAACAAGGAATTGGTTCAGCATTTCAGGAACTTGAGATTTATATTTGAGCAAGAATATCCAGGTGAATCTAATGTGATCATCAACTGTAGTTAAGAAATAATGACACACATTAAGTGTGGGTTGTTTGTATGGGCCCCAAACATCTATATGCAACATGTTGAAGCAAGAAGAACTTTGTATGTGGCTAACAGGAAATTGAGACTTTTGTTGTTTTGCAAGAGGACAAATATCACTACTAGTAACTGGTACATTTTGAGTATTGCTCACAACAGAACTAGGTAGATGTTTCATAACACGAAATGAAGGATGTCCTAGCCTTAAGTGACATACATCAATAGAAGCAGCAAATAAAGCTGTTTTAGAAGAAATATCAGAAGGTCTAAATCGAAGATGAAGAATATGGGATGCAAATTTATTCTGAGATTTTTGAATGGCTTGGTCAGTGAAAGAGATTTTATCAATGATATAGAGGTCTTTTGAGATTCTACTACCTGCTATCACCTTGTTATTCTGCATCTCAATTATCAGACAAAAATCAGCATAGAATTTGAAGAATATAGGATGATTTTTGGTGATTTTTCTAACTGAAAGAAGGTTATATTTGAAAGAATGCAGACGGTCATTCAATACTAGGCCCTTTGGTAAGACAACATTTCCTATATGGGTGACGGCTTTAATGGTTCCATCAGGTAAGCAAACTGGGATAAAATGGTTAACTGGTTTTGGTTTAAGAAGCATGTTAAGGTTATGACACATGTGACCTGTGGCTCCAGTATCTACAAACCATGAATCCCTATCTAATAAATCATATATGCTAGAATTAGAACAAGAAAGGATAGAGCTACCTGCAAAATCTTCAAGATGTGCAAGGTTCACCGAATTCTGATTTGCCTCTGGAGGTGCCTTTCCTTTCATGATTTTGGCCATCTCATTCTGAACCATTTGCATCATCATTGTCTGGAAGGATTGCATGCTCACCTCTTCAAATTTTCCAGCATTCTGCTCATCTGAAACCATCTCATTAACAACATTTGCCTTGAAGTTATGTTGATTCCATTTTGGCATTCCTTCATTCTGACTTTTCTTCCTCAAAGTATATCATTTTGGAAAACCTATCAATTTGAAGCACTCCTCTTTTGTATGCCCATTTTTCTTGCAATAGTTGCAGAACAAAACACTTTTATCTGATCTTATCATTACTCGGCTATTTGATGCAGGTTTACCAGCAAAATTCCTCCCAGAATTCTGATTTTCCACCATCATAGCCGCATTGTCTCCAGTAATATTCAGATTCACTGAGACATCCTTGTTCTTTTCAGCCTTCGCAATCATTGCATACACCTTATTAACTGGTGGTAATTTGTCCAAAAACAGCAGCTGATTCTTCTCAGATTCAAAATCATCACCGAGCCCCATCAAAAATTGCATAGATTTATCTTCCATTTCCCTTTCATCAATCTTGGCTTTAACTGCCCCTTCAGCTTCGATCATAGGTCGCAATTGCTCCAATTGATCCCAAAGATTCCTGATTGTATTTTAGTAATTCACAACAGTCATATCACCCTGTTTGAGCAGAGCAATGCCACGCTTGATTTCAAAGACCAGCGATAGGTTTGAGGTTCCATATATTTCTTCGATTTCGTTCCACAGCTCTTCAGCATCGTGTATGAACATGAATATGTTAATAATTTCTTTAGAAATCGAGCTTTTAATCCATCCAGTCACCATACCATTAACTTTCTTCCATTTTCGATAATCTGGAGAGTTAACAACCGGCTTTTTGTAAGTTTCATCAACAAAAACAAGTTTCATCTTGGCTTCAAGAGCATCCATCATAGAGCTCTTCCAAATCAGAAAATTCTTCGATGTCAGAGGAGTAGATACGATCATCATACCAGGATTATCGGAGCCATGAAGCTGGAAATCTTCTGCAATTTCTTCCGCAGTTTGAGCGATTTCTTCTTCGGCTTGATTTTGCGATTACTTCCAATCAAGCTTTGATTTCTTCAATTAAGAACAAAAAAAGGCGTGATCAATCAATCTGCTCTGATACGATGTCGGATTTGAGAATCAAAATATTTTGGGCGCACAGAGAAGAACATAAAGAGACGAGAATTGCTTTGTTTAATCTGTATTCTGTTATCAAGTCTCGTTACAGAAAAGAAAATGAATATTTACACATACAAGAAAACAATAAAATAATTAGCTAACTAATAAAAACGCTGAATTCAAACACGACTAAGGTGGATGAAAGCTATATAAACGAGAGTTATATTTCTTCAGTCGTACTATTTAGTCCTTGTATGTTTGTGATTATGATATCCAAGCTGTCGTTTCGGAAATACAAAAAATTTGGGGCACGAAGGTGATAATTTCACATGGTTATGTAAAGCTCTCGCACCATGCGAGAATGCCGTCGGAGTGGGTCGATCACTTTCCTACCTACCTCGAGGGTATTCCATGCCCCACCTTGTGTTCTGATCATCATGCTCTAGTTCTTTCAACAGTACCGCCTCCATCTCATCCCCCTCAACGTAAGAAGTTCTTTTGTTTCGAAGCATGTTGGATACAGGAGAATGAATGCGAGAATAAAACCCGTAGAAGTGTTGTTGTTGGGCTCGACGAGGTTTTTTTATTCTTTTCGGTTTGATGTTCATCTCCTGCACTTGATGCCACGTTGAATTTTACATAATGGACATAAGAAAAAGGAATAGTTTTTTATTTCTTGATTTGTTCTCTACAATACATCAAATCATTTATGGACTCGAAATAGCCGTTGGAACATTATGTCACTAAATCATATCCCATTATAGTAGCGATTTCCGTTCTTTCTGGAAGTATATTGATTTGCTTTGTCTATGATCTGGTAGAGTTTGATATTACCTTGATTGTTGTCCTAATAGGCTTGATTATCGTCAATCTTCAACAAACATAGTCAAGAATAATACCAAATAAATTTACAAAACAAAATGAATCAAAGGGCATTTATAGTCTCAAAGCCCTCTTAAAATCGGTCAACCAAAGAAAAACGAGGGGAGATCGAAGCTCATCCCACTGAAAATGATAGCCATACCCAAGCAAAAGACTATTATCCCGTACCGGCCAAAACCAATGACTCGTTTAATTTGGGAACTGACTTCTGTCTCGTCAGTTTGTGCTTTGAAATTCTATAGATTTTGTGTTGGAATGGAAGACAAGATTATATTATTTTACGGCTTTATTTTCAAACAATTTAAAATTGATTTCTGTTTTGAAGAAAAAAGGTTGAAAAAGTAGTCGTGACTCGTGCAGTTTTAATTTCTTTTTGAAACAGTTTAAATTACTTAAGAATTTATAGCTCATATCCCGATTGAGAAAATTAAAATGCACGACAGAATCGGAAGCTTGCCAAAGATAATAGTTTTTGAATGGAATTAACCCTAGAACACATATTATAGAGCCTTGGATGAAGGTATTTTAAAATATAGCTATATGAAAAGTTTGCGAAAATTATTTAAAAATAACGTAGTTTTTAATAAATGTATTTAAAACACATTATATCGTTTTACTTTGAAATAGTTTTCACTTTTTTCTGCGAAATCATCGGTGATATGGTTGTCCACATCCAACTTATCTATGGGCCCAGTCTCTAAACGATGCACAAACCCTCAAGGATCCCGTCTATAGACGATGAACAAACCCTAATCTTACAACGAGGATATTGTAAAGATTTATTTTATTTTTCATATGTGTATACTCTGTTTGATCTGCAGCTATATCCACCAATAATTCGCCCACCAATAATTCGTCCACCAATAATTCGTGATTGCTATCTCAAGCTGAACCGATCGTTGTCTCCAAAGTGATCCGAGGCAAGTTGATTTTATATTCTCCTGGTATAATATTGTCCAAATTATTAAATTAGATCACTAACTATACTTGTTTTCGTTTTTTGGCCACTAAGTTTCATAATTGCAAATTTAGGTCACTAAATAACGTATCTGATTTCTTTTGGGTCACTTGTGAATTTTCCGGCAAAAAATCGCCAGAAATCTGACGTGGCCGATGATATGTCAGCAGCCGCTTCATCGTCTACGTCGGATTTCTGGTGATTTTTGCCGGAAAATTCACAAGTGACCCAAAAGAAATCAGATACGTTACTTAGTGACCTAATAATTATGAAACTTAGTGACTCAAAAAACACGAGAGACATAGTTAGTGACCTAATTTAATAATTTAGCCTATAATATTTTTAAGTGTTTGATAGGAAATAGTTTTTCTTTCCCTATATTATTTGCGCATGTGGTTGAGTATATTTATGCAGTTTGATACATAGCTTAGTGTTTCACTCAATAATATATGTTCCAGTTTCATGTTACGCAAGGCTCCCTTTTTCCGTATTTTCTTTTTGCTAGATAATGTCCCGTGGAAAGAAAGAAATGATAATGAATCTTCCGCAAGAACTGTTATCGGAAATATTGAGCTGGCTCGACGTGGATACATTACTAAGATGCAAAGCTGTCTGCAAGAAGTGGCGCCGCCTTATCGAGGACCGCGCGTTTATACTGAGTCACCTGACGAAGAGACCGGGCCAATGGGTTTTTAAGACGGCCGCAAGTCCTATTTCTCGCAATGAATACGCGTGCTTGTGTTATTACGACGGGATAATGTTGGAGCGCAACCGCAGTACAAAACTTTACAGGTTGAGGAATCCATCCACGAAGAAAACCCTAGACTTGCCCGATCCAGGCAAACAGATAGTACGTCGGGCGATCCGTATGTGCCTTATACGCTCGTCGTTCAAATTCAAGTTAGCCGTTCCATGTCAATACGGAGAAGGAAAACTATTAGTTTGCAAGGTCTTCACAGTTGGGACCGGCGACGTTGCATGGAGAGACATTGACATCCCCCCGTTATCGAATTGTGCTCACTTAAGCGTCCAAGGAAATATGATTTCGAACGAAGTTTGCTTTATACTGTGCTTGACCGATGATGGCCTTGAAGTAGTATGCTTGGGAATGGAAAGCGAGCAGGTTTTGCAGATTGTTAAGGTCCCGGATAGTTTCTTCCCGAGATGCTCGGGCATTGAGTTTCTGGCACGGAGAAGAGCACCAGCGCTCGGTTGCGTAGTGAATTATAATGAAGTTCATATTCGGCTATTGAAATATAACGAAAATTTTACATGGGCCGAGGAAAATGTTATCGTACCCTTTAAGTTCGTGGACAATCGTCGGCCAAAGGCAAAGGTACATCTGTGCGAGATATCGAATGGCAAAATGTTGTGGTTCATTAATTGCGATTGGACTGAAGAATTTTTGCTCGACCTTCAATCTGGAGAAATTAAAACGTGCCAACGTGCACCACCGAGGCAGATGTTTGCTTACTACCACATACCAAGCCTCTTGGATCCGAAAGGAAGTTGAATTAGAATTCTTCTAACATGCGGTTGTGTTGTGTATTCTGATGTTTGGATTGAATATTGGTCTTCTTGTTTATTTTCTAGTCTCAGAGTTCACTTCTTGTCGGATCGTTTTGAAAAGTTGCGGTCTTCGTTCCACATAATCGTAGTAAGAGTTTTAACCGTTAGTAACAAAGATGTAGTCGAACCGTTCTTTATGGTTCAAACTGGCAGTTGATGAATATAACCGGTTAAAAACCTTTATTTTTCTATAATTTCGATACAATTACCAAAAACAAATCTAAAAAATAAATCCGGTTTTAATGGTGAACTGCTTGTTACAAATCGTAAATGGAACCGTTTGGGGGACGGCTCGGGTTCAATCAATTACGAAAATGAACCCGGCGGTTCGAACCGTGACGGTAACTATGTATATTCTTTTATTTATTTATTTATTTCTGCATAATTGAACACTAAATTCATGTACAACCCGCTATTATGTGTAAGGGCGTCTATGGTTCGATTTTGTGCGGTTTTCACCTAATTTCACAACGAATTGACAAATGTTTTTTTTTTTGTTGAAAAGATTGCAGTTTTGAAAAATGAAGCCGCGCATGAGGTTTGAACAGTCGTGGTGCCATGTTACGGTTTTAACTAATTCATGTAAATATATTTTAGCTAATGTAACTACATACTATTACGTAACGGGTGTAGGTTCAAACTAAGATTAACAAAGTCTATAATAGAACCAAAATGTTGCACAATCAAATAGTAAATATCCAAGTTCCAATGCAGGGGCGACTAAACAAATCATAAAAAAAATCATGTCAAGTGCTACACAATATAGTGGTATAGCGTCGATACAACAGAACCAGTTGTTCACCAATATAGTTAGGCTTTCATTCCTATATAAATGTAATTTCTAAATCTAAAAACTACATGTATATTTAATATTTGATTAGCATGAAAATAAAATTAGTTATAATTAGTAAAAAAAGTTATAAATATAAAAGTACGGTGCAATTAGTAATGTATGTTTTTTGTGTTTTGTGTAAAAGACATAAACAATTATTTATTAAGAGGTAAAGAAATAATTGAGGCAACTAATATGGTCACTCCAAGTATTAAACTACCTCCCGATATAACAGAATTTTTAAATCAAAGTCTATATGTACTTTAGAAAAATTGCATGATGAAAATTTTAAGAAACTAAAAATAGTTACTCGTAGTGAAGAACACGAAAATAATAGCAAATACAAATAATTACCCAAAAACCTAAAAAAGAAATAAGTAAAATAAAATATGCAGAATAGGCCAATTTAAAATTTGTATGATTACCCTTGATACCATAAAGGTATCTAAGTAGTAGTATGTTTAATAATCCATATAATGGAAAGAGTATATAAGAGTGGAATCTAGACGGTTATACTGGGAGCCATATCTATAACAAGATACATGAGATGCTTAGTTATAGTATTATATGTCAGAGTAATGACAATAATGAAAAAGTCGTCGCTAAATTGATAATAACATGATATATTAGCCAACATAAGATTGGCGAGATAATTACTTATCACAACATGATAGGAATAAAATCCTTAATACGGTCAAAGAAGAATTTTATACATGGGGTGTTTGTTTTGGGGTGATCCTCCAAAACATCACGGTGATCCCGCGATCACTTCCTCATCACCGCGTTTGTTTAGCGGAGGTGATGAGCTATTACCGTGATATAGGATCACCTAAGTGATCAAAAAGGGGTGATATTTCAACTTTTGAATCACCCCCAAAAAGCAGAGTGATCCTCTATCACCGTGATCTTCAATTTTATTTTGGACAAAATTACCCCTTATATCTTAAGATTAATTCATTATATGCCCTTATTCATATTTTAATTTCATAACTAACATATTTAAATCTTAAAAAATATATTTAATGCTTAAAAAATAAAGAAATTTAGTGAAAAATTATATATAATATACTTATAATTAATAATTGATTTAAATATATGTTTAAATATTAAAAAATAAAAGAAAATTATATTGAAGAATTATATAGAATACTTATAATTAATGGTTAAAAACATAATACTTAAATATTGAAAATATTAGTAATTATCCCGTAAAATATCACACCAAAATGAACATATTAACCTAGTTTAACTATATAATATACATAAGGTTAAATATGACATTTACGCAACATCACCCCAAACGTCATGATAAACAAACAAAATATTCCAATATCACCTTGATATGCAAAATGAAATACCACCCCAAAACAAACAAGGTGATGACATATCACCTTGATCTGCATCACTGTGATACTCACATCACGGTGATGTGAGTATCACCGTGATGTTCGATCACCGCAAAGCAAAGCAATGAAATTAAACAAAGCAATGAAATTGCTTGAGCCAAATAGTATTAACTAGAAATCAAAATTTTTAGATGGATTACCCTCTTTATCTGCAGATAAAGTTACAAATAACTTAAAGGAAGTAACTAATATATATTATAACTCTTTTGCTTATGGAAAACTCGTGGGAACATGTATCCATGGAGGATTAGCCTTATGTAATTAAAGAAAATTAAACAAACAAGTTAACATATTTTTTTAGAGAAAAGAAACAATTATTACAGTTTTCTGGCATATGGCATGTAAAATCCTTCAATTAGTCAAACTCATAAAGAACATGAAATAAAATATATTGTTCTAAAAAACATGAAAAAAAGTGAGAAAACAATTAAAAGAAAGGAATAAAAATTTAACAAAAACTATAATAAGGTAACCAATAAAAATGAAATATATTCTATAGTTTGCAGAAATTGCAGAAAATATGGTCATAAGACAAAAAATTGTTGGATCAAAAGGGAAATAATAACTTAAACAATGATAATAATTTGAAAGAAACTTTTTTTTAAAATTATTGGAATCGGATACTGAATCCGGGTACTCTTCTAACCTAGAAGAGAATAACATCATCAAAAGCTGAATAAGAATAAGAATAACAGACAGTAATAACAAAGCCAAACCATATTAGTAATAGTATGGCAGAAGTTATGAAATATTACGCAGTAAATATAACCTCGAATATCTAACCACTAGAAGAGATTCAATACTGAAGTGGGGTCCCGATATGGATGTAAACTAAGTAGTAAAATGTAACCTAAATGTTAGAACTAATGTTGAGGGAACACTCGATCTCACACAAAAGCGCACAGCGGAATATGTAAATTACTTAGTGACAAAAACTGATAAACACGAGATGTAAATTTTGCAGCAAGTTATAAAAACTTGCTGCGTGCCTCAAGGCGAAATTCCACTATAAAGATGGATTATAAAAGCAAGCTTAGAAAACGAATCCTCAGAGATTCTACCAAACTACAAAGTCTTTCAACTTTTGCAAAACAGAAAAACTAGGCTAAAAGAACCTCTCGAAATGGTTCAGACTCACTCAAACTTCGCTCGTAAAATCTCGTGTGTAATCATCCTATTGAAACGGTTAAGTGAAGTCCCCTTTTATACGTCTTCGACTTTGGGGCGACTTCACAACAGACCTGGCAACGTCCACTAAGATAGTTGTGACCGTTGAGAGTTAATTCGGATCAGCTTAACATGACTTGGTCTTGACTTGAGCTCCAATCTTCCTATTTTTAGTATGCTCCACTCCTAATTTCGCTCCAGCTTATCCATACGCAATCCACACGTTTTGAATAATTCCATCCCTTATCCATGACCTGCATGACACTAATAAAAGCCACGTTATCTATTAAAAAATGTTTTGGGCATAAAAGATAAAACATAAGTCAGACACATTCTTAGACAACAATGTTGATTGGAATGTTGTCCCAACATTGTCAACGTTGATGTCTTCAACATTAACAATCTCCCCCTTTTTATCTTTCTCCCCAAAACCGTCGCAGAAGTTATAAATAAAGAAACTCCCCCTGAAGGCAAAGTCTACTCAACCACAAAACACTAAAAAAAATGGTTAGAGTAAACACAAACAGAATAGCCAACAAACTATTCAAAGTACTAGAACTTAGTACAAGCCGATTAGATGTCTGAGATTAAACATCTACAAAAGTCAGATCAGGCATGCAAAACACAAAATCAAAAAGCGCATGCACACAAACGATTAAGACCAGCTAAGGTCTAAATCGCTGGACTCTGACTTGACTCCACTTCATCACCAGCTCCAGCAGCTCTATCCCCCGTAGTCCCCGTATGAACTCCCCTTGTCTGTTCTGCCCCATCTTGCTCACTTGCTTCTGCCGCACCTTCTTCTTCAGTACCACCTTCTGCTTCTCCCCCTTTTTGGGAAGATAGATTCCTTAGGATGTCCCTCTGAGCTATCAAGGCAGCAATGGAATTATCAAGTGTCTGAATTGCCTTTTCCAGCTGAGATGTGGAAGAAGATATTGAAGCAGCAGGCGGATCAACATTCTGGAGTTCTTGCCAAGGTAGATCAACTACCCTTTCCATACCAGTGAGGTGATTGCTTAGAATGGGAAACGGTTGAGTCTGGCGGAAGATCACATCTCTTCGAGTTGGCTGGTATCCTCCTCTCAGCAACATCGACCAAATGAGGCAAAGAAAGGGCAGAGGGCCTTTCCCGCTCTTTTCAGCTTGGTATGCGAGTTGATTCAGTATCAATTCGCCCCAGTTGATCGGTAAATTATTTCCAAGAGCATAGAGGAGTTGTGCCATTGGCCTTGCCACACGACTATCATTAGTCGTGGGAAGCCAATTGCAGATTCCTACTTTAAACAAGACTGCATATAGAGAGGTTAAGTGCTTTCCCCCAACACAACTTTCCCACTTTGATTTCATTCCCCCCGTTATAAACACAGCTACTTCATCAAAATCACACTCATAATCAGACTGAACTTCAGGAGTGCCAAGAAACTCATTTATCGCCCTCGCAGAAAAATCATATATTTGTCCTCGAAAATAAACACGTCCATACTTCCTAGAGTCTACTTCATTAACTCGAGCAGAAAGATTAGAGTATACCTCCCTTACTGCCTCATCGCAGTAGACGCCGAAACATCGGACTGACTTGGCTAGATGTCGCGACTCAAGGAACTGTAAGACTCCGTACCTCCAAAAACTTGTCACGTCTACGACCCTTTCGATATTCAGGGAGCGTTGGCTAAATGAGATCCACAAGTCTTCGTTCTTTTGGGAGTAGAACTTTCTGGCAGGCAATGAGAGATCCTAGTCTGATTCATCTGCTAGGTTAAGCTCATCATCAGAAGGCATTGTGGCCTCATTTGCTGGACTGGCACCGGTTTCAACATTGCTTTCTGGGTGGATATAGTGGCTGCCGAGCCCATCACTTTCGGGTAGGGAAGTCTCACCGACCCGAACCATTTTCAAAGATCGTGCATTTGATCCCATGGGCCGTTTCCCCGCCCGTTTCTTCAACATGTTCATCACAGTTTTAAGAGGGATAGTCATACCAAAAACATCTTCACTGTCGTTAGATGAAGACGACCCATCTCCCCCTGAGACTTGGACGTCTTTGACTGGTGAGTCAAGGTCGTCGTAGGTCTGGGTATCGATAATCTCATCGGTAGATTGACTGGAAGATGACGAAATGTGGATCAGCGGGATTAGGGCTTTTTGTACGAATAGGGCGTGCTCTCCTTTGACTGCACCTCTTCTTGGGAACATTCACGGCATCACGAACGGGCACATCAACTGGGGTTTGGTCAGAGTTCGGGTTGCCCTCATTTACCGGGTTTTCAGGGGCATCAGTCGGCATTTCAGCGTTTTCTTCGGAAATCGGGTTTGCCGGTTCTGGGTTAGCATCAGACGGTGCCTGCATTTGTTTGTCGGCATGAGGCGGCTGATTTTCCGGCTGAAATGGTCGAAATGGCCCTTTGTAGAGCTCAGTATCAAGCGGTGGCGGAGCTACTTCCAGGGGAACGGGAAAATCAACATCAGACGACGCAAATGTTGGGTCAACATACTGCTCTTCAAGATTGGGTGAGTTCGACATTATGAAATCAGGAGGTAAAATCACGAAATTGAAGTGTTAGACAAACTAGTTAACCCCTGATTTTATCGAAACACTTCAAGTACAGAGAGAGAAATTTCAGGGATCAATTTGAATTAAGCTATTAGGGTTTGTGGAGTGTGTTCAAATCGTGCCAAGCCAGGTAAAAGTAAAACAAGAAATCCAACGGTTAACACAGGGTGAAACGATCATATCTCACTAATCACATCGTGGGGTGTAAGTAACCAAAAGTAACCGTTGGGGCCCAAATAGTTTTTCTACTGATGATATGTGCGAACAAAGCTACACTATTTAGGTAGAAATCGTGGAGCTTAAAATAGTATATGAGAGACTAAGTCACACGAAAATATCGGAGCAAGTCAAGTCATGATTCAACTAAAATATCAAGTCAAAAATCATAGTAGACTCAAGCAAGACTAACCGATTCGGTGACTGTGATGAGCACTTGAGACAAGCATAGCTAGCTGTTCTTCAAGGAATTCTAATGCAATTCTGAGAGATATCTAAACTAGACACATGAAACTAACAAATGCACTACTAAAAGGTAATGCAGATAAACGAAAGCACAGAAAATATAGCATGATCAAACTAACAGTTACACATGTTGACCCAACATAAGATTCAACATTCTTACTCCGTAATCCTAGACTTTTCTGCCCGATCCTCTCAAACTAGTTCCCTTTAATTTTCTACCCTTTCTCCTTATTTATTGATCTGATTTATTGTGCACTGCCCTTATTCCCTAAACATCAATGTTTGGCTTTTTGTCGCAAAGAGTACATCGTCACCGCGAATGCCGTGTACCTAGGGATACTTATTACCAAATACCTATATCTTGTAAAAGGTTTATGACCAGGCTTATATGCAAGGGATTGGGTCATTTCAGAAGACAGTCCAAGTAGGATCGAGTCATTTCACCGGAAAACAGAGAAGAATATTAAATCAAACATTAAAGCAGTAACTATCGAATTTGACATATGCTATGTTGATCCAAATGTTAGACCAACATTCAGACAGACTGCTGCAAACCTATGGACTTTTTCAGGTTCGAAAACCTTTGAAAATCCAATGCTTTCGTGAAAATGTCAGCTAACTGATGTTTCGTGTCTATATGCTCAATGTGAACTAATTCTTTCTCTACCATATCTCTCAGAAAATGATGCCTTATATCTATATGCTTCGTGCGTGAATGCTGAATAGGGTTCTTAGATATGTTTATGGCACTAAGGTTATCACAATACATGAGGACAGACTCGCACTCTAACCCATAGTCACATAGCATGCTATTTAACCACATCAATTGCGTATAGCAACTACCCGTCGCAACATACTCAGACTCAGCAGTAGATAAAGACACACAATTCTGTTTTTTATTATACCATGCAACTAAATTGTTACCTATGAAGAAACAGCCGCAACTTGTGCTCTTGCGATCATCCTCGTCACCTGCCCAATCAGCATCGCTGTAGCCTACAAGACTCGTATTAGTATCTTTAGAGAACCATAACCCTAGGCTACACGAACCACTCACATATCGAAGTATACGCTTAACAGCATTTAAGTAAGAAACCTTAGGCTCAGACTGATATCTAGCACATACACATACGCTATATATAATATCGGGTCTACTAGCTGAAAGATATAACAAACTGCATATCATAGATCGATATAACGTGGGGTCAACATTTTGTCCAACATTGTCTTTACTTACCTTTTGTGTTGAACCCATAGGAGTTTTCATTACCTTTGTCGTATCCAACCCGAACTTCTTTACAGTGTTCTTCGCGTATTTTTCCTGAGACATAAATATGCCATCGCTGCTTTGCTTAATCTGTAAACCTAAGAAAAAAGTTAGTTCCCCAATCATGCTCATTTCGAAATTGGAGTTCATGGTATGTACAAATTGATCTAACATAGATTGCGAACTAGAGCCAAAAACTATATCATCTACATAAATTTGGGCAATAAGTATATCAGCTCCGACTCTTTTCACAAAGAGAGTGCGATCTGCTTCTCCTCGCACGAACCCAAACTCAAGTAAGAATGTCGTTAACCTATCATACCAAGCTCGAGGTGCTTGCTTCAGTCCATACAACGCTTTCTGCAACTTAAACACGTGGTTAGGAAAATGTGGATCCTCAAATCCCTTAGGCTGTTCAACATAGATATCTTTATCAATATACCCATTTAAAAACGCACCCTTAACATCCATTTGGTGAAACGTGATGTGAAGCCAACATGCAATAGCTAATAACAACCTAATTGATTCTAGCCTAGCCACGGGAGGAAAGGTCTCATCAAAGTCTATACCCTCGACTTGTGTATAGCCTTGGGCTACTAATCGTGCTTTGTTCCTAACAACCCTACCAAGTTCATCAGATTTGCTCTTAAAGATCCACTTCGTGCCTATGACATTAATGTCTTTTGGCTGTGGAACCAAAGTCCAAACTTGGTTTTTCTCAAACTGCAAGAGTTCCTCTCATCGCATTAATCCAAAAATTGTCCTTGAGAGCTTCAAGCACATTTTTGGGTTCTACATTAGACACAAAGCAATTAAAACGTAGCTCGGCGTATACGGAGTTCATGCTACGTTCCTTACCATAGATTTGTAGTCCTTGCGTGGCTTGTCTCTAGTTTTCCTTCCTTCGTTCACATCTCCGATGATTAAGTCTGTGGGATGGTCTTTCTGTATCTTAGGTGGGGGATCTCTTCGAACTTCGTTGGGTCCTTCCTCATCGT
The DNA here is from genome assembly GCA_004919715.1 of Linderniella brevidens. Lineage (NCBI taxonomy): Eukaryota > Viridiplantae > Streptophyta > Magnoliopsida > Lamiales > Linderniaceae > Linderniella > Linderniella brevidens. The sequence continues at coordinate 12,122,704 of SWDC01000150.1, read as the reverse complement.
TCTGTTCAGGTGCAGATGTTGAGTCCGGTGTTGACTGAACATTTTCGTCCACATTCTCCTCTGTTTCATCAACAGTTTGGATAACATCTGAAATATCAACTTGTGGAGCATTTCTGCTGAAGTCAGTAGCATCATCAAATACAATTCACCGATTCCTGAATGGATTTCAATCGCAAATTGTAAACTCGATATGCACGACTATTAGAGGAGTAACCTAGGAAGATACATTTATCACTATTCGAATCAAATTTGGTCAAGTATTCACGATCATTAAGCATGTAACAGTAGCATCCAAAGACATGAAAATACTTGACAGTCGGCTTTTTCCCATTCAATAATTCATAGACGTTTTCTTAGTACCTTGCCGAAAGTATACACGATTCGAAATGTGACATGCGGTATGCAACGCTTCAGCCCAAAATCTCTTAGAAAGACTCTTAGACTGTAACATAACACGTGCCATTTCTTGCAATGTCCTATTCTTCCTTTTGGTCACCCCATTTTGTTGGGACGTCTTAGGAGATGAAAACTCATGAATAATGCCTTTCCTATCACAGAATTCATTGAACGACTGATTCTCAAATTCCCTACCATGATCAGACCTAATGCGAAATATAGGAGCACTTAAATTATTCTTAACCATAATAGCACATAAAGTTTTGAAAAAGTCGAACGATTCAGATTTTTCCCTAAGAAAGAAGATCCATGCATATCTAGAATAGTCATCAACAAGCACATAAAAGCATATTTCCTATTGTGTTTTAAGTTTAAAATTCTTTTTGAAGAACGTGTTTGTTAATGTTGAAGACATCAACGTTGACAATGTTGGGACAACATTCCGGTCAACATTGTTGTCTGAGAATGTGTCCGACTTCTGTTTTATCTTTCATGCCCAAAACACGTTTTAATAGATAACGTGGCTTTTATTAGTGTCATGCAGGTCATGGATAAGGGATGGAATGATTCAAAACGTGTGGATTGCGTATGGATAAGCTGGAGCGAAATTAGGAGTGGAGCATACTAAAAATAGGAAGATTGGAGCTCAAGTCAAGACCAAGTCATGTTAAGCTGATCCGAATTAACTCTCAACGGTCACAACTATCTTAGTGGACGTTGCCAAGTCTGTTGTGAAGTCGCCCCAAAGTCGAAGACGTATAAAAGGGGACTTCACTTAACCGTTTCAATAGGATGATTACACACGAGATTTTACGAGCGAAGTTTGAGTGAGTCTGAACCATTTTGAGAGTTTCTTTTAGCCTAGTTTTTCTGTTTTGCAAAAGTTGAAAGACTTTGTAGTTTGGTAGAATCTCTGTGGATTCGTTTTCTAAGCTTGTTTTTATAATCCATCTTTATAGTGGAATTTCGCCTTGAGGCACGCAGCAAGTTTTTATAACTTGCTGCAAAATTTACATCTCGTGTTTATCAGTTTTTGTCACTAAGTAATTTACATATTCCGCTGTGCGCTTTTGTGTGAGATCGAGTGTTCCCTCAACATTAGTTCTAACATTTAGGTTACATTTTACTACTTAGTTTACATCCATATCGGGACCCCACTTCAAAGTGGTATCAGAGCCTCCGCTTGACGTTACTAAGCGTTCTTAATCCTCTACAATGGATGTTACAAGCTCAAACCATTTCGGCAAGGTTCCCGTCCTCGACGAAACCAACTACGCCTATTTGAAAGTGCGTGTGCGCCAGTGCATCAAATCGATCGATACGCGAGCGTGGGAAGCTGTGCTCAATGGATACACTCCACCTCGAACTGCCCCAGACGCTGATGGAGAAGTCGTTGACAAACCAATCGACGAATGGACGGTCCCTGAGAAAAACGCTGCCGAGTTCAACGACAAAGCCCTTAATGCCATATTCTCCTCGGTCGACATCTTCATGTTCAAGATCATTCAAAACTGTACAGCTGCAAAGAATGCATGGGATCTACTTTAGAGGTACTGCGAAGGCGATGCAAGTGTGAGGGAAACCAGACTAAGGCTCCTCTACAATCAATTCGAAAACCTCAGAATGAAGGAAGATGAAGACATCACCACGTATTTCGGGAAAATACTGACGATCTCAAGCGAGTGTGCCAGCCTAGGAGATCCAATCTCGAATAGGGTATTGAATTCTAAAGCAGTACGTACACTAACCGAAAAGTTTAATGTGAAGGTAGCGGTGGTCGAGGAAGCACACAATTTGGCCACGATGGACTTCAACACTTTGATGAACATCATGAAGAATTTCGAGACCAATCTCGACGTCCAAAAGAGGGCTTCTCGCGGCAAAAGCCTCGCCTAGTCAGTCAGCTCTCTAAGTTTCAAACTGAGGATGAATCTGATGATGAGGATACGGCCTTGTTCGTGAAGAAATTTAAGAAGTTCCTCAAGACAGATGTGACGAAAAATGTTGGCCCAACATTCAAGAAGGGCCAGAGTTCAAAAGAACCGATGTCTGCTCCACCGTTCTTCAAACGTAACCCAGATGTAAAGAAAAAGAACATCAACTGGGATTCAGTGAGATGTCATGCTTGCAAGGGTTGGGGTCACTTTGCCAACGAATGTGCAAATACGCTTCGCAAACGTGGGAAATCACTTTGGGTCGATCTTTCCGATGATGAAGATGAAGAACAGGGTCCTAAGGAGTCAAGGCAATCATCAGTAACCATTCAATCCTTCTCAGACAACGAAGAAGAAGAAGATCATCAAATCGGCTTCACGGTGGTAACTGATGCTGAGTCAACATTAGACCCAACATCTGAGAAACAAATTATTTTCGATTATGATGACTCAAACTGTTTTGATGGGTATTTAAGTTCTGATGATGCAGGATTAGAAACCGATGCTATTGAAGAAATAAAGACAAATGAAGCCTTCAAACTACTGTCCGCAAAATATGAGAAAGAAAAGGCAAAAAACTCGGAACTCAAAGCTATCGTGAAAACGCAGTACGAGGAAAATGAGAAAAGCAAAAAGATGATCGAAAGCCTACTTGAAGGGATGAACAAATTGGAAGCCGTACTGACACGAAAAGATAAAGAAATCGACAAGCTTCAGAAGCGAGTAGACGAGGCTGACGAGACATTCTCAAAAATGAACAAGGGTAAATCGACCCTTGATGAGGTATTATCGTTAGGTATTTTTTATAAGCAAGGTCTAGGATACAATGCTCAGCCTCCTCTTGATGTTTCTAATCCTGTGACTCATGATAAACCTAAGATTGTGTTTGTTAAAGAAAAGTTCGAAACCTCGAACTATAGTGACACCGTGATTATTAAAAAGAGTACTAAGCATGTTGCCAGTAAGTCTAAGGATAGATCGTTTAAGTGTCATCATTGCATGCAGCCTGGTCATATCAAGCCGTTTTGCTGGAAATTGAAGGGGGAGATTTCGAAGAAATCTATGTTGGCTGAAATGTCGTCCAACATTCCACTCAACATTGAGAAATCAGTGTTGAAAGGTGTATCTGGAGAAATTTCAGTTAACGCTCCTTCAAGTTCTGGTGAACACAATGCTGTTTTGTCATCTAAGAAAGTTTGGGTAGAGAAATCCGTGCATAAATGCAATGTAGTTTACACCTCTTTGAGAGCTAACGTGACAGGTTCTTGGTACTTCGATAGCGGGTGTTCCCGACATATGACGGGTACTTCGATAATCGACTACCTACCGTTAAGCAGCGGATCTGTAACGTTCGGAAGAGGTGCGAAAGGGCGGATTCTCGGTCGTGGCAGATTGAACGTGCATGATTTCCCGAAGCTAAGCAACGTCCTTCATGTTGACGGGCTTGTGGCTAACTTGATTAGCATAAGTCAGCTTTGCGACGACGACCTTGAGGTTAGATTTAATAAGGAATGTTGTGAGGTTTTTAACAGCAAGTGTGTTCGAGTTATGGCAGGAAAACGATCGAGTGACAATTGCTATCTAGTCGGCCACAAATCCGGTTCGAAAGACGTGTGCCAACTCTCAAAGGCCGATGACGAAGTGATCCTTTGGCATTACAAACTGGGCCACGTCAACTACAGAACACTGGAGCAATTTATCAAACATGATGCAATTAGAGGCATTCCGATATTCGATAAATCTTGTGTTCGATGTTGGGCTCGCGTCCAATCATCGAGAAGGCATTGGTATTCGACGTTTTCTACCGTCAACCTCGAACGTCTCACTTAAAGTTAAGCCGCCCATGCTAAAAGCATGTTCAACCACGACGGTTGAAATTGGGACGACAAAGATTTTCCGAGCGATCTTCGCCAACGTTGGATACGTTGGCGACATCTTCGACCACCATCTGAGGACGTTGAACTGATCCTCGTCCTCGGCGAACTCAAACGTTGTCGACAAGTAGTTATCTATTTCTACGAACGGGTTCATCGACCTTTGGCATTTGCTCGTGTTGATGAGGTTGTAGTAGGAGGTTAGGCGATCATTCCCACTACCGGTACCACTACTACTAGAAGTAGTAGTGAATTGACCCGAACTCGATCGAATTGAGTCTTGACCAATATCAGTCTTATACGCTCTAAATACTGCCCTTTAGAGCGTCATACTCTATATTCCAAACTTGAATATGGTAGTTCTCGCGGAGAGCACTAGATTCCGCCGCAATGGACTCGTAATATAGTGCCAAAAAACTATTTGTCCCCTTTAGGCGCATTATGAGATCCAATATCTTCACAATGATGAAGATATCGGTAGTTCCCAAAAATATTTCAGCCATTTAGTCTTCATGGTTAAAACGGCAACACCCGCAAACTCGTCCTCCAAACAAGCACTTCGAATGCATGCGACTTTAACGCAATGATCTAAGGCTAAGATTGATGTTGGATAATATGTTCCCGACATCTCCTTCGTGGCATCTTGAAATACTTGAAGTATTTCACATATGCCGTTGCACCCGTCCCACATCGTATGATGTACCGTTACGCCGAATTCGACATTTTCGTCGTAGAAATCACACAAGGTGTGACGATATTCATACGACGTACCCAACATCTTGTAGGTGGAATTCCACCTGTTGGGTACATCTAAGGCAAACTTTTTGGGCGTGATTGCCACACTTCTACAATGACGCTTCCACTTCTTCAGTACAAAAGAGTGTGGTATCATGTAACTTATTGTCGTTCGTATCGGCATAACGTGTGCCTTTAGATGCGTGAGTGCCTCCTGGACACATAGGTTAAGTATGTGACAGAAGCATCGGACATGGAAGAATCGACTACTGAATGACGATCGATAATACTTAATCAAATCTTCAATGCTCGCAGTATTAGCGCTAGCATTGTCAAAGGATACCGAGAAAATACTCTCCAGTATCATATATCCCGATAAGATACTCCTAATCTTGGATGCGATGTTTTGAGCTGTGTGTGCTGTGACAAATTCCCTATACGCAATTAAGCGTTTCTGTACTGTCCAAGAGTCATCAATCTAATGGCATGTAACGCCCATGTAATGATGATCTTGCCAGTGATCGATCCATATATTGGAGGCAATGGACACTTTAAACTCTAAATTTCTTAATGGATCTATTAACTCGCGTTTATGCGCGAGTACCGTCTTCCTAATGTCTCGCGTAAGGGTCCTACGTGAAACTTTCTTCGCTTGAGGGTTATACAACTTTCTGATCTACTCTTCGTAGACCAGATCATCGACAAATCGAAAGGGAAGATGTTTCGCGCAAACAAATTTTGCAAGTTGTTTGCACGCGACGTCTTCGTTGTACATGAACAAAGACGACGAACTCGCATTGGGTCCTTGTCCGATAGCGAACGAACCCGTACCCGTACACGTAGCTCCGTGCATTTGGGTTTGACTTTGACTAATTCCTGTCTTAGTTGGATGTTTTGACCAGATATGGCCGATGAAATTTGCCAGATCCGCACCCTTCTTAAAAGAGTACTCCTTACCACAATAATTACATATAACTTTAAAAAAATCTTTATTTTCGGTCGGTACCTTCTTGAAGTGTACCGCGAAAATATCCGAGCGTAGCGCAGCTGCTACGGCGCGTACTTGGTTCTCAGTCGGCGGTGGCGTCGGCCTCAGAATCTCTTCCGGTTGGTCCGGTTGCGTGTTGCTCTCCGTTCCATCCATGTCCGAGCCGATGACGTCACTGAAATCGAGCATAATTTCGGGGGAGTCATCATATTGGTAGTCATCTTGCGATGAACTACCAACAATCTGTTTTCCCCTCGATCCTCGACGACGGTTAGCCATTCCTAAAATAAAATAGCAGAAAAAAAACGTTAGATAAAATGTGTGTAAACTTAAGAAAAACGAAGTGTGTAAAATTCGAAGCGCCGTGTAGTAGAGCCGGCGGGGATGGATGAGTGTAGTAGAGAGCCGAGGCGAGGGCCGAGGATTGATGGATTAGTATTTTAATTAGTTTATTTTTAATTCGTGGACTAGAACGAGGTTGATGATTGAAACTTGAGAGTGAATAATTGAGAGAGAGACTGAAGTGAGTTGTGATGTTTTGAAGAGGAATGTATGGGTATTTATAGTTTTTTAGGCTTTCTAGCCGGTGCAACAGCTATTTTCTATTTTTTTTTACCAACGGGCTCGTATTTTTAATTTTTATTTCTTCTAACGGCTAGTGACACCGCAGCTTTTAATATTTTTTAATTTTTTTTCTCTTAAGAGATATATATTTTATATGTTAAATATTATATATATATATATTAACATTATAACCGCCGGTTGAATCGGCCAATCTAAATTGGCGGTTTGCGGTTTGAGATTTTCTCAAACCGCGCGGAACCGGCCAACCACGGCTCACGATTGCGATTGGTGACCGGTTTTGGTTTAAAATGGGCATGACTAGTTTTATGAAGATTTTAATGAAAAAAATATATCAATAGAACATCGACCATGTCAAATGGATTCAAAATATTGCAGTCCAAAAGCTCGACCCAATCATATGTCAAGCCCAGTGTTCCAATGTATAACCCTACCCTACCCGACTAATGCTTCATTCCCTTCCAACTATAACTTTTCTCTCTCTCTCGTCAACGTTCCACCACCTTGGAGGCCATACCACCGTCGTTCACGGCTTCGCATTACTGTCTCGGTAGCGGCAATTCATCAGGTATAAAATTTCTATTTAATTGCTTGCTTATTGTGCAGTATGCGGCTGTTGATTGTTATGGAACTTGATAAAGATTTAGTTTGTTATCTTGATGTTTTTTTTTTGGGTTTGAGGTGTAGCAGATCGCTTCTTCCTCTGTATACATACTTGTTACATACAATTTTGAAACAGTTTGCTTTGTATGAAGAAGGAGGAGATTATGCTATCTGGCGAAAGGGATGTATCTTCCACAAGATCTGTTGCCGGAAATATTGAGCTGGCTCGACGTGGGTTCGTTACTGAGATTCAAAACTGTGTGCAAAAGCTGGTGTTTGCTCATCGAGGATCGCAGATTTATTAGGAACCACATGAACAAGAGTAGAGAAGAATGGGTTTTCCATAGGATCATTGATGATTCTTGTGATAGATACGAGTTTATTGACTCTTACTTCAGGCTGATTCTTGAGTACAACTGTTGGAGATATTGTTCGAGGTTAAGGAATCCGTCCACCGGGAAAATCCTCGAGTTACCTGTTTCAGATCATTATTTGCCAAGGGATATGAAAATTTGTCATATAAACTCCTCAGACGAATTGAAATTGGTCGTTCCTTGGCAATACGAATCAAGTGTCTATCTTGAAAAAGAAGCTTTCTTGGTCTTAAAGGTTGGGACCGATACTACATGGAGAATGATAGACATCCCGTTCCTGAGGTTTATTTACGTTGAGATAGAGAGCACTGCAATGGTGGGAGAAGTTTACTTCATGTCGTATTTTATTGGTACGAAGGAGCCTCACCTTGAACTTATATGTTTGGAGATGGGAAATGAACAAATTTCCCGGATTCAGATACCAAACTGCTTATCTCGGGGAGGATCTTATTCACGTGTTGACCCTATTGCTTGGGGAGACAGTGTAGCACTTGTCAGTGTGATCGAAGATGAACAACAAATTCATATTTGGGTGTTGGAAAATTACAAAAAAGAGAGATGGGCTGAGAAAAAGATTATCGTGCTTTTAAAGGTCCTTAACCCCCAATCGATAGAATCTATCTTTATTCAGAAGTTTGAGGACAATGGGCAGCTGATAGCTCTTGATTATACGAATTTCTTGTGGCTCGATGTTTCGTCTGGAGAAATTAAACGGAGATATCTTGCACCTGAAGGACAAGCGTTTGCTTACTACCATGTTCCTAGCCTCCAGCACCCAAAAGGACATTAAACTAAAGCATGATACTTGTAAGATGTAAGATTTCAGTTCTTTTTCCATTTCATTGTCACTTTTTTTTTTTCAAGTTACAGTTTCGTCATAGCTACCAATCTTTTTTACAAGCTATCCCAACTCAGTTAGGATCTTGTTATGTGTTAAAAAGATCTATTTTTCTCAATTGTGCTGTATGTTAAATAGATGTTTAAAAAAGAAAAATCTTGGGCGTTTTTAAATGATAAATCCAATAAAACACGGGTTTATAAACAACATTGTCCCACATATATTCTCCCTCTCTGTCTCTCTAACCAATGTTCTTTATGACATTGTCCAATGCCGAGACCGTCTCAGCGTAGTACTTCTCCGCTTCGGTAGAGCTCTTTATCTTGGCAGCATGGTCCAGCTGAAGAGCACCAAATCAAGATGGAAAAATGTGAATACGCATAATTACTATAAAAAAGAAATGTTATTCTTGTTGTTGATTAATATAATTCTTTAAAAATTAGCTCACCTTGTCTATGGTTTGAAAGAGCTTTCCGTAAAGGTCTTTGAACTTTTGCTTCTCCTCTTTGGGCTTAGCAGAGATGATGGTGTTGAGATCGAAACGGAGGTACTCAGCCTTCGAACGGAGGTCGTTTTGGACGTAAGGCCAAGCTTTCTTGTCGATGAAAGACTTCACTCCGAGGATCTCTTTTGCAGACTCCTTTGCTCTTGCAGCAGCTTCCGTCGGCGTCAGTGGCTGAAGGTAGAACCTGTCCTTGTTGTACGGCAGATCGAAGTCTCGTGCCTGATCGGAGTTCAAAGTTCCCGCTGCAATTAAACAAGACCATAATGGTATCAATCAATTAAGATTTATAAACGTGTAAGAACGAAGACGTACCAACTTGTTGTTACATCATCGTAATGCACCTAACAATGCGTAGATAGATGCAAATAAAGATGCAGATTATTGGAAATATTAATAGAATTTGATGGTTTCATCCTAAAATCAATCAGTTGGTGATAGGTTAATTTGCTTCTTTGATATATTTATTGAGCCCGAGTGAATGGATTGACCTATCCGTTGTGGAAAAAGGGCGAATACTATTTTAGTTCCCAGTATTTGGAAAATGGGCATTTTGAGTTGTTTCAATCCATCAATTAATTTAGACGTTAGTTTTGAAGGAGTTCCGGGCTGGGCCAGGTCCTCCTTTTTTCTGTCTTGCATAATCGGGTTGGCCCGGTCCGCCCCGTACTGGTATATGCCCCGCCACATAATTCCGTCCAACCTAACAGTTAAAATTATTCGGCAGCATAGGGGACTAAAAAAACATCTCGGAATATGGGACCACGGACCCCCACACCCCAAAGATTGTGGGCCAAAAACGGCCTTCTCCCGGTATAGGAATCTCAACAATTGTCATGTTAAAACCATCCAACGAATTAAACATCAAGAAGGATGTAGTAAGCAGAGGCGAGGTACTTACGTAATCCACCGGATGGTGGTGGCGGCCCACCAATCTTGATCGCTCGGGCCTCAGCCAACACGGCCTGAACGAACGAGCCCGAGGCAATCCCTGCAGCCACCAGGCCCAACATGGCCCGACGGCTCGGCGTTTCGTTCGCCGGCTCAGCCTGGGCTCGGACGGGAGTGAACCCGGTTCGCTTCAACCCGACTCTAATTCTGTTTCTGGTGTTCAAACGGTTGGATGGGCTGAGTAGGCTGCTGCCTTCGAGCACGGCCATTGAAGCCATCGCTTGAGCCATACCAAAGCTTATCTTGGATTGTCGTTGTGTTGTGTATGAGGCAAATGTGGACTGTAAGTAAATATGGATTTGATTATTTTTAAATACTTGGATTTGTTTTTGTGATGCAGAGAGGGATTCTTATCTGAGTATGGATATGATATTGGCCAATCAGGATGTTTGGGATCTCGACATGTAGGATGGGGTTTTGTTTTTTGGGCTATGGCGTAGAGACACGTGGATGGTCATTTTTATAGTAGTTTTCTTTGATTTGTACGATTTCAACAGATATTTGGAAAAACATTTTTTTGTGAATTATATTTCCTTAATCGCCACAGCTTCTAAAAGATCATGCGGTATATTATTATGTATTTTTAATTTATTTTCAAGCATCTTCCCTTTTAGTGAAAGAGGTGTCCACAACGCCACTAAAGTGCACACACTTATATTCTGAATTAATTTCGAACTTTATATTGGCTATGTGCTAACCACTAGCTTACAACGAGACTAACTTCGCGAGAAGTTCGTTACGTTTCAAGTATGCACAAAGAACGATAACAAAAAGGCACCGAAAGTGAAATAAACTCGATATTCCCTTTGGAGTCAGCACTATTCTGTCACTTGGCCAATCCTTGTGATGTAATACAATGTAAATTTTAGGTTTATGAATTATAGCTTAGAGAATTGTTTATCATTATTTGAAAATGTTAACAAAATATAATCCTTGGAGTCAATTATTTCAAAAACAAATGGCCCAAAATTTAACCTTTTCCGGTTAGTATTGTTTTGGGACATTATGCGCAGAGTGCGCACTCTCAAAATAGCCATATATGGTATTGATATCTAATATAACTTTTTCACTATTTCAGTATCGTTGACCGGTCATACTAATTTAAGCCACGGTTTTTTTTTTTGCAAAGCCATTTCTTTGGCTTAATATCGTTTGTATGGATATTATAACTTGAGAGCGAACTTTGTTACTCGTTCGCAAGGTCTACTAGTTCTTTTATAAACTCCAACATAAAAGATTAATTATCGGTAAGTTTATCTATATTTATATCTATATTATCTATATTATTATAAATCCCTCTTGTCCTATTGTGCTTTGACTATTTTGCCCTTAAATGATATTTTAATAATCTATATTAATATTTATAAATAATAAATAATATAATGCATTTCATAAATTGAAAATTTCATTAACGCATTAAATGAGAATTATTTTTCATCTGTAACATGCATTGCACCTACATCCTACATCAGAACATTTCGATTACTATATATAATAATATAATAAATAATACTATGCATTAACGTATGACATTCTACATGTACATACGTTTGAACAAAATACCATGCTAATGCAATGTACTCGGAGGACTACATATGACATTCTAATGCAATGTACAAAACAAAATTAGTCATTTTGCATTCTAATGCAATGTACAAAACAAAATTTATTTACAAAGAATATCTAAACCCATGGTATTCCACAAATTCAAATGCGTGAGCATATAGGATAGATGTAAGGTATAAATATTTCCTCATTGATGTGTTAGACTTCAGAGTTATTCCTTGCGTGACAAATTCGGTTCGACAACAACAACCATGGAGAACTTAGGTCTCAGGATCGTTCCAGTTAAATCCCTATTTAGCGAGGATCGACGTGCTGCGATAAAGATTGTTGTCACTAGGCAGGGAGCAGATAAAAATCCGCGGCAAGATAAAAAGACTATACGGAAGCTCATATTCATTGATTCCAATGTAAGTACGCTTTCACGTTATTTATGTTAACTAAATATTCTCTTCGAATATCAAACTCGCTCAATGCTTCACATCTAACTATTTCAGAACACGCCAATTCATGGAATTATTTTTTCAAGCTCTCTTGAACATTTCGACCGCACGTTGCTCGCCCAAAAAACATACATTCTATCAAATCTCAGCGTGAAAGAAATAAACCCTCGATATCCAACGTTAATCCTAATATAGAGTTGATCTTGAATCCATCAACAACTGTCTCCGAGGATGAGGAACATCTTGATTTCACGGGCAAATCTTTCAAGTTTTTCAGCTTCTCTCATGTCATTGGCGAGTCGGACGAGAACCTACTTTTCGATAGACATTTAACAATACAGTTTTATTATTAAGAAATACGTGTCTTTACCTTAGTACATTTATGTTGATTTTCAGGAGTGTTAGGGTTTGTCATGAAGGTAAAACCATTGTTCTAATTCTTGCAGAGTGAGTCGGTAGGCATATGAGGGAAGTCATATTGATGAATTAGAGGTACAATAATAATTAAAATATGTAACTTTTGATAATTGCAAATGATGATATTTTTCGTTTTTCAGGTTTCAAAGCATTGCAGTGAACTTATTGGATGATCTAGCCGTGAATGAAGGTCAATATTTGCAAAATATTTCTTCCAATAAGACAATTGTAGGTTTTTCAAACTTAAAGCGCCACATTTATCTATGTATTATTTGTATTATTTTCAGATACTTTTATATTTTCATGTAGAGGAAAATATAGATCGTAGAAGTTAATTTTCTTTTTACAAATTTCAGGTGTTGTTCAACTGAAGTCCACATATCTACAACAAGTTTGCTCATCAGACCCCCATCTGATGAAACGGATGAACTAATTTCGTGGTAATTGACATATTTTCTTTTATTTTTTCGAGTCAACAAAATATTTGATATATATCCTTCACACCGAAATTAAATTGTCTATATTAAAATGATTATTATGTTACGTAGGTTGACGAACGCTTCTGTTGATAACTACCTTCAAGTTGTGGATGGAAAACAAAATAATGGAGTCTGATGAAATCAATATCAAACAATTGATCGAGAAAAGAGATATGTTTAATGAGGTAGAAAGTAATGAATTTGTTACATTTGTTAGAGATAAATTTTCAATCATAATATTTTCCCCCTGTTTCAAAACATCCACTTATCATATCGATGAACGCCAAAGAACTCTTATCATTATCTTTAAAAAAGACAGATTATTAATTAAAAAACCCACCGCATTAGTATGGATCAAGAATTAATTATTAATAATTATCAATTTTAGAAAATCGATTCATCTACCTGCATTTTACTGGCCACTTTTGGTGGAAGGGCTTGTGACGATTGTTATTCATATTCTTTCCTTGAAGTGCATCCACCAAAGAGGATTCTGACAGAGAAGTCTTGTGCTCTAATAGTGGTTTTTAAATGATCACTCGAGTGAAGGGAACAATTCATTGTTGTTAGAAAGAGAGGGAGGCAAGAGGCGAGCGTTGTCAAATATTTAATCTAGGTTGTATCTAAGTTTATAGACAAATTAATGTTTTGTGATTTGCAGATTCGTAATTTACGTATCTATATATAATGTAGAAATTGTTGTATAACATAATCCAAGCCCGTCAGTGGAAGCGGGCATTGCTCGATGGAGATTGATTCTTCGTCACCGCGTTCAGATTTGTCACATTATCGTGGTATGATACATGTTTTTTCCTCGTCTTACTTAAAGCATTTGATTCGCTGGCTGATAGGAGTTTGTAGGGGTAGTTGGGTATCGAGTAGTTCGGGTTCGGGTTACACCCATGGTATTACACAAATTCAAATGCGTGCGTATATGTATGGATAGATGTTGATATAGATGTTTCCTCATTGATGTGCTAGACTTTACTAGTTATTCGTTGCGTGCCAAATATGGATCCACAACAACAACCATGGAGAATTTATGTCTCACGATCATTCCAATTAAATGCCTACTTAGCGAGGATTGATGTGTTGTGATAAAGATTGTTGTCACTAGGCAGGGAGCGGATAAAAATCCGCGGCAAGATAAAAAGACTATGCGGAAGCTCATATTCATTGATTCCAATGTAAGTACGCTTTCACGTTATTTATATTAACTAATTTTTCTCTTCGAATATCAAACTCGCTCAAAGCTTCACATCCAACTATTTCAGGGCACATCAATTCATGGAATTATTTTTTCAAGCGCTCTTGAACATTTCGACCGCACGTTGCTCGCCCGAAAAACGTATATTCTATCAAATCTCAGCGTGAAAGAAATAAACCTTCGCTATCCAACGTTAATACTAATATAGAGTTGATCTTGAATCCATCAACAACTGTCTCCGAGGTTGAGAAACATCATGATTTCACGAGCAAATCTTTCAAGTTTTTCAGCTTCTCTCGTGTTATTGGCGAGTCGGACGAGAACCTACTTTTCGATAGACATTTTACAATACAGTTTTATTATTAAGTAAAGAATATTCTCAAATCTTTGACATAGATATTCGTGCTAAGTATAAATATTAAACATGGTTACTGTATTCAAAAAATACATATTGTTCTAATGTGCAACGCGCGCGTATATCCTACTAGTTAAAAAAAAAAAAGTCAAATCAGATTACCATCGACAACTCAATCCACTTGACCTCTTCTTCTCCAAAACGCCCCTGGAATTGAAAAAGTCAGATGCTGCGCGTAAGACTCAATCCAACAAAAGTAGTTTCAATCCATTCAAATGCGAAAATAAAAAAACTACACGAAACACGTATATATAATTTGTGTATGATACGATAATACAGAACAATACAATACAATAATAATCATGGCCTCTACATCAAGCATCTCAAGAACTCTCGATCTAACAACAGCACTACCGAGCCTCTCTGTAATCTCACTCTCCTTCTCTCGTGCAGAGGACACAAACACTTTCGGAGGCTCTCTTTGCTCCCTAGCAGAACCAAAAACAACAACAATCCCACGTGGGCATCAACCTTAAACGAGATCATCTTCACCTCATTGGAGACAAACGTAAACCCAAACAACGGATTCTACAAAGCCCAATACAACAGCAGCAGCAGACAAAGAAGAAATATACGGCCTCATACAGCGCAGAAGCGATGTTTCCCCATCACACTTCTCAAAGTGCGCTCATATCTCGTTCCTCCTCGGGTGGAAAAACTTTCCCGGAAGCAAAACAGTGACCATGTGGCAGAGATGGTGCACACTACGGTACTCAAACGTCAGCTTCTTTGGTTCGTGGAAAATCGGTTGCCTCGAGGTCGGTGAACGTTACGGCCGTTGCGGACCGGTCGGTCTTGTCTAAGGGCTTAAAAATGATGTCCGGGTTGGTTTTGCTTGATTCGTTAAACAAGACCACCTTGTGTGCCAAGTCTGAGGTAGATGTAGGAGGTGGCACGATGAGCTAAAGTTGGAAATAAAATTTATAAATTTATAAAATGATAGACTTCCTTCAAGCTTAAATTTTTAGGTGACGTGATCATTTGACATTATCAGAGCATAGCCTTAGAGGTCACATGTATGAATCATCACGACCACCCATTTAAAAAAAATTACAAGTCTAAAGCTAGTTAAAAAAAAAAAGAAAAAGAAATCAACCTAAAATTGATGGCGTGTTGGAATAAAATATATAAAATTGGAATATAATAAACTTCTTTAAGGTCATGTGGTCATCCAACAGGTATGGAGTGGTGCTGTGCACCAGGGACTTGGACGGAAGAGAATGTGGAGACTGATTGGGTTACCTGTTGAAAGACTTAGCAAATGATTATGTTAATCAGACGGGCATGGGAGGCTTACGGATCGGGTTGTTCCATGTGGTTCGATGATTATCGATTTTATTTTACTGCGAACTCGGCTAGTTCGGTCAGTCTTGGGCCTAGTCTTTCACCTTCAACAAGCCCTTGTGCCCCTCAAGTAAAAGGTATATATGGATCTTCATTTCTTATATATATTATTGATGCGTCTCTCCCCTCTCTACTGAAAACCAAGACCTCCATACCTTAAGAGTTTCCTGAAGGAGGTCCGTAGATTCGGAAGGAGCTTAGACTTGTGGAGTAACCTGTGGTAAGAAGGAGAGGTCCCACGCTGTGACTAAGGGGAGCGGGGAGAAAAGGGACGGCTCTGACAGGCGCGACTCGAACAAGAATCAAGTCGTACCGAATACCCGACCAAAGGAAGCGTGCGAGGCGCTCATTGGTAGACAACTTCATCACAAAAGACATGTTAACTAAGGATAGTTTCTTGCCAAAGATATGCTCTGCCATGCGATAGAGGAAATCCTCTCTGCAGAGGGGACAATTGACCCACTTGGCTATTTCTCAACGGACATTGGCTGGGAAGAAGATAAAAGAGGAGGAAACAGCTAGGAGAAGGGACATAACATTTGGAACAAAATTAGAGAGAGAAAAATGAGAGAACAAGTATTGTAAGAGAGACCACTTATTATTATTTTTTGTTTAAGGTTGAGAGCTTCTTAGCTAGTTCGTGTCCTCAAGGATTAGGTCAAATCCGTTTCAAACCTGTAACTTTCTTACTTCCCTGAACATTTTCTGATGTGGGATGCGAAGTAGCTCTCTTGATTTCGTGAGCCGTACAAAGAAAACTTCTAAATTTTGTTGATCGGGGTCATACCCGTATCAAATGGCGTCATACGTGGGAAGGATGGGTTGAAACGAGAGTTCCCTGGAAAGTGCTTGTTAGGAAGACATCAAAGACGTGTGAGAACAATTTGAAGAAGTGGCGGGGGGACCAGGAGAGGACCCAAGACAGACCTCAAACCCTGTCCCACCTAGCGAGGCACCTCCGCCGGCACATACGTCCCCTTCCTCCAACGGGAACAACACCCCTCTAGACCCCCATCACAATGACAACCGAATAGTTAAACTTGCTGATAAAGAACGCGGTGGACACAACAATAGCCGCCAGCAAGAAAGGTGTCGGGGACAAGCAAAAATAGGTGACGTCGAAAGGAGATAGGACACCGGAGGGGCATGTGTCAGAATAGGTGGAGGTGACGGAAGAGAATGACGTGTCGGTTTGAATAACTTGGCTAAAAGAGACAGGAGGTGGATGTCCCCGACAAAAGGAGGGTGAAAATGCGAGGTGAGGTTCATTCCCTTTCTCAAGAAGGCGAACAACGCAGGGGGAGCAGGGAGTTCGGAGGTTTAAGAGTTCTAGGGGTTCAGATCCCTCGCCGACGAACACCGAAGGAGGTGACAAGAAAGAAAGGAAAAGTGAACGAGAGAACGAAGGAGGTGTGAAAGAGGGTGAAGCTCAGGTGGAAGTCCAGACTGCATGAGAAAAGGAACGAGAGTTGAGGGGTCAGATATCCAAGCTAAGAAAGCTAGTCGAGGAAATGTAGAAGCAACGACCAGAGCGAACTTTAGAGGGGGCCTCAGTTTCGCAAAAAAATCTGCTAGAAGGCGATGTGACATCTAACTTTAAACAGTTACCGTATGAGTATGATGGTACTACGGATCCTGAGGAGCATATTTTTCAATTCAAGAATACTTTCCTACTACAAAACATCTCAGATGGGGTGAAATGTCGAATATTCTTAACTATATTGGTGAGGTAACCTAACAATGGTTCAGCCAGTTGGGGTCGGAGGTGATCCATTCATTTGAGGAGTTCCAGAAGATGTTCGTCAACCAGTTCGCTAGTGCCAGGAAGCCTCCAAAGTCCGACATGCCCCTACTGCAAGTAAGGCAGCGGCAGGGGGAGAGCCTCAGATCTTACATTCAGAGGTTCAATGTGGCAGCCCTAGAGGTGCATGCAGCTACGGTCGCGGTCGCGGTCAATGCCTTAGTCCACGGCCTCCAGGATGGTAATTTCTTTGCATCACTCTCTAAAAAGCCACCGCATACCTTCGAGGAGGTGTTGTCTCGTGCTGATAAACACATAAATTTTGAGGAAAGTAAGTGGACAAAGGCCCATGACGTGAAGTTGGTAACGTCTCCTCGAATGGAAGGAAGCAACAAAGGTTCGAACACTGACAAAGCCCGAGTGTACCGACCTACGATGGGCCACAGGGAAGCTACTGAGGTAGGAAATTCTCACCCCGCACGGTTATACAAAAAATATACCCTACTAAGGACGGAGCTAAAGGAGGTACTGTCGGTGATCGCCAAAACCTGGCTCTGAAATACCCAGCCTCAGCGACCTCTATCGGGACTATTTTTCCGATTCCACAATGAATATCGGCACCACACCAACAACTGTTTACACCTGAAGAATGAGGTCGAGAGGCTGATTCAAGCAGGACACCTCAAGGAATTGGTTTACAAGGATCGAAAGGTGACTTCACTGACTCCGCAGAAGGACCAAGAGGGCCAGACGAAGGATAAGGGAAAACAGCCTATGGTGGAGGGAAACAGACTGGCCCTAGTCAGCAAAGGACCAACATTTTGATCATTGTAGGAGGACCTGAAGGACGAGATTCTCATAGGGCTCGCAAAATGTACGCTAATAGCCGAGGTAGCCGGGCTCGTCACCCCAGCTGCAGTCTGGTGGGATAAATGGAGACGGCACCTCACATACAATTCGGTGTGGAGGATGAGGTAGAGGTAATAAGACCTCACAATGACGCATTGGTAATTCAATGTTTCCCGAGTGTTCATAGATGGGGGCAGTTCCGCGGATATCATGTTCTTAGATTGCTTTAAGAAGATGTGATTAACGACAGAACAAAAAGCAGTGATAACCTCCTTATATGGGTTTGGAGGTGCGGGAATAAGATTATAGGAAGATTACACACTCAAACTCACATTCTCTCGAATTTACATGGGATTTTGAGCCTTAAAAGATAAAGAGGAGATGAAGAGAAGAAGAGATAATATGTGTGTGTGTTCTTGGTGTGTTAGTCTGTGTAGAATGGGTAAACGTTGTGTAAAATGGCTAGGGCTTCTTCTTTTATAAAGTGTCTCTCTCACTTGCCCTTGGAAGTGACCTTCATCTCCTTCCTTTATGGCATGGGACCCGAGAGCGTGTAGCTTTCTCCTTAACGTTCCCGGCGGTGTCCTTAGGGTAGATCTGCGATCGGAGATAGCTATGCTCCCCGACGTATCTCTTTCAGCTCTGCTTCCGCTCCAGTAGACCTCGTATTCTAAACTTGTTTGTTGTTGGAGGTAGCTCCTCATCTCTGCCAGACTTGTCTTACCTCCGATCCTCGTCTCATGTCCAACTTATATGTGGTCTTACCTCAGCCGAGTCTTATCAGGGGTTGTTCCTCTTCTCTTAAAAGGGATCTTCAGAGGTCCGAGCCTCTTGGGGTTCAGATATGTAGGTTTCCTTTATCTAGCTGGGAGAAAGAGCCATGGTCGTAAAATTCACACGATTTAACCACTCCCACTACTTTGAATTGTGTTTAACGTAGTAAAGACATTCAGAGTATTTTAAGAGCGAGTGTTCTCTTTCCTTTCTCCCTTTTATGACCAGGCCTCACTTTCAGCCGTCTTTCCCTATGACGCACAATGCTCGTGTCTTTTTCTTTCACAGTAGTAAGGTGTTCAGAGGGTCACATAGAATACCATCCATCTTTCTGAACCTCTCCTCATGCATCTATTGGTCATAATGTTGCACCTACAATCGTTCGTAAGTCAAGTCTTCATCTACCAGGACGGGACTGGACTTAGAAATCCTGATCATGTATGTACGGTCTTCATTCGAAAATCCTGACCAAATAGGTCAGGTCATCACTTGGAATCCTGACCAGATAGGTCATGTCTTCACTTACAAATCCTGACCATGTAGGTCAGGTCTTCATTCGAAAATCCTGACCATATATGTCAGGTCTTCACTTGGAATCCTGACCAGATAGGTCAGGTCTTCACATGCAAATCCTGACCAGATAGGTCAGGTCTTCACTTGGAATCTTGACCAGATAGGCCATGTCTTCACTTGCAAATCATGACTAGATAGGTCAGGTCTTCGTTTGCAAATCCTGACCAGATAGTTAAAGTCTTCTTTCGCCAGCACTGGGATGGACTTTGATAGCCTGATAGAAGATATCAGGTCTTCTTTGCCAGCACTAGGCTGGACTTATATATCCTGATCAAAGAGATCAAGTCTTCGTCATCCAGCACCAGGCTGGATTTTTTTTATTGTCAATGACAATTGTTTGTCAGCATAGGTGAATTAGGACTTGTTTGTTAGTACTGCTGAATTGAGATATGTCCGTCAGCATATTTGAATAATGAACTTGTTAGTCAGCATACCTAATTTGAGATATGTCCGTCAGCATAGCTGAATTAAGGACTTATTTGTCAGCATTGCTGAGTTGAGATATGTCCGTCAGCATATCTGAATAATGAACTTGTTAGTCAGCATACCTAATTTGAGATATGTCCGTCAGCATAGCTGAATTAAGGACTTATTTGTCAGCATTGCTGAGCTGAGATATGTCCGTCAACATTAGGACTGAGCAAAAATATCCGGAATCCGAAATCCAATCCGGTATCCGTTTTATAAAATCCGGAAAATCGGATATCCAATTTTCAAAACCGGATCGGATATCCGAATGCGAATATTTTAAGATAAATCGGACCGGACACGGATACGCTCGGTACTAAAATCTGGATCCGATATCCAGTTTATTATTTAAAATAAATTAATTTATTAAATAAACAAAGAAAAATTAGGCCCAAAAGAGAAAAAAGAAAGAAAAATAGCCCAATATCCTAATTTGACTCAAATAAAATATATCGGATTTTCGTGAAAATAAATGGAGAGTTAAAAAAAAAATAGAATACGTTACGATCAGTTTTTTTTCAAAATAAAATTAATCGAAATAAAAAATCGGAATTCGGATATCCGAAATCCGGATATCCGGAATTTCCGATATCAGAAATCCGGATATCCGATTAAAACCAGATCGGATACGGTTTTAGATTTTAGATATCCAAAAATCCGGATATCCGGTTTTCAGATATCCGAAAATCCGGATATCCTGATTTACTCACCCCTAGTCAACATAGCCTTAGAGACTTATTTGTCAGCATTGCTGAGTTGAGATATGTCCGTCGGCATAACTGAATTAAGGAATTATTTGTCAGCATTACTGAATTGAGATATGTCCGTCAGCATAGCTGAATTGAGGACTCGTCCGTCGGCATAGCTGAATTAAGGACTTATTTGTCAGCATTGCTGACTTGAGATATGTTTGTCAGCATAGCTGAATTAAGGATTTATTTGTCAGCGTTGTTGAGTTGAGATATGTCCGTCAGCATATCTGAATTAATGACTTATTTGTCAGCATTGCTGAGTTGAGATATGTCCGTCAACATAGTTGAATTAGAGACTTATTTGCCAGCATTGCTGAGTTGAGATGTTCGTCAGCATAGTTGAATTAAGGACTTATTTGTCTGCATTGCTGAATTGAGATATCTCCGTTAGCATAGGTGAATAGAGGACTTATTTGTCAACATTGTTGAATTGAAATATGTCCGTCAGCATAGCTGAATTAAAGACTTATTTGTCAACATTGCTGAGTTGAAATATGTCCGTCAGCATAACTGAATTAGGGACTTACTTGTCAGCATTGCTGAATTGGGATATGTTCGTCAGAATAGCTGAATTGAGGACTTGTCCGTTAGCATAGCTGAATTAAGAACTTATTTGTCAGCATTGCTGGATTGATATATGTCCGTCAACCTAACTGAATAGGACTTGTCCGTCAGCATAGCTGAATTAAGGACTTACTCATCAGCATAGTTGAATTAAGGACTTATTCATTAGCATAACTGAATTAAGGTATGTCCGTCAACATAGCTGAATTAAGGACTTGTCCGTAAGGACAACTGAATTAAGGACTTATTTGTCATGATTGCTGATTGAGATATGTCCGTCAGCATAGCTGAATTTTTTACTTGTCCGTCATCATACTTAAATTATGGACTTCTTCGTCACTGGATCTGAATTATGGAATTGTCCGTCAACGGAGATGAATTAGGACTTCAGTGAGCATAGCTGGATTATAACTTTTGTAAGCATAGCTGAATTGAGATGTGTACGTCAGCAAAGCTGAATTAGGACTTATTCGTCAGCATTGATGAATTGAGATACATCTGTTAGCATATGTGAATTTGGCTATGCGTCATGAGAGGTATTTGTCGGTTCCATTATCCAGGTCTTCGTCATAGAAGGTTAGTGTGTATTTCGATCTATCTCGTATCGACCACTCCCCCTACTCTGAATTGTGTTTAATGTAGTAATGCATTCAGAGTATTTTAAAAGATAGTTGGGGTCTGTGCTTGGCAGCGCGGAGCTAGACACCTTTGCTTGCCGGCATAGAGTGGGACACCTGACGGCGTAGAACTGTACACCTGCCCGCGTGCAGCCAGACTTATAAATCTCGATTAGGCGCAGAACTGCCACATTCATGGATTTTGGGAATTTCGCCTCGAGGACTTGATTTTCATGCCTCATTCTGAGTGCTTGGGAATTCGTGCATCATTCAAGGGCCTTAGAATTTGTTTTTCATTTTGAAAGGCTTGAGAATTTCATGCCTCATTTAGAGGGCTTGAGAATTTCCTCTCATTTTGAGGGCTTGAGAATTCGTGGATCATTCGAGGGCCTTAGAATTTGTGTCTCTTTTTGAGAGCTTGAGAACTCGTGCCTCGTTTTGAGAGGCTTGAGAATTTCATGCTTCATTTTTAGAGCTTGATTATTGTGCGTCCCAGATGCTTCGCTTCCTCAGGGCTTGTGCGGATACTGTCTGGGAGTAGTAGGGCTTAGTATGGCACATTCATTGGTGGGTCAGTGTTAGGGCCACAAACTGTAGGTCATTAGCCTTTTAGTCGGACATGTGTGTCGTTGGTATTTTTGACAGACCTGTTGGTCTGACATAGTTTAGGATGCAAAACTTGTTGGTCTTTGGTATTTTTGAAAGACCTGCTAGTCTGATATGGTTAGAGTCGGACCTGTTGGTCCCCGATATTTTAGGCATACCCGTTAATTCCCCATAATTAATCTTCTCCACTACTCTAACTCAATTATTGTTCTAAGAAAGGTGGTGATGAAAAAGATGTTGATAAACGGTAATGCTAGTTCAGCTGCCTTCCCAGATGATCCAGCCTTAGCATCAGTACTGATAGACGTATGTCAGGAGGTCAGGAGAGCTAGCTACTGAGCTTCCAAATTGGAATCAGTAGAGGTCGCATCTCCCCCCGTACTCAGAAGTGAATATGTCGCCATAGCCACTGGCTGGGGCTATGTGGTCATAATACATCGTAGCCATAGTATCGAGGGACGTACGACAAGAGAGCTTGCTACTAAGTTTTCAAATTGGAAATCAGTAGAGATCGCACCTCCCCTCGTGTTCAGAGGTGAGTATGTTGCCAAAACTACTGGTTGGAGCTATGTGGTCGTGATACATTCGTAGCAGAACGCTAAAATAATACCAGCAAAACTAATTTCAGCCCTCAAGAATAATTTCAGCCTAACAGCACTATTTCTCTATTTCCATCAGCCTACAATGTTTCAACACTTGCAGCCCAAAAATAATTAATTCTAGCAACCCAAAATATTTAATTTCAGTAGCTTAGAAATAAAGTTAGTTTCAGCCCACAAGGACAATTTTGCCCATTAACACTATTCCAACAGCCCAACAGACTAAAAGCCCATCAGTAAACCCTAATAAAAATAGTGCAGCAGCCCACATATTCTCATGAATTGCAAATTTTCTAAATTTATACTATTAGCTCCCAAAATACAAATTAGCCACATGTACTTCAAATCGACCCCAAAACGCTAAAGAACTTACAACATGGTCTTTATGCTCAATCGACGGGGAAGGCCACGACGATGCGGTTAGATATCCGAAATTCGAGAGGTCGAGATTTGCCTCCCGTCGCGTCTGATCTATTTTCTCCGTCGTCTCTCTCTCGTGAATCGACGTTCATATGGCTCCGACGACGAATAATATGAACATTGAGCGGCTGAGACAGAGGTTTCAAACTACGAGCACCTTCAATTTCTAGGAATTAGCGTCGATTTGCCCGATTTCTATGATTTCTACAAGTTAGGGTTTGATGTCGGCGGCGCAGGTTTTGCTCTAGATTGCAGTCGCTATCGCACACCTCCGGCCCCAGTAGGCTGCCACGTATGTAGAGGACATTGTGGCGACACAACGATTGGCTTGGTTTCTCCGAAGACGATAGTACGAGTGATATTCAGGGCTGGAAAATCACGCGCAATTCCTTTTGTTTTCAGCATTTCTCTTTCGTAGCTTGCCGAGAATTCTGACCTAGCTGTTGTGGGTGGGTCGGAGGCGGCGGCAGCTCAGTCGCCATTGGTAGAGACTGCCAGGTCTCCGGCAACAGCGCGGCCGGGGTTGCAGACGGCCCTGGCTGTGGTGCGCACGGTGTATCCTTTCTGCTCCACAAGTGTTCGATGAAATGCCAGCTCCAAAAATCATAAATGACAGCCCAAGAAACTCCCAAAAACGATTGAACAACTCGAGAACTCACGCCTCAACTACGGTTTCCCACAGACGGCACCATTTAATACGGGTATGATCCCGATCAACAAAATTTAGGTGCGGAAAACATAAGTCGTCGGAGTCAAAGCGGACTCGAGTTGTTGAAAAACGTAAAGAAAAAGATGGGTCACCAAATTATGTTTTTTATTAATAGAGGAAGATTACACACTCAAACTCACATTCTCTAGTATTTACATGTGATTTTGAGCCTTAAAAGATAGAGAGGAGATAAAGAGAGGAAAAGAGAATATGTGTGTGTGTTCTTGGTGTGTTAGTGTGTGTAGAATGTGTAGAAGTTGTGTAAAATGGCTAGGACTTCTACTTTTATAGAGTGTCTCTCTCAGTTGCCCTTGGAAATGACCTTCATCTCATTCCTTTATGACATGGGACCTGAGCTGAGAGCGTGTATCTTTCTCCTTAACGTTCATGGCGGTGTCCTTAGGGTAGATTTGCCATCGAAGATAGTTATGCTCCCCGACGTATCTCTTTCAGCCATGTTTCCGCTTCGATAGACCTCGTCTTCTAAACTCGTTTCTTGTTGGAAGTAGCTCCATAACTCTGCCAGACTTGCCTTACCTCCAATCCTCGTCTCATGTCCAACTTATATGTGGTCTTACCTCAGCACTGAGTCTTATCGGGGGTTGTTCCTCTTCTCTTACAAATGATCTTCAAAGGTCCAGACCTCTTGGGGTTCAGGTATGCAGGTTTCCATTATATAGCTGGGACAAAGAGTCATTGTCGTAAAATTCACCCGCATTAGTATCATTTAAAGATTAATTTTCGGTAGGAGATAAGGTGGGGAAGATTCAGGAGGATCAGGTCAGCTAAAGGAGGTGTTACGTCAATGAGATGAAGGTCGTGATGGGAGGTAAGGAGAAAGGTAGGACTAACGGGAAGGAGGCTAAACGTACAAAGATAGAAGGAGAAGGAGGGCATTCTCGTCTCAAACCCCAGCCCGACGAGGAGCTAATGAAGGTAGAGATGTACCCTGGACGAGATGGCTTTACGACCCAGGTGGGTACGAAGATGGAGAAGGAGATATTGCCACAACTAATCGAATGCTTTAGGCGGAAAGTCGACTTATTTGCTTTCTCGCCTGCTGATATGACGGGTGTCGAACCCAACGTGGCCATGTACTACCTGAATGTGATACCTGGAAGTGGACCAGTAAAGCAGAGACTACGACGATTTGGGGTCAAAAGCGATCAAGATATAAGAGTAGAAGTAGATAAGCTAGTATCGGCGGGACACATCAAGGAGGTCCAATTCCCCACTTGGTTAGCTAATGTGGTGATAGTGAAGAAAGGAAATGGAGCATGGAGGATGTGTGTGGATTTTCAAGACCTAAACAAGGCCTACCCCAAAGACCATTATCCGTTACCTCGGATAGATTAGTTGGTCGATTCTAATTCGGGGTGTGAAATGTTGAGCAGGATGGATACATATCAAGGATATCATCAAATCAAGCTAAACCCGGAGGATGTGGATAAAGTTTGTTTCGTTACGGTGGGAGGGACCTACGGCTACTTGCGGATGCCATTCGGTCTCAAAAACGTGGGAGCCACATACCACCGAATGGTCGACACGGTGTTCAACACACAGTTAGGGCGTAATATGGAGGTATACATCAATGACATGCTGGTAAACTCGACATTAGCAAGAGATCACATCTCTGATCTAGAGGAGACTTTCCGAACCATCCGTAGCACTAGCATGAAACTCAACCACGAAAACTGCATATTTAAGTGCAATCAGGAAACTCGATTATATGGTAACCAAGCGTGGCATCGAGGTCAACCGATGAAAGTAAACGTAGTGCTGGAGATGCAACCACCCCAAAACATAAGGTTCATCGGTTGACAGGAAGGATGGCTGCTCTGAGTCGGTTCATTTCCAGATCGGGTGATAGGAGTTCTCCCTTTTTCAAAGTGTTGAGAAAGGGACACAGTTTTGAGTGGACACTGGAGTGTTGGGCTGCCTTTGAAGAGCTGAAAGCCTACCTCCATAAAATGCCCTTAGTAACTAAACCTTTGTCAGACGAATTGCCAATACATTATTATTCAACAGGAGAACACACGGTCAGCTCTGTCCTGTTGAAGGAAGGAGCTATACAGACACATGTATATTTCATCAACAAGATGATGCAAGGAACCGAAACTCGCTATACGGATATATGGAAGACTGTTTTGGCCGTCATGGTCTCTGATGCGGGTGGATTTTACCACCAAGGCTCTTTCTCCCAACTAGATAATAGAAACCTTTGTACATGATCCTCCTGGGGCCTGGACCTCTGAAGATCCTTCTTAAGAGAAGAGGAACAACCCAGATAACGTGCATGGCTGAGGCAGGACCACCGATAAGTTTGACATGAGACGAGGATCGAAGGTAAGACAAGTCTGGCAGAGCTAATGAGCTACCTCCAACAAAAAATAAGTTTAGTAATGCTGAATCTTTCCTACACTACGACAAAGAAGACGATGTCTACCGGAGCGGAAGCAGAGCTGAAAGAGAACGTCGATGAGCATAGCTATCCCCGATGGCAGATCTACCCTAAGGACACCGCCATGAACATTAAGAAGAAAGTTACGCGCTTGTGGATCCCATGTCATAAAGGAAGGAGAGAGAGGTCATTTCCAAGAGCAAGTGAGAGAGATACACTATAAAAGGTGAGACACTAGCCATTTTACACCAACTTTATCCATTTCACATACACTAACACACCAAAACACACACATTGTTTCTCTCCTTATTTCCTCTTTATATTTTGTAAATATGAGAGACATTGAGTTTTAGTGTGTAATCTCCTTCTATTAATGAAAAAATCATTCGACTGCATGTGGGCGTAGGATCCTCTCGGATTCGAACCATGTAAATCAGTGTCGCTCTTTATTTTTGGCCTTTTCTTTATTTTTCAACAACTCGAGTCCTCTTTGGTTCCTCCGTAGTACGTTTCCCGCACCTAAATTTTGTTGATCGGGGTCATACCCGTATCAAATGGTGCCGTCTGTGGGAAACCGGAGTTGAGGCGAGAGTTTCTCAAGTTGTTCGATTGTATTTGAGAATTTCTTTGGCTGCCATTTATGGATTTTGGGGATGTCATTTCGTCGAGCACCTGCTGGGCAAGGAAGACTATGTAAACCACAGCCCCACAACCCTCGTCCATCTTGACCCACCTTCACCAGCGACCCGCCCCGACATCACGGGCAACTGCGCTCCGTCGTCACCCGACCAAGCAATGTCGAGACCCTCGGCAGCAGCTGCCCCGTCGAGATCCCCCGTAGCTCGCTGCTTCGCCCAGGTCACCCCTTCGCTGCCCCTGCGCTGCTCCGTTGCTGCCCTTCCGGAGACCACCACCGGACTCCTCAGGACACCCTCTGTCCACGGACGCACCTGGCACGGCCGCAAGCCACCGGAAATCACCGCAATTTGGGGCCAAAATTCCTACGATGGACGAAAACCTGAACTTGCAACCTGGAAAAATCGGGCTAATCAACATCAATTCCTCGAAATTGAAGGTGCCCACGTTATAGGTTCTCTGTCACAGTGCCTCGCTGCCCACACCCGACCGTCGCCGGAGCCAATTCGATGTCAACTTGCGGAGGATGTCGATCCGATTCCGCAAAGACAAAACGGACGGGAATCGATGTTCCTAGGATTTATCGGCGTCAAAACACCACCACAAGGACATTCACGGCGGAAACAGAACCGTCGTGGTCGCCCCGCCGATCGCCGGCGATGCCTCTGCCGGAAATCGCCGTTAGGACCCGTAGTAAGTTTTATAATATTTTGGGGTCAAAGTTAAATTTCAGAAATTATATTGTTGATTCTGTTATTTTTTATAAGGACTGGACGCTATGAAATCTGAAAACGTAGGGTCAGACTGCAAATGATAAGAATTTGTGGGCTGCTGCAGTATTCTGATTAGGGTTCGTAATAGTCTTTTGGGCTGCTGGAATAAAAGGAATGAGCTAAATTGTTCTTGTGGGCTGAAATTAATTTTATTTCTAAGTTGATAGTATAATATTAGTGGCTGCTGAAATTAATTTCTTTGGGATGCTAGAATTAATTATTCTTGGGTTGCGAGACTTAAAATAATGCAGGCTGCTGGAAATAGATTTATTGGGCTGAAATTAATCTGATGGGCTAGAAAACAAATTTAATACTAAGTTGCTAGTAATTTAGTGGTCTGCTACGGATGTATCATGACCACAAATCTCAGCCAGTAGTTATAGCAACATCCTCACTTTTGAGTACTGGGGGAGGTGCGAGCTCTACTGATTTCCAATTTGAAAACTCAGTAGCAAGCCCTCATGATCTCTAGAAATACATCCCTCAATACTGCGGCTAAGTCTGGATCATCTGGGAAGGCAGCTGAGCATGCATTACAACAATAGCTCAGCTGGAATAGTAGAGAAAATCAGAAAAGGAGGATCAACAGCTCTGCCTAAAATCCAAGTAACCAACAGGTCTTCCAAAAACACCAAAGGCCGACAATCTAAACTACGTCAGACCAACAGGTCTGCCGAAAATACCAACGACTCACATGTCTGCCTAAAAGGTCAGGGACCAACAGGTCTGTGGCCCTAACCCTACCACACTAATAGATGTGCCAGACTAAGTCCTAACACTCCATGACAATATCTCGCATAAGCCATGAGGAGCCGGGGTATCAGGGCCGCACAATTCTCAAGCCCTCAAAACGAGACACAAATTCTCAAGCACTCAAAACAAGACGCAAATTCCCAAGCCTCTCAAAACGAGACACAAATTCTAAGGCCCTCGAATGATGCACGAATTCTCAATTCCTCAAAATGAGGAATGAAATTTCAAGCCTGCAAATGAAGCACAAAAACACAAACCATCAAACGAGCCAGGAGAATCGAGTCCTCGAGGCAAAATTTCTAAAATCCACGAATGTGGTAGAACCTGCGCCTGATCGCGATTTATAAGTCTAGATCCACGCTGGCAGGTGTACGGTTCTACGCCGACAAGCAAAGGTGTCTATCTCTCCACTGGCAAGCACATACCCCAACTATCTTTTAAAATACTCCAGACCGACAGGTCTGCCATAAACACATCTCCAAACTACAAACAGGTCTCCAGACCATAAATAGGTCTCGGGACCACGAACAGATCTCCAGACCCTAAATATGTCTCAAGACTCTAAAAATAATATCAGAACCATAACCATGTCTCAGGACCCTAAACAAGTCTATAACCTATAATAAAAGTCTTCGGAATATTAAAAAGGAGACATGATATCTTAATTCGGCTATGCTGACAAACCGCCTCAATTCAGCTATGCTGACACGTGTATCCCATCAGCTATGCTGACAAACAACCCTAATTCATCTATGCTGACAGGCGTATCTCACTTCAGTTATGCTGACAAGCGCCTTAGTTCAGCTATGCTGACGGCGTATCTCAATTCAACTATGCTGACAAATCGCCGCAATTCAATTATGCTAACAGGCCTATTGCAGCTATGCTGACAAACCGCCCCAATTCAGCTATGCTGACATGCATATCTCAATTTAGATATGCTAAGAAACCGCTATAATTCAGCTATGCTGACATGTGCATCTCAATTCAGCAATGCTAACAAACAAGTTCATAATTCAACTACGCTGACAGACATGTCCTTAATTCAGCTCTGCTGACGGACATACCTAAATTCAGCTATGCTGACAAATGCCCTAATTCAGCTATGCTGACAGGCATATCTCAATTCAACTATGCTGACAAAAGTCATAATTCAGCTCCGCTGACGGACAAGTCCTTAATTCAGCTATGCTGACAGACACACATTAATTTAGCTATGTTGACAACAAGTCCTTAATTTAGTTATGCTGACGGACACATATAAATTCAGCTATGCTGACAAACAAGTCCTTAATTCAACTCTACTGACGGACTCACCTCAATACAGTTATGCTGACAAATAAGTCATTAATTTAACTAGGCTGATGGACAAGTCCTTAATTCAGCTCTGCTGACGGACACCTCTCAAATCAGTTATGCTGGCAAACAAGTCCTTAATTCAGCTCTGTTAACGGACGCATATCCATTCAGCAATGCTGACAAACAAGTCTTTAATGCAGCTATGCTGACGGAAAAGTCCTTAATTTAGCTCTGCTGACGGACAAATTTCAATTCAGCTATGCTCACAAACGAAGACCTGATATCTCTGATCAGGTTATCTAAGTCCAGGACAGCGCTGGCGAACGAAGACATGACCTATCTGGTCATGATTTCTGAACGGAGCCCTGACCTATCAGGTGAGGATTTTCAAGCGAAGACCTGACCAACATAGCTGAATTCAGACCTGACATATCCAGTGCTGGCCAACGAAGACTTGAGCTCTCCGATCAGGATACATAAATTCAGCTCAATGTTGGCGAACAAAGACATGACCTATTTGGTCAGGATTTCCAAGTGAAGACCTGACCTATGTGGTCAGGATATCAAGCTGTTTGATGGCACAAGAGGACCTGATCTCTCTGATCATATCTAAGTATAGCCCCGTGCTAGTAGATGAAGACCTGACCAACATGACGATCGCATGTCTGCAACATTATGACCGACAAATGCAAAAGAAGAGATTCAACGAGCACGATGTTATTTTTGGTGGCATTTAGAACGCCCTACTACGGGTGAAGGAAAAGATAAGTATCATGCGTCAAAAGGGGAAATAGGCTGAAATTGAGGCCTGGTCATAAAAGGAAGAAATAGTAGATAATACACGCTCTTAAAATACTCCGAATGTGTTACTACGTTGAACACAATTCAGAATATGGGGAGTGGTTGATGTAGGTGAATTTTACCACCAAGGCCCTTTCTCCCAGCTAGATAATAGAAACCTCTGTACCTGATCCTTCGGGGGCCTGGACCTCTGACGATCCTTTTAAAGAGAAGAGAAACAAGAAAAAAGTTTAGTAGAGTTGAATCTTTCCTACACTACGACCTAAAAGACGAAGTCTACTGGAGCGGAAACAGAGCTGAAAGAGATACGTCGGGGAGCATAGCTATCCCCGATGGCAGACATACCCTAAGGACACCGCGAGGAGCGTTAAGGAGAAAGCTCGTGCTTGTGGATATTATGTCATAAAAGAAGGAGAGAAAGGTCATTTCCAAGGGCAAGTGAGAGAGACACTATAAAAGAAGAGACTCTAGCCATTTTACACCAACTTTATCCATTTCACACACACCAACACAGCAAAAAACACACATTGTTTCTCTCATCATTTCCTCTGTATATTTTGGGGCTCAAATCACATGGAAATATGAGAGAAAGTGAGTTTTAGTGTGTAATCTCCTTCTATTAATGAAAAACATCATTCGGCGGGATGTGGACGTAAGATCCTCTCGTATCTGAACCACGTAAATCGTTATCCCTTTTTTTGGCATTTTCTTTATTTTTCAACAATGCGAGTCCGCTTTGGTTCCTCCGTAGTTCCTTTTCTCGGACCTAAATTTTGTTGATCGGGGTCATACTCGTATCAGTCTCCGTGCGGAGACTCTGACCATATTTCTTGTCACACAAAGTGTGCATACGAACGAACCTACCCCTTAAGCGTTGAGCAGGCCAGATCTTTCGGGGAGGATGGTCAAATGGGCAGTGTAATTGAGCAAATGTGATGTAGATTCAAAAGACGCCCGACCATCAAAGGCCAAGCTCTATCGGACTTCGTATTGGAGTCCACAAGTGAGAGAGCGCCACATGTATGGACGGCCCACGTGGACAGATCTGCCACTTCTATAGGATCAGGGGCGTGGGTTTTTATAGTCACGCCCACATGGGATGAGCTCCAATTTGCTATAATCTTTGACTTCCATGCATCCAATAATGAGGCCGAATACGAGGCCTTGGTAAGGGTGATGGAGATCTTGAGAGAATTGGTGGCACATCAAGTGGTGGTATTTTTTATTCACGGCTAGTAACACAAGTCCAGGGTAATTATGAAAAAAACGAACGGGCGTTGAAGTACGTTAAAAGGGTGGAAGAGCTCTAGAAGAAATTTGAAAGCTTCGAATTGTGACAAATACCCATGGAGGAGAATAACAGTGCCGACTATCTTGCTAAGTTGGCCAGTACGGCTACTCCAGGAATGACGAAAAATATCACTTTACGCACAGCAAATAGGGACAATCAAAGCCCGCAGATAGGATATCTCGAAGAGGAGAGGGATTTGAGAGCTCCTATATGGGAAACCTTGAGCAATCCAGAACGAATGGATAAGTGGAAATACTGGCAGATGTTTTGCCTCATCGAACAGGAGCTATACAAGAGGTCGCGGGTGCATCCATATACCAGATGCATGTCTGCGTCGGAAGGAAAGCTGGTGCTGGAGGAAATTCACGAGGGATGCGCAGGGGATCATGCAGGTACCAAGGAGGATAGTTCGAGCTAGCTATTTCTGGCCAACTATGATATGTGATGCCAAGGAATTGATGAAGAGATGTGGGAGCTGTCAAAAGTATGGTCCGAAAATACATTGGAGGTAGTGCACTCAACATGCCCCTTTGATAAATGGGGAATAGACGTCGTGGGGCCTCTGCCCACGGCGAGAGCTCAGAAAAAGTTTCTCATAGTAGCAGTGGACTATTTAAGCAAGTGGGCGGAAGTTGAGACATTCTCCAAAATTGATCAAACCAAGGTGATTGAGTTCATATGGCACCATATCTTCTGTCGATTTGGGTCACCAAGAGTGTTGATCTCTGACAACGGTACTCAGTTTTGTGGTGCCGAAGTACGTGAGTTGTGTGGCGGAATGGGGATCAAGCAGAGGTTCGTAGCAGTGGGACACCCGCAAGCTAACGGACATGTTGAAGTTACGAATCGGACTATCATCCGGGGAATAAATGCTAGAATGGAGCAAGAAGGGAATAAATGGCTAGAGGCCCTTGACCCAGTACTATGGGCTGCACCACCCCCGAGCGGCCAGGAAGAAACCTTGTTCCAGCTGGTCTATGGCTCCGCAGCTGTGATATCTGTCGAGATCGGAATGGAAACGCATCGGATCATACATTATGAAGAGGAGCAGAATGTCTAGCTCCGACGGGAGGATTAGGATATGCTGGAAGAGGTGAGAGAAATGGTCTTGATAAGGATGGAAAGGTATAAGAGTCGAATTAAAGCTACCTTTGATCGCCGAACCAAACGAAGACGATTGGGACAATGCGATCTGGTTCTCCGAAGAGCTGATGTCCTCAAACCTTTGATGAAGATAGAATCGACGTGGGAGGGCCCGTATAAGGTCATTTGAGTGTTGATGGGGAGCTTACTAATTAGAAGATGCGGAAAGAAGAAAGTTACCCCGCGCTTGGAATATCTCCAAGCTGAAGATGTATTATGCTTAGTGGTGTAAAGATGTTGTGCATAAAAAACGAAGGGGGATGTACTATTTTTTCCTTCCCCAAGTTTTTATCCCGTTAGAGTTTTACTTGGCAAGGTTTTAACGAGGCACCCCCTCCCTTTTGTTATCTCTCATCTTATGAAATGGATTATTCTTATTTTATCGATCTGATGATTATCTCTCGACACACAAGTTGGATGCTTCCAATCACGTATCCTAATTCATTTACACTGGCAGGCATACCTTACTTCAGCTATGAAGACAAATCGTCCTAATTCAGCTATGTTGACGGGTGTATCTTAGTTCGGCTATGCTGACAAACCGTTCTAATTTAGCTATGCTGACGTGCGTATCTTATTTTAGCTGTGCTGACTAACCATCTCAATCCAGCTAAGCTGACGAGGCTATCTTAATTTAGCTATGCTGACAGGCATACCTTAATTTAGCTATGCTGACAAACTACCCTAATTTAGCAATGCTTAAGGGCGTACCTTAATTCAACTATGCTAACAAACTATCCTAATTCACCTATGCTAACGGGCGTACCTTAATTCAGCTACTGACAAACTATCTTAATTCAGTTATGCTGACGGGCATACCTTAGTTCAACTATGCTGACAAACTATCCTAATTCAGATGTGCTAACGGGCGTACCTTAATTCAGCTATGCTGACAAACAATCTTAATTCAGCCATGCTGACGGGCATACATTAGTTCAACTATGCTGACAAACTACTCATCTATGCTAAAGCATTTATGCTGACAAACTATCCTAATTTGGCAATGCTGACAGGTGTACCTTAGTTCAACTATGCTAACAAACTACCCTAATGCAGCTATGCTGACAGACATACCCTAAATGCTGATAGACATACGTTAATTCAGCTATGTTGACAGACATACCCTAATTCATCATCTATGCTGAAGGGTGTTCCTCGATTTAGCTATGGCTGACAAACTTAATTTAGTTATGCTGATAATCCATTACAACTCTGTCACGCTAGCAGACATACTGTAATCAACATAACCGACATCCACACCCAAATTATTTCAGCTTACAAACGAGCATTGCCGAACAATAATGACTCTCATTATGTTGATAGGTGACGTACAAAAATAAAGGTCATGGAGGCGAATGTGACAAAGTCGAAGGGAACTAAGGCTTGGCATGCCCGTTCGAAGAGTATGCGCGAAGGAGTTGATAACTACCTTGATAAGATAGAGATGATCAGAGCGCTGTCAGTGGTAAGGAAAGGGATAAAATCAAAAGCACACGATAGTTGGGTTTAATACATAAAATGAAAAAACAAGGAGCGAAGACACACGATGATAAAGTCTGATTCGAGTCCGGGCAAAACACTGCAAAAAACGACGATGAAAATAAAACATCAACATAAGGGTGTGCGGCGTTGAGCCTAAGAAGCTTAGGAAGTGGCGTCACCATCAGGGGTCGCGAGAGCTTCAAGGTCTGGTTGTTGATCCTTCACGAACGAGAGCTGGCCGAGAAGAGTCTTGGGATCTGCCTGAGAAAGGAAAGTATAGCATCCAGGAAGGGCGGCGGTCCAAAATGGGGATCAGAATGAGCAGCAGGGTCTCCTTCTAACGGAGGGGTGGGCATCGCCTTGAGGGCTGTGTCAAAGGTAGACGATGGGTCCTTGCCAGCATTGAACCCTCCTAAGAAAAAGTGTTGCATATAGGGCATAAAGTCCATGAGGGATTGTGTGTCCCTCAAATAGCGTCCTGCCAACCTTACTCATTTGTGCCAAAAACTCCAACCCTAAAGGGGTAGAAAAAAGGTACTTCTGACATAAAAGTACCCTTCCATCCCCGATTCGCGAGCACTGGTCCTTTCAATTTTTAACAGCTTCTCTACTCCCATCTGGACCTCGCATCGAAGGTTCTCTCCAACTCAACCTCCTTCTCTGTCAACAACTATTGTGCCCTCTGCTCAATCAACTGTTCCTCTTCGTCCACTAACTCGTTCAAGTTTGAGACCAAATCACTTTCCGTAGCGGTCAAAATGGACTCATTGGCCTCCTCTAGCTGATGCTGCTTCTCCGCTAACCAGGCATCAACCCTCATCTCCTTACCCCGCCTCTCCTTCCTCAACTCATCTTCCAACGAACGGACCTTGTTGCCCCTCTTCTTTAATCGCTCAACTAAGGTCGTGGGAACCTTGTCCGAGGCCTCCACGCCCAGAGCCCTGTATGTGCATCCTAGGGGCTGAAGTAGCAAGCAAGATATAAAGTTGTGTCGAAGGTTAAGAAATTAGTAGGTCTGATAAGCAGGGCATCAATAAATTTAAGAAATAAAACCAAGTCCTAGTAGTTACCTTTCCCCAATGGTAAGCCAAAATTTATGCCACACGACCAGGGGCTTTAGCAGAGCTTTCCCATTATTCCTCAGCGACGATCACAACCTGAAGATAGTTCAACTGCTTAGAAGGAGGGAGGGCCTTGAAGGAGGGTGGCATGTTTACCACCGGATTTCCATCTTTCGTGAGGTTGTGACCCTATCCGCGCGACCTTGGTACAGAAAGGGGGCAAACGCTTTTCCCTCTAGGGGAAGAAGGGATCCCTAAACGTGGCTTCTTTCCCTCAGCAATGGAAGAGCTCTTGCGGTTTCCCACCAATACGGACGGAGTCGAGGCCTCCGTTGGTTCTAACCTCTTCGGTTGGTGAGCTAGAGGCCTTGCAAGAATCTCCAAATCAGGGAGGGTAAGCGCGAGGGTTACAGACTCTGAAGCCACTTCAAGGACACCTGAGTGGGGAAGAGTTTCCAAGACAGTTGGATGGGGGATGAGAGGATTGGTTTATATCCTCCTCCATTGGCTGGGATGCTAAGGTCCTTCGCACTTTCTCCTTTGTCCAAGCTCATGTGGCCAACATCCCTGGATCGGCCACCTCATGCTTAAGGTTCTCGAAGACATCTCTCCAGGAAAAAGACGTACCTCCACAGGTCATCCACTTTAAGTCAGAATATGAGCACATCTGCAAAAGTAAGATCGATGGTTGGAGGTCAACTTACCCTTTGGCCCAAAAGAAGTGTACGTGGGGGAGAGACGAAAATGATGTGGGATACGATGTAAGCTGCTATCTCCACCATGTTAAAATTTTCATGATGAGTAGCATAGTCATTTAAGAGACCTAGAGCTTTCTCATTTCGAGGGGAAACACTTATCTCTCACCTCAGGATGACGGGGAGAAGTTTTAATCCAACGACGGTAGGGAAAATCCCAAGTATCCGCAAAGGGAGTGGTGAAAAATTAGTGACCTTGTCAATCCTTATCAACGCTACGTAACTTCTCAAAGAATCGAATGGTCATCGAGGGCTGGAAGCTAAGTAAAAGAAGGGTCATACGGGTTTTAGCTGAAATTGAGAAAGAACCAACACTGCTGAAGGTTCTCCTCCCATCGCAAAAACCAACATTAAGAAGGACACCAATTGGCGAATGGAAGAAGGGGTCAGTTGGTTAAGGGGTACTTTATACGCCCTGGCCATGGAAGAAAGGAAGGGAGGAACGGAAAACCTTAAGCATGTCTTGATCTGGCTCTCCGAGAAAGCTAAAGTGGGGAGATGAGGAAGATTTGTCTTCTGGCCAGGACTCAGAAGGGAAACATGATAGTCCGCGGAATAGAACTTCTCATGAATTAATTTTTTCAGCTGGCATATGGTGGACTTAGAAGGACCGAATAATTTTCCGTCCTCCCCTGCAGTGGCGGCGGCGAGTGGCGCCCAAGACCTCATCGTCCGAGACGAGGAAGGAGCGAGCGCTTCGGGATGGCGATGGGCCTCGCATTAAGAGCAGCAGGCCAAGGAGGGGGTCGAGACGTGGTGGGTTTAGGGGAGGTGCGTGGCGGAGCGTCGCCCTAAAGAAGCCGACACAACTGAACGTCGTCGCGTACGAACCTGGAGATCGGCATGGTCGGCGAGCATTTCATCGACTGAATGGATCGAAAGGTCGAAAAACCCACTCAACATAGGGGAACACGTAGAAGGGTTTGTAGAATCCGTAACAGAAAACATCTTCTCGACTAGTGACGGGAGCGGGAATAAATCGAAGGAGAAAAGGTTAAAGGATGTGGAAAGATAATAGCTGATGTTGAGAGCGCGGATAAGGATGCGAAGGGAAGAATTTTTCGTTGGAGCCCTAATTCCAAAATGCATGTAGAAGAGAAATTGGTGAGGAAATTATGGTGAGACGTTAGAATTAAAAGTGATTGTGGTTTTCGATATTGTTGAAGGAAAAATATTGGAGGGATTGTTGAAGGGACGTTTGAAATTGGAAAAGTAGACGAACGATGTAGAACAGATACGTGGTGGCTCGGGATTGGACCTTCTTCTGTGGGTCACAGAGCCAATCACATCAAACGGACGTGCGGCCTGTTTAAGCGGGAAACAATTAATGCGTGCCATTGGGGAGGGCTCGTCTCTAGTAGTACTCTGAACTCACCTCTTCTAGGGTACAGTTCATAGTAGGGAGAGTGGTTGATGCGGGTGGATTTCGCCATATGATTTCTCCCCTGTCAACTAAAAATGGAGACCTCCATACCTTAAGAGTTTCCTGAAGGGGGTCCGTAGATTCGGCGTTGGGGGGAGCTTGGACTTGTGGAGTCACCTGTGATAAGAAGGAGAGGTCCCACGCTGTGACTAAGGGGAGCGGGGAGAAAAGGGATGGTTCTGACAGGCGCGGCTCGAACAGGAATCAAGTCGTACGGAATACCCGACCAAAGGACGCGTGCGAGACGCTCATTGGTGGACAACCGCGTCAAAAAAGACAGGTTAACGAACGATAGTATGCCTGTCAGAGATATGATCTTCCACACGCCAGAGGAAAAAGACCATTGGCTGGGAAGAAGATAAAAGAGCGGCTAGGAGAAGGGACAAAACATTTGGAAATAGAATTAGAGAGAGAAAAAGGAGAGAACAAGTATTGTAAGAGAGACCACTTAGTATATTTTTTGTTTAAGGTTAGAGATCTTCTTAGCTCGTGTTCTCAAGTATTAGGTCCAGTCTGTTTCAAACCTGTAACTTTCTTCTTCCCTGAACCAAATTTTGTTGATCGTGGTCATACCCGTATCAATTATATATATATATATGCATATATATATATATATGCATATATATATATATGCATATATATACGATATATGTGTAAGAGCTAGCAATGAAAATATGACTTGATTAATTAAAAATGAATGGCATTAGGTCATAGGGTTTGAGACGCCTGGAAATTCTGCAAGCATAGCTTCGACAAGTAACATTGTGTTGGACGTAGTAACGCTGCTGACTACGACGAAGACATTCGAATCCCTCTGAGCGGTTTCAGGATTTTATATGTTCATAATTTGCTTAGGTGCTTACCTATTTGTAATTCTTTCATTCGTTGTTAAACACTTGGGTGTTGATAGACCTACTGTGTACTATATGCATGTTAAAGAATGAAGTGATACAAAGAAAATATATATCTGATACGGGTATTACCCCGATCAACTAAATTTAGGTCCGGAAAATGTACTACGATGGAGCTAAAGCGGACTCGAGTTGTTGAAAAATACAGAAAGGGCCAAAAATAAAGAGGGACAATAATTTACGTGCTTCGGATCCGGGAGGATCCTATGTCAACGGGCCGTCGAATTATGTTTTTCATTAATAGAAGGAGATTACACACTCAAACTCACTTTTCCTCATATTTACATGTGATTTGAGCCCCAAAAATATAAAGAGGGAATGAAGAAGGGCCAGGGCTAGGGTTCTCCTTTTAAAGTTGTGTAAAATGGCTATGGCTTCTCCTTTTAAAGTTTGCATCTCTCACTTGCCCTTGGAAATGACCTTCATCTCCTTCCTTTATGACATGGGACCCACGAGCGTATAGCTTTCTCTTAACGTTCCTGGCGGTGTCCTTAGGGTAGATCTGCAATTGGAGATAGGTATGCTCTCCGACGTATCTCTTTCAGCTGCGCTCCGGTAGACCTCGTCTTCTTGGTCGGAATGTAGGAAAGATTCAGCTCTACTAAACTTGTTTCTTGGAGGTAGCTCCACAACTCTGCCAGACTTGTCGGTCTTCCGATCCTCGTCTCATGTCAAACTTATTTGTGGTCCTGCCTTAGCCCTGCACCTTATCTGGGTTGTTCCTCTTCTCTTAAGAAGGATCATCAGAGGTTCAAACCTTCGCTGGATCCGGGGGTCTCTATTGTCTAGTTGAGAGAAAAAGTCTTGCTGGTGAAATTCACCAGCATCAATATCTACACTTATTTAAAACATTCACAATCAAGGATGTGGGGACAAAATTGAAGTCCACATGCATGCTTGCATTCATTATAAATCTTGGCATGTCTGAGCGCATTCATGTCTGATCATCTAGATGTATATTTTTCTTAAATGTAAGAACTATTATGATGTAATTATTGATCGTTGACGGAACCTTGCATTTCATTTATGTGAGTTTGGCAAAATGATCGCTCATGTTGGCTATTTAGCTGATGTAGATGGCGGAATGTCGAGCTGCAGCGAATATGGGGGCATGACACTGTACGTGCTTCGGTTTAATATTTATAGAAGAGAACAAGAGGGAAATATTTAACATGCATATATTACACAGTAGGTCTATCAACACCCAGATGGTGTTTAACTTGGTTTAAGTATAAAAAAGTAGATGTTGTTTTCTTATCCTTATTTATTTCGTCAATCAAGCAAACGTAAAAATTAGTCTTCCTTTTCCATCTCAATCTTTGTTCCATACTATTTTTTACAAGCCAAACACAACCTAAGAGTAAAAATAGCTTAAGCATTAAGGAAATACATGACTTATAAAGTTTGCTGCTACCAGCTACCATTTCTGCTATGGGTTCGAAAACAGTTGAAACCGTTGAAGTAGGAAACGTTGAACACACTACATAGCACTTCTCTGCTGATACGAATCGAAAATTAGAAAACGTTGAACAACACTACAGAGCACTTCTCTGCTGATACGAATTGAAATTATATTTAAATTAATTTGAACTAGTCTCTAGTATTGTTCATTAATTTCAAAAGCGTTATATATATAGATATATTCGTGAACTCTATTTATCTATCTATCTCCCTCTTGTTTAATTAATTTTTAATTAAATTTTATGTTCACTTTCTTTATCTTCTTTATCCCATTTGATTACTTCTAAACTTTAAATCAAATTTATTCATTTAACTCTTTTTTTCTAATTTTTGTTCTAATTATTTAATCATAATATTCATTTAAAAAACAAAATAACTTTATAAATCATTCGTCTTTTACATTATGTTCTTCTTCACATTATATGTCGCTTGCTCGAAATACAGCGCAATATGCTATGTTATTTGTGCTACGCAATATCGAAGTGCTATACGCTTTTCAAACATTAGTATTGTTGGGATATTTTGGTTTATATTTAAATTTCCTAAGATCGAGGTAGTTGTTAGGATTCATTTTAATTTCAGCACTGGTATATATAAGGGGTCGAGACTCTACTGTAAGGTGGCTTATTACTTATATGAATTAATCATTCTATGTTTTGTTTCTAGTTTTCGATCTTCTCCGCACGTTCGAGCGAAATCGAACACAACTTCACTATCTTGTCCCCACATCACTTGTCGGATAACCGATTACATGAGTGTCGAAAGGAGAGGTATGTTCACTTGATTGACTAGGATGAAAGTGGTGAAGAGATACACGATGTTTAGCATCATAAATGTGCAGTGAAGAGACAAAAGAGTTGGTTTCAGTAGTCAGTCAGATTCTTTGCACTTCAAAGAGGAAGATCAAAGTCAACGCAATCTCAGAGCAGAGTAATAAGACAAATATGCTATGTGATTATCAATAGTTGTAGCTGTGAGAACCTCATATCGTCGAGGTTCGTTCAAGAGCTTCAGTTACCTATGGAGCCTCGCCCACATCCTATCAAATCGGGTGGATTTAGAAGGGACCGAATGTTATGATCACTAGAGTCTG
Organism: Linderniella brevidens; assembly: GCA_004919715.1. Classification (NCBI taxonomy): domain Eukaryota; kingdom Viridiplantae; phylum Streptophyta; class Magnoliopsida; order Lamiales; family Linderniaceae; genus Linderniella; species Linderniella brevidens. The sequence continues at coordinate 12,081,104 of SWDC01000150.1, read as the reverse complement.
TAAAATGCCATAAACATCCGATAATACTAATTCTTACTCAGTCGTATGTGAGGTCGTGAGATGGATGTCACTCAGCTATTATTGGAGTGACCATGGCGTATGGACATTATCTTTAGAGGTCGTTCGCATAGTTTAACTTGGACGAGCAAGAAGATCGGGATCATACCCGCGTCAGAGACTAAAGTGGAAGGACAATTATTGCTTACCTTGTCTGAGTTAGCAGACAAATTTCGACTCGATGTCCGAGAAGAAGGAATGGTATTTGCATTAGTGTCGCAACCAAATTTTGCTTCTACCATTGTTCCAGAACAGGTTACGTATATGTTAACTCAGTATATGGATGCCGCTTAGCCTGATCGTTTGCCACCAATTAGAGATATTCAACATGAAATCGATCTTTTTCCTAGAGCCAAGTTTTACCTTCCTTAGCTCATTATCGGCTAAATCTGAATGAGGCATGGATCTTGCATGAGAATGTTGATGAGTTACTTCGTATAGGACATGTTCGAAAAATTATGAGTCCATGTTCAGTGCCAACATTATTAGTACTGAAGAAGAACGGTGAGTGGCGTGGGTGTGTTGACTCGCTGGCCATTAATCGTATTACAGTTCATTACCACTTTTCTATACAACGGTTAGAAGGATATGCTTGATCAGTTTTCGGGATCTGGTTTATTCGAAGATTGATTTGACTAGTGGTTATCATCGGATTTGTATACGACCCAATGATGAGTGGATGATCGCTTTCAAAAAAAAAAAAAGAGGGGTTGCATGAATGGCTTGTGATGCCTTTCGGACTCTCAAATGCCCCTAGTACATTCATGCGATTGATGAACCAAATACTCAAACCATTTCTCGGTTGCTTTGTTGTCGTTTATTTTGATGATATTTTTATATATTATCAGAGAGGAGCATCTTGTGTATTTGGAGGAGGTTTTTAATGTTCTTTAGAAGATTGAGGAATATATTAACCTGAAGAAGTGTTCTTTAATAGTGGATCGAGTTTTATTCCTCTGGATTTTTTACTAGCCAAAAAAGAGTGCATGTTGATCAATCTAAATTTCGAATTATATTTGAGTAGTCGACGCCTACAACTATGATGGAGGTTCGAAGTTTCATGGCTTAGCTACTTTCTAACGGAGGATTAGACACAACTTCAGTACTATTATGACACCTGTTACCGATGTTCTGAAGACGCCTCGCTCGTTTGAGTGGGCTCATGAGGAAGCTCGATCTTTTGAGGTGATGATTAGAGAGAAACTAACCATAACGCCAATGTTAGCTCTTCTTGATTTTGATCGCGTGCTTGAGATGGAACGTGATGCCTGCGAGACTTGAATTGGGGGAGTTCTATCTCAGGAGAAACGTCCCGTTGCATTTTTTTTTAAACTAAGCTAGTCAATACGTGCTTAGAGTATCTACGGACAAAAGTTATATGTCGTTCTAAGATGCTTGAGGATTGGAGAGCGTTAATTGCCTAAGGAATTTATCTTTATTCAGATCATCGGTCTCTTATTCATTTTAAAGCGCAACATGACTTGAAAACAAGGTGCATGTTCGTTGGGCTGCAAATTTTGCTCAGTTCAACTATGTCATGAAGAATAAATCACGGCGAATTGTGTAGAAGACGCATTAAGTTGCAGGGTTGCGTTACTGGTAACATACGTCAGGAGGTGTAGACAATTAAATTTAATCGTCTATTAAAATTATTTGTTTGGAATTTACTAAATTAATTCCAATAAATAAAATAGGATTCAATTAATTAAATTGATATTTTTGACATTTATAAAATCTTAAATAAATAAATAGCTAATTTAATTAACAAATCATAGCATATATGATGATTATAATACATTCCTTTTACGAAAACCTCTATATAAAGTAACCATTGTAAATATTTGTTAATTATGTTATGGGAATCATCAAATATTGTAAAGTTAAATCAAAGGGAGAAATAAACAAATCAAATCAAAACAAATATGGAGAGATTGGACAAATATGAAAAGAATCAAATCAAGTCAAGTCAAATGGTAAGTAACAAAATAAAATCTAATCAACTCTCAAATATATGATTATACTTTTCGTTTTTTCCAGTTCTGCACGTCTATAAATACGAGGCTTGAGAAGTGGAAAGACACAATGAAGCAACTATAGAACTTCGGGAGACGATAAGACTTATTTACAGCATTCGATTTTCCCAACGAAGTTCTTCGTATTCAAATCGAAGTTTGACAACTAAGCGAGTATAGAACTTTGGGAGACGATATCAGACTTTTAGAAGCATTCAATATTCCTAACGAAATTCTCCGTATTCAAATCAAAGTTCAAGAACGAAGCGAACACGGAACTTCGAGAGACGATAAAAGACTTTTAAAGCATTCAATTTCTCTTCACGAAGTTCGTCGTATTCAAGTGGATATTCGAAGATTCGAAGAAGGAAGATCGAAGGCAACGTTGTTCGTGTTCGAACCGAAATTCGAAGACGGAAAAAAGGTGCAACACTTCGAAAGACGATCGAAGCTTTTTTTTTTTAAACAAAGCATTCCGAAATTCCCTTAAAGTTGTTCGTATTAGAATCAAGTTTGACGACGGAAAAGAGTCTAACACTTCGAAAGACGATATAAGCCTTTTTTTTAAGCATTACGAAATTCTCTCGAAGTTATCGTATTCGAATCAAAGTTCAAAAACGGAAGAAGTTAAAACTTCCATAGACGAAATAAGTCTTTTCTTTAAAGCATTCCCAAATTCTCTGCACGAAGTTCTTCGTGTTCAAGTTAAGGTTTAAAACGTCCGTTGAAGCTAAGAGATCGTAGGCGTTCACCAAGTTCAAACGTTAAAATTTGTGATCAATCCCAAAAGTCCACGAAGAAACATTCGAGAAGGCCTTTTCACCAAATCTCAAAGACGTTTCATCAAGATTCATGATTAAGCCCAAAGCACAAGATGAAACGTTTAAGAAGGCCTGAATTCAAATTTAGAAGAATCCGATGAAAAGTAGAGATAAAATCCACTAAATTCTATATCAAATTTCATTTGTATTATTTATCTTGATTATTTGATTTTCGAATAAAATAAATGTGGTGCATGAGGTTATTGGTTTTAATTTTTTTCCTGGTTCGAACAACAAAGATCCTGATTTTGGCAAGGCATGGACCATACATTTGCAGGGTACGTCGCCCCATGGGTAATGTTGTGCATGATGGGTATCTAACAAGGAGGACCGGTTCGCGTTTCTCGTTCTTCTTTGCGTGAGAAGCTTGACCATGAGCCACATGAAGGCACTTTGAGGGGACATTTGGGTCATGACACACCATCAATCGCTGAGAAGAGCGATACTAGTGGACACAACTGAAGAGACGCAACAAGAATCGTTCAGAAGTGCTTGATATGTCAAACCCAGAAGGGTCAAGGGCAACATCACAAAAATTCAACATGATCTTGGGTTTAGAGCTTTTGGGTTCCAACAAGATTTTTTTGTTCTGTCCCGAGGTAACCTCACTCGACCTGACTATGAGCTAGTCCAAAAATATCATCGCGGGCTTGCGCCACACACTCCAGTGTGGGACTAATCCCTGGGGCCAGATGAATACGTCTCAAATCCACTTGACAACGATAGTCATAGGGTATAGCCCACATAAGGACTACTAAAGAAATTGTGAGAGGGGAGATTCGATCATATGACCTAACCCACCAAATACTTAAGGCCAATGCCTCATTGGCGGTTCCAACAAGATTTGATTATACCATTCTTGATGCAAAAGAAGGATATTATGGATCGGTAACTTTATCTATACCATTCGGGTTTTTACATTTTTGATCCCCGATGTTTGGCTTGTGGACGTTTTTTGTCCCCCATTTTTCCGAGTTACAGTTTCAGTCCCCAATATTACTGATTTTGGGCATTTTTGGTCCCCCGGGTAACGTAATCGTATGTTTGGAGAGAATTTAACACATTACACGCACCTGATTTCACTATTTCCAACTTAAAACAGTCCATTTTCATATCACTAAGCCAAAAAAGTGCTCACGTCGACTTAAACGCTCAGAATATCTGATTCTTATAATTGAACATTAATTCGAATTTATGCCATAATTCTCCCCAAGTCTTGCATTCCATGTTGAAGAATATGATTTCTGAGCAATGAAATCAGGTTCGTGTAACGTGTTAAATTCCGTAGAAACTAACAATTAAGTTAATCGGAGACCAATAACGCCCAAAACCGATGACATAGGGGACTTAAAATGTAACTCGGAAAAATGAATGACAAAAAACGATCATACGCCAAACATCGGGATCAAAAATATAAAAATCACATACCATTCCGAAATGTAAACCAAACACGAAAGTCATTCCACATGCAACGCAGGTTGAAAGAAGGCCAGAACTTTTTATGGTCTGTTTTAATAGTTAGCGTATTGAAATGGAAGTTGGAAAATTATGTGGAAACTAAAATATCTAAAGAGAAAATTAATAAAAGAAAAAGCTTTGCAAGTTGAAGCGGTCCATATTGGCAACTACCTAGCTAGTAGTTGGTACCACTTATGTCTTAATGGAGTCTGGTCCCCATCACTCGTTCATTCGTGATTCCAAGTACAAAATTATAGTTAAATTTGATTATAGTTTTTAACATGCGATGATAAGGATGGCTAATCAACTTCTTTAAATATTAAAATAAAATGTGACTAATCCTTCCTAGAAACTGTCAAAAGTCTTCCGAAAAGTCAATGGCTGGGCAGGGAAACAAAGAGCTTGAGGCGACTCCTCAAGCAACGTTGTCATCGTACATTTATACTTCAAAGACGCTCTTCTTCAATTCCCACAAGATTTCTTTCTTGTACTTCAATACAAAAATTGCAATCCTACACAATGGATTGCGCTCGCAAACTCTTTACGTCCTCTATCTTCCTCCTCATCCTTACACACTTCACAGCCTCTGTTACATCCTTAAACATATGCATCAACAACGGAAACTTCACACAGGGAAGCACATACAGCATCAACCTCGACAGAAGCCTCTCCTCTCTACGCACAAACGTCAACAGCACCGGCTTCACCTTCGCTTCCTTCGGCCAGAATCAAGACACGGTCAACGCATACGTGATGTGCAGAGCCGACGTTTCACTCGAGAGATGTAAGAACTGCACGGAGGAATCTATTTCCGAAATTAAAAGTTCGTGCCCGATTCAAAAGCAGGCTGTCGTTTGGCAGGAGTTTTGCACCTTGAAGTACGCCAACTACAGTTTGTACGGGAGACTCGAGATGGGTTACAAGTATTACTTATGGAACGTACAAAACACCACAAGCCCCTCACAGTTTAACGATGTCTTGGCAAAATTATTGGGAAATCTTCGCATTAAAGCATCCAACGGCGGGGATTCGACGAAGGTGGCTGTTGGTAATGAGTCCGGGCCCGATTTCCAGACGATTTTTGCTATGGTTCAGTGTAAACCCGATTTGAGTTCTGATGATTGCGCCACGTGTCTGGTTAATGCCATCAGAGATATAAATGTGCGCTGTAACGGAAAGCGTGGTTGCCGAGTGTTGCTGGAGAGTTGTTTTCTGAGGTACGAAAGTGATCCTTTTTACAACGAGACGAGGTTGCAAGAACTGTCGACTCCTGTGTCCGGTGTGCCTTTGCCTAATATTACTGCGCCTCCACCTCAGATGACGTCACCACCAGCACCAGCACCATCGTCAGGTATTGATTATTTAAGCATCGTTTGACCGTTACACATACTGAGAAGATGAACAATTATAATCCGAGCTTTGTTGTGGAGAGAGAACTGAAATTTGTTTTCTTGAATATGGGGTGTCGCAGGAAACAATACTCGAATAATTATAATCATCGTTGCTTCGATTGTTGGGTCGGTAGCCGTGGTTGTGACTGGTTGGATTGTCTTCAAGAAGAGAATAAAGAAGCAGCCAAGGGAGAACACTGAGGGTGAGTAATGCATTTCCTTGTGAGGCCTTAGAGTTTCTGAATTTTTCCATTCATCGAGGGGATTCGAATGTATCTCGTGCAGTCGGATCCGACGGCGATGATATTAGCACGGCTGAATCGTTGCAATACGATTTTGGGAAGATCAGAACTGCAACGAATCACTTTTCCGATGAAAATAAGCTTGGCCAAGGAGGTTTTGGTGCTGTTTATAAGGTGATTAAACATGTTAAGTAGTTTGTCTACTACACAAAAGTTGAAGCGGATAAAATGAATTTGTCCTCCAACAGGGAAAACTTCAAAATGGACAAGAGATAGCAGTGAAGAGGCTGTCAAAGAATTCGGGACAGGGCGATCAAGAATTCAAGAATGAAGTCTTGTTACTAGCAAGGCTTCAGCACAGAAACCTCGTTCGACTATTGGGTTTCTCTCTCGAAGGAGAAGAGAAGCTTCTGGTCTACGAATACGTGCAGAACGCTAGCCTCGACCATTTCCTTTTTGGTACAAAAATAAAATAAAATTATCAGATAGCACACACTGTTTTATTTTTTTATTTTCAATTTATAATCTTTCGATTGGCTCATATCAAGATCCGGAGAAAAGATCACAGCTGGATTGGGAGAGACGAAGCAAGATAATAGGAGGAATCGCCCGAGGATTGCTCTACTTGCACGAAGATTCCCGACTCAGAATCATTCATCGTGATCTCAAAGCTAGTAACGTTCTTTTAGACGGCGAGATGATCCCAAAGATTGCAGATTTTGGCATGGCAAGATTATTTGTGCAGGAAGACGAAACTCAAGCATTCACCAGTAGAGTAGTAGGAACCTAGTAAGTAATAGAACAATAACATAATGACTGAGTTAAGTAGATTCCTATTACTCACTACAACTCCGTGTCCGTGCAGTGGATATATGGCGCCAGAATACGCAATGCACGGGCAGTTTTCCTTAAAGTCGGATGTATTCAGCTTCGGAGTATTACTCCTAGAGATCGTCAGTGGTCAGAAAAACAACTGTTTCCAAAACCATGAAGGCGGCGTACAAGATCTCCTTAGCTTTGTAAGTGCATAAAAATCTCTCCATGAGAATAAAAATGAAACCTTTATCAATCAGTGATGGTGAAAATTGCTATGAATCAATCACAGGCATGGAAAAGTTGGCAAGAAGGAAAGGCATCGAATGTAATCGATCCAATCTTGATGTCGGCTTCAGGGTCGGTGAGGGAGATGTTGAGATGCATTCATATCGGTTTGCTATGCGTTCAAGAAAACGTTGCTGATAGGCCGACGATGGCTTCTGTCGTGTTGATGCTTAGCAGCTTATCCTTAACCTTGGCTTTTCCTTCGGAGCCAGCTTTTTTCGTGCAAGGCAGTGGAACGGAGACGCGTGATGCAAGATCGGAGTCTGATGAGAGGAAGCTGATTAATACTTCTTCTTCGGACAAGTCGGTCCGTTCCAACATGGACCAGTCCAAGAATGAGGCTTCAATCACAGAACTCTATCCTCGGTGAAACCATGTCTCCCATTTATGTGTTGGAAAGGACATGAACGTGTGTTTTTTTTTTTTTGTGAGAATCATGTACGGTAATGTTAGTCTTATCACAGTCCAGTTTTAATTTATGTCAATGGAGAACATCTTCCGATTGAATATATATATATATCTTCTTGTTTGATGCGGGACTTCCGTCGAAACGATGCACCTGGCAGAAATTTTGAGACTATATTTGTCGACGGTAAATCCGTCGCAGAGTTCAGGAGATTTTCGTCTAAAAATTTTGGAATCCTCATCGCTTGTCTTTGTCGATAATGATTAGGACGGATAACCCCGTGGTAGTTGTTGTTGACTTATTAGAATGTTTTTGTAGTGCCGGCTTTGTTTTGCACTTACTTCAGTTCTTTTCTGTGCCTTTTTTAAACATCAAAGCCAACGTTATCAGTGTGCATACTGCATACGGAGAAAGAAAGAGGTGGCATTTATTGTGAGCATTTTCAAGAATGAGTTAGGTACTTTTCTTGATGGGCATAATTAGAGTTGCCCAAAACCAACCGGAACCAGCGGTTCCGATCGGCCAACTGCCGGTTCTCAACCGCCGGTTTTGGTTTGTAACCGGAACCGGCCACCAACCGTATCCGGCAACCGCGGGTGGCCGGTTCCGGGCGGTTTGGGATTTTCCCAAACCGCAAACCGCCGGTTGTCAACCGGCGGTTTCCGGCTATATATATATATAATATATTTAAGATATAAATATAAATAGATATATAATAAAAAAAAAAATTTTTAAAAAGTAACCGTTAGAAAAAAAAAATAAAAATAAAAATAAAAAAATAGCCGTTGCAACGGCTAGTCCCTAAAAAAAAAATTATAAATACCCCCCACCCCTCTTCAAAAAATCACAACTCAATTCTATCTCTTTCTCTCAATTATTCACTCTCAAAACGCGTAATTCTCAGTCTAATTGTAGTCCACAAACTAAAAATAAACTAATTAAAATACTAGTCCCTCATCCCCGCCCGGCTTTACTACGCTCATCAATCCACGCCCGCCTCTACTACACGGCGCTCCGAATTTCACTCGCCTCTTTTTTCGTAAGTTTACACATTTTTTTTATCGAACGTTTATTCTAACCTTTTATTTTAGATATGGATAGCCGTCGTCGAGGATCGAGTTCGAGATCTAGGGGGAAACAGATTGTTGGTAGTTCATCGCAAGATGACTACTACCAATATGACGACTCCCCCGAAATTATGCTCGACCTAAGTGACGTACTCGGCTCGGACATGGATGGAACGCAAAGCAACACGCAACGGGACCAAACGGAAGAAATTCCGATGCCGCCGACGCCGCCGACCGACACCCAAAGACGGGCCACCGCCGCCGCCCTACGCTCGGATATTTTCGCGGTACACTTCAAGAAGGTACCGACCGAAAATAAAGATATTTTTAGAGTTATATGTAATTATTGTGGTAAGGAGTACCCTTTTAGGAAGGGGGCGGATATGGCAATTTTACCGGCCATGTCCGCTCAAAACATCCTACTAAGATAGGAATTAGTCAATGTCAAAGTCAAATGCACGGGGCTACGGGTACGGGTTCGTCCGCTACCGGACAAGGACCCAGTGCGAGTCCGACGTCTTTGTTCATGTACAACGAAGAAGTTGCGCGCAAACAACTTGCAAAATTTGTTTGCGCGAAACATCTTCCGTTTCGGTTTGCCGACGATCCGATTTACGAAGAGTGGATCAGAAAGTCGTATAACCCACAAGCGAAGAAAGTTTCACGTAGCACCCTTACGCGAGACATTAGGAAGACGGTACTCGCGTATAAACGCGAGTTAGTAGATCAATTAGGAAATTTAGAGTGTAAAGTGTCCATTGCCTCCGACATATGGAGCGATCACTGGCAAGATCATCATTACATGGGCGTCACATGCCATTGGATTGATGACTCTTGGCAAGTACAGAAACGCTTAATTGCGTATAGGGAATTTGACACAGCACACACAGCTCAAAACATCGCACTTAAGCTTAGGAGTATCTTATCGGAATATAGGATACTCGAGAAGATTTTCTCGGTATCCTTTGATAATGCTAGCGCTAATAACGCGAGCATTGAGGATTTGATTAAGTATTGTCGACCGTCGTTTGGCGGTCGATTCTTTCATGTGCGGTGCTTCTGCCACATACTTAACCTATGTGTTCAGGACGCACCCACCCATCTAAAGGCACACGTTACGCCTATACGAACGGCAATCAGTTACATGATGCGCCACTCTTCTGTACTGAAGAAGTGGAAGCGTCATTGTAAAAGTTTGGGAATTACGCCCAAGAAGTTCGCCTTAGATGTACCCAACAGGTGGAATTCCACCTACAAGATGTTGAATACGTCGTATGAATATCGCCACACCTTGAGCGATTTCTACGACGAAAACCCCGAATACGGGGTAGCATTACATCCTACGATGTGGGACGGATGCAACGACATATGTGAAATACTTCAAGCATTTCACGATGCCACGAGGGAGATGTCGGGAATATATTACCCGACATCTATCTTGGCATTAGATCATTGCGTTAAAGTCGCATGCATTCTAAACGGGTTTGTAAATGACGAGATTGCGGGTCCGGCCATTTTAGCCATGAAAGCTAAATGGCTGAAGTACTTTTGGGATCTACCCGATATCTTCATCATTGCGAAGATATTAGACCCCAGATTACGCGTAGAGGGGACCGATAATTTTCTAGGATTATACTACCAGTCCATAGCGGCTAACTCTAGTGTCCTCCCCGATGGCTACCACATTCAAGTTAGGAATGTAGGGTATGACGCTCTAAAGGCAGTCTTTAGAGCGTATAAGACCGATAGTGGCCAAGACCCAACTCGATCGAGTTCGGGTCAATCCACTAGTAGTAGTAGTGCTAGCGGTAGTGATCGCTTAGCCTCCTACTACAACCTCCTCAACACGAGCAAACGCCAAAGGTCGACGAACCCGTTCATAGAGTTAGAAAACTACTTGTCGACCACTTTTGAGTTCGGCGAGGATGAAGATCAGTTCAACGTCCTCCGATGGTGGTCGAAGATGTCGCCAACGTATCCAACGTTGGCGAAGATCGCTAAGGAAATCTTTGCCGTCCCAATTTCTACCATCGCGGTTGAACAAGCTTTTAGAATGGGCGGCTTAACGTTAAGTGAAAGGCGTTCGAGGTTGACGGTAGAAAACGTCGAATACCAATGCCTTCTCGATGATTGGACGAGAGCCGAACATCGGACACAAGACGCCACGAATACCGATTCGGACGATGACTTATTCGACGACACCACCGGTACCGGTTCTAGTGGTGGTGGCGGCAATGGCGGCGACGACTAAGAGTAGAGAGCATTGAGAATCTCCGAAAATGGCGAAAGGATCAAGCCCGAAAAAAGATAAGTCCTTAAATTTTAATACTAATCTCATTGTATTAATTTTTTTATTTTATATTTTTAAATAATTACTTACAAGTTACACATACAATCTTATTTTTCAGCTAACGTCTCCAAGAAATCGCTCGCGTGACGACATCCAAGCCAACGACAAAGTCCGAAAAAGATAAGTCCTTAATGTGTATTTAATTTCATTTTTAATGGCGATTGTACAAAAAAATATTATCTAACTAACTTCGTTTGTATATTTTTTTTTTCAGAAACCGATTATCAACTGGCATTGGCAAATGGCGATTGCGATTCAAGTATTCAACGAACAACGAATAAATTTTTTTTTTCTTACTTTGTATTTTCAACTTTGTAAATTTTAATTGTAAATGTAACTTCATTTTTTTGTAATGAAATTAATTTATGATGATTAATATTTTAAAATCGAAACCCTTGTTATATACTGAAAAAATATAATTGTGTCCCGAAAAGTCGAAAACTATCGAAATATACACTATAAATTCAAAAACAAAAAAAAAATTGAAAACCCAGCGGTTGGTAACCGCCGGATTCACGTCGACCGGCGGTTTGACCAACTGCCGGTTGGTCAACCGGCAACCGGAGACGGCCAACCGGCATCCGCCTCCGGCCGGTTGCGGCCAGTCCAACCAACCGGCAACCGCCGGTTCCCAACCGCCGGTTAACCGTAACCGGCGGTTGGGCAATACTAGGCATAATTATGTACTTTCAAGCAGATTCTTGAATCTTGATAGCACTGGATCTCCACGGTAGAGTAGCGCCCGTCGTAGCAAAAAAGACGAGGAGGTTATTAAGATTATAGATTAAGTTGTGGACTCAGCTTTATGGATGACAATGGGTCCTAATTGGGTCTTTAACGGGCCTCGATTTAAGCCTTTAACCCAATGGGTCCGAATGTGTCTAGTTCATATCTACGTTCATTAAGGACCCAATTAGGACGCGTTGTCATCCATACTGAACTTTGAAAAACCTGATGTATTTATTTTTCTTTGAAACGAAAGTAGTCATTTGCTTAATGAAAGTCAGAGTATTATTATATCTGCCATAGCTGGGTAGGTAGCTTGGGTAGGAGAGGATAACCCGCAACTCTCGAAACCGAGAAATTTTGCGAAGTTATGGGCCACGGGCATTCCCCGAGCAACTAAAAAAATGAACACTAGTCTTATCAAAGACATGTAACATGGGGTGGCAATTTTCAAGAATGCATCCAATCACGGCCGAGTCACGTTTCCGCTGTTTCAAATAAGTAACTGTAACCAGTTGTTGCCTTCAATGCTTACATTAGCGTCATAACAGAAGAAACCCTTGCAACGATTCCTTTCATTATGGACAACGCCATCATCAACGTTCAATTTCACCACCCCTGCAGCTGGAGTTGGAGGCTGCCAATAATCATTCGGGTGTGTCTTCTCCTCGACGGGTCCAACTATGCTTTCTTGCTGCTAAGAGTACCAGATGCTATGCGGAGGGTTGTATCCACCGGGATTCTTGTTTTTATCCATGGTCCATTTTTTCCTCGACCGCTATGCATATTATCCAATTGATATTCGAGAATACATCAAAGAGGGAGGGAACCGGTGGCACTCTTCTCCCGCCGGCACTCTTCTCTCCTTCGATTTCTTTGCTCTCAGGGTTCGATTTCGATACTCTGCCTCATCTCCATTCTCCTCGATTACGGCCGATCACAGCAGATGATAGCCGGCGCAGTCTGGGAACCGGTGGGTTATTCTGCTACCAGCAGGGTTTTTTCATAAACTGTGGATCTTCCCGCCGTACATCGCGTCCAAGGTGGCGGCGAGCACAGCTGTAGGCACATCACATGCTCGCCACTTCAGAAGCTACCTCTCACTGTGCTCGACGGCGGCTGGTTATTGGAACCGAAGCCTCTTGTTCCTCTTTACAGCTATTCAAGGAACATCCACAGGTTGTAAACTAAGACTATTTTAAATTGTATATTTTGTTGGATAATTAATTTTAAATTTTTGTTTCTTGATATTATTGTTAATTTTACTAAGTAATTTATGTGTTGGAGTTGCAATTGAGGAGTAAAGATTACAGATAAATATAAAATAAATATTAAATAAAACTAGTGAACAATTGTTGCCTACTGTCCAAAATAGGTTTGTTTCAACAAACGTCGCCCATAATCCGTAATAGGTGTGTGTTGTTATAACAACCGTAGCCTATAGTCCGCAATAGGTGTCGTTTGTTACAACAACTGTCGTCTATAGAACGTTATGGGCGACGTTTTACAACCGCCGTCTATAATATGGACTATGGGCGTCGGGACTCTAGGCGTCGCCGAACAACCATCACCCATGATCCATAACAATCGTCGCCCATTCATCTTTCTGAACTAGTGACTGAGGGAACGCTTAGTGATTAGGGCAACCATGTTAAGATGTTGTCGTTGGTAGAGCTCCATTCAGGCTCATCCATTACTTATGCGAGACCAGTGAGGTAGTCGCTTCCGCCCACCTTTAGAGGGCCCCTAATATTTTTCAAACCTGTTTATATATATATATATATATAAAATATAGTAGGTCAATATTATTTTATTTTTGTATAGACAGAAAAATCGTGATTGGAGCTAAGAAATAATTCTCGTCATAAGCGAAACATAGCATCAACCTCTTGAAGGTTTTCATTAATTGCAAATGGCTTTTTTCGGTGTGATTCTTTTTTCTTTTATATTTATTTGCATACTGAATGTTTACTGTGTGTTCGATGGATTGATTGATAAAACTTCAATGAAATATCATTATATTCTAATTTAGACATAAAAATTGATTTCTCGCTTACATTAAAATTTGTTATATAAACAGGCCATCTTTGTTTGACTTGATACATTAATTGTGTTGTGTGACGAGCTTCCATCTTTTCTTATTTTTTAGCAGTTAGATACAAGAAACTAAAATAACAAATGTCTACTATACCGATAAAAAGAAAAGAAAGGCGGAAGCATTAACTCAAAGCAAGAAGGAGGTATAATAAAATATTTTCATATAAGTAGCAGATTAAGGAAAGATGAAATAGTTGATGATTTGATCCTCAAAGAATGACAAAATCAAGATCGAATGAACAAGTGCTTGAGGGCATTACAGAAAGAATGAAGAGATCAATTGGGAGAGTCAAATGAGAAACAAGATGAAAATGAAGAACATATATGTAATTTGGATTTGGAGGATTCGAGTAATTGAAATAACGTCTGTCAGAAGATGAGAGATTGTTTAGTATAAATGAGTCCGCAAAGAGTGAAGGGTACTCTATTTCCTAAAAAGATAACAATACATTTTGATTCTCAATTCATTTTACACGAGTAATGGAAAATGGCGACAAAATTGATAGAAGATGGCTTGCTTATTCTCTTTCATTATATCATATATTTTGTTTTTATTGAAAATTGTTCAAGACTGAAAAAATGATGAGTGAGAATGAGAAATCTTCGATATGCATCAGTCTTAAAATTCATGAAGGTAGAAGCTTGCTTGGGTCGAATTAGAGAATAGACCGAAGAAATGTGAAACAATTAATGAGAGTATGCAAATACAATTGGAGCATTGACAAGAATAATCTCTATTGTGAAAGGACTTGGTGGAAACAACGTGGCATTTCGGAGTGACAATGAAAAAATAACTGAATAGGTATGCCAGATCGTTTTCGTATGATTTTTGAATCGCAACATAGACGAAAGACATGATTATCATCCTCCACATGGAGAACGCTTAGTAATTGGGGCAACAACCATGTCAAGAGAGATTTATTGTCGTTGGTAGAGCTCCATTCAGGCATGTCCGTAACTTATGCGAGGCCAGTGATGTATAGTCTCTTCCCGCCCACCTTTGAATGGCCCCCCCAATATTTTTCGAACCTATATATATATTTTTGTATGGGCCGAAAAATAGTGAGCGGGGCTGAGAAATAACTCTTGTCATAAGCGAAACAATATAGTTTCAATGTCTTGAAGGTTTTCATTAATTGCAAGTGGCTTTCTTTTTGGTGTGATCATTATTTCGTTTATATTTCTTTGCATACTAAATGTTTATTATGTGTCCGATGGATTGACTGATAAAACTGAAATGAAATATCATTATTTTCTATTTTAGACTTAAAAATTGATTTCTAGCTTCCATTAATGTTTATTATATAAATAGATCATCTTTGTTTGACTTGATACATTAATTGTGTTGTGTACGAGCTTTTTATCTTTTCTTTTTTGTTTGAGTAGTAAGATACAAGAAACTAAAATAAAAATGTCTATTACACCGAGATTTTACAAGAGAAAGAGAAAAGAAATGCGGAAGCATTAACTTAAAGCAAGCAGGAGGTATAATGAAATATTTTAGTACAAGTAGCACATTGAAGAAAGATGAAATAGTTGGTGATTTGATCGTCGAAGAATGACAAAATCAAGATTGAATGAACAAGTGCTTGCGCACATTACAGGAAGGAATGAAGAGATCAATTGGTAGAATCAAGTGAGAAACAACAAGATGAAAATGAAGAAGAACCAATATCTAATTTGGATTTGGAGGCTTCAGGAAATTGGAATAACATATGTAAGAAAATGAGAGATTATTTAGTAGAAATGAGTCCGCAAAGAGTGGAGGATATTTCGTTTCCTAAAAAGATAACAATAGAAAATGAAAGATTATTTTGATTCTCAATTCATTTTACCCGAGTAATGGAAAAGGGCAAGAAAATTTATCATAAGATGGCTCACATATTTTTTTTAATTGCAAATTGTTCAAGACTGAAGAAATGATGAGCGGAATGAGAAATCTTGGAGTTGATGAATACGAATACTGGCGCAATATGCACCAGAGTCTTAAGACCCATGAAGGTGGTATGGATCATATAGCTTGTATGGTTGCTTGGGTCGAATTAGAGAACAGACTGAAGAAATGTGAAACAGTTGACGAGACTATGCAAATACAATTGTAGGGCTGACAAGAATAATCTCAATTGTGAAATGACTTATTGGAAACAATTTGGCCTTTCCGAGACACAATGAATAATTTATGCTGCGAACAATTCCAAATGATATAAATTGTTGTCATGTTTGATCCGGTGATGGAAGAGCATATTCGAATATATGAAGCAAAAGAATCAAAATAGACATACTTGAGTCCCCATATTCAAGATAAGTGGATATGGACACTCGCAAATGAAGTAAAAGGGGCGATAATAGCTAAAGTGAAGAATGCAAAATATTTTTCAATTGTACTTGACTGCACTCCTGATGCAAGCCATCAAGAGCAAATGTCTTAAGTGGTACAATTCGTGGATGATTCTATAGACATACCGAAAGTAGAAGAATAATAGATCTGAGTTTTTAAATGTAGATGACACGTCCGGTCATGGATTGACCAATGACCTTCTAAATTCGCTTATTAGGGTTGTTAAGAAGTTGTTTTAGGATTGTGTCCCACGTGTTTAAGTTTGTGGATGTTGGTTACTGTTTTTTGAATTATCATGTTAGTTGGTAGTTTCTTGTTCTTTATTGAACTTTAAAAACGTTGTAAGGTTGCTGTGAATAAATGTTCTGTTTTCTCTTCAGTTCAGAGTTTTGCTTTCAAGTTAAAAATAACAATTGGTATCAAAGCGTTTTTCTTAAGGGATATGTGAGTAAGTGTGTGAAATTTTTGTGTCAAGAATATTGAAGCAAGTTTCGGTTTCTCTATGATATCCCCACCTTTGTTCGATGGAGAGAATTACCAAGTTTGGGCAGTTCGTATGGAAATGTATATGGAAGCTTTGGATATTTGGGAAGCAGTGGAAGATAATAATGAAATCTCTGCTCTTCCAAATAACCCTACTGTAGCGCAAATCGCAATGCACAAGGAGAAAAAGACACATAAATCTAAAGCAACGGCTTGTTTATTTGATGCAGTCTCGTCTACAATCTTTACTCGTATTATGACTCCGAAAGCTGCATATGAGATATGGAATTATCTCAAGACATAGTATGAGGGAGATCAAAGGAATGCGTGTACTAAACTTGATTCGAGAATTCGAGTTGCAACGGATGGGGGAGACATAATCTAAAAAGAGTACTCTGACAGGTTGCTAGAAATTGCAAACCGAATCAGATTACTTGGTTCTACATTTGAAGACTCGAGGATTGTTCAAAAAATTATCGTAACAGTGCCTGAAAAATTTGAGGCATCTATTGCAGCGTTGGAAAATAGCAAGGATCTTAATTAGATTAGTTTAGCAGAAGAAGAGCAATTAGACAAGAAAGTGTTGTCGAAGGAGCCTTACCAGCCAAACAACATGAAACTGTGAAGAACAATAAAAAGAATCATAATGGAGAATTTTCAGGCAACAACAAAACATGATTCAAGAAAGGAAATTATCCTCCATGTCAGGATTGCAAGAAAAAGGGACATCCTCCTTTCAAATGCTGGAGACGACCAGACGCCAAGTGCACTAAATGTGACCAGTTGGGGCATGAAGCTATAATTTGCCAGAGCAAAAATGTGCAGCAAGGTGAAGAGGCTAAGATTGTTGATAAGAAGAGGAGGATCAACTATTTGTAGCTACATGTTTCCTGGGATGTGAATTGAAAGAAATTTGGCTTATTGCACTGGTTGCACCAACCACATGACTCATGACAAGACAGTGTTTAGAGATTTGAAGCCAACCAACATTACCAAACTCAGAATTGGCAAAGGAGACTACATCTCATTAAATGGAAAGGGGACTGTTGCAATTGCAAGTTGTACAGTTACAGAACATATCTAGGATGTTTTACTTGTACCTGACATTGATCAAAACCTATTAAGTGTTGGTCAACTTATCATAAAAGGTTTTAGAGTTATTTTTTGAAAATGAATATTGCTTGATTAAGGATGCAACTAATCAAGACATCTTCAAAGTAAAAATGAAAGGAAAGAGTTTTTGGCTAAATCCTTTAAAGGACATGCAATCAGCTCATTCTATCAAAGAAGATGTCACACAGATTTGGCATAAGAGTGTTGGACATTATCATCATCAAGGCCTTCTATAGTTAAGAGAAAAAGAACTAGCTCTTGATGTTCCTGAGCTTAGTGCTGAAATTTCAAAGCTGCACGACAGGTCAATATGGAAAACAAAATCGGAAGCCATTTCCAAAGTCAACTTGGAGAGCCACTCGCAAATTACAGCTCATTCATATTGATGTTGTAGGTCCTCAACACACGCCTTCAATGAAAGGATGTTTATATTATATTGCCTTCATTGATGACTTCACAAGAATGTGCTGGATTTTTTTCTTGAAGTATAAATCAGAAGTAGCTCAAGTTTTTCAGAAGTTCAAGACAAGGGTTGAAAATGAGAGTGACTGTCAAATTCAAAGCATAAGATCTGATAATGGTAAAGAGTATACTTCAGCAGAATTTGACAATTTATGTGAAGATTCAGGCATTGAACATCAACCAGCTCCATACACACATCAACAAAACGGAGTTAGTGAGAGGAGAAACAGATATATCATGGAAATGACGAGATGCATGCTGCATGAGAAGAAGTTGCCTAAGAAATTTTGGGCAGAAGCAACAAATATTGCTGTATTTCTTCAAAACAGACTTCCTACAAATGCATTGAACGATAAAACTACATTTGAAGCATGGTATGGTTATAAACCATCACTAAAATTCTTGTGTATATTTGGTTGTTTGTGTTTCACTCATGTTCCATGGAGCAAACGGGACAAGCTGGATAAAAGAGCTACACCAGGGATCTTTATAGGTTATAGTACTGTAAGCAAAACCTATAAAATTTTCCAGCCTATAATATTTTCCAGCCACAAACTGGAAACTTTGTAGTCAGCCGAGATGTTCATTTCGTTGAGGATGAAGAGTGTAGCTGGAACGATGACAGGAGAATGGTGAAAACTATGTTAGAGCCAAAGTCGAATATTTCAAATCCATGTATAGTAGCATATGGGTTTGAATCATAAGAGGATGTTTCAGTGAGAGGAACAAGGTTGCTTTCAGACATTTATGAAAGGTGGAATATATGTATATGTGAACCGACTGATTATACATATGCAAAATAGGATCAAAGATGGGTCGCTGCAATGGAGGACGAGATATCAATGCTTGAGCAGAACAAGACTTGGTTACATGTAGATCGACCTCAAGGCAGAAAAGTGATTGGAGTTAAGTGAGTGTTCTGAACAAAACTTAACGCACATGGCTCGGTCAATATACACAAAGCAAGCCTTGTCATTAAAGGATATGCTCAAATATTTGGTGTTGACTACTCTGACACTTTTGCTCCTGTTGCAAGGTTGGATACAATAAGATTGCTGCGTGCTATTGCTGCACAAAAGGACTGGAAAGTCTTCCAATTGGATGTTAAATATGCTTTTTAAAATGACATATTACATGAAGAAATATATGTTGAACAGCCTGGATTTGAAAAAGGAAGGCGATAGAGATAAAGTTTATCTTCTCAAGAAAGCTCTTTACGGTTTAATACAAGCTCCAAGAGCTTTGTATAGCAAAATCGGTGAATATCTGTTGAACTTGGGATTTGTGAAGAGTCTATCCCAAGCAACCTGGTATGTCAAGAGTGATAATGGAGACGTTCTTATTATTTCACTCTATGTTGACAACTTACTGGTTACAGGAAACAATACAGATCATGTTCGGATTTTCAAACAAGAGATTATGAGAATGTTTGAAATGGCAGATCTCGGACTTCGGCTTACTTTCTTGGCATGGAAGTTAAGCAAGGGCAATATGAAGTGTTTATTTCCCAAGGAAAGTATGCAAAAGAAATTCTGAAGAAGTTTCAGATGGAAGAATGCAAATCAACAAGCAGTCCAATTAATCGAAAGGAGAAGCTTTGCAAAGAAGATGGTGCTGACAAAGTTGATGAAGGATACTTCATGAGTTTAATTGGTTGCTTAATGTATCTAACGGCAACAAGGCATTATATCTTGAATGCAGTAAGCATTATGTCTTCATTCATGCATTGTGCAAGTGAACTGCATCTCAAAGCTGCAAAAAGAGTGATTTGCTATGTCAAGGCACACGTGATTTTTGTGTCAAATTTAAAAAGAGCAAAGACTTCAAGCTGGTTGGTTTTTCTGACAGTGATTAGGGAGGCTCTATTGATGATATGAAGAGCACTTCGGGTTATTGTTTCACTCTCGGTTCTGATGTTTTTTCGTGGAGCTCAAAGAAACAAGAAATCGTTGCTCAATCCACTGCTGAAGCAGAGTTTGTTGCTGCCACAACCATTGTTAGTCAACCACTATGGTTGAGGAATATTTTACTCGATGTTGAACTCGAGCAAAAGGAAGCAATAGAGATTCTTGTTGATAACCAAGCTGCTATAGCTATATCTCATAATCCAGTATTTCATGGGAAAACTAAGAATTTCAATATCAAGCTATTCTTTCTCAGGGAAGTACAAAAACGTGGAGATGTGGTTCTTGTCTACTGCAAAACTGAAAATCAAATTTCAGATATTTTCACCAAACCATTACAAGTTTGCAAAATCGAGCTCCTGAAATCGAAACTTGGTGTTTGCACCTCATAAAACAAGGAGGAGTGTTCAGAAGTTGTTTTACGATTGTGTCCCACGTGTTTTAAGTTTCTAGATGTTGGTTACTGTTTTTTGAATTATCATGTTAGTGGGTAGTTTCTTTTTCTTTTCTGAACTTTAAAAATTTTGTAAGGTTGCTGTGAATAAATGTTCAGTTTTCTCTTCAGTTCAGAGTTTTGCTTTCAAGTTAAAAATAACAAGGGTTAGGCTTGACAAATGACGTTCTAGATTCGCTTATTAGAGTAAGGCTTGACAAATGACCTTCTAGATTCGCTTTCAAGGCCACAGAGTCTCATTGCTCGAATCTTTAAGGCACACTATTTTTCGAACTGCGAACTCCTACATGTGGGACAAGGTTGGCGCCCTTGCGAGACAAAAACTTAATTATAGCAGGTCCGCGATGGCATGTAAGAAGGGGCGATCCTGTAAATCTCGAAAGATCCATGGATATCGCGATCGGGCTCGTTTAAGGTGATTTCTCATGCTCGCCCAGGTTTTGTTGTGTTTACAGTTAAAATATCTAAGGGTCTCTTCGATGACCTCATGGAACAAATCACTCGTATACTCTCTTCTTTTCGCTTGACGATGAGACCATGCTAAGCATACCGCCATGCTCAAATTTTCGAGGCCGGTCAATTGATGTGGATTCCACAAAATATAAGATGCTATCGATCAAGTCTGCTTACTACCTAGCCAGGGACATCGCCAAGTGCAACCTACCTTCGACAAGCATGCGGTGTAGATCCTGGGAAGTTTCTGTGTAACAACTATATCTCCCTACGTATTACGAACTTCGCTTGGAGACTTTGTATGAACTTGCTCGCCCCCACGTTGAACATGCTCCATAGGAAATGCTGCAAACCCCGACAGGTGACTACTGTAACTTTGATATCAAGAACAATCATCATCTTTTTGTGTCTTGTGGGCGAGGGAAAGAACCAGAGGTTGGAAAGGATGTGAACCCCACATCGGCCCCTAGGGCACGTAGCAGAATCACCCTCAGAAAAGCTTATAACAACGATCGGGATATATGTGGGACCCACTCAGGAATTACCGCGGTAAAAATATAATTACCGTAACACAAGGAAACCATAATGTTTTACGTGAAAACCCTCTGTTAACGAAGATGGAAAAACCACGGCCGAGTCGGCAAAACTTTCGCTATAGTAAGAAATTACAACACTCAAATTCTTACTACCGTCACAATTGTACCACTCGTATTTTATCTCATAACTCTATGTGGATGTGGAACCCTATCAGTTTCTACCTGAACTGATAGCCTATCAGCTCACCCGAGCCAATAGCCTTACAACCTCACTCTCTCCTGGAACTACATCGCTCTGTGATTCTCTAATTGGTAGTGATACAAATGATAAGATCTTCGATGCTATTTATAGAAGTCTCCAGTAATCCTGAGCCACTAGAATCTCGTGGATACAAACTCGCCGCTTAGCATGCTCCAGGATCACTCATTATTTTACTATAACAATAAAATAATATATCATATAGCTAATGTGCCGACCCCGTCATTAATACGCTGGAGCTCATTACTAAATAGGCTGGACCCAACAATCTCATTGGGTATGGCAGTTCGAAAACGTTCATTCATTCACCACAATTTTTCAGATATCTGTGTCTAGAAGCAACAACCAATATAATGCTCTCAAACGAGTTCGTAGAGTCCGCCTTCAGAGCATGTAATTAAAGTCAACATCGATGGAGTGTTACATGAACAGGCGTGGCGGTGTAGCAATAGGAATCGTGACCTGAGAATGGGTGGGAGGTGTTTGTGATGGTGGACGAGGTTCTATAAAGTTGCTTTATATGGAAGTCGTCGAAGCTCTATTCTCATTGAAGGAACCCTCGCTATTATAAACAACTTGGGGAAGGAATGCGGTGAATCGGCTATGTGTGCAGGAATCTGTGACGATTATCTGAAGCTAACTTTTTATTTCAATATACCACGTTTTCTTTTGTAAAGCGGGAGGATAATAGCATCGCTCACTATTGCCAACACACATTAATTCTGTTGGAGAGGGACGGTCGCCACCGATAGAAGCAATGTACAACCTACTACTTTCGCCTATTGATCAATAAACATTCTCATTTACGATAAAAAACAAAAATAGTTATCACATACACAATAGAACGATTAATCTAATCATTAGAACATTGGGCATGTTAGTTTGCAAAGGATAACAAAAAAAACCTACTCTGTTTTCCTAACTATTCGATAAATAATAAAAGAACTAGCAATGCATTAAGGGAACAATGTTAGAGAGTGACTTTTGCATCTTACAATGAACAATTAATTTGAAGTTTTAGCAACCTGAAACTTAAAACATTAAGAAAGAGTCTTAAATGATAATGTCTGCAAGACACTGGTTTTACTCTAAACCAAGAAACAAATCCTCCATCCATTTCTGTCTTGATTTTCCCCAAAATGAATGCTACTTGATAATAACAACCAATCAAATAATTGGAGAGATAAGGATGATGGGAGTAATAAGGAATGACGTGATTTGTTACACTGACAAATCACATATTGGTTTTGTTCATCAATTAGTGAATCATAGGAGTAACCAAGGATGTCAAATTGAAACTCAATCACGCTTAATATGGAAGGTCAATAAAGAGATTGAAGATCATCATCAATCAATAATTATCGAAGATCTTTACTCAAAAAAGAGCATTGAAGGCCTTACTCAAGGATTAATGGAATTGATATATTTTCCTTTATTATATGATTTTCTTTAGCATCTATATAAAGGTGACGTAATTAGTCTGTTCTATGTCTCACGTAAAAAAAATAAAAGTTTCATTTCTTCTTTATTGTATCAGAGCCATTGTCAGACAAGAGAGTTTCATACTACACACCGTGGCATCCACAATCTCATTGAACGTAGCCAACTTTGTTACACTCAAACTCACTCCAGAAAACTATCATTTGTGGCGCTAGCCGAAAGCCAAGACATGGTTGGACTTCTTACCGGAGAAACATGAAGCCGACCATGTACAATGATGTTGCTATGATAGAAGGTACTTCAACCACCAACACCAAAACGCTCTCTGATGAATCCTCAAGTGGCGTAAAGAGGATCGTCTCCTACGAGGATGGATTATTGGAACGCTCACAGAAGAAGCGTTGGGTCTCGTTATTGGTCTTGAATCATCTCAATCGGTTTGGGAGGCCTTAAAAGAAGCATATGCTCAATGTTCACAAGAACGAGAATTTACTCTTCGACAACAACTCACCTACTTCCGAAAAGATCCAAACCAAACTTTGGCAGAACACTTGCGAAAGTTCAAAACTATTTGTGATAGTCTCGCAGCATTCGGAAGTCCAGTACCAGACAAAACAAAAGTTTACTCATTGCTCACCATCTTGGACAGAAATATGAATCCTTCACAATGGCAATGCTCAAACCTCCAATGCCATCATATTCAGAAGCAGTGTCTCTTCTACGGGATTTTGATCAATGAAACACATGGGTTAAAACAACAGTTCACCATCATATGCCTTTTATGGCCAACGTCATAACAATCAGCGGCACAACTACAACAACAACTGTCCTCACGACAATCATTTCTCCTCGAAGGTAGAGGTTTTTCAGCCATTAACAATAATGCTCACAACTGAAATTATGCAGGAAATAGTTCGCAACAGAAAATGAACAACTACACTCCAAGGCCGCCACCACCGGGTACACGACGCATGACAAATAAAGAACATAAAATGTACAAAAAGCATTGTCAGCTTTGTGGAAAAATGGGACATATTGCCAAAATATGTTGGAGTTTACCGACTCAATCAGGACAAGAAGAGGGTCTCTCTCGGGCTTTTGCTACTCTTACCATGGATACTTCTGTTCCAGATCTCGAGTGGACCACCGACACTGGTGCTTCAAATCATATGAGCGCAAATTCAGGTGTAATACAAAATCTTAAAACGTATGATGGTCATGATTCGGTATTCATTGGTGATGGTTCTCACGATGCCATTGGAGATGTTGTAGTTTCTGATGGTAAGAATGATTTACTACTTCGTGACGTCCTTCATGTATCACAATTAACTCGGAATCTCCTCTCTATTAGCCAATTAACATCTCAATATCCTTTAAATTGTGTATTTACTGACAAACTCTTTTGTATTAAGGGATGACCAACATGTCGAAATTTAATAACGGTTCAACGTAACGGAGATCTTTACGTTTTATCCAACCTAAAGGAAACATATTTTTCAAATAGACAAAAGTCAGGGAGTGAAGAGTTGTGGCATGAACGTCTTGGACACCCGCAAAAGTCATCTATTCATTTATTATGTTCGAAGAATTTATTAGTGTTTATATCTAAAAATGTGAACGTTGTTTGTGAAAGTTGCCAACTAGGTAAACTTAGCAAATTACCTTTTAGTTCTTCATCTTCTTCTAGTATTGGTGATTGAGAAAATTCATTGTGATATTTGGGGACCTGTCCTATTTTATCTCATAATAAATCAAAAATTTTCATTCTGATGGTGGTGTGAATTTGTGAATAAAAGACTTTCTTTACATTTTCAGCAACAAGGAATCATTCACCAACCTTCTTGCCCACATACACCGGAGCAAACAGTTATTGTTGAATGTCGTCGTCGGAGTATCAGAGAACTCGAGATGACTATGATCTTTCATAGTGGCGCACCTTCTTTTTTGTGGGTCGAAGCCTTCATAACGGCAACCTTTTTAATCAATCGTTTACATCTTCTTCTCTTAATTTTGATTGTTCTTATTTTCATTTATAGGGTATTAATCCTAACTATAATATTTTACGGGTGTTTGGTTCTAGATGTGACTCATATACGTGAAATACTAAAACGAATAAATTTGATCCTAAAACTGTTCCTTGTGTGTTTGCAGGTTACATCGATCGCCATAATGATATAAATCTTTTGATCCTAAAACATATCAAATATTTTTATCTAGACATGTCATTTTTTTTTTTGAAAATTTATATTATTATAAGATAAATGAGTCATTGTCATCATCTGGTGTTAATTTATCATTATTTGTTTATTCTCCGTCTCATGTTTCAGTGAACTCATCATTTTCAACGATAGACCTAACGCAGATTCCTGTTTCAGCAGCAATTTCGAACTCATCAATACCTGTATCAGATCCTCCAAACTAAGATGCTCCCGCTGAACCGACGATAATCATCCAGAAGACCACTCTTCCACCAGTGTTGACCTCGGCCTACACGCACAAGACGATGATACGTCTTCCTCAATATCTCCTCCCATTTAAGATAATTCTGCAGTAAGTATAAACTCTATATCTTCCTCTGAATCTGTTTCATCCACACCTCATCAAATGATTACGAGAGCACAACATGGAATTTACAAGCCGAACCCACGATATGCCTTACTTCTCACCTGTGGCGATATTTCGAGTAAGCCACGGTCTGCCAAAGCGACCCTTCAACATGATGGTGGCGGAAAAGTATGCTTGAAGAACTCGATGCTCCGCATCAAAATTCCACACGGACCCTAGTTCCTCGAGACCCTCATATGAATGTTATTGGATCAAAATGGGTCTTTAAGGCTAAATTACAGGCTAATGGTACACTTGATAGGCTTAAAGCACGACTCGTGCGAAGGGGTATCACCAAGTAGATGGTATCGGCTACGTTGAAACATTCTCTCCGGTCATTAAGCCAGGTACTATTCATTTAGTTCTTGGTATAGCCATGGTTCATCAATGGGACATTCGGCAACTAGATGTTAAAAATGCTTTCCTTCACGGATACATAACTGAAGCCATTTATATGGAGCAACCACTAGGTATGCATGATCTAAAATTTCCATCTCATGTTTGCAAACTTCGAAAACTAGATGGTATCGGCTACGTTGAAACATTCTCTCCGGTCATTAAGCCAGGTACTATTCATTTAGTTCTTAGTATAGCCATGGTTCATCAATGAGACATTCGGCAACTAGATGTTAAAAATGCTTTCCTTCACGGATACATTACTGAAGCCATTTATATGGAGCAACCACTAGGTATGCATGATCTAAAATTTCCATCTCATGTTTGCAAACTTCGAAAAGCACTATATGGTCTAAAACAAGCATCAAGAGCTTGGTTTGATCGCTTTGGTACATTCTTACTAAAAGCTAGTTTCTTTTGTAGCCTTACTGATCCATCTTTATTTATATGCACTCTTCATCTGACACATTGATTTTACTTCTTTATGTTGATGATATGTTATTAACAGGATCGAGCTCGACGTTACTTAACGAATTTATCACAGCTTTACATTGCGAATTTGTAATCTTTGACATGTACATCATTTTTTGGGCATAGAAGTTCAACGGTCCTCTAATATTGTGCACCTATCTCAAACCTATTATGCTCGCTCTCTTCTTGACAAAGCTCGGATGTTGGATTGCAAATCGACGAATACACCTATGGAATCGAAAACCAAGGGACTTTATGATAAGACACTTTTCTTCGATCCAACCTTTTATCGTAGTATTGTTGGTGCTTTGCAATATTTAACAATTACAAGGCCCAATCTTTCTTTTAGTGTTAACTATGTATCTCAATATATGCAATCGCCAACTGTTGCTAGCATAAAAATGGTTCGTCGTATCTTTTTGGAAACATCTAATTGGGTTTACATCTAATTGGAAACTATGTTAAAGGTTCTATAAAATTGGGTTTACATCTAATTGGAAACACTAAACTTGATCTTTTTGTCTTTTTCGATGCAGATTGGGCAGGATGTTCCATTACACGGCGCTCTACAACGGGATATTGCACATTTTTGTGACAAAATATTATTTCTTGGTATGAAAAGAAGCAATCGACCATCTCACGCTCTAGTACCGAAGCAGAATATCGTGCAATGGCAAATACAACAGCTGAATTGACATGACTAACTTTTCTCTTACGGGATCTTCAAATTCCTCAAAGCCGCCCTCCTCTATCTTATGTGATAATCTGATTGCCCTACACATGACTATTAATCAGATTTTTCATGCTCAGGGTAAACACATTGAGCTTTACTACCATTTTATTCGTGAGAGGGTCGCAATGTGGCTTCTTGTTACTCGTAATGTTCCCTCTACCCTCCCGCTTGCGGACATTTTCACAAAACCTCTGTGTAAAGCTTCTTTTCATTGCATTCGCAACAAACTGTGTCTCGAAGCCTGACACAGTTTGAGGGAGGGTAATAACAACCAATCAAATAATTGGAGAGATAAGGATGATAAGAGTAATAAGGAATGACGTGATTTGTTACACTGACAAATCATAGATTGTTTTTGTTCATCAATCAGTGAATCATGAGAGTAATCAAGGGTGTCACATTGAGACTCAATCACGAAGGTCAATAATGAGATTGAAGATCATCGTCAATCAATCAATTATCGAAAATCGCTATTCATAAAAGAGCATTGAAGGCCATACTCAAGGATTAATGCAATTGATATGTTTTCCTTTATTATATGATTTTCCTTAGCATTTATATAAAGATGATATAACTAGTCTATTCTATGTCTCGCGTGCAAAAAATAACAAAAATAATAAAGTTTCATTTCTTCTTTAGTTGAAACCAGTGTGTAACATCATCGGATTGACAAGTGAGTCTTCTATTGAGGTTGCTACTGTATATGTTTCCATGTGCGTAAGGATGTCACATAGGTTATTAAGTGTGTAAGGATGGTGAAGATCGACGAGCCCAGAAGATATGAAGTGTCCTCGCCTCACTGTAAAATTTAAGCTTTATACAACAACAAAGGATAATACTCAAAATGATCCCGATGTTTGTCCCTTTACCAATGAAGTTCCCGATATTTCCCATAGAGCAATTTAGTCCCCGATGTTTCTTGTAGATCAATTAAGTCCCCGATGTTGTCGATTTTAAACTTTTCTGAAAATGAGACCGGGACGGTTACCCGCAGCCACCTTCATCGAATATCCATCATTCGGTCCTTTGATGCTGAAGTCGGCCCCGCTTGAAATGGATGTAAAAAATTTAAACAAGTAACTAAATGTTGGGTGAGATGTTGGGTCAACACTCAGTCCAACATTTAAACGCACAGCGGAATAAATAAATTTTAGTGATGTAAACTTAAAGACACGAGACGAGGATTTTTCTAGGCAGCAAGTTCAAATAAACTTGTTGCGTGCCTCAAGGCGAAATTCCACTAACGGCAATGGATGGCAAAATCAACTACCCGAAGATAGTCTAAACTACGGATCTAAACAATCCTGAAAACTACAAAGACTCTCGTGTAAAGTAAGCTCACAGATCTTTCAATAGCACATCATCACGAAAATCACAAATAAGCTCTCTCTCTATGGAAGCGTTCTCTTTCTCTCTAAAAGCCGTAACTTGAACGATCATGGGAAGTCTCTTTATATAGGTCTTCGACTCTAACAACTTCCCAAAAGACTCGGTCACCTTCCTTGAATATCTCCACGAACTTGGTCTTTATCTCGTGCTCAAATCTTCCTATCTTTTCGTGAGTATCCTCTCCCAAAATAGATTTGATCACCTTCCTTGAATATCTCCATGAATATCGGCTCAAATCCATTTCCGATTTAGCTCCATCTTATCCACACGTATTTAACTCATTCATGCTCCTGCAAAATACTAAAAATAGCATAGTCATAGTTTAAACACGTTTTGGGTATGAAAGATAAAATTGAGGAAGGTAACATTCTCTGTCAACAAACGTTGACCAGAATGTTGACCCAACATTGCTAATGTTGAATACTCAACATCAACAATCTCCCCCTTTTTATCTTTCTTCCCAAAACCAAAGCAGGCGTTAGAGTTGGTGGAACTCCCCCTCAAGGCAAGAATCTACTACTCCCCCTTAACGCAAAAATCTACTTAACCACAAAACACAAAATATGGTTAGAGTAAACATAAGAGGAATAGTCAAGAATTAGTATATGCCAATAAGAGGTCTTATGATTAAACATCTGCAAATACAAGATGAACTACTCTAGAGCACATAAACGCAGACAGATAGGCAGGCAAGCATGCAAGGCATAAATCAATAAACGCACACAAAGATACGCATGCAAAACACTTTAGACCGAAGTCTAAAATTGTAGACTATCAATTGAGTCATCTGCCTCCTCTGCCATTTCTTCTTCAGCTCCAACTCCTTCCTCATCTTGATCACGCTCTCCTTCTTGATCTCCCCCTAACTCTTTGGCCTCCACAGTTCCTCCAAGTCCGCTTGGTCCAGGTTTTTCTGTTCCGCTAGCTCCTTCTGCCTCCTCTGCCCTATCTCCCCCTTTTTGGGAAGAAAGAAGCCTTTGCAATTCATCCCTTTGAGCCACCAAAACTGCGATGGACTCATTGAGGCCTTTAATAGCTAGCTCCAATGCAGATGTTGACCCAACATCTTGATCAACATTTGGCCTGAGTAGTTCTGGCATTTGCAGAGGAAGATCGACCAGTCTGTCTGGACCCGAGAGATGACTTGATTGAATCGCATAGGGAAGTCTTTGGGTGACAACATTGTCTCTCCTTGTTGGTTGAAACCTATCTTGAACCAGAACTCCGTAGATTGATAGAGGGATATGGAAGAATTCCTTTCCCTACTTTCTCCGCTTGGTTCGACATATGATTAAGAATAAACTCTCCCCAGTTCAGAGGCAAGTTGTGACCAAGAGCATATAGCAAACGAGCCATGGCCTCAGTCACCCTTGTCTCGTTTAGAGTAGGCAACCAACTACACACTCCAATCTTGAATAGCACAGAGTACAATGATGTCAACAGACTACATGCACAATTCCCCGACCAAACACTCACTCTACCCGCCGTAATGAACCGTACTACCTCATCATTATTAACTTCATACCCCATTTCTACCTCAGGTGTACCCAAAAAGCGATTAATCGCTTGAGATGAAATATCATATAACCTCCCCCTCACAAAAACTTTCCCATACATTCTAGAGTTCACATCAGCCACATTTGAGAAAAGATTAGCGTATACCTCGCAGACGACTGAGTCACAGTACGTCCCTAAATTCCTCACCATTTGCCCGAGATGTCGAGACTCCAGGAATTGCATAACACCATACTTCCTGAAGCTCGCCACATCTACAACCCTCTCCACCCGTATGAGTCTATGACTCAGAGAAGTCCACAGTTCTTCATTGGTTGTGCGGTAGAACTTGCGGTTGGGCAGTGGATCATCAAATGTTGGGCCAACATCTTGTCCAACATTTGTTTGGGCTGTAGAAAGAGGACCCTGGCTGGTGTGAGGTTGAGATGATTCTTCAGTACGCCTTCGCTTGGAAGACCTGGTATCGCTTCCAATTGGTCTCTTTCCAGCTTTCTCGCGTAATCTTTTCTTCAAAGTCTCCAAAATCTCGGCCAAGGTAGACTCGTTGTCTTCTTCTTCCTTGGAACCTTCAGAGGAGGTGAGAGACTCGGGCACAGAGGATGAAGTTTCTCCCCCTAAAGCCTTGAAATCTTCGTCGGAGCTTTCAGAATCTAGGCTATCTACGGAGGTGGAGTCATCACTCTTGTCACTGGACAAGTCTATCGGGGCATCAGCATTTGAAGTTGGATTCAGGGAGCGTCGAATACGGTTGCTTCGACGTTTCTTGATTTCAGCAGCAGGTTTTCGTAGTTTCTTCTGCGGTGCCAGATCTTGAGTTTCTTGATTTTGAGTTAAGGTCGCCTCTTCTTGAATCGTTTTTGGAGTCATCGGCGGAGCGTCATCACATCGATCTTTTCTTTCTTTGAGGGACTGAAATAGAGCTCTGAGCGGTACATCATCGTCATCTTCACTTTTAGTATCAGAGGTTTCTTTTCCAATCTTCGAAGGTGCTGGTTCCTCCATCTGAGATTTTGGAGCTTCAGAGGTCTGGGGAGCCGCCTGTGTGAGTCGAAGAGGTTGAAATGGCCCTGTATAGACAACAATCTCTCTCGAACTTGATGTGACTGCCACTTGAGACTCAATGTTAGACACAAATGTTGGATCAACATTCGATTGAGAAGAAGCGTCCGACATATTTTCAGTATGAAGAATCAAGATCGAAAGAATCAAGATTGACGAGATTTGAAAAACAGAGAGTAATCTTTTGGAAGATCAAAGCTTCGATATGATCAATTAGGGTTTATGAATAGCTAGATTTGATCAAGTTTATTCATGGTATATAAAGGATTTTTGTTCCAACGGTAAAAAGATTTTAGCTCAGTAATTTTCAAAAAATAGCCGTTGGAGACTTACATATGGCCGTTGGTAAAGATTTGATTGTACTTGATCAACGATTGATTACATATAACCCTAAAAACTCATAAATCGAAAGTGCAAAAACGTAGGAGCCTCTCAAATTATGGTTCATAAAAAGAAAATACCAAGTCAAAAATCAAAATAGGATCAAGAAATACTTACCGATTAGGCGACAATGAGGATCACTTGAGACACGTGTAACGAGCTGTTCTTCAAGGAATTCTAATGCAATTCTGAGAGATATCTAAACCAGACATAGGACTCTACCAAATTCAGACCAAATAAGATGTGCAAAAATATTAAAAGCACAAAAATAGAGCATGATTAAACTGACAGTCACACATGTTGACCTAACATTTGACTCAACATTCTAACTCCATAGTCCTAGACTTTTCTGCTCGACCCTCTCAAACTTGTTCTCTTTCATTTTCTGCTCATTCTCCCTTTTTTTTTATTGATTTTGCACTGCCCTTATACCCCAAGCATCAATGTTTAGCTTTTTGTCGCATAGAGTACATCATCACAGCGAATGCCGTGTACCTACGGAAACTTTTTATCAAATACCTATATCTTGCTAAGGGCTTATGAGCAGGCTTATATGCGTAAAGGATTGGCTTTTTGTCACAAAGAGTACATCGTCACCGCGAATGCCGTGTACCTAGGGAACTTATTACCAAGATCCAAAAAATATTTATGAGCAGGCATATTCGTAAGCAATTGAGTCATTTCAGAAAACAGTCAAGTAGGATCGAGTCATTTCACCGGAAAACAGAGCAGAAAGCTAAATCAAATATCAGAACAGTAACTATCAAATTTGACATATGCTATGTTGATCCAAATGTTGGACCAACATTCAGACTGGCATGTGCAAACCTATGGATTTCTTCAGGTCCGAAAACCTTTCAGAATCCAATGCTTTCGTGAATATGTCTGCTAACTGATGCTTCGTGTCAATATGCTCAATGTGAATTAACTCTTTCTCTACTATATCTCTCAGAAAATGATGTCTTATATCTATATGCTTCGTACGTGAATGCTGAATAGGGTTCTTAGATATGTTGATGGCACTAAGGTTATCACAATACATGAGGACTGACTTGCACTCTAACCCATAGTCACATAACATGCTATTTAACCACATCAATTGCGTACAGCAATTACCCGCCGCAACATACTCAGACTCAGCAGTAGATAAAGACACACAATTTTGCTTCTTACTATGCCACGCTACTAAATTGTTACCTAAGAAGAAACAGCCGCCACTTGTGCTCTTACGATCATCCTCGTCACCTGCCCAATCAGCATCGCTGTAGCCTACAAGATTCATATTAGTATCTTTCGAGAACCATAATCCTAGGCCACACGTTCCACTCACATAACGAAGAATACGTTTAACGGCATTTAGATGGGAAACCTTAGGCTCAGATTGATATCTAGCACACACACATACGCTATACATTATGTCAGGTCTACTCGCGGAAAGGTACAACAAACTGCCTATCATAGATCGATACAATGTTGGGTCAACATTTTGTCCAACATTGTCTTTACTTACCTTTTGCGTAGATCCCATATGAGTTTTCATTACCTTAGCCGTGTCCAACCCGAACTTCTTGACTGTGTTCTTCGCATACTTCTCCTGAAACATAAAAATGCTTTCGCTGCTTTGCTTAATCTGTAAGCCTAGGAAAAAAGTTAGTTCCCCAATCATGCTCATTTCAAAAGTAGAGTTCATGGCATGTACAAACTGATCTAGCATTGATTGTGAGCTTGAACCATAAACAATATCATCAACATAAACTTGGGCTATCAAAATATCAGTACCGACCCTTTTTACAAAAAGAGTGCGGTCTGCCTCACCTCGTACGAACCCAAATTCAAGTAAAAATGTAGCTAACCTACCATACCAAGCTCGAGGTGCTTGCTTCAATCCATAGAGAGCTTTCTGCAACTTATAAACATGGTTAGGAAAATGTGGATTCTCAAATCCCTTAGGTTGTTCGACATATATTTCTTTATCAATGTACCCATTTAAGAATGCCCCTTAACATCCATTTGGTGTAATGTAATGTTAAGCCAACATGCAATCGCTAGCAACAACCTAATAGATTCTAACCTAGCCACAGGAGCAAAGTCTCATCAAAATCTATGCCCTCGACTTGTGTATAACCCTGAGCTACTAAACGTGCTTTGTTCCTAACAACTTTACCAAGTTCATCTGATTTGTTCTTAAAGATCCATTTCGTGCCTATGACATTAATGTCTTTCGGCCGTGGTACTAAAGTCCAAACTTGGTTTTTCTCAAACTGCAAGAGTTCCTCTTGCATTGCATTTATCCAGAAATTATCCTTGAGAGCTTCAAGGGCATTCTTAGGTTCTATCTCAGAAACAAAACAAATAAAACGTACCTCAGCGTATACCGAACTCAAGCATACGTTCCTTACCATAGACTTGTAATCCTTTCGAGGTTTGTCTCTGGTTTTCCTTTCTTCGTTCACATTTCCAATAATAAGGTCTGTGGGATGATCCTTTTGAATCTTAGCTGGAGGGTCTCTACGGATTTCACTGGGTCCAGCCTCAGTGTTTTGTTCTGGCACAGATGTTGGGTCAGATGTTGGCTCAACATTGTCCACAACATTCTCCTCTGCTTCATCAACAGCTTGTATAACGTCTGAAATATCAACTTGTGGAGACATTTTGCTAAGATCAGTAGCATCATCAAACACAATATTCACAGACTCCTGGACTGATTTCAAGCGCAAGTTATAGACTCGATAAGCGCGACTATTAGACGAGTACCCAAGGAAAATACACTTATCACTTTTCGAATCAAACTTGCTCAAGTACTCACGATCATTCAACATGTAACAGTAGCACCCAAAAACATGAAAATACTTAACCGTAGGCTTTCTCCCATTCAACAGCTCATAAGATGTTTTCTTAGTACCATGTCTAAAGAACACACGATTCGAAATATGGCATGCGGTATGCAATGCTTCAGCCCAAAAGCGCTTAGAAATATTCCTAGAATGTAACATTACACGAGCCATTTCTTGTAAGGTCCTATTCTTCCTTTCGGCCACCCCATTTTGTTGGGGCGTCTTAGGAGATGAAAATTCATGGATGATACCTTTCTTATCACAAAATTCATTAAAATATTGATTCTCAAATTCTCTACCATGATCAGACCTAATACGAAAGATAGTAGCACTGAAATTATTCTTCACAATAGCACAAAAAATTTTGAAGTGATCAAATGATTCAGATTTTTCGCGAAGAAAAAATATCCATGCATATCTAGAGTAATCATCAACGAGCACATATGCATATTTCTTACCACCAATACTGTCTACTTCCATTGGACCCATCAAATCCATGTGCATAAGTTGAAAACAGTGAGCAGTTTTAAAATGTTGGGCAGAATGTTGGTCAACATTATGACTAACATGCACTTGCTTACCCCTAAGACATGACTCACATACAACCTTACCAAATTCCTTCAATTTTGGAATGCCTCTGATTGCATCGTGATTGATAAGTTGTTCCAAAGTTCTGTAGTTGACATGGCCCAATTTGAAATGCCAAAGTACCGCATCGTCCTGGGCTTTTGAGAGTTGGCACACGTCCTTCACACCAGATTTGTCTTCGACTAAATAACAGTTGTCGCTCGATCTTTTACCTGCCATTACTCGAACAGAATGGCTGTTAAAAACTTCACAACATTCCTTATTAAATCTTACCTCAAGGTTATCGTCGCAAAGCTGACTTATACTGATCAGATTAGCCACGAGACCGTCAACATGAAGAACATTGCTAAGCTTTGGAAAATCGGGCACGTTCAATCTGCCTCGACCTAGAATTCGTCCTTTAGCACCTCCTCCGAACGTCACAGATCCATTCTTTAAAGTCACGTAATCACATAGATATTCTTTGGTACCTGTCATATGTCGGGAACACCCGCTATCGAAGTACCAAGCACCTGTCACGTTAGCTCGCAAAGAGGTATAAACTACATGGCATTTATGAACAGATTTCTTCACCCAAACTTTCTTAATAGACACAACAGCTTTTGTTTCATCAGAACTTGAAGAAGCGCCAGCTGAACTCACTCCAAACACTCCTTTCAACACTGATTTCTCAATGTTGAGCGAAATGTTGGATGACATTTCAGCCAACATTGATTTCTTTGCAGAAATCTCCCTCTTCAATTTCCAGCAGTATGGCTTAATATGACCTGGCTGCATGCAATAAGTACATTGATATGGTTTATCCTTAGACTTATGGACAGAAATCTTTGTACTCTTCTTAAGCACCAAAGTTTTACTACTTTCATTGTCTCCACGCTCGGCACCTTCCTTAACAAAGACAATCTTAGGTCTATCATGAATAACAAAATCAGTTGTGGGCTGAGATTTAAATCCTAAACCCTGCTTATCAAAAATACCTAAAGATAATACCTCATCAAGTGTAGCTTTACCCTTGTTCATTTTTGAGAACGTTTTGTCCGCATCGTCAACTCGTTTCTGAAGCTTGTCGATTTCTTTATCTTTTCGAGTCAGTACTGCTTCCAATTTGTTCATCCCTTCAAGTAGGCTTTCGATCACCTTTTCACTCTTCTCATTCACCTCGGACTGCACTTTCATGATAGCTTTGAGTTCCAAGTTTTTCGCCTTTTCTTTTTCATATTTTGCCGACAGTAGATTGAAGGCATCATTTGTCTGAATTTCTTCAGTTTCTAATTCTGCATCATCAGAACTTAAATACCCATCAAAACAGTTTGAGTCATCATAATAAAAATAATTTGTTTTTCAGATGTTGAGTCAAATGTTGGCTCAACATTAGTTACACAGTGAAGCCTATTTGATGATCTTTATCTTCTTCGTTGTCCGAAAAAGACTGAATGGTTACTGAAGATTGCTTGGACTCCTTTGGGCATGGTTCCTCATCTTCATCATCGGAGAGATCAATCCAAGCGCTTTCCCATGCTTGCGAAGTGTGTTGGCACATTCGTTGGCGAAATGACCCCATCCTTGACATTCATAGCATCTCACAGATTCATAGTTGATGTTCTTCTTCTTTCCATCAGGTTTGCGTTTGGTGAATGGAGGAGCAGAAGAAGGTTCAGCTTTGACATTCTGGCCTTTTCTGAATGTTGGGCCAACATTTTGCTCAACATTCGTCTTCTTGATAAACTTCGCAAATTTCTTCACGAACATAGCCATATCGTCCTCATTGTCAGGATCAACCTCATCTGAAACCTTGGATGGCTGACTGACTAGAGCAATGCTTTTGCCGCGAGATGCCCTCTTTTGTACTTCGAGATTGGTCTCGTAGTTCTTCATAATGTTCATCAAGGTGTTGATTTCCATCGTGCCAAGATTATGTGCCTCCTCGACGGCCGCTACCTTCACATTAAACTTTTCAGTTAGCGTACGTAAAGCTTTAGAAACTAGTACCTTGTTAGCGATTGGATCTCCGAGACTAGCACATTCGCTCGAAATTGTCAATAGCTTGCCGAAGTATGTGGTAATGTCCTCGTCTTCCTTCATTCTGAGGTTTTCAAACTGATTTAGGAGGTATCGTAGTTTGGTTTCCCTCACACTCGCATCGCCTTCGCAATACCTCTGTAGAAGATCCCACGCATTCTTTGTCGTTGTGCAATTCTGAATGATCTTGAACATGAAGATATCCACGGATGAGAAGATGGCGTTGAGTGCTTTGTCGTTGAACTCTGCTTCGTTTCGTTCCTGTATCGTCCATTCCTCCACTGGTTTGTCGAAAATTTCTCCATCAGCGTCTGGAGGAGATCGAGGTGGAGAGTATCCATGGAGAACGGCCTCCCACGCTCGTACATCTATGGATTTGATGCATTGGCGAACACGAACCTTCCAGTAAGCATAGTTGGAGCCGTCTAACACAGGGACTTTGCCATGTAATTTGAACTCGTAACATCCATTGTAGATGAATCTTTGCGCTTAGTAACGTCAAGCGTAGGCTCTGATACCACTTTGAAGTCGGCCCCGCTTGAAATGGATGTAAAAAATTTAAACCAGTAACTAAATGTTGGGTGAGATGTTGGGTCAACACTCAGTCCAACATTTAAACGCACAGCGGAATAAATAAATTTTAGTGATGTAAACTTAAAGACACGAGACGAGGATTTTTCTAGGCAGCAAGTTCAAATAAACTTGCTGCGTGCCTCAAGGCGAAATTCCAGTAACAGCAATGGATGGCAAAATCAACTACCCGAAGATAGTCTAAACTACGGATCTAAACAATCCTGAAAACTACAAAGACTCTCGTGTAAAGTAAGCTCACAGATCTTTCAATAGCACATCATCACGAAAATCACAAATAAGCTCTCTCTCTATGGAAGCGTTCTCTTTCTCTCTAAAAGCCGTAACTTGAACGATCATGGGAAGTCTCTTTATATAGGTCTTCGACTCTAACAACTTCCCAAAAGACTCGGTCACCTTCCTTGAATATCTCCACGAACTTGGTCTTTATCTCGTGCTCAAATCTTCCTATCTTTTCGTGAGTATCCTCTCCCAAAATAGATTTGATCACCTTCCTTGAATATCTCCATGAATATCGGCTCAAATCCATTTCCGATTTAGCTCCATCTTATCCACACGTATTTAACTCATTCCTGCTCCTGCAAAATACTAAAAATAGCATAGTCACAGTTTAAACACGTTTTGGGTATGAAAGATAAAATTGAGGAAGGTAACATTGTCTGTCAACAAACGTTGACCAGAATGTTGACCCAACATTGCTAATGTTGAATACTCAACATCAACAGATGCCAATAATTTTGATAATCATCATCAAACTGAGAGGGGCTTCTGTTCCTTACATTCCAGAAATAGTGTACTTGTAACCTGTCTCCAGCTTCCGTCAGAGCCTTCTTTTGATTCGGGAAAGAACGTTAAATTTTATAAATAGCTAGCTTCCTCTTTAAAGCTCATACATCTGTCTAGTAAAATGCCCGCTCAGCACACCACAAGTTTTGTTGACACTGTCTTTGATTTTCTCCAAAAGAAATGTAGCAAAAAAAGCCAGAGTTGTTAACTACTACTGTTTCAGGGAGGACAAGAGAGGTTAGTATTGAGGTTGCCACCGTATGCTTGCATGTGTGTAAGGATGAGGAAGATGGAAGAGAAGAGGAGATTGCAAGAGCAATCCATAATTTTTCACCCTCAACATGCATAAAAGGACTATGGATTGCGGTTTTTTTGCTTAGACTTTCGCAAACTCATTTACTCACAAACAGGCTAGACCTTTATATATAAATAGTGATTTATCTCTCGAACTATATGGCTCAACGTCAAATAAGAAGAAGCATTGTCATCAAATTCAGTCAAAGGAGTAGATTTACTTAACAAACACATTCAATAATGCTCATGAAAGGCGGCATATATCCCGACACATGCATATCACCGAGGATAGAGTTCAGTGATTGAGGCCTCATTCCTGGAACTGACCACCGTCTTGTCTGTAGAAGAAGTATGGAACACCTTCCTATCATCAAACTCCGATCTTGCATCACGCGTCTCCGTTCCACTGCCTTGCATGAAAAAAGCTGGCTCCGAAGGAAAAGCCAAGGTTAAGGATAAGCTGCTAAGCATCAAAACAACAGAAGCCATCGTCGGCCTATCAGCAACGTTTTCTTGAACGCAGAGCAAACCGATGTGAATGCATCTCAACATCTCCCTCATCGAACCGGAAGCCGACTTCAAGATTGGATCGATTATATCCGATGCAGTTCCTTCTTGCCAACTTTTCCATGCCTTGTCATATCATGCAAAACAATTATCACCATTCACTATTATTTTTGTCAAAAATAATAGTGAATTTTTTTTAAGTCCTTACAGAGCTCAGGAGATCTTGTATGCCGCCGTCGTTGCTTCGGAAGCAGTTGTTTTTCTGACCACTGACGATCTCTAGGAGTAATACTCCGAAGCTGAAGACGTCCGACTTAATGGAAAACTGCCCGTGCATTGCGTATTCCGGAGCCATATACCCACTGCACATGCACTTTGGTTGTAACAAGTAGATTTGATTGTGTTATATATTAAGTTATTAAGTCATGATGTCATGTTCTGTTACTTACTAGGTACCAACTATTCTGCTTGTGCTTCCCTGAGTTTGATCGTCGTGGACAAATAACCTCGCCATACCGAAATCAGCAATCTTAGGGATCATCTCGGTATCTAAAAGGACATTACTGGGTTTGAGATCACGGTGAATGATTCTGAGCCGAGAATCTTCGTGCAAATACAGCAATCCTCGAGCAGTTCCTCCTATGATCTTGCTTCGTCTGTCCCAATCCAGCTGCTTTCGTTTCTCCGAGTCTTGACATTGCACAATCAAAGATAAATCAATTATTATATGTGGAAGAAAGAAAAACTGAACTAAGGATCAATATTATGACCGTACCGAAAATGAATTGGTCGAGGCTTGCGTTCTGAACATATTCGTAAACCAGAAGCTTCTCTTCTCCTTCGAGAGAGAAACCCAACAGTCGAACGAGGTTTCTGTGCTGAAGCCGTGCTAGCAATAAGACTTCATTCTTGAACTCTTCATCGCCTTGTCCCGAATTCTTGGACAGCCTCTTCACTGCAACTTCTTGCCCATTTTGAAGTTTTCCCTGGTGAATTCCATTTGTTATTGCACATCAGCAGCTTCTACCGTCTCAAGTTGGAAAACCATACACTAACCCGTTTCAGTTATACCTTGTAAACAGCACCAAAACCGCCTTGCCCAAGCTTATTTTCATCAGAGAAATCATTCGTTGCGGATCTTATCTTTCCGAAATCGTATTGCAGGGATTCGACGGTACTGATTTCATCGCCATCTGATCCCAAAAGAATATGTGTATTAATTCTGAAATACAATAGATAGCACAACCAATAATATATATATATATATATATATATATAATTACTCACTCTCAATATTCTCTCGTTGCTGCTTCTTTGTTCTCTTGTTGAAGATGAACCAACCAGTGACCAACAGTATTATCGACCCAATAATGGAAACAACTATGATTACGATCGTTCGAGTCTTGTTTCCTTCAAAAAGACAAAGAAAACAAACAGTTCTCTCTACGAGAAGCAGCGGTGCTGCAGCAGGTTATATAACACAATAAGTGCTCGATGCTTATAAATAAATACCGGGTGATGGCGGCGGCGAAGGCGGCGGCGACGGCGGTGATGGTGAAGGTGAAGTATTATTAGGACCAGAGGACGCAGGCACGATCAATTCTTGTATCCTCGTGTCGTTATAAAACGGAACATTTTCGTACCTCAGAAAACAACTCTCCATGAGTACTCTACAGCCACGCTTTCCATCACAAGCCACCGGTATGTCGTTAGCCGCACCGTAGAGACAGATTCTACAATCCTCGGCGCTCAAGTCGGGCTTACACTGAACCAGAGCAAAGATTGTCTGAAAATCAGGCCCGGTAACATCTCCAGCGGCCACCTTCACCAAATCTCCACCGTTGGATGCTTTCTCACGAAGATCGTCCAGCAAGCCTCTCAAATCCCGGTTAAACTGAACCGGGTTGGAGGCGTTGTTCACATTCGACACATAGAACTTGTTGCCCATCTCGAGTTTACCGTAGAGGCTATCGTTGGAGTACTTCATCATGCAATCGTCTTGCCAGTTAAACGCCTGCTTCTTATTTGGGCACGAACTTCGAGTTTCGGAAATCGCCGCCTCCGTACAGGTCCTACACGCGCCGAGAGAAATGTCTGCACGGCACATCACGAACGCGTGGGCCCTGTCTGGATTTTGGCCGAAGGAAGTGTAGTAGAAACCGGTGTCGTTGACGTTTGCGGGAAGAGAGGAGAGGCTTGTGTTGAGGTTGGTGCTGTATGTGCTTCTCTGGGTGTAGTTTCCTCCGCTGTTGATGCATATGTACGAGGATGTAACGGAGGTTATAGAATGTGTAATTAGAATGACGAAGATCGAGGGGAGAAAGAGTTTGCAGAAGCAATCCATAATTTATTTTCCAATAATATTGTTGCTGATGATGAACTTTGGGAGAATGGAAAAGGAGGTTATGTAAGGGTACGCTATTGAATTTTTTTTACATCATGTGCGTTTCTGTTGCTTGATATGAGAAGACGCTTCTGTTCAATAAGCTTTGTTTTCTGGTCCATGAGTGTGCATTTGCTGCTTGTATACAATTCTTTGTGTTGACTCATAGAAGACTTCGGATTCTTCAGAGACTGTCAAGTAATTGGGATTTTCCTGCGACAGTCGTTCATCAAAGTCAAGATATATACTATGAATATTATATGGAGGAGAAACACTACGTACGCAGAATTTATTGGGATTGAGACAAGACTCCATAAAGACAACGATAGCAGTTGCCCATGTTGACCGTGTCAACGTAGACGGGTGATGACGCGTTCTGTTAGATATTTCTATTTTCTATATTAGTTAGATTATTGGGTAATATTAACTCATGCTTATGTAAATTGCTGTCAAAGATCTGCCATTTTTCAAACATCTACATTTGATTTGCGTAATTTATTTACGTATTTATTGAAATGTTTGATTAT
The DNA here is from genome assembly GCA_004919715.1 of Linderniella brevidens. Taxonomy (NCBI): domain Eukaryota; kingdom Viridiplantae; phylum Streptophyta; class Magnoliopsida; order Lamiales; family Linderniaceae; genus Linderniella; species Linderniella brevidens. The sequence continues at coordinate 12,038,857 of SWDC01000150.1, read as the reverse complement.
ATATGCTTAAGATCATGTGAATTGTAAAAGCCGTCAACGAAAAAATCTCTAAAAAAAAGAAAGTCGTATTTTCTCCTCTCCGTCGGTGGCCATTACTATCACCATGGTCGCCATCGTGTCGGATTGGAGCATTCATCATCTGTTTTCTTTTTTTTTTCTCAAATTCTATGTGTTTGATTACATTTTGTTCTCTCGTATGAATGTTGATTTTTCTCTCGTATGAAAGTTTTCCGTCTCTCATATGATATTTATCTTTTCTCGTATGAAAATTTTTCTTCTCTTATATGAGAGTTATCTTCTCGTATGAAAGTCAATGACAAAGTTATCCAAGTAGAGGAGAAAATTCAATTCATGAGATCCAACAAGAGCATTCGTTAGTCCAAATGGCATGACGCTAAACACGTAATTAAGATTTAGGGATATAAGTCTCCCTAGTCTTGAGTTGATGATAATCAGATCGCAAATTAATTTTAGAGAAACCGTTGCTCCTTGTAGTTGATCGAACAAGTCATCAATCCTAGGAAGATGATATTTATTTTTGATAGTTACATTGTTCAATCTTCGATACACAGACGAAGCGATCCATCGTTTTTTCTTGACGAAAAGAATAGGAGCACCCCGCAGAGATTTGCTAGGTGGGGTGAATCCCTTATCTAATAGACTCCTAATTGCATTTTGAGTTCTTTAAGCTTAGCTGTAGACATCCGATATGGAGGTATCGATATAGGAGTAGCCTTCAGAAGCGTATCAATGGCAAAATCAACTTCTCGAGTAAGTAGTTGTCTCGGTAAATCTTCGCGAAACACATCATAGCAGTCTTTCACAATAGAAATATCATTTATTGATGTTGTAGAATGAGAAGAGTCAATGATTGAAGCTAAGAATGCCTTACACCCTTTATGGATTAGTTTATGAGCCGAAAGCATTGACACAATAGAGAATGTTGAGAATGTTGCACATTGTCGTTCATCTTCGAAAACTAATTCCGGAAATTCACGTCAGTGAAAAGTAATAAGTTTATATCGACAATTAAGAACTGAATAATGATAAGATAGTCAATTCATGCCAAGAATGACATCTAGATCGATCAAGAGTAAAGGGATTAAATCAGCTTCGAGAGTAGAATTTTTTATCAATATGGGACAACCTTTAAACACCACGTCTCAAGCAATATGTTCCCCAAGCGGGGTATGAACCACAGTCGCAGGTGATAACGAAGAAGCATAATAAGGTAGACTTGTAGTGAGATTCTCCCGAATATAAGATTGATTTGAACTGGTCAACAATAGCATAGCTCTGTCGGTCTCCAATAGATACTTGGCCTAAAGAAGTAATATGTATTGAGAGCAAGATGTGAAATTATAGAGGGAACGATAATAAAGATCCTATCGAACTCGATGGAGTGATGTTAATGAACATAAGGACAAGGATAGAGTTCGACATATAGTAAATGGTGGAATATTATTAGTCAAGTTACCGTTTGTAACTGTCACAACCTTCAGATCTGAATGAGCTTCTTCTTGAATCATATGATGCACCCGAGTTTGGCTCCTATCGTGCATTGATGGACGTGAGGTTTGGCCACCTATATTCCCTCTTATTCCCGGTCGATTACCCTTGGATGTAGAAGGTGTCGGGGATGAAACGCCAACCACGATGATAAGTAAAATGTTGCCAACTAGTTCTGACAAAATGGGGACAAGCATATATGTCCCGGTTGCCGAATTTGGAAGCACACATGTGGGGCGTTACAAGGTCCGATATGGTATTATAACCAATTTCGACATCTATTAGCCCCACTAACATATCCCGATGCTACACGCACACCTCACTTTGGCTGGTCACGAGATTGGGACGAACTTGTTGCCACCGACGTAGGAATAGTTAGCGAAGATCCTAAACTTTTACTCATTTTCGATGCAGTTCCTGAGAGTATTCTCCCTTCCCTTTTCTTTTGAGATTGTTCGGCTAGCTTATGTCTTGTTTGGATTAAGCCTTTAACTCTCAAAGCTTCCTCCACGAGTTCATCAAGACTTTCATCCCCAAACTTCAATCGATCACAAATATTTATCTTGAGGCCGTCTTCAAACCTTTTGCACAAGTCCCTCATCGTAAAAGATTTCAGAACAAACTCGGGTAAATCTAAGAATTGCTCTCGTACACAACGACCGTCCTGCTGCCCTGATAAACGGTGAAGAACTCTTTCCTTTCCCGATCTCTACTATATTGAGAAAAGTATCGATCTTTGAACTTCCTGTGAAAGATGGGCCATGTAATAGCCTCAACAGATGTCTCTTTAAGATCTGCCACTATCGTCGCACATCCTTTCCCAAAAGCTTCGTCGCTATAACCACACAATGACTGTCGTCGATCATCAAGGTGTCGAAAGTCTCTATAATTTCTTTGAGTCAAGCACCTGCATCAGTACCATCTCTCACACCTTTAAATGTCGGAATTCCCATATCAATGACATATTTCATCATATGAAGAATATAACGCACACCCATAGAATTAGAACCTGCAGATGACATATATGGAATTTATTGAGCGTCTGATCAAGGAATGAACGGCATAGCAGAACTTTGAGGTAAAGTAAAATCGAAGGCCCCGTCGCAGGTGGTTGCACTTAGAGCTGAAAGTTTGGGCCTGAGCCCATGGCCCGGCCCGGCCCGACTCAACCAAAATAAATCCGGGTTTGGGCCGTATTTTTGGCAGCCCAAAATGTCAGCGGGCCGGAGGCCCGCGGGACAGAAGGCCTGATGGGCCACGGGCCAATTAGGCCCGATTTTTAGTCTTTATATTCTTTTATTTTTTACGATAATATTTCATAAAATTCAATTTTTATAAAGGAAAAAATATATTTTGCATGACTACGGATATGTTTTTTTCAAAATTATGTATATATAATATTTTATATGATATTAGGTGGGAATTATAATTTATATGAATAATTAAAATATTTTTAAAAAATAAATCTACAAATTTAAAAAGTTTGGGCCAAATGGGCTAGGGCATGGCTGTCCCGGCCATGGAATAATGGATTAGTGCCTGGATTTTTCCGGCCCATAAGAATTAGGCCCGGCCTGGCCCGTATTTTCTCGGGTAGCCCGCTATTTTCGGGGCTGCGGGCCGGCCCACCCAAACTTTCACCTCTAGTTGCACTCCATCTATACGAATATTATTGTAGTAGATTTGATATTGCTCGGGTGTCATCATCTGCTCAACTCGTACTTGAGCTACTGGTTCCTCGGTAGAAGTCATAGTAACAAGAGTACTGTGAGGGACAGGAGAAGAAAGAGGACTCGGAGGACGACGAGAAGGGCGTCCCCGACCTCGGCCTCGTGTACGAACTGGAGGTGCCATTATGACAATCAAAAGAAAAGAATGAGGTCAATGTCAAGAGTATAATAGGTCATCGAAGGAGAATAAGAACAAAACTGGATCATCTGGCGATACAAAAGAAAGAAAGACAAGAAATGCAACAAGGCCCTGATACCACCAAAACTATCACGCCTCGACCTGCGTTGAAGGCGAGACAATGTTTCTCAATAAACGCAAGGCATTGATATCAACTCAACTCATAAGCCACAAATGAGAGATTTCACAAAAGAAATATATATTTCATATCAAAGGAGGTTTTACACTGTATATAATAGCCTAAACCCTCGACCAATGAAAGAACATACACACAAAATGTCCTCGCGAAGATACATCTGTCGCAAACCGGGGACTTGCTCGCATAGTACAACTTGCTCGCATTTAACTCTATCCTAGCTCCCCCGATTCTCGATTTAGTCGTGGTAAGTCTCTCAAACGCCTAACCCTACTTTTTGACGCGGAAACAAAAATGGCAAGACAAGGTTAATCGAAGGGACAACTGAGTTCGGCTACCCATATTTTCGTAATGTTTATTAATCACAAAGTTTTCAACATTAGGAAGAAAACTCGAACCCGTGGCATTGAACAAGTCTTGGCCTCACCCTCTAAATCAATTAGCCTAAATTAAGTGAAACGGTTATCTCCTAGCGTCCCTTCTTCGGGATCTTAATCGCTCGCTCACTCGCTCGTGAAACCTTCGTCGGGATCCTCCTCAAATTCGCCGCCTTGAACGAGTGTGTGGCTTCGTGCTCGAAGTGTATATGTTTCGTGCTCGAACGTGGATGTGTGTGCATACCTTAAATTTTTGCCAATGGACTCGTTTTACAGGGCTTGGACGAATCTTGGGTCCAAGGGAGATCTCGATAATTTAACAACCACCTTACTCGTATCTTTTCAAAATTCGAATTAAGTTTGTCCTAAACTATCTCTCCCAATTTTGGACTAGCTCTTTGCACAACATTTTCCCAATCTTCCCGAGATCTTCGCACGATCTCTTCAATCCTTAGCACCGATCATAGCGCGTGCGCGCCACTATGCGTGCGTTGTCCCGCCGCGTCGCGTGCACACACCGCTCTGCCGTGCTGCCATGGCTCGGCCAGAGTTGCTCTAGCGCCTCCGCCGTCACCGCTGAGAACCTATGTGCTCGTCCTGACCCTCGTCGGACCTTTGCCCGTCGTCGGCCTGAGCCTCACCTCTCAGGTCGCCCCGCCAAGTGTCTGTCGTGTTGGCAAGCCTTGCGCCCCGCCTCAGCACCCTGCACGCACAAGTGCCGCGCATGTGGGGCTTGGCCTTCGTGTCGTGCGTGTACATCGCCCATGCGTGGCGGCCTTTGCCGCACGCTATTGCATGATCATGCACGCGCGTGTACCTGGTATGCATACATGCGTGCCAACTTCGCAACACCCACGCGCGTTGGCCTTGATGCCTCGCCGATAGTGCACGCCCTTTTAGACAATGTTTGGGGTCATTTTGCTCCAAGTGTTGAACCTCTACAACTCGTGCACCATGGACCATGCATCATTGTTTGGGTATGGCTCGACAAAGAACGAGTCGATGGCGTAGCGCTGAAGGTTATGACAACATCTTCCAATGGATCCTCAGCGTAAAGGAACAATATAGAGTACCATAGAAAATCAACATCAGATCTGATGATCGAGAATGGAAAACCTCCGGTCGAAAGGGATGTCAACCACCTAAAAGAAACATATATAAACGGGGTGGGCAAAGCACTAGCTCAGTGAGATGATATACAGACACACTTTCTCCTAACATAATGCATGTCCTTAATATGATGTCGTAGCAAACCAAATATTTCGACCATTTCATGTACACAATGAAAACATTTTCCAGCACCCGTATGATGGAAATACGACAATAAAAATGAATGATAAGACATATTATAACATGAAGAAGGTGCACGTAATTACCAAATGAAGCGTAGGCGGCCATATCCTCCATCGACTTGAACTCTCCGTTGGGAGTCAGGACGAGTCAATGACTGTACTCTAAACTCAATGCAATGATCAACCGTATCAATTAGAATGTAAAAATAATATCAGACATGTATGAAATGCTTGTCCCACACCGGTGACGTCGGCCAAGTCTCACAATCGACTTTGTTACCTCTCCAACGATCACCCTCCAATAATAATCAATATATGACAAAGGACATGTGAACTCATTGGGCATCACTCACCCGAGTTTGCCAAGCCACGGGCTATTACTCCATGTGCCACTCTCACTCTCTGGCTACTTTCAACTCGGTAGCGAGGCTATGAAACATCAACAACAATCAATATCGCAACCGTACCCCACAACTCAAACAAAAAGCATAGAGCGATATCACGTCATCCGTCAGGTAATCAATCATCATTACGGCTCACAAAATAATATATAAGCCCAAGTGTTTGTCAACCGCAACAAATATGAACATCTTATAGCCGTCAAGGCTCACTATCACATCAACCAACAATATGGCATGAATTCATAAAAATATAATAAAATAATCCATCGGGAGATTCACACATCCCACGACGGGAAGATGTCCCCATACTATCAACTCACAATTTGAAGTTCTAGTTTCTCCAGCGTCCGAGGCCACTCTCTTATCCCTGCTCGATGTTCCTTCGCCTAAAAAAAGATTACAACAACTTAAGTCCGTTAATTCACGAGATATTCATTATATTCGTGTCTTTCCAAATATATAGGAAACGCCTAACTCTGATATTATATATGATAGTCCCGAGAATGTTAAAATATAATTACGAGGCCTTTTAAATATTGTTACAAGGTCATTTGCAGCAGCAACTAAAATTAAGTTCGAAATTCCTTAACAACTTGCGAAACAAATTTTAGTTTCGCATCAATAGATTTACGAATATTGTAAAAAAAATTCGTTAGAACAACAGATCAAGATGATTCTAGTGGCTCTGAAAACCCCAAGAATTTAGATTGAAAATAATTTCAGAAAGATCGTAGCAGTATAAGTAGGTTACTGCGGGTATCCTGCGCGCATGCACGGGTACCATGCTTTTGTGTGCGGGTACGGGTACCATGCTCGCAAGCGCGGTACCATGCTTGCAAGCGCGGGTACCATGCGCGCATGCGCGGGTACCATGCTTTCCTGTGCGGGTACCATGCTTGCAAGCACGGGTACCATGCTTTCCTGTGAGGGTACCATGCGCGCATGCGCGGGTACCATGCTTTCCTGTGCGGGTACCATGCGAGTACTAACTGGTTATTTACTCTTATGATTCCCAGGTTGTGCTGAAGAAGCAATTGTCATCCCGAGACGACGACTTCGAGTTCCGATTGACAATGACCGGGATGTACACGGAGGCAAGCGCGAAGATCAGGAACAATCTAAATGAAAATGAGTGGGAGAGTTACAGGGCGGGGAGTCCATTTGGTAGACTCGTCGAGGCTGCCGCCGATTTCAATTTATCCGCCCAGCTCATTACGTTTTTGACGAGGAGGCAGACTACTCTTCACGAGCGCGAGGAGTTGTGGATGGTCATAAACAACCGACCTCTCCGATTTTCTAAAGCGGAGTATTGCTTGATTACGGGGCTAAGGTTCTCCGACGATATCCCGGAAGTAAACCCCAATGGTGATTTTGCCCAGAGAAACTTCCCGGGAAGATCCACCATCCGTATGTCGTACGTCGAGGATCGGCTGCGAGAGTTGGGAGCCAACGATGACGGAAACGTCAACTTCGATAAGTTGAAGTTGGCGGACATTCTCTTTGCCGCATCTGTGGTGCTGCCTCGACCGTCGAAGAAGGACACGGTTCTTCGGTTCTTCGCCTTCGCCAACTATCCTTGGGGCAGCGCGTTCAAAGAGGCGATACGCTCGCTGAAGATAAACCTCAGGGAGAAGAGGGATTTTGTGCGGGAACGAGCCCGCAACGGGGGCAGCGAACACTGCGGGCTACTGATTAGTGGCTTCGTTCATCCGCTTCAGGTCGTTCATTATTTAAAATCCTTATAAATATATATTTAATTGTGATTATATATTTGCTAATTTGGTTTCTTTGCATTCTAGGTTTTGGCGTACGAGTGCATACCAGGCATTCGGTACGCGTTCGCCTATCGTGGAAACGAGGCGGATGTGGTGACCCCGCGGATATGTCGGTACGTCACCAATGATTGGTCGACGAAGGGTTCTCCGAAGATGGAGACGATCCTCCACGCCGTAAAGGGGTCACCCGTATCGGGGATGCTGAGCCCAACTGTATCGGAGATGAACGAGCTGTATTTCCGATATAGTCGGTTCGAAGCGGAGGAGCGGCATGAAGTCCTCGGCCATATAATGAGTCTCCTCGAGGATGTTGTCGAGCTTAAGTGCGTACGGCATCTGCCGGCCGCGGAGGACGTCGCACCAACGCTGCCTTCGCCAATCATGCCGCAACTATCGCAGCGGTCATTCTACGAGGAAGAGGCGGACCAATTTCGTCCCCCTCACCTCCACGGTACCCGAGCCCTCCTCCACATCAATACTCGGGCCCTTCACACCCACGGTACCCGTCCCCTCCTCCACAGCAGTACTCGGGCCCCAGCTGGGAGCAATTCGATGAGTTCACAAGACGCGTGGACCAAAATTTCGAGACGGTGAAATATCGGTTCGACGACGTTTCTACGAGTATCTCGCAGTTACGGGACTCGTATGACGAACGATGGTCCACGGCTCAAGAGTGGGGCGCGAGTATATTCGGGTTGTAGCAGTCGATGACTGAATTGCAGCACAACTTGCAGCAGGGGTGGTACAGGCCCAACCGAGACTTTCCGACGCACACGTCGCACGGTACGCCCCTATAAATAATTTGCTACAATATCGATAGTTTTCTGACGTTGGAGTTTTATCTTGTTAGATTATGAGGCCGGTGGCTCCAACCAGGCGTTCTATCCATCGGAACCCGAGGCAGCCCGAGAGGTCGAGGTCCCAGTGGAAGCCGAGGCTACGGAGGAAGCCGAGGCCGCGGAGGAATCCGAGGCCACGGTGGAGTCGACGCTGCCTCGGGAGACCAGGCCTTCCAAGTATCAGGTGACCCCATTCACCGACCCAAACCAGAACCGTGTGCGGAACAGCATAAACCCGATTCTGGAACGGCACATGAAGAGAAAGCTGAAGTTATGGGCACGTCAAAAACAGAGTATCGATACGATGGAAGATGGCGGCCGACTCCTTTGCTTGTCCAAATCGTACCGAACCAAGACGTGGTTTCAGCAGTTGTACACGCCTTCGTTTTGGCTCGACGACGCGGTAAGAAAGAGTGATAACTTTAATACGTCTAAATGCATTAATACGTTTTATTAATTAACTTGTTTCCTTTTATTTTATAGCACATTGACGAAAGCATTAGAGGGTTCCTCGAGATGCAGAGGATTCATACCTTCTGCTCTCGTGCCATCTCCTTTATGAGTTTTGCGATGAAGGAGAGCATCGATCGGGACTGCATAGAGGACGGGAAATTTGTGAAGGGAATGCTGAACTTTTTGGTCCACTACGCAGAGGGTCGGGATCAGGACTGGCCGTCCGTGTCATGGCAAACATCGGACTATATCGTGGTGCCGGTGCAGACCATTGCCCATTGGGTTCTTGCAGTCCTCGACAGGAAGAACAAGACGATACGAGTATTCGACTCGGATCCGTCTTGCGATGTCGACATGCGCAACATGCACGCAGCCCTCGCCGGTCTCAAAGTAGCTGTCCCGATCTTGCTCAAAAAGCTTGGTCTGATTGCAAACGCGTTTAGGAAGTGGAAGGTCGAGCGGATCCCCAACTTCAAGAAGCAAGAAAATTCGTAAGTGTATCATATTTCGATATTAAGTTGGATTTTAGTACATCATATCTCATTATTAAATATTTGGTTGTTTTCAGCGGCGATTGTGGGGTTCACGTGTTGCGGGCTGCATTTTCTATGCTATTCCGGGGCGATAACGTCGCGGAGCTTACCGGCGGCAAGTGACCCAATTTCGTGAATTTCTATGTATTTCCATTCGCATGAACGATTGGGCTGCTTGATATCAATAATTTCTATGTATTTCAATAATTTTGTAAATCTGGATAAATTTTATGTCATAATGGAATTTCGAGTTGTATATTCGGGAAGTTGTGTTATGTTAGAAGTTGGATTTCGAGTTGCATAGGCACGGTACCCACACACAAGGCACGATACCCGCACACAGGCGCACGGTACCCGCACACTACCGCACGGTACCCGCACACAAGCGCACGGTACCCACACACAAGGCACGATACACGCACACTACCGCACGGTACCCGCACACAAGCGCACGGTACCCGCACACATGGCGCCGTTATTTTGAAAAGATAAATTGGTAATTTATGATTATCAGAATAATGGTTAATGATTATCTCGATCATGATAAAATTATATTATGATTTAACGTACAGACAAGACGTAAAGCGCTGACTTGATTGATATAACATATTTAATATTGAAAAAAAAAAATTTACCCTCGTACAAATCAAACTCATAAGATTTACCCCCTCCTACCGAATTCTCCGACGGATGGCATTCTATTTTTTGTGCTCTTCCGCGTTTTGGGTCAACGAGTGGTGGTAACATATTCACAATTCCTTCAACGCGCTTAGTGACATGCCATATGGTACCCTCGTACGCTAATTTTCATGTCTCCAAGCTGTAATACGCATGGACTAGCGAATATACCCCTACATTAGCCTGTCCACAAGCCGCAATGGCGTGCGCACATGGGATACGATCGATATCAAACATCTTACAACTACATGACTTCGTCTCGATATCGACCACCTAGTTGACTCCATGCCCGTATACATTATACCGTTGAATGCCAATTTCCGAGACGTGTAGATTTTGAGAATTTATGTAGTGAGACCGTAGGATTGACTCGACCTTCGGCGTAAATGACGTGACATTGGCTGTCATCGAAGCTTCGCAAGTTCTTCGATGCTTACTAAACCAACTAGTCGTCAAACGTTGTATCGAATCCAACAATCCTATGAGTGGAAGCTCTCTAGCCGCACGTAGAGCAGTATTTATCGATTCCGAGCCGTTTGTGGTCATGATGTTGTACCTCGTTCTCGGGCAATACGATCTTGTCCATTTTGCCTTTGTACCCTCATCAAGATACGTATGCACGTTTTCGTACCGTTCCTTTAGCGTATCCAACAATCGATCGCAATCGCTCGTCTTGTAGGCGTACGCAATATTAAGGAATAACACACACGCACCTTTCTCCTTCATACGGATCTTTATATTTTGTTGAATATGCCATGCACAGAACCCGTGAAACGCATTTGGGAAAACTGCCGGGACGGCTGTCTTTATCCCGCCATGTCTGTCAGAAATTATGACGAGGTCATTTGAATCGGCCACGATCCGTTTTAATCTCGTTAAGAACCATGACCAAGATTCGGTAGATTCGGTGCTCGCAATACCCCATGCGATAGGATATTGGTGGTAATCGCCGTCTTGCGCCGTAGCAACAAGCATCACCCCTTTATATTTTACCTTCAAAAAGGTGGCGTCGATAGAAATTACCTTACGCATGAAAGCAAATCTCGCTATGCATGCACTGTATGCCAAAAACAGATATTTAAATCTGTTTTCCTTGTCCATCTCCCAATCCGTGACACTTCCGGCGTTCATTTGCTTCACAGCCTCCAAGTACGCCGGGATCAACGCGTAACAATCGTCCCCGTTACCGACCAACTCCTCCGTAGCGATATTCTTCCCCTTCCAAGCCTTGTAATAAGAAACATTCACCCCCCTGCTTTGCATCATAGACATGATAGCCTTTGGCACGGGAATGTTTTTAGGCCCGCTAAAATTGTCAAGAAGCATCCTAGACACAACCGATGAAGTTCCTTGACGATGACTTCGACGTCGATGAGACACGCCGCATGTGTGTGTGCCGCAATATGTCCGTATCGAGAAAAAAGGGGAATCTCTATCTTTTGCAGCTCGAAAGTGCCACGAACATTGCTCCATCGCACATCTTACTACATACAAAGTCTTGTTCGACTTTACTAATTTGCACTCGAACGACGCAGCCTAGGCGATTTTAGATATTTCCTCGATAACTTCAGCCTTGTCACGATACTGCTGCCCAACGTGCAGGCTTGAACCGTCTGGAAATGCAAAAGTACCATCAGCAGCCTCTTCTACCGGGTTACGATCTACATCGTCATCTTCATCGTCATTGTGATCACGTGCTACAAATTCCTCCTCCGACTCGCCAGTGTTTTCAATTAGCTCATCTTCATTTTCATTCGAATGCCAACCCGAGTAATCCCTACCCCCAGATGGTCCAGCGATATCTTCAAGACCCTCATCTTCATTTTGGTTAGAAGGGCTGCAACCGTACCCCTCAAACGGTTCGATTTGCGCCTTTTCATCGCAATCGGCTATGAGCCCGATATTATTACTAGAAGAACCAGCAAATGCGTCCGACGGAGCCACAAGCGCACATTCCACCACCTCGACATGAATCACGGGTCTCGATTGAGGGCCACCAAAACCCAAGTACGCACGTAGAGCATAGTCGTTATCGATGTATATGGGCCTCGGATAACTATAGGGTACATTTGGCATATAGCTTAGTGTTGCCTCGCATTGTCGTTGCGAAACGCTAACACGGATACAATTTGCTCCTTTACGTCTTGTAACGTGCATGCGTCCTCATCCACCAAAATTGAATGCCAGCTACAATTTGACGCAGGAGACCAAGTCGAGGTATTGTCCTCGCCGATTAACCACCGACCATCGAATTGAAATACAATGTTGGTAATTGTCATTTTGAGCACCTGCAATATTATGCAATGTTATTGTTTAGAAAACGATTCTCGTCATATATCGTGCTTATGTATGATCTTCAGCGCATGGATCCCGAACATGGGATCACAGTACCCGCACACAACGCAGGGGACCCGCGCATAAACGCAGGGGTCCATGCGCATGGTACCCGCACCTATATCTCACGATACCCGCACCTATATCGCATGGTACCCGCACGCAGGGGTCCCATGCACAAAAACTATACCTCAGAATATGTATTTTCAGGTCCGATTTCTCGTAATAACCACTGAAATATCGCTACTCTGGCTAGTACACGTGATCTAATAAATAACCCATACATTTTAGGGGGTAATGGACTGGAAATTCACCATTTTCGACGTTAAAATTGCAGTTTTCATGTAACGAATGCTTACTGGTAAATATGCTGAAATGCTTGCTGTTTTCTTGTTTTGAGAAGTTGTTTTCCGGCACTAAAGCGAACAGCTCGCGTCGCTTTAGGTTTGTGAGAGAGGTGTGTGTGGTTACCCTTTGTTCTTTAAAATGGAGAAGTAATGCATTCATATCGATTGTAAGGTTATGGTTAAAGAGGGAGATGGACCCATGTTCTGTTCAGTCGTTTATTGCATCTGTACGGCGGCCATATTTTCGTTTTTTTTTATTTTAATGAGTTAAGTATGAGAATTAGTTAAATGGTTAACGTTTAAACAAAGTGAGGGCTATTGACAAAAAAAAATCGTCAACGAGGCCATTTTTTTAAAATTGATCCAGTTAAAGGCCATTTTTTTAAAAGACCCCCGTTTTCCCCTCTCTCTCTCTCTCTTGTTGGCTCATTAGTGAAGAAATAATGATAAGGATGAAGTAAGCTCTTAATTATAAATAGTTTATATGGACTTGGGTTGTGTTATGTAAATGCGCTGAAAATTTTATTTTCTTTTGGGGCGATTCTGAAATTGATATATGTGTTATAGTTACAGATGCCCGACTTTGTAAAAAATTGACATCATATCAACACAACTCCAGGATACACTTTGGAGGACATTAATGTAATGTATTGATTCTTATTTCTTATCTTCATTATTCGATATATGTTACAAATCTTTGTTTAAATTACACATATATACTTGGAGCGTTAATGGAAATTACTTGCTACTCCTGCCATCAAGGGAATGGTTCCCAAGAAGCCCGAAAAGCTAGAAATAATTGGACGAACAAATTTAACCAATGAAAAAAGCTAAAGGCCAAGTTTTATTGATCAATACGAACACATTGATCAATAGAGATTGACGACATGGAGAGACTACCGGACTCGTACCAAGTATGTTGTAAATTTTAGTTCTCATATAGTTTTTGCTAATTATTGAAGTTTAAGGTATAAATATTGCACGAACGTAGTGACATGGCTAAACAAAGTCAGGTTCACAACATTTTCCACGCCACCTCGGCACAACGGGGTATAGAGACATAATACCTGAATGGGTTACATAGGACCCACTAGACCACGTCGTCGATTTTTTAGAGATGTTGGTTCTTCAATTGTCCAGCGACAACGAAAGGAATTTTTTTTTATCTAATCCAGGACCAAGAAATGAGATGGTAGAAACTACGTCAATGATGTTGACGCCAGTCGGGAACTAGCAGAAAGGTTGTTAGTGTTACAATTAATTACGTTTGTTACACAAATATGTTATTAATAGCGTTTTACTAACAACATATAACATCTTGATAGACACTATTGCACAAAACACAGAATAAAGGAAATTTATCCTCTTGAGGCACAATTGATAAATGTATTTTTATACGGTTATCTCTATCATATTTAGGTCGTAATTTGGTTTATTTGAGTTATCATGTACTTATATTCAAACTTTTACCTATGTTTTGATATTGAAGGAATATAAGATGACAATCGAGACCAATCGAGAGAATATGGGGCAAAAATGACCAAGTTCACACCTAACACGGCTTCGTCAAGTTTTCCACACGGCCGTGTTGTACACTGGAACCAAGAAAATCGAGCACCAAAACTCCAACACGACTTCACGAGGCACCCACACGGGCGTGCTTTATCACGCAAAAAGGATATTAAGCCTCGATAACCTAACACGGCTTCATACTATTGAGAACACGGTCGTGTCTGTTGTATCAGCCACCAAGGTTAGCCTCGGCAATTTGACACGGCTTCAACGAGCAAAGACACGGCCATGTCCGCAGCCAACACGGTTTGTTGTCACCCTAACACGACCGTGGCAGCATCATCAGTAACAAAGGTAAGCATCAGCAATTTCACACGGCCTTGAGCGACACTATACACGGTCGTGTTGGTATTTAGTATCTGCAAACGCGGGGCCTTGTCACTGTTACACGGTCGTGTATGTCGTTGGAACACATCCGTGTTTCATACTACTTTCTATATAAGCCGCACTTCTCAACCTAGATCTAGATCGACATAACTCACTTCCACATATAAAATACACCTAAGGGACGACTCATTACCCATAGGAATCAATCTTAACGATTTCTAGGTGCTAAAGTGAAGATCTGAAGCTCATTTCATCCAAAATCTAACACAAAGGACGTTGGATATGCGTGTGCTTGTAAAATAGGGAAGATCACACTCGTAAAATAGGGAAGATCTATGTATTCTCTCTGCTTTATTTTGTATACGATTCATAGATCTCTCTTAAGCATGAGTAGCTAAGCTTTTTATGTGGTCAGGATGAGATGAACGCTAGGTAGAGTTGTCGTTTGGGCGTTATAACACTCGTGAACACGTGACATTGTTTACGTATTGTTTACGACATTGTTTCTTCGATCCAATATGTATATGTGTTGTTTTGAAAGTCACATTTGATATGTCTATGTATTGGTGTGACGCTTGGTAGACCGTTGAGGGCGAAAGCTAAAGAACGGTTAGTCCCTTCATAAACGTAGGAGTCGACTATAGGGAGAACGCAAATAGTCGATCTTCACTATAGGTAAACAAAAATAAATCCTCACGACCGTTTAGGGAGACAGCAAATTCGGGAGTGAAAAGAAATTATTGCGATTTAGTCATTGTTCGCGTGGAAACGGTGGTTTACGGCCACCTAGCGGGATTCGAAATCTCGAGCACATTCTTGTTTACTTAAAAAGTTACTCTTAAATCTTCAGTCGTGTCTTATGTTCTTTCATCGTGTTAGTTTCAGTTGTCGGATCTAGTTCAAATATAAAAAATCACAAACTACTAGTAATCAATGCTATTCCTCGTGTTTGATACTCGGATACTCGCTAAGCTATTCTACAAACGACAGGTACACTGCCTATCGCACGTGGTGCTAGTTTAACGTATTCGTTTTAATTATTACTTGACGTATATGCACGAATCTCTACACCATATTAAAGAGTACACGCCTGCAATCAAGCTTTTGGCGCCGTTGTCAGGGAATTGATTGATATTAGGAAAACCTGAGTTCGGTAATTTAGCCATTTACTTATTTGTTATTTAATTCTAGTTTATCATTGTTTCTTATCTGCAACTATCTTTTGGTTTGTGTTCCGTTATCTAGCTAACGTGGTTGGTTGACTTTTTCAGGTACAATATACGATCAATGACTCGAAGCCATCCATCGTATCTACTTGTTGAAGGATCTCTATATTTTGAGCGTACATTGCGACGAAGGCTGAGACAAGTCCGACGAATCAATTCATCTAGTTGATTACTCTCAGGACACCGCAAGCACCTCTCACCCAGAGACGTCAGTCGATAGTTTGGGAACACCGAAGAAGATGGCAGATCAAGAAGCTAATAACGAGGAGCAATCATTGCAAGATTTGCTCAAGAACGATACACTCGGTTGTACGGAATCGGCAATTGTCATACCACCGATCGCAATAAACAACTTTGAGCTGAAGAACTCGTGGCTTCAAATGATATTCCAGACGGCTCGATTCGAGAGCAACTCTGAAGATGATCCGTACAAACACATCAAAGCATTCTTGGTGATTACGGACATCATCAAAATCAATGGGGTGTCGAATGATGCAATAAAGCTTATGTTGTTTCCATTCTCTCTCAAAGATAAGGCAAAGGAGTGGTTGGAGCTATTACCACCGAAATCTATCACTACTTGGGACGAACTGCGTGGGGCTTTTCTTGGCTACTTTTTCCCGCAATCGAAGGTTTTCAGGTTAAAGACTGGAATTTAACTCGTTCATCAGAAGTACACGGAGAATCTTTACGAACTATGGGAGAGGTACAAAACTTTGTTGAAGAAATGCCCGCAGCATGGAATGACGAATGCAACAATCATCAATAGATTCCACGAGGCACTCAACGATCAAACGGCTCATATGCTAGACGGTGCCGCAAACGGAGGACTTGTGAAGCTTAGTGCCACTGAAGCTTGGATTCTAATAAAAGAATATACGAGAAATAGCTTCATGCGAGGCAACACAAGAATGAGGGCGCCTGGAATGTTCGAAGTGAGCAACGATACAGCGATGAATGCTAAGTTTCATGCTCTTGAAACAACAAATGGCCACGACGCAAACTCAACTTCAGACGTGTTAAATGCTCTTTTACCAAAGGCCACTCAACCGCAAGCCGTCAACGAAGTAATAACCCCAATGGTTGCAACACCACCTCAATAAATACCGTACATACCTCAATGTGGTAATTGTGGTGCAGCTCACGAGACTTCGAAATGTCAAGTCATACCACCTTTAGATCATGTTGAATACATGAGCACTTACCAAGGCCAGAGTAGTTTCCAACCTCGAGCACACCCGAACATGTCCCTACGGCAATCAAGGCCAGCAGATGTAGAGGCAGTACGGATTCCAACAAAGGCCACCACCAGGATTTCAATCTGGAGGATCGAGCAATCATTATCAAAATCCAACTCAAGGGTCAGGATCTAATGCATGAAGGAGATGAAGGGTTTGATTGAGATTCTCCTCTCGAACTTCAACAAGACTATTCAAGCCCATGACAGCCGATTAACGAAGATGAAAGACCATTTCCAAACCATTTATCTACGAGCTCAAAACACGGATGCTTTATTACGGAAATTGGAGCAACAACTGGGCCAAATAGCGAAACAATTTGTGGAACGACCTCAAGGTTCGCTTCCGAGCTATACTGAGACGAATCCAAGGGAACATTGCAAGGCCATCACCTTAAGAAGTGAGAAGGAATTGCAGGAGCGAGAGCAACTCGCGTTGAAGCAACCCACAAAAAAGGTTGATATTGAGGTCCTCAAAGAGCAAGACGTTGAGAAAATCGAAGTAGAGAAATTCGAAAACGTCGAAGCTGAAAGAGAAACGAAAAAGGAGACCAGTCGACCACCGATAAAGCCATATCAACCGAAGATTCCTTATCCGGCTAGGTTGAAGAAGGATCGAGACGAGGAGAAATTTGGCAAATTTATGGGTATGTGTAAGCAAATACATATAAACTTACCATTTGTTGAAGCTATTACACATATGCCTCGTTTCACGAAGTACCTCAAGAACTTGCTCACGAACCGAAGGAAGCTCGAAGACGTTTCTACTGACGAGGAGAGTGTTCAGCCATTTACAAAGCAAGATGCCGAAGAAGCGTAATGATCCATGAAGTTTTACTATTCCCTGTCTTATAGGAGATGTTGTTGTTGAACGTGCATTAGCCGGCCTAGGAGCTAGCATAAATCTGATGCCATATTCTATGTTTAATAGATTCGGTTTAGGCGAGCCAAGACCCACTAGGATGAGCCTTCAATTTGCTGATAGATCCTTAAAATACCCTCGCAGTGTTATCGAGGATGTCCTAGTGAAAGTAGACAAGTTCACAATTTCCGCCGATTTTCTTCATTTTGGATATGGAGGAAGATGAAAATATTCCTCTTATCTTAGTCGACCATTCTTAGCCACTGGTGAAACCATGATAGTTGTTAGAAATGGTACTTTGATCTTGACGGTTGATGGCGAGAAAGTGACTTTCAACATGGCAGATTCTATGAAAAGTCCTAGCTCACTTGACGATAAGTGTTATTACTTGGATGTCTTTGAACATGATTTTATCTTTTCTGTGCAAGGTCCGTCGCAGGTTTTTGGCGGAGGGTGATACACAATCATCCATGATGGTGGCCACCAACGAGTGCAACGAAGATGGTGATGAGCCTGTGACGACTGTCCGCGAAAGTAAAGAAGAGGACAAGGATAGTGACGAGCCTGTGTCGATCGAAGAGTCACCTGTCCTAGAGTTGAAACAATTGCCCGAACATCTTGAATATGCAATTCTAGAAGGCGAGTCGAAGCTACTAGTGATAATATCTTCAAGCCTCGACGGCAGGCAGAAAGACCAGCTGTTGAAGGTGCTGCGACATCATAAAAAGGCCTTAGCGTGGAAGATATCCGACATTCGGGGGATTAGCCCAAGCTTCTGCACACATAAGATTCTAATGGAGGATGACTTCAAACTTTTCGTCCAACGGCAAAGGAGGCTAAACCCCAACATGAAGATGTCGTGAAGAAGGAGGTCATTAAGCTACTGGATGTCGGAGTGATCTACCCGATCTCAGATAGTGCATGGGCGAGTCCCGTCCAAGTGGTTCCAAAGAAGGGAGGCATGACGGTCGTTCCCAACTAAAAGATCGAGTTGATTCCGACGAGAACCGTAACTGGATGGCGCGTGTGCATCGACTACAGAAAATTGAACGATGCCACGAGAAAGGATCATTTTCCTCTACCCTTCATTGATGAAATGCTTGAAAAGTTATCGGGACATGAATTTTATTGTTTTCTTGATGGCATGTCAGGTTACTTGCAGATTCCAATAGCTCTGGAGGACCAAGAGAAGACGACATTCACCTGTCTGTTTGGTACGCTTGCTTATCGACGGATGCCATTTGGTCTTTGCAATGCCCCGGCCACGTTTCAGCGATGCATGATGGCGATCTTTGACGAATTGGTGGGCGAAATCATGGAGGTGTTCATTGATGATTTCTCAGTTTTTGGTACCTCTTTCGTTGCTTGTCTAATTAATCTTAAATGTGTGTTAGCACGCTGTGAAGAGACTAATCTAACACTTAACTGGGAAAAAATGTCATTTCATGGTTCGAGAGGGTATAGTCTTGGGACACAAGATTTCTTCTAAAGGAATCGAAGTGGATCGGCTAAGGTAGAAACGATAGAAAAGCTACTTGTTCCCTCGAACGTGAAATATGTTAGGAGTTTTCTAGGTCATGCAGGATTCTATCGAAGATCCATTAAAGACTTTTCAAAAATTGCATGACCTATGTCTAAGCTGCTAAAAGAAGATGATCCATTTGACTTTAATGATGAATGCGTTAATGCTTTCAATTTTCTTAAGGAAAAGCTGATCTCTACACATATTATGGTTGCTCCCGATTGGGGTTACCCTTTGAACTTATGTGCGATGCTAGTGACTATGAAGTTGAAGTTGTACTGGGACAGCGGAAGGATAAACACTTTCAGCCGATCTAATATGCGAGTAAGACATTGGACTCAGCCCAATCCAACAACACTACAACCAAAAAGTAGCTTCTCGCTGTCGTATTCGCTTCGACAAATTAAGGTCATATCTTATTTTGACTAAAGTTGTTGTTTTTACTGACCATTCTGCATTGACGTACTTGCTAGCGAAGCCAGACGCCAAGCCGCGGCTTATTCGATGGATCTTGCTCCTTCAAAAATTTGATATTGAGATCCGCGACAAGAAGGGTGTCGAGAACGTGGTAGCGGATCACCTCTCTCGACTAGAGGAATCCGAGATGCTGAACCCCGACAACAAAACGATCCACGACACGTTCCCGAACGAACATCTATACGCCATAAAAGTGGTAAATGAAGAAGTCCCGTGGTTTGCAGATATTGCTAATTATCTTGTTGCGAGGATCCGACCAAAAGAGTACACAAGTCAACAAAAGAAGAAATTCTTTTCCGACTTGAAATACTACTTTTGGGAAGAACCGTTTCTTTTCAGGAGATGTTGCAAACCAAGTCATTCGACGTTATGTTTATTTCCCCAAAACAATGAAGATTATCGAGCATTGCCACAGCAGACTTGCCGGAGGACACTATAAAGCCAATCACACTTCTCAAAAGGTGTTAAAATGTGGATTCTACTAGTCAACGATCTTTAAGGATGTTCATAGGTACGTTGGCACGTGTGATCAATGTCAACGAGCAAGTAATATCTCAAAACGTGATGAAATGCCCTAGAACTTTATTTTAATATGGGAAATATTTGATGTTTGGGGACTAGACTTTTTATGTCCTTTTCCTAGCGCGTACAATAACAAGTACATTATTGTGGCTGTTGATTATGTGTCTAAGTGGGCCGAGGCCCAAGCCTTACCCACTAACGATGCGAGAGTCGTTGTTAAATTTTTACGAGCATTGTTTTCCCGGTTCAGAGCACCTAAATGCATCATAAGTGATACGGATACTCATTTTTGTAACACCCAATTTGAACGAACCTTAGAAAAGTATGATGTTAAGCATAATATTTCTACCCCCTATCATCCTCAAGCTAGTGGCCAAGTAGAGGTTGTAAATCGGGAGCTGAAACGCATCCTAGAGAAAACCATAGATGGGAACCGACGAAAATGGGCGAGTTAATTGAATGATGCACTTTGGGCTTATAGAACGGCATATAAGACACCCATATGCACTACACTGTATATACTAGTTTACGGAAATACGTGTCACCTTTCCGTCGAATTAGAACATAAAGCCCATTGGGCAATTAAGTCAGTAAATTTTGATTTGGAGTGAGCTGGTGAAAAACGTAAGCTCCAAGTCAATGAGCTTGATGAGTGACGTTTGTCGGCATACAATAATGCGAGAATGTATAAAGAGCATTCAAAGGTTTATCATGATAAAAAGATAAAACAACTGAGAGAATTTCAAGAAGGGGGTCAAGTACTTCTCTTTAATTCTCGATTTAGGCTCTTTCCCGGAAAGTTGAGATCGCGTTGGTCTGGACCGTTCATTATTACTCGTGTTTTCCCTTACGGTACTGTCAAGATTTATAATGATGAACATGGAACTTTCAAGATTAATGGCCAACGGTTGAAGTACTATTTCGGAGGCGAGAAGGCACCAAGTGATAACGAGGTCATGTACCTCGACTTCAAGCTATCGTAAAGCGTGAAAAGGTATGTCCGGCTTACGACGTTAAAGAAGATCTTCTTGGGAGGCAACCCATGTATTTGAATTCACGTTTACTTTAGTTTATAACTTAGGATTAGTTGCATTTCACGTATTTATAAATAAATAATAATACTAAAAATAATAATAACAATAATAAAAGGGAAGTTGAATGATAGAGATGCGAAAATGAGCGTGGTGACATACGATTACATCGATGGACATCGTGTTACAACCCGATACATAAAAGTTTGGAAGCTAAACCTTCATTGCTTTAGTAAGCACGATTACATAGTGATTATATGCAAGCACAATGCGTAACGACCCACACCACAAAAGCGGCGATTGCAACCCGAGCAAACCAAAAGGATGAACAACTCAACCTTGAGCCTTTCTAAACTTTTCATCCTGAAGGTTTCTTGGGGGATGTTCTCACGTTCCGCATCTTCTCCAAAATTATACATTGCGAAGCTTAAATGGTCGGAGAAGATTTATGTTGTGGTGCAGTAAAGCCTACATCGAGCACCACCTATTTATAGGCATGAGTGCAATGGAACGATAAAGCATCATTAATTTTGCAATCCGATTTTTTCTTCAAAACGCCGTCTTTTGATTTGTGGAATACGGCGCCATTATGAACAACATCGGATTTGGTTTTTTCGTTACAACATCACATCCATAATCCCTATAAAAGATTTTGATGTCCATGCGTTTTGTCACACCTTATGAACAATAGTTCCGCTCAAGTTTATGTTAGTACCATATTTACGTGCCCAACTATAGACCTACGTCAAGGTTGGCTTAACGTTGTAACATCGATATAGCACGGTACGGTTATAACTTAAGCACAACCTCTGTCTTCTATGAAACGACTGGTTTGCAAATGCTTAGTTGGGCAAAAACACGGGTACTAGCCAAAAACAACACGGCCGTGTATCAACCACATAGGACATCATCAACTATACACGACCACGTTTTCTCCTAACACGACCATTTTAGGATTTACTTGACAATTTCAAAGCCTCGGCGATGAGACACGGTTTATAATTTCCACACACGGCTGTGCTAAAACAGTCACATGGCACGACCGTGTAGCTTGTCGCTTAAATTTAATTAAGCCTCGGCGAAATCACATGGCTTGTACCAAGTCTTGCACGACCGTGTTTCCTTCTAATGAGAACGACTGAGGCTTCGGCAAGTTTACACGGTCTCGCGGTCTATACCACCACCGTGTGACGTTAAAAAAAAGAATAAAAATATTTATTAAAAAAAATACTATTTAATGCCGCGCGTATTGAACACGGCCTTCGTAGTCGTTGACGCGACCGTGTTTGACGCGAATATAACATAAAAAGTTTGGCTCGATCAAACATCGAGCACACACGCGAGCACACAGCCGAGCGCACGCACGCGAACACACAGCTGCGCACATACACATGCGTTTTAGTTCTTCCACCCGAGCTCCGGCGACACCCACTAGAGCGCAGACGCACTACCTTACCTCTTGTTCAACCTAAATCTAAGTGGAAAAGGTATGTTTCTCTTATAAATCCTAAATCTCAAAAATTGGGATTTCTTGAATTTTGGTCGATGTTTGCCTTAATATATGATTGTTTGGATTAATGCTACGTTGTACACACCTTGGGCTAATTAATTTCATCAACTTTGTTGGTTAGATTTTGTCTCTTCCATGGGCATTGAAGGTGTTCGATGAAATGTCTAACCCAAAATTTTAATGTTGATGCTCAATTCACGAATTTCTTTTTTCATGAATGGTGTTGATTTTCGACTTGGATTTGCCTAATTCCACTTGAATGATTGATATGCTCATATGATTTTAATTTTATATATTCATTGGAATTAAACGTTCTCATTTAATGTTTACGAAAGTTTGGTCGAGTCGAGTTGGTTGGTCTTTTAATTATTTCTCGAGACTCATTTTGTGTTTTGCAGGTACAATGTCTCGTAGAAACCCCTCACGTGCTAGCTCACTCGTAACTCGAACGCTAGTCCACCAACACGCAATCGGCGACGAAGAAATACCGAAACGACCGAGGATTTGCTTGCGGCCATGACCAACTTCGCAGGTGATCCCCGAGAATAACGTTACGAGAAGCTGAAGGGCATGGCATTCCTGTGCACCGACCGAATTCACCGAGAGACGCTCGAGCACCTCCACATCGTCCAACAAGTTGATAATTAAGTAGTTGGGACGCCCTCTTCATCATCGACGAAGAGGCTTACGAGGGAGCTCACTCTCAAGTTCCTCGCCACCTTCTCATTTGACGAACACGCCCATAGAAGCGGAGTCAAATTCCGAGCATTCAATAGGGAGAGGGTGACGGACGTCGATTCTATTTGTGAGGCATTGGGATGTGAAGTTCCAAGAATCCAAAATGTTAATGACCCCAATCCCCAAGATCACTACAAGTATGTACTCGACAAGAAAGCCGAGAGAAATGCGCGTTGGCACGCGATGATACGTCCATGGGGACCAAACCAAGTTGCGCCCGAGTATAAGAGTACACCATCGAAGGCCTCCTTGTTGCAAGCACCGGGACTAAGATACATTCATAGACTCTTCTCTACCTCTGTCACCCCACGAGGAGAGTCCAACGGTGTCGTCACCCTTCGAGATCTCTTCTACCTTTCCCGAATGTTCAACGGCCATAAGGTCCACCTTGGGATCGCCACGGACCACGGATTTAGGAAGCAGTCCGAGGCACACGAGAATGGGAAAATTGTCGTGGGTCCGTTCATCACTAAGGTGGTGAAAGGTTTGGGATATTGGCTGGTGAATGCGCCGAAAATGACGGAAGTTGGCGGGTGAAGTCATTGAACGCCGCGATGTTGTGTAGTTTGAGGATGATCTCCAAGCTACGGGATGGGTCAAGGAGAACTACTTCTATCAATGACACGAGAACTGTCGCCACCACACCGACATCCCACAGCCCTTTGCCATCGAATGTCCGATATCGGGGCCAATTGACCACACATTCGACGGACCTTTACACTCGGCCGGCCCTTGTTCATTCTCTTATGGAGGATCATTGGGCGTTGACCCCTACATGACAGCTGCAGACTTTGAATATCGTTTCAATGTCTTCCGCCAAGATATACACCATCAACGAGCTCAGGATCGACAGTACTACGAGGAGACACGAGCTCAGGACCGACAATACTACGAGGCGGCTCGGAATACGGATAGGCAAGAGAATGCAGCTGCTCACGCCGTCACGAGGAGGAGCAGCGAAAGCTGCAAAAGAGGCAGGACCGCCAGGAGAAGGCGATGAAGAAGGTGCAAGACGCCTTGAAATTGCTCCCGGAGTCCCGTAAGCTCGTTGACCAAGGAGATGAATCATCGTCTAGCGACGATGATTCCCACGAGTCATTCCGGAACCCGAGTTCTAGTTTTATTTTATCTTTATGATCTTTCTTTTGTGAACTTTACATGCTTGGATGTACTTTTCTTTGATGCCTACTATCACTTGCTAGGACCATTACGCTTTGGTAATATTTGTTTTGACGTCTTTTGATTTCTTTCCAATTTCCACGTCAGGAAAATGTCACGAGTGAACGTCTAAACGATACCTACGTGAAGCAAAATGTTGAACCCACTCAAACTATCAAGTGGGGAGGAGGACTTGCTGCTTAAACTCAAACTCCAACAACACACCATGGTCATGGATACATCAATTCAGGGGAGTTCACGCATTTAAATAAATTCATCTTTTCATTTGTTCTTTTAATTAATACGTCGGGGGCGACGTATTTCACAAGTGTGGGGATGAGAAATTTATATGCGTGAACAAAAATTTTTTTTAGTGTGCATGAATCATTGAGAAATTCATGTTCTTTTAGTCCTTGACATGATTATTAGCTTCTCGTCATATAGATAATTTGAATGTTAAGGAATTTTGTGAGTAATTAGGACATGCACTCCTAGTTGATTTTTTTCGACACGAATGACTTCAGTGATATTATGAAAGATTTGTACTCATGACCCATTTTGCGAGATTTTTGAGCTAATAAGCTTTTTGCTCACTTCTTTGGTTGTGCGAGTATTGCATAGTTTATTTCAACCTTGAACTTTCTTGTGTGATTCGTGTTGATATTGCTTAAGGTGTTGTTGTGTGAAAATGAGAAATGCAATAGGAAGTAAGTCAATAGCCAAAGTTACTGACCACGACCGATCACCGTAGTAAGCCACTTTGAGCCTGAAACTGTTTATTTGCAAAAAACTCAGAATTATAACCACTAATCTAAGAGACAACGAAAGTGGAAGTTGAGTGCCCAACTGGAAAAGCATAGCCTGGCCATCGAAAAAAAAACAGAAAAGAGAGAGCCTCTTTGACGATAATCTCTCGCAAAGAACACCTCCCTCGATAATCTCTATCCCGCAAACGAACTAAGAGAAGAGGAGCTTGGCGTACCAAAAAAGACTAGTTTAGATACGAAAAAAAAGAAAAAAAAATATTACTATGTGAAAAGAACTCGAGGTGGCAAGAGCTAGCCACGATGTATGCGGCGCGCTATCGTACAACGGCACAAGAACAACACGACCTCTATGGTTTATCCAATAAACGTTTACTCCCCACTTGTGTCAGTTGAACCTAAATAAAACCCGGAGAAGACCTTCTGATGCACGCCCTTGCACCGAGAGTAGTAGACTTACAATCCACTCGCAAGATTTTGGTAAGGACTAAACTATTGCATGAATTGAGTGAATTCACCGACATATTAGCCTATACAATGAGTGATTTAAGTGAATCCCAACGAGGTACGAGTCTTCAGTAATGTTGCTAGGAGATTCGGGTTGTTACGAGTTAAGCATTGTTTCGAATTTCTTGTACTATTTTTATTTCATGTTTCTATCTTAAATGATGAGCTGCAAAGAAGTTATCTCACATTTTTGTGTCATTTCTCAGTTCTAATTTGCTTGAGGACAAGTAAAAGCTTAAGTGTGGGGATGTTTGATAAACGTATTTTTATACATTTATCTCTATCATATTTAGGTCGTAACTTGGTTTATTTGAGTTATCTTGTACTTATATTCAAGATTTTACCTATGTTTTGATATCAAAGGAACATAAGATAGACAATCGGGACCAATCAAGAGAATATGGGGCAAAAATGACCAAGTTCACACCTAACACGGCTTAGTCAAGTTTTCCACACGGCCGTGTTGTACACTGGAACCAAGCAAATCGAGCACCAAAACTCCAACACGGCCTCACGAGGCACCCATACGGCCGTGCTTCATCACGCAAAAAGGATATTAAGCCTCGGCAACCCAACACGGCTTCATACTATTGAGAACATGACCGTGTCTGTTGTATCAGCCACCAAGGTTAGCCTCGGCAATTTAACACGGCTTCAACCGACCAAAGACACGGCCATGTCCGCAGCCAACACGGTTTGTTGTCCCCCTAACACGGCCGTTGCAGCATCATCAGTAACCAAGGTAAGCCTCGGCAATTTCACACGGTCTTGAGCGACACTATACACGGCCGTGTGTAGGTCATCAGTGAAAGAGGATAGCCTCGGCATCTTTGTACGGTTTCTGGCGTGCATCTACACGTCCGTGTTGGTATTCAGTATCTGCAAATGCAGGGCCTCATCATTGTTACACGGCCATGTTTGTCGGTGGAACAAGCCGTGTTTCATACTACTTTCTATATAAGCCGCAATTCTCAACCCAGATCCAGATCTAGATCGACATAACTCACTTTCACAGATAAAATACACCTAA
Source organism: Linderniella brevidens (assembly GCA_004919715.1). Classification (NCBI taxonomy): domain Eukaryota; kingdom Viridiplantae; phylum Streptophyta; class Magnoliopsida; order Lamiales; family Linderniaceae; genus Linderniella; species Linderniella brevidens. Next base: position 12,011,792 of record SWDC01000150.1, on the reverse strand, counting down.
GGGACGACTCAAGACCCATAGGAATCAATCTAAACGATTCCTAGGTGCTAAAGTGAAGATCCGAAACTCATTTTATCCAAGATAACACAAAGGATGTTGGATCTGCGTGGGCTCATAAAATAGGGAAGATCTATGTATTCTCTCTGCTTTATTTTGTATAAGATTCGTAGATCTCTCTTAAGCATGAGTAGTTAAGCTTCTTATGTGCTCAGGATGAGATGAACGCTAGGTATAGTTGTCATTTGAGCGTTATAACACTCGTGAACACGTGACATTGTTTATTTATCGTTTATGACATTGTTTCTTCGATTCAATATGTCAATGTGTTGTTTTGAAAGTCAAATTTGATATGTCTATGTATTGGTGTGACGCTTGGTAGACCGTTGACGGCGAAAGCTAAAGAATGGTTAGTCCCTTCGTAAACGTTAGGAGTCGACTATAGCGCGAAAGCAAATGGTCAACCCTTGCTATAGGTTAATCAATATAAATCCTCGCGACCGTTTAGGGCGACAGCAAATTTGGGAGTGAAAAGAAATTACTGCGATTTAGTCATTGTTCGCGTGAAAACGGTGGTTTACGGCCTAGTTGACGATACCTAGCGGGATTCGAAATCCCGAGCACATTCTTCTTTACTTGAAAAGTTACTCTTAAATCTTCAGTCGTGTCTTAAGTTCTTTCATCGTGTTAGTTTAAATTGTCGTGATCTAGTTCAAAAATAAAAAATCACAAACTACTTGTTAGGCTAAATATCGAATTGATAGATAATTACTAGTAATCAATGTTTATTCCTCGTGTTCGAATTCGGGTACCCGCTAAGTTATTCTACAAACGATAGGTACATTGCATATCGCGCGAGGTGCTAGTTTAACGTATTCATTTTAATTATTACTTGACGTATATGCACGAATCTTTACACCATATTTAAGAGTACACGCCTGCGATCAACAACAATGCACTATCTAATGATATCGCAAATTCGATATTCTCGGGCGACTTAGAGGTATCGAAAAGTACGGGGCTATTCGGAGTGTGTCCAACAACCTCTCTGAGGGATTGATGGGATGCTATTAGAATATCATCTCTATGGATTAAGTGAAGGCCGAGGTGGCGGCTCAAGTGAGAGTAAATAAGGTCCTAGATGAGGGTCATGTTCGCTCAAATGAAATACTAGATGCCTAGCTTCGAGCAAGAAGTAAACATGAGGAACCCTGTTTGTGATGTCCCCATGCTACTTGGAGTTCTCACAAGTCGAACATTGACCCATTTCATGCAACGTCGGTGTCGGTAAAACTTATGTTGTTTAATGTCTAATATCGATGGTAATATCACATTTAACTTATGAACTATTCATTTTAAATATTCATACATATATAATACCACATCTAATATTCATACAGTTCCAGTTGAAGAGGCATCAAAGTCTCGTTCGATCTCATTGCTTTCGGAGCCCAAAGAGTTGGTATTTTCGCCGACTATGGTGAGAGAAAACAATATATTGATCTACTCATAATGTTTTTCTAAATTTTGTAACTACTTCCCCGTCCAGTTTCGTTTTACGCCTGAAAAGGAAAGTCACTGATGAAGTCTTCCACTTTGTCAAGTGACGATGATATTGCACTCCTTGATTGGAGTTTGGTTGATAGTCTAAGCGACCATTGTCAGTTTTTGTTGGACTCACTCCCGTCCGACATGATTGATTGAATGTATCCTTCATATTCAATATTAGAGTTCAAGACATGATCCCTATTCGATGACCATCAATCTCAAGGATATTTGAGATGTATTGAAAAACGTCTTAGTTTGGATTCTGATGTCATTAAGCTTTTCATGAGGTATCTTCATATTTTATTGAAACAATTGTTAACTTTGCGGCAAACATCGTATTTATGTTTGATCTAATGGTACCAAGTATTGGTGTCAAGGGAACAGGGATTTGAAGCCAAATAAACATGTTTTATTAAATAAACTTCATATTAGTTATTTTATTTTACAAATAATGTTGTTACATATGTTTTGAAGTTCACGGCAATAAAGTTGGCGATATTCAGGGGTGCATTTCAAAGAAAAAAAGGATGAATCCCCTTCTAGTTGGAAAGCATGCAAGATTAGCATTGTTATATGACTTTTCAAAGTAATTTATGTTTATGTATTAGCTTTCTGAAGTTATAAAATTAACATATTATATTTTATGTTGGTTCCGGTAGTGTCTGGGTCTGGTCGACGGCATAGCATCGGTCTGACCTCTGTTCAAACATGAAGTCGAGACACATACTTGATACAATGTCCATAAGATGATATCATCCCGATATTACGTGCTCCTTGGATAACGACGATTTTCTTCAAGATACAACGACTTCTCTAACGCATTGTCGTAGCATAACTCTCGAGTTTCCAACGAACTACTCGAAATAAGGTCTTTCTTAGTTTCAAAAAGGGATGTAATTACTAGGTCATATGAATGTACGGATCAATTTATAATGAATTCTAAGCTTCTAGGGGTTGAACTTTATGAGGTTGATTCGCTAATAGTCACAACTTTTGGTCAATTTTGAGATGTTTTTATTAGAGTGGCCGTTAGATTGGGGGTTACTCTGTGAATTGTTGCAACTTTTGTGTCTTTAAAAATAACATCACCCTTTTAACCTATCGGTTCCGATCAAACCGGAGCGGTTATCTAGGTCGAATTGGTTTGCGATTTTACGGCTGAGATTGTGGCTCAGCGTGATATGTCACGACCCATCGACCCAACATATCTCGTCATCTCAGCTTGTCCAGTCACTGTCCCATTAGCGCCACGTTGCTCTTTCACACCTACGTGTTAGTGACACTTTATCAAGCCTGGCACGTCAGCAACACTCCCGTGTCAGCGCTACATTGCACTACGTGGACGACATGTCATTTCCACACCTTTCCACCTAGCCGACCTTCCCCACCGATGCTGTCATCATCAATATCTGAAATGGGGTTTAAGCTTCCGATCTCGCGCGCATGGGCTTTGCTGGGTCGAGCTCATGGACCTTTGAGTCCAGCTCTTCGGCTCACCAAGTTGTTCGATATAATGGGTAACCATTTATAAAGAGTAAAAACATGGGGTATTTTTCCAATATGAGATACCAAACTCACTTTATATATTAACTCATTAATTTATCTTTATTGGGCGATTTTTTCATAATTAATTTCTCATTCACACGACATCAGTATTATGCAAATTAATATTCTATGAACTCCCAGTAAAACTTAGACTTAGAACTTGTCATTTAAATGATGGCTCTTCGACTTCATCAAACCGATTATGTTGATTTTTACTCAGTTAATTAACCTATTTGGGCCCAATGGCTCAAAGTCTAAAAACCCAACATTTTATTATCGGTTAAACTTGGTGTCCACAACAATTGTTAGAAACCGAATTATGTGGCTTTTATATCGTGCGATGTGTACGATATTACCATATTAGTTGTGGGAGGGGGCTGCAACTTGGAAAATATATTAAAATAAACTATCCTGGGGACGCGGCGGTTTTCTGAAAATCGTCGCCCATACCTTAACATAGGTGACTATTGTCGAGTAAAAACTGACGTAGACAAAAGAGAAGTTAGAATAGGTTACGGTGTTTGTCACGACCTTCGCCTATATTCAGGTGTGGCGATGCTTAACAACTATGTCACGCCGTGGATTTGGGCGTCGTAGAAAAATTGTCTCATATACTTCATAACAACGATCGCCTATACTTTATTTAAGTGATTGTACCGATCCGATAATGAAATTAACGAGACTTGTAAGCAAACTTAAAAATTGTACAAACTGATGATAAACTCGAAAAAGAAAAAGACCGACTTATAAATTATGCACGATGGATCAATAATTATGAAAATGTTTGTTAGGATGTACATCCCAAAATATCCTTTCAAAAATAAAATGGCCTCACAAATCCAAATCTTTTAGGATTTTAGGTTACGTAACAAACATCTGACACAACCAAATCTTCCTTGACACAACCAAATCATTCAAATCTTCTCATTCTATAGCCTAATACATATCTTCATTGGGCGTATTAAAGTCTAATAACCCAACGAAATGTTACGTAAAGAATAATTAGTATCACAATTTGACACCAAACTGTCGGGCCATTAACGAAAATAACGACACATCACTAGTGAAAATATATTTTTTATAATACCACATGTTGGATCGGTTCTAAGTATAGAAGAGTGATAAACACCTCGGTTAGAAGAGTGATAAACACCTCGGTTTGGTCTGATTCGATATCTAGCTTGGTTAGAGCCTTATACCAATTTTCAATCGGGCAGAGAGGCTTAGATGTGGAATTTATCTAGCGCTCATTAAGAACTGACTAGGCCGTTTTTATGTGTGTGTATCAATTTGTATAAGGCACAAGACTTAATTTTGGAAATTCGGAGGCTAACTTCTCCAAAGTCTCTAACTCTTCCCATTAAGAAAGAAACACACTTAGTTTACAACACCGTTGTATTATCCACCTAGCTAGTCACCTCATACACTTTTTGTATCCCTTACACTCAATTACCCCTCAAGGTCAGCTGACTCAGCTAGGTTCTTAGTCGACTGGAACAACGTAGACTTTACTTAGTAATGCTTTGAATTCAACAACGTGGACTTAGTTGATCCTACGTAGATTCAAGACTCACTCTTAATACATTTCTAAATCGTGAATTGTGAGTGACTTCTAACTTGTATTCTTCCTTCGCGTTCTTGAGATTGTCAAAAGTATTGTTTATGGGTAACTTCTCGATTATTTATACTTGCGACCCTAAAGATGATTGTTGCTTGTAACTGGCTTCTGAACACTCAAATGCGGATGTCAAAAGTGGCTAAGTGAAGTGTCTGCTCGCGTCTGTCCTCCATTCCTAACTTTTATCCGTTATATGATAAACTCCAAGCTAAATAGCTTTTGGAACTTCGACATTAGTTCTGATGATCATTAATGTTGCAGCTTGTCTTGTATTGACGTGGATACAAATTCTTATAGTCTAATTGAGCTTCGGACTTATTGAATCCAACCCGATGACCAATTATATCAGCCATCTGATGCTCATGGTTGGCAATTGTGTGAGTTGGTCTTGCTCCAGTTCAATCTGTTCGATCTCGGTTGTCCTTAACATGGATCATGACATCATTTTTGCTCGAACCATTTTCTACTATGTCTTTGGTTGAGACCTTCGGTATTGGTCTGGTCTTCAACTCAAGTTCTGATAATTTGGATAAACTTGCTCCATGCTATTACTTTGTAATGGTCTCTCCAATCTACTGACATGTCTTTAGTGTTTGCAAATAATATCGTTTTTTTATTATTTTACCAGTTTCGGTCTAAATTAAGTTTTGTTCATTCAATCAATGGAACTGTTAATTAGTTAGAATTAACTCAATTATTGATCTTTAAACAGCACCAAACATGTAGTATACTGTCATTTAATTAAATTTCACTAGTATAATATTCAAAGACAACTCTAGCAACGCTTGATTGGCCTATTAATCTATCTACACGGGAATTGTAGATCATTCCAAATATCGATGTGACATTGTCTAAATTAAATTTATATTCATTTTTTGTATTATTTATAAATTTATTAGGCACTCGAGTTACTCGTATAACGTCTATGTCTTTACCACACGCAACTCCTAAAATTAAGGCCTTGATCTAGTGGTCAAGGATGAGGCCTTAAGGATTTCTGGATAAGGTCGTGGGATCGAATTCCCTTTCCTACAATTCCTTGAGTAGTCCCCATGGGCTTTATGGCTCATGACTATCGTTGTCAAGTGGGTGGGACGTATTCATCTGACCCTGGTGATTAGTCCCACCATTGGAGTGTGTGGCGCAATTAAAGCATCCACCAGGTCTGTGCGGCGCAAGTCCACGCTGGTATTTAGGGGCTAGCTAATAGTCAGGTCGAGTGGGAATACTTCGAGACAGAAAAAAAAGATGATATTGAGTTGAATTGACAACGATTCTATGTAGAGAGACCAACAAAAAAAATTCAATGATACTACATAAAATGAAGTATCTATACTCTTTTTATTAATGGTCAAGACAAATTAAAAACTGCCAATTTTGTGAATCCAATAACCAATCAAAATTTTTTTTCTACTATTAATAATTTACAAAAAATGAATACACATGTTGCTACTAATAAAATAAAAATTGATGTTACCAATTTCTTTACCTTTTATTCTTTTATTGAAATTTCAATTATTTAAATAATAAATCTAAAGATAAAACATTATATAAATGTACATATACGTGTGCTAGAATACTAGTGTAGAAGTACGGTCTACGTTGTGGCATTTGTCGTTTGCAGCGTGATCCGCGGGCGTGGATGAAAAAGTGGTCCTCGAATCTTTATAGTTAATTTGCTTTTATTTGGACAATGTGTATCCATCAATTTTCCTCCACAAACATTGCAACAAATTTACGAAAATTATACTCGTGCAACTTTATATAGGTCAACTCCTCGCCTTCTTTCTTTTCTTTAGATGAGTTCTGCATTTGCATATCGATTTTATGTTGAATTACATAGCACTAGCCTACTCTACGCCCTTCAGTATTTTGTATAATATTTTATTTTTCTAACTGGGGTTCAACTTTAACCAGTCAAAATGCCACTATGAAGAAGCATTAATGTCGTATTTAATCAATCTAGATTATAGATTGAGGCTAGAAGTTTTTTTAAATTCGAGATATGAATTATATTCAACTATATGCCATTCCACACGGTCAAATTTGATCAATTTCAAATTATTAATTATCGTTATTTATTTGTGAATTTATAGCTTATCTATCTATGGGCAGTTCTTGGACATGTACGCCGTGAGTTTCCAAACGGTGGAAAAAGTTTGATTTTCTTTTGCGGGTTAGCTGTTCATAGCAATTATTTTTCCATCTTTCAATCATTGTCAATTGATTCTTCTTGGGAGAACGACAGTTTTGGTCCATAATGTTTCAGCTCTTTGCGTTTTTGGTCGCTCACATTCTGAGGAGACACTTCTTGTCCCTAATGTTATCGATTTTGGACAGTTTTGGTCCATCGGTTAACTTAATTGTAAGTTTGGGCGGAACTTAACCCTCGATACACGCCGGATTTCATTTTAGTCGACTTAAAACAAATTGAAATATGGTGCATATCGCGTGTTAAATTCCGACTAAACTTACGATTATACCAAGTGGGTGACCAAAACGGTTCAAAATTGGTAAAATTGAGGACTAAAAGTGTCACCTCGGAACATGGTGGACTAAAAATGCACAGTTCTTAAACACCGGGAACCAAAAATATCTTTCTTCCCATTCTTTTTTGGTTGGCGACTTTCAGGATCGATTTGCATATTTAAAGGGGTGAATAAACACTTCACTTCTTACTCTCTTTTCGGCCCGATATATGTTCAATTTGAACTATATATCAATTTCCAATCTATCAGTGAGACTTAAACAAGGAGAATATCTAGCATTTAGCCGTGAACTAACTTGTGTAAGTATGTGTGTATTGATTTGTATTTGTGCACAAGGCTTGTTTATGAAAGTTTTGAGGCTAACTACACTGTCTCCCCTTCTTTACTGCTAGAAAGGAACCCAATAGATATGCTTGTTCAATGGGGCGGGGCAGTGATTCCCCGTCCCCGCGGGGATCCGCCCCGAATAGGAATGAGAATCTCCGGTATGTTATCCCCGTGGGGTGGGGACGGGGAGAGATTTTTCTCCGCGGGGATCCTCGCTCCGTTCTTCGTCCCATTCCCCGGTATATTATAATATTTAATTAATTTTTTTATATCCAATTTATATTATTATAATATAAATATATTCAAATAGTCCAAATAATATTAAAATAATAATAAAGTAATATAAATATATTATAATATAGTTTATATTATAAATAGTATAAATTGTTTTTATTAATATTGTCGGGGCGGGGAATCACCTGGGGCATGGATCCCCGCCCCCGCCCCGTTGACATCCCTACAATAGAAGACTTTGGTTAACAACACGTGGTACATCGGACCCAATCAAAATCATCCTAACTAAACTCTTAATATCCTACACTGGACATATTTTTCCAAGTCAGTTGCTTCAGCATCACTTTTCAGTTTGTTAGAATATCACAACATTAATTTAGTTGGCACCACGTCAGACTTTCAAAAATCAAATCTTTACAGTATTCTACTAAACTTCTTGAACTTTTGGCATCTTATTGTTTGTTTGTAGTTGATGATGAGGTTTTAATAGACTGAAAAGTTCATTCATCATAGCACAGTGATTCTTGGGGTATTTATACTTGAGGATCATGAGATGATGAAGACAAATTTTCAAACCGACTTCTGAGCTTGTATTCAAAGTAGTAGCTTAAAGTGGCTATGTTAACTTGTACGACCGCATATCCTTCGATGTTTGTTTTTAGCTATAATTGGATAAACTCCAAGCTGAATGACACTTTAACCGCAATCTTGAGTTGATGATCATTAATATTTGCAGTTCGTCTTGTCTTCATTTGGATTCAATTTACGATTGACTAGTTGTGTACCGATGTTTGTTAGACAATCTATCTTGCTTCTTCAACTCCGATACTTGATTATCTAACTCCTGATGTTTGTCTTTATCATCGATCTTGTTAGTCGTTCTCGAAATCAGTCTTCATTATCGTGGTCGTGACATCGGTTTTAATCGTCTCATTGTCCAGCATGTCTTGTCAATCTTGTTCGTCTTTGTCAGACCTCCAGTATCAATTGGTCTTCAACTTTGGTTCTGATCATTTGGATGTCTTCGTTCTAGATTAGTCATTAGTCCAGACATTTCTTTAGTCCTTGTCCTTAACATAGGTTTCTATTAATTTAATGGGAAAAATTATAAAATTAGGTCATTAAGTACACATGTTTTGGTTTTTGGGTCAATATGTTTGATAATTGCAAAAGTAGGTCACTAACTTTATATGTCAAAACAGTTTTGGGTCGTGTTTTCAATTTTAGGTCACTAAGTATCTATTTTTCGATGGATCACTAAGTAAATAATTTTTCAATTTTGGGTCACTCATTTGGTAAATAATTTTGCCCAAAATTGAAACATGTATACTTAGTGACCCAAAATCGAAAAGGGTAAATTATGCGATACCCTCATATGATTATAATGAAATGCTCATAACTACCCTATGTTTTTTTATTGCGCGAAATTCCCTTGTGCTATCTAAAACTTAACGTCGTATCCCAGTGTTGTTTAAAACTTAGCACAATACCCCTTTTGTTGTCGAAAACTTAGCACCGTACCCCCTTTGTTTTCTAAAACATAGCATTGAATCCCCCAATTATTAGGTGAAAATGACAAGGAATTGATATTACTCTATTTCCGAACCATAGGGGTTTTGATGATTATTTTTCAAACCACAGGTGGGTTATATGCTATTTACCCAATCGAAAAAGATATACTTAGTGACTTAAAATTAAAAACATGACCCAAAATTGTTTTGACATACAAAACTAGGACCTACTTTTGCAATTATCAAACATAGTGACCCAAAAACGAAAACATGTATAGTTAGTGACTTAATCTTATAATTTTGCCATTCCTTATCATTTCCTAATTTCGAAACGAATATCACTAATATTATATGTCAATTGGGTATTCTACCATTTTTTATTTTGCAAAATAAGTGAGGAAACAATCTTCCTCAACACAGAAAAATTATCTCGCTTGTCTCTTACTATTCTTTTTTCAAAAAGTGACCGAAGATCTAAATTTTGTTGTAACATATGTAGATAGTGATAGTTTTTTAATAGTTATCAAATATAGTGACAAAAAGTAAGCAAACAATACAAAAGCAGGTCAACTAATGTATAAGTTTGCACACACATATTTATGTGTGCGCGTCTATATATATATATATATATATATATATTATATACATATATATATATATATTATATATCAAGATTTTCTATAGTGTACATCTACCGTGAGAACCATAAGCAAATCTCTCGATAATTGTGCTTTAACTCCATCTCCGGCGCCGTCATCGCCTCTATCGCCCCTCTAGGCTCCACCGTCGCTCCTTCCGACGCGTTGATTTCTAAGAAATTCACCTTCTATCATCCATGTGTGAGTGAGATGCAGAAATAATGAATTTCTTATAAATCAATGCGCCGAAGGTGAGGGCCGAGGTGACGGTGGAGACTAGAATGGCGACGGAGGTGAGGGCGACGCCCCAGATGAAGTTAAAGCACAATTATTGAGAGATTTTCTTATGGTACTCACGATAGGTGTGCCATAGTAAATCTTTATGTATATCTATGGAGACCCAAACATATATTAAAGCACCACTAATCCTATTTTGCATAGTAAGAACACCAAAAATAATTATTTCATCCTCTATAACCATTTTCTCTCTTTCATCATCCTCGAAATCCCGAGCTCTATACACAGATTTCCTGCAGAATATTCTGGTGAAAACACTACTTTACTGCCTTTACTTCAAAAGTGTCCGACCATCATTTAAAAATTAATTTACACCCAAAACATCAATTCCAAAAATCATAAAGGAAAAATAGAGCTGCTTCTCGTACTATTGAGGTGAGCCTGGACATTTATGCTTTCCGTAATTTCTTTATTTTATCTTCCTTTTTCGGCTAGAAAATAATCTGTTATGGAATTCAGATATAACAATCATCTTGGAAAGATGACCAAATCTAGAGCTGTATCTGTTTGTAGACAGTCACAAAACCACTCCCACCAATCTGTAATCTTTATTTCTGAACTATTTTAGCTATAGTTCGTTTAATTTGTCATACACCTATGACTTAACCTTCCTAGTGTTCTTATCAATTTACTAATATTAATGCAGCTAATCGTCTCCTTTTTTTGCCTGGACGATATGGACTCTGGTCAGCTGATCAATGAGGATCAAGGCCGAAATCTAGGACTCCTAGAGAAGGAAAACAAAATGCATTCCATTGATCACCATGTAAATGGATTACATCAATCAGTCAATAGAAGTTATAGCTTCATGGTGGACATTGACGGTTTCTCTCACATTGCAGAGAAGAAGGATGTCAATGCCAATTCAATAATTACAGTAAGTTGACTCATAATTTATCTCTCACTCTGAATTAGATATGTATTATCACAAATGATTTCATTCTTGAAGCTTTGAAGTTTCTGGATTAAGGTGAATTTATTTTATTTCTCTACTTTTTTATTAAGAAATCATACATAGAATTGCTTGGTTTGCAACCTATAATTATATGTATTGTAGAGAAATTTTTCAAGAAATGGTTCAAGCAGATACGGAGAAAAGACAACCGTAAAAGACTCTAGTTTGTTAGTTACTTCACCAAAAGGTAAATAATTAAGTTAATGCTATATGTTTACAACATTAAATATTTTTTGACAGATGTGTAAATTTTACAGGTTTTTTTTTTATATCTAATTATAATATTGACAATATTTGCAACGCAGATATTATTACATAACCCGTTGTCATCATCCTTAGTATCTATATGTTACGTTGATCACATGCTTACGACTGATTATTTAAACTCAATTATGGTTCGGCACCAATCGCGCTAAATCGTGCGCAACAACACGTTTGCGGCTGTAAACATATTCTTGTTTATCTCAAGAAGATGACCACTAATAATAATAAAATAATAATGGTAACACTTTCATCCATTCTCTAAAATTTTATTACAACAACAGCTACTTTGCAAGGGATCGGTATCGGCACGCTTGAAAAGCAAAAAATAATGGGATCCGCTGATGATCATGCAGTAACGCAACCTCAAACCCAAACACATCATCACCAGATTTCTATCACAAGCTGTAACAACACAACGGCGACTAGAAAAAGATCAAATCCTGGTCGCCCTTCGATTATCGATCCCAGAAGGATATTGCTGTTCTTGGCAACATTGTAAGCACGAGACATGTTGTAAAACTTTGTTCTTAATTACTTATCGAACTTCTTCATTATTACTGATAATTTCCTTTTCGTTCATTCTTGACACGTAGGTCGTGCATAGGAACTATTCTCCTCATCTACTTCACCTTATCAATGGGCCAAGTCAGCGACTACTGATGACCGCACGACAACCATGATTTCCATCACTTTCCTTTAACCTTTTTATGCGAACAATTGAGTTTTCTGGGCAATCTTTGTTTTCTAATATAGTGTCTCTACAAAAAGTGAGTGGCGATTTCCCAAAAAAAATGTGAGTGGCGTAGCACTAGAAAACAAAGGCGGTGGCGAATATTCAAATTTCTTGTTGTACTACACACGATATGATGTAAGGATAGTGCTTGTTTAGTAGTTCACCTATTGACAATTGTTGTTGATCAGAGCCACAAGTGTTTACTTTTACACTTTCTAGCATATGTATTTGTTTATTAGATATGATATGATTATTCTTTCTGTATACCACTATGTTTACTTTCTTTTGTAGCTTTGTGTGCGGCCCTCATGTGGGTTGGCAATACATTATCGGATCACATATCCCAATACATGTTTCATTATATGTACCAACTTACATGTCATGGCTTATATGAATTTCTTGCATTGTGTAATAAAAAAAAAGTGAAAATATTGGAGAGTGTTTGTTAGACCGTGTACGGTTATTTGGTGGGAGAAGTCAAAAGATTTATCGGTTCCGCATGAATAGCACCTGTCGGTACTAGGTAGTGTTTAGAGGGGCGGGGAGTTAGAATGAACACTACTCGATTTTTCTATGTTTAACTCTCAGTACCGAAGGGTTTTGGTACTATGTGTATTTTAGGTTCTGACACTTAATCAATCAATCAGTGACGCAGAAGATATCGCTGTTGAGTACCGAATAATATAGATTTGTGTGTTTGTGTTTGACCCCGACGTTGTTTATGCATGTTTGGAGTCTTAATGAACTCCTACGTCTCCCCTTCTTCCCTCAGGAAGGCACCCTTAGAAGTATGGTTTACTTAACGTACAACATACACCTTCTAACTACAACATCTTTTTAAAGTCTGTTGTTTACAAAGCACACTTGAACATATGGACACTCAAGAACGTAGACTAAAGCTTTTCTTTCGTACAAAGACTCAAAGAAATTACAAGTGATTCGTTATCTACATCTTGAGGTTCTTCGGCCTTTTATACTTCGCGCTCCTGAATTATCCATTGCAATTTGAATGAATGAGCCCGCTCTGTCAGTGTTGACTCTGCGTCTGGGTACCGCTTTTGCCTCTTTGGGTAAGTCTCCTGCTTTGCTCCAGTACTCAGCGCAGCCTTGCATTCAATGCTTCTCAATCTGTTGTCTGCACCTTGTACCTCCTTGGCAGGTGCCTTGTCGTTGCTCCGGTACTGGCTTGCTCCGCTGGCATCCAGTTCTCAGTTGTGGTTTCGGTACCGACGGTTTCGATTCTTGCTCAATCACAAAAACATCAACATCCATCAATTTCCCTCTTTTTGGTGATTGGCAAAACCCAGGTCAGGCTTACCAGAGAGTTCTCTTGTCTGGTCCTCATCCTCCCTTCTCCTTCTCCTTGGCGATCTTCGTGAACTCCTTTGGCGTGATCGCCTTGGCGTAGGAGATCCTCTTGATGTCGTGAAGCCGGACGACTTCACTTAGTTGATCTCCAGTGAGAGAGGCTGCGATGTCCCTTAGCCCGATTGGATGATAAATGCGCTCGAGTTGTCCAACTCGAGCCTCTATTCTTCCTTGTCGGCACACGGACGGGAGATCTTGGTCAGGTATCACCAGGGCGAGGACTTTGTTTCTTTCTTCGTTTTTGTTCGTATACCTTTCACCTTGGTACAGAGCCGTTGATAATGATCCTCCGGTTTGAGCCCTTGGCAGTACCAGAGCTGGTACTACTGTTGTAGACTCGATAACCGGAGTCGGTGCTGGTGCAGGTTGCTCTTCGATAACAAGATGGCAGTGAGTTGTGCGGAGAGGACTTTGATCTCATCCGACACACTCTCCCGGACTTTGGTGAGGCTAACCCGCAGCTCTGCCTCGCTTGTCGCGATCGTGTCCACCTTCTAGAGCACTTCTTTGGTGGACTTTGCGGAGTCTCTCAGCTTGTGCTTTATTTTGCTGAGCTCCCGATCGGTGCGCCATACGTAGATGACTCCACGTGAGCTGTGCTAACAGAGTCCCGAATGCGGGCAGGATGATGAGGGTGCAGACGCAAGAGGCTGTGGTGTCGGGGTCACTTCCCGCTCTTGATTCTGAACTTGTTTTGACGGAGTGACCTCTGCAGCTGGTGGAGTGCTGGTACAGACTCTGATGCTCCTTGCACTTCATGAGCTGAAGGAAACTTGGGAGCAGTGTCGACGCCTTCTTGATAGTGAGGAGCAGTTGGAGCGCAGACGTCAATGGAGGCGATGACGGGACCGAAGCTTCAACAACTGGTGGCGAGCTTTGCTGTTGAGAAGCGTCATGGGCCCGTGGTGAGCTCATTGTGGCCTCTTGCAGAACCTGAGCTGGTTGTTCTGCTTCACTAGCTGCACCGGGGAGAATCGAGATGGTTTCCCTTGGAGACGTTGGAACCGAAGAGAGTACTGGTCTTGTGGAAGGTTGGTCTTTAGGACTCTCATCCGGCGTCTGAGATGTCCCTACCGTTCCGGTTCCATAGGTACTAGGGCTACGGAGCTCAGCGGTCCCCGTATCTGTAGCTCAGCCCGAATGACCCCCACCCTCGACTGCAGTGTGGTAGCGTCCGCCCGAAGCCGCTTGAGTATCTTCGTCTCGTGTCGGGCTTCTTTTTGGTTGGGGCGAAGGCTGCTTCTCGTTGTTGAAGTAGACGGTTAATCTCGTGCAGTCGAGTGTGCACCTCTAAGAGCTACCAACCATGGATTAGAGCTATAGGTGATTCTAATCCAAGGCGCTCCAGTAGCCGGTTCTCGATGGCCATGGCACTGCCGGCTGTGCGTTTGGAGATGTTGGTCAGTGCCATTCCGACTCGTACATTCCACCATTCTTAAAAATCTTGAAGAACCACGTTCATAGCCTATTCGCTATGGGCTTCAACTGCACTATGTACCGTGTTGGTGTAGGAGAAATGACGAGGACTGGAGCGGGGCATCTTTTCATTCCCACTTGGGCGCTTCCTCTTCTTAGACGGCGTCGTAGTGGGTTCCCTGATGACAATGCCCAGAATTGTTGTCCCCGCCACCGCCTCAAATAGGTCCTCAGCTGGTGCTGGCTGTACTGGGACCTCTTCGGGGCAGCTACATCATCTTGGCCTCCTCTCGGAACCGCCAGAGTAGACTCACTCTGGACACCGGTTCCGGCTTCTTGTCTCATGCCCTCTCTAGTTCCAGTGAGGCTACGAAAGATTTCCGTGAGAACTGGAAAGGTTGGTTCTTCAGCAGCGGGCTCTTATCCTGGCATCGAACCCGTCACTGTCTGGAGCGGCACGGGTTCCAGTTCTGGCTGTGAGATTACAGCCAGAGTCTTCTCCTTAGGGGCAACAACCTTCTTCTTCGTGGGCTGCACGACTGGTGCCGTGGCTTTTGACTTGGTGGCAGCCGCTCTTTTTGTCCCCTTTGTTGGAGAAGGCAGTGTTACCTCCGGTACCGAGTGGAAACCAAGCATTCGCTCATCGGATAGGTAGTCCTGTCAGGCTAAGTTCTGAAATAAGTCCCCCTCTATCTTCTTATTAAGAATGTGGGTGAGTTGCGGACCGAAATTCTTGATCAGCCTGGACTTAGCCCTGACGGTGGCTTGGAAGGCGCTGTAAACAATGGTGTCACAGTCCATGTCTGTGTGGGTGAGAATTGCCACCATTGCGTCGACCTTCTCACCGGTGAGCATGTCGAATGCTCCAGCCTTCCCATGAAGCCCTTTTTCCACGATGTCGTGGAGTAGACGCTACGTGGACTTCAGTACCGTCTTTCTGTCGAAGTCTTTGAGAGTGGCCCCGCTTAGGGACATGTGCAGCTTCAAGTCTTCGCGCATGTCTCCTATGGCCTCGCAAAGGTTGGCCGGTCGAATTCTTCGACAAACCATTCCTTAGTGACTTTGATGTCACGAGTCTGGACAAGACTGAAAATCCGAGTCTCTGAGGAGAAGACAGCGTTGTTGATGAACTCGCGAATGTGATCTGTAAAGATTTCACGTTCGCTGTCCAGAAAAGTTGCCAGGCTGGCGTCCATTATACATGACGTCATTTGAAGTACTTCTCGGTCATTGGAACTCATGAGTTCCAGGAAATCAACCTTCACGGCCACCCACATAAATTCTGAGGTGTTTTGAGTAGAAAGGTCGAAGATTTGACTACTCTGAAAAAATTCCTCCGACTAACGGCTTGCGTCTCAAACCTGGTTGACCTCATTTATGGAAAACTAAACCAATTCCATAATCTTGTTTTCGGTATTGAGTAGCTGTCTGATGAGTATTTTCCTTGATGAGTACCGAAAGTTCCCCCTGAATCGGTACTACATATGTAACATTAATTTTCTCTGGTACTCTTTTCTCTGGGCTATCGACTCCGGTACTCAGCCACAAGCAGAAATAGTTTTAGCAGTCAGTTGCTCGATAAGTCAAGTAAACCAATGGCGTTTCTGAAGATAACGAACTTGGCTTCAGGGAATGACTTGGTGAATATGTCAGCGACTTGTTGTTCAGTTCGTACATGCTCTAAGCGGACATCCTTCTTGATCACATGATCTCGGATGAAGTGGTGTCTGATCTCAATGGGCTTAGTTCTTGAGTGGAGTACCGGATTTTGTGATATGGCGATAGCACTTGTGTTATCGCAATATATGAGTGTCTCTGACTCACTTATCCCATAATCCTTAAGTTGATGCTCGATCCAAAGTATTTGTGAGCAGCAGCTACCAGCAGCTAGGTATTCGGCTTCAGCTATTTATGTGGCAATGGAGGTCTATTCTTGTTGAACCAAGAGATCAATATGTCTCCAAGGAACTGACATGTGCCACTTGTGCTTTTTCTATCCAGTTTGCAACCGACATAATCGGCATTTGTGTACCGTACAGTGAGAAAGAAGAATCCTTAGGGTACCACCGTCCTACGTTGGTCGTACCCTTGAGATCTTTAGAATGCGTTTGCAGCTATGTAGTGACTCTATCTTGGATCCGATTGAAATCGAGCGCAGAGACATACATTGTACATGATGTCTGGTCTGCTTGCTGTTAGAGCAAGGACCCAGTTAGTCCTCAGTACTTGGTTGTTTCTACCTTGGCACCGGATTCGTCTTTGTCGAGCTTAATTGAAGAGCTAATGGGGAGTTGCTGCTGGTGAACGGTCTTCAAGTCCAAATTTCTTCAGTAGATCCAAAGTGTACTTTTGTTGACTTATAAAGATTCCTTGACTCATCTGCTTGACTTGAAGCCCTAGGAAGAAATTCAGTTCTCCCAACATACTCATCTCAAACTTGTCGTGCATGAGTTTCGACACTTTCTTGCAAAGCTTAGGGTATGTGGAACCGAATATTATGTCATCCACATAGATTTGCACCAGTGGGAAGTTTTCCCTTTGGTAAATCGAAAAAGGGTTTTGACGACCACTCCTATGGTGAAACCGTGATCAACAAGGAATCCTGTAAGAGTCTCATACCAAGCTCTGGGTGCTTGTTTTAGGTCATAAAGGGCTTTCTTGAGTTTGTACACATGGTCCGGTTTCTCATGATCTTTAAAATCGGGAGGTTGAGCTACATAGACTTCTTCAGACATAACTCCATTTAGAAAAGCGCTCTTGACGTCCATCTGATATACCTTGAAGTCCTTGTAAGCTGCGTAGGTTAGAAATATCCTTATTGCCTCTAGCTTGGCCGCCGGGGAAAACGTTTCATCGTAGTCGATGCCTTCTTCTAGCCTGAATCCTTAAGCAACTAATCTAGCCTTGTTTCTCGTAACAAAACCATCTTCATTGACCTTGTTTTTAAAAACCTACTTGGTACCAATTACCGTTTATGTGGGGCGAGGAACTAATGTCCAGACTTCATTTCTTTCAAATTGATTTAGTTCCTCTTGCATAACAGCAACCCAGCTATCATCATTTAACGCCTCATCAATCTTTGTAGGTTGTGATTGTGATATAAATGCATAGCTGCAGAGATTTTGTAGTGAACGTCGAGTCTTCATTGGTGCCTTGGGGTCACCCATGATTAGATCTGAGGGGTGATTAAGCTTGGTCCTGTTCCACTTAATACATTCCCCCTCACTTGGTATTACGTTCAGTTTATTAGAGATTGATGTTTAACTTTCCAGTGGCACTTCGGTACTGGGTACTGGAGGTGATTCGGTACTCTGTTCTTGCGAGTTTTCCAAAGTCCCTGTCAGCATCTCTCCGTGTTCCTCATTCAGTTTCGGACCCTGAATTTCTTCATCACTGGATTCCTCTAAGTGTGCATTTTCCAAGAGCTCACTTAGGCGATTGATATTTGTTGGTGAACTGTCCTCTTCTTGAGATTCCTCGAAGATGACACGAGTGGATTCTTCAATCGATAGCGTTTCTTGTTGAATACCCTGGAAGCCTTACTTACGGCGGAGTATCCCACAAATATTCATTTATCGGCTCTATTCTCGAATGCTGACAGATGACTCCGGTTTAGGTAGATATAGCATCTGCTCCCGAATGTTTTATAGTAACGTACTGAAGGGATATTCCCTGTCTGGATTTCATACGGAGTCTTTCCTAGGCTCTTTCAGATCATGGATCGGTTCCGAGTATAGCATGCAGTATTTACTGCTTCGGCCCAGACTTCTGAGAGATATCAGCATCAGCCATCATGGTCCTAGCTGCTTCCTTTAGTGTGCGGTTCCTTTGTTCCGCAACTCCGTTTTGCTGTGGTGTCCTGGAAGCAGATAACTCATGGCGAATGTCATCGTCCTCAAGACAGGTGTTAAGTATGGAATTTAAAAATTCAGGACCGCGATCACTTCTTATAGTGTTGATCTTTGAGCTTTGCTTATTTTGAACTCTTTTCAGTAATGTGATCAACATAGAATGGGTTTGATCTTTATATCTTAGGAACATTACCCAAGTATTTCTTGAGTAGTCATCAATGGCAACTAGAGTATACTTGGCTCCTCCTAAGATGGGTACTGGTATAGGACCAAACAGATCTATATGCAGTAGGTCTAGGCAGCGCTTGACGCTGTCTTCCCTTTGCTTTTGAAAGTAGATATGACTTGCTTGCCAAGTTGACAAGCAATGCATGCTTGTCCTTGAAGTAATGCACTTTCGGTAATCCGTGAACCAAGTCATTAGAGCTTAGTTTGGATATCGTTTTAAAGTTTAGATGGTTCAATCTTTTGTGCCACCGCCAACTTTTAGAGCTTTCAACTAACACGCATGTTGGCTTTGTCACATATTGTTCTTTCCATCTTACTATGTAGGTACCGTTGGTTCTCCAACCAATGAGTACCTTTTTCCGAAAGAGTCGATTACTTTGCATCTAACCTTTTTGAAGTTACACACGTATCCGATATCACATAATTGACTTATGCTAATTAAGTTGTAATGTAGATTCTTCACAAGACTTATGTTATCTAGTGTGAAGTGGTCATAGGTAAGCTTACCCTTACCGATTACCTTACCTTTCCCTTTGTCTCCAAACGTAATTGTTTGGCTTGTGCGTAGTTTTATGTCAGAGAGTAATTCCCGATTCCCCGTCATGTGCTTGCAGCAGCCACTGTCCAAGTACCAGTTGGATTTGGCGATCCCGTTAGCATATTCCTGCAATGTGTGGGTTTATGGTACCCATCTTTTGTTTTGGTCCATGTCTTAGTAATTGTTTGGGTATCTACATTTGGATCACCTTGAAGCACATTCATGTGCTTAGATCCACAAGCACCCTAGGTAGAGTCTTCTCCTTACCTGGGTGTCGGGAGTTATTGGATTTAGATTATGAAGTTTGTATAGAGTACCGAAATTTTTCTGAACCCGGTTCCGGTACTCAGTAGGCTTTTGTTGGGGTTTTCTGTTTATCCTTCCATGAGTTTCGGGCACTGGCCTTTTATCCATGGATTCTCACTGTCTTGGTTGGGGAATCGTTGGTGCAGAGTTTTGAGATCTGGGTTTATAGCCTAGTCCATGTCCGCTCTGTCTCTCATTGGATGGGTACCGAAATTCGGTTTTCTCCATCGGTCTGAGGATTTCACGAATTTGACGAATTTAGAAGTTGAGGGAATGGGATTCAGAGGCTCTGAGCTATATCTCACACCCGTCTTGTCGCTAGTATTTTTGGATAGACCTTGCAAGGTCTCAAGTTTCCTTGACGACTCAGACCAAGCTTCAGACATCTTGCAAAAGTATAGAAAGTTGGGTTTTGTTTTGGTAGAACTCTCTCTGAGAGATTTATTTTCGGCTCTCAGAGATATCACTTCAGCTTTAGTTTTAGTGAGTTCTTCAATGTAGGTACCGGTGAACATTATTTTCGGTTCTGGCGCTACTTTCTTTAGAGTAGCGAGTTTATGATACTCCTTAGTCATCTCATGTAAAGCTTGTACCAGATCTTCACGAGTAAATTTGGATTGTGAGAAATCAAATACCTCACACTCGTCGATATCTGCCATCAAGCACTCGACTTCCTCGTCGCTCGATTCTCCTTCTGACTCAGAGTCGTCAGAGTCCATTTCTGCCTATTTCTTGTCCTCTGCTACAAGAGCCTTCAGTTTTCGTTGAAACCTTCTCTTGCTTTCCTCTTTGCCCTTATCATTTCTTGGCTTCTTGCAGTCGGCAATGAAGTGGCCTTTCGTGCCACAGTTAAAACAAGCGTTATTGTTAGAGTCATCTTTAGTGTTTTTCTTACCCGACTGCGGTGAGTAAGTGGGCTGATTTCTTTTCATGTATCGCGCAATTTTTTTGATGAAGAATGTCATCGCCTCTTCGCTCATGTCCTCAGCAGACTTTGAAGTGCCATTGCTGCTGCCAAAGCTTTTATTGGTGGCACCGGCGTAACTTCTTCCATTCGGGTTTGTAGCTCGAATTCGTACGGCTTCAGGTCGGCGAAAAGGTCATGCAATTGTAGTTTGCTTAGATCTTTAATCTCCCTCATGGTCATTGTCTTAACGTCCCATTCCCTAGGGAGCGCCTTCTTGATTTTTATGGCCATGTCTCTGTTTTCGATTGTTCTCCCCAAGTGTTGAGAGATCATTGATTATGGTGGTAAAGCGGTCTTCAAACTCTGCCATGATTTCCCCGATCTTCATCTTGATCGAGTCGTATTTTTGGATGGCAACAACGAGTTTATTTTCTCTGGTTTGCTCATTCCCTTCACAGATTTGGCAGAGCTTTCGCCAAACCTCTCCAGCTATTTTACACACCATCATCTGTCTGAAGGTTTCAGTGTCCAAGGTCTTGAACAGTGTATCTTTGGAAACTTTGTCGAGATTCATCAGAGTCTTTTCAGCGTCATTCCACTCGCTTTTGACCTTGGGAACATGTTGAGGTTGTGTGGGATCGCTAGCATGCGTTGGATTTATTTGAGGAGAGTGGGAGGTCCATCAGTGACAACGTCCCACATGTCCTCATTTTGCGCTGACAGTGCAGGTGCGACTCCACTCTTATCTTCCATTCCATTAAGTTTTCTCTGTTGAACATCGGCATCTTGCTGTAGGTACTCATTGTGTGATTGAAGTAAGCCTGCTCTGATACCACTTGATAGGATCAGGTCGGTACTAGGTAGTGTTTAGAGGAGGGGTGAATGAACACTACTCTATTTTTCTATGTTTGACTCTCGGTACCAAAGGGTTTCGATACTATGTGTATTTTAGGTTCTGACACTTAATCAATCAATCAGTGACGCGGAAGATATCACTGCTGAGTACCGAATAATATAGATTTGTGTGTTTGTGTTTGTGTTTGACACCGAAGTTGTTCATGGAAGTTCGGAGTATTAATGAACTCCAACGTCTCCCCTTCTTCCTCAGGAAGGCACCCTTAGAAGTATGGTTTACTTAACGTACAACATATACCTTGTAACTACAACAGCTTTTTAAAGCCGTTGTTTACAAAACACACTTGAATATATGAACACTCAAGAATATAGACTAAAGTGTTTCTTTCGTACAAAGACTCAAAGAAATTACAAGTGATTCGTTATCTATGTCTTGAGCTTCTTCAGCCTTTTATACTGCGCGCTCCTGAATTAGCCGTTGCAATTTGAATGCTTGAGCCCGCTCTCGCAGCTCTTTTCGGTACTGCGGCTCTCAGTGTTAACTATGCGTCTGGGTACTGCTTTTGCCTCTTTGCGTAAGTCTTTGCTTTACTCCAATACTCAGCGCGGCCTTGCATTCAATGCTTCCCATGGTCTACACCTTGTCCCTCCTTGGCAGGTGCCTTGTCATTGCTCCGGTACTGGCTTGCTCCAGCTGGCATCCAGTTCTCAGTTGTGATTTCGGTACCGAAGGTTTCGTTTCTTGCTCAATCACCAAAACTTCAGCATCCATCAGCACCATAAAATAATAATAGATAAAGGAAAAGATACAAATCGTTTACATCTTTCATATTCTTTTCCACTATAACTCCTCATCTCATAATATAAAACCTCAATCCACCATAGTTTGCCATAGGTGAAAAACGTTCTCCTAAGCTTCGAGAACTCTCAAGAACGTTGCTAAGATTTTCACCCGCATAACATGGCCATGATAATTTTTCACCGTAGTTTTTAAATGTGTCGTTCTTTTTAGTTGAATTTTTTTCGCCTATTATGAATATTCAGTCCATCGTAAATAATATATAGGGTTGAGGTTCTTCATAGACATGCTTGACAAATACTCGTTAGTGTATACTGCATGAATAAGGCTAGAAATTTTCGGTGATTGATATTAAATTTGGTTAAATAACTTATACTATTTTATTTGTGTAATTAAATATCTTTTGACAGGATGAAGAAAATGTCTCCCCACGTTGCAAGCTTGATTTTGAAACAAAAGACGAATTATTAGAGAGAGCAGTCGAATCTACTGCGTTGATAGATAGTAGAAGAGCTATTAATGAGCGACACCATCGTCTAGCAGAATTAGCAATTCCGACTATCGGTATGGAGTTTGAAAATGAAGATGAAGCTTATAAATATTATAATGAGTATGCACGCCAGATTGGATTTGGTATACAAAAGCATAAGGCTCATCGTGATTATCTTGACGGTAGACTTGTAGACAGGGTATTTTGTTGTTCTAGTGAGGGTCACAAGCAAAAAGACAAGCGAGACGTGAATGTAAAATATCGTCGTGTAGAAACTAAAGGTGGTTGCAGTGCACAAATAAAGATAAAAGCAAGTTTTTCTGATAAATTTAAAGTAGTCAAATTTGTCGCTGAGCATAGTGGACATGAACTGACTAGTCCAAACAAAAGTAATTTTCATGTCACACAGAAAGATGACCGTGAACAAGCAGCACAAGTAGATAACATAGATAGATCCGGTATTTCGCCGAAAGCCAGACTTCAATATTTGGCCAATGAAGCTGGGGAACGCGGCAATGTGGGATTTATTCTTGAAGATTATAAGAATTATTTGCGGTCAAAGACGACAATAGAGATGGAACCGGGAGATACAGAAGGTGTGTTGGAATATCTGCAACAAAGACAAATGGAAGATCCGAATTTCATCTTCGCCATTCAAGTTGATAGTGAAGACCTAATAACGAACGTGTTTTGGACTGATGGTCAAATGATGACAGATTACGCGCATTTTGGAGATGTCGTGTCTTTTGACACCACATTTCGGAAAAATAAAGAAGGACGACCATTTGCACTATTTGTTGGGGTCAATCATCATAAGCAAACTATTATTTTTGGAGCTGCGTCGCTATATGATGAAACAACTGAAACATTTATATGGTTATTCGACACTTTTGCTCGGGCTATGGACGGGAAAAAACCAATTAACTGACCAAGATGCAGCAATGACAAAAGCTTTATCTGAAAAATTATACGCAAAATTATATATTATGTCACTAAGTATACAAGATTTCGGTTTTGGGTCACTATGTTTGATAATTACAAAAGTAGGTTACTAACTTTGTAAGTCAAAACAAATTTGGACCATGTTTTCAATTTTAGGTCACTAAGTATATATTTTTCGATTTTGGGTCGCTAATTATACATATGTTTCAATTTTGGGTCACTATGTTTACAAAGTTAGTTATCAAATGAGTAACCTAAAAATTGAAAAATGTATAATTAGTGATCCAAATTCGAAAAATATATATACTTAGTGATCTAAAATTGAAAATATGGCCCATTTTTTTTTGAGATACAAAGTTAGTGACTTACTTTTGCAATTATCAAACATAGTGACCAAAAAACGAAAACATGTATACTTAATGACCTAATCTTATAATTTCTCAATAGTAGGGTTGTTTTCACTATATTTAATTATTATAAAAGAATTAGATTATTGTTCTTGTAAGAGGAGGGAGAGGATTGGATTCTACGGCATGCCATATTAGATTATTATTGTATTTGATTTGGCAATATTATTATCACTAGGGGTCGCGCGAACCTATTGGAAACCTACTATATTTTTTACTTCTTTTTCTTTTTTTCCACATGATTGGAAAACCGTCACTTTTCTAACTTTGAAGGTTTTTCTTAGTTCAACAAGCATTAGATTAAATTTACTCTAACGATAGCTCCCATAAACTAAATTTAGTTCGCACTCCCAATGCAACTACATTCTTTGTGAATATAGTCCCTCAAGTAATTTCGTAATATCAGCAATTTGTTCGTCACTTCGGCAATATTCGAGCAGGATTTTCCCATTCGGTCCCGAATTTGCACAAGAAATGAAATCTCATTCCAATATGCTTTGTTCTTCCGTGCAATATATGATCCTTTGAGACAGGGAACATTGAAATATTTCTAGGATTAATAACTGTAGGATCTTCTTGTTTCTGGTTTAAACTTTCCA
The DNA here is from genome assembly GCA_004919715.1 of Linderniella brevidens. NCBI lineage: Eukaryota > Viridiplantae > Streptophyta > Magnoliopsida > Lamiales > Linderniaceae > Linderniella > Linderniella brevidens. The sequence goes on along the minus strand of SWDC01000150.1, from coordinate 11,986,930 downwards.
AGATATATTTTTAAGCACTTTAAGTATGACAATCTGTCTATGATATTGCTATGTACTGTACTCTAGTAGTTGAAAGAGCCATGATCTTATGTTTTTCCATACACCATAAAACTGCTCCGCTTCCAATATTCTTAGAGAATCATCAATACATTCTCCGAGATGCTATCAGTAAAACAAAAAATTTGATAGTAACGCAAGCTGTATACGAAAATGCCATAATTGTACCATCACTCAGTGGAGAATTCTTTTGCAGCTTAACGGATGTATAGTTCAACAATTATTTCAATATTTTACATACCGACGTATTAGTTATCTTACATTTTACTGTATCGGGAGAAATTTCCGGTCCGCGGACCGTCAGTTCAACCATTTTTTTCTTTTTCCAATACATGTGAGTGTTCGCATGGTTCGCCGAAACGGGAACGGACGTTGGAACGAACACGAGCGTTCCAGTTCCATTGCATTATAACGGGACGGTAAAAGTCGTTCCGCTAAAAAGTGTATAAATATAGAATATATTTGTTCCTCGGTCATTTTAATATTAATTACATTTGTATCAAGATCAGTTGACTTCTATTAATGATTCTTTTTAAACTCTAGGATATTTTAGAGATATTTATGTAAAATAATAGTCAGCTATAAAAATATTGTTATTATAGAAATATATAATATTTAAAAGATGCAATAATACAAAAAATCAGTTAAATTTTACTTAATCAAAAGTGGATATTTCTGCTGCAAACATATATAATTATAAATAAATTTTAGATTTTTATTTACTATACAAAGTTAAAAACAACATCTCGGCATAATATATTCGGAATAACCCATTAAACTTAATATCCAACAAAAATTAGGATTTCTTTTTCATCGTCTTCTACCCAACATCCATCGTTTTTTTTTTTTTCTGATGCAGCTCTGTCGTTCAGCATCACAATTTTGTGGCCGTACAGGCTATAAGTCGCCGCTCTGGCCGAATAAATTCAGATTCAGGAGATAAATCGCCGTTCCCGCTGTTTTTTTCGGCCACAACAAACAAAAACGTGAAAAGGCCAGAACATTGGCACGGAGGCCATGATTCTTGTTCCAACTCAGCCGTTCTGGCAGTCTTAACGGCGATCTGGCGAACCATGAGTGTTCGTCACTTTATTAAATACTAGGTAGTGAGGCTGAGGCCGCGCTTTGCGCGGCATTGTTGTAACCATAGCCCGGACTTGGGATTTATCAGAAAAACTTGTTCTAATCTTAAGGAAAAACAACACCACATACAAATATTGTTTATGGTCAACAATATAGTAATAAATCAATACGACGGTGGGTTGATAATTTTTTAGGGCACAATGCTTCCTCATACACACACAAACATATATATAAAAGAGAATACAACCATGAACGTTAGTTTAACATGTTTTAGACAAACTACGATGCACTACTACCCAAGCTGAAAAATACATTTGAAGCTATGTTACATCAATTCTTTGTAAAAAAAAATATAGAAAAAATCAATTAACTCATGATACCAATAAAATTCAATTTTTTTTTTTAGTTTGCAACCAAATGTCTGTATATTCATTTTTTTTAACTCATTTTTTAACTCATGATACAAATTATTAAACCAAATATTGAATGGGGGTTCTTAATAGAGAAGATTGTAACCTTCAAGCTTGAACTAACCGGCGACTATCTGCGTGCACCACTGCTCAATACACCGTAACGAAATAATTTGAATAAAAAATGAATTTAGATAATTAACTATAACTGCAAAGATGAAAAAGAGGTATTTAATACTCCCAACGGTGGAAAAAGGATAAACACGATCAAATATAGCAATTACGTGAAGAAAATATAGGAGAAATTATAAAATTAGGTCACTAAGTATCCAAACTTTCATTTTTGAGTCACTATTTTTTATAATTGCAAAAGTAGGTCACTAACTTTGTATGTCAAAACAATTTTGGATCATATTTTCAATTTTAGGTTTACTAAATTTATATTTTTCGATTTTGGGTCACTAAGTATATATATTTTCAATTCGGTCACTCATTTGACAACTAATTTTGTAAACATAGTGACAAAAAAATGAAACGTTTATACTTAGTGACCCAAAATCGAAAAAATGTATACATAGTGACCTAAAATTGAAAACATGACCCAAAATTGTTTTGAGATACAAACTTAGTGACCTACTTTTGCAATTATCAAACGTAGTGACCCAAAAAAGAAAATTTGGATACCTAGTAAACTAATTTTATAATTTTACCAATTGGCATATTCTATATAACAAAATTAATTGTAAATTTCAAATCCATAACTGAAAGCCCTGAGTAGCTAAAAATTGTTCGAGCGAATGATCGGTCCCTACAAAATCTCTCAATGTTGCTTCTAAGCTCCCACCTCACAACCATTATATCAGCCTCAGTGTCTCAACGTAAATCTCCACATCCTCACAATCAGCGATCTTAGCGGAAATCAAAATTTACACCACCGTTAAAGCCAAATTGTTCTCATTTAACTTCCGTAAACTGTATAGGTTGAGAACTTGGAGACGAATGTATACTGAACTTTATACGATGATAAATATTCGATCTCTTCATATTATTGATGATTATTGGAGTACATCAGCTTATTTATAAATAAGCTTATTGAAAAGTCTAGTCAAAGTCTTAAAACAATAAAGCATTAATCAGTAAACTAACAACGAGAATGTCCCTTGTTTACTTACTCCTTCAGTCAAACAGCTTTTCGGCTTCTGCAATCGGGCATAACTCATTCCAACATCCCATCCTAACCTCGATTGCCTCTTTCCCGCATATCTAGCATTTCCCTGATCTTCTCGAAAGATGCTAGCGGCAACGGTTTTGTGAAGATATCCGCTATTTGTTCTCCGTAAGACACATGCTTCATCTCGACTTCACAATTTTTAACTTGTTCCCGTATGAAATGGAAGCGAACATCAATGTTCTTGCTCCTCTCATGATGCACATGATTTTTGGCAAGCTCGATGGCTGATTTATTATCATCTCGGGTCTCCGTTGCTTTCACTTGCATGATCTGCAACTCTTCCACCAACTTCCTTATCCAAACAGCATGACAATATTCAGCCTCGCACGTTGATAACGTTACAATGAGTTGTTTCTTAGACATTCAAGTAAACGTCATTCCACCAACAAGAAACACGAACCCAGTAGTGCTTTTCCTGTCATCCAAATCACCACTCCAATCGCTGTCAGAGTAAGCAGTAAAATCAGAATGCCCACGTTGTTCCCTTGATGTAGCGGAGGATCCTATTTACAGCATACTCACCAAGCCAACTCCATACGCTATATCTGGCCTTGTGTTCGTTAGATATCGTAAGCTGCCCACTGCACTTCTGTACATCGTCTCGTTCACAGCTTCTCCTTGGTTGGTCTTCTCGGGACAGTTTGGTCCCCCATTCGACAGGCGTCCTAACCGGGTTGCAATCTGCCATCTTGTATTTCTCTAGAACAGCTCTTGCATATGTTTCCTTAAGACACATGGATCCCTAGCTAGTTCTCCCTGTTTCACTTTCAGCCACCAAGAAGTACCACATTGGACCCAAATCTGTCTTCTCAAATTCCTTCTTCATTTCTCGTTTAAATTCTTCGATCATGGTTGCGTTATTTCCAGTGAAAACCAGGTCATCAACATATAGAGCTACAAATAATACATTATTACCTTGAATTTTCATATAGAGGGAAGGTTCATACGCACACTGCTTAAACCCTCGGCTCTTGAAGTAGGGCATCTATGCGCGTGTTCCAAGCTCTTCGTGCATGCTTCAACCCGTACAACGCATTTTTCAGCCTCAGCACCTTGCTTTCCTCTCTTTGTTTTATGAATCGAGGCGGTTGTTCGATGTATACTTCCTCCTCCAGTGTCCAATTCAAGAATGCCGACTTAACGTCCATCAGGTGAATCTTTCACTTCATTTTTGCAACAAGCGAGATCAATAGCCTCACTGTTTCCATCCGCGGCATAGGTGCAAACACCTCGTCGATTCCGGCTTTCTGCTTGTATCCTTTTGCCACTAGTCTGGCCTTATGCCTATCGACTTTCCCTTCTGAGTTCAGCTTCTTCTTGAAAATCCACTTAACTCCATATTGCTTTATGTTCGTTCGACAACGTTGCTAACTCCCAGGTTTCGTTTTTCTCGATTGCCTGCATTTCGTCTAACATTGTCGAGCGCCATTTTTCACTTCTCGCTGCATGTTCGAATGTGATGTTTTTTGCATCAGCCAATAAACAGACTAGATGCAGATGCTCCGTTGCTTCATAAAGGCCCTCTAAACTTCGGGTGCATACGTTTCTTGGTTCCTTCTCATCTTCAGATGACGACGGAGATAATTTTGTCGCTTCAGATTCTGTTGCATTTGGTATGAACGTCCAATTCTGCTTCCCGTCGTCTCCCTTCGAATTCCAGTCCCATGAGCTGTTTCCGTCCACCTCCACATCACAGCTAACGATGATTTTCTTCGTAACAGGGTTATATAAACTATAAGCTTTAGATTTTTCATCATACCCGATAAAAACCAGCTTCTGACTTTTATTATCCAGCTTAGTACGCTTCTGATCTGGAATCCGTGCATATGCCACACTTCCGAAAACTTTCATGTGTGCTGCTGGTGGTTTTACTCCGCACCAAGCTTCCTAAGGCGTCATTTTTTCTAGGCTCGAAGTGGGGCATCGGTTCTGCAGAGATACAGTGTACATCTCGCTGCCTCAGCCCAGAATTGCTCCGGAACATTTTTTGTTTTGAGCATACTTCGTCCGATTTTTTGTCAAGTGCCTTCTTATGCCATTCTCAGCACATAAGTCCGCAAATTCCACTGAGGTAAACTCACCTCCACGGTCTGATCGGAACGTCTTTATTCGCTCACCGCTCAGGTTTTCGACCAGCGCCTTGAACTTCTTCAAGATTGAGAGGGCTTCTGATTTTTCTTTGAGAAAAAAAATCCACGTTCTGCGGGAAAAATCGTCGATGAATGTGATTAAATATCGGTGATTTCCCAAAGAGATTGGTGTTATAGGGTCCACAAATATCCGTATGAACGAGCTCGAGCACCCTCATTGCTCGAAATTTGATTCGTTCGGAAATGGCTTCCTCGTGCTTTTTCCTAGTGCACACTCTTTACAAAGCCCCCCATTTGGAGCGATATCCGTATGAACGAGCTCGAACACCCTCATTGCTCGAAATTTGATTCCTTTTACCGTTTCGTCGTTTTTCAGCCACTTCAGCCCATCTAAACCAAGGTGACCATACCGTAAGTGCCATACCCGTGTTTTGCTGTCAACTTCTACCTTCAAGCAATTTCCTTGCACATAGGCGATGTCCACTTTGAACATCCGATTGCTGCTCATTTTAACTTGAACGATCAATCGGCCATTGTGATCACTCAAGTTCATGGATCTTTCTTTCATCACAGCCGAGTACCCTCGTTCCAACAGTTGCCCAAGACTTAGTATATTGCTTTTCATGCTAGGCACATAGAACATGTTGGAGATTGATCTCTTAATGCCATCTTTACAGTGGATAAATATTCTCCCTCGGCCTTTTACGGTTACTCTCGATGTATCTCCAAATGAGACGTAGCCACCCGCGTTTTCTTCCAATTCTGCGAACATATGCTTGTGTCCGCTGTGTCCAAATACCAGGTATGCTCGTTCATGGAGTTGGACTCTTTTCTGGCCAGCAACAACACACCATCTTCTCTATCTTCCCTAGTCTTTTCGTCGTTCTGTTTTGCAGCGTAGTGGCATTCGACAGCAATATGGCCGAACTTTCCGCAATTACAGCACTGTTTCGCAGCGTAGTAGCATTCAACAACAATGTGGCCAAACTTCTCGTAGTTATAGCACTGCACACCTTTTTTTATTTGTTCCTCCTCGATTTCTCCTGAATTCATGCGGTTGATGCTTCTCTGTTGGTTTCTCTTCTTCGTTTTCTTCTTCGCCTCTGTTTCGTCCTCAGCCTCGGCCTCGGCCCCTTCTTCGACTTCCGAATCTGCCACGCCCTCCTCTGAAATCTTTTTCGCCGTTGGCTGAAAATTTCGCTTGAAGGGTCTCTTTTAATGTTTCATGCTTTTTCATATTTTTTCTCTGCTCATGTGCTTCCAAGGAACTGGTGAGCTCATTCAGGGTCATGTTTTCTAATTCTCTTTCTTCTTCTATGGCACATACAACGTTTTCGAACTCGTTTGTTAGCGATCTCAATATTTTCTCTATCATTCGATTTTCGCTCAGCTCTTCTCCGTTCCTTCTCAGGTGGTTTGCCACCACTTAGGCCCTTGTGATGAACGTGGACACGTTCTCGGTATCCTTCATTTTTAATGCTTCAGATTCTCCTCTGAGGGTCTGCAATCGAATCTGTTTCACACGATCTGCTCCTTTATAGGCTTTTCCAATATTTCCCATGCTTCTTTCAAGTTCTTTGCCTCGGCTATCTTCTCGAAGGCCGCTTCATCAACTGCTTGGTACATCATGTACAGTGCCGTTTTGTATTTCTTGCGACATTCCTTCAGCTCTTTCACCTGATTGCCCGTCAACCCCGTCAACGTTTCATATTCGGTATGGCCATGCTCGACGATATCCCATGCATCCTGTGATCCAAGTAATGCCTCACAAATAGTCAAGCCTCCCATGAAAATCTTGACGTGCAAAGCCTTATGTACAACCAGTGTTTTCAATAGCGGGGCACGTAGGAGGATTGATTTTTTTTTTTTTCTTTGCTGTCCAATTGTGTTCAATTTCTGACTATGAATTAGGCCTCAAATACTTGCGCCCCTTTTAAGTTTTTTTTCTTAACTTTTTAATTATGTGTTCTACCAAATCATAAAAACATCATTCTTTCATGTGATTTATATGTCTAATTTATTCTTTGTTTCATGGCGATCAAAACGATATCCATATCTTTTATATTTCAATATACATAAGAATCATTTTTTCTTGTATATTATGCAATATGTGATTGGAACATGGTTGTGTGCATAACAAATTAATAAATTAGGTCACTAACTATAGTTCTCGTATTTTTTGGGTCACTAATCGCATAACAGCAAACTTAGGTCACTAAGTAGCGTATTCACCCGTGAATTTTCCGACGAAATCGCTGGAAGTCCCGACTTGGTCGCTGACGTGGCTGCTGACATGTCATCAGCCACGTCCGATTTCCGAGGTTTTCGCCGGGATATTTCATCGGTGACTCAAAAGAAATCAGATACATTACTTGGTGACTTAAGTTTGCTATTATCAAATATAGTGACCCAAAAGCGAAAACAAGTATAGTTAGTGACATAATTTAGTTAGTGATTTGGCTTGAATTTTATGTAATTTGATGTGCAATTACGTGAATTTGATGTGTGTGATCATGTCATACTTTTATAATTTTATTTTTTATTTTTGTGTGATCCTTTGTATATTTTATTCCACTAGACTATATTATTTTCCTTTTTTCAATTGTTTTGTTTGCTTGTAAAAATGGGGGAGAATACTCAAAATGGTCCCCGATGTTTACCCATGGACCAATTTAGTCCTCGATGTTTCGCGTGACCCAATTTAGTCCATCATGTTGTCGATTTTGAACCAAATTGGTCACTCCGTCAGTAATTCCGTCAATTCGGATGGAAAATGCCACGTGTCGACGCCCGATTGGCTTGAATTTCTCCCCTCTTAAAATCTTAAAAAAATAATAAAATTAAGATTTAAAAAAGGAAAAAAATATTTATCTCTCTAAAAAAAGAGAAAAAAATTAAAATTAAAAATCAAAATAAAAAAAATGATATTTTAGTTTATTTTATTTATTAAAAATGCGAAAAATATTTATAAAATATGAAAATAAAAAATAAAAAATTTAAAAAACTATTTTTTTTTAAAAAAACTAGAAAATTATTTAAAAAAATAAAATGTAAAAAATAAAATTAAATAATATATTTAAGAGAATCTCATTCCGTTATCGCCTAATTAACGAGGAAGAAAATGTCCTTACCTGGAATGTTTTACAATATTTTTATATTATAATATATAAATTGGATTTTTTTTTGTTTTATATATTATTATTATATAAAAAATATGTAAAAATATTTCCATGTCCCCACGAAGTCGGAGACGGGGACAATTTCTTCCCCACTAACGAGACGAGATTCCCGTAAATATAATATTCCATTTTATTTTAATTTTTTAATAATTTTTTAGTTTTTTAATATATAAGTAAAACATAAAGTATTTCTTTATTTTTTATTTTTTATTTTCTATTTTATTATTTTCCTATTTTTAAATATTTTTTTGCATTTTTATAAAAAATAAAAACGATAAATTATTAGTTTTTATTTTTATTTTTTTTATTTTATTGTTTTTCTCCTTTTTAGAGAGATAAACATTTTTTTTCTTTTTTAAATCTTAATTTTATTATCTTTTTAATATTTTAAGAGGGGAGAAATTCAGGCCAATTGGGCGTCGCCGCGTCGACACGTGGCATTTTCCATCCAAATTGACGGAATTACTGACGGAGGGACCAATTTGGTTCAAAATTGACAACATGAGGGACTAAGTTGGTTCACGCGAAACATCGGGGACTAAATTGGTCCATAGGGTAAACATCGGGGACCATTTTGAGAATTTTCCTAAAAATGGTTTTTTGTCTTGTGTTTTATATATTATGTTTTTTTTGCATTATAAGTGGCTTCTTCAAAATACATTCGCAATGCGCTACGCTATTTATGCTAAAACGCGACACGTTGTGCAACCCAATTTAAAACATTGTGTACAACACAAAGCTCTTGTTTGTTTGTGGTCATCAATGTCACTATATAAGGGGCTTGAAAATCATCAGATGCCGCTTATGAAAAGCAAAATTTTATCGTACTATTGATTTATCTGAAAATTAGCCTTCACGTGAGTTGGAGTCTCTCCATATATCTCACAACTCAAAATCAAATTTTTTGCACGTTTAAGTACCTCAAATTTCAAACCAATACGTACCTCAAATTTCCAACCAAGCTTTTAAAGGGTGTTGGATCTACTTTTTCTTCTTCTTCATTCTTTGCCAGGTTAGAACTATATTTTATTGGTGCATCGATAGTCACCCATCTTAAACTTCCTACGTACGTAGTTCACCTTGCCTTGCCTTATTAAGTTATTTAGAACCCGTTTGCTTCTCGATTTGCGTCAACCCAAATGTATGCCATCTCTTGTCATCTCACTCTTAAATTATTAGTCGGATAGTTTTAAATCGAGCAATTGGATCAAACTACGTTGCCACACCCGATGATTACACTTTTATTGTAGACTTCGAGAATGATTGCTAACTCTCATGGATTAAACTTTCTCAGTGGCCTTATTTTCCCCATCAACAACGTCTTTCTAGTTCTTCTCTCGCATTTTCTTAAAAGCTCTGAATTCCTCATGTATTATGTCAGAAAGCATAAGCATAGTAGGTCAAGAGATTACCGAATGAGAAAATCTTATCATTTGTTTCTTTGTGATGCTACACTCCTCTCTTTTGAACCTTTTCACGATTATAGCTTACCAAATAAGGAGTTTGTCGCGTTTTCAGCCAAATTTTGCACCGGTGTAGCCTCTCCTCGCTCATCTCCATTCAAAGTGATCAGTAAGATAAGCATCGACTACTTTTTTGTTCCCTACTTGTCTGATAAGTTTACTGTTACCCACTTCGATAAGACCTCTTGCTTAGTTCAAGAACGAACGTCTAAGTATTAACGGAAGGTCAGTACCTTCTTCAATATTCAACACGCAAGATCAACCGAGAAGTAATGATCTCTTGCTTTCACGAACAAATCTTCCATTATCCCTCGTGGATATGTAATCGATCTGTCGACGAGCGGAAGTTGTAGTGATCTCGGCTTCGGCTCGCGATGTCCTAGTTTCCTGAAGCGTGAAAACGGCACTAAGTTAACGTTGGCACCTATATCACATAAGACATAATTGAATGAGAGGGATCCAATGTAACAATGAATAGAAAAACTTTCTTAATCATTAAGCTTCGGTGGTAGCTTTTTCTATACGGCTGAGCATTCTGCAGTGAGGGCTAATGATCCGTACTCTTCCAGCTTGTTCCTCCTCGAAAGCTGCTCTTTCAGACACTTGGCGTATTTGGGTATCTGCAATAAAGCTTCAAAGAAAGGGACATTATGAAAGGTATAAACATGAAGATTCTATGACTTCAGTGTTTTGCAAGGTATAAACCTGCTCTGATACCATGTCGAAAAAGATAAGATTGCTATCTCTGGATTAACGTGTAGTCTTGTATTTTTTCATAATATCTTACAATGATGAGTAATATATATACAACTATGCTGATCCACTAATAAATGAATTAGCCTTTGTTTTTATCAATCAAGGTGTAATTATCTTGCTCTCTTTTCCTTTTGCAGCTGAATGATGTCCTTGATTTATGTTTTAAATTTGATACGGTCATGTAGCAAAATCATTCCTTTTTTCAAGCTTTGGAACATCATTAAAAATTTTCGGTAATATTTATCAAAAGGCGGTTGGAATTAATTGTTCCATAAAAACATGACAATTGTGAGTTTCATTTCATGTAACTTTCAGTTTACCATAGCAGTAACCTAAATTAGAGGCATAAGCCGTTCGAAAATGTACAGTTTTTATCCATCCGCAGATTTTACGGTTCTTTTCCTAGTTTAATGTGTAAGCGGCCATCGGCTTAGGTCGCAGACAATTTTTAGAATTGTGAGTTCAACAGTAAATACCAATATCCCTACGAGAATTAATGTTGTCTTTAGACTTATCCTTATAATCCATCATCGTATTGGAGACATTCTGAAATTTATTATTCTTTATATGAATGACATCAAGATTGTACCGAATAAGGAGTGATGACCAATACGACAACTCTCAAAATATACTCTTCTTCTACCACTGGTGCGCGATTCCATATTCATCGGGCTTTTGGTCAAGATCCTCCATTGGACACACTCCCATTGTTCCAAACCCGATAACTTCTTTGGTGTATCCTTTTTTATCGGATATACCAATGAAAAAATTACTTGTATTTCCTCTAAATGCAAGTATAGGTAAAGAACGACGATGACAGTCAAAATAAACAATCTTTGTATAGAGTTTTAAATAAAATGCCAGAGTATGTTTCATGCCAATGAGGCAACACAATCTCCCTTATGTACCCCATTAGGACAACGTTCCGTACGCAGGAAAGTCACTCACCGTCCAAAGTAACGTAACTCGTAGCATAAATATTTTTTCACGGAGCGAATCATAAGTCGGGAGTCCAACGTGCCACAATATCTTTAATCTTTTATCAGCGGTTGAAGAGAGACATCTAATTTATTCTTAAGATTTTTTGGACCTGATACCTGTGTAGGCCTAATTATATCCAACTGTAACGATTATGTGAAGAATTTGATAGCAACTATAACACTTACGACGAACACGTTGAATATCTAGCGGAAGCGTGCGGATGTTCTTCATGTTTTAAAGCTCGATTTCTATATTAATAAATTCTTAACCCTAATCCAAGTCACTAGGGTTCATTAAATACCAAGTACTTTGGTATATTACAAAGTAGTTCATAAACTATGGCTTTACAATTTAGCTCGAACTACTTATTTACATCACAAGACTATGATTAACATATTTATTGAACACAATAAAATAGTCATACCAATCTCCCCCTTTGTGTTCAGTCTTCGCTTGAGCGTCGGTTATCTTGTCTTGTTTTTTAGAAGATTCCCCGAGTCCTAACAATCTCCTCTTTATGAGATTATTTGTATAATCTCTCTTTTGTCTTGTCTTGTCTCCTCCATTTTCAGAGATCTTCAAGCTCACCATGTGTTGATCTTCTCTTCTCGGCATCAGATGTTGGAAGGTGTGTGAAGTTGTTTGTCTGCACTTGGAGAATTTCGCTTTGTGTTTAGACTATGTTGGAGAATTAAAATGGTTGCTCCCCTTTAAAAATATAAGAGTCGCTCCTCTTTTAAAATAAAAGATTCGCTCCGCCTCAGACTAAGCATTATTTTCCAAAAAAATAATTTTCTTTTAAAAATGGTATTGATCGTTTCTGTGCGTGATATGCATTTTGAATTTTAAAATCTTTTAAAGTTTTAAAAATGCATTTTGAAAATGTACCATTTTAAAAAATATGTATTTTTCAATTCCGCTCGTATCCGTACGGACTTTAAAATATTGAAAATTCATGTAACATACGCATAAATAGAATGTACCTCTTTGAAAGCGTAGTTGTAGTTGCTCGGCCGCTCTTCCTTTTGTTATGTATGTGGAGCACCTACGGTCAAATTACAATACATGAGAGAACGTTGCTCGCATCGCTTACCAGTCATGTATGTGGAGCAACCCAAGATACCATACATGCTCGGTAGTCTGCAAAACTTTAGCGGGACTTGATACCCATTGTATGTGGGTCCTCCCTTGTTAGCAGAAAACGAGTTAAGTATAGAAGATGTCAAATTCAATTTGGTCCTAAATCATCCACTACTATATGTTTAGGTACCCAATTTTGTTTGGGATTACCGAACTTAGTCGTTGACTTAGAAACCCGTATAGGATTGAAATGAGATGGAAAAGACATTTCAGCGCGAGTGGAAAAATGTATTGGAGAAGATTGAAAAACTTTCTCTTTTGACAGTCGCATAAGATATTTCTCGGAATTAAATTTGACTGGATATGTCAAGTAGGAATAAGAAGATATAGAATTATAAGCATCAATGGTAGATGATATGTTCTTCCTACGTGGAGAAATCACACGATTCACATCATAATGATGGTAATTTTTCGTGGAATTTTATTTACTAAAATGATGAACATTTTTTGGATGTGTAAGCAAATCCATTTCAATCATTTTTAGAATAAAAATCTCCTTTAGAAGGTTTTGCTTTTTCGCTCGAAATCCTATTCTTTCCGATTCCGTAGCGGAGTGTAATTCTGCGATTTTACGAATTATCTCTGGAATATAGCAGAAAGTAGTAGGTTTATCAGAATTTATATTACTTGTTTCCCCGTTAGACTCTTTTTCATTTGAGGAAGCTGAAATTGATTTATAGCCATCCGACAAAGGAATTTCCCCAGTCTGATAGCTATCGTTTAATTCCGAGTAATCAAACAATAATTCAGCCCCTACCTTTGTTTCCCTTTTTGTTTCTTCTAAAGCATTTGTTTCGGAAGTCATGTACCTAATGTCGTACTATTGTTTTACATTTACCTTCTTTAGGTTACACGAATTTTAGAATCCTAGGCCTTCTTTAGGATTATAGAATTCTATATACTCTGGCTGATTAAGAAAAATAGTTTGTTCCGTTTGACCTCTTTTAGCAAGAACATCATCGAGACTTTCAATCTTCGTGTAAAGCTTCTTGGGTTCCTCAATTACAACGTTATATCGGCATAAGCATTCCTTTCGTTCTACCTTTACATCATCTAGGCTTCCGTTAAGCTCTTTGATTTTTCTCTTCTATGCTTTATACCTTAGATTCTAGTGCCGGGACGTTGTCATGTGTCGTGTTTAAGTGCAAATTACATATGTATATTTTTCTCGCATATCTAATAAGAAACCGAGGTTATTTTCTAAACTCTTTTCTGGCTATTTTATTGTCATATCTTTGCTTAAGGAGTATACGTCCATATTTACTTTCTTGGTTGGATATTTGATCCGGTTGACGTGTTTTGTGGATTTTAAATTTTTAATAAAAGTTTCAAAATTTAAAGTTTGGTATCGAAAAGTTTTTGGATAATAAGTAGATATAGAAAACATTCGGACCAAAGAGTATAGCATCGAGAAGTTTCGGGTGTAAAATTTAAGTATCGAAAAGTTAAGTATAAAATTAGCACTTGTTCCTATGGGGGTTGGTATGTGAGATAAGTGATTTTCGTGTCTTCGAAATTTGTAAGTCAGCATCGAAGTCATAAACTGTGTTGTGTTCTGATGATGTAGGATAGGTGGTTATACGTTTAAGATCGGCTCGGTGATGTTTCGGGGTTAGATTTAGTTGGATTTGACTAAATCATGGGAACCTAAAATTCCATGCATCCGGTAGAACGTGATGGGTGCTGTTTTTTTAGCGTCAACAATCCGGAGCAGGTCGGTTGAAGTGAGCACCGAGGTAGTGTAAGTGAGCCACATCCGTATATAAATCTTGAACTTGTGAGCTCGAGATTCTTCAACGAAGTCCGTCTTTTCATGTCGGATGAAATGTCCATGTAGCTTAATAGTGAGAGGAATTTTTTTTATCTCTTTTTCTCCCTTTATTTTGTATACATATATATATATATTGTAGTAATAGTATATATAATATTATATTATAGATATTTTTATTCCTCCCATCAATCATGCTTCCTAAAATAAAATTACTCCCCCTCAAAAGATGCGTAGAAGGATCGAAGGATTTTTCAAATCTCTTTCACGCAATTCACGTATTTAAAATTATATCTCCCTCAAAAGTTTAATTATTGCTCCCTTTTAATCATATATAAGAGTTGCTTCTCTTTTAAACTTAAAAGAGTAGCTCCCTCAAATTAAGCTCATTTTTTTAAATGTTGTTTATCATTTGTGCGTGATATGCAGTTTAAATTTCAAAATCTCGTAAAGTAATAAAAATGCATATTTAATATGTACCATTTTGAAAGATAGGTATTTTTCAATTCAGCTCGTATGCGTACGCAATTTAAAATATCAAAAATTCAGTTAACATACGCATAATTAAAATGTCCATTCGTTGAAGTGTAGGTGTGATTGCTCGAATCGCTTATCATTCATGTATGTGGAGCAGCCCAGGGTACCATATCCTGGGATGTTGCTTACAGCGCATACCAGTCATGGGTGGGAGCAACAAGATACGAACCATGATGGAAAATCTGGAAAACTTTATCCGAAATTTTGTACCTTTTTTTTTACGGTTGCTCCTTTATTAGCAAAAAAATGAGTTAAGCATATAAGGTGTCAAATTTTGGCCTAGATCATCCATTATTGTAGATTTAGGTAACCATTCAGGAGTAATTTGACACGGATATGACGATCAACGCAGGTGAACGTGTATTTCGGAGAAGATTCATATATGTTCTCCGAAGTCAATCTCATCAAATGTTTTTCTTAATGAACTTTGAGTGGATATTTCAAGTAGGCGTAAAACATATGTAATTATAAGTATCGTTAGTAGATGATATGTTCTTCCTGCTTGGAAAATCCATAAGATTCACATCATAATGATGGTTTTTAGTGGAATTCTTCTTACTAAAATGTTGAACATTTTTCAATGGTGAGCAAATCCACTTTTATCATTGTTAGAAGAATGAAAAATATTTGGAGCTTGAGAAGTTCGCTTGCGTGAGCTTGGAACTTGTATTGTAAAAGCTTCCTTTTTTTATAGGAGTAGGAGACGGAAGATCTTTCGCAATTTCGTCCTTATATTTGAAAAATAATGTAGATTTTTCTTTCTCCTTCCTAATTTTCTTTTGTTCCTTAACACTTTTAAGTACGAGAGAATGACAAAACTAGTTAAGTTTTAAAAATCTAATTACAAATATAGTTAACTTTTTAAAACTATTACAAAACTAATCAACTCTTTAAATTTTAGTCATTATTAATTCCATTTTTACCCCAAAATTTTTTAAAATTGTCATTATTCACTATCATTATTTCTAATAAGCAAAATATTATCAATAATTTTACTTTTAACCCCAATCAAATGAGGAATAAATAAATTAACATTTGAAAAGAAAAAAAAAGAAAATCCTCATTCGTTACAAGAAAGAAAAGAGAGAAATACAAATCAATTAAAAAAATACAAATAAAAATATAAAAGAGAATAAAAATATCATAAAAATTGAATAAATAAAATAAAATAAACAAAATAAAGAGAGAAGAGAATTAAAATATATAAAAAATTTAAATAATTTTTGTAAATTTATTTATTAAAGATAAAATAAAAAAAGTTAAAAAATGACACTAGAAGTTAACGGGAAATCCCCGTCCCCGTCCCTGTCCCCTCGGGAATTCCACTCCCTCGATTTTGCTTCAAAAAATACCTTTTCTTACAATATAAAAAGTATGTTTTGAAAAACAAATTTGAGTTCGGGGACATGGTCGATTTCGTCCCGTTAACTTGGGGGACCGGGGGCCGGGGATTCTTCGTAAACTTCCAGAGGCGTTTTTTTTTAGTTTTTTTAATAAATAAATCAAGCAAATAAATAGAAATTTTAATTTTTTGATATATTTTAATTATCATCTCTCTATATTATTTAATTTTTTTCTTTTATTTGTTATTTTTTATTTCTATGATATTTTATTTCTCTTTTTTTTTTTTCGTTGAGAATATTCTTTTTTTCTTTTTCAATGTAAGTTTCTTTGATCCTCATTTGGTTGGGGTAAAAATATGATTATTAGTAATATTTTTCTTTTTAGAAATAATAATAGTGAATAATGACAATTTTAAACAGTTTTGTAGTGAAAATGAGATTAATAATGATTAAAATTTAAAAAGTTGATTATTTTTGTAATAGTTTTAAAAAGTTAACTATATTTGTAATTAGATTTTTAAAACTTAACTAGTTTTGTCATCTCTCTTTTAAGTGCTTTGCTTTTATTTATCGTTCCAGCTTTAGTCATAGTTGAATTAGAATTTATAGCTAAACCATTATTAATTTTAGGAACATGAGCGTCCATTGATATTTACTTATCCTGTTCAGATTTCGGGGAGAAGCATTACTAACCGCATCTCACATTTTCACTCGACTTTACTACTTATAGACAACACTCCGCATAATATTTCTAATATGACCCTATTGCAACGGTGCTTCTCGCCCTATCTTCGATATTGAGGACATATAAGTTCCGAACCACCATGAACTCCCAGTATCGACGGCCGCAGACTCCAAGTAGCGCTGGTGGTCACCAGATAAATTTTGTAGACATCAACTTCAAATTTAGAAAATGACCAAAACTAGGTGTCAACATTGATTAAAGATGCACACAACCTGAAAATTTTTTGAACTCAACCTTAATTTTCGAAAATGACGAAAATTAGGGCAAGAACAAAATCGCCACTGTTATGGCACGTTGCCACTCGCTATGGCGCTTCAGATTGCGCTATAGGCAGTGGTTGGTTTTGTAAACGCACCACACCGAATGGCGGGTGAACCAACTATTCATAAAGATAAATCTTTGTTTTTGATAGTTTTCTTTAAAAATAAAGATTATATAAATGGAAATAAATACCCACTTTTAGTTTCTGTTAGATGTATGAGAAAACTGAATTTGCTGCTGCTGTAGAATTATATTTTTTTACAGATATATATCTAGTAAGGCATTTCATCCCGCTCGTTAGTAGTTTCGAATACATATATACGTAAATATCACGCTCTATATCAAAATACTGGTTATCTGTAGAAATTGTATTGGTTATTACACTAACTGCCTAACATGCCTGGCCTATTTGTGTCGGTCTAAAAGTACGCTCTACTCGTCATTGAATAAAAACAAGCTAATAATACGGATATTATCAGGAACGCAATCATTCATACACATTACAATCGTCCCAATGCAAATTCCATAAAATCATCCCACTATCGTAATAGATATTTTATTTACAATCATCGATCCATTCTCAATCGCTCAAATCCTATCTTCCCCTCCAATTGAGATATTCTTTTCGCACATTAGATATTTTCATCTGCCATTAAATAGCCAGTGTTTTCCCCTCTCAAACTCACAACAAACACAGAAACACTCTCTCCTTTACTTCCGACGACCCAATCCAAGAAGAAATATGGCCACAGCAACGCTCACTTCATCCGCTCTCTTCAACACCAAGAACATCACTTCATCCTCATCGTTTCACGGCACGCCCCTCTCTAACTTCACCTCGAAATCACGGACAATCAAAGCCACCCCACAAAATCTTACCATCACAAGCTCGGCCTCAACCCCTTACGACCTCAACGACTTCAAATTCAGTCCCATCAAGGAGTCCATAGTGGCTCGGGAGATGACACGTCGCTACATGACGGACATGATTACTTATGCAGACACCGACGTGGTGGTGGTGGGCGCGGGATCTGCTGGCCTCTCCTGCGCGTACGAGCTCAGCAAGAACCCGGACGTTAACGTCGCGATAATCGAGCAGTCGGTGAGCCCCGGCGGCGGCGCGTGGCTCGGGGGTCAGCTGTTCTCCGCCATGGTGGTGAGGAAACCCGCGCACTTGTTCTTGGATGAGCTTGAGGTTGAGTACGACGAGGAAGGCGATTACGTGGTCATCAAGCATGCGGCGCTCTTCACTTCCACCATTATGAGCAGGTAAATAATTGACGGAGGGGGACTTTGGGATTTTCGTTTGTTTATTCAAGGGGGAAAACTCAAAATGGTCCCAATTGTTATATTGTGAATCGTTTTAGTCCCCAATTTCAGCTTGAACTAATTTAGTCGTTGATGGTGATGATTTTGGATCAGTTTGGTCCCTCCGCCGGGATTCACATTAATTTTAAGGGGAATAGCGTGCCTCACATGAGGTCTACTTCTCCGTAATAAACTAACTACGGGAGGCACGAACCTGAAAATTTCTCCTCCGAAATTTGAACATGAGCTCTAGATCGTCTGCATCGGGGACGAAATTTGTTCAAATGAAATATTGGAAACTAAATTGGTCCACAAGATAAGCAATGAGATCATTTTGGGTTTACTCCCTTTATTTGACTTCATTCATTTGTTTGTTTATTGAATGAACCTTGCCTGACTTCACGGTTACATGGCGCAGACTCCTGGCCAGGCCCAACGTGAAGCTCTTCAACGCGGTGGCTGCGGAGGACCTGATCGTGAAGGGCGGTCGAGTGGGAGGAGTGGTGACCAACTGGGCTCTGGTGTCGATGAACCACGACACACAATCGTGCATGGACCCCAACGTCATGGAGGCCAAGGTCGTGGTGAGCTCGTGCGGGCACGACGGTCCCTTTGGCGCCACGGGAGTGAAGAGGCTCAAGAGCATCGGGATGATCGATTCGGTCCCCGGGATGAAGGCCCTCGACATGAACATGGCCGAGGACGCCATCGTCAGGCTCACGAGGGAGGTCGTCCCGGGAATGATCGTGACGGGCATGGAAGTTGCTGAGATCGACGGGTCGCCAAGAATGGTAAGGAAGGGGATAAATAGTACTAAAAATTTTTAACCGTCGCATTTTTTAATTTAGCTAACAAGTAGAAAGTGAGGATCTTTGTTTGGATATTCTAGGGGCCGACATTTGGGGCGATGATGATATCGGGACAAAAGGCAGCACACTTGGCGTTGAGGGCATTGGGACAGCCCAATGCGTTGGACGGTTCTTCCGTGGGTGAAGTGATGAGAGGTGCTGAACCACAACTTACCTTTGCTTCTGCAGAAAGTGATGAGATTGCAGATGCTTGATCAAAATATATTGGATCGGAAACGAAAATGAAATAAACAAGGAAGGCAGGCGACTCCTGCTGTTGCCTTGCTGGCGATGCTTGAATTATATTCTATATGTATTTAGGATGATCTGGAGATGATGATGTCTTGGGCAAGATTGATAATTCTACAAATTGCATTCGTAATCTCATTTCTTCTGTATGATTAATGATTACAAAATACACCTACTTAAAAAGGAAGGAAACGATAATAAGCACGATCGATCATCCCCAAATATCTCCTTAACTCATCACAGCTCAGAATACCTCAATTTGAAGAATGAATTCAGGGCCCATTTGGCAAGGAGAGGATTTGTTTCCAATGTCTGAATAACCGAAAGGAGATGGGGAGAAGCAAAGGAAATCTTCGAATGCGTTTTTCGATCGAGGGAGGTGTTTCCTTGATTCTGCAAAGGGCTGTTTTCTACCTCACGACCATTTTGAATATGGCATCTAAATTGAGACTCCTATCGAACTTTTCAATAGATAATTTTGTTGTCATCATAGTGGCTAACAATAGATCGGGAAGTTGGCTCTGATACCAATTTGTTATGATATTTTTAATCTCGATTATATTATACCCCGAAAAATTAGAATAACAGATAAAATAAATATTGAAAGTGCGGTTGCGGGAGGTCCCGATAAAATTGATATGAAAATAATTAAGTTAAAAGTAAACTTAAATGTTGACCCTAATGTTGAAACAACATTCGGAATCAGAATATTTTTGCACAGCGGAAAATTTAAACTTAGCAGTAAAAACTTAGCTCCATATCTATTACGAAAATATCTCTTGCACTCTCGTAAATAAAACCATAATATATGGTAAACAATTTTTAGATTTGAAAGACAAAATCAAGGATGGAACAAGTTCCATATCGTCAATGTCAACAAAGTCAACATTAACAATCTCCCCCTTTTTGTCATTCTTTCCAAAAACTCGTGCAGTGATAATTCAAATTATGTAATAAGGTTTCGGGTATGAAAGACAAAACCAAGGATAATCCAATGTTGACTCAGGTGTTGACTCCACATTGTCAATGTAAACATTAACAAATATGACCATGAAGAATTCATATGGTTCGACCAAAATATATGCGTCTATGGGCCGAAGAGTAGAACTTTCCTACTATGTGGAGATGATTACAAACAGGTACGCCTCTTAAGAACTCAATACACAAAAATAGCTATTGTGACTAGGAGTACAATGATAAATAGATAGAATAATATTCTATAAAATCTACTAGGGGTAATCAAATGCAGATATCAGAATTTTTGCATATCTGAAATTCGGATATCTGGATTTCTAGATATCTAAAATGATAACTGTAGCTAATCAGGTTTCATTCGGTTATCCGAATTTCGCATATCCGATTTATTCAGAAATTTAAAACCAGACATCTGTATCCGTTTTTAAAATTCACACTTGAAATTTTTTTTCATATAAATGATTGTTTATTAAGTAAGCAATTTTCCATATTTCCTACCATAATAAAAATATACATGTCATCTAAAAATCTTACTCATGATAATTCACACGAAACATAAACACATCTAAAATATATATGATTTAAAAGTTGCACCATAAATAATAATAAACACAAAACACAACATTAATGAAAAAATATATATAACTGTACTCATAAATCAAGTCATCACATCAAGTTATATTTAACGGTCAAAAATTAAAATAAAATAATAATAGATAAAATTTTAAAATCCAAAATAATCATGTTAAATTCACCAAATGTCTTTCAGATTCAAATCCAAACATCAAATGTCTCATTGATAATGATTGTTGGCTTCTCCTTAACCATGTTTTCATGCGTATAATTTAAAAGAAGATATATGAATATCTAATATGAAAATTCACAAAACTTTAAAATAAATTCGCTAAAAAAGTATAGCCATTTTTCATAAAAAGTTGGCCCGTTATTATACAAATTTATACTATTATTTTATTTTTATTTTTTTAAAAATATAAAATCGGACCGGATATCCGAATTTTAGCTTGGGCACTATCCGTATCCGATCCGATTTACTTGAATATGGATCGGATCGGATATCCGATTAGAATTTTTAAACCGGATATTCGGTTGTTGATAAACCAATATCAAATCGGAATTTGATTTTCAGAAATTTTTGCTCGCCTTAGAATCTTCTCACCGAAAAAGTTAAGATAAGATGAATGGAGACGAGACAAGATTTAAGTTGTGTGATTTTTTGAGCTTTGATATTCATATTGTTGAAACTTCTTGTTTGTGAACCGGAAGTCTTCAAATCCAAAAGTCGACTCCTTAAATAGATTTGTCGGGTTCACACTGATGTACGTTCAATATGGGCTTTGATTGATTTAATTTGTATTGTCTTTTGAGAATTCGGTGTGCAAATATTTGAATATTTTTACGGCTTCGAACAGAGGTCTATTAACAATTACGTAGTAAAGTCGTAGGGAGGCCGCGAGATGAGGCCTTTATTCAAACATAGTGCTTTTCCGAAAATATTTGCAAAAATAGGTCATGCTTGAGAGTTACTACAAAAATAGGTTAACACGTCCCAAGTAGCGACGCGGTACCAATAATGACGCGTCCTAAACGTGTCGCTACTCGTAATGCCTTTATCTTTGCAAGTTAAAGCCAAACTTAAAAATATATTTTAAATCTAAAAATGAACAAAACACTTTAAGTTAGAAAAATTTGGATATTTTATTTAGTATACGAGTAATTAAATATACTTGAAATGCGTAAATTACATCGACCGTATAAATTCCTAAATACACATTAGCAGAACATTTTATTAAACAGAAAAATACTTAAACACACGTAAATCAAACACCACATCAAACTTAAACACACATCAATGACATTATATCAAATGTAATAAGCCATTGGACATTTTGACTTAGCCTTGTTGACTACGTTGCCTTGCATGCCTCTCACATTTTGACTTAGCCTTGTCGTTCGATACCTTCCTACTCCTCTTTGATTTCTAGTTTGCTGGTTGTGAAATTTTTTGAAATCCACATCTTTCTAATAACGCTCATCGTCCAGGGAACAAAGCGACCTTCATAAGTTTCTAATTAAGCTTCCTTACTGTCGTATGCGGCAACGAACTTTGTACTGGTAAGTCCAAAGCTCCAATAAGCTGCTTGTGCATGTGGATATCGTATCTTAAACATACTACATTTAGCCCATGAGCAACGATAATCAGTCATCACGACCATGTACGTAGTAATTTCTCTTCCACTTACTTGGTGTATAGATCTCGGCTGATCTTTTTGCCCAATCAAAATATGTCACTATAAGCATTTTTTACTCTTCGTTCCATTCACGGTACTTCCTTGTGGCATAGTGTGACCATGCAATATCGTTACTATCCATTGCTTGGCATGCCTTCGGGTACCTGTCACGAAAATAAACAACAGTACGATGGAAAGTGAACTGAACAATGGAAGTGGCGGCATACATCGAGCTCCTTTTAAGAATCCATTCAACGCCTCTGATATGTTTGTTGTCATCGAATCGCAAAAACGGCCGCCATGGTTTGCGAAAGTCCAGTTCTCAGCGGTATTGCCATAAGCCAATTACAAGCCGGTCAGTTGATCTCCTTGATTTTTTCCATTGTTCGATCAAATTCATGCATTGTATGCGCCATTCCTGCTCGATGGCACATATCCTTTAGCTGTTGGCTTTTATATTCCTTGTAGAAATAAGATTTTATATGTCGAAGGCAAAAACGATGAGCACCTCTAAATGCTTGTCTTTCATGTAGCGTTTCCATAGCAGATTTTGTGATGACGATCGGAGATTAAACAAAAGTTCTTCAATTTTCAACACGTGAATATTCAACAAGTACAAAAACCAGAACCAAGATTCACATGTTTCTTCATCAACAAGCAAGAATGCGAGTGGAATGACGTGTTGGTTAGCATCAAGGCTGCAACAATCAACATCTTATGCTTATATTTAGTGTAGAGATGAGTTTCATCCACACACACAACCTTTCGACAATGTTGGAAACCATCTATGCAAGGTTTAAAGCTCCAGAAAACATACCGTAAAATATTTCGATTGTTGTTCGTGATATGTCTCCATTTAACAATCGTGCTCGGGTTTCTGTGCTTGCAGAGCTTTCATGATTCTCGATAATTTTTGGACGGAACTTTCCCGCGTACCATATACAATCCTCATCGCACGTTTTAAACCTCTTTTTTTCACGCTTGAATACACGAAATTTTGTATTTCTATTTGTCTTTGATCTTTTGTATGACATCCTTCGCGCAGAAGATAAGCCGTAACGACAGAAAGCAACGTGTTGGGAATTACAGTTAGAAATAAATGACGATATGTGTCGGACAATTCGTTTATCAAGCATGTGTGCTAGCCAGGATACCTAGTTATTATCGAGTAACCTTTCTTCTTTTTAAGACATGCACGTAGGCTTCAGACACAAGTTGCAGTATGCTTACACGTAATTTGCTACAATGTGCTTTTACTCTCCAGCACCCGAAATTCTCTTCTTGCATATCTGAGAGAGTAAGTGCTAACAGAGGTCTGTCCGGTTCTTTACAATGAACTTGTATCCCGATCGCACTGAACGTTTTATCCGGATCACATTGCCGTGTCATCGGGATCGCAATGAATGTTGTATCCGCAATGAACGTTATATCGGGATCGCAACGATGGGCTCGCAGGAACGTTGTATCCAGATCTTCCGGAGCAGTTGGTGTCATCCACATACCGTCATTGTTGATCTGCTCGGAAATATAATCACCACCTGAATTATATTGTTCTCTGAAGTATCAGCACCGATGTGCTCGAGAATATAAGCTTCCGAATGGTCGTGCTGTCTGTAGCTACCGGCCTCGTGGCATGCAAACTATGTGAGAACGACTCTTGCGCTCTCTGCTCGAAGACGGTTTTTTCGGACTTGTTTTACAATAATGCATGCCTCGTTGTCGATCCAAGGCAATCATTCACAATCGTTTTGCAATTCATCAAATTTCCATGTCATCTGGCATAACATGAGCTCTTGCTAATATGTCATTCGCAGCGTTACTCTACAAATAGAGTAAATTTGTCAATTAATAAATACATGAAGATATCTACGACTATCGAATCATGAAAAATATACCAGCGCGTCAAACAGGACCGTCCCCCATCTAAATACCCCGAGCCACCGTCAACGTAGTAGGTGAGATAAAGCGTCAGGTAAAGGCCATCATACCATTGATAGTAGCCTCTTCTAACGGATACATTGTTTTGTATCTGCTCTCCGTGGACCACCCTGTCAGCTAGTGATAAACGTATTTTTATACGTTTATCTCTATCATATTTAGGTCGTAACTTGGTTTATTTGAGTTATCTTGTACTTATATTAAAGATTATACCTATGTTTTGATATTGAAGGAGCATAAGATAACAATCGGGACCAATCAAGAGAATATGGGGCAAAAATGACCAAGTTTACCAGAAACACGGCCTCACTGTGTACCAACACGACCGTGTTTACTCGAAGAAAATGATTTTAAACCTCGGCGAACCAACACGGCTCCGACCAACCAAACAACATGGCCATGTTCATAAGCAACACGGTCATGGCAAGAACAAACACGGCCGTGCTTAACCGAAGGAAAATGATATGAAGCCTCGGCAATTTCACACGGTCTGGAGCGATACGTTACACGGCCGTGTGTGGCTCATCAGTGAGAGAGGAAGCCTCGGCATGTTAACACGGCTTGGTTCTTTGATGTACACGGCCGTGTCTGTCGGTGTAGCATCGCGGACCCGGGGCATCAGTGAGAGAGGAAGCCTCGGCATGTTAACACGGCTTGGTTCTTTGATGTACACGGTCGTGTCTGTCGGTGTAGCATCGCGGACCCGGGGCCTCAGGCTTGGTACACGGCCGTGTTTGTCGGTGGGATAAGCCGTGTTGTTAATTTCTTTCTATATAAGCCGCACTTCTCAACCCAGATCTGGATGCAGATCGACATAACTCACTCTCAAAAGATAAAATACACCTAAGGGACGTCTCAAGACCCATAGGAATCAATCAAAACGATTCCTAGGTGCTAAAGTGAAGATTCGAAGCTCATTTTATCCAAGATCTAGCACAAAGGACGCTGGATATGCGTGGGCTCGTGAAATAGGGAAGATCTATGTATTCTCTATGCTTTATATTGTATACGATTCATAGATTTCTCTTAAGCATGAGTAGCTAAGCTTCTTATGTGCTCGGGATGAGATGAACGCTGGGTAGAGTTGTCGTTTGGGCGTAATAACACTCGTGAACACGTGACATTGTTTATTTATCGTTTACGACATTGTTCCATCGATTCAATATGTCCATGTGTTGTTTTGAAGGTCACATTTGATATGTCTATGTATTGGTGTGACGCTTGGTAGACCGTTGAGGGCGAAAGCTAGAGAACTGTTAGTCCTTTCGTAAACGTTAGGAATCGACTATAGGGCGAAAGCAAATAGTCGACCCTCGCTATAGGTAAACTAATATAAATCTTCGCGACCGTTTAGGGCGACAGCAAATTTGGGAGTGAAAAGAAATCACTGCGATTTAGTCATTATCTGCGTGGATACGGTGGTTTACGGCCTGTCGACGATAGCTAGCGGGATTCGAAATCCCGAGCACATTCTTCTCCACTTGAAAAGTTACTTTTAAATCTTCAGTCGTGTCTTAAGTTCTTTCATTGTGTTAGTTTGAGTTGTCGTGATCTAGTTCAAACATAAAAAAAATCACAAACTACTTGATTAGGCTAAATATCGAATTGATAGGCAATTACTAGTAATCAATGTTATTCCTCGTGTTCGATACTCG
This sequence comes from Linderniella brevidens, assembly GCA_004919715.1. NCBI lineage: Eukaryota > Viridiplantae > Streptophyta > Magnoliopsida > Lamiales > Linderniaceae > Linderniella > Linderniella brevidens. The sequence continues at coordinate 11,960,664 of SWDC01000150.1, read as the reverse complement.
GATACTCACTAAGCTATTCTACAAACGATAGGTGCACTGCCTATCGCGCGTGGTGCTAGTTTAACGTTATTCGTTTTAATTATTATTTGATGTATATACACGAATCTCTATACCATATTTAAGAGCATACGCCATCGCGATCAAGTTTTTGGCGCCGTTGCCGGGGAGTAGATTGATATTAGGAAAACCCGAGTTCGGTAATTTATCCATTTACTTATTTGTTATTTTATTCTAGTTAATCAACGTTTCTTATCTGCAACTGTCTTTTGGTTTGTGTTTCGTTACCTAGCTAACGTGGTTTGTTGACTTTTTTTCATGTACACTTATACGGTGAATGACCCGAAGCCATCCATCGTATCCACTTGTTGAAGGATCTCCAAATTTTGAGCGTACATTGCGACGAAGTCTGAGACAAGAAACTTCCGAAAGTCATTCGTTCGACGAATCAATTCAGCTAGTTGATTACTCTCAGGACACCGCAAGCACCTCTCACCCAGAGACGTCAGTCGGTAGTTCAGGAACACCAAAGGAGATGGCAGATCAAGAAGCTAATAACGAGGAGCAATCACTGCAAGATTTCCTCAAGAACGATACACTGGTGGTACGGAGTCGGCAATTGTCATACCACCGATCGCAATCAACAATTTTGAGCTGAAGAACTCATGGCTTCAAATGATATTCCAGACGGCTCAATTTGAGGGCAACTCCGAAGATGATCCGTACAAACACATCAAAGCATTCTTGGCGATTACGGACATCATCAAAATCAATGGGGTGTCGAATGATGCAATCAAGCTTATGTTGTTTCCATTCTCTCTCAAAGATAAGGCAAAGGAGTGGTTGGAGCTATTACCACCGAAATCTATCACTACTTGGGACGAGCTGCGCGGGGCCTTTCTTGGCTACTTTTTCCCGCAATCGAAGGTTCTCAGGTTAAGACTGAAATTTCACTCTTTCATCAGAAAGACACGGAGAATCTTTATGAAGTATGGGAGAGGTACAAAGCGTTGTTGAAGAAATGCCCGCAGCATGGAATGACGAAGGCAGCAATCATCAATAGATTCCACGAGGCACTCAACGATCAAACGGCTCATATGCTAGACGGTGCCGCAAACGGAGGACTTGTGAAGCTTAGTGCCACTGAAGCCTGGAATTTAATCGAAGAATATACGAGAAATAGCTTCATGCGAGGCAACACAAGAATGAGGGCGCCTGGGATGTTCGAAGTAAGCAACGATACAGCGATGAATGCTAAGTTTGATGCTCTTCAACAGCAAATGGCCACGACGCAAACTCAACTTCAGACGGTGTTAAATGCTTTTATACCAAAGGCTGCTCAACCGCAAGCCGTCAACGCTGTGATAACCCCGATGGCCGCAGCACCACCTCAACAAATACCATACATACCTCACTGCGGTAATTGTGGTGCAGCTCACGAGACTTCGGAATGTCAAGCCATATCACCCTTAGAGCATGTTGACTACATGGGCAATTACCAAGGCCAGAGGAGTTTTCAACCTCGAGCACACCCTAACATGTCCTACGGCAATCAAGGCCAGCAGATGCAGAGGCAGTCCGGATTCCAGCAAGGGCCACCACCGGGATTTCAATCTGGAGGATCGAGCAATCATTATCAAAATACAGCTCAAGGGTCGGGACCTAATGACATGAAGGATATGAAGGGTATGATGGAGATTCTCCTCTCAAACTTCAACAAGACCACTCAAGCCCGTGAGAGTCAATTAACGAAGATGGAAGAACATTTCCAAACCATCGATTTACGAGCTCAAAACACGGATGCTTCAGTACGGAAATTGGAGCAACAAGTGGGCCAAATAGCGAAACAATTGGCGGAACGACCTCAAGGTTCGCTCCCGAGCTATACTGAGACGAATCCAAGGGAACATTGCAAGGCCGTCACCTTAAGGAATGGGAAGGAATTGCAGGAACGAGAGCAACTTACGATGAAGCAACCCACAGAACAGGTTGATATCGAGGTCCACAAAGAGCAAGACGTTGAGAAAATCGAAGATGAGAAACTCGAAAAGGCTGAAGCTGAAAGAGGAACGGAGAAGGAGACCCCTCGACCACCGGTGAAGCCATATCAACCGAAGATCCCATATCCGGCTAGGTTGAAGAAGGATCGAGACGAGGAGCAATTTGGAAAATTTATGGGTATGTGTAAACAAATGCATATAAACTTACCGTTTGTTGAAGCTATAACGCAGATGCCTCGTTTCACGAAGTTCCTCAAGGACTTGCTCACCAACCGAAGGAAGCTCGAAGACGTTTCTACTGTGTGCCTACGAGGAGAGTGTTCAGCCATTTTACAAAGTAAAATGCCGAAGAAGCTTAAGGATCCAGGGAGTTTTACTATTCCTTGTCTTATAGGAGATGTTGTTGTTGAACGTGCATTAGCCGACCTAGAAGCTAGTATAAATTTGATGCCTTATTCTATGTTTAAGAGATTAGGTTTAGGCGAGCCAAAACCCACTAGGATGAGCCTCCAATTGACTGGTAGATCCTTAAAATACCCTCGCGGTGTTATCGAGGATGTCCTAGTGAAAGTGGACAAGTTCATAATTCCCGCCGATTTCGTCATTTTGGATATGGAGGAAGATGAAAACATTCCTCTTATCTTAGGTCGACCATTCTTGGCCACTGGTGAAACCATGATAGATGTTAGAAATGGTACTTTGACCTTGACGGTTGATGGCGAGAAAGTGACTTTCAACATGGCAGATTCTATGAAAAGTCCTAGCTCACTTGACGATAAGTGTTATTACTTGGATATCTTTGAACATGATTTCATCTTTTCTGTGCAAGGTCTGTCGCAGGTTTTTGGCGGGGGCGATACACAATCATTCATGATGGTGGCCACCGATGAGTGCGAAGAAGATTATGACGAGCTTGTGACGGAAGTCCACAAAGTAAAGAGAGGACAAAGAAAAGAGCTCGATCGAAGAGCCACCTGTCCTAGAGTTGAAACAATTGCCCGAACATCTCGAATATGCATTTCTAGAAGGCAAGTCGAAGCTACCAGTGATAATATCATCAAGTCTCGACGGCAGGCAAAAAGACCAGTTGTTGAAGGTGCTGCGAGAGCACAAAAAGGCCTTAGCATGGAAGATATCCGACATTCGGGGGATTAGCCCAAGCTTCTGCACACATAAGATTCTCATGGAGGATGACTTCAAACCTGTCGCCCAACGGCAAAGGAGGCTAAACCCCAACATGAAGGATGTCGTGAAGAAGGAGGTCATTAAGCTACTGGATGCCGGAGTGATCTACCCGATCTCAGATAGTGCATGGGTGAGTCCCGTCCAAGTGGTTCCAAAGAAGGGAGGCATGACGGTCGTTCCCAATGAAAAGAACGAGTTGATTCCGACGAGAACCGTAACTGGATGGCGTGTGTGCATCGACTACAGAAAATTGAACGATGCCACGAGAAAGGATCATTTTCCTTTACCCTTTATTGATCAAATGCTTGAAAAGTTACAGGACATGCATTTTACTGTTTTCTTGATGGTCCTGTCAGGTTACTTGCAGATTCCAATAGCTCCGGAGGACCAAGAGAAGACGACATTCACCTGTCCGTTTGGTACGTTTGCTTATCGACGGATGCCATTTGGTCTTTGCAATGCCCCAGCCACGTTTCAGCGATGCATGATGGCGATTTTCGACGAATTGGTGGGCGAAATCATGAAGTGTTCATGGATGATTTCTCAGTTTTTGGTACCTCTTTCGATGCTTGTCTAATTAATCTTAAATGTGTGTTAGCACGCTGTGAAGAGACTAATCTAGCACTTAATTGGGAAAAATGTCATTTCATGGTTCGAGAGGGTATAGTATTGGGACACAAGATTTCTTCTAAAGGAATCGAAGTGGATCGGGCTAAGGTAGAGACGATAGAAAAACTACATGTTCCCTCGAACGTGAAATCTGTTAGGAGTTTCCTAGGTCATGCAGGATTTTATCGAAGATTCATTAAAGACTTTTCGAAAATTGCACGACCTATGTCTAAGCTGCTAGAAAAAGATGCTCCATTTGACTTTAATGACGAATGCGTTAATGCTTTCAATTTGCTTAAGGAAAAGTTGATCTCTGCACCTATTATGGTTGCTCCCGATTGGGGGTTACCCTTTGAACTTATGTGCGATGCTAGTGACTATGCAGTTGGAGCTGTACTGGGACAGCGAAAGGATAAACACTTTCGGCCGATCTACTATGCGAGTAAGACATTGGACTCAGCCCAATGCAACTACACTACCACCGAAAAGGAGCTTCTCGCTATTGTATTCGCCTTCGACAAATTCAGGTCATATCTTATTTTGACTAAAGTTGTTGTTTTTACTGACCATTCTGCATTGAAGTACTTGCTAGCGAAGCCAGATACCAAGCCGCGGCTTATTCGATGGATATTGCTCCTTCAAGAATTTGATATCGAGATCCGCGACAAGAAGGGTGACGAGAACGTGGTAGCAGATCACCTCTCTCGACTAGAGGAATCTGAGATACTGAACCCCGACAACAAAACGATCCACGACATGTTCCCAGAGGAACATCTATACGCCATAAAAGTGGTAAATGAAGAAGTCCCGTGGTTTGCAGATTTTGCTAATTATCTTGTTGCGAGGATCCTACCAAAAGAGTATACAAGTCAACAAAAGAAGAAATTATTTTCCGACTTGAAATACTACTTTTGGAAAGACCCTTTTCTTTTCAGGAGATGTGCAGACCAAGTCATTCGACGTTGTGTTTCTTTCCAGGAAACAATGAAGATTATCGAGCATTGCCACAGCGGACCTGCCGGAGGACACTATGCAGCCAATCGCACTGCACAAAAGGTCTTAGAATGTGGATTCTACTGGCCGACAATCTTTAAGGATGCTCATAGGTACGTTGACACGTGTGATCAATATCAACGAGCATGTAATATCTCAAAACGCGATGAAATGCCCCAGAACTTTATTTTAGTATGCGAAGTATTTGATGTTTGGGGCATAGACTTTTTGGGCCCTTTTCCTAGTTCGTACAATAACAAGTATATTATTGTGGCTGTTGATTACGTGTCTAAGTGGGCCGAGGCCCAAGCCCTACCCACTAACGATGCGAGAGTCGTTGTTAAATTCTTACGAGCGTTGTTCTCACGGTTCGGGACACCTAAATGCATCATTAGTGATAGGGGTACTCATTTTTGTAACACCCAATTTGAACGAACCTTAGAAAAGTATGGTGTTAAACATAGTGTCTCTACCCCCTATCATCCTCAAGCTAGTGGCCAAGTAGAGGTTGTAAATCTGGAGTTGAAACTCATCCTAGAGAAAACCATAGACGGGAACCGGCAAAAATGGGCGAGTAAATTGAACGATGCACTTTGGGCTTACAGAACGGCATACAAGACACCCATAGGTACTACACCGTATAAACTAGTTTACGAAAGACGTGTCACCTTCCCGTCGAATTAGAACATAAAGCCTATTGGGCAATTAAGTCAGTAAATCTTGATTTGGAGCGAGCCGGTGAAAAACGTAAGCTCCAAGTCAATGAGCTTGATGAGTGGCGTTTATCGGCATACGAAACGCAAGAATGTATAAAGAGCGTTCAAAGGCTTATCATGATAAAAAGATTAAGCAACGGAGAGAATTTCGAGAAGGGGATCAAGTACTCCTCTTTAATTCTCGACTTAGGCTCTTTCCCGAAAGTTGAGATCGCGTTGGTCTGGACCATTCATTATTACTCGTGTTTTCCCGTACGGTACCGTCGAGATTTATAATGATGAACATGGAACTTTCAAGGTTAATGGCCAACGTTTGAAGCACTATTTCGGAGGCGAGAAAGCACCAAGTGATAACGAGGTCATGTACCTCGACTTCAACCTAGGGTAAAGCGTGAAAAGGTACGTCCGGCTTACGACGTTAAAGAAGCGCTTCTTGGGAGGCAACCCAGGTATTTGCATTCACGTTTACTTTACTTTATAACTTAAGATTAGTTGCATTTCACGTTTATTTATCACTAATAATAATAATAATAATAATAATAATAATAATAATAAAAGGGGAGTTGAATGATAGAGATGCGAAATGAGCGTGGTGACATAACGATTACATCGATGGACATCGTGTTACAACCGATACATAAAAGCTTGGAAGCTAAACCTTCCTTGCTTTAGTAACACAATTACATAGTGATTATATGCAAGTACAATGCGTAACGACCCACGCCACATAAGCGGCGATTGCAACCCCGAGCAAACCCAAAAGGATGAATAACTCAAGCTTGAGCCTTTCTAGACTTTCCATCCTGAAGGTTTCTTGAGGGATGTTCTCACGTTCTGCATCTTCTCCGAAATTATACATTACGAAGCTTAAAAGATATAATCGGAGAAGATTTATGTTGTAGTGCAGTAAAGCCTACAACTACACATCCTATTTATAGGCATGAGCGCAACGAAATGATAAGGCATCATTAATTTCGCAATCCGATTTTTTCTTCAAAACGCCGTCTTTTTGATTTGTGGAAAGCGGCGCCATTATGAACAAAATCGGATTTGCCTTTTTCGTTACAAAATCATATCCATAATCCCTATAAAAGATTTTGATGTCCATGCGTTATGTCACACCTAACAATAGTTCCGCTCAAGTTAATGTCAGTACCATATCTACGTGCCCAACTATTATAGACCTACGTCAAGGTTGGCTTAACGTTGTCACGACGATAGAGCACGGTACGATGAAACTTAAGCACAACCTCTATCTAATATAAAACGGCCGTGTTTTACATCCCAACACGGCTAGAGCCAAAGAAACACGACCGTGAAAGGATTGTTTTTTTTCGATTTAAAAAAAAAAAAAAAAAACCGCGTACTTTTAACACGGCCTATGTGGCAAAATAGACACGGCCGTGTAAATGCTGAGAGCCTCGGTAGAAGTCAACACGGCCACGGTTTATTCTCACACGGCCGTGTTAAGATATGTCTGAAAGTTTTGAAGCCTCGGCGGATCTACACGGCCAGATCCACGGCCGTGTTGATTTCCAAATTAAAAAAAAAATAAAAATTATTATTAAATCTTTCAAAAAAAAAAATATTAATATAGGCGCGATTGTAACACGGCCTCATACACGGCCGTGTTGTATATCATATTAAAAAAAAATTTTAATTAAACCTTTAAAAAAATATATATATATGCACGATTGAAACACGGCCTCATAGACGGCCGTGTTATCTACCATATATTAAAAAAAAAATTAAAAAATTAAATTAAAACTGTAAAAAAAAAAAAAAAAAAAAAAGAAGCCGCGCGATGTTAACACGGCTTGTTTAGTGTACTACACGGACGTGTGGTTGGCGAATGCAACATAAAAATAGAGGGGGAGGTCGATGGAGCTCATTTGACACACCCAATATACACACGCTACCACATCTTACACTCACGAAAATCATCGATTTCAAGTGTAGTAACTCCGAAAACATCTCCTAGAACGTGGACACACATCTCAACTACGCGAGAAACCCAAATCTAAGCGGGCAAGGTATGAATTACTCATTAACCCTAAATTTTCAAATTTTAAGATTTCGTGAAATTCGCTTAAGTAATGTCTTGATTAATGATTGTTGGGTTAAAGCTACGTTGTAGACACCTTGGGCTAACCAATTTCATTGATTTTGTTGGTTTAATTTCGCCCCTCTCTATATGCATTGAAGGTGTTCGATGAAATGTCAAACCCAAAATTTTGATGTTGATGCTCAATTCACGAATTTCTTATTTCATAAATGGTGTTAATGTTCGACTTGGACTTGCCTAATTCCAGTTTAATGCTTGACATGCTCATATGATTTTAATTTTATATATTCATTGGAATTTGACGTGCTCGTTCAATGCTTACGAAAAGTTTGGTCGAGTCGAGATGGTTAATCTATTATGATATTTCTCGAGACTCATTTTGAGTTTTGCAGGTACAATGTCTCGTAGAAATCCCTCTCGTGCTAGCTCATCTCGTAACCCTAACGCTAGTCCACCACCACGTAGTCGGCGTCGAGCAAATACCGAACCAACCGAAGATTTGTTTACGGCCATGACAAACTTCGCCGATGATCCCCGAGAGCAACGTTACGAGAAGCTAAAGGGAATGGCATTCATGCAGACCGATCGACTTCACCGAGAGACGCTCGAGCACCTCCACATTGTCCAACAAGTCGATAACTACCTTTCCAATAATAGTTGGGACGCTCTCTTCAGCATCGACGAAGAGGCTTACGAAGAGCTCACTCTCGAGTTCCTCACCACCTTCTCCTTTAACGAACACGCCTATAGAAACGGAGTAAAATTCCGTGCATTCAATAGGGAGAGGGTGACGGATGTCGACTCTCTTTGTAAGGCCTTGGGATGTGAAGTTCCAAGAATCCAAAACGCCAATGACCCCCATCCAGATGATCACTACAAGCATGTTCTCGACAAGAAAGCCGAGAGGAACGCGCGTTGGCACGCGATGATTCGCCCGTGGGGACCAAACAAAGCTGCGCCCGAGTATAAAAGTACACAATCGAAGGCCTCCTCGTTGCAAGCACCGGGACTAAGGTACATTCATCGACTCTTTTCTACCTCTGTCACCCCACGAGGAGTGTCCAACGGCGTCGTCACCCTCCGGGATCTCTTCTACCTTTCCCGGATGTTCAACGGGCATAAAGTCAACCTTGGGATCGCTATGGCACTCGGCTTTAGGAAGCAGTCCGAAGCACACGAGAACGGGAAGATTGCCGTGGGACCGTTCATCACTAAGGTGGTGAAAGGTTTGGGGTATTGGCCGGCGAATGCTCCGGAAATGACGAAAGTTGGCGGGTGGAAGTCATTGAACTACTTCTATCAATGGCACGAGAATTATCTCCACCACACCGACATCCCACAGCCCTTTGCCATCGAAGGTCCGATACCGGCGCCAATTGACCCCACATTCGAAGGAACTTCACACTCGGCCGGCCCTTCCTCATTCACCCCCGGAGGATCATCGGGCGTCGACCCCTACATGAGAGCTGCAGACTTCGATTACCGTTTCAATGCCTTCCGCGAAGATATAGCCCAGCAGCGAGCTCAGGATTGACAGTACTACGAGGAGAAACGAGCTCAGGACCGACAATATTACGAGGCGGCTCGGAATGCGGATAGGGAAGAGAATGCAGTTGCTCATCGCCGCCACGAGAAAGAGCAACGAAAGCTCCAAAAGAGGCAAGACCGTCAGGAGAAGGCGATGAAAAAGGTGCAAGACGCCTTGAAGTTGCTCGCGGAGTCCCGTAAGCTCGTTAACCAAGGAGATGAATCATCGTCCAACGACGATGATTCCCACGAGCCATCGCCGGAGCCTGAATTCTAGTTTTATTTTATCTTTATGTTGTTTCCTTTGCGAACTTTACATGCTTGCATGTACTTTTCTTTAATGCAGATTATCACTTGCTAAACTATTACGCTTTGGTAATATTTGTTTTGACGTCTTTTTATTTCTTTTCACTTTACACGTCAGGAAATGTCACGAGTGAACGTCCAAACGATACCTACGTGACGCAATATGTTGAACCCAATCAAACCATCAAGTGTAGGGAGGAGGACTTGCTGCTCAAACTCAAACAACACACCATGGTCATGGATTCATCAATTCAGGGAAGTTCACGCATTTAAATAAATTCATCTTTCCACTTGTTCTTTTAATTAATACGTCGGGGGCGACGTATTTCTCAAGTGTGGGGAGGGGAAATTTATATGCGTTGAGAAATGCATGTTCTTTTAGTCTTTGACAATATTATTAGCTTCTCGTCATATAGATAATCTGCATGTTAAGGAATTTTGTGAGTAATTAGGACATGCACTTCTGCTTGATTTCTTTCGACACGAATGACTTTAATGATACTATAAAAGATCCGTACTCATGACCCATTTTGTGAGATTTTTGAGCTAATTGAGCTTTTTGCTCACTTCTTTGGTTGTGCGAGTAGTGCATAGTTTATTTCTACCTTGAACTTTCTTGTGTGATTCGTGTTGATACTGCTTAAGGTGTTGTTGTGTGAAAATGAGGAAGGCAATAGGAAGTAAGTCCATAGCCAAAGTTACTGACCACGACTGATCACCGTAGTAAGCCACTTTGAGCCTGAACCTGTTTATTTGCGAAACCCGGAATTATAAACCACGGACTTAAGAGACAGCGAAAGTGGAAGTCGAGTGCCCAAGTGGAAAAGCGCAGCCCGGCCATCGAAAAAAAAAAGAAAAAAAAAAGAGTTCTCCTTGACGATAATCTCTCGCTAAGAACTCCTCCCTCGATAATCTCTATCCCGCAAAGGGACTAAGAGAAGAGGAGCTTAGTGGCACGAGAAAAGAGGAGTAAAAAAAATTATTATTAACATATGAAGAGAATTCGGATGGCAAGAGCTAGCCGCGATGTATGCGGCGCGCTATCGTACAACGGCACAATCCCAACACTACCTCTATGACTTATTCGATAAAAAGTTGACTTCTCACTTGTGTCAGCTGAACCTAAACAAAACCCGGAGAAGACCTTCTGATTCACGACTTAGCACCGAGAGTAGTAGATTTACAATCCACTCGCAAGATTTGGGTAAGGACTAAACTTTTGCATGAATTGAGTGAATTCACCGATACATTAGCCCATACATCGAGTGATTTGAGTGAATTCCAGCGAGGTACGAGTCTTGAATAATGTTGCTAAGGGAATTCGTGTTGCTAGAGTGAATTCACCGATACATTAGCCCATACATCGAGTGATTTGAGTGAATTCCAGCGAGGTACGAGTCTTGAATAATGTTGCTAAGGGAATTCGTGTTGCTACAAGTTAAGCATTAGTGTATTGTTTCGAATTTCTTGCACTATTCCATTTCATGTTTTCTATCTTAAATGAGGAGTTGCAAAGAAGCTGTCTCACATTTTTGTGTCATTTCTCAGTTCTAATTTTCTTGAGGACAAGCAAAAGCTTAAGTGAGGGGAGGTTTGATAAACGTATTTTTATACGTTTATCTCTATCATATTTAGGTCGTAACTTGGTTTATTTGAGTTATCTTGTACTTATATTAAAGATTATACCTATGTTTTGATATTGAAGGAGCATAAGATTACAATCGGGACCAATCGAGAGAATATGGGGCAAAAATGACCAAGTTTACCAGAAACACGGCCTCACTGTGTACCAACACGGCCGTGTTTAGTCGAAGAAAATGATTTTAAGCCTCGGCGAACCAACACGGCTCCGACCAACCAAACAACACGGCCATGTTCATAAGCAACACGGTCACGGCAAGAACAAACACGGCCGTGCTTAACCGAAGGAAAATGATATGAAGCCTCGGCAATTTCACACGGCCTGGAGCGTCACGTTACACGGCCGTGTGTGGCTCATCAGTGAGAGAGGAAGCCTTGGCATGTTAACACGGCTTGGTTCTTTGGTGTACACGGCCGTGTCTGTCGGTGTAGCATCGCGGACCCGGGGCCTCAGGCTTGGTACACGGCCGTGTTTGTCGGTGGGATAAGCCGTGTTGTTAATTTCTTTCTATATAAGCCGCACTTCTCAACCCAGATCTGGATGCAGATCGACATAACTCACTCTCAAAAGATAAAATACACCTAAGGGACGTCTCAAGACCCATAGGAATCAATCAAAACGATTCCTAGGTGCTAAAGTGAAGATTCGAAGCTCATTTTATCCAAGATCTAGCACAAAGGACGCTGGATATGCGTGGGCTCGTGAAATAGGGAAGATCTATGTATTCTCTATGCTTTATATTGTATACGATTCATAGATTTCTCTTAAGCATGAGTAGCTAAGCTTCTTATGTGCTCGGGATGAGATGAACGCTGGGTAGAGTTGTCGTTTGGGCGTAATAACACTCGTGAACACGTGACATTGTTTATTTATCATTTACGACATTGTTCCCTCGATTCAATATGTCCATGTGTTGTTTTGAAGGTCACATTTGATATGTCTATGTATTGGTGTGACGCTTGGTAGACCGTTGAGGGCGAAAGCTAGAGAACGGTTAGTCCTTTCATAAACGTTAGGAATCGACTATAGAGCGAAAGCAAATAGTCAACCCTCGCTATAGGTAAACTAATATAAATCCTCGCGACCGTTTAGGGCGACAGCAAATTCGGGAGTGAAAAGAAATCACTGCGATTTAGTCATTATCTGCGTGGATACGGTGGTTTACGGCCTGTCGACGATAGCTAGCGGGATTCGAAATCCCGAGCACATTCTTCTCCACTTGAAAAGTTACTTTTAAATCTTCAGTCGTGTCTTAAGTTCTTTCATTAGTTTGAGTTGTCGTGATCTAGTTCAAACATAAAAAAAATCACAAACTACTTGATTAGGCTAAATATCGAATTGCTAGGTAATTACTAGTAATCAATGTTATTCCTCGTGTTCGATACTCGGATACTCACTAAGCTATTCTACAAACGATAGGTACACTGCCTATCGCGCGTGGTGCTAGTTTAACGTTATTCGTTTTAATTATTACTTGATGTATATGCACGAATCTCTATACCATATTTAAGAGCATACGCCATCGCAATCAGCTAGCATTCTACAATGCCACCCATTGACTGTGAAACGACCTTCAATCAAAGCTTGGCGGTCTCTACGTTCATTGCATTCACGAAGCCTAACGTAGTCTGCCGCATGACCGTGCAGTACACCGTACACCATATTAAACTGACGCTTTTAAATATTGTGTGCTTTTAAAAAAATGTATCAAAAAGTGGTTAGTTTTGAAAACTATTTCGAAAATAGGTTCACGCGTTCCAGAATGCGTCACGAGGTGAAAGGCATTTGAACGCGTCATAACCAATGGCCAATGCGTCGGTGGTCGATGAGCAGTTCAATTTTTTGAAGGGTTTTTAGCCTTTCGTGGTGGCCGATGAGGTTCCCCGTTGGTCTCCTGCTCGAGGTGGTGGTGGGCGGCTGCTGAGGCTGGAATGAGGCGGCGGAGATGGTGGTTCCGCTGGTTCGGGTGGCCGGAAAGAGGTCGGCCAAAACTGTCGTCGGTGGTCACCCGCCGGCCGGCCGAAACTGTGGTCGATCGAAATTAGGCCGACCCCTCCCCGACCCATGGGGTCTGCACGGAATTCTCTCCCCTGATTTTTGTTTTAAAGAAACATAATTTTTATATTATAATACATTTATTGAATATAGCCTTTAAATATTACTAATATTACAAATTGGGTATAGTAATCATTATTTAAATAATATCTAAAGATCTGTATTGTTTTTTATGTAACTGCGTGATGGATGAGACTTGCTTCTATAGACCATGGGATCAGTCTCTGTTGATACATCAGCCGACCCATTGTTCATCATATATTTTACGGGTGAGAGTCTGCTTCACGCTACCCTTCGATGAATCCGAAGGCCCCTGGTACGCTGACTATCCCGAGGGAGCATCATGGTCGTCTGCTTGAGAAGCTGCACACGATGGGGTTTTATGGCATATACAACTGTAAATCCCAGAAGGTTGATCCCCATCTCATCACGGCATTACGAGCGATGATGTGACGAGACTCATACAATTAATTTGTCGATAGGAGAGGCCATCGTAATGCTTTTTGATGTCGGGACTTTGTGGCGCCTACCCGTCGAGGGAATAGCTGTGACGGGAGTTTCGTATGCTAGGACCAAGTTTGACTGGTTGGAATATTGCCATCAGATGAATGGATTTGCCCAAGATGACGAGCACTTTGATAGTCCGTCTAAGATGAACATTGTAGCGTTGAGTTACTGGATGACGGAGAATCAGTTACCGATTTAGTCCAAAGGACGTCGATCGACATGCACGTGGCTACTGCGCTCTTAATACTCGGATATGTAATGTTTTCCAGTAAGAGCGGATCACGAGTAAATTTGAATGACCTTCGATTCCTAAAGTGAATTGACGAAGTTTGGAACTACAGTTGGAGCAGCGCTGTGTGTATGTTCATATCAAGAGTTGTGTTGGGGCCTCACGTACTGGTGTACCTAGGATTGGCGGGCCGCTTAGATTGTTGAAGGTTTCACGTATTTTAAATTTTCAATATATTTTCTTGTCTTGAAGTTTCATCGTTACAACTTAAATTATATGTGTGGGCTTGAATGCATATATTGTCATTACAGCCCGTCTGTTGTGGGGTGCTTTTTTGTTTGAAAACACCCATGCAAAAGGGCACCTCTTGCACATGTGTCACTTAGGTAATAATCCCTGCCCCACATGATTAAGCATTCAAATCATTCGGAAGATTCTTCAAATTCTCTGCATTTTCATAGAAAACTCAATTTTATTTCTTCGTTGTGCGTTCCAAAGAGTGTTACCCGAAGTTTAGTATATTTGAGATACTGCTAATACCAAATGAAAGTCATTGTATCTCGAAGACGTTTGCCGGAACCATGGGTATTAACAGGACAATCTCGTCTTCAAGAGAGTGTGTTTCACGTGCCTCAAGTTGCTTTGATCGACCCCTTTGTAGGAGTTCATCTCATGTTTCTATAGTCGTCCAAAGCCAACAACAGAGCTTGCGTAAATTAAGAAGTCAGGGACTCTTTAACTAACACTTTTATCTTTTTCCACAGGAACTCATGAGCTCTCCGCAGCTAAATTTAGACGTCTATCGAAGAATGTGAGGCAGAGAAAGATGTTATAAATATACTGAAGAGTAGTAGGTTGTAAGAACTATGATGATGATGCCTTGATTCTGTTGAAAGAGCTGATGATAGTAAAAGAGTTTATAGTTAAGAGCTTAGATGAAACTTTGTCGTGTCATGTGTCGCTGTTTTCGATGCATTAATTTGGGTTTCTACCCAAATCGGGACAATCGGTGGCACCAACGACGTGAACAAAAAATCTATACACGGAGGTTCCATCATGCTGGGAACAAGATGTTCAAGTTCGGGATCAACATAATGTTGTACCTTCGATCTTGCCTAGGCCAAAAAGATTTTTCGGAAGATGGGAACTGACGATGTCAAGTGATTTCGTATCACCGTCGAAATCAATTATATGTAGTGAATAGTTATTGGAGAAAAGGTAGACTAGGACCTCCGTGAACAGTTTGTGCGGTTGAGATGAATGTGAAGCCCAACGGTGGATCTACGGTATGGTGGGGGGCACGGCCCCCCAAAAGACTTTCAAAATTTTTAATATTATATATATAATAGTAAAAATTCGAAAATTTCCGGGTATATATATAATACTAAAAATTTCGAAATGCCATATATAAAGTATAGATATAAATTGGGGTGTTTGTTTGAGGTGATCCAACATCACGGTGATGTGAGTATCACAGTGATGTGGATCAAGGTGATATACATCAATATGTTTGTTTTGGGGTGATATTTTATTTTGCGTATCACGGTAATGTTTGAATATTGTGTTTGTTTAATCACATTGATATGTGGGGTGATGTTGCGTAAATGACATATTTAACCCTACATATCACTTTAGTAATGTGAATTAACGTGTTTTGAGGTGATATTTCAGTAAGCGATATATGTTAATGTTTAAATAATAAGTTGTAAATAAATTGAAAATATTAGTAAACTCAAGGTAGCCAAAATAATATTTTATTTTAAATTTAATCATGTTATACGTATAATAAGTTGAGTGAGGTAACATCATCCTTGCGCATGCATTGAAAATAATCTCTATTGGACTTGAAGCATGTTGCAGAAACTATATTATATATATATATATATATGTATATATGTATAGTAGAATCTAAACTCACTTAAGCAGCTTTTGGAATCTCTATCTAATGTATCTCCGTTAGTATAGAATGACACAAACAAAGAAGGCACAACATTTCAAATATAATGCAAGAAACATGAATATCATCATCATTCCTACGAATATCATCAACATCTATCCATGACAACAATAAACAAAAAGACAATAAATTCCTTAAAGCAATAAGTAGTCTCACAAAATTATATAATGCATAATTATTCGCAATTATTCATCAATAACCTAATTAAATGAAGGCTTGTAACCATAGGATGGTTCATTATGAAGCTCCTTCATCACTAACATATGTCTCACCTCCCCTGGCATGCTGAAAAACATCTCAACCTTGGTTTTGTCTTTCAAGAATATTGATGTAACAGTGATCATTTCCTCCATAGATAGTGATGGAATCTTAGAAATCTCGTTAAAAAGTGTTTGCCTCCTTGTATCACCTTGAGTTTGGTTGTGATAATAAGCTGATATCATCTTAAACTCCTCTAAGTTCGCCTCGAAGACATTCCCAATCCGGCCAAGTGTACCAACCAAGTCAACCATCACATCCTTGTCCTCCCTCTTCCTCTTCTTGCTACTGTTGCTGTCACTGTTTTTCTTGCTTGAAGTGACCTTAGTTGTTGTGGGTTGATATGCACTCCCCGAAGAAACTTTGTCACCAACAACTGGTGGATAATCATTGGCCTCAAGCTCAACTACCTCGATATCATCTTCCTCATGCAAATCCATGTCTTTAACAGCATAAGCATCACTCTCAACCATCTCACCAGTTGCTCTATCTTTGCCAAATATATCGGCAAGCTCATCATAGTAAGGAAAAGGCTTGTTCCTCAGGCCAAATGCATTAGGATGCGTCTACAATGACAAGAACAATTTCGGATAAAAAAATATCTTTACCGAATATATTAAAATCAAAATTTGGCATAAGAAAATACCTTGCACCAAAGATCAAACACATCTTTTTCAACAACTACACATTTTTCTTTGTCATTCCAACCAAAGAGAGAAGCCGCATGACCTCTCATTTCAGCAACACCGGTGTATTGTCTCTTAAGCAACTTAATTCTATTATCTATATGAGGAAAGGCTTTAAGACCACTTCGAGGCAGCTTAGCGGCTAAAGTCCTCTCCATGTATGCATGGAATCCAGGCCTAAACGTCCCATTATCTCCTTTCCATCAACTTGCCCTGCATGCCTCCAACATTGACTCAATCAGTTTGGCATCCTCCTCTTTACTCCAAATATTTTTTTTTGCGTCATCTTGACCCTTGTTGGAGTCAACATTCCCTTCTTCTTTTCAGCATTGAACAAGTTAGCAGACTTGCTTTGCTCATCAACCCAGATTGGGGCAGCACTTGCTGAATCACTTTCCATCCTTTGCCATCAATAATAAATATCAACCAAAAGGTGGATAAATAGGAAGAACAAATATGCAACAACATCGTCATAGGAGTATATTCAGCAGAAAAAAATTGTAGAAATAGTTAGAAAAAGCGCATAAATAAAAGTGATATAAAGCCCAAACTCCATTATTTAATAGATAGTTTTAAAATATTACAGAAATAACATAAATAAAATCAATCAGAGGCATCCCCTCTCCATTGGTTAAATATCTCAATGGCCAAACTCTCTCTAAAGTTAGACCATGCATCTGTGACCTCAACATATTGCACTCTTGGTTCTTGATCTCCGTCTTGGGACTCTATGAAGTGCTCTGAGATTGATGCATCTAGGGGGTCTAAAGGCAACTCTGACCTTATATAGTTGTGAAGTAGGCAAGCAAACAGCTATGATAATCCTACACTTTGTCTTAGTTGGATAAAACGATCGACCCCTCACAATAAGCCCACCTAGCCTTAACCAACTCAAAACATCTCTCGATGATGTTTCTAGCTCTAGAGTGCTTCATATTGAAGAATTCATGAGGTGTATTAGGTTGTTGCCCTTGCCTCCACTCGTTCAAATGGTCACATTAGTCTCCAAAAAACTATAACATATTAAACTTCAACTAATTAATCTCCTAACTAATACCTTGAGTTACGTTAAGACCATTTGGCCTTGAAATGGCATCTCGAAGGACCCTAGAGTCACTAGTTGAACCCTCCCATCCAGGCAAGACATAAATAAATTGCATGTCCCGATTGCACACACCTAAGACATTCGTAGCAAGATGCCCTTTTCGAGTGCAATATCTATGTTTATCAACCTCTGCTACATGTATTCCTATATGAGTCCCATCAAGGGCGCCAACACAATTCTACATATATATATATATATATATATATAATGTTCTTTATCGTCAATATTAAAGCAACACTGGTTAAAAACCAATTAACAATCATACATATGGCTTCATGTACCTTGAAACATTTCCATCGATCATCATTACATTCATCAGTAACCGGATCTGGTTTGCGTAGTAGGATTGGATGCAAACGCAATATGGCACGAAGGACACCATGAAAAGTTCGACTAATAGTCTCACCCGAACGTTGAAATTGCCTCTTAATGACTCTAATTTTCGTATAATGTGCAACTATATGAAGAAACATAGCTACCATTTCGTGAACATTGACATTCGTACTACCCTTTAACCTTCCAACCGATTGTAGAATATGACATATCTTAAAGAAAGCCTTTCGATCCATTCAAGTGTTGTCTATGCATTGTCTATCACTGTCAAACACGATTTGCGTTATATTTAGACTTCTAATATTTTCCTTAAACAATGCAGTCCCTTTCCACCCAATCTTCTTCCTCCCATTCATATATTTAAGCATCAAAATAACTATAACAAGACACAAGCAGTACATCTCATGTAGCATTTTCATCCCGATATCAAATAAAGTCATGAAGTCCACGAGAAATGTGACTTGATTTGATTCTTTGGTTAATGTTCGATAAGATCGTGTCCATGATTTGATTTTCCATGTATTATGTAACTAAAACTAGGATAATCGTATATAGGTAATAAAGTTAAAATTTAAGGGATATTTTTATCCAAAAAAATTAATAAAGATCACTCCATCACGGTGATGGAGGATCACCCTGCTTTTTTGGGGTGATCCAAAAGCTGGAATATCACCCCATTTTGATCACCTAGGTGCCCCATCACGATGATGGCTCATCACATGCGTCAAACAAACGCGGTGATAAGGGGGCGACGACAGGATCACCGTGATGTTTTGGGGCATGACCCCAAAACAAACATCCCTATATCTATATAATAATACTAAAAATATCGAAAATATATGGCGGAAGTGGTGCGGGACTTGCATTTTGTTTGAAAGGTTGGGAGTTTGATCTCATCAGGCAACAACTTTTTTTTTGAACAAGGCAACAACTTTTTGTCCATTTTTTTTTCGGTTCTTTATAACTAATACTTTAATTTTATTTTTCTTCTTTCTTTTCATTCTTTAAATACATTACTTTGTTCTTTTAGTTCAAATAATGCGAACATCAATTTCTTTTCTTTCTTTTCAGTCTTTTACTAATACATTATTTTATTTTTTATTCTTTTTTCTTTTCATTTCTTTAACTAATATAGTATTTTATTTTCGTTTTTGTTCAAATAACGCGAATGTCATTTCTCTCTCTAAATATATATATTATTTAAGTCTGTATTCAATATTTAATTTAATTTCTTTTTCACCTGTTCTTTCAATTATTTTTTAACTTTGAACCACACAATATTAATACAACGACGTATCATCATCATCGTTGTTGAGTTCAGTCAAATTTATCATAAATTTATCTTTTCTATATTATATATTGATATAAATCTAGGGGTTTTTTATGATCTTATATTCACATATTTTTATGCGAGAATCCATTAATTTTTAAAGGAAAAGAGTGATGTAAATTTATTTTTAACGTTGTCTTCATCGTCAACATCAATATACAAATTTATATTACAGGTCCCCGGACAGAGAATCTCAGATTCGCCCCTAGTTAAGCCTCAGTTTGGATTCTCTCTGCTCATTTGGCGTTTCAATTTGGTGTTCCATCAGATTGTAACACGTGTAAACAAATCAACTCAGATTAACACTCGTCACAGTCTGGTATATGGAACACCATATTAGAACAACCAAATGGGAACAAACGATCCCATACCGGTGAATCCCATGTAATTCTGAACTTATGCTACATTTGGTATGACTTTAAGTGAGGCATTTCAGTCGCTTAATGCAAGGATTCAGATAACTGATTAAATAAATACAAATTAGTAGAAGACAATATCAGTGATAACAATTTCGTTTTTCACAATTACAGTTTCCTCTAATTGATGCATCGTGTAAAAGATCGACAAATCTATAGATATGAATCATCACTGTTATATATAATATATATATGTATATGAATGTGCGGGTTGTGTGCGCCTATGCAGTGCAAGAAGATGGCCCAGCAGGGTTCATCTTTCCCGTGACAGAGAACTTGGCGTTCGAGCACGCCGATGTTAAAGGCCCCACGTTACCAAACGGCGCCAGGTTAATGTTCGACAACTCTACGCCTTCGCAAGGAGAAGCCGAGCTGCACGCTAACGTTATCGGCACTTTGGAAGTTGTGGTGCCGAAAATGTTTTTGAAGTGCACATCGCTAAGCTTCACCCTCGATTGCTGCAATAACACGAATTATTACCATTAGATTCCATTTCTTGCCTCATCAATCGCGTAGTAATCGGCCGTTAGTTATCACTTACCGCTTTGTTTTTGTTGGAATTGTAGTTTTGATCGATGAGGACGGGATTCGCGACGCGATTCATAGCGAGGTCTTGGAAATAGATGGAGCTGGCTTGGAGCTGAGGAGAGTCGCGGTATGTCTTGATCCTCGCGCCGTTCGTCGTCCCAGTGAGAGTGCAGTTGATCACCGTGATCCCTTTTAAGTTCGTCTCGTCCGGTCGTTTTCCCAAGCTCCCGACACTGTGTATTATCAATATGTCAGAAATACTTTTGGCCCGTTTGTCGTCACCTATTAGGCCAGATAATATAAATAATAACGTAATATTAAGTTCGATTTCTTTAACTCACACCCGACACTAATAGACGAGCTGATTGTTAGACAACAGGCCCTGTATAAATAAATTGAGTTGAATGGCCAAGATAAATTATCATGGGTTTATTATAGTTAATTTATGTTGGGTATGGGAGCTTATAACCAAACATGGCCTATATATATATATAGTGATGCGCATCTTTATAGGTAATGAGCTTATAACCAAGGCGTACCTAAGTCCGTGTCCGGGGCCACAGAAGATCCTCGCAATGAGAATGTTGTAGGTGCCGTGACCGATGGAGACACAATCGTCTCCGGTCCCTATCACGCTGTCAGTGACGTTGACGTTCACTGAACTGCTCAAATGGACGCCGTCTGTGTTCGGGCTACCGTCGGGTGCGGTCATCTTCAAGTTCCAAAATGCGACGTCGTTGCTATCCGTAATCTTGCTGTGGAATCCCATGCTGTTCACGAAATTTAGGTCATGCACCTGCCCGTTTTGAACGGTTTGAAACACGAGCGACTGCAAAAATAACACGCCATGCATGCGATTTAACACCATCCAACATCGAGCGCAGAGAGAGAGAGAGAGAGAAAAAGATAAAGAGAATTGTTGTTACTTACGACGGGAAGAGAGGGCCCACCATCGGCGTACTCCCAAACACCCTCTCCGCGTGCGTTTAGGGTTCCACCGCCGGTGACGACGACTCCGTTGACTTTTTGTAACATGATCCAAGCGCCGTTGGAGTAGAGGCTGATGTCATCGCTGGCCAATAGGGTGCCTTGAATATCTACGGTCACGCGGGCCGTGCATGGCCCGGCGAATATCACCTCGCCGCATAGGAAATTCCCTTTCGGGATCAGAAGCCGCGCCACGCCGCTCGATTTGCATGCTGCGTTCCAAGCTTTGATAAAAGCCTTCATGCCCATTAAAATAAATTATTCCGAGCACGAATTATATTTACTAATGCATAATAACTAGAAGAAAAATATTCTAATAACAAATATTTCTGATCAAGTTGAAGTTTCCGGTTAAATTGATGATTGCCTGATTTATATACATGTATATATATATATATATATATATTATATTAAAATGCCGGAGTTTCTTACTACTGCATTATCCGTTCTCCCATCAGGTTTAGCACCGAAAGTTGTGACGTCAAAAACTGCTCCACCACCGCCTCCACCTACACCTCCACCTCCACCTCCACCTCCACCTCCACCGCCACCTTGAATACCTCCAATAATACTGCCTCCCGCGCTGACACCTCCACCATTACCGACTCCGCTGTTCTTAGCAGCACCACCGCGTTGCCTGTGGTGGCCACCGCCTTTTTTATGGTGACCCCCACCTTTCTTTCCGCGGCCCTTGCATTCAACTCCGTCGATGTTAGCTAATAAAGCTGCTATGGCTAATAACACAAGGCATGCAACGGTGAGAATCCGTGGATTAGTCATATTGCAGCCCTATGACTTTAAATATATTGATTATGATTATCTTTGTTCAGAAGGCGTTTGAGATATTCTTAATGTTTCCTTTTTTTCGGAGGATTTGGAATCGTCGGCGTATTATGCATTCGCAGGCGTTTTTCATTTTCAATCACACGTTCAATCTCATGAGCTTTCAATGATCCACAATGACTCTTCGTTGTAGTTCGTTTATTTATTAGTGGACTGTCATTAAATAGGCAATAATATATTTATAACTGCATACGGGTTTTGATTTTTTCCCCCCGAATTTTAGAATCTCCTTAGATGAAACTAAGCTTATTAAAATATTTTTACCGAGAACTTATAGTTCCACGTCAAAATGGATTAAGTGATTAACATGATATAGAAAACAAAGGGGCTCAACGATGAGATCGGTTGAGGTGTTCAAAGGTTGAGAAATAACCGAATCGTAATTTAATCGTGGTCAACACTGTAACCATAACTGTGATTTTCAAGGTTCGGCAACGGTTTCTAGGTCGAAATTGTAACCGACAATTCATGTCTAAAATCGTCCGTTCAAATAGTGAAACAGTTTTCTTAACTTAAACCCTAAGGCAACGTAAAAGCAACTGGTTTTGGCTTCGAAGGAGGGAGGGAAGTCGTGTCCACTTTTCCAAAAACGCATTGGTGAACAATCATCTCCGAGCCGCCATCAACTTGGAGGAACGAGAGATTAAAGAGAGGAAGGTATTGAGATATTAGATTGGTTCTGATACACTGTGTATAGTTGAGTTATGTTTATACTGATATGCTGTATTAATTAGTCAGCTGTGTATGGTTTCTAATGGCCCATTTATAGAAAATAGGGAATAAAGAAAATGATATATAGGGTATTTCTTTGTAATTGCAGCAGAGAGCGAAGCAATGAAAAAGACCAAACGATTCAATTGAAATTCAAGAAAGATTTTCGTTTACTATCGTCAAATTCGGTGTTTCTTCATGGTATCAAAGCATAGGTTTTAATTAGCATCGCTGAAGCGCATCAATGGCGGAACAAGAGGAATCGTTTGGTTTTGGAAACAATAACAGTGCTGCGACATTGGATTTCAACGATCCAATGTATACTCATCCTTCTGATACGACGAATCTCGACCTAACCACGGGGATTCTCAGAGGATCTGACAATTACAAGATATGGAGCATGAGGATGATCATCGCGCTTGAGGCTAAGAACAAAATCGGATTTATCGATGGAACTTGCAAATGTCCAGACAAAAAATCTCCTCTATTGTCCCAGTGGAAGCGTTGTGATGCATTAGTCAAGACCTGGATCCACCACTACATATTAGAGGAATTGATTTCTTTTATCGTTTATCATCAAAGTGCTTTTGAAATTTAGACTGATTTGATAAAATCAACGGAGCAAGGATGTATGGATTGTTTAGAGAAATTTACTCCAGTACTCAAGGGGCATCTAGTGTTTCTGAATATTACAATAGACTTAAGTCTCTTTGGATGAATATGATTCATTAATTCCATCACCTGCGGCTGAAGTATCAAATGAATACAATGAGTTTTGTAGCGAGCACAAAATGATGCAGTTTCTTATTGGTTTGAATGATTGTTACCAAAATATTCGTTCTCATATTCTCTTGATGTCACCACTTCCATCACAGAATCAAGAATACTCAATGATGATTAATGAGGAGGCTCAGCCTGGAATCAACTTGCATGCCACCAATAATGATTCATCCTTGGCCCTCATGACCCAATTTTCCTCCAGCAGCTATAACAGTGCCAAGCTGCAAAGGCAAATATGTACTGTGATAATTGTACCATCGCTGGCCACACTAGAGAAAATTGCTTTAAGATACACATATATCCTCCTAACTTTGTTCGAGGAGGAAGAAGAGGCTCTGGTGGAAGAGGTCAGGGAAGATTTGGAGGTGGAAGAGGTTATTGGGCAAATAATGTGATAGCTCAAGAAGACAACACCGAAAGGATCAAGGGGCAGAGCTCGCATGCTCAGCAAGATTTTACTTAGGACCAATATGCTCAGATTCTGAAGCTGTTAAAAAAGAATGCCAATCATGAAGACACTAAACATGCAAATACCATGGTTATTGCGAACACTACAGGTAATGTTTCAATAATGTTGGTAATTGTTCTAGTTCTAATAGAATATGGATTATAGATACTGGTGCTAATCACCATATTACATGTTAGCAATGAGTTTTTATCCAAAATTGATCATGATTCCAGTTATATAAGCAATGTTAAATTACCAAATGGTTCATGTAGTAGGGGTTCTTCTGAGACTGTCAATGAGTAGGAATTTCAAGCTTA
Source organism: Linderniella brevidens (assembly GCA_004919715.1). Classification (NCBI taxonomy): domain Eukaryota; kingdom Viridiplantae; phylum Streptophyta; class Magnoliopsida; order Lamiales; family Linderniaceae; genus Linderniella; species Linderniella brevidens. Next base: position 11,936,134 of record SWDC01000150.1, on the reverse strand, counting down.
GGAATGTGTTATATGTTCATGAATTTAAGCATACTCTTATATATGTGTCTCGCACTGCCAGACTTACCACATGAAAATACGTCTCCTCATAATCAATACTAGGTCGTTGTGAAAAACCTTGTCCAACGAAAGTCGTGCTTTGTATCTTACAATTTTTCCGTTTGCATTCAACTTTCTAATGAAAACCCATTTATATCCAACCGGCTTTACATTTTCTGGTATACGGACTACATCCAAAAACTTTTCGTTTCTGAAGTGATTTCAATTCTGCATCGATTACATTTTTCCATTTTGGCCAATCATTTCTTTGTCTGCATTCTTGTACAAACTTTGGTTCATGATCCTCATTCTGATTAATCTCATTCATTTCATGTAGCGCTACGTTAAATGAGAATTTATCGTCAACGTTGACTTCGTCTCGGTTCCATCTAATTCCATTTTGAGCATAATTTATCGAGATCTCTTCATTATTTTCTGAACGTTCAGGTTCCTGAGTTTCATTGTCATTATCTTTTATGTCCATCAACTCTTCTCTAGTTGAGAAATCCTCGATTGGACCATTCTTATTATTATTTGCTCCTTTTCTTTTCTGAGGATTTTTATCTTTGTAACCCGATGGCCTACCATGCTTTAGTTGTGGCTTAGGCTTGATACTACGTTCTGCGGGAACATCTATTTTGCAGGAGCATTAACAGCTGATATATGTGACTTAGTCACTCTTTTAAGGTCAGTAAAACTTTCTGGTAGTTGATTAGCTAAACTCTGAAAATGAATTATCTTTTGAACTTCTAGTTCACATTATTTAGTTCGAGGATCATAATGATTTAGCGATAATTCACTCCAACTAACATTTCTCTCCAGCTGTTTCTTTTCTCCCCCAAATGTCGGAAAATTGAATTCATCAAAATGACAGTCGACAAATCCGGCCGTAAATAAATCTCCAGTTAGAGGTTCCAAATACTTTATTATTGATGGATAATCATATCCGACATATATTCCCAACTTCCTTGAGGTCCCATCATTTTTCGTTGTGATGGAGCAACTAGAACATATACTACACATTCAAAAATTCTTAGATGAGAAATATCTGGTTCCTGACTATGAATCATTTGTAATGAGGAGACATCATTATAACTTGTTGGCCTGATGTGGATTAGTGTTGCTGCATGCAATATAGCATGCCCCAGCAAGACGTGAGAAGATTCGACTTCATCAATAATGGTCTTGCAATTAACTGCAAGCGCTTAATCAACAATTCTGCAAAACCGTTTTGCGTGTGAACATGTGGCACGGGATGCTGAACATCAATTCCGATAGACATAAAATAATAGTTAAATGCCTTGGAAGTAAATTCAGCAGCATTATCAATGTGTATTTTCTTTATCGGATAATCTGGAAAATGTACTCTTAATCGGATCAATTGTGCAAGCAATCTCGCAAACGCCACGTTGCGTGTTGATAACAAACATACATGAGATCATCTAGTTCTTTATTAACTGCCTAAAAATGTTATGGATCCATTCTTTATTTTCGATGGTGATGACCGTATAATTAGCTTTCCTTTAGAGCAAGCGACACATGATAATTCATTACTTAGAAGAATCATCTGGTTCTTCATTAACTGCCCACGTGAATTCTTGATTATTTTCCACATCATAATTGCACCGGGATGGCCCAACCGGTCATGCCAAGCATTAAATATACTATCATTAGTAAACTTCTGGTTTACAGTAGTATACGATTCAATCGTTCTAAGATATGTGTAATACAACCCAGAGTTAAAGGAAGGTAATGTTTCTCTAATTCTTTTATCATTAGAAACCCCCTTTTTACTGTACAAATATTCAACATATGTTTTTTCTGCAGTCCCAACATAATATTCATTATGTCGAATAACTTTAAGCTCAATAAATTTCTTTGAGACTTAGGAGAATATAAGACATTTTCAATTATCAGCCTTGTTCCTCTGAGTAGTGATGAGCAAGTAATAATATTTATAAAAACGAATAATCTAGTAACTATTTTACGCTCAATAGGAAAGTGCACCTATCGATAGTAGTATAGAAGCGGTGAATATTCGAGTATCGAACCCAAAAGAACTATGCAATTAAGAAAACCATTGTTTAAATATCCTAGTGAAAAAGATTAATTGATCGTGCAAAAACGTAAATAACAAATTAAATTAAAATTACGAAATAAACAATAAAGACGACTTTATGAAACAAGCGTATTTGAGACTTCGAATCCCCCTAGTTCGATCGAAAGTACTAACACGTCTTACTGAGATTTTACTAATTATTAGACCGTGAGAATTTCTAAATCATGCGTACGATTTTATGTAACCGGACATAACTTTCCTAATCACATAAATGCGCGAACAAAATAATTCTACGAAATTAATAACCGGGGCAAGCTTCCGTAACTATAATCGATAGAATCGCATTAACACACAATGAATCACACTATTAGATTTTATTCTAATCCGGCGGGGTAATTCAACCTATTTCTATCGTTGAATTTTATTCCGTTCGCTTACGAGATATCTAATCGTTCACACCTCTTTCGAGCATAGCTTACGATTTTCCGAAATTTATCTTAAATTACATATACATAATTAAGACAAATAAATTATTCCGATTACATAGACATAAGTGAAACCGAACATAGTTCGTAAACGAATCATAATATTAGTAAAAACGACGATAAAAAATTCAAAACATAGGTTCAATCTCGCTAGGGTTCATCTAATCTCAAATCGACGAGATTTAGCTACTCATGTGAAAAGAAAGAACAACGAAAAACGAAAATAACGATAGAGGAAACATAATTTCCCCTACGATTTGGCTCCGGGTTGGTCTCTCGTTCTTCGCTCGGATTGCTGTTTTCCTTTGGTTTCCGTCTACTCTCGATGGCTTCGAAAGATGTAGGGGCTGCGTTCGAGAGATTAAAACCTAGAGGTGTGTGCTTCGGATTGAGGTGCTTGCTTCCCCTCCGTCTTCAAATCACGTCGATGCCCTTTTTTTTCTTTCATTTTTTTCGTCTGTATTGTTTCTCGTCTGCCCCCTCTCGTTTCTCGCAGCCGTGGGTTTATTAAAGAGATGCAAAACCTATTTGGACCGACTTAGTGCTTAATGGGCCGTATATTGCATGGATAAAATTTAGATCTCGATATACAAATCTCCAAAATTAGCTCCTTGCTTTTCGATTTTTCAGTTCCGTCCACAAGGCACTGCAGCTTGCTTAGCAGCTCTTGCTTCGATCCTTACCTAGCAGCCAACATGAGGAGTTTGCACCTGATATCCACGGGAAGCTGCTTTAAATATCAAGGCCTTAGAATATTTCTAATTGTTTCGTTCGATTCGTAACATTTGTCGCCTTGAAGTCCTACAACAATGTAAACACGTGTAAAAGCACGAAAACTACGCAAGATGACTCGAATATGCCCAAGAACGGATGAATTATTATAAAGATAAACATACGAAAATACGTTTATCAGGTAGTAAAATACTGGCTCTTCCGGAGCCTTCAATTAAATTTGTGCTACCCGATATTGTAATAACACTTGTTTCTTTTGTTTCAAAATGATCGAAATATTTCTTATTCTTTAGAATTGTATGAGTCGTTGCACAGTCTGCAAGACATAATTCTCCATTCCACATGTTCGTTTCCATCAGAGAAATTCCTTAATAAACAAACACATAATAATCATTATTAAAATAAACAGATATAACATAAGAAAACACATAACTTAATAAAACACTCCAAACGATACATAATAAATCACATAATAATAAAGCATACAATACTCATAATAATAAAGCACACGATATTAATACATAGTAGATCAGATTTTTTCAGGAAGAACTAGAAATTCACAGTTTCGAAATGTGTATTTTCATCTTTTGTCCTAGAAGCAGGGGCCAATTTGACTTTGAACAAAATTCGTTTCAAGTCTCTTTTATTTTTGTCCTTATTTTGTTCATATAATTCAACAAAATGTTTGGGCGTACGACAATTACATGACCAATGGCCTTCTTTTGTTCAATGTGCCTCTTCCCATTATTATCTTCGTAATTGTTCCTCTTCTAGAGAAAATTCTGATGACCGCCACGATTATTATTATAATCACCTCGAAAATGCTGATAACCACCACCATAATTTCCTCGGTCACGTCCACGACCTTGACCACGTCTACGTCCATGATCGCGATATCCACCACGACCACGTCCACGATTATTGCTTCGACTATTATCATTATTACTTTTGACTGCATTCGCTTCAGGGATTACAGTAGAACCAGTCGGTCGGGATTCATGGTTTTTCATCAACAATTCATTGTTTTGTTCAGCCAACAATAAACAAGAGATTAACCTGAATGCTTTTAAAATCTCCTCTCCTTATATTGTAGTTGCAATATCATATTTGATGGATGAAAAGTGCTGAATGTTTTCTCCAGCATACTGTCTTCGGTGTCTGTTTCTCCACAAAATTTCAGTGTGCCAGTCACCTGATGAACAACCGAGTTATATTCAGTTACGGATTTAAAATCATGTAATCTTAAATGCATCCATTCATACATTGCCTTTGAGAAGAACTATCAAAGCTCTTGCCTTATCCTGAGCGCTTGTGGTTTTTACAGTATCAGTGGTGCCACCTGCACCCGTTGTGATTTTGGGAGCGATAATAGTGTCACCCAAACCTTTTGCTTTTAGATGAATCTCCGCGTCTAGTGCACAAGGGCAACAAACTCGAGGCTCTGCAAATTCGTCATACTCGATTATATTTGTAAAAGATCTTGGACGGAGGCTGGTTGTTTCCGGAGAGCGCTCATGCTGATAATGTGTTATAAAACTATTATAACTGGACAAGAATAGAAATATAAATACTGGAATTATAGAGAGAATATAATTGATGTTTTCGATATGATTCAATACAAATATATCAGTCTATTTATAGTAGAAAAATTTCTACTATTTCATCTAACATTTACAACATTAAATACATCTTATCTCATCTCATCAACTAAAATTTACAACATTTAATAAACCTAATTTTATCAACCTTAAAAAACATCCACACTAATATTTCATAATATATTAATTATTATTGTTTTTATTTTTATTTTCAAAACTTTGCAGGCTAACTTCTAAATTATGACAATTTGCTAAATGCATAAAGCGCCTTGGTTACACTGAAATGCATTAACGATTAATGAGCGCATGGGTAGAGTAATTGGCTAATAGTCCGACTTATGGGGCATCTAATCGGTGCAATAGAAAATACAAAAAAAAAATACAAATGAATAAAATAAAAAGAAAAAAAAAATAACGCTAAACCTAAATTGAAAGACCACACCCACAACACACAGACAAAAATTCTCTCCACCCTCACCTCCGTCTACACCGCATGCCGTCGCCCGCCACCACCTGTCGTAGTCCATAATGGCCCGCCGTGCAGTCGTGCAGATTAAAGGAGCATGGCCAGATTTTGATTTATGAACTTCCAAATTAGTAGTTTTCGGTCCGATTTTCAAATTTTCGATTTGTGCACAATATGTGTATGAAATTAATAGTTGTACTTTCGATATATAATAGCTTTCAATTTGTGTATGATTGTGAATTAGTAGCTTTCAAATATTCTATTTGTGTATGATTCGTGTTAGCAGCTTTCCATTTGAAAATTAATGTTGAGACTTTGTTGATGTCTCAACGATGAAGGTAACTATCTTTATACCTTTTTTATGCTGCAGTTAGAGACTATAGAAGAAGTTAAATTTAATCTCAAAGTTATGATTTTTTTCCCTGAGATTTTGATTACAAGTAGATTGTTTATGTCTGAATCTTTTCAGAAAAGTCGAGTTTCGATTTATAAATATTTTATATGTTAACTTCGAAATCTGCTTTATGACTTTGTAGCTTCGATTTTGCTTTCTATATGCTTTCGATGTTTACGGCTTATTCAAGAATAGTGATTCACATTTGTGATATGATTTCAGAGATTTCAAGAATCAAGATGACAACATCAAATGCAGCTTCTCAAAGTGTTTCTCAACCTTCCAATGTCTCATCATTTGTAAAATGAAATTCAAAAGATGTTGGATGGAATTATGGCATGTTAGTCGATGTTAAGAACATGCACAAAGTTCAATACATCAAATGTGGGAAGATGAAGCGCGGAAGAGTTTACAGAATCAAAGAACACATATCACATATATCAAGGAACGTTGCTTCGTGCTCAAAATTTTGAAAAGAAGATCAAACTATCTTTAGAAACGCAATCAATGAAGCAAAAGTTAAGAAAAAAAGGAGGAAACTGTAGGGTTGATATCACAAGTTAATGTCCACAATGACTCTAATGAAGACGATATTCTTGGAGACCGGTTGGAAGAGTCTCTTAGACAATTGAAATCACCTCGTTCTTTTGGTTCAATGGATAATTGTGCCAGTGCTGTCAGTCCGGAGACTGCTATGGTTGTTGGCTGCCATTGTCGGAATCTGGACGGCGACAATATAGCAGGCAGAGCTTCGTCTAACCGGTAAGTCGAGGCACGTACAAGTACGCTTTCCGTAAGATAATATCGCCCCGAATATCAGTGCTGTCGGTTGACGGCAATTGTCCTCATGATACAACGACTTTCAGAACCTCGTATTGCAGCACTACGAACGGGGATTTCCTGCAATCTACTGGAAATTCGAGCTCTTTCTTGCTATAGTGAAATTCGAGCTCTTTCTTTCCGGCGAATCTACGAATGGGGAGTGACTTATGCTTAGATTGCAGGGTCTGAATGAATGTATATTTTAACTCGTGGGGGACCTATTTATAGGCCTTCGAAAGTTGCAAGGGAGTGAATCCGAATTCATTGCAATCTTTGGCCTTCTTGACCTTTTGACTTTCGGGGTAAGAATGCGAAAGGTCGCAACTTCTGGACAGCCCCGTAATTTGGAAGCTTCTCGAACCGTCCCCTCATATTCTTGGGTTGGGTCGGTCCATCCAACGGTCAGGATTCTGGTCCGGCCCAACGACCCAACGGGTCATGTCACCTCAGCTAGCCTAGTCAGCGCTTACGCAGCCCCACTTCATCATCACTTGTACGCGTGTCATGCTTGCCACGTCATCCGAGCGGCCACGTCACCGCCTCGCCGCCACGTATTGCCAAACTTTTTTTGCACTAATAGCTCCTTGCAACGATGCGGTGTGCGAAGTGCAAAAAGCGCCTACAAAGCGCCCATTGCACACTTGGCACGGCTTGTGTCGGTGTCGGGCTGAGGCTCAGCCTCGGCCTCGGCCCAGTGCGAGGCATCGTCGGGCACCCGGGCTATCACTTGGGCCAAAACCACACTACCCCATTAAGTTCACTTAAGTCCACCCTTTAGGCAAGCCCATTTGATTTACCTACACAAGGTAACCCTTTATAAGGTGATGATTTCCTTTGTGTCTAATCAATGTGGGATAAAGTTCCCTACACTTATTTATTAGACATTTTAAAACATTTATTGGGCTAACTTTAGAAAATTAATTTCTCATTCACGCGATATCGGTTTTGAGCAAATTAATATTCGTTAAATTCCCCTCTAAACGGAGTTTGTAAATCTTTCATCAATTTCACGTTTCTATTGACGATGACATCTCAATCTAATTAAAACCGATCGAATTTGGCTCTTTGGTTAAATGGCCCACATTTGGGCCCATGACCCCCTAATCCAACAATTCCCTACATGAATGGAAATTAATGCAAATACATACAGACTCTAGCAAGAGAAGCTCGAAGATCCATCATTGCATCAGGGTAGATAGCTTGTGACTTTGAACCTTACCTAGTGAAATGCTGTCAGATTTACTCGCGGCTCAGTGAACGTGATGTCTTTGGCGGCGTTTTGTGTAAATCAAGGCAACATCATCCACACAATGACCAATCTGATTTCTTTTGATTTTCACGTTGTGTCCATTTTGGTCGTGGACCATAACTCGAATTCATAAGTGTTACCGTTGAAGCGGTAACACTTCTCACTTATAAAGGTGATCAACTATTAGGACTTGAATCTTAGAGTATCCCGAAATACTCCACCCTTCGGGGTATAGTCATCATTAAAATCAAAATTGCTTATCTTTTACCACACGTCATCAGGTAATTACTTGGGCAACTTACGAGAATGAGCTTCTTAGACATGTTTCCAAGTAAGCTACGAATCGGTCTCAGTTGAGTTGTCTCATTGAGCCAAGTTTGTGGGATCTCCACTCATCAAGGTTGAGTTACCACTGAGCCCCTTCTTGAGTGTGTGAGTTAGCTTCATTCCCCTTACTGCTTCATAAAGCTGATCTCTAAAGATGCCTTTCGGCAAGGGTATGCTATGTTTCCTTTGACTTCACATAGTCTATGGAGATTATTCCAATAGAAATCAGTTGTCTTATGGTATTATATCTTCGATGAATGTGTCGAGACTTACCGTTGTACATGCTACTTTGTGCCATGCAAGATGCGGCCATGCTGTCGCAATGTATCATTATTGGCGGCATATATTTATTTCAACAGGGAATATCTTCCAAAAAATTTCTAAGCCACTCAGCTTCTTCGCCGACTTTATCCAGCGCAATAAACTCTGATTCCATTGTGGATCGAGCTATGCATGTTTTTTTGGAAGAATTCCATGATATTGCTCATCCATCGATAATAATCACGTAACCACTCGTGGATTTGGAGTCTTTACTATCAGATATCAAGTTAGCATCGCAATATCCTTCACGAATTGCTGGATATCTCGAGTAGAGTATGCCATGATTCATACCGTGCTTTAGATATCTAAGCACCCTTCTAAAGGATGTTCGATGACTACTCTTGGGATTACTGGTAAACCTACTAAGTTTACTGATTGAATATGCTATGTCAGGTCGAGTGCAGTTCAATAGATACATCAGACTGTCAATCACCCGAGCATATTCGAGCTGTGATATGGGTTCTCCTCTGTTTTTTGGCTAAGTGCACATTTGAATCTACTAGAGTCTTAGCCGGAGGATCATCAAAGGCATTAAATTTCTTTAACACGCTCTCAACATCATGAGATTGTGACATCAGAATTCATTCGGATATTCTAGAGACATTTATCCCTAGAATGACGTTAGCCAAACTCATATCCTTCATGTTGAAATGACTTTTCAACATGTTCTCTATGTTCATGATCACTTTCTCATTGCTTCTAATGATTAATATGTCGACAATATAGAAACGGGCAATCACGAATTCATCGGATGTGCCTTTAATGTATACACATTTGTCACACTCGTTGACCTTGAACCCATTCGATAACACAGTCATATCGAATTTGGTGTCACTGTTTCGGTGCTTGCTTAAGCCCGTAAAGAGACTTCACGAGTTGGTACACTTTGTTTTCTTGCTCGGGTATACTAAACCCTTCACGCTGTTGCATGTAGATTTTTTCCGCGAGTTTCCCATTTAGAAATGTCGTTTTTACATCTATTTGATGTACCTCGAGGCCATACAATGCAACAATAGCAAAAAGAACCCATTTTGACGTAATCCTTGTTACTAATGGATAATTGAAATCATCTGGAAGAGTTTCTTGGGAAAATAACCTTGTAGTTTTGGTTCAATGGATAATTATGACAGTGCTATCAGTCCGGAGACTTCTATGGTTGTTAGTTGTTGTTGTCGGAATCTGGTCGACGGCAATATAGCGGGCAAAGTTTTGTCTGAAAGATAAGTCGAGGCACGCACAAGTACGCTTTCCATAAGACAATATCGCCCTAAATATCAGTGCTATCGGTTGACGGCGATTGTCTTCAAAATATAACGACTTTCAAAACATCATATCACAGCACTACGAACGGGGTTGTCCAGAGAATCTACTGGAAATTCGAGTTGTTTCTCCGAGAAATCGGGATAGGGAGTGAGTTATGCTGAGATTGCAGGGTTCGAATGAAATAATATTTTCACTCGTAAGGGACATATTTATAGGCCTTCGAAAGTTGCAGGGGAGTGAATCCAAATTCATTGCAAAGTTTGGGATTCTTGACCTTTTGACTTTTGGGGTCAGAATGTGAATGGTCGGGTCGGTCCATCCAACGTAACTTGGAAGCTTCTTGACCTTTTAACTTTTGGACTGCCCCCGTAATTTGGAAGCTTCTTGGTTCGGGTCGGTCTATCCAACGGTCAGAGTTGTGGTCCGGCCCAACGATCAAATGGGTCATGCCACCTCAGCTAGCCTAGTCAGTGCTTACGCAGCGCCACTTCATCATCACTTGTACGCGTGTCATGCTTGCCACGTCATTGCCGAACAAATTTTTTGCTCTAATAGCTCCTAGCGACGATGCACCGTGCGAAGTGCAAAGTACGCCTACAAAGCGCCCATTACGCACTTGGCACGGCTAGGGTCAGTGTCAGGCTCAGCCTCGGCCTCGCTCGGGTGCGGGTTTGGGCTCGCCGGTGCGAGGCACCGCCGATCATTCGGGCTATCACTTGAGCCAAATTCACACTAGCCCATTAAGCCCACTTGAGTCCACCCCTTTAGGCAAACCCATTTGAATTACCTACACAATGTAACCCTTTATAACGTGGATTTCCATTTTGTCTAATCAATGTGGGACAAAGTTCCCTACACTTATTTATTAGACATTTTAACACATTTATTGGGCTACGTTTAGAAAATTAATTTCTCATTCACGCGACATCGGTTTTGAGCAAATCAATATTCGTTAAATTTTCCACGAAACGTAGTTTATGAATCTTTCATCAATTTCAAGTTTCGATGGACGATGACATCTCGATTTAATTAAAAACCGATCGGAGTTGACTCTTGAGTTAAATGGCCCAGATTTGGGCTCATGACCTCCAAATTCGACTGGTGTGATTGATTGCACGGATGCTTTATTTCCTGGAGACGATGTTATGCAAAATAGGATCTTGTTGGATGAGCTTCCTATCTACAAAGAGAAAAGCTCAATTTTTGGAAGGTCAACGATAGCATCTAGATGCCTCTTGAATGTCGACGAATTTGATCTAAGTAAATTCTTTTAGGGATATTTACATTTTTGGTCCCCAATGTTTCTCCTATGAGTATTTTTGGTCCCCTATTTTTTTGAGTTACAGCTTCGGTCCCCAATGTTGTCGATTTTGAGCGTTTTTAGTCCCCCAGTTAACTTAACCGTTAAATTGGACGGAAATACGGGCCGGGCCAGCCCGAATTTACGGATCGGGCCAGATTTCCCTTTCTTTGGCCCTCAAAATTCGAGTTGGTCTGGCTCGGCCTGTATTTCCGTCCAACTTAACGGTTAAGTTAACCGGGGGACCAAAAAGCTCAAAATGGACAACATTGGGGACTGAAACTGTAATTCGGAAAAATAGGGGACCAAAAACGCCCATAGGCCAAACAATGAGGACCAAAAATATAAAAATTCCATTGTTATACATTAACTTTGTTATTTCTACAACAAATTGTTTATGTAGTAATGGTTTTTTATTGTTGTATTTTATTTATGTGACTTGGCGGTCAATTTTTGATTCAATAACTCAAAAGCTTTGAAGTTTGGCCATGTGAATCCTCTCATTTGACAACTAGTTCATCCGGTGCGAAATGAATTAGGTGCCTTTGAAGGGGGTCGTGTACTTGTCACAAAAATAATGTTATATCACCTTTTTGTTTAGAAAGATGTTATATTGCTTGATACTCTTAATATTATTCATTTTGCTAACACTTATTTTGTAGGTTCATACCAAAAAAAGGAATATGCTTAATGCAACTCTACTCAATAATCTTGTATTTACACAATTTAACGCAAGGTTGTTGAGTAGTAAAAAAGGAACAAAAGATAGAACTGATGAAGATGTGTTATCTCCATATGATACGTCTACTGCACAAGAATGGATCGTCGATGTGATTGAAGCTAGTGATGACAATGTGGTGGAGGAAGGGGATGAAGAAGTAGACAAGTTCAAACATGTGAAGTATAGAACAATAAGGAAATTATATAATGATGATCTCGATTATGAAGATGAGGTAAACGAGGATTAAGTGTGAGACGTTTCCGGAGGGCAAATGAATTATGTTGATGTCTAGCTTCTATGATGGACCAACTTGTTTTTGTTTTCGATTAATGTTCATTGATGTTTGTGGTCTCTTGTTTTTGTTCTCGGAATGCTATCATTTTCAGAATATTTTCAAATTGGACTTTATTCTGACGTTATTTTTTTTTGTTTTAATTTTGAGAATGATGTGGAATATTTTCTCAGAACGGGTTTCATATTTTTGTAGGAAATGTTGTAGAATATTTTTCAAAATGTTGTGGGCAAATAAAGTATGTTGGAATATTTTTGTACTGATGAAAAAACAGGTGAACCGAGTAATTTTCGCCTAGAAGTAGCCTAGTCCCCGCCTAGGCCGAGAAAACGGCTCACACAGTGGTGGAGCCGTGGTCGAGCCTTGCTGCCGCGGATCGAGCTCATCCGAAGCCGGATCTAGGCGCGACAGTGCAAACCGACATCAAATGTAAAACGATTGAAACTTTAAGTCTCGAGTTGTTTTGCGTTTAATCCAATCCGAGTAGGTCCTCCGGATATTAGGAACCGAGTCTCGTTTGATTTCTGTTGAAGTTCATATCGGTTCGTAATAACTTTGAGGCAACTCTGATGCTATTCCGACACGGGTCCCCTGTGTGTTGAGAAAAGAGGTGGAAGGAATGTGCACAGGTCCCCAGCTCACATATGAATGGGTCGAATGGGTCTCATGCACGTTGTTTAGAGCAGGTGGCAGGGATGTGCACATGGTAAGGGGACTCATTTTTACTACATCTTTCGCCTAATTCTCATGGTTTTCATTTGCATGTATTATTTAGGACGCAGTTCTCCCATAGCGTTTAGGAGTTCGAAAGCAGGTTAATGTTCACGAGACTTCAAATGTGAGTTTTCCCCATTTATTGGAAGCATTTGGAAAACTCGTGAGTGGCAGGCCTGGATTTGGGCCTGTGGAACCAGGCCTACAACAGTATAAGGCAACAATTTTTTTAGGACCACAACACATATAGGGCCACAAGTACATTTAGCTTATATGTTTCTTTCTTTACTTTCTAGGGCCACAAGTAGAGCCGTCAAAACGGGCCTACGGGCCAGGCCCGCCCGTAACCCGCCAAAGCCCGCCATCTGACGGGCCAGGCGCGGTACGGCCCGCCCCGCCCCGCCCCGCTCGCGGGTGGCGGGCCCGATAGGCTAGCCCGCCCAATTTTAAAAAAAATTGACCCCCAATTTTACAAAATGAAAAAAAAAAGAAAAAAAAAGTGTACGTGGGGTTCGAACCCGACACCTTACGTATAAAATAATGCACTTGTACCACTAGACTAATGATATTTATGTAATTTATTACATATATATTTAATTTAGTAAGAAAAAATATATATATTTTATTTTTTTTAAAAATAAGCGGGTAGCCCGCCCCCGCCCCGCGCGGACTTTGCCCACTTAGGCCCGCTCTCCGGCGGGCCTAAAAAATTCAGGCCCGCCTCGCCCTTTTGGCGGGCCTGGGCCGTCCGGCCCGCGGACTTTGGGCTTTTTTGACAGCTCTGGCCACAAGTAGGATCAAGGCCCAAATCACATTAACTTACATATTTTTTACTTTTTAAGAAGTAACTTATTCAGCCCAAATCACATTAATTTTTTTTCGGCTCAAATAACATTAACTCTTTTTTGTTTCTTGACGTCTTTTAATTTGCCCCCAAAATTTATTCACGTTCTTAATCTTTCACCTTTTTCAACCATCTTTCCAATTCCATTTTCAGTAATCAGTTTGTCAAAAAAATTATCTTTTTTACAGATGATCGCTGCGGGTTCCGAATTTTCCCGACTAATCCTTGCATGACACAGAACATGATGTTGGTCTCGGCACAGGGTAGTCGTACTCATATGTGCATGGGACTCGTGCATATATGCAAGTGACATGTGCACATATGTGATAATCAAAACTGTAACAAAATTATAAAATGTCAAGTCATACCGAAATCACGGCCTAATGGGATCCTATTTATTTGTACTCTTTCACGGTGTCTCGTGGAGCTAATCTATAGATATACCACCTCAAACCGTAGAGTTAACCTTGCACGAACTAACTTGTAGATCGACCACCTTATTATGATTTTGTCCATAGCGGTGGTTTGGTATCGAAGATGGAGGTCGATCCGGAGTTTGTGGGATCTGGCAGTTAACAAAATGTTGTTCGGTGTTAGAAGATCAGTCTTCTAAGATTGCTGACTGCGAACCATTTACTGTTGATCAAAGAATATACTAGCTTTCTCAGTGGGACATTGAGGAGATTTCGGCATCCAATCGATTCATTGCTCGAGGTATTCCCATGATGATTGCTCAAGGGGGAAAAAGGCAGGGACGTCGCTGCAGAGACCCTATGGCGAATTTGGTGGGAGGGTCGTGGAATTTGGTGGGAAACACATGACGGAGGAAAAGAAATTTGGTTATTTGAGGGGAAAAAAGGAAAATGAAAAGAGGAAAAGTATACTTCTAAGTTGGCAAATGGATATCTATAATTTGAGTATACTGATTTTTCGATTCTGAAGTCACGCATAAAAGAGTAAAAATACAACCTGATGCGTTCAGAAATGGGCCCTCCGGAGTATCTGCGGTTCTCCGCTGGGAAGGTGACTAAAAGGCGGCGGGAGATTTATTTAGCCGATGGAAGGACTCAGGAACACCGTCTTCCCTAGCGATTATGAGAAAAACAGAGAGTAAAACGAACTAAGGGTGGACGCCATCGCGACGCCACTCCGACGCTCAAGTCAGTTCCTCTTCGTTGTGATGGTTTGGTTTTTGCGTAAAGAAGAAAAATTCAGAATTCAATACCTCAACCCATTTAGGGATCCTCCCTATTTATACTACCTTATCCACGATCGGCACGTCGGACACGCCCACGATCAGCACGTCGGACACGCCTTGCCCACGTTGGCGTCTCTGCTTCATCCCACGTTCACACGATAAAAACCCCGCTCTCGCATAACCATAACCCTTTCAGCCACGGCGAGCAACTCTTTCTACTCCTCAAGGCGGTCGGGAAATCACCCGAGTGACTCACCTTATCTCATTCGGGAAATAGCGCGAGTCACCTTCTTCTCTTTAGACGTAGTGATCCGAGCGTCTATCCCTTGGCGCCATCTTCAGAAAAATGAAGTTGTACTATTTTCCTAAGGCATAGAAGTCATAGCTTCGCCGAAGACGTAGTTGCTATGGCGTCTTCCCCTCGGCGCCATATTAAGAAAAAGGAAGTTGCATTATTTTCTAAGGCATAGAAGTCATAGCTTCGCCGAAGACGTAGTTGCTCTGGCGTATTCCCCTCGGCGCCATCTTAAGAAAAAGGAAGTTGTATTATTTTCTAAGGCATAGAAGTCATAGCTTCGCCGAAGACGTAGTTGCTCTGCCATCTTCCCCTCGGCGCCATCTTCAGAAAAATGAAGTCGTATTATTTTTTTAAGGCCAGGTCTTTGCGAAATTTCGTGTGTCGTGGCCACGTTCCGCCCTATGCACGTGTCCTCTTCTTATGGCGGGACTTTTGCCGCTTGCCTCGTTGAGTCCCGCGTTCGGTATTGACACGATTGGACCCTTTAAAACCCCTACGCTCACGTTTTCATCATGTGGTGTCGCTTCACATCCCCTTCTTCTCCTTCGTCTATAAATACCCCCCTTTTTCCTTCTCCCTCACACGCACATCTCTATATCTTACAGAAACGCTCCCGATTTCTCTGTGACTTTCTTCAGACCCGTTCTTCCCGTTGTTGTAAGCTTTTCTCTCTTCATTTCTCACACTATCTAGATGGTTTCTTCTTCCGCTTCTGAAAGAGTGGACGCAGACCCCGATTTTGGCTCCGCCGGCGTGGTGCGGCCGAACGACGGCGATTCCCTTTCTCACAATTATCCATTCGCCGTGCCGCTCCGCCCACAACGACCTCGCCGGAAGAAAAAGGCCCCTTCTAATTTTTCTTGGTTTAACTCCCACATCCCTCCCCTTCGGGAGGACTTTAACGATGATGTGGCTTTTTCGAAACCCCATCGGGAATGAGTCCTTACCTTGGAGACATACCGAGAGATGCATGAGTTACCATGGCATGAGACCATGGTCTCTTCTCTATCAGATGCCCACATTCCAGCCCTCAAAAAGAAGGCTGGGATGTCCGTGGAATATGAAGTCCGGATCCCTCAAATCTTGGAGGTGGCGAGCGGCCCTCCCGAGGGATTCCATACTTTTTTCCTCGATCAACTAGACATGGGTCTTAGGTCCCGATCCCCTCTTTTATATTAGATGTCTGTAGCCATTCTCAAATTTTCCTTTCCCAATTAGCTCCCAATTCCTTCAGTCTCCTTCTTTCTTTGGCTATTCTCCTCAATTTCCACGAGTTTCCTCTCTCTGCCCCTCTAATAGCTTTATTTCAAAAATAAACCGTAAAGAACCAGGAAAGCTATTTTTCTCCTCTACCTCTGTCGAAGAATATATTGTCTCTAATCCTACCTGTCACAAAGGGTGGATGAATAAATTCTTTTATGTTCGTATTCCCGCCGGGAGTGTCGAGAACGACATAATTTCCGAATAGCCTGACTCTGCCTTGGCTAATCGCTCCCCCGCCCCCAAATTTCCTGAGATGGTGGATAAATTCAGGGAAGTTGTTGGGGGTAGAAGCTTCCGTGCTCTCGAGCTCATAAAAGACGACCGCTTCTGCTATTATGGCTTCTGTCCAAAGGAGGTGCCCTTGCTCGGGAGCAAAGGTATTTTCATTTCTATCAACATGTTTCTCTTAAGTTTCTTCTCTTCTAATCATTACGTTCCTTTCAGAATCAAGGATGAAGCTCGTGCTATCATAGCCCTCCAAAAGAGGAAAAGCGGAGCTCCATCCACCCCCGCGTCTCTTGCTTCTCCCAGCCCTTCCGCTCCTTTAAGGGGCAAGGAGAAAGATAAAAACCCCATAACCTCCTCGAAGATCCGGAGACCGCCTCAGAAGAGGAAGATGTCAGCCACCGAGGGTCCTTCTTCTAAGAAAGCGAAAGCGACCCCTTCCGCCCCGAGCGCCGCTGCTGTCAGTGATCCTCCCACCGAGGACTTCCCTCCATAGCAACCGGCTTTCTTCAGCCGTCCCCGAGCCCGAGACTGTATCGGGTTCCTGCGGGATTTTCCGAACGAACCCAATCAGGGGCACGTTCAGAAAATGACCCCCAAGGAGTTATACATCGCTTATGCTCTTAACGCGGGACAAGTAAATTTTTCTAATTTTCTTTCCATACCTTGCTCTTTAATTTCATCTCTTATGTCTCAGCTTCTCCTTTCGGGACAAGGGATGGTCTACCACTCGGAGGCCTTAGATCGGTGGTGGAATATCACTCGATCCACGAGGATCCTAAGAAAACAGAGGCGGATCTGGGGCAGCGCATCGAGGAGTTGGTGCAGGAGGGAACCCAAGCCAAGGGTCGGGAGGCAGACTTACGAAGGCAAGTGAGGGAGATTCAGGGCAAGATGAATCAGGAGAGGTCTGCCCGAGCCAAGGAAGAGGCCGCTCGCGCTCGAGAAGAGAAGCTCCATCGTGAGCTGCAGGAGAAACTCACTAGGGATTATACCCCGACCGAGGCTTATGGGGCCCAGATGATCACCTTCTTTGGCTACGGCTTTTGGGGCGTGTGGCGCAGCTTAGGGCGGCCGGCTTCAGCCAGGCTGAGTTCCCCTTCGATTTCCTTGATGCGGAGAAGGCTCTCGACGTCTACGATCCTGACTTTGGCTACCCTCCCGAGCCTTGTGCTCGTCGGAAGAATCTCCGAGCAGCGTCCACATCCCAACCCGTAATGATTGACAGTCCCGAGGAAGGGGAGACCCCAGATGAGGAGGCCCCAGCTGAGCCCAACCCGGAGCAGAGTGAGGTTCCCGAGCAAGCGGTGGAGAAGGAGAGTTCCCAGCAGGCCGGTGAGGTCGAGAAGTTCGCAGAGGAGGTGCTAAAGCAGGCCTGTTCGGCCGACAAGGAGGTGGCATGGAAGTCCCCCGAGCAAGCTAATGAGGCTCGGGCTCAAAGTTTGGAGGATCGAGAGGAGGCGCTAGTGCAGGCCGAGGGGTACCTGGCTGAAGAAAATGCGGCGGTCGCACCCGACCAGGCCGAGTAGAGGGGGAGTGGATCTAGCTAGAGTTCGTGTAGCTAGGATATTTTCTCTTTTTTTTTTTTGTTTTCACAGTTGGCGCACTACCGGCGCCTGCATGTAATCAAATGTGCATCGGGCGCTTTATTGAATATATAAGCTTTGTATTTCGCGTAACTTATTCTTTCCTCTGTTTTCTCTCATATTGTCTTTAAAATCTATAAGCCACAAATCCTCTCGAGCCTTGAACACAAACTGTTGGAAAAATATGCATTATTCCCCCTATTGATGTGGTTCCCGAGGGGGATCATAAAGGGTCCTTCACTGTCACCTACATTTCCGCCGTAACTGACCTTATCTTTTCCTATTTATCAGCAAGACACTTAGTTAACAGATTTTAAACGTGGGTACTTCCAATTTGAAAATTTCCTGACTTTTCGGGTACTCCTTTTACCCATTCCTCACACGACTCTGCTCCTCTCAAGAGTTTTATATAAGGGGTCGTTTGTGCATCATTATTCACCTACTTTGGCTCTTAATTACCTTTCTTCTCAAAAAGCCATGTCTTCCTCCCGTCGTCGAGATAATCTTGTTTCCAAAAGAATAGCCCCCTCTTCCTCAGATTCTAATGATGTTCGAGAGATATTGCCAAATTCATCTTCTCGACGGGCTCATTCCTACCGCTCGGGCCTTGTTTCTGATCTCGGATGCACCCCTCCGTCCAGGGAAGGGAAATATGATAAGACTTATTGTCGAGATCTGATTAAGTGTGTGGCCGAGATAGAAGAGAGTCGAGGTAAGCAAGGATTACCTTGTTATCACACCAAGGTGTCCACTTTGAATCCTTCCTTATTACCCGAGTTTCTCGAGAAGACCCGGATTCCTTCTAACTATGAGGTAAGAATTCCCGGGCCCGAGCAGATGGCCTCTCTTCCGCCACCCGGCTTTTTGTCGTTTTACATGGATCAGATCAACATGGGACTCAGATTTCCTCTTCCCCCTTCTTGGATCTCTGCGAAACTTTGCTCATCTCTCCTGGTCAAATATTTCCCAACTCCTGCAGCTTAATTCTCGCTCTAGTAGCCGGTGCACAATAACATGAGCTTCCTCCATCAGTGGAGTTAGTAGAGCTTTTTCAAGATCAGCGAAAGGGAGGACGGGAAATTTATCTTTACTCCTTCCTTTGTTGATATTTTTCAGGACAATTTCCCAGCCACTAAAGGTTGGATGAGCCGATTCCTCTTTGTAAAATCTTCACCTTCTCATCAAGATCCTCGTTTTTATTCCATGCCTTGGAAAAACCAGTGCAATGTACCCTCTCGGTCTCCCGCCGTTCTTTATGAATTCTTGGACCTGATCGGCGACAAGACTTTCTCGGTTAAGGATTTGGTGCTAGATGACTCCCCTCGGATTCGTGGTCTTTGGGAATTCTCCTTCTCGAGGAGATTTAGGTATGTTTCACAATCGTGTTGCTAATCATATATGTCTTCTAGCAATTTTCCTTAATCAGGAAAATGAATGGACTTCGATTGGATGGTGGCCTTTCGCACCCGGGCATCTTCTTCCAAATCCCGTGAGGCCGTCCCTTCTAAGTTTCCCATGTCTTCTACCAGAAGGTCGTCTTCCGAGGGCATATGGGACTTTTTTTCGAAGAGGACTAAGGTACCCCCACCATCCCAGACTGTGAATCTCGACCCCAGGAGTCCTTGTCTTTCTCCTGGAGCTTCCGAGTATCCTTCCTTCCTTATGGAGACCGACGAGACCACTTCCTATTCTTACATGCAGACATTTTTATCTCCGGAGGAAATAAGATATATAATGAAAGTATCCGATAAAGATTTCAGGAATAAATGGGCCCTTTCTCAGAGCCAGGTACTACATCTACTCATGTCATCTCTTATGAATCTTTTAAGACTTACGATTTTCTTATCAGGCGTATTCCTTCTCCTGTGGGGGGGCCGACGCTTCAAGACCATAAGCGAGATGGCTGAGGCGGCTCGTAGCAACAACGTAGAGACAATCGTGAGGCTATTGGAAGGGGCGCAAGAGGCTGGTCGCTTGAAAAAGCAGCTCGTCAACTCCCACGCAGAGATCGAGAAAATCCGGACGGAGCTTAAGTCCGAGCACGCGCGTAGCCTTGGCATGGAGGGGCTCTTATCTCAGGGCCTTGTTCCTGCCGACCGAGTGCTCGAGACGGCTACCTGTATTTTGATTACGGGTTCTGAGGGTATCTTGCTCAGATCAAGGCTAATGGTTTTTCCGATTCCAAATATCCTTTTGATTTTCTTGACCAAGATCAAGCTCTTCTAGATGCGGCTGTTTATCGTACTCCCCCAGGTGTCTTCCCCAAGTCCCGAAAAGCTGATACTTCTGAATCTGAAGAGGAGGATGTGTCCGCTGAAGATTAAGAAACAAGGAGAGACTCCGACTAGTGTCACTGAATGTCCTATGTTTAAATTCGTTGCCTCCTTTTGTTTGCGTTGTTTGAATATTCTTCGTCTTTGCCCCGAGTAGTGCTAATAGTATGTGTGGATGACTTTATTTATAACTTCTTCGAAAGTCCTTTATTTTTCTCTTCTTATCTCTTTAATTTCCTCTTGTTTTGATCGAGATGTCTAAGCCCAATCCCAGGGCTCTCAATCCATTTGGGACGGTCTTGCTTCAATCGAAGGGCTTTCCTCCCGATTCAATCGGGGTATGGGTGCCTCAATCGATGGCTCTTCCTTCCGATCCAATTGGGATGTGAGTGCCTCAATCCGAGGGCTTCTTATCCCGATTCCATCGGGGTATGGGTGCCTCAATCCGAGGGCTTCTCCTCCCGATTCAATCGGGGTATGGGTGCCTCAATCCAAGGGCTTCTCCTCCCGATTCAATCGGGGTATGTGTGCCTCAATCCGAGGGCTTCTCCTCCCGATTCAATCGGGGTATGGTATCGACTTGGGTGTGTAATTCTCTAATATTATCATGAGATCCTTGAGTGAACAGAAAGCAAAAATTTCATTGATTCCAAAGACTTTAGCAAACAATTGAACAAGACTCATGAAAAACAAAATAAACTAACAAAGGAATAATAATTCTAAGGATAATATTTTTTCAAGTGCTTAACGTTGTGAGGCTGACTCAGCTTCTTCCCTTCCAAGTCCTCCAAGTAATAAGTTGTCTCTCCTGCTTTTCGAACCACCTTGTAAGGCCCTTCGTACATCGGCTCCAACTTCCCTCGATTCTCCTGCTATAGTTTTTCCTTCATGACCAGATTTCCTTCTCAGGCACACCCTCCGATTGTTGGCTCGGGTAATCCTTCTCTGGTACGCAGCCATCCTTAACGTGACCCTCTCTCTATTTTCTTCGATTAGGTCTAGTTCGTTAGCCCAAAGCTGATCGTTATCTTCTGAGTACCCGAGTATCCGAGCAATTTCTTGTCCCAACTCTGCTGGCAGAACAACCTCGCTTCTATATACCAAGCTAAAAGGAGTCTCTTTTGTTCCCGACAGAGGAGTCGTTCGATAAGACCACATGACGCTCTATAATTCATTGAACCATGCTCTCTTTAATCCGTCCAGTCGGACTTTGAGCGATTGAATTATCGTGCGATTTGTCACTTCCACGTGACCATTACTCTGCGGGTATGCTACCGAGGTGAACACTTGTTTAATTCCTAATTCCTCGCACCATTGCTTTAGTTTCCGTCCACTGAACTGCCTTCCATTATTCGATATGAGTCTCCTCGGGACTCCGAACCTGCACATTATATTCTTCCAGAGAAAGATCATGACGGCTGCCTCCGTAATGCGTATGAGAGCCTCGGCTTCTACCCATTTCGAGAAATAGTCAATAGCCACCAATAATAACTTCTTTTGTGAGATGGTGCCCTCAAAAGGCCCCACAATATCCATACCCCATTGATCGAATGGGCAAGAGGATACCACAGATTTCATCATTTCTGCTGGAACTCTTTGAAGGTTGGCCTGTTTCTGGCATCTGAGAAGTCCACGCACTAATTTGATGGAATCATCCCTCATTGTAGGCCAAACGAATCCTGCCAATAAGGCTTTCCGAGCCAAGGCCATGCTGCCAATGTGTCTCCTGCAAGCTCCTTCATGGATGTCCCGAAGGACTTCCTCGGCTTCTTCTTTTGAGAGACATCTTAATAAAGGTCCCGAGTAGAACCTTTTGAACAATATCTCATCTATCATAGTGAATCTAAATGATCTTTTTGAGATGGCCTTGGCACGTACCTTATCCTCGGGAAATATCTGGTTTGATAAGTACTGGCGGAGGTCGTACCGCCAATCTTCCCGAGGGAATTCTTCCTCGGCATTGTCTGATGAACCGAGGGGGCCAATTCTACTCTGGTTCCTTCCTCGGGAGGATTCCAGGAACTGGCCCACTTGGCTACCATGTCCGCCTTTTCGTTCTCTGTTCGAGATATTAATACCAGTTTGAGCTCCTTGAAATCCTTCTTTATTTTTTCCAAAGGCCTTGACATACTCCGTAAAATTCTCCCCCTTTACCAAGAAGTTTCTTCAACTTGTTGTACCACTAGTTGAGAATCGGAGTGTAAAGTCAATCTCGATATCCCGAGCCTCTTAGCCATCTTGAGCCCCATCAGTAGAGCCTCGTACTCTGTTTCGTTGTTAGATGCTCGGAAATTTAATCTTATCCCGAGGCTATTCTCTTCTCCCCATGGGGATATGATTACTAAGCCCACTGCGTTTCCATACTGACATGAGGACCCATCTACAAACATTTTCCAAATCTCAGAAGGCCCTTCCTCATTCATTTCCACCAGGAAATCTGCTATCGCCTGAGCTTTTATGGTGGCTCTCGGTCGAAATTGTATATCATACTCGCCTAACTCGGTAACCCACTTCACTAACCGCCTTGAAGCATATGGCCTCGCGACTATGCTCCCCATCACGGTATTGGTTAAGACCGCAATTAGATGAGAGAGGAAATAGGGCCTTAGCTTTCTCGCGGGGATTACTAATGGTAAAAGTAGCGTCTCTTGATTGCTATATCGCATCTCCGCTCATTTCAGGATATG
Source organism: Linderniella brevidens (assembly GCA_004919715.1). NCBI lineage: Eukaryota > Viridiplantae > Streptophyta > Magnoliopsida > Lamiales > Linderniaceae > Linderniella > Linderniella brevidens. Next base: position 11,912,978 of record SWDC01000150.1, on the reverse strand, counting down.
GCTCACAAAATAAATAGGTTTCTGTTCATTTCCTTCTTCTCATACTAGGACCGAGCTAACTGCACGGGCTGTGGCAGAAAGATATACCATCAACACCTCCTCGGGTTTTGGTTTATTTAACACTGGTAATTCTTTCAGATATTCCTTCAACTCCTGAAAAGTCTTCTCACACTTCGGGCTCCATTGGAAATCTTTGATCTTTCTCAAAACCTTAAAAAAGGGTAAACTTCGCTCGGCGGACCTGGCAATGAACCTAGATAGAGCGGCTATTCTTCCCGTTAACCCATAGTAGCTTCAACTTTATCTGGATTAGCCACGATTCCTCTTCGAGTTACCATGTACCTGAGGAACTTTCCCGTTCGAACGCCAAAAGTACATTTTTAAGGGTTTAATTTTACACCATACCTCCTAAGAGTAGAGAGGGTCTCCCGAACGTCTGACAAGAAAATGCGTGCTCCCGAGATTTGATGAGTATGTCGCCTACGTACACTTCCACGTTCCTTCCTATCTGGTGTTCGAATATGTAGTCCATCAAGCGCTGATACGTAGTGCCAGCGTTCTTTAATCTGAAAAGCATCACCACATAACAAAAAGTCCCTCTCGTCGTTACGAAACTCGTCTTCAGTTGATCCTCCTCGGCTAGCCCAATCTGGTAATATCCTTGAAAGGCATCTAGGAAGCATAACAGCTCGTGTCCTGAAGTTGAGTCTACCAACTGGTCTATTCGAGGAAGGGGGTAACAATCTTTGGGACATGCTTTGTTGAGGTTCCTAAAATCCACACACATGTGCCACTTCCCCGACGACTTGGGAACCAATACAACGTTTGAAAGCCATGTAGGGAATTGTACATCCCTTATGTGTCCGGCTGCTATGCGCCCCTCCACTTGTTCCTTAACAACCGTATCTTTTGCGAGCCCGAGGTGTCTCATTTTCTGAAACACAGGTCGGGAATCTCGAGACACGTTCAACTTGTGATCCATAATGTTCATGCTGATCGATCACCTTTAAATCGCTCCCCGACTAGGCAAACACGTCATCATTCTGTCTCAGCAGGGTTATAAGGCCTCTTCTTAATTCCTCCACTAAATCCTGAGCTATCCTTACTGTTCCCGAAGGAGGTCTTATTATCACTTCCTCAGTTCCTTCCCCGGATTTTTTGGTCTTTTCCTCGAGAAAACCCTCCTCGAAGGTTACTTCTTTGGCTGCTTCTACATCTCTTGTTCCATTGTACTTTCGCTTCTGACGGTGTGTGTTGCTCGGACGACTTCCCGCCTAGGATGTAAATAACGACCCCCTTTGTGTAGCTTCAAAGATTTTATTTCCATCTTAACTTCTTCCACATAGCATTTACGAGCTACTTTTATATCCCCGAGCACCTCTCCCACCTTATTTCCCACGGGAAACTTCATTTTCTGGTGTAAGGCCGAGGCCACAGCCGTGAAAGAGGTGAGGGCAGGGCTTCCGAGGATGGCATCGTAGGAAGAAGGCACTTGTACCACCATAAAGGGAACGATTGGAGTCTTCTTCAGGCTACCACTCCTCAATGTAATTTGGAGCTTGATTACGCCCATTGCCTCAATAGCGTGTCCCGTGAATCCGAATAGAGTTGTTTCAACAGTATCCATATGATACTTCCCGAGCTCCATTTGAACTAGAGCCTCCTTGTATAGGACATTTACTGAGCTCTCATCGTCAACGAATACTCTTCCCACGTCGTGGTTTGCTATTTCAAGGAGTCCGGGGGCACTAGCTCGGGATCTCTTCCTTCACGATTAACTCTTTGATTCTCTCTTTGACCCTCGGGGATCCTGCTTCGAATTCTATCAGGGCACCCTCTTTTATGCCGTGGGAGTCCGGGGGCGAATATGGCCTCCTTTGCTGGTAACCACGTTCTGCATCCTTCCTCTCAAACCTTGGGGTCGGGTTCCTCTCACCCTCGACCAACTCGCTCCTTGCGTCGGGATTTATTTTTACCAATCTCTCTAACTCATCATTGAGATGATAGCAATCATTCGTGGTGTGACCATACTCCCGATGAATCTACAATATTCCCCCGATACCGGGTTTTTAGGCCCCTCCTTACTACGAACAGGCCTCCGAAGGGGATATCAGTCATCACAGATTTCCAGAGCTCGAATTTTGTTGACCTTCCATCTGGTGTTCCTCAACCTTGGGTTAATGGGAGCTTCCATTTGAAAGTTTTCACCTCTGGGAGTTACAGCCTTCTCTCCCTCATGCGACGAATTCACGATCCGCTTCTTCTCGGGCTTCCTATAACCCGGTGCCTCTTCGACTCTCACATACTTCTCCATCCGATTTACTAATTCGTCCACCGTTGCCGGGTATTTTTTCACTGGAAACGTGTATAGCTCTCTCTCTTTTAGCCCATGGTAAAAGGCGCTGATTGGAAAATTCGAGTGGCCGTTGGGACTTCCATAATGATGCCATTGAACCTCCGGATATAGTCCCGAAGGCTCTCCCGATCACCCTGTTTCATGTTCAACAGGTTGACGGTCGAAGAGGGTCTCCTTCTGCTGCTTGAGAAATGTTTTAAGAAGGAGTAAGTGAGGCTTTGAAAGTTTCTAATTTCCCCCGCGGGTAACATGGTGAACCACTGTTGAGCTCATCGGGTGAGCATGGTAACGAACACTCGGCACTTAACCGCATCGTCCAGTTGATAAAGAGTCGCGTTTCCTTTGAAGCTCACTAGATAATCTTCTGGATGTCCAGTGCCATCATATCGGCTCATTTCTGGAAAGCGAAAGTGGTTGGGCAGAGGGAAAGTGAGTAACTCGGTTGAGAAGGGAGATCCTCGGGGGGTCGGCACTGGCATGGGGGGATCGACAAGCTCTCTCAATTTCTTTATCTCGGTCCTCATTATTTCCAACTCCGTTGCATGCATCTTTACTTGCCGATGAGCTTTCCTTGCCCGTGCAGCGTCTAACTCTTCTCGCAATGTTTTTTCGGGTCGCCCCTCACTGAGTCCTTCATCTTCTTGCGATTTTACCTCTTGTTCTATGTGATTGGAAGCCCTATCATCCCCTCCAGTCGCTGGGGGCTGGTCTTGGGAGGTAGCAGGTCCCTTTTTCTTTGGTCGTTCGGTCATTAGAGCCTCTACGTTTCTCCTTATCTTCTTGATTCCTTGAAATTCCGGGCGTTGAGAGAACGCCATGTTCACCGTGTTCGCCATCATTCTAGACATCTCCTCCATAATTGGAGGCCCGCCTCCGGGTAAGAGTGAATCATCTCCGACATTCACCATTTTATATTACTATATGTCTTCCCACAGACGGCGCCAATTTGATGCGTTCAGAAATGGCCCCTCCGGAGTATCTGCGGTTCTTCGCCGGGAAGGTGGCTAAAAGGCGGTGGGAGATTTCTTTAGCCGACGGAAGGACTCGGGAACACCGTCTTCCCTAGCGATCCTAAGAAAATCTGAGAGTAAAACGAACTAAGGATGGACGTCGTTTCACACGATAAAAAACCCCGCTCTCGCATAACCGTAACCCTTTGAGCCACGGTGAGCAATTCTACTCCTCAAGGCGGTCAGGAAATCACCCGAGCGATTCACCTTATCTCATTCGGGAAGTAGCGCGAGTCACCTTCTTCTCTTCCCCTAACTCCCTTCTTCAAGCTTTCTCGAGGAGGTAACACAACCAATAACGTTGAATGTTAACGATAGAGGATACTGTGGGTTTTGAGAAGAGAGAATTCAGTTTTCCGCATATTCCAGCTCATTGATTTGGTTAGTGAGGAAAAAAAAGTAAATTTAACAACTTTTCAGATGTATTTTATTCTCTTGTTCATTATTTTCTTTTCTTCATTTTCCTTCCTTCCCAAAAATAGTTTTTCATACCATTTTCCTTTTACTTTCAGCATCAAAATCCATGATTCAAACCGAGTGTTAAATGTCCTAAAGAGCTCATCTCTCGAGTATAATAATACTTCATTCATTTTGCGTGGGAATCCGACACGACAAAGTAATTTGAACAAAATCTTCATCCAACTCATCAGGTATATTTTTTATTGGCACGAAAACAATCACAATATTTCAGTATCTCACTTGGTTAATAAAATCAAGAAAGCATATAAATTCCCCTTCTATATGTTTTTTTTGTCACAAGAGGATTCATCTGTTTTGAAACTTGGTTTGGTCTCTGTTCTTGACGAGCATTGCCCTTAACTCAGCCGGGTCAACCTCATTGGCCTGGTTCTCGGGTCGGTAACACCCTGTGACCGGGTCGGGCACCCATGAAACTTTTGCGGTTTCTTCGCCGCTCTTTTGGAACATCACATTCGAAGAAGATCCATTCATTACAGCGTTTGCGATGACACCTTGTGATGCGGCTGCATAACCTCTCCTGTATTATAAAGTAGATATAAAACACACACGTTTGTATATATATATTTCAAAACTGTAATAATAAAAGAGATGTAGCCACGTAGGAAATGAAACACACACAGACATAGACACACACACACCTTGTCACCACGACAAATGAGATCTCGTTTGCAATGGTTGAGACGAACTTAGTCTTAGATAAAGAGCGTGCCATTTTCTTTGAGGGCCAACTTCTGATTCTTTATTACGTAAGTGTGTATGTGTGTGTGGGTTTCTCCTAGGGTTGTGGTTGCTTACTTATAGCAGGAGGAGCCATTGTGCCGCGTTCAAATATAAGGAAAAGAGTAATTAAGGAACATTGCTTCTAAAACTAATTATATTTAAATAAGGAAATCATGTTAATGACGTAGTATATGTGGTGCAATGAATCTTCATTAATAAATATAATTACGAGTTTCTGTATATAGTCAATGTTTTACCGTATTGGACTCCTCCTAGTTAACGTTTAAGATCTTTGAATTCCCTTAATTTGAAAATACAACTATCAATTAAATTTGGTATATTCATTACAAAAATTAAGGTTAGTAATAATTGTTGGTGACCACGAATTAATGAAGGCTTTATCTCCACATCGGTTAATGTTGTGTGAGAGCCACACGGCCATCTCTCACCTTGGACTTCAGCCTTGCCTCAAATTTTGTGAAGACAATAACTCAATGATTAAAATTAAATTGCAAATGAGGGTGTATGTAATAAATAGGGATAAAACCTAAAATGGTCTTATGTTTACCCCTGAACCAATTTAGTCCCCGATGTTCCTGTGGACCAATTTAGTCCGCAATGTTGTCCAATTTGAACTAAATTGGTCCTTCGTTACATTGACCGTTAATTTAAACGGTAAAATTTCACGTGTCATCACGTGATTCGCCAGACTTAAAAATAATAAAATTAACATTAGCAAAAAAATAAATCTATCTCCGATAAAAAAGAGAAAAAAATAAAATAAAATAAAAGGAAAATAGAATAAAAATTAAAAAACAAAAATAAGAAAATAAAGAGAAAAAAATAAATATATATTAGAAAATAAATATAATTTTAAAATAAAAAATAAAAAAGAGAATTAACAAAATATTTAAAATAAAACAATAAAATTTAATAAAAAATAAAATAAATAAATAAATAATAAGAAAGAGAAGAAAATAAAAAAGTGTTAATAATATTTCTTATTTTTAATATATTTTTATTATATTCTCTCTTTATTTTTAATTTTTAATTTTTATTATTCATTTTTTATTCTCTTTTTAGTTTATTTTATTGATTTGTTTTTTTTCAGAGAGATTTTTTTTTCTTTTCTAATGTTAATATATTATTCTTAGGCGAATCACACGATGACACGTGGCTTCTTACCATTTATATTGACGGTCAATGTAATGGATCACCAATTTGGTTCAAATTCGATAACATCGGTGACTAAATTGCCCCACGAGAAATATCGGGGAGTGAATTGGTCCGTGGAATTAACATCGGATACCATTTTAGGTTTTATCCCGTAATAAATATTTGTAACGATGAAATGATTCCCGTATCAAAATATAATGAAATGGAAGGAATAATTGTTTATAATATTCAGTGATGATATACGCAAAAATATCCAAAAAATGGATTCCGATCCGATATGCGATTTTTAAAATCCGAAAAATTGCATCGAATATCCGCTCTGTTTTAAATTAATTCAAATCGGATCCGGATAATGTTCGGATTACAATTCGGTTATCCGTTATCCGGTTTTACATTTCTAAAATTACAAAAAATTTAAAAAATTACTCAAATTTTCTGACAAAAATGGCCAAATTATTTTGACAAAATGGAATACAATTTGTTAAGTGAATTTATTTTTAAGGTTTAATATAAATCTCATATTAGACATTAATATATTATTTTCATATTATAGGCAAAATTTAGTTAAGGTGCAAGATCATTATCAATGTGGCAAAAAGAAAAATAATCATTATCAATGAGACTCTTGATGCCTTTGATGCTTTGATAATTCGAAAGACATTTAGTGCATTCGACATGATTATTTTGGATTTTACTCTATTATTATTATTATTATTTCATTTTGTACTTCAAATATAATTTAGAGATGACTTATTTATGCATTTACTTATGTGATGGTTCCATTACTTATGTGTGTTTTATGTTTAATATTATCTATAATGCAAACTTTTAGATCATATATATTATAAATGGTTTTATATCTTGTGTTGAAATATTGTGCAAATTCATATGACATATTTTTCTAGTATGCTAAAAACTAAAAATGTTGACCTTTGAAAAAATAACAATAAATTATAAAAAATGTAAAGTCTAAATTTTAAAGAAGTTCAAGTTAAAATTTGAAATTCGCAGTTCCACACTCCAACTAAGTTCAGTTTGAATCGAACCTTAACTTCAATTTTGGCTATGGAACGACCACGGTTTCCAACGGGACAAATTCTCCGTAATTCATGTGATCTACGTCAAATCTCACAAACAACACCAGTAACAGTCAGAGGATTCGAACATGTGACAAAGAGGATTGAAATCCACCCTCTAATTACTAGGCTAGACAGTAGACATGTGGGATAATTAACTTCTATTTATGAATGTAGAGTTTTTACTAAAACAATTATAGAACAAGGGCGGGCACCTTATACTGGCGTACATTAAACATTATACTCGGCTTTAATTTTGTAATCATACGATTTCAAACTGCTGCCCACCAAATCTCAGTCTGAAATGTGACACTTGGTAGGCTCGAAGAGACGTTTTATTTTCTTGTGGATGCATAAAGAAAATACAAAAAATCTTTTGGAAGAAAAATAAATAAATTTGTGGCTCAACTCAAACTAAATATGAGAGTCATTTTAATTGTGGTTTGAGTTTACCAGTCATCATCATCATCAAGCCCCTCGAACTTCGCTTAGCGCAAAACATATCAAAAGATCCCAACTCACTCAGCCATGTTGCTTTGTACACGTCTCATCCGTATCAAAAACCATTCATAATTACGAATGACATTTACGACTAAAAAGAAAAAGAAAAACACTACCAAATCCATAAACACGACAACACCATGAAAACGACCCAGAGAGATGGTGGTGGCCCAAGCCCACACCCTCGGGCCTCTAAGATCGGGAGCCACCGAAAGTAGCAAAAAACACAACCAAGGAGAGAAGCACCCGCATTATTGTCTATTTTCAATTGTTACTTGTATTAATGTTGACATTGTTGACATTGACAATATGGACTCAACATTTGAATCAACATCGATTGACTCAAACTTGGTTCAACCTTAATTTTGTCTTTCAAACGCAAAAATCGTTTTCCCTATTATTGTGGTTTTATTTAAATGTGTGCAGGGGTTACTTACGAGATGGACTTGTTCAAACAAGAGTGGAGTGAAGTGGATACTAAAAATAGGAGCACTACTCAACGGCTACAAAGTGCTTACTAAAAATAGGAGTAAGGAGTTCGTCGCTGAATAAGTAAAGGCATTTTCTCAGACGTGAAGTCATGGACATCATGGAGAACGTGGAGTGAATTGGAGTCGAAGCTATGAAGAGTATAAATAGAAGACTCCGATACCGATCAAAAAAACGACGAGTGGCGAACGAGAAGAAAACGAAAACGAGAGAGCTCTCTACATATATTCGTCTCACAGTTCTTTACCCAGTGTTTTACCTTTGCATAGATCGTAGTTTATCTGTGTGAAGATTAGAAGAGTCGTTAGATTCTTTACTAGGTTGTTTTTACTATCTTTCGATAGTTCGACTTTTTGTAATCCATTCTTTGTAGTGAAAAATTTTGCCGTGAAGGGGTGTAGCAAGTTATTTAACTTGCTGCATATTTTAAATTGTGTCTCCATCGTTTTTACTGCTAAGTTTTGAAACTTTCCTCTGTACTAAAACTTTCTGATCCTAAATGTTGGTTCAACATTAGGACAACATTTCTGGTTTATTTTTAACTTAGCTATTTCCATATCTTTTACGGGACCTCCCGCACTGTCAAATTGGTATCAGAGCAACCGCTTGATACACTAAGCGTTTTTATCCTTGATATGGTGCCTTGAGCTCAAACTATTTTGGCAAAGTCCCCGTCTTAGACGAGTCAAACTATGCCTATTGGAAAATCCGAATGCGACAATGCATAAAGTCGATTGACTCGCGTGCTTGGGATTCGGTTCTCAATGGTTATACCCCTCCTAAAACACCTCCTGATGCTGATGGAGAAGTGTTTGACAAACCCATTGCCGAATGGACTGTTCTTGAAAGAGCAGCAGCCGATTTTAACGAAAAAGCTTTACATGCTGTTTTTTCCTCCGTCGATATTTTTATGTTCAAAATCATCCAAAATTGTACTAATGTGAGACATGCATGGGACATGTTGCAAAGGTACTGTGACGGTGATGCAAGCGTAAGAGACACTAAGTTGCGTCTTTTAAATAGCTAATTTGAAAACCTCCGTATGAGGGACGATGAAGACATCACTACTTATATTGGAAAGCTTTTGAATATTTTTAGCGAGTGTCATGATCCAGATGAACCTATTTCTAACAAAGTTTTAAAGTCTAAGGCTATTAGGTCACTATCCGAGAAGTTCAATGTGAAGATGGCAGCTGTAGAGGAAGCCCACTATCTAGCCACACTCGACTTCAATACTCTCATGAACATTATGAAGAACTACGAGACCAATCTCGAAGTTCAGAGTCTCGCTCTAATCTTGTAACCATCAGGTGTTGAATCTGAGGTTGATCCAGACAATGATGAGGATATGGCTATGATTGTTAGGAAGCTAAAAAAGTTAATGAAAAATAAGATAGAGGTGAATGTTGGTCCAACATTCAAGAATGTTCTCAATGCTCAAGAGTCTTCATCCGCTCCTAATCGCCCTATCAGCAGAAGAAATTCTGCTGATAAAGCGAAAGCCGATAAACTTGAGAGGGACTTCGTTCAATGTCATGCTTGTAAAGGCTGGGTTCATTTTGCAAATGAATGTGCTAACACTCTTCGCAGTTATGGAAAAGGATATTGGGTCAGCCTACCTGATGACGAAGATGATGTGCCAGCAAGGAATACGCATCAGGTCGCCCAATGGACAAAAATCCCAAATCGAACCTTCTCTAACAACGAGATGAGGAACATCATACTTGATTTAATGCGGTAACGAATGTTGATCCAACATTGAATTCAACATCTGAACACTATATTCTTTTTTATTATGCTGAACCAAACAATTTTGATGAATCTTTGTTGTTAGATGATTCAGGAGATTGTTTAGAACATGCTGAGGATGGTGAATCACTGGAAGAAACGTACAAACAACTGTACGTAGAATTGACGAATCAAAGGAAGGAAATCTCGAAATTGAAGGATTCCGTTCAAGTGCTGACTGAGAAAAATGTGAACAACAAAAAGGTAGTCAATGGCTTGCTTGATGTGATGAGCAAGATGGAAGCCTTACTGACCAGAAAGGACAAAGAAATTGACATCATTGCAAAGGTAAAGCAAAGTGAATGCTGCATAAAACCTTGGAACCTTCTCCTGTTTCCCAAAAAGGACGATGATACCATTACACTAGATCGAAAAAACAAGGTAGTATAAGCGCCATAACTAAACAAGGACAAAGAAATTGACATGCTACAAACGCAAGTCAACAAGGCTTCAGAAACCTTTTCAAAGATGAATAAAAGCAAGTCAACACTTGACAATGTACTTTCTTTCGTTAATACTTCTAATCATGGTCTATGATTCAAATCACATCCTAAAAATTCTAAGCATTCTGCATCGAAGTCCAGGTCTAAAAGTTTTGAGTGACATTTTTGTCTTAAACCTGGACATATTAAACCTTATTGCTGGAAACTAAAAGATGCGATTTCCAAAAGGCAAATGTTGACTGAAAAATGATCCAACATTCGCTCTAACATTGAGAAATCAAAGTGAAGAGAACGTCTGGAGAAGTTTCCGACAACATTATTTCCAGTTCTATGAATCATATGAATTCAGCTTTTTGGAGTCCATCAGTTCAGAAGAAAGCTTGGGTACGAAAATCACCAATTCAATGTAATGTTGTTTACACGTCCTTGAAAGCTAACATTTCAGGATCTTGGTACTTCGATAGTGGTTGTTCACGCCACATGACAGGTACCAAAGACTACTTGATAGACTACACTTCCTTAAGTAATGATACGGTTACTTTTGGAGGTGGGGCGAAAGGTAAAATTCTCGGACGAGGTAAACTTAATGTGGTTGGTTTTCCTGCCCTAAGGAATGTCCTCAATGTTGATGGATTGGTTGTTAACCTTATTAGCATAAGTCAACTATGTGACAACGATCTTGAGGTAAGGTTTAATAGAGAATGCTGTGAAGTTTTTTATGACAAAAACTTGTGTGTGATGGCAGGTAGAAGGTCTAGTGATAATTGCTATCAAGTTGGTGATAAGGATGAAAGAAAAGAGGAATATAAGATGTCCAAAACCGAAGATGATATTATTCTTTGGCATCATAAATTGGGTCATGTCAATTATCGAACCTTAGAACAATTGATTCGGCATGATGCAATCAGAGGTATTCCCAATCTGAAGGATTGTGGAAAGATTATTTATGAGCAATGTCTGAAAGGTAAGCCGAAGCATGCCAGTCATAATGTTGATCCAAATGTTGGTCAACATTTTAGAACTGTCCACTGCTTTCAGCTATTTCACATGGATCATATGGGTCCTATGGAAGTAGATAGTATAGGCGGTGGAAAATATGCGTATGTCTTAGTTGATGACTTTTCTAGGTTTTCATGGATATTTTTTCTTAGAGAGAAATCTGAAACTTTTGATGTTTTCAAAACCTTTTGTGACATGATAAAAAATAACTTTTGTGCTCGCATTTTTTGTATTAGGTCCGATCATGGTAGAGAATTTGAAAATCAATTTTTCAAAGATTTTTGTGACAAAAAGGGTATTATCCATGAGTTTTCTTCTCCTAAGACACCTCAACAAAATGGGGTAGTCGAAAGGAAGAATAGAACTCTTCAGGAAATGACTCGTGTAATGCTAGAATCCAAGAGTCTTTCTAAAAGATTTTGGGCTGAAGCTTTAAACAGTCATATCTCCAATAGAGTTTTCTTTCGTCAAGGGACAAAGAAAACCTCTTACGAGATTTTGAAGGATACAAAGCCTACGGTCAAGTATTTTCACGTATTTGCATGTTCTTGCTATATGTTGAATGATCGTGAATATTTGACAAAGTTTGATCGAAAAGTGACAAATGCATTTTCTTAGGATATTCTACTAATAGTCGCGCTTATCGTGTTTACAATCTTAAATTGAAAACTATTCAGGAATCAGTTAATATTGTTTTTGATGATTTCGCTAACATTAGCATAAATACTCCTCAAGTTGACATTGCAGATGTTATTCCGACGGTTGGTCCAGCAGAGGATCTGGAAGCTAATAATGTTGAGTCAACATCCGACTCAACATTAGCTCCTGAACAGGATACTGAAGATGAAACCTTAAACGTTCGAATAGATCCCCATGCTAGGATTCGGAAGTCTCACCCCTCTTATCAGATCATAGGCAGACTGGATGAAGGACGGAAGACAAGGGATAAACCACGAAGAGATTATAGATCTATGGTAAAAAATGTATGCATGACTTCCGTATACAACGAGGTAAGGTTTAATTGTTTTGTATCTGAAATTGAATTGAAAAACGTTCTTGAAGCCTTCAAGGACAATTTTTTGATCAATGCTATGCAAGAAGAGCTTGTTCAATTTGATAAAAATCAGGTTTGGACTTAGTTTCCACGACCAAGCGTTGGTAACGTCATTGGTACAAATTGGATTTTCAAAAACAAATCTGATGAGTATGCGAATGTAATAAGGAATAAAGCTCGGTTAGTTGCCCAAGGCTATACCCAAGTTGAGGGTATAGACTTTGATGAAACCTTTGCCCCCGTAGCAAGGTTAGAATATATAAGACTCTTACTTGCTATTGCATGTTGGTTCAACATTACCCTCCACCAGATGGATGTTAAGGGTGCGTTCTTAAATGGCTTTATTGATAAAGAAATTAATGTTGAGCAACCGAAAGGTTTCGAAGATCCTTACCATACTGGTCATGTGTATAAGTTACAAAAAGCTCTTTATGGTTTAAAGAAAGTTCATCGAGCTTGGTATTGTAGACTAACTTCGTTTCTCTTAGATTTTGGATTTGTTAGAGGCGAAGCCGGTAGAACTCTTTTTGTAAAAAGAGTTGGTAATGACGTGTTAATCTCTCAAATTTATGTGGATGATATAGTCTTCGGATCAACATCTTGATCTATGTCGGATGAGTTTATCCAAGCTATGAATTGTACATTTGAGATGGGTATGATCGATGAACTAACTTTCTTCCTAGGTCTACAGGTGAAACAAAGTAAGGATTGCATATTTATGTCTCAGGAAAAATACGCAAAGAATACAGTGAAGAAGTTCGGGTTGGATAGTGCCAAGGTAATGAGAACTGGTCTACGTAGAAGGTAAGTAAAGATAATATTGGGGAAAATGTTGACCCAACATTATATCGTTCTATGATAGGTAGATTATGATATCTTTCTGCGAGTAGATCAGACATTATGTATAGTGTTTGTGTGTGTGCGAGATATCAGGCTGAACCAAAGGTTTCTCACCTTAACGTTGTCAAAAGAATTTTGAAGTATGTTAGTGGAACGTGTAACCTTGGTTTATGGTTTTCAGAAGATACTAACACTAATTTGGTTGGTTTCAGTGACACCGATTGGGCATGTGATGAAGATGATCGTAAGAGCACAGGTGGTGGTTGCTTCTTCTTAGGTAATAATCTAGTGTCTTTGTTTAGTAAGAAGCAATATTGTGTTTCCCTCTCTACGGCCGAATATGAGTATGTGGCAGCAGGTAGCTGTTGTACACAACTCATATGGCTTAAGAGTATGTTGAGTGATTATGAGTTAGAGAGCGAAACAGTGTTGATGTATTGTGATAATCTTAGTGTCATAAATATTTCGAAAAATCCGATTTAGCATTCTAGGACTAAGCATATAAACATTAGACATCATTTTTTGAGAGATATAGTTGAGAAAGAGTTAGTGAAAATAGAGCATATAGATACTAAGAATCGGCTAACGGATATTTTCACTAAAGCCTTAGACTTCGAAAAGTTCTCAAGCCTAAAGAAGTCAATAGGTCTCTGTCAGTGTCTGTAAATCTTGGTCCAGTATCTGGATTAACATTGGCATATGTCATATATGACTGTTAGTGTTTTGATATTTGATCTAACGTTCTCTTTGTTAAATTCCTGAAATAATTTGACTCATCTGGACCATTTTCTGAAATGACCCACTCCCTAGCACAAGTATGCTCATGATCCTTTTCAAGATACAGGTTCAGAATATTAAGATCCTTAGATACACGGCATTCGCGGTGACGATGTAATCTATGCGTGCAAAAATGGTTGAACCTTGATGAACTGGAAATCCTTTTAGAGCAGTGTGCATTATTCTCTATCAATAATAAAGGTGAGATAAGGGCAGAAAATGAAAGAAAATTGTGATCTAGGGTGTTTAACAGAAAATGAAGGAAATCATTTTGAGAATGTTGAGTTAAATGCTATATTGATCATGGGTGTGATTAGTCATTTTGATCATGCTATAATTTTTTCTTATGTTCTTTGTTTTATAGATTTTAGGATACATATAAATAATATGTCGTGTCGAGTATCTATATCTCTCATTGTGCATTAGTAGAAGAACAGCTATCCTTACTTGGTTCATGCGTTCATCGGAATATCTAAACGGTTAGTGCACTTGCTCTCGACTTAATTATTGTTATGATCATGTTTTGCACGATATTTTTTAATGTCAGATGATATCCACTCTCCACATTTTTCTCAACCATTACGGTTAGTGCACATGTTTAATAAAATAAATTATTATTTTAATCAAGCACTCTAACGGTTACTCTTTACACTCTCTCATCATCACACGATATTTTACTGTTACACTCTTCACCTCTATTTACTCGGCTTGCATCATCTCTCACATCACATGAAATTCTATCTGTTTTTCTCTCTGCAATTTACGAATTCCCAGTTTTCAAATCGCTTTCTTCTATTTTCTCTACTTCACTATCTTCTATTGCAAATTCACCTAACCATGAGTCGCAGAATGTTGATTCAACATCTAGCGCTGGTATAATCGATACGAATCATTTAGCAATGGTGATTTACGGTGCGCCTATACCGATCGAAGTTGCGTCGCTCTGCAAGACGATGCTGACACCTATGAAGCCCAACTGCAGGAAGCTGCGATGAATCCGACACCTCCGGTTAGTCCATCATCTGACTCGCTTGTCGGTGACCTCACGTTTTCCAGCGATAATTCTGAAAGCTCGGACGAAGATTTCGTCCCTATCGCGGTGGAGTCTTCAACCAGCTCAGAAGACGAAGAAGAAGAATAAGAAGAAGGAGAAGGATGATGATGAGGAGGAGGAGAAGACGAAGAAGAAGACAATTTCCATGATTCAATTCCGTTGAGCAACATCTTCAACAAATTGAAGAAGAAGGTGGGTAAGAGGTCATTGAGTTCTGACCCTCTACCCATGAAGAAGGCTAGAGTGCAGATCCTACACCACAAGAGGATGTTGTTAATGTTTGAGGTCGATGCTGAGACGATTCCAACTTCAACATTTCCGGCAGAAGACGAGCTGCCAGAAGGTTCAGACTGGGAGATCACTCAAACTCCCAGGAAATTCTATTCCATGAAACACGAAGGCATCTGGTCCTCCTTCAGCTCGAGAACTCTTCGAGTTGAAAGGGATTATTGAGGTCAACAGCTTCAGGAAGTACGGAGTGCTTCAATTCCTTGAATCCCGGCATTTGGGGAAGGCAGTTAGGAGTATGGAGACCTATTCCGACAATGTGGTCCGTGAGGTATATGCTAATCTCTCTCAATCTCTCTCCTTCTTTGAATGAGCCCGATTCTAGGATCTTTGGTAGGATTTTCTTGCGCAATACTCTTTATGAATGTTCTTCGCGGCTTATTAACGAACTCTTAGAAACCCCAGAGGTAGACCATTTTAGTGATAGTGACATAGATGAGGTTGTTACTTTCATTACCGGTGGTAGGATTACCAAGTGGGAGAAAAACCTTTCCGCCACTTATTTGACCTCACACTCTCAGGCTTTTCAAAATTGTGATATTCAATTGGTTGTATACGGCAAACGATAGTAGAGTGACGGAACCAATGGCGCAACTCTTGTATGCTTTGGGTCATAACCTCCTCATCAATTGGGGAGAGTATATTCTCAATCAGATAACCTATCAAGCCGAAAGAGTTGGAAGAGGCATTCTCCCTTTCCCCTCCGTCATCTGGTCTGTGCTGATACATGGAGGGTTTAAACCGCTGAGAAGAGACTACGTAGATCACAAGAAAGTTCCTTTTACCATTTCAGTCAACCATGTTACGGGGCACAACAAAGTGATTGATCTGCCCTGGATTGGAGCTCAAAATGTTTAACCTAATCTTTGTTCAACACCGTCCTCAACATCCCACGTGGAGAAGGAGATCAAGTGTCTGGACAACATCCCAGCTAGAGAAGAAGCTGCTGCAATAGGAACCGGAGATGGAATGGACAAGGAAGCTGAAGCTGAAAAGGATGCTGCTTCAGATGACTCTATTCAAAGTCTTCAATATTAGCTTTCTTATTTCTTGATTGCTTTCCTGTTTTTGCATGGAGACTTCTATATTTTGTTTTGTGTGTGATTTTGTGTGTTTTGCAGATGTGACCAAGAACCTCTAAATGGCTATAGATGTGAAGTTCTATTGATCGGAACTTCTATGGATGTAGCCCTGCACTGTTTTTGGAAGAAAGACAAAAAGGGGGGATATTGTTAATGTTGACATTGTTGACATTGAAAATATGGACTCAACATTTGAGTCAACATCGATTGATTCAGACTTGGTCCAACCATAATTTTGTCTTTCAAACCCAAAAATCGTTTTCCCTATTATTGTGGTTTTATTTAAATGTGTGCAGATGTTACTTACGAGATGGACTTGTTCAAACAAGAGTGGAGTGAAGTGGATACTAAAAATAGGAGTATTACTCAACGGCTACAAAGTGCTTAGTAAAAATAGGAGTAAGGAGTTCGTGGCTGAATAATTAAAGGCATTTTCTCATACGTGAAGTCATGGACATCATGGAGAACATGGAGTGGATTGGAGTCGAAGATATGAAGAGTATAAATAGAAGACTCCGATACCGATCAAAAAAACGATGAGTGGAGAAAAAGAAGAAAACGAAAACGAGAGAGCTCTCTACATATATCCGTCTCACATTTCTTTACCTAGTGTTTTACCTTTGCATAGATCGTAGGTTATCTGTGTGAAGATTAGAAGAGTCGTTAGATTCTTTACTAGGTTGTTTTTACTATCTTTCGATAGTTCGACTTTTTGTAATCCATTCTTTGTAGTGGAATTTTGCCCTGAAGGCGTGTAACAAGTTATTTAACTTGCTGCATATTTTAAATTGTGTCTCCATCGTTTTTACTGCTAAGTTTTGAAACTTCCGCTGTGTTAAAACTTTCTGATCCTAAGTGTTGGTTCAACATTAGGGACAACATTTCTCGTTTATTTTAACTTAGTTGTTTCCATATCTTTTACGTGACCTCCCGCACTGTCAACTTGTATGCAAAGTAGTTCGTGTATAACGCTCCGAGTTGATGTATTGAAAAAGTTCATTCGGGGCCAAATTTTGGGCTTTTTTTAATAAAGTAAATCAAAAATAAATAAATATTTATATAAATAGGGTCGATTTTGCTTTTATTTACACAATAGAATGGTTTGCGGGTATTAACCGCAACGTCGTGCCTAATGGCTTAGATGACGCGTCCACTAAACGTGACTGTCCATTACGTTGGGCCTTTATACTGGGCCAAATTTAATGACCCAGCATTACGTTTGTTGCGTCTAATGCGACATCGTGTAAATATAGATCTAAGATTATAACCTTGCGTTTCGTCACTCTCCCCCTCGCTCTCTCTTACTCACTCCACCGCGTTTCCTGCCGCCGTGCGCGATCTTCCGTCCGCCGTCTGCCGACCCTCTCTTGCTCTCTCTCTCTCTCTCTCTCTCTCTCGCACAATCTTGCCGCCCTGCATCCCCTTCGGTCCGCAGTCGCCACCTCCGCGCCTCCGCTATCGCCATCTCCGCGCCTCCGCTGTCGCTATCTGCCTCTCTCGCTTGCCCGATCTCGCCGAGTCACCACCACATGTCACCACTGCCCTATGTGTCACCTCCGGGCCTTTGTCACCACCGCCGTCGCCTTCTGCCGTTAGCCAGAGCCGCAGTTAGCCACCACCTCGTCCGTCGTGAGCCTTCACCGTCACCACCACCCTGTATGCCGTTCCGTTCGCCGGATGTCGCCACTGCATCGCCGCCGCTTTTCGCCTAGGACCAACAACGCTGCAACCTCGTATATTGATTAGGTATATCGATTTAGTCGTTCAATTAAGTTGTTCGTGTCGTTATTCGCGATTATTATTTTTCTGATTGGGTTGTTCAACATTCAATTTGTTCGTGTTATTATTCGTGGTTTTCTTCTTGTGATTGGGTTGTCTGATTGCGTGATTGTTTGCTTGGTTATAACTTGATGTTGTTCGATTTAGGATGGATACGAACGAATTTTATGGTCCAATTAATCGTTCGCTGTTAATATTCCATGATAGTCATCGTGTAACAATGTGTTATCCAACACATATGGTGCTATAGACACTTTGTTGATCGTGAGGGGGTTGGAGAATGTAGTATGGGACAAGATTTCATGACCGATGCGCTTACACGACCGTGTTTTGGAGAAGTTAGATATAATGCCGTTGTACGACGTCTATAGTTGTGGATCTCAGAAAATAGATCCACACTTGATAACCGCACTGGTAGAGAGGTGGAGGAAGGAGACACACGTGTTTCACCCGCCGGTGGGGGAGGCGACCATTACTTTAGAGGACGTGGGTGTGTTGTGGGCACTCCCTGTGGACGGTATTTTCGTAAGCGTGTCATCCCCCGTAAGAGGCAAGAGTAGTGGCTCGATTACTGCGATGCATTGACCGGCTAGAGACCTCATGAAGGAGCGTACCACGGGACCAAGTTGTCTCGTCAGAAGTTTGCGGCTTGGTTAGAAAAAAATCCAGTCGACGACATGAGTAACGAGCTGGAGGTCGAACGGCACGCGCGTGCATACGCACTATTATTGTTTGGGCCGGTGATGTTTCCAGATTCCAGTGGAAAGTCACACGTCGATGACCTATCTTACGCTGCTCGAGGACATCGAGGAAGTGCATAATTACAGCTGAGGCCGAGCCGTATTAGCATTCATATACAGAGAGCTATGTATGGTTAATTATAGCATTAGACAATCCGACATGAAAACATCGTAAAAATGTAAGGATCCATATAAATGGATGGATGGCATTGCTTCCATTTCTGTTTGGAAATGGATGAACAAACACATCAAATATATATATATATATATATATATATATACATATATATCACTTGCATGTGTACAATTACCAATTAACCCCGCGAAATATTAAAGATCAGTCATTCTTCAATGATCAGGATTAGCAAAAAAGAAACAAAACCTACAACAGAAAAAAAAAAGACACTTGTAAGAATCTTTCGAGCCCAATAGTAAGCGGAAAAAAAAAGAACCAAAACTCACAACAACAAAAAAAACCCCACAAGTGACGAGGAAAATAATTACAGGACCATTTGCGACGAGCTGGGAAATTCAATCAGACACTTGTAAGACGTGATGTGAACCAAACCCAACCCTTCATATCAGCTAGACAGTCATCGCTCTCCATAACACACAATCCAACAACAGATCCAGAATAAAATGTTCCAATTTCAAGTCATACTAGCTTGAATAGGTGCTCTTGCACCCAACTACTTGAAAGTTCAGTAACGCCCGATAAACCCATGATGCAATAGCACCCGGAAAAACATGGCCTAATCGTCCGAACATACCAAACTCCCTCATCGCATCATCGTAATCCATGTCGTCGTTGTGAGGTGAGAGAACCCGAGCACCATCTAATGATTGGGTTCGTTGTCCAAATCACGCGTTCAAAAGTTGACCCTCAAAACGTGGCGTACGAAGTAAACTTCTGCTTCACCGGCAAAAATGCCAACAAGGGTGTGAAAACGGTTGCGATGCTACGATGAGCTACAATCTTGGGGGTTTTGCATCACCGTAGGTGTATAGGTAGTCGTCGATGTCGGTGAGGAGACCGATGATGTCGGTAGAGATGAAGACTCGGGGTTTCGTGAGGAGAAGGTGCTGAGGATTAGCGGCGTAGGAGGTGGTCACACCATATCGTCAAAGAAAGTCTCGTTCATCTGACATGCGTATCACATTCATCGTAGATTCTCTATCTCATTGCGCGCCCGTTGAAATTTTTTCTCGTTCCTAAAACAAATTCGCTAGGGTTTTAAATTTTTTAGGGATATTTTGGTCTTTTCTCAATTACTTTGATGGGTTGGATAAATAATCAAGCCCAAACCCCTTGGATAAATTATAGTGGATATGCTGGTTTATAGTAGCGGGTTGTTAATTTGTTTTGGACTTTATACAATAGATAATATTTAAACTAAACAACATTAATTGAGATAAGATCTCTTTTATCTTGGTTTATCCAAGCAACTAAACGGGCCCAAAGGTAATAAACCCAACCCATCCATATTAAATTTGAATGACCAAAATAACCTTGAACGTTAAAGCCCTAAAACGATTTTCAGTTTCCATATTACCAGAAACCCCTCAAATGCTTCTCCAATAACCCCTAAGTCTGAACCTTCGACGTCTCCTTGCAAAAATAACGTGATTTACAAAAGTACGAAGTCCATGCATGAAAATAAGTCCACACAATATACATAAAAAGTCCAACTCGAATCACAATAATCTACGCCAAACCATGGTCAGAACTACCCCCATCCGGATAGTCGTCACGGCGACGAACATTTCTGTTATGTGACGCCGTTGCAGAACTGTCTGCGTGTCATCCACAAGCTCCGATTCAACAGCGTCTGAACCACTCGACTCCCTACGAAAGCCCATACGATGACGTAAGAAGTGAATTACCTCTTGGTGTTGTTCCCTCCTCATATCTCGGAGCTCTGTCAGCGCTGCCTTCAATTCTTCCCGCACCCGAACATGCTTAGAAGGCATGTAACTATCGACACTCCTAATAGATGGTTGTGTATGTGTCTCGAAAAAGAGCTCCGACGCGTTACCCATGCCAGGTACATTTTGGAACCTCGTCCAACCTCAGGATGCCTCGTAGAATGCTTCGGCATCTGAAAGATCTGGATTAGCGGCCTTCTTAGCTTTAAAATCCTCCTGCCAAAAGATTAATCACACAAGTAAAAAAAAATATAAGTACGAAAAAAACCCGCAGAACCTCCCCCATAAATGATCATCCCAAAATAAAAACAACCAGAAAAATCTATTCCATTCCAACAACACAATATCCACAAATCACAGTCATTCCAACACATCAATTCAACACGTACGAACACAACAACCACAAACAAATGGCATATACTTACGATCCTCTTCTCATCTTTTCCGTCAATTAGTGAAGTGGAATTCTTCTTTCTGTGACTCCTCAAACAAACCTCGTGCGGTGGAGGAAGGGATCCCTGGTTCTCCGCAGCCTTTCAAAACATCGAAAAAATCAAGAAAATTATCCATGTTAATTGAATGACAATATAAAAATAGAAGATAAACAAAACTATCCATTTTCTTCGTAAGGTAACTCATCGCACGCGATCCTTGCGTGGACTTCGCAGATTGGCCGTCCCAACCATGACGGTTACTTCTTCGAATATTGGATTTCTCCTTGAACCCCGGAGTGGACCGTTTCTCTTTAAGTTGTTGAGCGACCGAATCACTCAAAAACTTAAGACTTGTACAATGGGTCGTTCTCCAATTTAACTCCTTCGGCCCGGATAATATCTTTGAGCCGGTTACCTAGAACTTCATAAAACTTAGCCTTCACATCGTTCACCGCAGAAGGATCCCATGAATACCTCTCCCGTAGAAATCAAGTTAGTGTAATATATTTAAAAGGTTTAAGTAAATCAAATCGAAAATTGAACCACCAACGCCCCACTGTATCTTCTGGGACATCACTCAGACAAGTCCATGGTTCCACCATGTACGACTTGGACGCTTGGCTCACCAAACTAACAACAGAACTCTTGCCCATACTAATTCAAAGAAAATGTAATATATTATAATCTTAACATTATATATATATATATAATCATCAAAATAAAATATGTACCATAACCGTGTATTTGGAATCAACTTAGGCTTCCCGGGGGCTCCATGATCGTCCGTGATGACGAGTGCCATAGATGCAACACTAGACGCTGATAACATTGGATGTCAATCCCAACTGTGGCGTAAGTGATGGTGTAGGGGTCTCCTCGACAATATCGTCGTTCTGTGAGGATAGTCGAGCGCCAAAGAACCTGGTAAAACGCCTCTTAAGACCCTCTACCGGTCATATATTCCTCGTCTTATGCTTTCGGAATTAAGATGTTGAACTTGTCCATTATATTCCTCTGTTTTCGGAATTGTTGACACAATCTCTAACAAATTACATCCGTTATAGCTCTCTCTTGGACCATTAGTCTCCACTACATTTCTCTTGAAGTTATTTCTATTCCTCCTAAATATATGATCATGTGGCAAAAGTCGTCTATGACAGTCGAACCAAGAGAACTTCCTACCATGATGTAATGAGAAAGACTGAGTATCATCCATACAGATCGGCCAATTATACTTACCAGGAGGTGTAGTTCTCCAACCGGATATCATATCGTATGCTGGAAAGTCATTAACTGTCCACATAAGGGCTGCACGCATAGTAAAATTTTGTTTACGAAAACTATCGTAGGTCATTACGCCATAGTACAAAAGATGATTAAGCTCATCGATTAAGCGGCGCAAATAAATATCCAAGTTACCCTTAGGGCTGCGGGGGCCTGGAACTAACATATTCAAAAACATGAACTTTGTTTTTCATACACGTCCAGGGAGGAAGATTATACGGAGTTATAATGACCGACCAACAAGAGTATTGACTTCCGCTCTTACCATGTGGTGCAAATCAATATATGTGAGAAGCCCTAACCTTATATTTCGTGGCTTATTGGCAAAGTCCGGATACAGTCCGTCAAAATCTCGCCATTCTGACCCATGACAATGATGACTCATGAACCCATCATCTTTACGATTATCATAATGCCACAACATATTCTTTGATAAGTTTTTTGTAGCATACAACCGCAGCAATTTGAGAGTTAAAGGAAAATAGATCAATCTTTTCTTAGAAACTCTACGTCCACGACGGGTATTACGATATCTTGTCGCTCCACAACGCCTACAAGAATCGTCATTCTCACAATCTTTACAATATAACATGCACCCGAAGTCCTTTTAGCAAATTTTTATTCTTATAAAAAGTCTCGAACCATAATATTATTGGTCGGTAAGACATCCTTCATTAATGAGGTCCACGCATTGACAGCTCTAAGTGGCATGTTATATTCACATTTAATATTCAGAATTCTGGAAGCAACAGCTAATAGAGTCATCTTACATCCATCATAAATGGGTCGTTCTGCAGATTTCAACAATTCAAAAAATCTAATGTCATCGTTGTAGGTTCTTCCTCGTAGTTGCATCGTAAAATCTGCACTACCATCACATGACAATTATCATGTGAGTGCTCGTAAAAGTAATTCTGATGATGTCCACCAAAACCATCTAGTATCATATCAGACAATCGATTATTATGCCTCTGTCTCTATGAGCTACCCACATCAAAATTTTCACTCTGCTTATCCCAAGTATAATAATTTGGAAACCGTACTTATAGAGATGTAAGTGAACATCATCTGTAGTTTGAAATCGGTTATTCCAGCAAATATTACCGGGACACCATATTCTTTCCCCCGATATAAAATGTGTTCGATTAAGAGCCCAATCGATGAATTGTCTCACACCATCTACATAGGCAATTTTTAACCAATTTGTCCCATTGATCGTACATCCGTTGTCTACAGATTCATTGGGACAGTTACATAAGAAAACAAATGAAAACACGTTTATGATTGAACATTCAACATCACGAACAAGTAAAAAATGACACCAAAGACAGAGAAAACCATTGAACATTCAACATCACGAACGTGTCAATATACGACACAAACAATACATCAAATACATATTTACCTCGGGGATGCGTCTCAAAAGGTGGAGTAGCAGCGGGCCGATGCTGAGCACGGCGAGAATAGAGCAACAGAGTCAATCGAGCACAGCAGCAGGTAGTTGAACCCGAAACTCGAGCGGAGCAGCAGCGGGGCGAGGCTGAGCACGGCTGAACCGGAGCAGTAGAGTCAATTGATCACAGCAGCAGCGAGGTGAAGCCAAACTAGAGCAGAGCAGCAGCGGCGCAAGGATGAGGGCGATGGGACCGGAGCGCGAATAGGCGAGGCGGGACCGGAGCGTGGATAGGCGAGGCGGTGATGAAGGAGCAGGCGATTGGCGACGACGGCGCAGGCGAGCGGCAAAGACGGCACATGCGAGCAGTGACTAGGTGACGACGGAGGCGATTGGGGTCAGTGATTTGAGAGAAAATTAGTGTTGGGATCGGAAATTAGGTTTTGGTCGCTACTGGAGCTGATTTTAGATTAAATTATGCGACTACAGTACCAAATATAGTGACAACAAAGTATTCGGTCGTAGCGACCAAATAAAAAAGGTCACTACTAGTTAGTCGCTATAATTGTACCGCCTATATTTTCGTCTAATGTGCAGTCGCTACAGGCGACTAATTGTAACTAGTCAGTAAAATAATTATGGAGTCTATATTTGTCTAAAATGCCGACTGATTATGTCGTGGTCGCTAATGCCAGTCGCTAAGTTGCCTTTTTGTTGTGGTTATTTGATGTGACCTTATTCAGCCTTCTTGGCACGTTTCATAGTACCCACCAAAGCTAACAAATCGAATTCTCAATTCAAACCAATCCAAACAAACAACTTACAATCCTTCAACTAATAAACTTCAAACCCATAACCTATGACTACTTTCAATCCAGAAGAAAAAGAAAAAAGAAAAAATCCGAAGCTTTTTGCACAAGCAAATCAACAATTATGGTAATTTTGTTCTCTCCACGTGCAATCTTAAAAGAATCGCCAAGAGCACCACGATTGGCCTCTCACTTCCTGCAAACAATTTTCAAAGAAGCAATCTCCACAATCTCCACGATCGCGAAGCTAACCTCTTTCTTCTGCACCTTTTGCAGGTGTTACTGACGTGCCTTTACTCCTCTTCCCAACCTGTAGAATCATACTTCCGTCTGCAACAAAATCAAAGAATCGATTGATAACTTGCTTCAGGTGCCATGCAAACATGAATGTACGTAATCATCCCTCCCGTTCCACTGCCAATTGCGTTTAGGGTTCAGTTAAGGTTCTTAGACCATCTCCAATCGATCTTCAAAATCCCAAAAAATAGGGTGAAACTCCAATGGTACTCTAAACTCATACGCAAATGGGTTTTACCATTTCTCTCTCATCAACCAAACGCAAATTTGCATTTCCCTGGATAAAATGTGTTGCTCGTGTAGAATTTTTATAATAGTCCTTTTTATTTAATTTAATGATTAAAGCAAATAGTATAAAATAAATTGAGTCGTGCTCTGTTGAAACACCACAATCAAATGATAAAAGAGTATGGACATAGCAGCCAAGGTGCTAAAATGTTGGTAAAGATATCTAATTAGTATGGCCGGATATTCTCTTGAATCGTGTTTTGGAATCACTTTCGGACCCCTACGAGTTCCACCAAATTTGTCCCGGGAAGATTTTTTCGCAGAAGTGTTGGTGAATTCAAAGTCATTTTGATGTATGTTTCGCCGCTTATTTATAACCCAAGATTAGACGAGTTGTGTCCAGTGGACACAACACCGTTAATGTTATTGTCTGTTTACCAACAAATACCACAATTTCGAACAAACATATACTTTAGGGTTTCTGCACACCCTTTTGGGTGCATGCACACCACTACAGGCGCTGCCCCTTGATCCCTGCTTGGTTTTGGCTTCCGGAATAAACGGTTTCCGATGGTGAACTCCGCACCACCTAACTCGTATATGCTTTATTTTCAATTAGACTAAAATATGTAACAATCCTCTACCATTTTAGTGCAATTCCTTTAAGACAAACAAACACAAAAAACACAAACTTATGCGTAAATGAAAATGTCATAAAAGATTGAATTTCCATCTTAGTACACTACACAATTCACATAGTCGAGAAGATAGGGTGTTCTAAGAATTCAACCATTCGACCCATTTGAATACATGAAGATATTGCACACACAAGTCTTCAGAATAGACAAACTAAACTTGACACTATTATAATAAGCCATGTATCCATATCCATTCAAGAATGTACATAAACTAAGTCCAAAGTTTCTTGAAGCAGCAAAACTTCACATTCACATGGGTAGCTTCTTTCGTCGTGCATCTTCACATGCACTTTTTCAAAGGAGCTATTAAGATTATATTTCAACCTACTTTCATGCAGATTCGAGCACATATCCTGGGATGATATGTAAAATATTATGTGCTCCAAGTTCCAAGTGTAAGCTTTCCACATTGAATTCATGCTCTAATATTAAATTAGAGGGGAATTGGGTATCTTACCATTAGAAATCAGACGGACTTTAATCCCATCCCGATTGTAGATTTATTAATCGAATCTCTAGCCAACCCCTTCGTCAAGTGGTCCGCCAAATTCTGTTGCGATCTGACGTAGTCAACAGATATCACCCCATCTATAATTATGACTATAAGCGTTTGCCAAAGTGGCAGAGCTATCACAATGGATAGAGATATGTGATATCAGTTGATGCTACAGCGGAATCTCATAGACGAAATTTTTCAGTCATTCAGCTTCTTTACTAACAGCTGCTCGGGCAACAAATTCAGATTCGGTTGTTGAGTTCGTTATGTAAGTCTTCTTAGAAGCCCACGAACAATGCACCTCCTCCAAGCAAGATACCCATCCGCTTGTTGAGGAATGATCCTCCGAATTCGAGATCCGACTGGCATCACAATATCCTTCTAGAACAGAAGGGGATCCAACATAAAGCAAACTATAGTTTATAGTTTTCTTTAGGTACTTTAGCACCCGCCTAATTGTTTGCCAATGATGTGTGCTTGGATTACTAATAAACCTGCTAAGTTTCCCAACAGCATACGCAATGTTCGGTCTTGTGCTTGTCATGGCATACATTAAGCATCCAATCACCTTCGAATACTCAAGTTGTGAAACTGACTCACCTTTATTATTCAAAAATTTCATTCTCGTATCTAAAGGAGTATTCACCGGAGTACAATCAAAACAATTGAACTTGTTTTACACTTTCTCAATATAATGAGATTGTGTAATAATAATTTTTTGTTTTCACGTTTGATCCTAATACCTAAGATCACGTCAGCTTCCCACATATCTTTCTTGGAGAATTTAGATGACAAAAATTCCTTAGTCATATCGACTTATTTTTTATCAGTGTCAAAGATCAACATGTCATCAACATACAAACAAATGATTACTCCATTACCTAATTTATCAAACTTGTTGTATACGCATGTCTGCTTGAATTGTAACCACTGGACAAGACCACTTCATCAAATTTTTGATGTCATTGCTTAGGTGCTTTTTTCAATCCATGCAAGGATTTTTAACAAGTTTACACACCTTGTTTTCATTTCTTGGCATGATAAAGCCTTCGGGTTGTTTCATATAAACTTCCTCATCTAATTCACCCTTCAAGAATGCTGTTTTTATTTCCATTTGGTGAATTACGAGATTGTGAAAAGCTGTCAATGCAATCAACAATCTAATAGTCGAGATACGAGCAACATGTGCGTATGTATCATAATAGTCGATTCTCAGTTTTGTTTAAACCCTTGAATGATTAATCTCGCCTTGAACTTTTCAATTGTTCCATCGACTCTCGTCTTCCTTTTAAAGATCCATTTGCAACCCAAAGGTTTGCAACCTGGTGGTAAATCGGATAACACCAAAGTGTAATTTCCCATGATGGAATCCATCTCATCATTAATTGTTTCCTTCCAAAAGCAACATCGTGAGACTCCATTGCTTCGTCAAATATTTTTGGAACATCCTCAACATTAAAGCAATATAAGTATTGAGTCGAAACATCATTCCCGTAACCCTCAATTAAATATAACTGAAAATCATGTCCATATGAGTTTGATTTTCTTTCTCATTAACTTTTCCTAAGTTCAAGTGACTTATTATTAGTCAATTCAGTACTTTCCTCCTTACCACTTGTGATAGAAATCAGGTCCTTAGGTCTAGGTACACTTGAGAAACGATTCATAAAAAATTGCATCTCTAGATTCAATCACGGTGTTAACCGAAACAAAATCATTCGGTTCGATTACATAGAACCTATAAGCTTCGGAATGCTCAGCATATCCAATAAAGATACAATTTATACCTCCTTCACCCAAACTTTTCTTCTTGATGTCGGGAAGTCTTACAACAGCCCGACAACCCCAAACACGAAGATAGTTCAACATTGGTTTTTTTTTAAACCAAAGTTCATAAGGAGAGAACTTGTTCCTTTTATTTGGAACCCTATTAAACAAATAACAAGCCGCCAGCTTAGCTTCACCCCAAAATACGTCACCCAATCCAGAGTACGATAACATGGAATTAACCATTTCTTTCAGGATTCTATTCTACACCGTTTTGATGTGGTGTATATGGAGCGGTAGTCTCATGAATAATCCATACCGATTGAAAGTAGGTCGGATTAAAATATTCAACACCTCTATCCGTATGAGTCTTTTGATCATGACATTTTTTGCAATTAAACTTCATTCATATAAATAATAAATTTATCTAATGATTCGTCCTTACTATGCAGCAAGTAAACGTGACAAATTCTAGAAGTAACATCTATAAACGTAGCAAAATATCTATTATTACCTAAAGAATGAGTAGCATGCAAATCACATAAATCACAATGAATAAGATCTAATACTACCAAGGAATGCGTCACCGTATGAAAAGGTTGCCTCGTGATCTTAGTCAGCATGCAAGTCTTGCATTTTTCAGTATTAATACAAAAGCTGGTATTAAACCTTCTTTTGACATTTCATAAATTCGACTATAATGAACATGTCCTAGTCTAGCATGCCAAAGCATAGAATCATTAACTTTAGAACACGTCGTGAATGCAGAATTATTGTAAGAGCGTATTTTATTTAAATTTCAAGTTAAACATGCCATTACTATAAAAATTAAAACCGATAAAATTACCGAATTTTGTCAATACAAATTTGTGTGATTCAAATATCTGGTTGTAACCACACTTGTTCAAGACAGGACCAAACACTAAATTCTTACGCAATCTCGGTACAAACTAAACATTTCTTAAAGTAATAATTTTTCCAGAAGTAAATTCTAAAACTACACTTCTTACACCAACTATTGGAGCACTTGACTCGTTGCCCATATGTAAAGCAGATCCATCTTCAAGTGGTCGAAAATCTTTAAACCAGCATCGATCTTTACATATATGAGTTGGGGCACCCGAGTCAATCAACCATGCTTCATCATCACCATGCACGTAAAATGCCTCAGGAATGAAATATACATAGTGTATACTGGAATGAAAACAAATGTTTAAATCCTGACCTTCTTTAGGGTTAGGGTTTTTAGGCCCTTCACCCAAAATGTTTGCTCCGTTGGTGTTCTTTGGTTGACCACCACCTTTTTCAATCCGAAAATTCTTTTTGAAATGACCATGTTCCAACAAGCCGCTTTAGGCCTTTTATTGGAACCTCCATGGTTATCACCATGTCCCTTGCGTTTCTTGTTGTATTTGGCCCGCTCCTCCACCATGTGAACACTAGATGTTCACACACTGTTTTTGCCCTTTGGTTGGTCATATTCCTGCGCCCTTAGGGATTCCTCTATACGCAAATGACCACCCTATTGCACGTGCGACAATTCCTCTTTTATATATTTGAGAGTGTGCTTGAAATCTTTTCATGATGGTGGCGACTTATCTATTATACTCGAAACATATATTGCCTCATCCATCACAAGTTGGTATTGAGCGAATTGGCCAAGAATGCGAAGTAGTTCATTGTATTGCTCCATCACCGGTCTCGCATCAATCATTTTATAATTATTAAAATTGCTAACCATGGATTTCTTGCTTGAAGCATCTTCTGCCATGTATTTCGCTTCGAGGTAGTCCCATAAGTCTTTTGTAGATTCAAAATTCTGATAAATATCGAATAATGAATACGACATCCCGTTCAGATGACCTGGACAGATGTAGTCATCGTTCTCCCATTTGTTCCTCCTTCGGGCAGCCTCCAGTGTTTCATTTTCAACGATCTCATGCATGTAGTCATCTTCTTTTGCCAGTGACGGAAATCTACGCCCTCGAACTTGTCAAGTTTGCATATTTTTGTTGTCATCTCTCCCACCATTTCAGCCATAAAATCAGCAGGCTATTGTCTTTAATTGTTGGTAAAGGTATCTGATTAGTATGGTCGGATATTCTCTAGAATCGATTTTTGGAATCATTTTCCAAAGACAATATTTCGAACCCTTACGAGTTTCACCAAATTTGTCTCGGGATAAGACTAGAGATTATTTCGCATAAGTATTTGTGAATTCAATGTCATTTTGCTGTATGTTTCACCACTTATTTATAACCCAAGATTCGACCAGTTGTCCATTCGTCAGTAAACACAACACCTTTAAGGTGTCTATTTACCAACATATAGCACCTTTTCAAGCATACATGCCCTTTAGGGTTTCTACACACCCTTTCGGGTGCATGTGGCAGCGGGTGGGTGCATGCACACCACTAGAGGCACTGCCCCTAGACCCCGCAAGGGGACGCAGCCCCCTTGACCCCCGTTTGGTTTTGGGTTCCGGAATAAACGTTTTCCGAGTGAGCACTCCACACCTCCTAACTCGTATACGCTTTATTCCCAATAACACTAAAATATATAACGATCCTCCACCATTTTAGGGCAATTCCTTTAAGACAAACAAACACAAAGCCAGAAATTTATGCGTAAATGAAAATGTCACAAAAGATTGAACTTTCATCTTAGTGCACTACACATTTCAAATACTCGAGAAGATAGGTTGTTCTAAAAATTGAACCCTTGTACCCATTTGAATACATGAAGATAGTGCACACGCAAGTCTTCAGAATAAACAAACTAAACACGACACTATTATAAGCCTTGTGTCCATATCCAGTTATGAATGTACATAAACTAAGTCCAAAGTTTCGTGAATTGGCAAAACTTCACGTTCACATAGGTAGCTTCTTTCGTCGTGCATCTGCACATGCACTTTTTCAAATGAGCTATTAAGATTATACTTCAACCTACTGTCATGCAGATCCGAGCACATATCCTGGGATGATATGTAAAATATAATGTGCTTCAAGTTCCAAGTGTAAGCTTTTCACATCGAATTCATGCTCTAATGTTAAATTAGAGGAGAATTGGGTATCTTACCATTAGAAATCAGACGGACTTTAAGCCCATCCCGATTGCAGATTTATTAATCAAATCTCTAGCCAACCCCTTCGTAAAGTGGTCCGCCAAATCCTGTTGCGATCTGACATAGTCAACAGATATCACCCCATTCGTAATTAATTCACGAATCAAGCTATGTGTAATACCTAAGTGTCTTGACTTTCCATTGTACATATGATTATAAGCCTCTGCCAAAGTGGCAGAACTATCACAATGGATAGAGATATATCGGTTTAGGCCACAACGGAATCTCATAGACTAAATTTTTCAGCCATTCAGCTTCTTTACTAGCAACTGCTAGGGCAACAAATCCAGTTTCCATTGTCGAGTTTGTGATACAATTTTGCTTCTTAGAAGCCCATGATATTGCACCCCCTCCGAGCAAAGAACATGCTAGTGGCGCTGCCCCTAGGACCCCGCAAGAGGGCGCAACCCCCTTGACCCTCGTTTGGTTTTGGGTTCTGGAAGAAAAGTTTTCCGAGAGTGCACTCCACACCTCCTAACTCGTATACGCTTTATTCCCAATTACACTAAATTATATAACGTAGAATCAATCGTGCTCTGAATCTTCACCCACCGGAAGTAGGTGCTTGTATAAAAAAATTTTTATTCATCGGTATACCTCCAAACTTGTAAAGCCCCTTCTATCTCTTTTGGTTTTCATCCCTAGTTTTTTCTTTTTGGGTAATTGGATGCATTGGGATTTTTTGGATTCAAGTTTGAGATTGAGACGATTCTGATGTCGCTTGGACTCAGCTCGAAAGCATATGCTACATATTAAATCTTTATATTGTAATTAATTCGTGGTTGTTTAATAATCTATCCAAAAAATAAAATAAATATAAAATTAAATGTAGTAATTGGAAAATTGTTTTAATTATAACATTTACCCATTTTTAATATCTTTGTTTTTTATATTTATGAATATGTAATAAAATATTAATATTGTTTTGAATTTTATAAAATATATGGGTAATATTGAAAATTTGTAAAAGTTTGTGTGAATTTTGAGTTTGATAATGAATTTTTTTTGTTCGAGAAGAACTAATCTATTTTGAATTTGAGAATTTGAGTTTGAGAATGAGTTTTTCGGTTGGAGATGGTCTTACATAGCAACAGTCTGATTAAAGGGCCTGAAAAATTAATGAACAGCCCATTAATACAAATGGGCCTATAGATCTCACTTACTAGGCCGTCCTTATATTTTTTACTATTACTTTTATAGAGCTAAAGCTAGAGGATATTTTTGTTAGTACTTAATTAGTATCTCAATTCAAGTCGGTGTTCAACTATCAACCTTTGTGCTAGGGTTTTACTTGCTCGTAGTTTCAACTTGTTTCGAAAATGAGGTATACTTCCTCTCGATCGGTTAGATTTCTCTTTGTTTCAGTATTTTAACTTCAAAACGTTTCGAGTCCTCGTTAATCGTTAACAAGACCTTTCTATAACGTGTTTAGAATAATTGTTGAATCATTCGTTGTTTTGGATGAAGACGTTGTCTTGATAGTTTGCTAAATTTTCCTGTGCATCTGTGAGTATAGTTCTTTTGTGACACGTGATATGCAAAATGTTCCGCAAATCGTTTTAACTTCTTTTTCTTTATTGTAATTTTGTTTTTGCATTTTCGATTGACGGTATGAAATCACAGAGTCAGAGGAAAAGTTTATTTTTGGAGCTCCTTTTCTGGTTGTTCGATGTAAGGCTGTGATTGATCGACCTTTTTCCTTGTTGTTGTTGTTGCAGCCGACACCCTGAGGTCAAGTGGGCTGAGAGAGAGGACAAGGTTTATCTCACCGTGTTGCTGCCAGATGCGAAGGACCCGAAAGTCAACCTTGACCCTGAAGGAGTATTTACATTCTCTGCAACTGCTGGAGCAGACAACAATCCTTATGAACTCAAATTGAACCTATTTGATAAAGTTAATGTAGAGGTGAGTGAGATGCTCTGTTTCTATTTATAATTGAATTTGTAGCGATATGACTTAGCTTAAACCTGCATCAAATTTGCTCATAAGTTACGTTTTCCAGGAATCGAAAATAAATATAGGTGTGCGCAACATTTTCTGTGTTTTGGAGAAAGTTGAGAAGAAATGGTGGAGTAAACTATTGCGCGGAGGTGAAAAGACTCCGCCATACGTGAAAGTAGATTGGGACAAATGGGTGGATGAGGATGAAGATACTGGTAAAAAAAATATTATTCTGTATTCATTAAGCAACTCTCTGTATGTTTAGAATGATTACTTATGGATGTGGTCGATAACTTTCAGCAGCGCCAGGTGACCTTGATTTGGGTGGAATGGATTTCTCGGTAAGTTTAATTGATTCATGGTAGTCCAGTTTTATATTGTCTCAGCACATTAATTACTTATAAGGTCCTCCAACTTAACTGTTTTAAAAACTTAATAGTTGGTGGAAATGATTTACAAAAGAAAAAAACCCTTCAAAGTCTGTGGATAAATTTGAAATTGTTCACTTCTTTTGCAGTCTTTACAGAATAATATCTTTTTATTAAAAATTTCAATGCTTTCTCATGTATGTGTACATCTTATAAGCCAGATGAAATATTAGAACTTACTGGATACTCTTAAGCAACAATTTTACGAACACCTTATTGGCTTATCTTTTCAAGTAAGGTTGTGTCTTTCCTTCATTATTTAAAATGAGTAGTGTTTATAAGTTCGTCCAGCTTATAAGTTGTTTCTAAAACTTATATGTTGGTTGAAATTATTAAAATAAAAAAGCTCTTTAAAGTCTAGATTACAAACACCCTCTAAAGTTTATTAGTAGTTCTATAATGCTTCTAAACTTTTTGAGTTTTTTATTCAGAAATTTGGTGATATGGGAGGAATGGGCGGCTTGGGCGGTATGGGAGGAATGGGCGGTATGGGAGGAATGGGCGGCTTGGGCGGTATGGGAGGAATGGGCGGCTTGGGCGGTATGGGAGGAATGGGCGGCTTGGGCGGTATGGGAGGAATGGGCGGCTTGGGCGGTATGGGAGGAATGGGCGGCATGGGCGACATGGGCGACTTTGGCGGCTTGGGTGGAATGGGCGATGATTTTGAGGACAGTGACGATGAAGGTAATGGTTTGCTCATTCAGAATGAAAAATAGTGGCAAATCAAACTTTTCCTTTGCTCTCCTTTTTTCTTAGGTTGTGTTTGGAACGAAGAAAGTAGTGTGGAAAAGAAAATCGGAAAGAAAATGATTTTGATAATTTTTTTTCTTTGGTTTTCCTCACCGTTTTGGTGAACAAATGAGTTTTCCTTAGTTTTATGTATGAATTTAACTAGATTTTCTTTTTCTTATCTATTTCTAAAACCGACAAAAAATAAAATCTAGTTTTCCTTTTCTATTTCATTTCCTTTCTACTAATTTCCACAAGGCTGTGTTTGGAACGAAGAAAGTAGCGTGGAAATGAATATCGGAGAGAAAATGGTTTTCGTAATTTTTTTCCTCATTTTATTCACAATATGGTGAAGAAATGAGTTTTCCTTAGTTTTATGTATAAACTTAATTAGGTTCTCTTTTCTTTTCTCTTCCTTTAACTATTTCTTTAACCATCCAAACATACTTTTCCATTTCATTTTCCTCCCTTCTAATTTCCACAAACCAAACACGGCTTTAGTGTTCTAGGATATTTCAAACTATGAAAACTGGAATACGAAAACTGAAAACGTAACTGAATGATATTATCAATAGTTGAATGTCTTCATTATATCTGATCATTGTCTAGTTGATAAGCCGGTTGATGATGAGAAAGCTGGGGAACATAAAACTGAAGGAGGACAAGCTTCTAAGGTTTAGTAGCCAAGGTTCATGAGCAATACTCATCTCTCCTTTGGATGTTCGTTTTCTGCTAGTCGTTTTATATTTTTGGAGACTTTGATTTGTGGCATTATATTTTATGTTAAATCGTTATGAGGATTGGATTCAAATGGATATTTTACTACCTCGCTTGTTCTGTCATGCCATGTTGGGGTTTTCTTGCACCTCTTTTCAAGCGGACATGTCACCTCTATGTATTGGAACTGTTGCTTTCGATGGACATTACTAAACACACATACCATGCAGATATTAACATTTTTGCTTGCCATTGAAAGACGGTGTGGTATACACACATTGTTTCTTTCCACCAAACATAGAGTATATTGTCTGCAAACTATATAATAGTATTAAAATAGACTACATGTTGGAGAAGATGTGCTCTATTTTAGTAAAATACTAAAATAGAATATTCATTGGAGAGTGCAAATAATTCCGCTGGATAAGTTCTTATTTACTTCGGCGAAATGGTTGCACTACATTCGGTAAATCCCGACTTAGACATAATAAGAAATCATGAATCAAACTTGTTCCTGGGCAAACTTGACGTCATCTAAGAGAGGACGAACGAAGGTCTTTGCAGCAATGCAATGCAGGCGAAGCTTTGTTTTCGTTGGTACCGAGGCTTTCTCATATATAAAATTCAACTTTAGGAACTTAAGATTACCATCATTGCAAAGGTAAAGCAAAGTGAATGCTGCATAAAACCTTGGAACCTTCTCCTGTTTCCCAAAAAGGACGATGATACCATTACACTAGATCGAAAAAACAAGGTAGTATAAGCGCCATAACTAAATACTAACTGAACCACCAAATTTGATTAATTAAAGAATTATTAATTAATGTAGGATGGACGAAGAAACGAGTCTTCTCTACTAGGGCTCGTCGGGCCGAACCTTCAAGGCATGGACCTTAAAAAAGTCAACATAACAGCTAAATCATATACGTTTTTCAATAGATAATGAAATCTATGCATTTTGAGTAGAAACAAATCATATGCGGCAGCAAATTGGGTATACTTTTATAAGTTGAATATAGTCGGAAAAAAAAAGTGAAAATTTTTTGATCATTTGAAAAAAAAATATATACATTTTGTTTATCACTGTAGGAATTGAATATTTTTATATGTTTATTTTTTTGTCATTTTAATTGTAGGAATGTTGTGAGGGGTTTATGTTCTTATTTGTAAAAACTAGATGTCGCTAGGGATTTGTCATTTAATACATTTGTTATGAGTGGTTGCGGGGACAGATTATATCAACTTTAGACAAGTCTAAAAAGGAATTGTTATGAGACTGTGTTGGGGAGATATGATATGAGCATACCTCCAGGACATATCGGACTATCTTTAGGTATATTGTTTTCTTGTTTTATGGGGCCCTCAACCGATATTATATATTTTGTTGTGTCATTTTAATTGTAGAGATGTTGCTAGAGGGTTGTTATTACACGAGAAGATCGATTACATGGCTGTAGATCTATCCTTCAAAACATTTATTGAAATAAGTGTATGGGATGGATAATACCGATTTTGGACAAGTCGAAGAAAGCAGAAGATAATATCGTTGAAATAGTTAAACAAAATGAAAAAGTTAAAATATTCAATTTTAACAGTCCGCATTGACGCATTGGAGCTTGTGGTCACCGAAGTTCGTCATATTGAAGTAATCTTAGTTTGGAAGTTTGAAAAGTTAAAATCTTCCAACAAATAGCTCTTTATGTTGGTGGAGATATGGTTGTGAGCATATCTACCGGACATATCAGATTATCCATAAGTAAATTGTTTTCATTATTTATTCATGTGACTCTCAACCGATATCATATGTTAATTTTGTTTCATTTTAATTGTAGGAATATTGCGAGAGGATTGTTGTTTTTATACAAGGGGAGATGTCCTTCAAAACATTTGTTGCATTACGAGGTAGGGGACTAATTATACCGACTTTAGACGAGTCCAAGAACGCAGAAGACAATGTCGTTGAATTAGTTAAAGGAAATGAAAAATAAAATCATATTTTCACTGATTATTAAATTAATGTATTGACAAAATATTTGTCCATTCAATGTCTTGGGACCAAAGTCCTTCAATTCCGATTATGTAATAGTAAATTGTTTTCATCGTTTATTCATGGTACTCTCAATCGAGATTATATGTTTATTTTTTGTCATTTTAATTGTAAGGATATCGATGGAGAGTTGGTGTTTAATATGAGAAGATCGATTATGTCGCGGAGAATATGTCCTTCAAAACATTTGTTGTAATAGGAGATAGATGATGAATTATACCGATTTTAGACGTGTCGAACAAAGCAGAAGTCGTGTCGTTGAGTTAGTTAAAGAAAATTGAAAAATAGAAACAGATCGTCACCGATTCATAATAGAATACATTGACAAAACGTTTTGTTCATTCAATGTGTTGCGACCAAAGTTCTTCATAGCCGCTTTATCGCATTGACTACTAATATCTTTCCCGTATACATGTTTATTTATAGAATTTTCACATCAGTGTTCAATTCATGTCATCCTGAATTCCAAACATGAGATGACTTGCTATGTTGGAGTTCTTGAAAGTGTCGTGACGAAGTTGCCAAATCCTTTGCGTAGACTTCTACATACTAGATCAGTAAATGTGACACTTAATAACTCCGTGTCGTATGCTCGAAAGCCTACTGAGTGTGAAGCATTCGATTGTAGCAACACACCTTTGATGCATCGGATCTTGTGGTCACCAAAGCGATCAATCATATTGAAGTATTCTTGATTTGAAGTTGAAGTTAAAATCTTCTAACAAAGAGCTTTTTGTGTTGGGAGTGTCGTAGTAAGAGCATATCAACGGGACATATCAGACTATCTGCATGTAAATTATTTTCTTCGTTTATTTATGGGATTCTTTATCAATATTATATGTTTATTTTTTGTCATTTTAATTGTAAGGATATCGCTAGAGGGTTGATGTTTTTATACAAAGAAAATGAATATATCGTTGTGAACCTGTCCTTCAAAAAACTTGTTCGAATAGGTGGTAAAGAACGGATTATATGGACTTTTGACGAGTCAAAGAAAACAGAATCTTCTATGTCGTTAAATGAGTTAAAACAATGAAAATAAAAACAGATTGCCACCAAACCATATGACAAAACGTTTTATTCATTCAACGTGTTGAGGCCAAGGTTCTTCAAAAACGATTTATAATTATTTCTTGGATTGACTGTTAATCTCTTTCTGGCATATATATTTTTATTTATAGATTTGCACATTAGTTATCAATTAAAGACATTCTAAATTCTCCGGAAAAAAAAAGTCATCTTAAATTCCAAACATGATGAATTGCTACGTGGTAGTTCTAGTAAGCGAGCTGATGAGGTTTGCCCAAGTCATTTGTGGAGGCTTAGATATACCAGATTGGTAAATGTGATGACTTCGTAATTGTGTTGTATGCACGGAGGCCCCCTATGTGCAAAGCAATCGATTTCAGCAGTCAGTCGTTCATCCTATTAGAGTTTTCTTCGCTACGAAGTTTGACAAGTTAAAATCTTCCAACGAAAAGCTTTCTTTGTTGGGAGAGATGTGTTGAGAACATATTTACGAGACGTACCAAACTATCTTTAGGTAAATCATTTCTCGTTTTTTATTTATGTGACTATCAATCGATATTATATGTTTATTTTTTGTCATTTTAATTGTAGGGATATTGCTAGAAAAGTTTTTGTATACGAGTAGATCGATTATGTCGTTGGTAAAAGAAGGAAAATAAAAATAGATTTTCAATGATTTATAATGGAATGTATTGACAAAATGTTTTGTTCAATTAACGTATTGCGACCAAAGTTCTTCAAAAGGTGTGACGTTTAGTCTTAGAGTATTGTGCATCAGTTTTTCTTTAGCTTGTCAGAAACTTTTCGTCTAATCACATCGAGAATCTTTTGTGACTTGTCTTTTTTCGTCTTCATGTACAAGCACTCTCAAGCCAAGTTTGTTTTTAAATGGATTACTGATATATTCTTAGATATCCTTATTCTAAACATTTTGTTTGTTTAATTTTACCCTTAATACCTCTATTCTTAAATCGGATCTCTATTCAGTTTTGTACCTCCTACATTCTAGGTATCCTTATTGCATGTTCGCTTTAATCACTCTCCCTTACTTCACGGAGTTCCAGAATTAGGTTTTGTCTTTCATTCCTTTGATAAGTTGATTTTATCACTTTGTGTAAAATCAAACAGAATGGTCGCTCCCCCTGTCATGATGACCAATTCGCTAAGTTTTAATCCATTTGAATGAATATTGTTTGACTTTTAATGAGTGAATTAATAATATATCTTTCCTTGTGAGAATTTGGTCTTTATCAAATGGATTATTTTTATTATTGGTAAGATGTTGATCTGAATTACTATGTAATATGCTGAAACGGATGAGATCAACATACATGTGAAAAATTCTATGATTCATTTTACGTGAATGTATGGAAATAAATCATGCAAATCGGTAATGTGACCATTATATTTATGAGGTTTATTCTTGGCATGATTTATATAAGTTAAATGCAAGGAATCTGCACAAATCCTTGTATATCTTTTGTGTTTAACTTTCTATGTGAAGTGTAGAGCTTGATTGGCCAATAAATTTGACGACACTTCAAGAGAAAGGTAGAGACAATGTGACTGGAAAAGCAGAAGAAAGAAATTTTTCAGTGTTGAGCTTTAATTTGCGAATTCGTTATTCTGTCTGAGCGATTACTTGTGAATTCCATCCTATCCTTGTGATGTATCCCTATAACTCAACTTTAATACTGTCTTTGGACTTGTTGAGCGTTCTAGGAAACACGAGCGAAATCTGTCTGCACGCGAAGGAAAGAATCTGCAGTTTTAAGAGTCGTTCGGTAGCGAGTTGAGTCCAAGTCGGGGAGTGGTGGATCCCTGGGAACGATGTTGGAACGAAACTCCGCGTTAGACAGTCTAGTTGCGGCATAGTGTTCATCGTGCTTCGGTTGAGTACGGGCGTGTCAATCATTATTGTAACCAACTACGGTAAACAAATAGTGATTGATTTAACAATTGAAGAACAAACCACAAGACATGACTAAACCCGGTTTAGGATATAACATCTATTAAAATCTCGTCTCATTTGACTTTTCAGTCATTTACATTCCCGTAAGACAAACACTAACGTTTTCAAATAACCATGTGATATCCTTCAAGCGTTTTTGAGATTTACAAGTAACTATATCCGGATACATCTTCATTTCCTAAAGATTATCTTCAAACGGTTTTATCTTTTTTATGGAAAATGTTTTCAAAATTAGAAAGAATTTTTATACACTTAACTCACCCCACTTAGATGTACTTTATACTTCATAAATGATATATCATATCATGTTCGTCCGAAGCAAGATGAAATCTCTTGTAACGAGAAAATACAAAACCATATTTATAATACAAAGCATCAGCTATAACCATTACATTTTATCGGCAAAATGAGATATATATTAGAAAAATCCATATTTTATTTTATTTAATAAAAAAGTCACACACAAAAACAGGTCTTATTTAACTTCTGCACCGTGTAACTGCAGTGCATGCCCTTACGTAAGGATTAGCCTCCGCACCTGGCTGACAATTGTAATAAGATGCCCCAGAGATCGAACATGGTACGCTATTTGCAGTCAACGCACCGTAGCTTATGTACTGAGTCGTGGCTAATATGCGCCTACTGTTCATTTCCGATGAGTCCATGGCCATCATGTTATTCAGCTGCTCGTCATCTTCTACCGTGCACTTTCCTCGGCACGACGACGTCAGACCACCTAATTTACCTTCGCTATGGATGCTTTTGTTGATGGGCATCCTCCAAGAATGGTGGTGGTGGTGATCACCGGCTTTGGCGGTGGCGAGGAGGAGCGCCACCGCGAGCATGGTGGATGAGATGAGGTGTTTTTGGTGAAGTGATAGCGAACTCATTTTTTTTCTTAAAAGTAGGTACTTCGTTCTTATATGTAGATAGAGATTTCTAGGGGACGAGCCTGGCACGCGGGCTTTAAATAGCTCGTATTGATCTGCAATTTAATAGCAATGGTGTTAGGTCTGTAAAACAATCTACATTTAAATATAATATCTTGATTTGGTCCGTGAAAAATATTATGAAGTCCGCAAAGAAAATATTTTATTGGAGTGACGTACGCCAAAATGAAAAAGTAAAATAAAATGTACAAAACCAAGTTTATATATTTTCGATTTATCGATTAATTACGATTATTTTATATAGTAATATATCTAAGATTTGGTAGGTTTGCCAACACTAATCGTTCTTGCGGACCACTTCAAACGTTAATCTGCACTTCTAAGAGAAGTCACATTCCAACAACTCTAAACAGTTTAGTTGTCCTAACCGTTGACTAAGTCATTATTATAATCATATCATTACGTAAATCCAGCTATACTATAAAACTATTTTATCAAGTAATCAGCTGGCTAGATATTATTTTTATCATTGCCCAAGGCCCCAAGTACATCATGGCTTTATTTTTAAGAAATATTAGCTTTTCTTTAATTCGTATGCGTTTAAAGATTGAATCTGATAGAATGTTTTTCTTACTAAGGTAAACTTTATTTCTTCTCTTTTTTTTTTTTTTAAAAAAACTGTACACTTTATTACTTCTCAATATATAGAAATTACATACGAGATTAAAAAGAAAAATATATTACATCATAATTGAAAACCAATTATCATAAATGATAGTAAATATAGAGATAATGATGAGAGATATTTAAGGGATTTCAAAGTAATTATCCCACAATTATCCGTATCACCCCTCTAGCAAGACGTGGGGCGCGGACCCACTCGCAGCATGGAACGAGAGAACTCAATAATGGTCGGGTTAGGCCTTTGTTGAAGACATCCGCAATCTAAGATTTGAAGCAGTGAACTTTGTGAGGAACCGACAAGAGGCGACGAGTTCGCGAACAAAGTGATAGTCAATGTCCATATGCTTCGCACGTTTGTGAGCAATGGAATTCTGACTAAGGAACATAGCGCTATTGTTGTCGCAAAGTAGAGTCAGTGTGTCCACAAGAGATACGTGGAGCTCTTTAAGAAGATAAGATAACGAAACTACTTCAGATGCAACATTGGCTAAAGCACGATACTCTGATTCACAGTTAGAGCGTACAACAATAGATTGCTTTTTAGCACTCCATGATACAAGATTACCACCAAGAAAGATAGAGTACCCATATGTGGAGCGACGAGTCTCAGGGCGCCGAGCCCAATCAACATCGGAGTAGGTAAGGAATGTACAATGTGATTTACAACTAAAGGAGAAACCATAATTAACCGTGCCATTGACATATGGAAGAACACGCTTGACAGCCTGATAGTGATCGGTGGTTGGAGATTGCAAGAATAAGCTCAC
This sequence comes from Linderniella brevidens, assembly GCA_004919715.1. Classification (NCBI taxonomy): domain Eukaryota; kingdom Viridiplantae; phylum Streptophyta; class Magnoliopsida; order Lamiales; family Linderniaceae; genus Linderniella; species Linderniella brevidens. The sequence continues at coordinate 11,870,663 of SWDC01000150.1, read as the reverse complement.
CAAGGTTGACCACATACGATAGATCGAGATGTGTAATGGTCAATTACTGAAGAAATCCCACAAAATAACGATAATGTGTTTGATCAGAATATGGCGTATTATCACTTGTTAGGACTTGACCCACAACAAAAGGAGTCGAAACAGGCTTACACACAAGCAGTTGCAAGCGTGTAAGAATCTCACGAGCATACTTGGTCAGACTGAGATGGACTTCGGTACTGGTATAATCGACTTCAAGCCCCAGGAAATAATTTAAGCGTCCGAGATCCTTGACTACGAATTCCGAAAGAATTCGAGAGATGAATTATTGTATACGTGTCGAGTTATTTCCTGTGAGAATAATATCGTCGATGTATACCAATAGATACATAATATCTTTTGCAGTATTGAAAATAAACAACGAGGTATCGGCACACGACTAAAAATAAAACAAGTTTAATGAGAAAATTACTAAACCGTTGGAACCATGCGCGCGATGCCTGTTTGAGGCCATAAAGTGCCTTTTTGAGACGACATGCATGACTCGGAAAGCGAGGATCAATGTATTCCGGTGGTTGCTCCATATAAACAGGCTTGTTTAGAATGTCATTTAAGAAATCATTTTTAACATCCAGCTGATGCAGTGGTAAACTTTGCCTGGTTGAAAGAGAAAGAACAACGTGAACCGTAGCGGCCTTGACAACGGGACTAAATGTATGTGAAAAATCAAAAACCAGGAACTTGAGTGAACCAATGTGCAACTAAACGAGTCTTGTGATGCTCAATAGAACCATCAGAGTTATGCTTAGTACGAAAAACCCATTTAGAACCGACAATGTTGACGCCAGACGGACGAGGCACAAGATCTTATGTGAGATTTTGTCGTAAAGCAAGCATTTTATCATCCATAGCAGCATAACATTGAGGGTGCTTTGCAGTTGATCTGAAACCTCGAGGTTCAGCGAAGATGATTGCAACGTGGTGTACTTAATAAATAAGCGTAGAGATTGTGCAAGTACCACAAGTAATAAATAAAACTAATATGTAAAACTAACATCACACGTGATAGGCAGTGAACCTATCATTCGTAGAACATCTTTAGAAAGTATTCGAGTATCGAAAACGCGGAATAGACTTGATTACTAATATTAACCTATCGACTCGATATCTAGCCTAAATATATGTCTTAAGATAGATATATATTTGAAACTAAATTCCAAAGCCTAAACTAATAAGAACCAGATAATAAAAGTACAACTAAAATAGATGAGTAACTTCATCTAATAGTTATATGCTCGGGATTTCGAATCCCGCTAAGTGTCATCGACTAAGCCGTAAACTACCGTGATTGGCTGAATATCGATTAGATCGCAGTAATTTCTACGCACTCCCGAATGTTTTGTCGCCCTAGACGTTCGTGAGAATCTAATTCAGCAATTACCTAATACAAGGGTCGATTATTTGCTGCCGCCCTATAATCGAGTCCTAACACTCATGAAATGTCTAATCGTTATTTAGATGTCGCCCTAAATGATATCAAACATCGAATCAATACATAGACATATTGATACAAAGAAATCAACTCACCACATAGACATATTGGGTCGAATAGATATATTCATAAATGATAAATAATCAAATACACACGTTCACGGGTAATCAACACCAAAACAACGATTCTACCTAGCATTCATCTCATCCCAAACACAAACGAGGATTAGCTACTTATGATACATGGATAAACAACGAAATAGATAGAGAACAAGGACATATGATTCATAATTCTTCCATATACGGATGCGTTCTGGGAAGTCTTGAAGAATTCCTTCGTTCCTCGTCCGATTACGCGATGATTCTTCGTTGAATTCCTCTTGTGAACCCTAGGAATCACCGAGGTGTTTCCTAAGGTTCTTTAGCCTCACTTTAGGTCGTGTGTTTCGAATTGTAGAAGATCGGATTCGGATTTCAGGCTTCAAAATGGCTTTTTATAGTGTTTAGCACGCGTCACAAGATAATCGTGGGCCGTTACGGCATGGACGAGTGCTCAACATGCCGTGACGATTTCCTGGGAGCTAAATCTCTCTCTGCTTTGGCGTCACAGCATAGACAAAGTGTCAACATGCCGTGATGATTTCCTGGAAGCTTATTTTTGTTCTACCTTGGTCGTCACGACATGGACTGTGTGTCAGCATGCCGGGACGAGTTCCTGGGAGTTAATTCTTGTTCTGCCTTGATCGTCACGGCATGGACGGGGTGTCAACATTCCGTGATGGTGCCTGGGGGATGAACTTGAGTCGTTTTCCGTTCCGTTTTCGCTCGGTTTTCTCCCAATTGTCGTTATGTTCCTTCAAAATAATATTAGTATAAATAACACAAATAGATGCATAAACGGCTACGACTAACTTAAAGTAAGACCTATTTATGATCAAGATAAACGAATTAAAATACGTTTATCAAACCTCCTCACATTTGAACTTTTGCTTGTCCTCAAGCAAATTAAAACTAAGAATAAGCACAAAAATGCAGCATGACTTCTTCACAACTTATCATTCAAGGTAAAAATCATGATATGAGAGTAATATAAGCAATCTCAAGCATGACCCTGATGATCAAAGCCTAACAATCACAAACTTACCTAGCAATACTAATTAAGATCCGTACCCTTGCTTGGATTCACTCTAATCACTCGGTGCGTAGGCTAATATGCCGATGGATTCACTCAGGTCATGATGTAATCTAGACTTTACCATAACTTGCAAATGAATCGCAAATCTACTACGCTCGGTGATCAAGCATGAATCAAAAGGTCTTTTCGGGTTATAAGGGCTCGACTAATAATTTGGGGGAGTAAACTTCCATGGGATGTGGTCGTGTCGGTTGTGTGTCATTGTTCGATAGCGCCCCATAACATGGTGGTCACCTCTTGCCGCCCTGAAATCTTTTCACCTTCTTTTTTTTTTGTATCGGTCCATCAACCTTTGGCTAAGCCCTTCTTCTCTCAATTTTTTTCTTTTTTTTTAGTAGGAGAGATTATCGAAGGAAGGGTTCTTAGCATCTTTTACTACATATCTAAGTTCCTCTTTTCTCGTGCCGTTAAGCTCCTCTTCTCCCGTGCCTTTGCGGGCAAGAGATTATCGATAGAGGAGTTCTTAACGAGAGATTATCGTCAAGGAGTTATTTTTTCGTATGATGGTCGGGCTACGCTTTTCCGCTTTGGCACTCAACCGCCACTTCCGCTATTAATCGGGTTAGATAAAATCTGAAAGTTTCTCAGGGCAGTGGCTTATAATTCCAAGTTTTTACAAATAAACAGGCTCAGGCTCAAAGTGGTTAACTAGGTGATCAGTCGTGTAAGGACACTTTGGCTATGGACTTAATTCCTAATGCCTTCCCCATTTCCATACAATCTCACCTTAAGTAATTTGAAAGCGTATCGTACAAGCAAGAACTAAAGAGAAAAGACTACGCACTACTGCACACAACCAAGAAAGAAATTGAGCATGAAAATTTTATATGGGTGCAGGCTCAAAATAATCCTCACATAAGGCATATGGTCATGTGTACGGATCTCTCAAAGTAATTACTAAGTTCATCTATGACGAAGATGATCATTTGTGCGTACCCTAGTCACTCACACAACTCCCTTATCATGCAATCTGACTTGAAAATAAGAAGCAAATAATCATGCATAAATCAATAAAACATGCACACTCAACGAATCGTGCACAAAAAATAAATAAAAAAAAATTGTTCACGTAAATTTCAATAAAACCCTCTCCCCACACTTGAGATTTACGTTGCCCTCAACACATATATAAAAAGAACGAAAGAGGAATTTATTGAAATGAGTGAACTCCCCTGATTAATGGACAAAGTGTGCACGACCTTGGCGTGTTTCGGTGAGTGGGACTTGATGCCGCTTTTACATCTGTAGATGGTGATCGTCGTGACACTTAACCTAATAAAATAGACTAAAAGAAAAATAGAATAAAAAGAAATCATATAATATTAGTAATAATAGGAAAGTAAATAAAAATAAAAATAAAAAAAATATTAAGTCAATAAAGTGGCTAAAGTACGGAACTAGGGCTATCAATCTATTACCCGGCAACGGCGCCAAAAATTTGATTGCAACGCGGTGTACTTAATAAATAAGCTAGAGATTGTGCAAGTACGACAAGTAATAAATAAAACGAATACGTAAAACTAACACCACGGGCGATAAGCAGTGAACCTACCGTTTATAAAACAGCTTTAGCAAGTATCCGAGTATCGAACACGCAGAATAAACTTGATTACTAGTACTAACCTATCAACTCAATATCTAGCCTAAGTGTATGTCTTAAGATAGATATATATTAGAAACAAAATTCCAAAGCCTAAACTAACACGAACCAGATAATAAAAGTACGACTAAAATAGATGAGTAACTTCATCTAATAGTTATATCTCGGGAATGCGAATCCCGCTAGGTATCATCGACTAAGCCGTAAACTATCGGTGAATATCGATTAGATCGCAATAATTTCTACTCACTCCTGAGTTTCTTGTCGCCCTAGACGTTTGTGAGAATCTAATTTAGCAATTACCTAATACGATGGTCGATTATTTGCTGTCGCCCTATAATCTAGTCCTAACACTCATGAAAGGTCTAATCATTATTTAGTTGTCGCCCTAAACGATCCCAAACATTGAATCAACACATAAACATATTGATGCGAAGAAATCAACTCAACACATAGACATATTGGGTTGAATATATATATTCATAAGCGATAAATAATCAATTACACGTGTTCACGAGTAATTTACGCCAAAACAACGATTCTACCGAGCATTCATCTCATCCCAGACATAAACGAGGATTAGCTACTCATGATACATGGATAAAAAATGAAATAGATAGAAAACAAGGACATATTATTCATAATTCTTCCCTATACGGATGCGTTCTGAGAAGTCTCGAAGAATTCATTCGTTCCTCGTCCGATTATGCGATGATTCTTCGTTGAATTCCTATTATGAACCCTAGGAATCACCGAGGTATTTCATAGGGTTCTTTAGCCTCCCTTTATGTCTTTTAGGTCGTGTATTTCGAATTGTGGAAGTTCGGATTTAGGGCTTCAAAACGACCTTTTATAGTGTTTAGCACGTGTCACGGGATAATCGTAGGCCGTCATGGCATGGATGAAGCCGCAATGCCCTTTTACTATTGACCGTCACGGCATGGACGAGTGCTCAACATGTCGTAACGATTTCCTGGCTGCTAAATCTCTCTCTGCCTTGGTCGTCACGGCATGGACGGTGTGTCAACATGCCATGACGATTTCATGGGAGTTAATTCTTGTACTGCCTTGATCGTCATGACATGGACGAGGTGTCAACATTCCATGAACGTGCATGCGGGACGAACTTGAGTCGTTTTCCGCTCTGTTTTCTCCCAATTGCCGTTTTATGTTCCTTCAACATAAAATTAGTATAAATAACACGAATAGATGCATAACAACTACAATTAACTTGAAGTAGGACCTATTTATAATCATGATAAACGTATTAAAATACGTTTATCAGAACATTGCTTGATGATGAGTAGTGGAATAATCAGCAATGTGACGCGGTTTGAAGATGTCATCTTTGGCGCGTGCGACCATTGGATGAAGTAAAGATGGAACATCGGGTTGTGAAATCATCGGCGTCGATGGTGTAGGTGGATCTGATTCGGGTACCGTCAATGTTGTAACTGTTGGGCAAATTGAACATGTTATGCGATGATTGTCAGAGGCCGACTATTTCATTAAACTTCACGGGTATAGCAACTACAATGAAATCAGACAACGGCTCGAGAAAACAAGACACATGAAGCTCATAATAGATGTTACCGATGTTTGGCTGGAATAGGGGTAAACGGCCTCATCGAATTTAGCATGTCGAGTAACATAGATCTTCGCAGTAAGCGATTCGAGACATTAAAATCCCTTGTGATTTGAGCTATACCAAGTAAAAGTGCACGATCGACTACGCATAGTTACGTAAACAAGGGAAAACCCGACAACTTAATGGATGAAAATTTGCATAATTTGGTGGATTTCGAAATAATGTCTCAAGTGGTGAAATTCCCTACAAAATAGACGACGATAAATGATTTATAGTGTAAACCGTTGTGGAAAAGGGTTCAACCCATAAGAACATGGGTGCATGTGCATGAAACATCATCGCAAGGCCGGTTTTGGTGATATGTCGATATTTGCGCTCCGCTCGACCATTTTGAGACGGTGTGTAATGACACGAGATGAGATGATGAATTCCCTTCTGGTGGAAAAATTTATGAACTTGATTATTTGTGAGGAGTTTTTACATTTTTAGTCCTCAATGTTTGACATATGGACGTTTATGGTCCTCCATTTCCCGAGTTATGGTTTCAGTCTCCATTGTTGTCATTTTGGGCAATTTTGGTCCGCCAGTTAATTTAACCGTTAAGTTGGACGGAAATATGGGTCAGGCCGGGCCAAATCAAATTTTGCGGGCCAAAGAAATGAGACTTATCCCGGCCCAAAAATTCGGGCTCATATGGTCCGTATTTCCGTCTAACTTAACGGTTAAATTAACCCAGAAACCAAAAACACCCCAAAATCGACAAGATTGGGGATTGAAACTGTAACTCGGAAAAATAGGGGACAAAAGACGCCCATAGGCTAAATATCTTGGACCAACATTTTTTAACTACGTCGTCGCTCTGAAATTTCTTAATAGAGCATTTAAATTGATTTTCCACCGAAGTTGAACATTGCACTAGATTCACAAAAAAAAAAATTGTCTTAATAACAAGTGGATAAAACCTTATGAAACTAGAATAGTCATAAAAAAATATAACGTAATAGTGTAAGCCCGACGACGAACAAATAGCCATGTCCCCACAAAACACAGTGAATTAGTTCTAGCACGTGACGAGCTCGTTTTTTATTCAAAGAGTAAGAAGGCAAGCGCTTTCTTTAAGAGAGTTGGCATGATGTACATAATGAAGGTTTGGACAACAAAGAGGTAACCGTCCAACGTCACGGTTTATTCGACAAAGATATAATATTGGGCGGAACATGTCTGAGTCTAGCAAGTCATAATTAAAATGATGCATGTAGGCAATTATTTTGTAGTTATCAAGGCAAGAAGAGCTCTCTCTAATATATATATTCCATCTTCACGACGACCGCTTGCCAGAATCTCATTTGTATGACAATTCTGAGGCGTAAATAACTTATTAGTAAATAACACATCATTCGGTAAATCAGAGTTAAGCTTGCTAATAGAAAGCTAATTTTTCGTAAGATTCGGCACGACTAAAACATCCAACATTTGGATGGCATCGGAAATATGTGATTTACCAATGTGAGATATAGAGAGATGAGTGACATCACCAACAACGACATGATCGGATACAGAATTCGCTTGAGATGAATCCAACGCCGACGATGTAGGTGTCGTATGCGCCGACGCAACGGTATCAAGATACCAATCAGAAGCATCTCCATTAGCGCGAACAACCGGCCGAAAAAGTCCCCCGCTAGATTTGCAGATAAGTCACAAACATAACATTGATCGCAAGTGGCAGCATAGTGACCATCCTATTGATATATTTGACAATGAGGGGTGCGTTTAGAATTTCCACGGACGCATCCACGAGAATTTTTGGACTGATTTCCACGGCCTCTATTTGATGAAGAAAACACCGATTTTTTATTGCCACGAGTAAATCGATGTCCATAAAATGCAATAGTGGAAGTGCCAGAATTTTCGAGGGATTCTTGAAAGATAGAGAAGCTCTCAACCTTCGACCAAAGATCTCGAAAGGTGGGTATTGGAGTTAACGCCATCTGAGCAACTGAGAAGCTGGAGAAAGAGGACCCAAGGCCGCGAAGAAACCAATGAGCTTTGTCAGTATCATCAACAAAACGACCAATAGCGGCAAGCTGATCACACAAAGATTTGAGTTGACGGTTGTACTCAGCAACACTTCGAGATCCTTTCTTCATGAGTTGCAAGTCATCTTTTAGACGTAACTCACGTGACTTAGAGCTACGGCTGAAGGCAACCTCTAGAGCGAGCAAAAATGTACGCGAGGTTGAACACTCAATAACCTCAGCCATGGATTCAATCGGTGAGGAGAGAAGAAGGCTTAACATCCGATGATCTTGCGTGCACCATGCTTCATAGGCTGAAATGTGTACGTTTTGACCAGCTGCTTTGGAAACGATGGCACGGTGCGGATTTGGAACCATCAACAAATCCGATAAGGTTCTGACACGTAAGAATTGGTGTGATCTGCCACTTCCATAACAGATAATTTTGAGAGAATAGCATGATGGTTATCATATGGATGAGAGTTGCGAATGGAAGCTTCTCGATATTTTATGCCATGGCGGAAGATGAGGGAGGGATAAAAAGAAAGATCGTAGTATTAAGCTGATACCATGATAGAATATTTTTCCTCTGAATGTAAACTTTATTACTTCTCAAATATATAGAGATTCACATATGAGATAAATAAGGAACATATATTACATCATAAATGAAAATAAATATAGAGATAATAATGAGAGATAATTAAGGGATTTGAAAGTATCATTATCCCATAATTATCCCTTACAACCATCATTACCTTAAACTTCAAAAATCAATCTGTAGGAAGATATTAACAATTATTCGAAAGTACATATGTTGAAACATTCAAATATCGTCACATTTGCATTGAAGAAAAACTGCAATTCTCAGCAGAACGAGGATTCGATAGTGTAGTAAAGGAGAGTGGTCTTTTTAACTTTTATCGAAGCCCGGATTCGTAGTCCAACGTTCGACAAAACAAATGATCATGACTTGGGCCTTAATCACACAAAGGGTACGGTATTATTATTTTTTCTCTAGATAAGCATACTCTCCGGAAAAAGATATATGAATTCATAAAGACACTCCCAACTCTTTTTTATAATGGAATGAAAGAAAATGAATAATCTGATTAGAGTGTTGAAGGGGCGTCGCTGATAACAACATTTCCCAACTTTTATTAATATTTTTGTAACAGTTCAGGAGAGAATATCTCAATTCAATGGCATAATTGAGACATCGTTCTCCAACGCATTAGAGAGAAATGTAAATCATCTATTCTGTATTGTAACACAATTGTACGCAAACTATTCAAGTGTTTGCATACGAGGTGTTAACAGGAAAATTTAGCTAAATTGGATCATTATGGCTAAGCCTAATGTGTGATGAAGATCAAGGAAGATAATCTCATCATAAGTTGAAAGCTATCCAATGAATGCCAAGGAAAAACTTGTTAGCCGATCCATAATCCTCGATAGCAAGTAAAAGCATCCTCAAGAAAATCATCTCGTAAAATTTTAGTTGAAGAACCCCTCACATTAACATCATCCGCATAAACCAACAAAGCTAGGAAAACACAATTCTCCTTAAGAACAAATGGGGCAATGATTGTTCGAAAACCTAAACATGGTAATCCGACAATTTACTCCACAATGTATTGTTATCACCATTACATTTACCTATGGAGGTTTAACGAACAAATACCCAAAAAACCATCACAAAATCATTTCAAGTAATATGTCAGGGATGAGAATGTTGTTTTTAGTTATAAGTTATAAGAGGTAATAAGATAGAAGAAAAAGTTCTATTTTTTATTTCTGATAATCAACCAATTTAATGCAAGTTCATATAGAGACTTACATGGTAGGATAGTAAGGGGTATTTGTTTTGGGGTGATCTTCCAAAACATCACGGTGATCCCGTTATCACCTCCTCATCACCGCGTTGTTTAGTGGGGGTGATGAGTCATTACCGTGATGGAGGATCACCTAGGTGATCAAAAGGGGGTGATATTCCAACTCTTGGATCACCCCTAAAAAGCAGGGTGATCCTCCATCACCGTGATGAGGTGATATTTTCAATATTATTTCGAACAACATTACCCCTTATATTTTAACATTCATTCCTCATATACCCTTATTTATTTTTGTAATTACACAACTAACATATTTAAATATAAAAGAATATATTTATGCTTAAATAAATAAAATAATTATATTGAAAATTATATATAATAAACTTATAATTAATTTACAATTAATACTTAATCTAAAAATATATGTTTAAAGCTTAAAAAATAAAAGAATTATATTGAAGAATTCTAAAAAATACTTATAAATAATGCTTAAAAATTTAATACTTAATATGCTTAAACAAACACCCCTAAAAGTTTTACTCTACGTTAATGGAAAGGTAACATGCCTTTCAAACTGACAGTGTAATTCAAACTAGCCTTATTCCTAGTTAAGTGCTCCTTCCAACTTCAACATTGTAAATAACAAATTGTTATTTTCAACATTGCCGTTAAAGTGTGATTTTCAACGTGTCCTTGAACTTCGATCTAGTTTTTCTATGGGCACCGCAATAAAATTCGCAACTTGAACCTATGGGAAAAAACTTCTTTATCAGTCACAAAATAGCAAATGTCATGATGTTGGAGTTCGATGTGTTCGGACTTTCATGGAAGACTGACTTGTTAGTCATTGCAATGGTCGACATATTATCACACGTAGCTTAGTTGGCTACCCTTGTTTTTGTTGTAGATCATGGGCAATTCTTCTAATCCACACTACTACACAAGCTGCATCCATAGCTGCAACGCCGCATGCAGCTTCACTTGAAGATATAATGCAACTGGGTTTTGCTTTCCTTGGAGTATCAAGCAATCACTGTTGATCCGAGACAGAACACATAGCCGGAAGTCTCATCTAACAAAACAAACCTAGTCATTATCCATAAAGCCAATCTCGTGCCTTTTAGTTGCTTTAATGTATCTTAAGATTTTTCTCATTGTTGCAAGGTATTCTGCTCGGTTCACTCATGTATCGAGAAACATCGCTTACATACTGGTGGACAATATTCCTCGTGTTGGTGAGGTATACCAGTGATCGTACTAGGTTTCCATACATTGCCGCATCGATTTTTTCTGCACCATCATTTTGCTGCAACTTGTCGTTCGAGGCTGTAGGAGTGTCCACATGCATGCATCGTGCCTATGAAACTTCCTCAACAAATCGTCAACATATTTTTCTTGAGAAAATATGTCATCCCGAATTATTGCATCATATTGCTTCTTAAAATCTTCAGTCAAGTAATCATTAACGTAAAGCACGCGATCGAAAAATCTGTCATACCCAACTTTTTTTAATAGAGAGATCATTGTGCTTCTCCAACATTCTTCTGGAGATAGATATTGATTCATTTGTTGTTTCTGCTATAGGTGTTTGCTTTATGTCATAAAGAGCTTTTTTTAATCAAATACCTTTCATGAGTTCTCATCTCAAATCCTTGGGGTTGCTAAACATAGACTTCTTCTTCGAGTTCTCCATTGAGAAACGTTGATTTTACATCTAACCGGTAAACACAAAGCTCCAGTTAGGCTGCAAGCGCCAGTACGATCCGATCCATGTGAGCAACTGGAGCAAATGTCTCTTTGAAATATATTCCAGGTTCTTGAGAACAACTTTTTGCTTCTAATCTCGCTTTGTGTTTTTTTAACCGAACCGTCTTTGTAAAGTTCATTTTTTAACACCCATTTTAGATCGATGATTTTCTTCTTTGTGGCAACCTACAAGCTCCCAAGTTCCATTCTTGTTGATGGAATTTTTTTCTACTTGCACAGCGTTTCTTCAAACATCCTCCTTTGAAGCTTCTTCAAAATTTTGAGGCTCACAGCCCAAGAAGCCAACATCACAATTCTCATCTCTCTCGTACCATTTCTTGGAGGTGTTTCCAAATCAGATTCTTCTTCAATGGTAGATAACTTGTATTTGCTGAGCTGTGGGGTGTAGATGGTGAAGTTTAGGCCATCGGGTGTTGCTCATGTTGTTGTGGTACCGCCTGTGATGACTTCAATGATTGAACAGGTTCTCGGGGAATTACCATCCCATTTCCAAGTTGTCTGCTCATCAAAATACCCTTCTAACTCATCATTGTTTGGGGCTGAAATGTGAGAGTATGTGGGGCATCCAAAGACTTTCAAGAGTGACTTACAACTGGTTTTCTGTTATGCCAAGCTTCAAACGGATTTTCGTTGAGAATCGCCTTTGTGGGTGATCAGTTAAGGATATAAGTTGCGGTGTGAACAACTTCTGGAAAAAGATTCTTCTCCAATTCATTTGAGCATTCTCTACGCCATCTCTACTGTAATTTGTTTTTCCTCTCGCCAACTTTGTTTTGCCATGGATTCTACTGACTGTTTATTATCGTTTGATGACATTCCTTCTTGCCCTACTCCAAGAATGGAGTATATAGAAATTCTCTCCCCACGATATTTTCTCTGAGATTTAATTTATTGGTCGATTTTCTTTTTCACGGGTGCTTGAAAATGTAGGAAACCGGAAAATGCGCAAAAAAAATGCAGCTCTACTATCATCATTCTTGTAAAATCATCGACAGAAAGAATGAAATATCATTTGTTACCGAGCGATGGTGTCCTCATATAGGGCCACATATGTCTGCATGCACCAACTCGAGAGGGGTTTTGGCTCTCCGGAACGTCTTTTGAAATGGAAGTCGATTGATTGACCTGTTGTGCAATCATTCTTTCACCAATAACACGTCCTATTTCATTGACGATTTCTAATACTTCAGATAAGATGGATTGCGCATATTTTCATCTAGCTCGATGCTATCAAAGTCCCTCTCACGATCTTGTAACGTCAAGGAAACAACTTTTAGATCCCCTTGGAACTCCTAACATGCTTCTCTTGCCTTTTTAACTCTGAAGATTCTTAGAAATATTACTTTACTCACGCCTTGTTGGAGACATCTCAAGGCTCTTGCATCTTTTCGAACATCCTCTTTGGAAATAATTGTTTTTATTAAGTTATAAGAGTAATATGATAGAAGATAAGGTTTTACTTTTTTATTTCTGATAATCAACCAAAATACATGCAAGTTCATATATAGACTTACATGGTAGGATAGTAAAAGTCTTATTCTACGTTAGAAAGATAACATGACTTTCAAACACAACAATTTCATTTAAACTAGTCTTATTCCTCTATAGGCCTTCCAACATCAACACTGAAAATCACAAATTATTACTTCTACTCTAACCGCGAATGTACATGCAAAATCGATGTCAATATTCATGGCTACTTATTGTTTATTTTTCAGTGAAAGCAGCCATGCATTTCCTGGAATTCTCAATGCCTATAAAATGCTACATAAACTGTTGCACGGTTAATTTGAAATGTAGAATTATTAAAGTTATATTTTCTGGCCCATACTTCACTTGTCATGCTATTAGTGTTGACTAATCTCAAAGCTTAAACGACAAGAGGACAGCAAAGCTGAATTCAAGGAAGAAAATTACCCAATTCTAGGGAGGAGACAACGAAAAACAAGACCCACAAATTAAGAGAAAAGTAAGCTGAATTTGAGGAGTAAAATAAGAAGCAATGCTCGATTGCTGGAATACATCAGTGGAGAAATAATAAAATATAGTAGTTACAGTACTATATAAATAGAACGTGAATGTACCGTAAGAAGAGTGGGTGTGAGAGAAACAAAGAGCAATTAAAAGAAAAAATATACTCTCCTCTTTCCTTCCGAACAGTGTGCATGCAACAAAGAAAGTTCTCCTTCACAAATAAAAATATTAAAACAACAAATTGGTATCAGAGCCATGTCGTACGTCGGAGCAACTAGTGGTCTGCCCGTTCCGCGCCTCACCAAATCCAACTACGACAATTGGAGCATCCAGATGAAGGTGTTTCTTGGCTCGCGGGATGTATGGGAAATTGTTAAAAACGGGTATATCGAACCCGAAGATACGAAAGAATACACAGAAGCCCAACAAAAGATGCTGAAAGACTCCCGCGGACAAGACAATGTCGCGCTCGCCATCATCTACCAATCGCTAGACGAGGCTGGTTTCGAAAAGATAGTCGGGGCGAAAAATTCGAAGGAAGCATGGGATAAGCTGGAGAAAGCATACAAAGGTGCCGACCGAGTAAAACAAGTTCGGTTGCAAAACTCCGTGGCGAATTCGAAATGACGAAAATGAAGGAAGGCGAAGGCGTGTCAGAATATATAACAAGAGTGCAAACTATCGCCAACCAATTGAAGAGAAACGGCGAGGCCCTAACAGATGCCCGAGTCGTCGAGAAAATTCTCCGCTCTCTGACAAACGAGTACGAAAACGTAGTGTGCGCAATTGAAGAATCCAAAGACCTCGAAAAAATGACGGTCGATGAACTCTCCGGTTCGCTCGAAGCTCACGAGCAACGAAAGAAAAAGAAGAAGCATGAGTCTCTAGACGAGGCTCTACAGACAAAATTGTCACTTAAAGAAGAGAAGGCGTTGTATACACAACACGATCGAGGAAGAGGACGTGGCCAACGAGGATGAGGTTTCGGCCAAAATACAGGCCGAGGACGAGGATATAATCAAGAAAAACAAGGGCAAAGTAGCAACAATAATTGGAGGGGACGAGGTCGATCCCAAGGACGAGGCGGTCGCTCAAATAAACCGAGCGTCGAATGCTACAATTGCGGGAAGTACGGGCACTTCGCAAAAGACTGCTGGTCCAACAAGAAGGTGGAAGAAAATGCGAACCTACTCGCACAAGAAGAGCCAAAAGACGAAGGTGTTCTCTTGATGGCGCTCGAGGACAATAAATCGAGCAACGACATGGTGTGGTATCTTGACACCGGTGCCAGCAATCATATGAGCGGGCACAAACATCTCTTCACGGATATGAAGAAGATCGAGGACGGACATGTGTCTTTTGGCGATGCATCGAAAATTGAAGTTAAAGGTCGAGGGAAAATATGTTTCTCTCAAAACAATGGAAAACAAGGGTCGGTCGAGGATGTCTATTTCGTACCGGACTTGAAGACGAATATCTTAAGCATGGGGCAGTTGCTTGAAAAGGGGTGTTCGGTGTTCATGAAGGACCGCTCGTTACAGTTAAGGAATAAAGATGGTAAAATAATCGCACGGGTCGAGATGGAAAGGAACCGAATGTTCGAACTCAACCTGAAGACGATTCAAGAAAAATGCTTACAACTTAACCTGGAGGACAAAGATCATCTGTGGCATATGCGATTCGGACATCTACACTACGGGGGACTGAAGGAGCTCTCCAAAAGAGGCATGGTGCACGGAGTACCGACGATTGAGGGAGGAAAGAAGCTTTGCGAGAGCTGCGTGATCGGAAAACATTCAAGAACGACATTTCAAAAGCAGACCGGATATCGAGCACGCAAACCTCTCGAGCTCATACATACAGATATATGCGGCCCGATCACACCGGAATCATTCACCGGAAAGAGATATTTCATCACTTTCACAGACGACTACTCGAGAAAAACATGGGTATATTTCTTGAAAGAAAAATCAGAAGCGCTGGAGACGTTTAAAAAATTCAAGACTAGGGTCGAGAAGGTGACGGGATCAAATATCAAAGCACTCCAATCAGGCAGGGGTGGAGAATACATATCAGGTGCTTTCGTTACTTTCTGCGAGGAACAAGGCGTTAGGAGGTTCCTCACCGCGCCGTATTCACCACAACAAAACGGCGTCGCTGAAAGAAAGAACCGAACCATACTCGACATGGTTCGATCAATGTTGAAGAGCAAGGAAATGCCAAAAGAGTTATGGGCCGAGGTGGTACATTGTGCTGTATATATTCAAAATCGGTGTCCACACAGCAACCTTGGGAGTCAAACACCACAGGAAGCATGGAGTGGCCATAAACCGACCGTAGCACACTTCAAAATATTTGGAAGCGTGGCGTATGCTCATGTTCCTGATCAGAAGAGAACCAAGCTTGATGACAAAAGCAAAAAGCTTATTTTCATTGGCTACGATGAGAAGACGAAGGCTTACCGACTGTTCGATCCAGAAAATAAAAAGGTGACGGTCAGTCGAGATGTTCGTGTAGATGAAGAAAGCTCGTGGAACTGGAAAGAAGAAGAAAATACAACGCAAGGAGAACCGTTGAGCGTGGCACCAATACCCATCCCGGTGGTATCTCAAGAAAATAACGATGACGACGAACCAAGGCAGCCTAAGATGCGAAGCTTGCAGGATCTATACGAATCAACTGAAGAAGTTCACTTAATCTGCTTGTTGGCCGATTCGAAACAAATCAGTTTCGAAGAAGCGGCAAGAGACAAGAGATGGAAGGCGGCGATGGACGAGGAGATCAAGGCAATTGAAAAAAACGAGACGTGGAAACTTGTTGAATTGCCGCACGGTCATAAATCCATCGGAGTAAAATGAGTTTATAAGAAGAAAATGAATGCTCAAGGAAAAGTCGAGCGTTATAAGGCGAGACTCGTTGCGAAGGGCTATCGACAATGAGCGGGAATAGACTACGATGAAGTTTTTGCTCCTGTTGCAAGAATGGAGATAATTCGTTTGCTATTGGCCCAAGCTGCGCAACTTAGCTGGCCGATCTATCAGATGGACGTGAAGTCTGCTTTTCTTAACGGGGATCTCGAGGAGGAAGTCTACGTGGAGCAGCCTCCGGGATATTCGAAACGAGGAGAAGAAGGCAAAGTGTTAAAATTAAAGAAAGCGCTTTATGGGCTGAAGCAAGCGCCACGAGCTTGGAACACTCGGATCGATGGGTACTTCAAAAGGAACAGATTCGAGCAATGTCCGTTCGAGCATGCGCTATACGTCAAAAGAGAAGAAGGTGAAATGATCATCGTCGCTCTCTATGTCGATGATCTCATTTTCATGGGGAGCAGCGAGAAAGAAATCAACAACTTCAAAAAGGCGATGACGAAGGAGTTCGAGATGACGGACTTGGGACTAATGAAATATTTTCTTGGTCTCGAAGTCGAGCAAAGAAGTACGGGAATATTCGTGTCACAAGAAGCGTATGCGAAGGACATATTAAAGAAAAATAAAATGGAGGAAAGCAAGCCAGTAGCGACACCGATGGAACTTGGAATAAAGTTATCTAAGTTTGAGGGAGGACAAGGAGTAAACGCAACCGAATATCGTAGTCTCGTGGGAAGTTTGCGATACTTAACTTGCACGAGACCCGACATCGCTTATAGCGTTGGAGTCGTTAGCCGCTATATGGAAGACCCAAGGCAGTCACATCTAAAGGCGATCAAGAGAATTCTTCGATAATTCGAGGAACACCATCATTAGGTCTATTTTATTCAAAGGCGAGCGACGGCAAACTGATCGGATATTCGGACAGTGATTGGTGTGGAGATATCGATGATCGCAAAAGCACGGGTGGCTACGTATTTTATCTAGGAAGCACGGCGTTCACGTGGTTGTCAAAAAAGCAACCGATCGTGACTCTATCAACCTGTGAAGCAGAATACGTGGCAGCATCTTGGTGTGTTTGTCATGCAATCTGGCTGAGAAACTTATTGCTCGAACTGAATGTTCAACAAGTCGAGCCAACCGAAATTCGTGTGGATAATAAGTCAGCGATCGAGTTGGCGAAAAATCCGGTTCATCATGAGAGAAGCAAACATATTGATGGGCGGTTTCATTTTATTCGAGAGCACGTAAAAAATGGAGCAGTGAAGATGGTACATGTCGCGAGTTCAGATCAGGTTGCAGATATTTTCACGAAGCCGTTACCAACAAGTACGTTTGAGAATTTGATGCAAATGCTTGGGATGAAAGATCGGAAGGCTTTGAGCTTAAGGGAGGAATTTGTTGACTAATCTCAAAGCTTAAACGACAAGAGGACAGCAAAGCTGAATTCAAGGAAGAAAATTACCCAATTCTAGGGAGGAGACAACGAAAAACAAGACCCACAAATTAAGAGAAAAGTAAGCTGAATTTGAGGAGTAAAATAAGAAGCAATGCTCGATTGCTGGAATACATCAGTGGAGAAATAATAAAATATAGTAGTTACAGTACTATATAAATAGAACGTGAATGTACCGTAAGAAGAGTGGGTGTGAGAGAAACAAAGAGCAATTAAAAGAAAAAAATATACTCTCCTCTTTCCTTCCGAACAGTATGCATGCAACAGAGAAAGTTCTCCTTCACAAATAAAAATATTAAAACAACAATTAGTACGTCCACAAAGCCCTGATTTTCAATTATTATAATAAAGCTTAGGCAGAAGAAGTTGATGAAGAATTGAAGAAGACAAGACTTGACATACCTCTAAATATGGCGAACAAATTTCTCTCATCCACCCAAATCCCATTGTTGTCGTTCTCAATTCATCGAAACGTCTAATAATAGACATAAGAATGGGGGTTTCAGAGAAGAGACTGAGATATATATCTATATACGTACATATATAAACTACCTCTCATTCTCCCTCATATTGCGTGAATTTAGCAGGTTTATAATATTTGTCATTATATTGATAAATCATTGACTTATTCAACTTTTATGGGGGAGAGCATCATGTCCGATCATGAAGCTGAACACGTTTCACAAGATCTCAATGGAGAAAAGGTCTCTCAGAACAATCTTCGAACTTTCGATTCTTTTGGGGTCGAATCTGGCAAGTTTGCCTCCAAGCACCATGGTGGAAAAAACTCTAAGGTCACATTACATTTGCATGACATTTATAAGTCGATTTTGCAATTTACCTAAAATGGTTAAAAATATTATTTGTATATATATACAATGGATGTGTGTCTTATAGGATGGAGATTGGAGGATTCTATTCCAACTGACCTTTCAGAGCATTGGAGTCTTTTATGACGACATAGGGACATCGTGCTTGTACGTGTTTCCGAGTGTTTTTCCTGATGGAATCAAACACAATGATGATATTCTCGGAGTCTTCTCCATGATTTTCTACACAATCACTTTGATCCCCGTCGTGAAATATGTCTTCATTGTTCTTAGTGCTAATGACAATGGCGATGGTACCTAAGATGGTCCCCGATTTATAATTACCTGATGTGTACCCTATGAATCAATTTAGTCCTCGATTTTGTCGAAAATGAATCAAATTACGCCCGCAAGGCCGTCAATTAAGACGGTAAATGACACGTGTCAGCACAAAATTCATCGTCTCATTGCGTGCTGACACGTGTCATTTTCCTTCTAAAATGACGCCCACATCGAGGCACAATTTGGTTCATTTTCGACAACAACGGGACTGGAGTGGTACACGCGAAACATCAGTTACTAAATTTTGTTCTTCTCGTACTAAATTATATTTCAAAACATTCTTTTTTCTCTTGCAGGAGGAACATTTGCTCTATACTCATTGATATGTCGATACGCAAAGGTGAGTTTGATCCCCAGTCAACAGACAGAAGACGTAGACGTGTCGAACTTCAAACTCGAATTACCTAACCATCGTAATCGACGAGCTTCGAAGCTTAAGTCGATGCTCGAGAAGAGTAATTTTGCAAAGTTCTTTCTCCTCTTTGCCACCATGCTTGGTACTTCTATGGTAATTGGAGATGGCACACTCACTCCAAGCATCTCAGGTACACACACACACATAAACACATATAATACATGTTTTGTCCTTGAAAATGAAGGCAACGTTAATTATGTGCATGAATCCAGTGTTATCTGCTGTAAGTGGAATCAAGCTGGCTACACCCAAAATGAACGAAGGTACTATTACATCTATTTTATTTCATCATAGTAACTTTACAAAAATGTCCTTAACCTAATTTCGGTTTATAAAATATCGAAAGATATGGTAAGGGGGATATCCGTGATCATCTTGATATTCCTCTTCATGCTCCAAAGATGTGGAACCGACAAAGTAGGGTCCGTCTTCGCTCCGGTGCTCATCATCTGGTTTACTTTCATCTCTGTGGTCGGCATCTACAACTTCATAAAATACGATCCGACCGTAATAAAAGCCATAAACCCCATTTACATCATCCAATACTTCCAAAGAAACCACAAAGAAGCTTGGCTCTCTCTCGGTGGAATCGTACTTTGCATCACGGGAGCCGAGGCCCTGTTTGCTGACGTTGGCCACTTCTCCGTTAGATCGGTTCAACTAAGCATGTGCACCGTGATATATCCCGCTCTTATCTGTGCATACGCCGGCCAATCCTCCTATCTTCGCAAGAATGAAGATTTCGTGAAGGATACCTTCTACGCGTCAATTCCTCGTACGTAAATTTATACGACAACTATTATTTACAACCGATGTGTGTTGAGATAACTTTGTAGATATCAAGGGTTAATAATTTTTTTAGTCCGGTAATTTAGTAGGGGTTGCATTATAGGGAAAACAAATCTCGGGAGTGGCATTATATGGATAATAACTTTAAATTAAGCAATATACGGATATTATAAGCCGAACCCCTAGATTTTGCCCAAAATTCTAGGGCGTACAATTTAAGGTTTCGAAAAATTTAGAGGGTGGCATTATACGGGCACTTTCAAAATTAAGAACTTTTGGGACAAAATCTAGGGTTACGACGTATAATGTGCTTAATTTTAAAAGTTATTGTCCATATAATGGCACCTCTTAAATTTTATGTCCTTATAATGCCACCACCCCTTAATTAAAGGACTAAAAAAATAATTAACACGAATAATTATATCAATTCTAATATATTTTATCTTGTGTAGGACCGGTCTATTGGCCAATGTTCGTGGTGGCTGTCATGGCAGCAATCATAGCGAGTCAATCCATGATCTCCGGTACCTTCTCCATTGTCCAACAATCGCTTTCTCTCGGTTGTTTTCCGCGTGTTCAGATCGTTCACACCTCCACGAAGTACCCGGGACAAGTCTATATCCCTGAGATCAACTATCTCCTAATGATTGCTTGTATCGCCGTCACCCTCATATTTGAAAATAGTGAAGAGATCTCCAATGCCTACGGTATTATTTATCTTACATGCGCGTTGTCTTGTACTGACAAGAAATGATTTTCAAGGTATTAATTTTTTCGAGAATATATAACTATTGCAGGGATTTCTGTGGTTTTCGTGATGACGCTCACGTCGGCGTTAAATCGTCCTAGTCATGGTCTTGATATGGAAGACTCACGTGCTTCTCATAATCGCGTACGTCTTGCTCATCGGAGGGAGGGAGTTGTCCTTTCTGTGTTCGGTCATGTACAAGTTCAACAAAGGAGGGTACCTTCAGGTCATGCTTTCGGTGATCTTGGTGACCGTGATGTACGTGTGGAACAAAGTGTACAGAAGAAAGTACCATTTCGAACTCGAGAACAAGATTTCTCCCGAGGAAGCTCAACAGCTCGTCGAGGGATCGAGCCCAAATAGGTTGCCAGGACTGGCAATTTTCTACTCCGAGCTCGTACACGGGATCCCTCCCATCTTTAAGCACTACATAGACAACGTACCGGCCCTACACTCGGTATTGGTCTTCGTATCCTTTAAGTCTCTACCGATGAGCAAAGTTCCTTTAGAGGAAAGGTTCTTCTTCCGAAGCGTAAAACCTAATTATATCCATGTGTTTCATTGCGTTGTTCGCTACGGATACACGGACGCACGAGACGAGCAAGAACTGTTGGAGAAGATGTTAGTGGAGAGGCTGAGAGACTTTGTTAGGGAGGATTTTTACATCTCGAGGGCCACGAGTGGAAACGATGGAGAAGAAGGGTCGTCGAGGAAGGAGAATTACGAGGTGGAGCTTATGGAGGAGATAGAGTACTTGGACAAGGCATGGGAGAATGGTGTGGTTCATATGGTCGGAGAGCATGAGATCATCGCGCGTAAGGGATCGAACGTGGCGAAAAGGTTGTTGATTGATTATGGCTACAACATCTTGAAGAGGAATTTGAGGCAAAGCAACCAAGTGTTCTCTATACCTTATAGAAGGATGCTTAAAGTTGGTATGACCTATGAGCTATAGAGAATATATAGATGTTTCCCTAGTCACAAAAAAAAAAAAAAAAGATGTTTCAAAATTATGTTTATGTAAATAAAGTTTGGGGTTATAAATTGCGAAAATCAAATAGTTTGTGATGGGTTCATGTCATGTAGTACGCCTTATTATATCAGGCCGGAGATGACGTCCGTGACAAATTATTTGGATTGTAATGAGGTGAACACAATAGTTATTTCTGCTGTTGGATATTTTGCACGGTTATAGTTTGTTGCTTCCTTTAAGCATCTATTGATGGCTCCATATTGTCAACGTTAGTTTTTCCATTACATCAGAATTTTTTATAAGCGTGTTCTTCCTCAGTGTTCGGTGACTTCCTTCATGCCCCACTTGAACAATGTTTGCACACAATAAGTTAGTTTTACGTCGTCGCCTCTACAACCAGTCCTCACGCGTCACCAGCCTGATATTAATATATCCTGCAAAATATATTTTCTTTGCAAAAAGATATTATTAAGGTAGAGACACAAAAGATTATTATTATATATTACAATATATGGGCCTTTATGTGGGTAGAGACACGCTGCCACCGTGCTTGAAAACCCATTTAATGTTAAGGAGTCATGCTGATCGAGATCCTTTTGAAAAGAAAAGATCTAAATTTCCAGGCGTGATTATACATAATTGAAGTTGCAGCAACTTTTGAGGCACAAGTCGACATATGAGAGTTATTAAGCTTGCCTACGCAATCCCCGAGACTTAACCCACACTAGTACACAAAATAGCCAATGGGCGACGGTTGTTATTGACTGTAGGCGATAGTTTCTTGGCGACGCCCAGACCCCCCGACTGCCATGTACGATGTATAGACGACGACTGTTAAGCATTGCTGATTGTATGACTACATGCGACGGTTTTTGGAACATTGTCGCCTATAGTCAAACATCGTAAAGAGCTAGAGGCATCGATTGTTAACTACAACTCTCGCATGTTTTCTCTTACTATAGGCGACAATTTTGTAACAACCTTAGCATCCTTTTATTTTTTCAAATATATTTTCTCCGTTTTTCTATATCCTAACATAAATTCGATAATCCAACCAAATAACCCAACAATCAACAATCAACACATAAAACATCAACAAAGTTCAACTATTACATCAAACGACAAACAAAAATACATATATATGGTCGGCAATCTCATAAGTCACTTTTGGGTATAGTGAGGAGATCGAAGAATCCACACATAACTTTTGGAGATTGATGGTAATCAATTTTTAATTTCCTTCAACAATTATATTTTTCTAGTCTCATCCCGAGCTAACATAAGGTCTCTCGTGTAACAAGGGCTTCGATAAATTCAGCTTCATTGCCCCCTAGAAAAATCAAGTACGCCACCTTTTACCATTCCCACATTCATCTCTTTCTATAAATACCACGGACGCACCCAACTTTGTCTTTTATGAATTGCACCGTCAAAATTTAACTTGATCGTGTCATGCTCCACCTGCATTGCCCATGGTCACTGTCTAATTAATAATATAACACTCACTTGTATTCACATTAACTTTAAGCACATCGTCAATACAATGTCTGGTGATAGAGAGGATGAGCAAGGGCAGAGGCCCTGTTGGTTTACCGACGGCGGGGACGGGCTTGAGCACAACGTTCGTGGGGTGAAGAGGAAATTCCACCAAATTTTCTAAATTAATTATATGATTATATTACTATAAATAAGCGATGGCAGCAAATCTCACTTACTAATTATTATGTTTTCCTAGCATATATTATTGATTCGGTAGAATCGAGGCTTTTATTAAGATAGTAATAGAGATTATAAAAGGGCATCGACCCCTTCTGTAAAGCTCATCAATTTATAATCAAACAAAGTTATTAGCTTGAAGGCTTTGGGCAACGGAGCTTTTTCGTTGATTTTCTAATTTTTGCTTCTACCAATTGGTTCAACCTGTCGGATCCCATTTTTGCCGGAATGACGAGATCGAACATCAATCATTTGGATAAGCTAGAGGCCGATCAGGCCGATGTAAAGGAGAAATTGGACGCGTACAACATACAATGGGATGAGACCGCAACATCCTTGGTTGCTCTGTCGAAGGTAAATTTGCACCCGTCAGAAGAGGAGCGAAGGTTTCCAGCACCGTAATGTGGCGTAGTCCGTGGACGATCAGGCACGTAGGGTCGTTGTTTTGGCGCTTTTGTCGTCTTTAGAAGGTGAACCGAAACAGTGGATGAGTACACTGAGAGTTATGTTGGTTGAGGAGGACGAAGATTTGGATTTCCAGCAGTATGAGTATTGTGTGGTGACGGGGCAGGAGGAAGTTCAAGAAGACCAGGTGGGTTCAGATGAAGAAGGTGGTGCTCTTCCGATTTATCCCATGACCAGAATTTTGAGCCCCAACATTATGAAGCTTCGAGGTGCCGTGGAAGGATGCATGGTGACGATGTTAATTGATAGTGGCACAAGCCACAATTTTATTTCCTCATCCTTAGTTTCCTTACTTCGGTTGAGCTCGAATAAGACAGACAGATTCAGGGTGCAGTTGGGAGAGGAGCATAGGCAAGAGTCGGAGGAGATGTGTAGGCAACTCCCTATCTCGTTGTCGGGGTGTGCTATCAAGGAAGACTATTATGTGTTCGCATTGGGCTGGTCCACAAAATTCTAAGAGTGGCGTGGCTCGCCATGCCATGGGAAGTTGGCAAGAACTGGGAGACTCTAATTATGAGTCAAGAGTCGGTGTGGGAAAGTTGCTAGTGGGATCGGCGTGGGAACCCGAGGAGGTGCTAGCGTGGCGGAAGGGACATGAAAAGGGAATAGAGGGGGAGTAACTGTTGGTTAAGTGGAGTGCAACCGTGTGATGATGCTACTTGGATGAGTAAAACTAATTTTCAGAGCCAGTTTCCGGACTTTAACCTTGAAGACAAGGTTGTTTCGAAGGGAAATGAAGTTGATAGAGAGCATGAGCAAGGGCAGAGGCCATGTTGATTTGAGCCGTGGGCTGAAGTGAAGATTCTAACAAATCTTTTAAATAAATTATATTGCTATATTATGACAAATAAACAATAGTTAATTGCAGCAAATCTCTCTTACCAATTATTATGATTTCCTAACATTTATTATCGATTTCCTACTTACCGAGACTATCAAAAGTGACATAAGAACCACAGAGTGATTAGACCCTAAATTGCTTGTTCATTCGGATGAAATAACTTATCTCAACAAGAAAGACATACTTCCACACGGTGGAGAAAGGGGATCCTCCTTTCTTTTCAAAGGAGTTGTTTCTACTTTGGATTGTTCCTTTTGCTATCCAGATAAAGTTCTAGCGAATTTTACAAAATTGAAGTATAGATATAGAATTCTCATTATTTTTTTTCAAAATTTTAAACTACAACCTATTAAAATTTTTTAGTTCTGGCAATTGGGCACAAGTTGGATAATTGACCCAATAAATCAAAAGGTGGATGGTAATTAAATCGAGAAGTCGTCATTTACCGAAACTCAACATTGAAGAAATATTCATAATCTACGTTTCGAGAAAAATCTATCGAACATCGATTTACTCTGTTAATGTTTATATTGGCAATGTGAAGCCAACACTTGAGTCAACATTGGCTCAGACATTGGTCCATTACCGGTTTTGTCTTTCATACCCGAAAACCTTTTTACATAATCTTGAATATATCACTGCACGAGTTTTTGGGAGGAAAGACAAAAAGGGGGAGATTGTTAATGTTGACATTGTGGAATCAATATTTGAGTCAATATTGTTTGACTTAGACTTGGTCCATCCTTGATTTTGTCTTTCAAATCCAAAAACCGCTTACCCTATTATTGTGGCTTTATTTACGTGTGTGCAGTAGTTATTTACGAGCTGGACTTATTCAAATAGGATCGAATAAAGTGGAGTTAAACCGTTGGGATGAAGAGGTATCTTTTCAAAGGGGCCCAAAAGTTGAGATTATTCTCACTTTGGCCCCGGGTCAAATGGCTAGAAAAACAATCATACCTGCTCAAAAAGTTACACTCATTCGCAGAATCATCTCAGATCATTTTAGAACCTACAAACTACTGGAAAATTCCTTCAATTCGATCCTTGTATTCGTAGCAAATAGTATCTAGAATTCCCAAGTCCGGATCTTAGAATGCATGATTGGTTCGAGTCTTGAGAACGATTCGCCGGAAAACTTCGTCGAGTCGTAATGCTGCGATTTCGAGGTTATTGAATGGGACGATCTTCGTACACCGATTAAGCCCGTAATATTGGTGTGATATCGTCTTACAGAAAGCATACATAATACAGTGACTCGACTTAACGTAAAGATAGAGTTCTGTGGAATTCTGACAAATAACTCTCACCACCGACGAGGCACCGATATCGCGGAACCAACATAACCGGCAGTGGTTCCCAACTGCAACATACAATGTTTCCAAAGCCATCGATCAAGCTCTTTCGAGAGTTGGAACTAGTTTGTAATTTCCTTTTTCATTACAACTAATTATTAGCTTGTACTTGGTTAGCATCGGTAGGATGAACTTGCCTGAAATAGTGAAACATTCACTATAATGACTTCATTTAAATTAATTGCCTGCGTACCATTTCAGTTGATATTTTACGGACTTGTCTAGAAGAGAATCAAGAGAATTTGTTGGAATATTTTCGAACATATCTTCGCCCCCTGCAATAGTGTTTAGGGCCCAAAGGCAATGTAATTCATAATTCACAGCACACTCTATTAATTATTTAGTTGTATTAATACTGAAACCACCTTTGGCTATAAGATAGAGTTGTCTGCGTCATATTAAGAAAAATCTAATCAAAAAGTCTGATTTTGCACGTGAACGTGATCATAGCTGCATTGAATAATTGCATAATCGGTGATGAATTTTGTTTTACTGGTGTAAGTTTTAGTTATTTGATGCTATTTTTATTTCTCTGTTTTCATATAAACTTGTTAGTGGCATGTGGTAAAAGGCAACCCAGTGAATAATATACGTCACGAACTGTTTATTAATAACGCTAACGAAATTATTGTAGTGTTCAACATTATCACGTGAGCCGCAAACACGTGAGCCGCAAATTGCAATTTGTTAATTTATATCAATAAAATAATAGTAATGATAACAATAAGAATAATCTAATAATATCAATAATAATAACAATTATTATATTTATAATAATAATAATAATAAATTATTATTATTATTATTATTATTATTAATATTATCACTGAAGACACTAAAGTAGTAATACAAAATGGAAAACTAGTATATGCTAAAAAAGTGAAGTCTTGCTATCTATACTTTTTTTATTAATGATTAAAGTAAGTTAAAAACTGTTAATTTGATGTATCTAATAATCAATCAAATTTTTTTCTATAATTAATAATTTATTAAAAAATGTGAAAGTTGCTTTCAATTATTTAAGAAATAAATTTAAATATAAAATAATATATAAATGCACACACACTAATGAGTGTATTGAATACTATGTTATATAATCGTTTCAATTAATTCTCACCGTTCTCTGAACTTGTACTCACTCTTGATATTTTCCCTCTTATACTTAGTTATCCAATACCGCGGAAAAAAATACTAACCAAAGATAACCATTGATAATTATAGAAATCTGCACGAACCAATATATATATATAACTCGAGATCAGATTTCTGTAAAAAAATTGTAATTGATATATTCCTCTTTATATTAAAAACGACAAATTAGTCTATGTTTATGCCAGCAATAGCAAAGGAGATGTTCCCTCATTAAAAATCAATGAGAATAGAAAGTGGAAAGATTAGCGTCATTTCATTTTACTTACATTTCAATTGTTAATTAGGTGTATAAATTAACCTGATTATAAATTTAATATTTCAGATGCTGCTCTTATTTATTGAATTAATTCGTTCACTATGCATTTATTTATCTTATAGATGCAAAGTGCAATTAATAATCTTTTGCCGCTTAACAAATCCTATATTGACGTAAAAGAGTCGATGAAGAGTGCAGGGTCATTCTTTTCCCACACGCGACATCAATAAGATGAGTCACTATGAAAAGTAAATAATAGCAATTACTAATTTCAGCCACCCAAAATCACCCAGTGTATATATAATATACATGCAGCTAATAAATTAGTTTATGTTATAAAACTATTATAAGTGGACAAGAACAGAAATATAAAATACTGGAATTGTAGGGACATAATATTATTGATGTTTTCGATATGATTCAATACAAATACATCGGTCTATTTATAGTAGAAAAAATTCTACTATTTCATTTACCATTTAGAACATTAAATACATCTTATCTCGTCTCATCAACAATCAACTAATTTTTACAACATTTTAATAAACATAATCTTATCAACATTAAAAACATCCACATCTTAATATAATATTTCATAATATTCCCCCTTGGATGTTTTTCAAAGAATTTGTCGCGTTAAAACCTTAATAGGAAAAACCCATTGGGATAAAAACCTAGTGAAGTAAAAAGAGTACACAATTCCTTTTGATACGCTTTCATTTGTTGCATCATTAAAAACCTTACTGGGAAAACCACATGGGAAAAACCACAGTGAAGGGAATAAGAGTGCAACGCGTATTTTCTCCCCCTGATGATAAAATTATTATAAATCTCGGAGTCTTCGAACTCCAATTGAATATACCAATTTCCTAAAAATAATTGGGGGAAGTGCTTTCGTAAATAAATCTGCAAGATTTTCACTTGATCGCACTTGTTGTACATCAATATCACCTCCAAATCATGAGTGAAGAATAATTTCGGTGAAATATGTTTTGTTCTGTCCCCTTTAATATATCATTCATTTACTTGGGCAATACATGCCACATTATCTTCATATAAGATCGTTGGAAGTAATTTCTCAGAAAGCAACCCACAAGTCTGTTGGATATGCTCAATATCGATCGCAACTAAACACATTCTCGGCTAGCTTCATGAATAGCGAGAATTTCCGCATGGTTAGATGAAGTAGCTGTTAAAGTTTGTTTCATTGACCGCCATGAAATAGCGGTTCCATCATATGTAAATAAATAACATGTTTGCGATCGAGCAGTATGTGGGTCAGACAAATAGCCAGCATCTGCATACCTAACTAAATTTGTTTTCGACTCATTAGAATAGTACAATCCCATATCAGATGTTCCTTTAAGGTATCGAAAAATCTATTTAACTCCATTCCAGTGTTTACGAGTCGGCGAAGAACTATATCTTGCCAATAGGTTTACAGCGAACGCTATATCAGGTTCGCGTATGACTCGTAAGATACATTAGTGCTCCAGTAACACTAAGATATGATACTTCAGGACCAAGTAGCTCTTCATCATTTTCGCGTGGTCTGAAGAGATCTTTATTCACGTTTAAAGATCTAACAATCATCGGAGTATCCAGTGGATGAGATTCATCCATGTAAAATCTTTTCAATACCTTTTTCGTATAAGTCTCTTGGCGTACAAATATTCCACTTTTCAAATATTCAATTTGCAGTCCAAGACAAAATTTTGTTTTTCCGAGATCTTTCATTTCAAACTCCCTTTTCAAACAATCAACAGCTTTGGTCAACTCTTCAGGAGTTTCAGTTATATTGATATCATCAACATAGACTGCTATAATGACAAACTCATTTTTACATCTTTTCAGAAATATGCAGGGACAAGTTTGATCATTCTGATACCCTTCTTTCACTAAAATTTCACTTAGGCGATTATACCACATTCGCCCAGATTGCATTAATCCAGAAAGCGATTTATTCAACTTAACTGAGTACTCGTTTCTGGGCCCTGAATTTTTAGGCAACTGAAATCCCTCGGAAAGTTTCATATAAATGTCACTGTCAAGTGTTCCATATAGATAAGCAGTGACAACATCCATAAGACGCATATCGAGACCTTCTCTTACAGCCAGACTTACTATATAACGAAAAGTAGTTGCATCCACCACATGAGAATACGTCTCCTCATAATCAATACATGGTCGTTGCGAAAAACCCTGTGCAACATGCCGTGCTTTGTATCTTACAATTTTGCCATTTTCATTCCTCTTTCTAATGAAAACCCATTTATATCCAATTGGCTTTACATTTTCTAGTATACGGACTACATGTCCGAAAAATTTCGTTTCTCAAGTGATTTCAATTCGGCCTTGATTGCATCTTTCCATTTTGGCCAATCATTTCTTTGTCTACATTCTTGTACAGACTTTAGTTCATGATCCTCATTCTCATTAATCTCATTCATTTCATGTAGCGCTGCGTTAAATGAGAATTTATCGTCAATGTTGACTTCATCTCGGTTCAATCTAATCCCATTTTGGGCATAGTTTATCGAGATCTGTTCATTATCATTACTTTCTGAACTTTCAGGTACCCGAGTTTCATTCTCATTATCTTTTATGCCCATCGACTCTTCTCTAGTCGATAAATCCTCGGTTGGACCATTCTTATTATTATTTGCTCCCTTTCTTTTCCGAGGATTCTTATCTTTGGAACCCGATGGCTTACAACTTTTTAGCCGTGTCTTAGGCTCGATAATATGTTCTGCAGGAACATTTATTTTTGAAGGGGCATTAACAGCTGGTATATGTGACTTTGTCACTCTTTTAAGGTTAGTAAAACTTTCTGGCAGTTGATTACCTAAACTCTGTAAATGAATTATCTTTTGAACTTCTAATTCACATTTTTTAGTTCGAGGATCATAATGATTTAGCGATAATTCATTCCAACTAACATTTCTCTCCAGCTGTTTCTTTTCTCCCCCTAATGTCGGAAAATTCAATTCATCAAAATGACAGTCGACAAATATGACCGTAAATAAATCTCCAGTTAGAGGTTCCAAATACTTTATTATCGATGGAGATTCATATCCGACATATATTCTCAACCTCCTTTGAGGTCCCATCTTTGTTCGTTGTGGTGGAGCAACTGGAACATATACTGCACATCCAAAAATTCTTAGATGGGAAATATCTGATTCCTGACCATGAACCATTTGTAATGGGGAGATATCA
Organism: Linderniella brevidens; assembly: GCA_004919715.1. Classification (NCBI taxonomy): domain Eukaryota; kingdom Viridiplantae; phylum Streptophyta; class Magnoliopsida; order Lamiales; family Linderniaceae; genus Linderniella; species Linderniella brevidens. The sequence continues at coordinate 11,839,813 of SWDC01000150.1, read as the reverse complement.
TTATAACTTGTTGGCCTGATGCGGATTAGTGTTGTTGCATGCAATATAGCATGTCCCCAGCAAGACAAGGGAAGATTCGACTTCATCAATAATGGTCTTACAATTAATTGCAAGCGCTTAATCAACGATTCTGCAAGACCGTTTTGCGTATGAACATGTGGCACAGGATGCTCAACATCAATTCCGATAGACATACAATAATCATTAAATGCCTTGGAAGTAAATTCAGCAGCATTATCAAGGCGTATTTTCTTTATCGGATAATCTGAAAAATGTGCTGTTAGTCGGATCATTTGTGCAAGCAATCTCGCAAACGCCATGTTGCGTGTTGATAACAAACATACATGAGACCATCTAGTCGATGCATCAATTAATACCATGAAATACCTAAATGATCCACATGATGGATGTGTCGGTCCGCAAATATCACCATGTATACGCTCCAAAAATGTTATGGATTCATTCTTTATTTTCGCTCGTGATAGTCGAATAATTAAATTCCCATTAGAGCAAGCGACACATGTTAATTCATTGCTTTGAAGAATCTTATGGTTCTTCATTAAATGCCCACGTGAATTCTCCATTATTTTCCGCATCATAGTTGCACCGGGATGGCCCAACCGATCATGTCAAACATTAAATGTATTGTCATTAGTAAACTTCTGGTTTACGGTAGCATACGATTCGATCGTTCTAAGATATGTGTAATACAACCCATAGTCAAAGGAAGATAATGTTTCCATAATTCTTTTATCATTAGAAACCTCTTTTGTAATGTGCAAATATTCAACAACTACTTGCAGTCTCAACATGATATCCATTATGTCCAATAGCTTAAAACTCAATAAATTTCTTTGAGACTTAGGAGAATATAAGGCGTTTTCAATTATCAGCCTTGTTCCTCTGGGTAGTAAAATGTTGGCTCTTCCGGAGCCTTTAATTATATTTGTGATACCCGATATTGTAATAATATTTGTTTCTTTCATTTCAAGATGATTCTTATTCTTCAGAATCGTATGAGTCGTTGCACAGTCTGCAAGACATAATTCTCCATTGCACATGTTCGTTTCTATCAGAGAAATTCCTTTATAAACAAACACATAATAATCATTATTAAAATAAACAGATATATCAAAAGAAAACATATAACTTAATAAAACACTCCAAACGATACATAATAAATCACCCAATAATATAACATATAATACACACAATAATAAAGCACACGATAATTATACATAATAGATTGGTTTTCTTCAGGAAAAACGAGAAATCCGCAGTTTCGAAATGTGTATTTTCATCTTTTGTCCCAAAAGTAGAGGCCAATTCACTTTGAACAAAATTTGTTTCAAATCTCTTTTCTTTGCCCTTATTTTGTTGATATAATTCAACCAAATATTTGGGCGTGCGACAGTTACGTGACCAATGGTCCGAACCACCGCAACGATAGCATTGCTCATCATTGTTCTTTTGTTCAGTGTGCCTCTTCTCATCATGATTTTCGTAATTTTTCCTCTTTTGGGAAAAATTCTGATGACCGCCACGATTGTTATGATAACCACCACGGAAATGTTGATAACCACCACCGTAATTTCCTCGGCCACATCCATGGCCTTGACCACGACCTTGACCACGGCCATGTCCACCACGACCACGTCGACGATCATTGCTTCGACTATTATCATTATTACCTTTGACTGCATTCGCTTCATGGATTGCAGTAGAACCAGTCGGTCGGGATTCGTGGTTTTTCATCAACAATTCATTGTTTTGTTCAACCAACAATAAACAAGAGATTAACTCTGAATGCTTTTTAAACCTCCTCTCCCTATATTGCTGTTGCAATATCATATTTGATGGATGAAAAGTGCTGAATGTTTTCTCCAACATACTGTCTTCGGTGACTATTTATCCACACAATTTCAGTGTGACGTCGCCTTATGAACATCCGAGTTATATTCAGTTACGGATTTAAAATCCTCTAATCTTAAATACATCCATTCATACCTTGCCTTTGGGAGGATAACAGTTGTCAGGTGGTCAAATCGATCTTTCAGATTTTTCCACAATTCAGCGGGATCTTGTTCATTTAAGTATTCATCTCTCATATCCGCATGAATGTGGTGGCGAAGAACTATCAAAGCTCTTTCCTTATCCTGATCGCTTGTGGTTTTTACAGTATCAGTGGCGTCACATTCACCCATTGTGATTTTTGGGTCGACAATAGTGTCACCCAAACCTTTTGCTTTTAGATGAATATTTGCGTCTAGTGCTCAAGATAAATAATTCTTCCTGATATGTCAAGGGCAACAAACTCGAGGCTTTGCAAATTCGTCATACTATCATAAAATACAAAACACGTTTTAATACTCAAATCATAAAGTATAAAATAAATATATGATGTGAATAACATTAATATTTCCAATATAAATATCTATACAAGTTTATCGTAAAAAATACTTTAAAGAAAAATTACAACTAATCTTCTTTTATATCTTCTTTTCTAAAAATCCTTACGAAAAATAAATTCCACATCCCGATGAGTGCCATCGTAAAAATAATAGTAGTCAAGAGATCAATCATCAGGTAGAGCGACATTTTTCTATCACAAAATATATTTCATAAGAAACATATATTATAACATAACAAAAATATCGTAATTAATCACTCTCGTAAAATCTTGGTAAAAACATAATCCACATATAGATAATTATCGTCGTGAGTAGAGCAAGAATCAGAAGATCAATCATCATATATAGCAACATCCTTCAAAATATAAAATATATTTTGGTAATCCTAATAATAAAAAATCTTACAATTAATAACTATATTTTAGAAACAACTGTAAAAATATTATTCACCACCCGATAAGCATCACGGAAAATAAAGTAAGAAGCACAAGATTCATCTTTGTATAAAACGACATGATTCTATAATAAGAAAATCATAACTCTGAGATGGATAAATACATGTATTTCTTCTTAATAAAATAAAGTTAATTTCTCCTAGTGGTAATAAAAATTTTCCATCCGTATAGTCCAAAATATATGATATATAATTGAGATATCAATAAAATAAATAATATTATTTAAATCGTTCTTTTCAAAATCTCGTCAAAAAACAAAATTCCACTCGCCACCACTGTCATTCGAAATCTGGACCTCACATCACTTGTAGTGACGATATTCCGCGAAACCACTCGCACTAAGGCATTTTTAGTGGTATATATGTTATATATATATATATAATTTGAATTGTTCGTAACATAAGTGTACGAGTGTTATAAATAAACTCACCGTACACAAAATAAAATTACCATACCTCGATTATAGTTTTAAAAGATCTTGTCCGGAGGTTGATTGTTGCCGGAGAGCACTCGTGCTGATAACGTGTTATAAAACTATTATAAGTGGACAAAAACAGAAATATAAAACGCTGGAATTGTAGAGAGATAATATCATTGATGTTTTCGATATGATTCAATACAAATACATCGGTCTATTTATAGTAGAAAAAATTCTACTATTTCATCTAACATTTACAACATTAAATACATCTTATCTCATCTCATCAATAATCAACTAATTTTTACAATATTTAATAAACCTAATCTTATCAACATTGAAGACATCCACATCTTAATATAATATTTAATAATAGTTGATATATTTTTCGTTCGAAAATTTTCTTTTTTCCTTTTTCCTTTTTTTGTACCTGACCTGTGTTGTGTGGTAGAAGTCACGCGGTAAATTAAATATTTAGGATCTCTTGTGCCATAAGAATATCACACGTTTTGACAAAATTTAATTACAATGTTGACTTTACATATCATTATTTAAGAAACATAATAAAGTTTATTAAATAGTATAGAATAAAGGGAAAATTATAAGATTAAGTTACTAAGTATACATATTTTCGTTTTTGGGTCACTATACTTGATAATTACAAAATTAGGTCACTAACTTTATATCTCAAAACCATTTGGGGTCATGTTTTCAATTTTAGGTCACTAAGTATAAGTTTTTCGATTTTGGGTCACTAAGTATACATTTTTCAATTTCGGATCACTCATTTAATAACTAATTTGTGAACATAGTGACCCAAAATAAAAAAATAGTGACCTAAAATTGAAACATGACCCAAAATTGTTTTGACATGCAAAATTAGTGACCCACGTTTGCAATTATCAAACATAGTGACCAAAAAACGAAAAAATATGTACTTAGTGACCTAATCTTATAATTTTGCCTAAAATAAAATCAGGGTATTCATAACTAGTCAGACTTAGGCGTGACTCAATAGTTGGTAATAACTCGTCACCGCACATTCATTTAGTAATTCCCCCTAAAACATAAATTTAAGGTTTGAAACCCATAAATCTAGAATTAATGTACGACATATTACAAAAATCGCTGTGAAATTAATATTATAAAATCAAAAGGTTAAAGGAAAGCATATAAAAGTGCAAATTACCAGGGACTAAAAAGAAAATAGCGTGGTAATCCGTGTTAGGTTAGGAGAAAGATATACATACATATGAACAAGTGAGGACAAGTGAGAATGAGAGAACTATTTATATGTAACACCATTCAATCTCCATATTCACCCCCCCTGCAAAGATTTTGCTTCCCCAGAAACGACCTTTCATTAGTTAATACTATTTTATATCTATATAAATAGATTTACATATTATTGACTAATTAATTTTTAATCATTGAAAAAAACATGCCCGACAAAGCTGAAGAAACCCCAACTCATGAAGTTGTCGAAGCAAACCCACCTCAGCAGACACAGAATCTCAAAGTAAAAAGTGGTTCCTCGAACAATCTTCGACGTTTTGATTCTTTTGACGTCGAATCGGCCAAGTTCGGGCAACATAGTGGAAAAATCCCCAAGGTTCTTTTACCTCTATTTTTCATTTTTTTCTACGCAAGCAGTTTCTTGTTTTAGATTTGCATATGAATACAGTTATTTTATGTATATACGCATATATATACATATATATATATATATATATATATATATATATATATATATAGGATGGAGATTGGAGGATTCTATTGCAGCTAGCTTTTCAAAGCATTGGGGTGGTTTACGGCGACATAGGGACTTCGTGTCTCTACGTGTTTCCCAGCGTTTTTCCTAACGGAGTCAAACATAACGATGACATTCTCGGAGTCTTCTCCATGATTTTCTACACAATCACTCTCATTCCTGTCGTCAAGTATGTCTTCATCGTTCTACGTGCAAATGACAATGGCGATGGTACGCTTTCCTTTTTCTTTTTCTTTTTTTTTTCAGAATGATGATAGTTATTATGATACCAAACGTCGTAGTTGTTTGGATAATCTCTTGTAATGAGGAATTGACTTATAGAAAAAGAATTAATCATGTTTACGGGAAATGGAAATTTGTATTTTATTTTCCATGAATCATTATTAGATTGGCCTATACGTTTCTGATCACCAATGATTTTATTATGGAGCATTTAATTTAAATCCATTTACTCCTGATACTTTCACGCGGTTTGCAATCTCCTCGAATTAAACGATGATTATCTTTTTTATTTATGGCAGGAGGAACATTTGCTTTATATTCATTGATATGCCGATACGCGAAGGTGGGATTGCTCCCCAGTCAACAGGCTGAAGACCGTAACGTGTCAAATTTCAAACTCGAGTTACCTAACAACCGTAATCAACGAGCTTCGAAGCTCAAGTCAAAGCTCGAGAACAGTAAATTCGCAAAGTTCTTTCTCCTCTTCGCCACCATGCTCGGCACTTCTATGGTCATCGGCGATGGCACACTCACTCCATGCATCTCAGGTACATATATATATATATAATATATATATATGTATTATATATATAATATATATATTATATATTTATATATATATGTGTAATGTGCGTGTTGTTTTGTCCTTGACAAAAATGAAGGCAGTGTTAATTTATTTACCTCCCGTCCATGCAGTGTTATCTGCTGTGAGTGGAATCAAGCAGGCTACATCAAGGATGAACGAAGGTAGTAAATAACTATTACATCTGTTTAATTATTCATCATAGTACTAAACAAACAAATGTGTCTCCTGTCTAAATTATTCGTGCTGCTACGGATCAACGACGACAGAGAGCATAAAATGGATATCGGTGGTCATCTTAGTCTTCCTCTTCATGCTCCAAAGATTCGGGACCGACAAAGTGGGGTACATCTTCGCTCCCGTCCTCCTCGTGTGGTTCGCTTTCATTTCCGTCATCGGTGTCTACAACTTCAGCACGAACGACCCCTCGGTAATAAAAGCCCTAAATCCCATCTACATTTTCGATTACTTCCGGAGGAACAACAAGGATGCTTGGATCTCCCTCGGGGGAATCGTCCTCTGCATCACGGGAACTGAGGCACTGTTCGCCGACGTCGGCCACTTCTCGGTTAAGGCGATCCAGATAAGCACGTGCTCCGTCATATATCCGTCTCTTATCATGGCCTACGCCGGCCAATGCTCCTACCTTCGCATTCATAACACCGTTGCCACCAATGCCTTCTACGCTTCAATTCCCCGTAAGTATCACTTTATTATATGATGCTCACCTTATCTGAGCACCATCCGTGGGCACCTATTGTGTGGCACTAATTGGTGCCACATAAACATGCCACATCAACCTAAAATGTGAGTGGCATTACTTGACATCTTTTATGTGACAATGATTGTGTTGACGTGCCATTTTTATGTGGCACCAATTAGTGCCACATAAGAGGTGCCCATGGATGGTGCTCACATAAGGTGAGCACCATAACATTCCTCTATATAATATATATATATATATATATATATATATATATAAGTGTGTTTGATATTTGAGAGTAGGACTTTTTTGGTTTCCCATTGTTTGGGGATGGGCGACTTTGGTCCCTTATATTTATATTTATGTTACTTTTAGTTTTCAATGTTATCGATTTGGGTCGTTTTGGGCTCGAGTAATTTAATCGTTAGTTTGTATTGAATTACGGGTCGGGCAAAAAATATTACAGGCCAGTTCGGATTTTGCGGGCCGAAGAATGTGGACTTGGCTTTGTTGGCCTACCCCTTAGTTCCATTCAAACTAACGATTAAATTGATAAGTGGACCAAAACAGTAAAGAATCAGTAACATTGGGGGCTGGAAGTGACATCTCGTAACATGGGGAACAAAAAACGCCCGTTTCCCAAATATTGGGAGAGCAAAAAATGGCGTTCCCCCCTTGATATTTTGATCCGCTATCTGTAAGCTGACGGCTAAAATCCGTGTAGGACCGGTGTACTGGCCGATGTTCGTGGTGGCTGTTTCAGCGGCAATTATAGCAAGCCAGTCGATGATCTCGGGAACTTTCTCCATAGTCCAGCAGTCGCTTTCGCTCGGCTGTTTCCCCCGCGTTAAGGTTATCCACACTTCCACAAAGTACCCGGGGCAAGTCTACATCCCTGAGATCAACTACCTCCTCATGGTCGCTTGTATCGGGGTGACCCTTGTGTTCGGGACCAGCGAGCAAATCAGCAACGCCTATGGTACCCAATAACTATCTAACGTTTTTTAATTATTTGCATCATGTAATAATGTGAGAATAGATTCTGTTATATTATTTCGGGATCATATACGTCTGAATGACTACTTCACCCAAATACTTAGGGTGTGTTTGGTTGGGGGTATTAGGAGGGATTAGGAGGGTTAGTATTAGCTAAAGGGGTGTTTGGTTAGAGGGTTTATTTAAAAGGGAGGTTTAATTAATATCCTCTTAATACCCCATATAAGGTATTATTTAAAGCAACCCTTACCCCTACCTTTAGCTAATCCCACACATTTTGGACAAAATTATCCTTTTACTTTAAATTTTATTTGTTTATTTTATTCTTTTTTATAAATTTTCTCCCTCCCCTCTCTCTCTCGTCTTCCCCGTGTCTCTCCCTTCTCTCTCTCTCCTCTCTCCCCTCTCTCTCTCCGTCTCTCCCTCTCTCTCCCCCTCTCTCTCTCTCTCTCTCTCCCTCTCTCCCCCTCTCCCCTCTCTCTCTCTCTCGTCTTCCCCCTCTCTCTTTTTCTTCTCTCTCCTAATATCGTATTTTTTAAATGAAGAGGTAAAATTGTAATTTTGTTTATTTAAACCTAATACCATCTAAATCCATCTACCAAACATATTGGACATCATTACTTAATCCCATCAACCAAACATCCAAAAAAACTAATACCCCCAATTAAATAAACCCAACTTAAACTAATACCATCTAAACCCATCCCTCCAACCAAACGGACTCTTAAGCTTGACGTCAGGGTATCATTTTTATATTTCACATATATATATATATATATTATATTTTGAACAATCCCTCACATCTAGGTTGATTTATATTGTCTTGCCAACAATATATATAATTTCAGGGATTTCTGTGGTTTTCGTGATGACGCTCACGTCGGCGTTCATGGTGCTGGTGATGATCCTGATATGGAAAACCAACGTATTCCTCATACTCGCGTACCTCTCCGTCATCGGGACGATCGAGCTCGCCTTCCTGAGCTCGGTCCTCTACAAGTTTGACAAAGGAGGGTACCTCCCCGTCGCATTATCCCTCATCCTGATGACGGTGATGTACGTGTGGAACGACGTCTACAGGAGGAAGTACCACTTCGAGCTGAAGAACAAGATCTCTCCTGAGAAGACGAAGGAGCTCGTCGAAGGCTCGAGCCCCACAAGGCTGCCTGGGCTTGCCATTTTCTACTCCGAGCTCGTGCAGGGAATCCCACCAATATTCGAGCACTACATAGCAAACGTGCCCGTCGTGCACTCGGTTTTGGTCTTCGTCTCGTTCAAGTCCCTACCGATAAGCAAAGTGCCTCTTGAGGAGAGGTTCTTCTTTCGACGGGTGAAGCCCAATGATCTCCGCGTGTTTCGGTGCGTGGTGAGGTACGGGTACACGGACGCACGCGATGAGCATGAGTCATTCGAGGAAATGCTTGTGGAGAGGTTGAGGGCGTTCGTGAGGGAGGATTATTACATGGCTGTGGCCTCGAGGCAAAACAGACATGGTGGAGGAGGGGAAGAGGAACCGATGAACGAGGTGGAGCTTACGGAGGAGATGGAGTATGTGGACAGGGCTTGGGAGAGCGGCGTGGTACACATGGTCGGAGAGAATGAGGTGGTCGCGTGTGAGGGATCGAACGTGGCGAAGAGGTTGTTGATTGATTATGGGTATAATGTGCTGAAGAAGAATCTGAGGCAGAGCAATCAGGTGTTTGCTATACCTCAGAAGAGGATGCTTAAAGTTGGTATGACTTATGAGCTTTAGGGAGGTGTTTGAATGTTCTCGTTCATGTTATATGTATTGATGTAAGTGGTATACACAAGGTTTATGACGCAAACGTTATAATAGTTTGGAAGTAAAAAACTATCTCAATGAAGTATTGTTGACTAAAAATTTGTTGCGTGACTATTAGTTAGCATAACAAAAACAAGATTGACCATTAGAGTGTAATAATGCAGGTGTTTTGAAATATTATAACTTATAAATTGCGCTTATATAAATATTAGAGAGAATATTAGAGAGATAAACAACTTTTTTTATTCAATACTTCAATATATTTTTACACATTCCAAATCATCTAAATCACCTATTTACACAAATCTCTCAAATTACATCCACAATATAAAATATTACATCAACTATACATAAGTCTCATCTATCATTGTAATCAATAAAATAATCCAATCTAACTTTCCCAACGTCCATTCTCTACTTAACCACCAATCTAAATAATATACATCCACAATTTTAATATTTCATAATATTCCTCCTTAGATGTATATTAAGGAATATGTCTCGTTAAAAATTACCAGGAAAAAACCAGTGGGATAAAAACCTAGTGAAGAAAAAAGAGTACATACTTCCTTTCATACGCTTCGACTTGTTGTCTCATTAAAAACTTTACTGGGAAAATCTCATGGAAAAAACTTCAGTGAAGGGTAAAAGAGTGCAACACGTATTTTTTCCCATGACGATGATATCATTATAAATCTCGAAGTCTTCGAACTCCAATCGAATGTATCAATTCCTAAAAATTACAGTGGGGAGTGCTTTCATAAATAAATCTGCAAGATTTTCATTTGATCGCACTTGTTGTACATCAATATCACCATTGTTCTCCAAATCATGTGTAAAGGAAACTTTTGGTGAGATATGGTTTGTTCTATCCCCTCATTCCTTTAATTGGGCAATACATGCAGCATTATCTTCATATAACACAATTATAAATAACTTATCGGATAATAACCCACAATTTTGTTGTATATGCTCAATTATAGATTGCAAACAAATACATTTTCGGCTAGCTTCATGAATAGCTAAAATTTCCGCATGATTAGACGAAGTAGCCGTTAAACTTTGTTTACTTACCGCCATGAAATAGTTGTTCCACCATATGTAAATAAATAACTCGTTTGCGATCGAACATTATGTGGGTCGAATAAAAATCCAACATCTGCATACCCAATTAAGGTTGTTTTTGATTCACTGGAATAAAATAATCCCAAATAAGTTGTTCCTTGAAGATATCGAAATATCCTTTTTACTCCATTCCAATGTCTACGAGTTAGTGACGAACTATACCTCGCCAATAAATTTACAGCGAACACAATATCAGGTCGTGTATGACTCGTAAGGTACATTAGTGCTAAGATATGGTACTTCAGGACGAAGTAATTCCTCATCATTTTCATGGGGTCGAAATGGATCTTTATTCACATATAAAGATCGAACAATCATTGGAGTATCCCATGGATGAGCTTCATCCATGTAAAATCTTTTCAATACCTTTTTCGTATAAGTTTCTTGACGTACAAATATCTCATTCTTCAAATATTCAATCTGTAGTCCAAGACAAAATTTGTTTTTGCCGAGAACCTTCATTTCGAACTCATTTTTCAAATAATCAACAACTTTTGATAACTCTTCAGGAGTTCCTATTATGTTGATATCGTCAACGTATACTGCAATGATGACAAATTCACTTTTAGATCTTTTAGAAAATATGCAGGGGGGTGTCTGATCATTTTTTCTAGTCATATGTCAATAAACATTCACTAAGACGATTATACCACAAATGCCCAGATTGCTTCAAGTCATAAAGCGATTTGTTTAATTTAATTCAGTACTCATTCCGGGCCCCTGAATTTTCAGGCAACTTAAATCCCTTGGGAAGTTTCATATATACGTTATTGTCAAGTGATCCATATAAATATGCAGTGAGTACATCCATTAGACGCATATCGAGAGTCCTCCACGAAATGTCAGACTATTAGATAACGAAAAGTAGTTGCATCCACCATATGAGAATACATCTCCTCATAATCAATACCAGATCGTTGCGAAAAGCCTTGTGCAACAAACCGTCCTTTGTATCTTCACCATTCTCATTTCTCTTTCTAATTAAAACTCATTTATATCCAACCGGCTTAACGTTTTATGGTATACAAACTACATGTCCGAAAACTTTTCGTTTTTCAAGTAATTTCAATTCTGCCTCGATTGCATCTTTCCATTTTCACCAGTCATTTTCTTTGTCTGCATTCTTGTACAGACTTTGGTTTATGATCCTCATTCTCATTAATTTCATTCATTTCATGTAGCGCTACGTTAAATGAGAATTTATCGTCAACGTTGACTTTGTCTCGGTTCCATCTAACTCCATTCTGGGCATAATTTATCGAGATCTCTTCATTTCCATTATTTTCACAGTTTTTAGGTACCTGATTTTCATTCTCATAATCATTTATGCCCACTGACTCTTCTAGAGTCGATAAATCCTCGGTTGGACCATTCTTATTATTTGCTCCTTTTCTTTTCCGAGGATTTTTATCTTTGGAACCCGAGGTCTGCTACGTTTTAGTTGTGGCTTAGTCTCTGTTCTAAGTTATGCAGGAATATCGATTTTTGCAGGAGCATTAACAGTTGGTATATGTGACTTAGTCACTCTTTTAAGGTCAGTAAAACATTCTGGCAATTGATTAGCTAATCTTTGTACATGAATTATCCTTTGAACTTGTAGTTCACATTCTTTCGTTCGAGGATTATAATAATTTAGTAATAATTCATTCCAAATAATATTATTTTCCAGCTATTTTGTTTTCTCCCCCTTATGTCGGAAAATTTGATTCATCGAAATGACAGGCAACAAATCTAACCGTAAATAAATTTCCTGTTAGAGGATTCAAATATTTTATTCTCGATGGAGATTCATATCCTATATATATATTCCCAACCTCCTTTGAGGTCTCATCGTAGTTCGTTGTGGTGGAGCAATCAGAACATTAACGCACATCAAAAAATTCTCAGATGGGAAAATATCTTATTCCTGACCATAAACCATTTGTAATGGGGATACATCATTATAACTTGTTGGCCTGATGCGAAGTACTTTCGCTGCATGCGATATAGCATGTCCCCAACAAGACGATGGAAGTTTTGGCCTCATCAATAATGGTCTTGCGATTAATTGCAAGAGTTTAATCAACGAATCTGCAAGACCGTTTTGCGTATGAACATGTGGCACGGGATGTTCCACATCAATTCCAATAGACATACAATAATCAGTTAATGCCTTGGAAGTAAATTCAACAGCATTATCAAGACGTATTTTCTTTATCAAATAGTATGTACAACGTGCTCTTAATCGAATCAATTGAGCAAGTAATCTCGCAAATGCCACGTTACGCGTTGATAACAAACATACATGTGACCATCTAGTAGACGCATTTATCAAAACCATGAAATATCTAAATGGCCCACATGATGGATGTATCGGCCCACGATTATCACCTTCTATACGCTCTAAAATACAAAAGGTTCATTCTTCATTTTCATTGGTGATAGCATAATTAGCTTCCTATTTAGAGCAAACACCACATTACAATTCACTACTTTGAATATTCCCCTGGTTCTTCATTAAATGCACTCGTGAATTTTCAATTCTTTTTACATCATAATTGCACTGGGATGGCTCAACCAGTAATGTCAAACATTAAATATACTGTCATTCGTAAACTTCTGATTTACAGTAGCATGCGATTCAATTGTTTTAAGATATGTGTAATATAACCCAGAGTCGTATGAAGGTAATATTTCCAAAATTCTTTTATCATTCGAAATTACCTTTGAAATGTGCAAATGTTCAGTCTTTTCTTTTTCCTAAGTCTCAACATGATATCCATTATGTCGAATTGCTTTAAAGCTTAACAAATTTCTTTGAGCCTTAGAAAATACAACACATTCTCAATTATCAGTCTTGTTCCTCTGGGTAGTAAAATGTCGACTCTTCCGGAGCCTTCAATTATATTTGTGCTTCTCGATATTGTAATAACACTTGTTTCTTTCATTTCAAGATGATCGAAATATTTCTTATTCTATAGAATCGTATTAGTCGTTGCACAGTCTGCAAGACATAATTCTCCATTGCACATACTCATATCCATTGTATCAATATCCTTAATAAACGAGCATATAATAACTATAAACACAATTAATGACTAAACAACACAATAAAATTGTATATAACGATAAAATATTAAATAAAATTAAAACAAATATAGATAACACATAAATTAACTATTTGTTGAATGATAAATTCTTTTAATTGGATCCAACGTATCTGAGCGGGTACTTCATTAACATCAGATCCAACACCAATTTTATGAATGCATTCTTGAGCGGGATTGTATTTCAACTTCTTTCGCTCTGTTATAAAGATCAACGGGATCTTTTGGTGCGAATGCATCGATATATCTTTTCATTGCTTTATTACATTTTCCTCTTTAGGGGAAATTATAATCACGACGATAAATCTAATATTCATGTATACCTTAATTGTTTTCGAATGCACTCACTTCAGGGAATGTAATAATTTGGTCCGTAGTATTTCTCAATTCTTTTCTCACGAAGTCGTGGATTGAACGCGGTGACCATTTTATAATGTCTGAAAGTAATACTATCACACAAGTAAAGGTAAAGACCGACTGTCACAACTTAAAGTTTTACTAAACTCAATATATTAATATTATCAAAATATTGAAAGAAAAATTATAACTAATCTTCTTTTGTGTCTTCTTTTGTAAAAATCCTTACGAAAAATAAAGTCCACATCCCGATGTGTACCATCGTAAAAATAATAGTAGTCAATAGATCAATCACCAGGAAGAGCGACATCTTTCTATCACAAAACATATTTCATAAGAAACATATATTATAACTGTAGCATATTTTCTTTAATTCGAAAATCGAATAAGAAAGATAAATAGTATAAATGAAACTTGATGAGAATTTAGTGGATTCAATCTCTATTTGTTCCTCAGATTCTTCAAAATTTAAATTTGGGGCCTTTTTGAAGTTTGTTCGTTGGCCTTCGGGCTTGATCATGAATCGTGAAGACTTCTTTAAGATTTGGGCAACGAGATCTTCTCAGCGCTTCTTCGTAGGCCTTTTGGGCTTGATCACGAAGTTAATGCTTGGACTTGGTGAATGCCTTTGAGATTTGATATGGAGAGATCTACTCGAACACTTCCTCGTGGGCCTTTGGGCTTGATTTTTGAGTGCTTCGAAACTTCGTAGCCGATCTCCGAACCTTCGTCGTCGAGCTTCGAGCCTTCGTCGTCGATCTTCGAGCCTTCGTCGTCGATCTTCGAGCCTTCGTCGTCGAGCTTCAAGCCTTCGTCATCGAGCTTCGAGCGGTCATAGTCGAGCTTTGAACCTTCGTCCTCGAGCTTCGAACCTTTGTCGTCGAGTTTCAAGCCTTCGTCGTCGAGCTTCGAGCCGCCGTAGTCGATCTTCGCATCTTAGTAGCCGAGCTCCGAACCTTCCTAGTCGAGCTTTGAGCTTTCATCGCCGATCCTCGAGCCTTCATCGTCGAGTTTCCAGCCTTCGCCGTCGAGCTTCGAGCCGCCGTAGTCGATCTTCGAATCTTCAAATTTAGGACTTGAATACAAAGAACTTTGTTGAGAGAATTTGAATGCTTTAAAAGTCTTATATCGTCTCTCGAAGTTCTGTGTTCGCTTCGTTGTCTTTTGTGTCTTTCTGAACTTCTCAAGCCCCGTATTTATAGGCGTAGAGAATTGGCCAGAATCGAAAGTATAATTTTTAGGTTGATTCTCTTCATTAATTTGATTTGATTTGATTCAATTTTCCATATTTGCTTTGATTTGGTTTGAGTTTTCACCTTTGATTTGATTTGATTTTCTACATAATTGGTGATTTCTTTTACTTATTTAAGAAATCTTTACAATGACTGCCTTATAAAGACCCTTTATATAAAAGAAATAATAATATCATCATTTATGGTATGGATTTATTAATTAAATTAGCTATTTATTTATTTGAGATTAATTTTATAAATCTCAAATATAGAAATTTAATTAATAAAGTTTTATCTTATTTATTGGAATTAATTTAGTAAATCCCAAAATTAATTTTAATAGATAATTAATTTTAATTGTCTACAATAAAATTTGAAAAAAATATCGTAATGAATCGCTCTCGTAAAATCTTGGTAAAAACATAATCTACATCTGGATAATTATCATCGTGAGTAGAGTAAGATTCATGAGAATCATCGTATAAAATGACATGATATGTAAAATCGAAATATATCCAACGTTGAAAACAAATAATATTTAAATTTCCCTTTTATTTTTGTAAATCTCGTAAAAATAAAAATTTCACACGCCACCAAGGAGAATCGAAATCTGGACCTCCCATCACTTTTAATGACGATAGTCCGCGATACCACTCGGCTAAAGACATTTTGTTGTATATTTTTATTTTTTTAATTATCCATAATAGTGTACGATTAATATAAATAAAATTACCGTACACAAAATAAAATTACAATATGTCGTTCATACTTGTATAAGACTTTTACAGAGATTGATCGTTGTCGGAGAGCTTCGATGGAGATTAATCGTTGCCGGAGAGAGCTCGTGGTGATAACGTGTTATGAAATATTATAACTTATAATTACGCTTTTAAATATTAGAGAGAATATTTAGAGAGAGAAACAACTTATTTAACTATTCAATACTTCAATATATTTTTATACATCCCAAATCACTTATTTACACCTCTGTAATTACTTCCACAAAATAAAATATTACATCAACCACACAAAAATCTCATCTATCATTCTAATCAATTAAATAATTCAATCTAACTTTCTCAACCTCCATTCTTTACTTAACCACCAATCTAATTACTATACATCCATAATTTTAATATTTCATATAGTAGGAAAATATTAGAGTGGAAAAACATTTGCTTTTGCAATCAATGACTTTGTTTATAGTAGGTCGAAAATGATTTAAAATCAAAATATTATCATATCTTCAATAATTCACCTCGTTGAACAAATTTATTAATAGTTAAAATTCACCTCGTTCAATAATTCACCTCGTTGTACAAGTATCATCATTTTAACTAATTCTTCGATTTGGTCAGGACGGTTTTTACCCATCTTTTACAAATCGTTGTGGGATATGGTTGATGAAAAGTAATCCAAATACATCCTTGATTTTTTAAATCATGGTATATCATCGCCGACATTTCATGATACACATAGCCCAATTCTGAAGTGCACTGAATCCGTTTCCTTTACTCGGTTTCGTTTCATTACGCTATGTAACATATTATACCGTACGGCTTCTAAGTGTATAACAAATAGGCTAAATATGGATTCACTTATATCCCCTACTCCGCCTTCATCCTTGAAAGACTTATTACTGATAACATTCTGATTGCAGATGAGGCTTAACCATGCTATGAAGCTTCGATGGAGTGCGCATGAGGAATGAGTATCCCTTAAGTTAGATATGAGCAAAGCGTACAAGATAAAATGGTCTTTTCTCGAGCAAGTTCTCCATAAGTTATGTTTCGATTTTGATATTGACACGCTCAAATACTAGCAAGTGTACTCTAGATCGTGCAAGTAGTATAAAACAGACGTGAGTCCGAGTATCGATCCACGAAGATAGCTCGATTAATTTTTAAGTTATTACTCATAATTCTTATTTAGACAAAAAGGATTTTTATGCTATTGAGATTTATAAACTAAACTAAAACGCAAATAATAAATAAAACACAAATAATAAAGATAGCAAGTAAGCAAAGAACGACTTAAATCAAAAAACGGAAATGTGATCAAGACACATGCTCGGCACAAACTATTCATACGTTTTCAGGCAATCTATTCTATCTAATCAAATACGAATCTCAGTTAAGGTAGAATTTCCTAAAACAATCACTACTCGTTTGTTCCGCAATAACGATCCTATGCGATACAGAACCAATTTCTATATGTCTATAGAAATTGTAGTTTCTACGAACGCATTCAATCGCTATAAAATTCCCCGAGTTTAAACACTTTCGGCTCCTAAGATCTCGGAAACCACACATACGAAACCGAGTTCCAGGTCTGGTTGGTTTTACGTAGTGGTGTTCGATGTTTATTGTTCTAACCAGTCTAATCGCTTAGTCCGTCTCATAAACCGAGTCTCAATTACACGCAAGCATTAAACTTAAACGTAGAACACATAACTCAATCCATACGATCAAATAGAATAAAAATAACATCAGCACGTAGTCATAATTCGGCCTAATGCGGCCTCAATCACATATAAATTAAGTTAGCATAATACTAAGTGAAAACAACGACGGAATCAAAGAAAACATCGTCGAAACGCCTAAAGAAAAGTATAACATTCATCCCTCACGGTGTTCGGGTTGTCATGTAGTGTTCCCTCGGAGTCTCCCGTCGTTGCCTGCTGAATATCCTCATCCGCTGGTTTTGTAATCGAGAGCTGCTTGCTTCGTTATTGTCTACCTCCCTTCTTCGCAGCCCTCGGTTCTCCTAGTGGGTGATCAGCTACGAGAGGTGCTTGCTTCGACTTTTCAGTCGCGGGTTGTGCGAGGCTTCGGACGAGAGCTGCTTGGTTCCAGAGATGCCTCGCTGCTTCAGCCGTGGGTGCTATTTATTGGATTCTCTCTCGCCCTCCTTCTGTTCCCCCCTTCTCCAACGAGCATGCGAGGCTTTTTATAGATAGTAGCTTTAGGGAATAAATCACATATTCTTGTTCGGTGTGTATATTTCGGTGGCAAGTAGAATAAATCTCTTGCTTTAACTCGTTAAAAAAATATCTTTTCAGTGAAACAAATCTTCACTTTTATCTTCTTTTCAACTTCACGTTTACAGGCTTGTTCAATTTTTAAAAGCTTGGTAAATTGCACAGCTGCCCCAATTTTTCAAACATTGCAATGAGACACCAAAACACAAAAACCTCCAAAGTTATCGTATTTTACCGGTTTTGATATCTTTTGCTCCGATATCTATCAAATAAGAAATAGAAACATAAATATAAAATATTCGAGGCAATTGCATGTTTACTGGGATAAAAATAACATAAAATCCTAACTTATAAGATATTGTTAATCAACTTAAGATACATTTCCCTTGTTCGATACTCTTTTTTTCTGAACTGTTCTCGTTTTGGTCATAATACCCCACAGAGGCGATTACATTACAGTGATCCTCTATTCACATAGTTCTTTTATTTTTTTTGTATGGAAGCTTTTAGTGGTCTATTACATGAAGCAGAAAAGTCCTATTACGGGAATATCGATCTGTCGTGGTGCAACTAAGATATCGCACTTGCCACTTGCGGAAGAGGTAACCAATGATATGTTGAAAATAAAGGGAGATGTAACCGATGATATGTTGAGAATCAGGGGAGTTTTGACAACTATGGCAAGGCCTCGGGTTAGTACCCTATCGAACTCATCAGCGTCATTTTCCCCGAACGTGGATGATGCTACTAAACAACGATGTTTCAACCAAGACGCAAAGCATAATATGTACATGCTGAAACAATAAGGTTTTGAGAAGCCTGGGAGAAGATCATCTGAAACTTTGCGGCTAAAGGAGCAAGCAGGTTTAAGCTTACTTACAGGTGGCGAAGTCGTTTAAAGAAGTGGGAAGGTGTTATAAAACTATTATAATTGGACAAGAACAGAAATATAAAAATGGGATTGTAGAGAGATAATAATGTGTTAAGATTAGAAGAGTTTTACCTAGTGTTTTACCTTTTCATAGATCGTAGGTATCTGTGTTAAGATTAGAAGAGTCGTTAGATTCTTTACTAGGTTGTTTTTACTATCTTTCGATAGTTCTACTTTTTGTAATCCATTTTTTGAAGTGGAATTTTGCCCTGAAGGCGTGTAACAAGTTATTTAACTTGCTGCATATTTTAAACTGTGTCTCCATCGTTTTTTAACTGCTAAGTTTTGAAACTTTCCGCTGTGCTAAAACTTTCTGTTCCTGAATGTTGGTTCAACATTAAGGACAACATTTCTGGTATATTTTTAACTTAGCTATTTTCATATCTTTACGGGACCGCTCCTTTTCAGATTGGTATCAGAGCTATTTCCTCCTTCAGCTCGAGAACTCTTCGAGTTGAAAGGATCGTATATGTCAACAGCTTCAAGAAGTACGGCGTGCTTCAGTTCCTTAGAATCCCGACATTTGGGGAAGGCGGTTAGGTGTATGGGGACCTATTCCGACATAGTTGTCCGTGAGGTATACACTAATCTCTCTCATTCCTTGAATGATCCCAATTCTAGGTAGTTTGGTAAGATTTTCTTGCGCAATGTTCTTTATGAGTGTTCTTCCCGGCTTATCAATGAACTCTTTGAAACCCCAGAAGTAGATCAGTTTAGTGAGAGTGACATAGATGAGGTCGTCACTTTCATTACCGGGGGTAGGATTACCAAGTGGGAGAAAAACTTTTCCGCCACTTACTTGACCTCACTCTACTCCGTGCTTTTTAAGATTGCTATATTTAATTGGTTGCCTACGGCAAACGATAGTAGAGTGACGGAATCAATGGCGCAACTCTTATATGCTTTGGATCATAACCTCCCCATCAATTGGGGAGAGTATATTCTCAATCAAATAGCTTATCAAGCAGAAAGTGTTGGAAGAGGCATTCTCCCTTTCCCCTCCGTCATCTAGTCGGTGCTGATTCATTGAGGGTTCAAGCCGATGAGAAGGGACTACGTGGAGCACAAGAAATCTCCTTTTACCATCTCAGTCAACCATGTTACGGGGCACAACAAAGTGATAGATCTGCCCTGGATTGGAGCTCAGAATGTTGAATCTAATCTTGGTTCAACATCATCCTCAACATCCAACCTGGAGAAGGAGATCAAGTGTCTGGACGACACTATTGCCTTTCTGATCGCTCAGAGAGAAGTTCTTTGAGGTTTGGTCTCTTCCCAAAAAGGGGGAGATGGAGCTGGTGCAGAGGAAGGAGCTGACCATGGAGCTGACATGGATGCTGGAGCTGGAGGATCAAATTCAGGGGGAGTTGCGGGAGCTGATGAAGGAGTTGCTAGTGCTGGTGCTGCGGATGTGGAAGCTGATCAAGTGCAAGAGGAAGCTGGTGCTGGTGAAGAGGAAGCTGCTGCGGATGTGGAAGCTGAAGCTGAGAAGGATGCTGCTTCAGACGACTCTATTATGAGTCTTCAATTTTAGTTTATTTGCTTGACTGATTTCCTGTTTTTTCATGCAGACTTCTTTGTTTTGTGTGTGGTTTTTTGTTTTGCAGATGTGACCAAGAACCGCTTAATGGCTATGTATTCACGCACTAATATTTTGATCCATTTATTGTTCTAAGTTACTTGATGCTTTCAGGAGGAGTTATGGATTTGAAGTTCTCTGGATTGGAACTTCTTTGGATTTAGCTCTGCACTGGTTTTGGGAAGAAAGACAAAAAAAGGGAGATTGTTAATTTGACATTGACAGTGTGGACTCAACATTTGAGTCAACAGTTGCTATGTTGACATTGACAATGTGGACTCAACATTCCAGTCAACATCGATTGACTCGGACTTGGTCCAACCTTGATTTTGTCTTTCAAACCCAAAAACCGTTTTCCCTATTATTGCGGAGTTAGTTAAATGTGTAAAGAGGTTACCTACGAGATGGAATTGTTCAAATAAGAGTAGAGTGGAGTGGATACTAAAAATAGGATGCTTATTCAACCGCTTCAAGATGCTTACTAAAAATAGGAGAAGTGGGGCTCGTGGCTGAATAAGTCGAAGCATTATCTCAGACGTGAAGTCATGGAGATCATGGAGAACGTGGGGAGGACTGGAGTCGAAGCTATGAAGAGTATAAATAAAAAACTCCGATGCCGACCAACGATAACGGAAATAATATACGACGAGCGACGAAAGAGAAGAAAACGAAAAGGAGAGAGCTCTCACTATATACTCGTCTTTCTGTTCTTTACCTAGTGTTTTACCTTTTCATAGATCGTAGGTTGTTTTTACTATCTTTTGATAGTTCTACTTTTTGTAATCCATTCTTTGAAGTAGAATTTTGCCCTGAAGGCGTGTAGCAAGTTATTTAACTTGCTGCGTATTTTAAACTGTGTCTCCATCGTTTTTTAACTGCTAAGTTTTGAAACTTTCCGCTGTGCTAAAATTTCTGTTCCTGAATGTTGGTTCAACATTAAGGACAACATTTCTGGTATATTTTTAACTTAGCTATTTCCATATCTTTATGGGACCGCTCCTTTTCAGATGGGTTTACAAACATAAGCATAATGCAATGGTCATGTACAAAGACATAAAGCTCGGTTAGTTGCGAAGGGATATGATTAACGGGAAGGAGTAGATTATACGTTTGCAACAGTTGTGAAGCCAAATACCATAAAAATAATTCTTTCTTTAACAACAGTGTACAAGTGGAATATAGTTCAAATGGATGTAAACATTGCTTTCTTGAATGTATATCTTTTTGAAGAGGTTTATATGGATTTACCTCAAGGATTTCACATGGATTTCGAAGAAAAAGCCCAAAAGAAATGGTGTGTAGACTTCATAAATCTATTTATGGTTTGAAGCAAGCTTCGATGCAGTGGAACATGAAGTTCAAAAATGCGGCTAAAGTCTTTGGTTTTGTTCAGACGCAATCAGATCACACACTATTTGTGAAAGAAAGAGGTAATGAACTGTTGATTTTACTCGTCTATGTTGATGATATTATCTTGGAAGGGCCATGCATTGAAGTTGTGAATCAAGCCAAGTTGTTTCTCAATACATGCTTCAAGCTAAAGGATCTCGGTGAGCTGAAATATTTTCTCGGAGTTGAGGTTGCAAGGAGTGATGTAGGTATATATATCACGCAAAGGCAGTATACTTTGCAATTGCTTAAGGACACTTCCTATTTGAATGCAAAGCCACTTTCCACCCCCAGGAATGCAAGTAATAAAATCACAGCAGATGATTGAGAGTTGTTGGGGGATGCCATTCAATATAGAAGGTTGGTAGGGCGATTACTATATTTAACTTTCACGAGGCCTGATATTGCATATGCGTTACATAAACTCAGTCAATATATAGCTTCTCCTAGAACAGGGCACCTCAAAGCAGCAAACCATTTGCTCAGATACCTTAAGGGATCTCATGAGCAAGGTATACTAATGGCAGCAGATCAAAGTTTGGAAATGAGAGCATTTTCTGACGCTGATTGGACAACTTGCAGGGATTCAAGGAAATCGGTTACAGGATATTACACTTTTCTAGGAAATTCGATGATAACTTGGAAAGTAAAGAAACATGTTACTGTCTCAAGGTCTTCAACGGAGGCGGAATAGAGGGCATTAGGCTCGATTGCAGCTAAAATTCTGTGGATAAAAAATCTGCTGACAGAATTGGGACTCACCTGTTATTTATTGCGATAATCAATCGGCCCTAGTGTTAGCTTCAAATCCAAAATTTCATGAGATGTCCAAACATATAGAGATCGACTACCATTTTATCCGTCACCATGTCATAAGGGGAACGATTAAATTGCTACCGGTAAGAACAGAGCAACAATTGGCCGATGTTTTCACAAAGCCTCTTACAGCTTCAACCTTGCAGCGTTTTCTAGTCAAGATGTATGTTTTCAATATGTATCATCCATCTTGTTGGGGATGCTTACTTACATCAATAAGTAGGTTTAAGCTTACTTACAGGTTGTGAAGTCGTTCAATGAAGTGTGAAGTCGTAATTGGTTTAAAGACATGAACAACTAATGAAGCTGCTTTTGGCATTCACGTTTTCCATAAAAAGGGATGCTGGAGTTAGTTAATACAATTATCTCTATAGATACGAATCTCTATAAATATGGTTATGTAAAACAATTATCCTATGAAAAAAAGCAACATATACATTCAGAATTTTATTATTATATTTTTAACATGGTATCATAGCATAGGTATTAACCTTGCAAAGTACCAAAACATGAGTGAGGCCTTGAATCAAGAACCTTCAGTACCTTTCTTAAACATACACAAATACGTTCCTCACCTTCTCAGAAACCTAGCAGCCACCTCACTGCGCCACGAACAGCCAACACCACCAGATCCGTTGACGCTGCCTCTGACAATCGTCCAGTGCCACCGAATTCGCCCACGAATCGAGATAGATAAAGTAAGCGATGAAAACAGCCGTAGATGACGAAGTAGAGCAACCTTCCAAACAATAGAAGAATCGAGAATAAGAATAACTCCCGCGGCGGTGACGGGGTCGATTACGTGGCGGGAGCATGCGATTTGTTTGCTGATGGTCCGGGCTGGAAAAGGAAAGCTGCGGTGAAATTGCCTAATGAAAATCACGATGAAATGGTATGTAATAAAGGAAATAAAATCTGGGCTGAAAAATTAACGCCATATTGGGCCAGAAAATCACAAGGCCCGTCAACTCGGGAAAAATGGCAGCGAACTGCGCTGGCACGAAACGGGCTGGAACTACTTACCAACTGCTCAACAATCACCCAACGGGACCATATATTGCTGGGTTTCACACCACTTGGGCTGGACCTGATGAAGCGATCTGTCGCCTAATAAATCTACTGTCACAACATTTAAATAAATTAGGTAAACACAACCAATGTATGAAATCCCTAATTTCTTCACAAAATTATAATGCAAATTGCATGAATTATCGTTAAAAAGATTCTTGGATTGTTGACTCCGGTTCAACAGATCATATGACATGTAATCTAAATAATATATATTTAATCCCTTCAATCCTAAATTTACCCAAAATGTCACCGTGGCAAATGGAGAAAAAATTCCAATAAAGAAAATTGGAACATCAAGAGAATCTCAAACGTATTATATCTACCGAATCTTACATCAAATTTATTGTCAGTCGATAAAATATCTAAAGATTTAAATTGTAACATTATTTTCTCACATAATCACGTGATTTTTCAAGATCGAAACACATGAACAATAATTGGTGAAGGAAGACTAGAGAACGGATTGTATCTAGTCGACATTTCCAATAAAGCCCTATAAACTACACAAAATTACCAAACTAAAATTTTATACAAGCCATTTGGTCACCCCTCTTATAAAGTCTTAAACAAATTTTTTCCTTCCATAATTCTAGAATATAGTAATTACGATACTTGTAAATTTTCAAAACAAACCCGTCTACCATTTTACTCGTCCACGACTAAATCAGAAAAAATCCTCGATTTGATTCATTCCGATGTTTGGGGACCAACCCCGATTATTTCTTATAATAATTTAAATATTTTGTTACATCTATAGATGCTTATTCTCGTATTACTTGGCGTTATCTACTTAAGGATAAATTTGAAGTTTTTTCATGCTATCAAGAATTTTTAAATTTTGTTGAAAATTGATTCAATGCTAAAATTAAAATATTTAGATCTGATAATGGCACAAAATACATTAATATTTTTTTTGAATCTTTTTAAAGATAAAGGAAATTTGCATCAAACCACATGTATAAATATTTCACAACAGAATAACGTATCCGAGCGAAAAAATCGTTATCTCCTAGAAGTTACCAGATCATTTCTATTTCAAAATAATGCACCAAAGTATTTTTGGTCTGATGCAGTCTTAACAACTACATATCTAATTAATAGACTAGCAACTGTTCAATTAGATCATAAAAGTCCTCTAGAAATTCTCTTGAATACCAAACTCAATTTAGGCCATATGTGTGTCTTTGGATATACATGTTTTGTACATATCAAAAGACATGATGAATTAGACACAACATCTATCAAAGCTATATTTATAGGATACCCATCCCAAAAAGGGATATAAATACTATGATCCAAAAAATAATAAATTATATATTTCTCGAGATGTAATATTCTTGGAAAATTTAGAAGATTTTAACTTAGAAAATCAATATAACACGCCACTTCCAATAATTCAAGAAGATAAATAAAATATCTATTCCAACACCTGAACAAACACATATTTCATTAAATAATGAACCAATAGAATAAATTTCTGGGCGCGAAAATCCCAACATTCAACTCCAAACTATAAATAATGAAAGAAGATCCACAAGGATAACAAGACAGCCTGAACGATTAGAAGATTTTGTACTAAATCAAGTTACATACCCTTTAAAACTACATCTCGTATAATACTATCAGTTCAAAATATTATACTTTCCTATCAAACTTAAACAAAAAAACAGAATCGACAAACTTTCAAGAAGCACTTAAATCACCCATTTGGTGCAGAGCAATGATATAAGAAATTAATGCATTGGAAAAAGACCATACATGGAATATTGTACCTATACCTAATAGTAAGAAAGTCGTCGGCTGTAAATGGTTTATAAAATCAAATACAACAACGACGGATCGATCGAAAGATATAAAGTCAGACTAGTAGCTGAAGGCTATACTCAAACATATGGGATTGACTATCAAGAAAATTTCGCTCCCGTTGCAAAATTGAAAACTGTACGAATAATTCTATCTGTCGCAGTAAATTCTAAGTGGACCTTATCACAAATGGACGTTAAAAATGCATTCCTTCAGGGAGACCTAGAATAAGAAATTTATATGTCACTTCCACCTGGTCATAAAAACAAGAAAAGATGCTAGTCTCTGTGCCAAATGTGTTGCCGATCACATCGTCGTCTGAATCGGTATTCGGGAAATTTTGTGTTCGATGTTCGGCTCTCGTCCAATCATCGAGAAGGCATTGGAATTCGACGTTTTCTACCGTCAAC
Organism: Linderniella brevidens; assembly: GCA_004919715.1. Taxonomy (NCBI): domain Eukaryota; kingdom Viridiplantae; phylum Streptophyta; class Magnoliopsida; order Lamiales; family Linderniaceae; genus Linderniella; species Linderniella brevidens. The sequence continues at coordinate 11,813,692 of SWDC01000150.1, read as the reverse complement.
CTCGAACGCCTTCTTCTTAAAGTTAACCCGTCCATGATAAAAGCATGTTCAACCGCGACGATTGAAATTGGGACGACAAAGATTTCCCAAGCGATCTTCGCCAACATTAGATATGTTGGAGACATCATCGACCACCATCTGAGGACATTGTATCGATTGTCGTCCTCGATGAACTCAAACGTGGTCGACAAATAGTTATCAATTTCTACGAATGGATTTTGGGATGACCTTTGGCGTTTGTTCGACTTGATGAGATCGTAGCAGGAGGCTAAGTATTGACCACTCCCACTACCACTACTGGAGGTATAGGATTGACCCGAATTTTATCGAGGTGGCTCTAGACCAAAATCAGTCTTATACTCTCTCTAAATATGTTATCACTGGAGACGACGAAGAACATATTCAAGAAACTAGGAGGAATTTATCAGTGATGTTCCAAATGAAAGAACTTGGAGAGCTTAAACACTTTTTCGGGCTCGAGTTAAAAGAAACAGGTGATGGAGTTGTTGTGCCAGCTAAAATACACAGTGGGGGTCGCCAGTCAATTTATGGAGAATCCAAAGAAGTCACATCTTGAGCTCGTCCGGAGAATACTAAGGTACGTAAAAGGAATAGTTAATTACGAAATATTTTATGAAAAAAATAAAGATGTCAAGATTACAAGCTATTGTGACGCGGACTATGATGGATGTCGTTACACAAGAAGATCCACTATTAGATATGTATTTAATTCGGATCGGCTGCAATATCTTGGTGTGGCCAGAGACAACCAACAGTATCCCTATCAACCGCATAGGCAGAGTATCGTGCAGCAGCGATGGCAGCACAAGAAAGCTCATGGCTTATATAGTTATTGAAAGGTTTACATCAATCATTTACTTACACGGTGGAGTTATATTGCGACAATCAATTTGTATACACATAGAAGAGAATCTGATATGTCATGCGATGACAAAACTTGTTGAAGTGCACTACCACTTTATATTAGAAAAGGTGCTCAAAGGAGAGATTGAACTACCGATGTGTTCACCAAATGACTCATCGGGCTCAAAATTCGAGAAACTCCGAGTACGCTTAGCAATAATTCAGGCAGAAAATACAATCGGGCAGAATGTCGGTATTGAAGAGGAAATTGAAGATACCACGAATGTTCAAGAAGCTTCACAACCGACATAACAATTTGCATCTTCGTTGACTCATTATCACTCGTTAGTGTTTGTCTAGAATTATCGTCATCCTTGTCATCATCACATGTTGTGAGCTAAAGAATTGCACCGCCTTCATTCACTGAGTTACAATGCTATAAATAGATTTATGGATGCTATCTTGTTTGTATCACCTAAGAGAAATAATAAATTAAGACTGTGGGTCTATAATAATAAACGAGTGATCTAAAATATATACATTATAAGCTCTATAAATTAATATATTCGGGACAACGAAAAATTATTAATTAAAAAAGTTATTAATTAATCGATAAATTAATAATTATTAATTTATAATTTATAATGAAATTTCAATTTTCAAATACCGTTTAATCTTCCACTTAAGTACCATATTGTGCTCCTATATCAATGGTGGGCTCAATTTGAAAAAAACATTCAATCTCATACCTTATTAGAGACGAAGATTTTTTCAAGAAATCACAATAAAAATATAATTTTGGTATGTAATCCTTCGTTTAAGGCTTTTGCAACGGTGGTCCAAATTATTTTTCAGGTCAAGTAGTTACCCTTGCGATTAAGGCTTCCAACTGGTGCTAAAACTATTTTTCAGTACCGGTAGTTACTCCAGTGTTATTTCTTTTTCATTTGGTGTCCAAATAAATTCATAATTATTATGTGGTGCTCACACTATATATATAGTATAGATTATACTATAAAAATTATCATCTAACATCGTTGATAACGATATATTAATGAGCACTACATAGTAACTATTCAATTTTTTGGACACCAACTGAAAAAGGCATGGGTAATATTCAAAATTGAAAAATAGTTTGGGCATCAATTGGAAAAATCATAAACACGTGGGTACCTACTTGGATTAAAAATAGTTTAGAAATCAACTTTAAAAGCCTTAAACAAAAAGTTATCAACTAAAATTTTCCTACATATAATATAAGCAATTATTAATTTATATTTTATATGAGACCTATATAGAAATTATCAAAAATGTATTATCTTATAATTTTAACGAATTTATTAATTTAGCACGTTATTCCCGAATCGAAATCCAATAAAAACATTATCTTAAAGAGTTTATTCAATAATCGAATTTCTACTTTACAGAGCCGTCTTGTGTGTGTGGTGTATGCATACTGAGGTGTAATATATATATATATATATAATAACTGGAGGGGTTGTAAATATTTGACTTCCCAAACTTAATTATCTTGAGGGTCTGTCGAACTAGTAAAATATATTCGGTCCTATTAAATATACAAATGTAGGTGTTGGATATGGATCAAAACTTCGAGATACAAAAGTTGAATGAAAGAGAATCTCTAAAAGAATTTTCAAGGACGGACTCCTCAATATCAAATATCGTATCAAAACATGAGGTTCTTCGTTTGAAGATTCGAGGATTGATAAAAAAAAATATTTTTACTGTACCGGAAAGATTTGAGGTTCCCATCGGGCCATCATCGAATTAGAAAAAATGAAAAAAATGTCAAAAATTAACAGTGGCACGGTTACATTGTTTTACAAGCACAAGAGCAGAGACGTGTACTGACAAGACGAAATAGTTGAAGGCGCTAAATTTGTATCTCATAACAATTTTGGGTTATGTTTTCAATTTTAGGTCACTAACTAAGTTTATATTTTTCGATTTTGGATCACTAAGTATACATGTTTCAATTTTGGGTCAATATGTTTACAAAATTATTTACGAAATGAGTGACCAAAATTGAAAATTTGTATACTTAGTGACCCAAAATCGAAAAATATATACTTAGTGACCTAAAATTGAAAACATGACCTAATATTGTATTCACATATAAAGTTAGTGACCTAATTTTGCAATTATCAAACATAGTGACCCAAAAACGAAAACATGTATACTTAGTGACCTAATCTTATAATTTTTCCGACAAAGCTGTACCAATTGGAAAAGGGCAAAATGTATCGTCCATCTCAACATTGTGGCATGAGGAGTCATCCATCATTTAACTATTGGAGAAAACCTGATGCTATGTGCACAAATTGAAAGAAAATGCTTTACTCTGAACTCATTGAAGGTGGAACAAATTGCTTTTCAAACAAAACGAAATTTCAATGAAGTCACAAAATGCTCGTGCACAACCATCGATAGAAAATTCCTCAAACTAAGAAATTATGGTTCCCGGGTGAAAATTAAAGTTCCAAACTCGGTGAAAATGGTTCTCGGGTTATTCAAATCCCAGCAAAATCAGTTCATGGTTTTGCGGATTATCTGAAAAACTTCAAGAATGAAGTCGGTCTAAAAAAGAATATGCAACTAGATTAACATTTTAGAAGAATCAAAAGGTGATTATATCTCATAATATTCATGTTTCAGATGTAGCCAAATGACTATTAACATTCGGCACGCACATCTTCAAGTTTTAAGCAAGAAAAATCAAAACCGTCAAGCTTCTACCATTTGGATTTTGCAGATCCTAAAGCTAGGAGGAGTGTGAAATATGTGCTTAGAACTGCTATGTATATTTTTAATTTACTCTTATAAGCTAGCTTTATTATTTAATTTCAACATGCGATATATAACCACAACGTTGGTGGACCCTATGGTTGCAAATGAAGCGAACATTTTCGATTCGATTCGATTCGAGATTCGATTCGAAATTCAAGATTCGAACTCGAAATTTATCGAATACGAATACGAATATTTTTTTTTTCTGATTCGAATAACTAACGAATACGGATACGACGATTCGAATAAATATTGAGTATTCGATTAGTTTAAAATTAATATATATTTGAGGGAATAATACTCATTTAGGTCCCCCAATGTTTGCCTTATGAACTAAATTAGTCACTGATGTTTTAATTGGACCAATGTAGTCCCCATTTTTCGAAAATGAACCAACTCGGTCCCAACTTGACAGAAACCGTCAATTTAGACGGAAAATTATTAACTGTGAGACACGTGGCATGGTGTAATGATGTCACATGTCGATTTTCTGTTAAAATCGACGGTTTCCGTCAATTTGGGACCAAATTGGTTCATTTCTGAAACATGGGGGGACTAAATTGGTCCAGTTGAAACATTTGCGACTAAATTGGTTCATAAGGAAAACATTGAGGACCAAAATGGGTTTTATCCCTAAAATAATATAATATATTATATATACTTCTAATCAGATAAGTTCAAATTAGCATAAATTAATTAAACACTCATGCTCTCATCGCCCAAACTGGCAGATGCATCGATCACAGACGACCACCGGTTGTCTTGCATCCACAGGCGTCCACCTGTGGTCTCATCATCACGACTCTCTATCGACAGCTTGTTTTTTGAACCAATGATGTTTGCCATACTTTTCATTTTGACGAAAACAATCGCATCACTGCCTTTTGCATGGATTGTATTATTTTATATTTTTTGTATATTCGCTAATATGTTGAAGAAAAAAAGAAAAAATGTTCGATTCGATTCCAATATTCAATAATATATTCAATATCATTAACGAATCGAATACGAATCAATTTTATGATTGGAATATAGACGATGAATATTATGATATTTGATTCGATTCCATTCGTTTGCAACCCTAGTGGACAAACTTCGAGATATGTCCCTTTTAAAAAAAAAAGTAATCCTTGATATAACTTCAATATTATCCGTTATAAAAACAATATGTATTTACCGACTTTTTTAACAAAATAAAGCAAAAAAACATGGGTTAATTAAATAGGGTGTTTTTTGCACATATTACTAAAATAGTGTGCTTTGCGGGTATTACCCGCGACGTCGCGCCTAATGGCCGCGACGTCGCACCTGTTGGGCGCGATTTTCATTTGGCCTGTAAAAGCGTTGCAAATGGGCCAAATCCCGAAATGCCCAGCCATTGTATTGGGCCAATATATCTGGCCCAACAATGCGTCTGTCGCATGTAATAGACGCGACGCCGCTGCCATTAGGTGCGACGTCGGTGAAATATAGATCGTAAATCTATTTCTCTCCTCCTCATTTCTCCCTCACTCTCTCTCACTAACCCTAACCCTAACCCTAACCCTAAAGATCCCGTCCGCCGCCTCCGTCCGCCCATGTCCGCCGCTTACCTCGCGAGCTCCTCCCTCTCAGCTCGCCCTCTCTCTCTCTCTCTGTCTCTCTCTATCTCTCTCTCTCTCTCTCTCCGGGCCGCCCTCGCCACCTCCGCCGGTCTGCCCGCCGAACGCCCGCTGCTCCCCCCTCTCTCTCCCTCTCGATATCTCTCTCTCACTCTCTCTCCGCCGCCTCCGCCTCCGCCACCACCGCCGCCGCATCCACCAGCTCCGCCGCATCCGTCGCATCCGCCGTCTCCGCCTCCGCAACCACCGCCGCCGCATCCAACAGCGTCGCCGCATCCACCACCACCGCCACCGCATCCGCCGCCTCCGCCCCCGCTGCGTCCGCCACCACCGCCGCCGCCACCTCCGTATGCCGCTCCGCCGTATAATCATTAGGTAATTCGATTTTATAGTTCAATTGAGTTGTTCGTTTGTTATTGGTTGTTTGGTTATAACATTAGACGGATCCGTATAGTCATTAGTTGGATCTGTATTGTTTGCTTGGTTATAACATTGTTTTGTTCGATTTAGGATGAACACGAACGAATTCTACGGTCCGATCAATCATTCGTTGTTGATTTTCCAGGATCGTCATCGTTGTAACGATGTGCTATCCAACATGGATGGTGCTATTGATACTCCGTTGACGGTGAGGGAGTTGGAAAACGTAGTATGGGGTAAGATTTCACGACCGGTGCATTTACACGGTCGTGTTTTGGAGAAGTTAGATACTATGTCACTGTACGGCGTTTATAGTTGTGGATCTCAGAAAATAGATCCACACTTGATTACCGCACTGGTAGAAAGGTGGAGAAAGGAGACAAACACGTTTCACCTACCGGTGGGGGAGGCGACAGTCTCTTTAGAGGACGTGGGTTTGATGCGGGCACTCCCCGTGGGCGATATTTTCGTAAGCGGTGTGATCCCTCGTAAGACGCAGGAGCAGTGGCTCGATTACTGCGAAGAGTTGACTGGGTACAGACCTCTCGAAGGAGCGTACCATGCGACCAAGTTGTCTCTTCGGAAGTTTGCGGCCTGGTTAGAAGAAAATCTAGTCGACGACATGACCGACGAGCTAATCGTCGATCAACACGCGCGTGCATACGCGTTGCTGCTGTTCGGGTCGGTGATGTTTCCCGACTCCAGTGGAAGTCACACGTCGATGACCTACCTTACGCTGCTCGAGGACATCGACGAAGTTCATCATTACAGCTGGGGCAGCGCTGTATTAGCATTCCTCTACCGAGAGCTCTGCACATCATGTCAGTCGAGGAAGATTAACATATGTGGAGCTTTGCGGTTGCTGCAGGTACGAAAGATAGTTTAATTCAACAACTTGTAAAGCGTAAACGATACTTATGTATATAAATAATTAAAATATAGGTTTGGGCATGGATGCGTATATTATAAGTCCAGCCCATTATCGTCCACCCTCGAGTGGTAATGCAGCCTAGTGTAGTCGATGGCATTCAGTTACCCATTCTACCGCATGCGGCGAGGTAATTGCTCACCTATTTATTCGATCTTTGAATTAAAAGTTTTTATAATAATTAATTTTTATTCATTTAGATGGAATGCATTGTTTGACCATACGACCTCCGCAAATTCAAATTTGCGTGCGATACGGGAGTCCATCGATAGTATGTCGATGGAGCAATTTGTTTGGACCCCGTACAACTACACGCATCGAACATTTTGGCGCTACGCCCAGAATGCCGTCCTCAGTCCTCTCGGTCATGGTGCCCGCTGATTTGTTACAACATCATCGAGTGGCACTATCCAAATCGCGTCATGCGACAGTTTGGAATGATTCAGTCGGTGCCACAACCACCGGCGTATCTTACTGTAGATCTCCATCGCTTTAGTACTCGGAATGTCCCCGAAAAAGATTGGAGATCACAGCACGAACTACATGAGGCGTTTTGGAGTCAAAGGCACTCGAAGATTGTCAATGGGATGGAGATAGGTGTCGAACCGCACCAGTGACTATTATGACTGGTACCGTTCCGTGACCCGTCGCTATATATCTCCACTGTCGATTCACATGTCGCGAGGCTTTCAGATGGGAGATGGAGCATTCATCGATGTGATGGTAAGTTTATATATTAATTTTATTTATTATATTTAATTTCGATTTCTTCGAGGCAAAATAATATTTGAATATGTTAAATGACATGCACAGTATCTCGATGACGTGGAGTCAAGACTACGTCATCGTGAAGTGGACGGAGGATTGGACGTTATACATCGTATGCAGTGTCTAATCATCGATAGGCGTCAGCGACATGATACGCAGTTCACCGACATTCCTCCTACGCAAGACCGTGGGGCATCGTCCTTGCATCATGTCACTCAAGGTGTAGGGCCATCGTCATCGCGTATTCCGACGGATTTATACGGCGATAGTAGATATGGGACTTCGATGCCATCGGGGTACACTACGCCGATGCAGTACACTTACGAGGACGACGACGACGACGAGGACACGCCACCTTACTGTTCATCTTCCCATCAGACTCCACTTCCACGTCAGCAACATCGTCGTCCACACGAGCGTGAGGCCCCTGTTGACCGTTATCATCTGCGTAGAGAGCAGCGTCCTCGTAGATGCGGCACTGGAGGGCATTATCTACCATAGCTTTATTGTAATGCGTAATTCTTAATTATTCAGACGATGTTTTCATGTTTTATGTTAAAGACTTATCGTTTTTATTTAGACGATGCTTTTATGTTATTATGAGTTATCGTTTTTATTTAGACGATGTTATTATCTTATTCTGCGTATTTTCAAAATTATGTATGTATATTATTCTATATAATATTACGTAAGAATTATATTTTATAATGAATAATTAAAATAGTTTTTAAAAATTACAAATAATAAATAAGTAAAAAATCGTGCAGTAGTAATCAATGTTACCTGCAACTTCAACAACTTTTATCATGCGCGTGCAACTTTAATCAATGTTACCTGAAACTTCAGCAACTTTTATCATGCACGTGCAGCTTTAATCAATGCTACCTGCAACTTCAACAACTTTTATTATGCGCGTGCAGCTTTAATCAATGTTACCTGCAACTTCAACAACTTTTATTATGCGCGTGCAGCTTTAATCAAAGCTATCTGCAATCTATCTTTAATCACATCACCAGCTGTACACACCAATATTGACATTCAAGAAATACGATCCAGAACATCTATAAAATTCCCACAAATTAAGAAAATAACATACAACATTTGAGATACGATGCACCCATTTGGTAGAGACCTGCGTCTTAATCGCTTCAATGGAAAAAAGATGAATGAAGGTCATTCGATATTCGGGAATTTAAAGGTCCTTGGTGATTACTTTTACGATGACCTCTGGACGTACCATATTGAAAGATGATTCGTTGCAATATTTTCGGCAAAAGCATCTATGGGTGATATCACAAATGAGAATTTGTCCGAATGTCTTCAATTCCTTGCTCAACTATACAATCAACGTTACGGAATTCATTTCACTGTACCTTTTATAACGGAGAAACTTGGTCATCTGAAGCGTCACTACCTTTTATGGACAAAACTACGCCTCGAAATGGGAGATTGAGGAGAATATGACAGAGAATGGATTCATGCAGCTACCGAGCAATGGCTTAAGTGGTTTCAGGTGGTTATTCTGCTCAACGATTTATTCGGATGCAATAAAAAATTTAAATTATGCAATTTCTCATATTCTTGCAGGATGATCCTCTTTCAACAATTTACTACTATGAGTGCGAGCCACATGAATATCTGTATAAAATTTTCGTTCGATATATCAACCCAGACATTGTTCCAGACATTGACGTGCTTGCAATTCCTAACAATGAATGTCCAATAGTTCATACTCAGACAGAAGAATCATCCAAAAGACAGGCGGTGACATGTCAGTTCGAGTTCGAGAGTAAAAGACAATACTGGTGACGACGACTTCGTCGACCCGCCACCGAAAGGAAACCAATACAATATGTCGAGTAAGATCGGCAACGCTGGCAAAAAGCAAGCCGGTGATGATTACTTCGTTGACCCACCTCCGAAAGGAAAACAAAAAGGTATGTCTAGAAAGATGCACAACAAAGGCAAATATCATGCAGTGTCGAGTTCCAGAGTTGAAGAAGATAATAGTGACGACGACTTCGTTGACCCACCCCCGAAGGGTTGGAGAAAATATTTTCCAAAGTGATTGTTTGTAACTTCATTAACCTTTATCATGCGTGTTTGCAACTAATATGATGTAATTTCGGACGTAACTGAAAAATTGTAATAAATTACTTAAAGATATTAGTACAACATATGAATACTAAAAGTACTTAAAAATAAATCAACGTTGTCCACTGCCTCCGCCTCTTCGACCTTGTCTCCACCTTGAACCACCACGATCCATTTCGTTCTGTATACGAGTTGTACGGATTCTCCCCGGACCTCTTCGGGTACGCAGAGCGTCGTTATGTATAAGAGAGAACTCAGCAGGCTCCCAATAACATTCGTTATGTAGAGGATGAAAATACCCCTCGTATGTTCTACGGTACGCTTGTTTGTTATAGAAAGGAGTAATATGATGCATGGTATGAACTCCCCACATACGGCAGGCTGCTTGGGCATGAGAACATGGGATGAAATACGTGTCCCATTTTCCGCACGTGCACGTCTTTCCTAAGATGTTTACCACGCGCTTCCTTTGATTCACGGCCGAAGTATATTCTTCAGCTGTTTGCAAACGTGGGTCAAAATTAAAGACGACGTGGCTCCAAGAACGACTTGTCCAGTCGTTGAACTTATTCCACGCATACGGAGACCAATTGCTTTCGGTGTTAGTCATCGCTGCAGAGCACTTCATAAATCGATTGCGAAAGTATTCAACGCATCGATGAAAGCTAAAGTCCACTATTGCTTTCAGAGGCAAACACCTCGCCCCTATGAAAACTCCGTTAAGGGCCTCGGAGATATTAGTGGTCATCACCCCGCATCGGGATCCACCATCGTAAGCAAACGTCCACTGCTCTTTGTCAATCTTATCTAACCACTTCCAGGCTGGTTCATTGAGAACTTTAATGTGTTCCATAATGCGATTAAACTTCTCCAACGTGTGCGCCATTCCAGCTCTATGACATAACTGTTTTAGGTTATTGTTCTTGAATTCAGTTTTGAAGTTTGATACGACATGGCGTAGAAAAAACCGGTGTACACCATTTGGCGGCCGAAATGCTGCTAATTCGCTTACCGCAGCCAATATTCCTATAATAAATTACGATCAATCGATGAAAATGGTGTCAAATTAATACATGAATGTATGTAGGAAAATATAAATACCTCGATGACGATCCGAAATGAGGCATACACCTTGTTCATCCAACACGTGGATGTTAAGTAAGTTCAGGAACAAACGCCAAGAATGTCTGCTTTCCGTTGAAACAATGGCAAAAGCAAGGGGAAGAATATTTTGATTTGCATCGAGCCCAGATGCAATTAACATTTTATGCTCGTATTTGGAGTATAAGTGTGTACCGTCAACGCAAACCACTCTACGACAATGACTAAACCCATCAATACAAGGTTTGAAAGCCCAGAAAACATACCCTAATTTCTTCACACCGGGGACCTCAGTTGGAAGATTCAACCACTTGACAACCGTGTCGGGGTTGTAACGTTTCAAAGCTTTCATGAAGATAGGAAGTTGTTGGACTGAAGTTTCCCAGGTGCCGTAAATTTTTTTTTCGCCCTTTTGAGGCCATGCCACGCTTGAAGGTATAAGATGTCGTACCCGGTATTGTCCTTCACCAGTTGCTTTACATTCTTTGGTAGAAATTGAAGGTTTGTCTTCACTATTCCAATCAACATTCTCGCAATTGTGTTTCGTAAAATGTTACGGTGTGTTCTCGCCAACTCGTCATGTAGCATGTGTGTGGCCCCCCATATATCGTAATCTTCCAATAACATTTTTCCGGTCTGAAGCAGGCTCGTAACCTCCAGTGACAGTCATCGCTATTGTTGCATTTCACGCCCCATACGGTTTTGTTACTTTCTGAGACGTGAAACTCACGTCTAGCCACCCTTGAAGAATAATCGCCAACAGCTTCTTGTAAGTGAGCTTTGGTACTAAATGTCATACCGACTCTGAACCTGGGATTGTCCCTACTGTAAAAATCACCGCCGACCTCGTTGGCTTCTGGAGACGCCATTTGATATGTTGAATAAAAAGGCACGGGTTGGTAAGGCGCACGAGCATCATCCGCCGGCAATGGAATGTCATTCTGGGACCATCATTGTTTCCATCATCGTCACCATCATCGTTATCATCTACGGGATCGGGAAAATCGTCTAGTGCACCACCCACGTCATCAGCTTCAGAGTCGCTAGCGTCACTATTTTGCAAGTCTTCATGCACAAGCTCAAGTTGTGATACATTCGTCATATTAGGAACAACACGACTGCTCGAAGGTATGTCTATATGAGGAGGGTGGAGTGAAAAGTCACTCATTCCTTGAGTAACTGTCGTGAGATCAGGGAACGAGTGGCTGGAGGTGATGTTGGTGAACACGTCGGGTACCTCTTCATTACGGTCGGGATGAACGTTCTCGCTGGCCTCGACAAACACTTCAATTAAATTAAGTTCAGCATCAGCATCCAAGAAGTACGACTGTTCCGCGTCGTTGAAATTTGAAAGAGCCTCTGAGAGAATCGAGAATGCTGATAGTATTCATTCTTAACCTGAACGGCTAAGGAGGAAAAATTGTTGTCGATGCGAACAACCTCATATAGCATGCCCAGAAATTGAGCAAAGCTAGTGTCGCGACGAATTCGTCAAAAATCAATGGGTGGGATGCTGTAACGAATGCAGTTTGATTCGCTAATGATTTCGCCGCCATAGTGGATAGAGACTTGAATTTTACGAGATGTCATAATTTGATGAGGTATTTAAATACTGCAAGTTGTTTTTTACATATCAAAGTATATGGAATTGTAGTGCTTCATATAGGGAAATTCGTCGCATTTAATAGAAGCGACAATCGCATCTATTGGATGCGACGATTTTTCTGCAGAACTCGTGAACGTTACGGGTGAGCATATCCGGATATTCAGATTTTCGGATATCCGAATTTTCGAATATCGAAAACCTATAACCGTATCCGATCCGGTTTTAATCGGATATTTGAAAATCCGGATATCCAGATATCCGATATTCGGTTTTTATTTCGATTCATTTTTTTTTTGAAAAAAATTGATTGTAACGTATTTGATTTTGTTTTCAACTCTCAATTTATTTTCAAGAATGATATAAATTCAATCCGAAATATTTTATTTGGGTCAAATTAGACTATTGGGCTATTTTTCTTTCTTTTTTCTCTTTTCGGGCCTAATTATTCTTTGTTTTTGGGCTATTATTTAATTAATTTATTTATTTTAAATAATAACCCGGATACCGGATATCCGGATTTTAGTACTGAGCGTATCCGTATCCGATCCGGTTTATTTTAAAATATTCGGATATCCGATCCTGTTTTAAAATTCGGATATCCGATTTTTCGGATTTTATAAACCGGATACCGATCGGATTCCGAATTTCGGATATTTTTTCTCAGCCCTAGTGAACGTTACGTCAACATCAGTTCTGAAGCTAAAAATAATGGCAGATGACAGAAAACGCGTGAACGAATTGTCACCATCGTCGCGCCAATTGCACGCGACGATGGGGCCATTTCGCGATTTTTGGCCCATTTGCAACGCTTTTACGGGCCAAATGAAAATCGCGCCCAATAGGTGCGACGTCGCGGCCATTAGGCGCGACGTCGCGGATAATACCCGCAAAATACACTATTTTAGTAATAAGTGCAAAAAACACCCTATTTAATTAACCCATAATTTTTTGCTTTATTTTGTTAAAAAAGCCGTATTTACCATAACGGATCTGCCGTCCTCTTACCACACAGTTTAACATTGGTTGTTTAGAAAAATATTAATTTATTTTCTATAGAGCCGTTATTCAACAATGTTGTATAACAATCAATACAAACTTGTAAATTTATTTTTGTTATTTTTAAACTTGTAAATCTATTTTTTTATATTTATTATTTGTAAAAAATAATAAAAAAAAAACAAATTATAAAAATTTGGTATATTGTTCCAAATTTAATATATATAAGAATTGTAAGGAAGTCCCGTGTCAAGTAGCGAACTGGAGAGAATGACAAAACTAGTTAAGTTTTAAAATTCTAATTACAAATATAGTTAACTTTTTGAAATTATTACAAAACTAATCAACTTTTTAAATTTTAATCAATATTAATTCCATTTTCACCCCAAAACTTTTTAAAATTGTCATTATTCACAATCATTATTTCTTATAAGCAAAATATTACTAAAAATTATATTTTTAACCCTATACGAATGAGGAATAAATAATTTAACATTAAAAAGAAATAAAAAGAAAATTCTCATTCGTTATGAGAAAAAAAGAGAGAAATACAAATAAATTAAAATATAATACCAATAGAAATATTAAAGAGAATAAAAATATGATAAATTTTGAAAATAATAAATATAAATTTAAAAGTAACAAAATAAAGAGAGCAAAAAATTAAAACATATAAAAGATAAAAAATAATTGTTTTTCATTAATTTATTTATTAAAGATAAAAAATAAAATAAAAAAGTAAAAAAGCGAACGACGCTAGAAGTTTACGGGCAATCGTCGTCCCCGTCCCCGTGGGGATTCTTCCCCTTGATTTTACTTCAAAAAAATACTTTTTATTATAATATAAAAAGTGTGTTTTTAAAAATAATTTTGGGTTCGGGGACGAGGTGGATTTCGTCCCCGTTAATTTGGGAGGCTGTGGACGGGGATTCTCTGTAAACTTCAAGAGGCATTTTTTACTTTTTTTATTATTTCTTAATAAAAAAATCAAACAAATAAATAACATATCTTTTTATTTATTTATTTTATTTATCTTTATTTTGTTAATTTACTATTTTATTTTTCAATTTTATTTATTTATTATTTTTTATCTTTATTTCTATGATATTTTTTATTCTCTTTTTCTTTTTTAGTATCCTTTATTATAATTTATTTTTATTTCTCTTTTTTTTTTCGTTTAAGGACCGGAAATCGTCTCCTTTTTTTTTTTCTTTTTCAATGTTAATTTATTTGTTTCTCTTTTGATTGAGGTTAAAAATATAATTATTGGTAATATTTTTCTTATTAGAAATTATGATAGTGAATAATGACAAATTTAAAAAGTTTTGGGGTGAAAATGGAATTTATATTGATTAAAATTAAAAAAATTGATTAGTTTTAAATAGTTAACTATATTTGTAATTAAAATTTAAAACTTAACTAGTTTTTGTCATTCTGTCAGCGAACTGTCTTACGCTGGATTTTATTGTTGAGTAATAGCGAAGTAATAAACCAATGAATCATAAGCAAACAGTGTGGCATTTGTAATATTGTGCATTGACTTATATGAATATGTAGCCAATACTTGCATGGCACATTAATCCTATCGAATTCCATCGATGACCCTTATGCTTAGTTTTGTTTTGTTTTGACATGTATGGTATAATTAAATTTAATTACTTTTTTCCTTAACATTCTACTTTTTGTCATCTAGTTTCTTGCTTCATTATACTTGGCCGGACACCTTTTTATATATGTATTTATTGTGAGGAAAATATGAATAACATTTATCTACACGTAAACTCGAAGAATTATTGATAAATGGAAATGACAAACTAAGAATCAAGCGTTTTTCTATTAACATGGACAAACCGCCGTATCTATCATATAGTCAATTAAATTAAGTCGCTATCGTATATAACAACAATAATAATAATAGTAATAATAATATAATTGTTGTACCTTGATTTTCATACGAAATATATTAATTTTAATGGTAGATAAATTTTTTATGAATATAATTAAAAATCATTCTTATATAGTCCTATCAATATGTTGTACGTAACGAACGAATCAAGAATTTCCATGCTATTGGTTTCATCAATATTCCGTATGTCAGATAAGAACAATGCAAGATTTATTTAGTCTGCTGCCTCGATCAAAATATTCTTGCATTTAATTTGTAATGTTCTCGCATCCAAAATAAATATCTTATCTTAGCTCGAGAAATATAATATATAGCTAGCATATATTAGGAGAAAACATTAAAACCGAAATTTAGGTATAGAATACTATGATGCAAATTAATCGTAGATTAAAAAGTTTAGATAATAAACTCCTCTATACCCCGTGTGGTTAAACTGAAAATCAAGTTACTACATTGTGGTCTGTAAACGTCGCGACACTCCCTTATGGTTTATAAAACATATCATAATACTCCTTATGGTTTAAAAAACACATCACCAAACCCCATGAAAATGGGAAGAATGTGAAAAGTTTACTAAACAACGAGGGCGTTTTATCTTATTTTAAAACCATAGATTTTTTGTGATGAGTTTCAAAACCACGGGGGTGTTTTATGAGTTTTAACCTAAACGAATATGTAACTCGTTTGTGCTCTCTGTGTTCTTATCCATGCTAGAACAACATATATTTGCACACAAACAAATTATTCGGGCTGGAAAATTTTCGAACTCCTCATGTTAAGAACTGTAAACACTACATCAAACTTCGGCCGAAATTAATATAATTATCGCAAAGATATTAAGAAAAATCCCATTATTAAATTGTTTATTATATTTAGGCTAAAAATCGTAAAACACCCCATTGTTATGAAACTCAACCCTATGGTTTTAGAATAATATAAAACCCCCTCGTGGTTTAGTTAACTTTTCACACTCTCCCCATTTCCCAAATGCATAAACTGCGCGTTCGAAGCACTCGAAGACAAATTGTGATGATCGGGAGTATGGTGGTATGTTTTCTAAACCATAAGGGAGTATCGCGACGTTTACAAACCACAAGGTAATAACATGATTTTCAGTTTAACCACAAGGAGTATAGAGGGGTTTACCCTTAAATTTATGTGTTAGTTACTCGGTAACTATTTATAAGGTTAAGGGGTGCAGCATGTGCTTATCAAGTGTATCGTTATCTCCACTATTTATATAGCATAAAAGCCAAAGAAGACTCAACATTAATTCAACAAGAGCTCCCCTTAACTCTATCTTCCAAAAAGAAAAGCTTTCTGCAAGAACTTTGTCTTCCTCTTACACATAAAACAGCGGAATTTTGATTTTATGTTAGAACATAGTTCTTTTATATTTTGATTGCAAAATAAAGATCGAAAAGGCCAGGGAAAGAGAAAAAAAGATTTGATATTTCCTATACAACCAATTTCTTTTTATATTCAAAGGAAAAAGGGCAAAAGATGTCCAATAATATTTCAGGCGATGAGGGAAGTTTCTCTTCGGGTGAAGTCCAACAGAACAAAGAAACAAAGCATCAATCATTCGCGAATTCAACCACCATTAGCGATGGCGCAAGCTCGAAGCAACAGGCCGTCGCAAAGAAGAAGAGAAGCTTACCGGGAACTCCAGGCAATTTAATTTAATTTTTCTCTATATATCTTATATATGGTTGTCGTTTAACTGTATACTAAGTTTTCTTTTTCTTTTTCTTTTTCTTGTTATTATTTGATGCAATAAAAGATCCCACAGCAGAAGTCGTTGCCCTATCACCAAAAACCCTAATGGCAACCAACAGATTCGTGTGCGAAATATGCAACAAAGGGTTCCAAAGGGATCAGAATCTTCAGCTACACAGAAGAGGCCACAACCTCCCATGGAAGCTGAGACAAAGAACACCGAGCGAGGTGAAGAAGAGAGTGTACATATGCCCCGAGCCCACGTGTGTCCATCACAATCCCTCGCGTGCTTTGGGGGATCTCACGGGAATAAAAAAGCATTACAGCCGAAAACACGGCGAGAAGAAGTGGAAGTGCGATAAGTGTTCGAAGAAGGACGCTGTCCAATCGGATTGGAAGGCCCATCAGAAGACTTGTGGGACGAGGGAGTATAAATGTGACTGTGGAACTATCTTCTCCAGGTCAATTTTCTTTGTTTACTTGCCCTAAATCATCGATGATGTTATGCTTATGGGTTACATTTGTTTCTTTTTGGATGAAACCCTAATATCTTATTTGCCATAGAAAAAACCCTAATATTTCTTTGAATCGATAATTACTAGAATTTGTTTTTAAAATTGGATGCAGGAGAGACAGTTTCATCACTCACAGGGCATTCTGTGATGCACTAGCTGAAGAGAACAACAAAGTCAACAACCAAACCCTAATGAGCCAAGAAGGGCCAATCCTACAACCCCAAGTCCCAAACGACTCCGCATTGACCTTGCCGGCCAATGCCTCGAACACGGCCACCGGCTTATCCGACTTCAACAACCCATTAAAATCACTTCAGAAAGAATTCGTCCCCATTCCATACAACTCGATGCCCTCTCACAACATTATGTATTCGTCCTCCTCGGGAACTCTTATGGCCCCGAGAAACATCCCCTCATCATCCGGGCTTCAATTGGGCTCGAACGTTCCGAACCCATCGAGCTTCTCCTACCAACAAGATAACAAGAACATGGGGCAACTATCGGTGTTGGCCCAAATGTCCGCGACGGCGCTTCTGCAAAAAGCAGCACAAATGGGCGCGACCACGACCAACAACTCCATAAACTCTCCAATGATGCAGAAGAGCTTCGGGAGTTGTATGGCCGGCCCAAATCAAGTATCTGGGCCGCCCACCTCAAAGCCCCTTATGAATAATTCACCGTCCTACGATAATTTTCAGGCCCAAGAAGATCAACAACTGCAACAATCACCTTTCCGCAGTGGATTAGGGTTTATGGAAAAGAACCAGGAACTAGCTCAGCTCTTCAATGATAATAACTCGGAAACAGTGAACGACGATGTGATGATGTATGGTGGGATGTTGATGGGCAGTGGTGACGGTCAGATACCGAGCATTGGTTTCTTGAGTAATCGTGAGGTCCACAGGCATACGACTCGGGAAGAATTCGATAATCAAAGTAGCAATAACAATGACAGTAACGGTAATAGCAATGTTGCGGGTAGAGATTTTACAACATTCGGAGGGCATAAGAGCAACGATCGCGTGACAACCGTTGATTTCATGGGCGTCGGAGCATCTCGGCTGCAGATTAGTGTGCATGGTCAAAGGGTGGAACTTGAGAATGTGGGTCAGCAGAGGAGGCAAGCAATGCATAATAATAGTAACAATAGTCTTTTCAGTCAGCAGATCTCTTCTCATGGAGAATCTGATCATGTGAAGAGGACATTATACGATGCTTTCTGATATGTTACACTTGAAACATGTATTATTGTGCTTAATTATACAATTTAAGTCGATTTGAAACACATTTGTTGTTAATTGACAATTTTCCAATGCCCTTCACATTTCTGTATTACGTTGGAAATTTTTTTTCATATCTCACTTCATGTATTATTTCAGTGCTAAAACTCGAACCACACCGTAACGTGTCGAATCCTATTTCTTACAATCTTATGGAGCGTTAATTCTTTTGTTTAAGATTTGAATCCTGTTTTTCTGGTCTTGTTTATCATTCTTTCACTTTATGTTTGTGTTTGTTTCTCTCTATATGAGAATTTCGTTCCATCTTATTGAATGTTATCTGATAGAGCATTTGGGCTTCTAGCCTTAAAAAATTGTGTTTTCAATGAACTATCGTTTCAAAACAAACAAAATTATCAATTTTCTTTGTCTAGAAACAAAATAGATGAGAAGCTTACAAGGGCATGATTGGTTAAATTAAATATAAAGATAAATATAACTCTGATTTTCCTTAATATTAAAGTCCACAAAAATAGTGTTTATTTACTATGAGGTGAATCTAGACTCAAATATCCCTTGATATAAAATTCTAATAAATCAGTACCCAATCGTTGTACCCAGTCAGAAATATTTTACAATTAAGTGTCATATGAAACCATTTTTTGCTTGTAGGTATCCATTGGATAATAATACACAAGAAAATCTCATTTATTACAATTTTACCTCACTTTTAAGTTAAATAAAAACAAAAAGAAAAGATAACGCTATTTATCAAACAAACGAACCCCAAAGAACGAAAGAACGAACTGTTAAATTGAGGGTTCCTTCCTAACACCAATTGGTGTTAATAAGGAGATGCGTCTTTGATTTATATACTGAGTCGGGTGAAGTTAGTTTGCCAATGTGGGACAGATAATCTCAACACGCCCCCTCACGGATGGCACAATTCAAAGTCTAACACGTTGATATATCAAATCGGGTGGCGGTGAGTCAAACAAGCGTGATGATAACACGCAGATCAAACCCGCTATTACCATGTTATATTGAGGGTTCCTTCCTAAAACCAATTGGTGTTAGGAGGAGAGGCCTCTTTGATTTATATACTGAGTCGGGTGAAGTTAGTTTCCCGATGTGGGACAAATAATCTCAACACGAACAACGCCAAATTTCAGTTGAAGCCTACTCGGATTTTTCTCGCCGGCCAACCCGGATATCTGTCGCCCCAAATTTTTTGTTTTAAATTTGTGTTTTTTTTGGTATGTGAAATTGCTCTTGGAATGATTTGATTAGGGTTTCTCCGCTTGGAAATGAATTGGACACGATGTGCTTAGGTGTTATTGTTTTAGGGATTCGAATATGGGCCTTAAATTGTCATATATATTTTCCTATGGTACATGCATATACCGTATTACATGATGATAATAAATACCGATAATATTATGATATACCATAGGTTGATCATTGTCATTCAAAAGATGTATGGTATACAAGAAGATAATTGAAAGTTCCTATGGTTTTGTAGAGACATCTGCACATGTTATGTCTTGTCATGGAATGCATATGATAATATTTGATACTAAAAACAGATTACAAATGGCACCATGTGACATTATAATACGGAAAATCAACCATGAATTATAGAGTATCATACCCTTCACAACTACGTTAGTGCATATTAGGGTAAGCATTTTTCGTCGTCATTCGCAGCGAAACAAAACAAGTTTCAAATATCTATTTGTTATGTAATTATTACCCTTCCACTAGTGATTGTTTGTAGTGTAAGCTCAAATTCCATTATAACTAAATGATCGTGTAAGAACATTTCAATATATATTCAACACTGATCTTGTATTAGTCGATTAAGATGTTGACAACTTAATATTCTATTTGTTTAGTGATATTCAGTTTAATATTAGTCAACTTTACGCATTGAACTTTTACGCATTGAACTGTTGGATATTGTGAATGAAAATTAATCTAAAAGGCACATTATGAAATTGTGCATGGATTAATTCCAAAAGGTACAATTGAAAAGGTATTTCTTTTGAAGAGATGTACCTTTTTGTACTTGAGACCCTTAGGTCTCTATAAATGAAGTTCCCCACATCATTGAAAAAAAATAAAAAATAGAACGCTGCATTCATCACATATTAGAAATCACGTCCTAGGATAATAGTGCAAGAAAGAACCGAGTCTCGTAGTAAGATTCGCCGAAAAACTTCGTTGAGTCGAAAGTGCTGCGATTCCGAAGTTAGAAGTCGTTGTATCTTGGGGACGCTCGCCGTTAAACCGATTGAGCACATAATATCGGGGCGATACGTCTTACGGACAACGTACGTAAGTACGTGCCTCGACTTACCCCGTTTGAGTCTGCATAAATTAGCCACCGACAAATACACCGACACTACCGTGATTCCAACATTCGTAAGACGTATCTTATGTCTCTTTGATCGATGGCAACCGGAGGAACAGAGAATAAAAAGGCATCACTTGAGGAAGCAACATTCCGATCATGCGTCGGACGTCTTTTTGGATGGAGGGCAGCGACTCCACATCGTTTTCCCGGGACTAACATTATAACCCACAACTTCATACGTGCGTTAACTCGGGAGTTCTCCCTCAAAGTGTTTCTTTCTATATATATACGCTGGTACAGATCATTACGGTTTCTGCTTACAAGATGTGAATGTTCTCGATGAACTTCACGTTGGTTACGTTGGGTTAAAGAAAAAGAAAACCCCAAAGCAAAGCAATAATCAGGAAAAAAAAAAAAATCCTTAGAGTGAGAACGTGATTATTCGATAGATTCCGGTGGTGGTGTTGTAACGCTCGTATATCCTCACGGTGCGGTCGCCTTCGTTGCTTTATGAATCGGTAGGCGACGAGTGGTCATCACCATTTGACTCTTCATGAAGAAACGCGACGTTATCTGTTGCCAACAGAACAGAATTACCTGTCTCGTCTTAAATTATTTTGTAATGTCGAGCGGTTGGATATTACGGGCTATGGTTATCATCAGCCCGATTCTTCAAACCCATGTAGTACTTGGGCTAATGTATATTGTAATACATTCATGGCCCACAATGCAGCAATAGACAAAAATTGTCATCGGTAACGCCGAAGGATGCCCTTACGCATCGGAGTCCTTGGGAAATAAAACTTTTCCCTTTACAGCACCGCGGGAAACAACCGCCTCATAGCCCCCACGCTATGAGTGACGCGAAAGAGAAGGTCCACGCATTGAGCCGAGATCACGGGAGCCGACGACGAGAATACCCGCTCATAGGCGACGCTGTAAGGCGATCCGGGGCAGCAGCCAAAGGGCTGCAGGCTATGGGCTACAGTTCGGGCCTGTGGCGCTGCGGCATGAGGGTCCTATGCGAGGCTGCGGCGCTGGGCTGCGGTGTGATGAGGGACTGCAAGGTTGCAGGGCAGCTCGTGCTCTGAAGCTGGGAGAGGGGCCTCGCGTTAGAGACGCAAGGCTGCTGCACGACACTGCGGGTCTGCACTAGTTCATGAAAGACACCGTTCCCCCGCAAGTGCTATGGATCGATCTGAGTAGGCTCCGGTACAGGCTGCTATGCTGGCCTACGGTGTGTGATGGCAGCAAAAGGCGGATTTGCCTCGGGGCATGGTCGGAGGGATATGGCTCGTGGCTTGTGACGGCGAGGTCGCTGTTCGAGGTGGTTCGAGGCGGACTCTTTGTGGCTACTCAGGGCGGCGCTGCAATGCGTGCAAGAGGTTCCGCCGAGAGCAGAGGAACCCTTTGGGTGAAGACGCTGCTGCACAATTGAAACGTCAGTTCGATGACAACGATGAGCAAGGCATAGATCAGAACGCGAGCCACCGAAGAGGACCACACAGGTACCGATGGTGCAGGTTGCAGCTGTGGATACAAGGACGATGTGCTGCGTGCTGTGGTTCGGGCTTGTGGTACAGCATAAGGCTCTGTGCGGGGCTGCCTCGCAGGATTGGCGGCACGGGAAGAAACACTGCCGCTGCATTGTTCAATGTCGTTCGGTACCGTCTTTGGGCATTTCGTGTGTGTGCGTAAATGCTACACCGTGATCAATCTAGGGCTCCGCCAGGCCGCACGGCGGTACGCTCAGCAACGCTGTTGGGCGTTATAGATATAAGGTGTCGTGGACTGCAGCTCAGCCTGAAGAGTTCGGCTGCTAGAATGGTGCCAACGAGGTTCGAGGGAAGGCATTGGTCGGGGCTGCTTGCGGGCTGCGATTCGGGCTTGCGGCGCTGCGCGGTATTCCGTTACAAGGCTGCTGCGATGTGTGAAGGCAGCGAAGGACCGTAGTGCTGGGCTGCTCGGCACAGGGCTGCGGCATAAGGCTCTGGTACAGGTCTGCAATGTAGGATGGTAATGAAGGGCTGCTCGACGTTGTGGTGGCTGCGCGACTGTTGTACCAGGAGCCGCTGGGTGCTGCGTGGCTGATATGCACCGTGAGCGCCGTTGGGTGCTGAGGGGCTGCGAGACTACGTTTGGGCCGTGCTTCCATGATGAGCACGCTGCCGGGCGACGCCATTGGGCGGCGGGCAGATGAATAATATATATCTATATATATATGTTGGGCCCACTAGAGTTTCTTGCGTGTATTGTGCATTATGCCCCAAGTTTAGGCCAAGTAGGGCCAACGTACTTCCATATTCGTCATGTTTGGCTTATATGGAGCCTCTGAGAAAATGATGAATTGTAATGCTGATAGTTCTGGCTACCCTAAAACTTGTGGGGGAAGCATTTTTGTCAGCAAATCGCATTCCTAATGTGTAGCCACACAAAAGGGAATAATACTATGTACGAGTTAAGGAAAAAAAATAGGAAAATATCCTATAAACACTTTGAAGTGTGGGGGTGCCTAACAAAGGTCGGAGTACCTAATCGAAGCTGGTTAAAATAGGACCCAAACCGTTGACTGCATTTTCATCGGATATGCAAATATTAGTAGTGCATTCAGATTTCTGGTGCACAAGTCAGAAATCCATGACATGAAGTCATGGATGATAATCGAGTCGAGGAACGCCGCATTCTTCGAAAATATCTTTCCAAATAAGGAAAGAAAGAAGATAAGTTCTTTGAAAAGAACTCACGGTGCCGTTGAAAGTTCACTTCAAGAAGTTGAGGAATTGAGGCAGAGTAAAAGAAGGAAAGTGGCCAAATGATTTGGACCCGACTTTCTGACGTATATGATGGACGACGAACCCCGGACATTGCAAGAAGCCTTGTCTAGTCCAGAAGCACCGTTCTATCAATAGCGAAATTGAGTCCATCATACAGAATCATACCTGAGAACTGGTAGATCTCCCAAAGGGGTGCAAACCTCTCGGATGTAAGTGGATCCTGAAAAGGAAAATTAAGACCGATGGGTCGATCGAGAAATATAAAGCCCGATTAGTCGCTAAAAGATTCAATCAAAAGGAAGGTTATGACTTCTTTAATACCTATTTGCCCGTATCAATGATAACGTCCATTCGAGTTCTCGTTGCTATTGCAACATTGTATAATCTCGAGATATACCAAATGGACGTGAAGACAGCATTCATGAACGGGGAATTAGAAGAAGAAATATATATGAAACAACTCGAAGGGTTTGTAGCACACGGGCAAGAGAACAAAGTATGCCGTCTCGTGAAATCACTTTACGGGCTTAAACAAGCGCCGAAAAAGTGGCACGAGAAATTCCATATGACGATGCTATCGAATGGGTTCAAAATAAACGAGTGTGATAAATGTGTTTACATTAAAGGCACACCCGAGGAGTTTGTGATTGTATGTCTTTATGTAGACGACATGTTGATCATGGGAAACAGTCACAAATAATCGTGAATATGAAGAATATGTTGAAAAATTATTTCAGCATGAAGGATATGGGTTTGGTTGATGTCATATTAGGGATAAATGTCTCTAAGACACCCGAAGGAATTGTTCTGACACAATCTCACTACGTTGAGAACGTGTTAAAGAAATTTGAAGCCTTCGATGTTCCTCCGGCTAAGACACATGTAGACGTTAATCTACATTTGGTCAAAAATAAACGAGAGCCTATATCGCAACTCGAATATGCTCGGGTGATTGGCAGTCTGATGTATCTGTTTAACTGCACTCGACCTGACATAGCATATTCAGTGAGTAAACTTAGCAGGTTTACTAGTAATCCGGGTAATAGCCATTGGATAGCACTAAAGAGAGTGCAAAGATATCTGAAGTACACCATTAATTATGACATACTCTATTCGAGATATCCCGCAATTCTGGAAGGATACTGCGACACAAATTGGATATCTGACAGTAAAGACTCCAAATCCACGAGTGGTTACGTATTTACCATCGGTGGAGGAGCAGTTTCTTGGAAATCCTCAAAACAAACGTGCATAGCCGATCAACGATGGAATCGGAGTTCATTGTACTAGATAAAGCCAGCGAAGAAGCTGAATGGCTTAGGAAATTTCTGGAGGATCTTCCTTGTTGGAACAAACCTGAGCCATCGATAATGATACACTGCGATAGCATGGCGGCTATCGGCAGGGCACAGTGTTGTATGTATAACGGTAAGTCTCGGCACATACATCGGAGACATAACACCGTAAGACAACTAATCTCTAATGGAACAATTTCAATTGACTATGTGAAGTCTAAAGAGAACATAGCAGGTCCTTTGGCGAAAGACATCACTAGAGAACAGTTAAACATTGCAGTAAGGAGAATTGGACTAAAAATCCACACACCAAGAAAAGGCATAGTGGAAACTCAACCATGATGAATGGAGATCCCACGAACTTGGTTCAATGAGACAACTAAGTTGTGGCTATTTCAATTGTATACTTGGAAATCCTAAAAGTCCATTCTCGAGAGCTGCCCAAGTAATCTCTCGATGACGTGTGGTAAGGGTAACCGTTTACGCTTTTAATGATGACTATACCAAAATTGGTGGAGTATTTCGAGCTACTCAAGGATTAAGTCCTAATAGTCGGTCACCTATATTAGTGAGAAGTGGGGCCGCTTCAATGTTCACACTTATGAATCCGAGATATGGTCCAAGGCCGAAACGGACACAGCATGAGAATCGAAAGAGATCAGATTCATCATTGTGTGTATGCTGTTGTCTTGGTTTACACAAAAAGCCGCCAGTTCAAGACATCACGTTTACTGAGCAGCGAGTAAATCCGATATAATTTCACTACGGAAGGTTCAAAGCCACAAGCTACCTATCCCGATGCAATGATGGGCTGTCGGGACTTTCTTGCAAGAGTCAACATGCATAATCATTAGTTTCATTCATGTGGGGGATTGTTGGATATTGTGAATGAAAATTAATCTAAAAGGCACATTATGAAATGGTGCATGGATTAATTCCAAAAGGTACAGTTGAAAAGGTATTTCTTTTGAAGAGATGTACCTTTTTGTACTTGTGACCCTTGGGTCTCTATAAATGAAGTTCCCCACGTCATTGAAAAAAAAATAAAATAGAACAACGCTGCATTCATCACATATTAGAAATCACGTCCTAGGATAATAGTGCAAGAAAGAACCGAGTCTCGTAGTAAGATTCGCCGAAAAACTTCGTTGAGTCGAAAGTGCTGCGATTCCGAAGTTAGAAGTTGTTGTATCTTGGGGACGCTCGCCGTTAAACCGATTGAGCACATAATATCGTGGCGATACGTCTTACGGACTCGTACGTAGTACGTGCCTCGACCCATTTGAGTCTGCATAAATTAGCCACCGACAAATACACCGACATTACCGTGACACCAACATGAACAACTTTTGAAGATTAAAAAGGATAGACGACATGAGGTATACTGCATTCTTTGCAGTTGTACTATATGGGCCATGTTAATGTACTCCTTCGTATTCTATTATGTTATTATATCGGTATTGTATCAAAGCCTATTCAGGACTACTTCATTTTGAATAAGAGTGAACATTTATTACAAAATTTGCATTAGTTCCGATATGTACCACATTAGTAGAGTCAAGTCAGTGATGTTACAACTACTTTGCAAGGATCATTCTCTTCTTATAAAACTTTGGGTTTGGTATAAAAGCGTGTAAGAGTTAAACCATCAAATTTGATATCAAGTGAAATATGTAATAAATGCACATAGTAATATATTTTCGCATAAAAGATTAATTTGTGAAAGATAGTGTATAGTATTAGGAATATAATTAATATAAATGCTATATTACTATAATTCCTTGATTATAGGATCTGTATTATAATTGTTTGATTGTAATCCCTGATTGTAGGACATAAATTAATGATGTAGATTGTCTAGTCTCTATATATTGTACTCGGATATCAAAGATAATATACAAGTCATTATTACTTCTCTTATTTCTTCTTATCATGGTATTAGAGCTCTACTAGCAATGGCTTCTGAATCACCTTCATCCGCAGATAACCCACTTCTCACCCTCAATTTATCAAATATAACCAAACTATCATCCACATAGTATCTCACATGGAGTCTCCAAATCAAAGCTCTTCTTGAAGGTTATGATCTTGACCACTTTCTAAGTGAAACTTCTACCCCACCTCCAAAAACAATTACCAAATATAATACCAGCACTGCAAATCTGTCCTACACGTAATGGAAAAGACAAGATCGTTTAATTTTCAGCGCTCTGTTGGGTACGATCGATGTGTCTCTACAACCACTTATTGCCCTCACCACAACCTCTCTTGAAGGCTGGAAAACCTTGTCCAACACTTATGCCAAACCATCCCGTGGTCACATAAAGCAATTAAAAGATCAACTCAAATGTTGCACCAAAGGTACCAAATCCACCAGCTGAGTACATGCAGATTATGAAGACCCGCGCAGATGAACTCGCCCTTCTCGGTAAACCTGTTGATGATGAAGACCTTATAGATCGGGTTCTTGAAGGACTAGATTGTCGGAAAAAAACTCACGCGAACACAGTGAACACGATCTTGTTTTGGTGCAACTAAAATCGACCACCTTTTCTGTAGTCCTTTTACTGCTTAAATAGAAGTTTACATGGAAACTAATAAATGCCTATAATCAGGCCACTAATTTAGCCTAAACTAATAAGGAAAACACAATCACCTCCTAAGTTAAGTATATTCTCCTAAACTAAGCCTAAACTAATTAAGGAAAGTGAATCACAAGGATTATTCCTACAATCTCCTCCTAAGCCTTGTGTCCACCGTTGATGTCGATTAGGCCGATCTTACCCCGTAGCTCATGAAACTTGGTCCTTCCAAGCGGCTTCGTCAGAATGTCGCTTCTGATGAACTCTACATCAATCAAGCCTTCTTCTGCAGCCTCCCGGACGAAGTGATATTTCACTCGAATGTGCTTACTCTGTCCATGGAGTACTGGATTCTTGATCAAAGCAATGGCGGACTTATTGTCCACCCTCAGCATTGGTGCTCTTGCTGCTGTTCCCTGCACCTCAGACAACACACGAGCGAGTCACAATGCTTGACAAGAAGCGTTAGCAGATGCTATATACTCTGCCTCACAGCTGGACTGAGCCACCACCTTCTGCTTCATGGATTGCCAGGTGATCGGGCTGCCACTGAGGAAGAAAATCACGCCAGTTGTGCTTTTACTTGCATCAACATCCCCGGCGTAATCACTGTCGCTGAAGCCTGTCAGATAAGGCTCCTCCTTCTCCCTCCTGCCTAACCAGAGTCCCCAATCTTGGGTCCCGGCCACATAGCGCAGGATGCGCTTCACAGCTGCGAGGTGATCCTCGCGTGAATCTTCCAGGAACCGACTCACATAGCCTACCGCAAACGCTAGATCAGGGCGAGTGTTGACCAAATACCTCAAGCTCCCAACGACGCTCCTGTACGCCATCGCATCGACCGACGGCTCTGTGCTGAGCTTGCTCAACTTCAAGCGCGGTTCCATAGGTACGTGACAGGGGTTACACCCTGCCATGCCGCTCTTCTCTAGGATCTTGCTGGCGTAGGCGCCCTGGCTCAGCGAGATCCCCCTCGCGCCCTGCTTCACTTCAATGCCAAGGTGGTAGTGAAGCAGGCCGAGGTCACTCATCTTGAACGCGGCTGCCATCTCCTCCTTGAATGACTTGATATCGCCGCCGTTCGAGCCGGTGATCACGAGGTCATCGACATAGACCCCGATCACCAGCTGCTTGCCATCGTTCTGCCTGATGTAGATGGCGTGTTCCGCGGTGGTCACGGCCTTCGATGTATACCGCGGTGGTCACGGCCTCGCCCCAGAACCACCCCGGCAGCCCTTTTGCCTTGAGCATACTCCTTGCTGTCGCCACCACCGTCCCATTCCTTCGCTCGACCACGCCGTTCTGCTGTGGGCTGTACGGTGCGGTGTGCTGGCGATGTATCCCTTCTCCCACGCAGTACTCCGCGAACTCGATCGGGGTGAATTCGCCACCACGATCGGTCCGGAGCACCCCCAGTTTCAGCCCGGACTCCTCCTCTGCCCGTGCTTGGAGTTCCTTGATGGCAGCCGCGGCACGATCCTTTGAAGGGATCGCGGCTACCCACATGTATCGGCTGAGGTCGTCGACGAGCAACAAGAAGTACTTGTTTCCGCTTGGGGTCGCTGGCGTGATCGGCCCGCACAGATCGCCGTGCACAAGCTCAAGCCGCTGCTTTGCGCGGTACTCTGCTTTCGCCGGAAATGGGGTGCGCCTCTGCTTCCCAGCTAGGCATGCGTCGCACAACTGGTCCACCTGCCCGATCTCCGGCAGGCCGCGCACCAGCTCCTCCCGAGCTAGCTTCCGGAGCGCCGCCATGTTGACATGACAAAAGCGATCATGCCAGCGCCACGCCACCTCGTCGCCGCGCCCCCGCACCGCTAAGCACGTCGGCTGTGCTATCTTAATCCGGAGCAGGTACAGGCGGTTCGCCTCGCGCGTCACCCTTGCCAACAGTTGACCGCCGAGCTCCCGAATCCACATCACGCCAGCGTCGATGTCGATCTTGAAGCGGACCTCATCGAGCTGGCCCAGGCTCACGATGTTCGTCGTCAGCTGGGGAATGAAGTAGACCCCGGCGAACGACCGGAGCTCCCCGTTTTTGCACACGAAGACGATGGTGCCCCGTCCTTCAATCCGCGCCACCGAGTCGTCGCCAAAGCACACGGTGCCGCGCACCGCCATGTCGAGTTTCGCGAAGGCGGCCTTGGCCCTAGACATGTGATTGGTTGCCCCCGAGTCCAGGACCCATGTCTCCGCCTCGCGTTCCTCTTCTTCCCTGAGCTGTGCGAACACCTTCTCTTCGCGGATCTCGATCTGGGCCACGGACGACGCCTGCCCAGATCCGCATCCTCCATGCTGATACGATGCTCCCAGCGGCGCCGGATCAGCCCTGGCGAGCGGCTCGAACAAGGGCGGTGCCGACGAAGTTGTCATCGATTGCGGCATCAGTGGGGCGAGAGAGGGGGAGCACCTTGCGAGACAGAGTGAGGCCTCCTCCTCATCCTGTACTGCATGGGCCTGCTCCTTCTTGGGCCTCGACCGGCACTCCCGGGCCCAATGAACCAGCTTCCCGCACCGGCGACACTCGTCGCCTGTGTGATCTGGCCTACTAGACGACCCGCCAGCACGCCCACGACCGCGTCCGCGTCGACCGCCTCCCCTATTAGAGCCGCCGCCGCGGGAGTGGATCTCCGCCTCCCGCTTCTTCCGCCGCGCGTCCCACTCCTCCTCAGTGAGATACAGCTTGCCCTCATGCTGTAGTGACGCCGGCGATCCATCCAGCTCTTCCTCCGCCTCTTGCAATCGCCCGGTGAGATCGGCGACCGTCATGGTGGATGGATCGAGCAGCATTTTGATCGCAATCGCGATCTGCTTGAAGCGGGGAGGCAGACTCCGTAGCATCTTGGCTATGATTTCCTTGTCCTTCACCTCATCCCCCAGTGTGGTGAGGTGCGCCGCCATGCCATTGAGGCGCAGCGCGTACTCCTCGACGGTCTCGACGTCGTTGAACGTGGCGAGGTCGAATTTGCGACGCAGTTGCTGCGCCGTTGCCGTCTTCACACGATCGTCCCCGATCCGCATGGTCGCGATTGCGTCCCAGGCCTCCTTGGCCGTCTCCCTGGAGTCGATCGTCGACACCATTTCGGGCGGGACCGCGCTCACCAGCGCATCGAGCGCCATCATGTCTTCCTGCTCATCGGCAGTGCCCTTCTCGATGGGTTCCATAGTGCTCTCGCCTTCAATTTCACCTTCATCATGAGCGCCCAGTCAGAGTAATTGGTCTTGGTGAGAACGGGGTAGCTATTCCCGCCGCCCACCTCATGAATCACTCGCTGGATCACGGCGCCAGAGGCATCGGCTTTCTTGCTTCCATCGCCCATGGTCCCTGGATGAACTCGCTCTGATACCAGTTGTCGGAAAAAAACTCACGCGAACACAGTGAACACGATCTTGTTTTGGTGCAACTAAAATCGACCACCTTTTCTGTAGTCCTTTTACTGCTTAAATAGAAGTTTACATGGAAACTAATAAATGTCTATAATCAGGCCACTAATTTAGCCTAAACTAATAAGGAAAACACAATCACCTCTTAAGTTAAGTATATTCTCCTAAACTAAGCCTAAACTAATTAAGGAAATTGAATCACAAGGATTATTCCGACATAGATGATGCGTACAAATCCATCGTGGATGCTGTCAACGCTCGCCAATTTCATTTGCCGAATTACATGAAAAGCTTCTCAACAAGGAAGCGTCTCTTCAGTCAAATGTTCCATCTCCTTTGTTGTTACCTGTACGGGCACATGCAACTGCTCCACGACCCTATCAAAGTTGGTGTCCAAGACCCGGCAATCCACAGTCAAGTGGTTGTGCTAAAGCACTTACTCCTAATGATCAACGTGCACCCAAACCTTACTTGGGCCGCTGTCAACCATGTGGTGTGCAAGGACATACGGTCAAACGTTGTCCAACGTTTCGGCTTATAATGCATCAACATACATCTTTTACTCCTCACGAGAAAGAACGACATGATGTAATAAATACCGATATTATCATCATTGATCAACCAAGTGTTACAATACCGATATTATCATCATGCATATACCATACATCTTTTGCATCAACATAAAACTTTCAATTATCTTCTTATAAAAGAACGACATAATAAATTAAGTACTATTGCAACACATCAATTGTAAACAATATAATTTAAAATTGTACTTCATAATATTCATAAAAGAATAGGCGTTTCATTACTTATGTGAGTGCATTTGCAGTGCGGCTCTCGTAAGGTGGAAATGTGCGTAAGCTAATTAGGGTTCTTATTAAGTGAAGGAATAAGTCGTTTTTTGGTATTATATAGAACCAATGCTGAGGTTGAATCCAAGGGACAGAGAAGCGTACTCAGAGAGACCGGGTTGACCCGATTGCACTTGGTATTTGAGGACCGGGTCGTGTGAGTATGATGCTGATAAACATATGATTATAACTAGGTCGAATATTTTATTGTCATCTTGTGTGTTTATTCGTAGTATTTACATTTATTTTTATATTGAAGGTACACAAGACATATTCCGGGAGAACTAGGTAAAAAGGGACAAAAATCGAGCGAGAACGAGCAAGCTAAAGAACCCCATAGCCATTTGAGAATGACCCACGGCCGTGGGAAATAGCTAGAAATTGAGGGGAATTATCCCACATCCATTTGAGTCAAAGCCCACGGCCGTGGAGATCTGCAGAAAATGGGCAGAATAAACCCACACCCACGTGTTCCAAGAGTGTATGAATTTTGGTGGAATGCATCTTGATGAACCCACAACTTCATATCTTCCACAAATTAAATCTACACGACCTAGAGACCAAACAGAAGGCTAAAGAACCCTAGGAAACACATCGGTGATTCCTAGGGTTCAAAGGAGGTATCCGACGAAGAACTATGGAAGAGTTGAACACGAGACGGAGGAAATCATCGTGACTTCTCAGAATGCATCCGTATAGGGAAGATATTGTGGTTTTTCAATCCCAGTATCTGTTTTATTCATTGTTTATCTCTATAGTTAGCTAATTATCAATTGAGTTTGAGATTAGATGAACGCTAGGTCGAATCGTTGTTTTCGCGTAGATTACTCATGAACGCGTGTCTATGATTATTTATCGTTATGAATATGTTTCTTCAATCCAATATTTCTATGTGTTGAGTTGATTATCGCTTTGATATGTCTATGTATTGATACGATACGCAATACATCATTTTAGGGCGACATATAAACCAACGATAGACCTCTCATAACTGTTAGGAACTCGGTATATGGCGACAGAAAATAATCAACCATCGTATTAGGTAATTGCTAAATTAGATCTTACGAACGTCTAGGGAAACGACAAATTTAGGAATGAGTAGAAATTATTGTGATCTAACTGATATTGACGTAGGAACGGTTGTTTACGAATTAATCGGTGATACCTAGCGGGATTCGAAATCCCGAGCACATAATTATAGTATGAAGTTACTCATCTTTTTAGTCGTATCTTTAGTCTTTTATCTCGTGTAAGTTCATGTTGCTGGAATTTAGTTACAAAGATATATCAATCTTAAGAAAATTCTTTAGGTTAGATATCGACTCAATAGGTTAGTACTAGTAATAAAGTTTATTCCCTGAGATCGATACTCGGATACTCGCTAGGGCTATTCTACCAGCGATAGGTACACTGCATGTCGCACGTGGTGATAGTTATAACGTATTCGTTTTAATTTATTACTTATCGCAATTTGGACGCACATACACTCTACATCATTAGTGTACCTTATGACGATCAATTTTGGGGAGGGGTAATTTATTTATACTTTTATTTGAACCAAATACATTTCGTGTGTGCATGATTTGTTTAAAAGAAAGGCGTGTTTTATTAAGTTATTGCATGGCTATTTGCTCCTCATTTTAAAGATTGATTGCGTGTTGGAAAATTTTGTGAGTGATTAGGACACGCATGAGTGGTTTATTTCTTTTGGAATGAATAAACTTAGTGTTAGGTCCTGATTCATCAATCAACAAGCACTCTAATTACGAATTTTCGGTATTCGAGTAAGAAATAAATCTTACGATTTACGATCGGTCGAATATCCGCGTTGAAGATCTTGAGAGAGGTTGTAGCTTTTCCGAGTTTCTCGAACGTGTTCTCTCGTTTAAAATATGAATTCGATACTTGTATTTTCTGAATAATAAAACTTGTTATTAACTTTGATAGTGTACATCATATTTATACCTATATCTAAGGTATAATTACTATTAGATCCTACACTATCAAAATTTCTAATTATGCCCCTAATTACAAGGATAATGAAATAATAAAGCACAATTCTAATATTCTCTTCAATCTCCCCCTTTGTGCTTGTCTTCGTTTCAGCTCCTTTTATCCTTGTCGAGCATAAAAAGACTTCCTCAATCCCAATGCTGTCTCGTAGCGTCGAACATCATTCCTCAGCTCCAATCTCTCATTTATAGCATCTGGAAGCTCATTCAAGAGTGGGGCCTCTTCTTCACAAAGATCTTCGAAGATTGTCTCTTCGGTGATCTCTCCCAATCTCTTCTGAATGTTCTTCCTCACTAACTTTAGTATCCCGTCGCAGAACTTATGGACTTCTAACTTCATCATAGCCCTTGTCTTTCCAATGACTGGATTTAGATAGGTTATGGCGAGGCCAGGTGTCTTGAAGATGTGGTTCTCGGGAAAGTTGTTGAGTGGGAAGCCCTTCATGAGCGGAGATTCCATGTTGACCTTCTTCATGTTGTTCTCTATTGCAATTTGAAGGTCGTGTGTGGTGTGATACTTGATCTGCCGCACCATGAATCTTTTCAGCCCCTCGAGTCCTTCAGTCTTGATATATCCAGGATGCGTCTTGTACTTTCTTTTGTACATTTGGTATAATTGGTAGACCTCATCCGGTGGAAGGAATGGGAGATAGCTTTCATCTATCTCTTCTCGAGTGCGGTTGCTGTCCGCTCGCTTAATGATGTAGATAGGGGTTGGATATCTTCCGATCGTATGCGAGACTCCAACAAGTTGGAGAATCGGTGACTGTTCTTGAAATTTTCCTTCAGTTGATCAGCTGGAATGCCACTTCGATTGGGTCCGAGATAGATGATCATGAAGATATGCTCCATTTTCTTCCTATCTTCCCAGTGTGAGATGCCCCTTATGTTAAGTTCGTTGAGCTTCTTGATTTTGTTTGGAGCCCTCCAAATCTGCTTTCTTACGTCTTCAATGAACGGGACTTCAATTCTGACGTTCTCCCATGGCGTCTCGACTCTAACTGTCCCTTTTGATAGACGGGGAGGAGAG
Organism: Linderniella brevidens; assembly: GCA_004919715.1. Classification (NCBI taxonomy): domain Eukaryota; kingdom Viridiplantae; phylum Streptophyta; class Magnoliopsida; order Lamiales; family Linderniaceae; genus Linderniella; species Linderniella brevidens. The sequence goes on along the minus strand of SWDC01000150.1, from coordinate 11,778,859 downwards.
TCGACTCTTAGCCTTATCATTTCGGGTAGCTCTGGGAGGGCAGAACTGTAGTTCTCGCCTTCTTGAAGTTCTTCTTCTTCAGGCAGCACCAAGTCCACTGAAGCTTGTTGTAAGAAGTATCTGACGTTGGAGAGTCGAGCTTGAGCAGCTTCCTCTGGTTCCCATTGCGTCATCCACTTCTCGTTTAGGATGTAGTCGTCTACGATCCGATGTGGATCGTAGGCAACTACTTCTGGTTGGACTTGGGGAAGGTTTGAGGTTGGGATCCGATTTGGATTTGTAGGAGAAAGGGTTAGTGTTTGGGATTTGGTGGGAGGTGTGGTTGTTTGTTGGCGGTTGAGATTGTGTGGTTGGTGGGTGTGAGGACGATCCTCCAGCTTCTTGAGTCTTTGTCTGTGTTTGACTCAATCCACAACCGCTTCGTGTAGTTCGTTGCCGTTTTTTCCCCTCATGACGGTCTGGATCATCGGGATCGTCATGTCTACGCTTAGTGCGGGAGCTTTCTTCTCGGCACGTTGTTTGTGCTGGCGGCTCTGGTTCATCTATTAACCTTTTGTAGAGACTTTCCTCAGCGGGAGATCTGGTCTCTAGGGCGAGGAGGCGTGAGATGAGGATATCGTAAAGCTGGGTGATCGGGATGGTGTACGGATTGATAAGTGAGGGTGAGGGAGTTGGGGTGGTGAGGATTGGTTGTAGTGGGGTGTGTAGAGTGGTGGTAGGAAGTGATGAGGAGACGGGGGTGGTTTGAGTGTTGGTCGGAGCAGCTTCTGAGACTGGTGTTTTCCCGGTGTCTCTTCGGGAAGTCTCGAGAGCGTGGAGCATACGGTCCATCAGACAATCTTCTAGAGAAGATAGAGCTGTGGAGAGCGCTTCTTGTAGTCTGTGCTCCGTCACGAACATTGGTGGAGTGGGGCCAGGGAGGCGCTCCACTGTCACAACATCGGAGTAGATTTCCGATGTGCCGCCTAGAGTAGGTCTTGAAGTTCCGGAACGTCCAAGGACATCCGTTATCATCACTGAAGTCACCACTTCAATGGGTTGGCCTATTGTTGGCTCCGAAGATATCGGGGGTCCAATAGGGCTTCCACCCAATCCTTGAGATGATATAATAGGTATCACCTCTATGGGTGTTGAGACAGATTCAATTTGAATCTGTTCAGTAGGCTGATCACTTGGTGGTGGATGTGTTGCTCCAAAGTTGGTATGAGTGAAGGAACTGCAGACGAGGCCGAGAGTTGTTGTCGGCGAGGGCCCCTTCGTTGGAGTCTGTGTGCTTCATTAGAATCGGTTGCCTCAGGAGAGATATCTTGTGGAACACCTTCGGGTTCAATCTCATGAGGCGTGACTTCGGGCTCCGTTGTTGTCAACAAGGATTCCCTTTGAGAAGGCGCCGGGGCTGGATCCAAGGCACGTACCATCACCTCTGTGATAGAGTTGTTCTGGCAGTAGTCTTGGTATGCCTCTTCAGTTGGATCAGCTAATCGGAGCAGCTCCAATGTGATCAGCATTGGTTGGAGTGCTAGATCGGCGGCCTTCGGGTTGTGAAAAAATCGGGCGTGGCAGAGTGTAGTCCGCAATTGGTGGTAGTCTTGGGATCTCTGGATGGAGTTCCATGAAGTGCGAGATCAGTACCGGGAACCACCGTACATAAGGAAGAGATCTGGCCTTCGACTTTGTCTCCCTCTGACACATCTGGTCCGCTAGATCGTTTCAAATCAGCTAGGCCACGTCATATCTTTTGGAGAAGATCACTCCGTGAAAAATGCGAAGGATATTTCCATTCGCCTTGTCGAAGCCGGAGTGTTTTGGGGAGAGACATTTGTTGATGATGCCGAACAATGTCTTCCACGGATGGGGAATCCCGCTATTTTGAAAGTTCGCCAGTTTGGTAAGCGGAGGTTTGTATCCCATCCGGAGCTTATCTTCTACGATCTCCGTATCCGTTGGAAGTTGATCATATTCGTTGTAGTGTGGGAGATCGAGCACCATGGCCATCAGATTTTTCGTCAGAGCGATATGTCTTGTGTTGAGCATTGTCATATAGTCCATGCTATCCCCGTTGACGAAACTCTTCATGCATCCCCAGAATTGCTGGAGATAGACCATTGGTACGATGGACGTCATGGTCAAGGCTGGCCATAGAGGGTGTCCTTTGAGGATGGATATTGACTTCATCCGGACACCGAAACGTCGTTAGATCCAGTTAGAAGTTGTTGTCTTGGACTGACATATAACTTCCAGAGGAGTAGATATGAGGGTAGTTAGGAGTTGCCATATCTGCAAAAATAATATAAGGTTCATTAGTCGATAAATTTTCATAAGTGAATAAATTGGATTAAGAATGAATTTAGAGGAAAATTGTTTGTTTAAAGATTTATGTTCGAAAGACATAGTGAAAATTTTGAAAAATTTGTAAAATTGACTAAGTCTTAGAAGCGTGTTTTATTCGAGTAACAATTTATTCGATCTTTAAATTTTGCGATCGAAAATTTTTCTAAGTCTTTTTCAGCGTGTTTTTATTCGAGTAATAGTTTATTAAATCGATAAATTTTGCGATCGAATAAAAAATTGTCGAAAAACATAATTTTTTCGCCGCGTAGTTTTGCGATCTAATAAAAGAATATCGAAAAACTTAAAGTTTTCGCCGCTGACTTTTGCGATCGAATGAAATATAATCGAAAAATAAGTTTTTCGCCGCGTAGTTTTTCGATCGAATTCAAATATATCGAAAACAAAAGGTTTTCGACGCTGAGTTTTGCGTTCGAATAAAATTTTAACAAAAACTAAAGTTCTTCGATGACACTTTTTGTGACACAAACTTTTTCGATCGAAAATTTTCAAATCAAACAGTAAAAACGTAACATAATCTTCGATTTCTGGGTAAATCATGAGTTGATCTGGGTTCGAAATGTGCAGAGAACAGTGGCAAATCCAAATATCATGATTTTAACCCAAAAAGTTGAGTTTAAACACTTTGATTTGAAGGTCGAAAAAACAGTTTTCGTCGAAAATATAAACATGAACTTTCTTCATATGTTTTTCGTGAAAATGCTTGAGAATCCGATGTTTTTGAACAGAAAATGATTCGGAACAAGTTTCTACCTTCGAAATCGGCAAGTTTTATCTAAAATTTCGAGTTTTGCGGGATTTGGTTTGAGTCGCCGAAGTCGGTTCGAAGAAGTTCTTAGAAGTCGAAAAGTTTTTCGATTGGGAATGTGTAGCGTGTGAGAGAGTTTTTCGATCGATAAAGTGATATTAATACTTTACGATCGGATAAAGTAAAAATTCCTTTGGGCCGGAAAAAAAAAAATTCTTGGGCTTTAGATAAATTTAGGTCTGAAAAAGAATTTTATGAATTAACACAAAAATAAATTGCTTAGTACTCCCTGTATTTCTGAAAGAGATGATATTATCTCCTAATGTTGATGAAATTCAACATTTGACTCATCAGATGAGCTCTAAATTTTCTGCGAGGCTTAAAAATATTAGAATTCATGATTTACGATTGTAGAGGATAATAACAAATTCTAATATAAAACTCCCCCTCAACAATTGCATGAGTAAACTTTTCAGTACCTACGCATATTTTCAGTACAAATTGGCATATGAAAATTTCCGATTTAAGTACAAGTAACGCAGTTTAAGCAATTCAGCTTCGTTTCATTAAAAATATTGCGTTTTTCAAAATAGTTAATTGCATTTTATCAATTCTGAACCAATGCATGTATTAATGCATTTAAAATGTGCGAAGTAAAAAATATTTTTGTTTCGGGGTCAGAATTATTTTGAACATTATCACACAAAAATTTCTAAGACATATAAAAACATTAATTTGCCATAAAATAATGTAACTAAACTAGTATTCTAAGAGCTTAGTATGAATCACTTCGACAACTCTCGCAAGTTTCGCTCATATCACTCAATTTATTTTTATCGAGGAGATTTTTAGTTGATATATCACTCTTACCATCACAACAAATTTATATCAATTAAGTTGTTATCATAGTATTTTTAATCAACTTACCAAGTGAGAGTTCATCATTTTGAATTAAAGGGACTTGTAACGGATTATTTTTAGGCTTTGACTAAAGAGTTAGGAAATTTGGGTTAGTGAGCTTAAAAATTCTTCTCTTCTAGGGGCCTTTTTGTGAAATTATGTTCTGATCCTTTAGCTTTTCCTTTCCTTAGTAATTTCTTTTCAAGGCTTTGAGAGATGAGATCTTCTTTGATTTTGGGTCGAGACTGTGTTCCTTTAGAAAGTTTCACAGTTATGGAGTTCGAACCCAAGACTGTGCTTCTCTTCTCCTTTTCTCTAAATAAGATCTAGATTATCATTGGAGAAGTTCACTTCAAGGTGCTTCTCTTCTAGGAGTATACGAGATTATCTAGGAGAAGTTCGCAGTGAGATCATTGTTTCTCTTCTGCATAATGTGCATCACTTTTGCTCTCCCTCTCTTTTTCTTGATTGAGTAACCCCGAATCTTGTGAATAAGGTTGAAGGCTTAATCGGGTGTTTATAAAGAAAACGAATGTCGGAGAAGGCTCAAAGGGGATTTCTAGAGGAAAAAGTAAAGGATTTATAATTTGGGCCAAGTGAGGAATTTCCTAATATGCCCTTATCATTTTCATGACAAACTAATCACAAAAGCAAGATTGAAGCTACGAAGTACAAAGCAAAAGATAGTCATTTGAAGTGTGACACTCTTTAAAAAAAATAAGGTTCAAATTCTCACATGTATGATGTGGCTTTGTGTCTAGTGAAACAAACAAAATTCTTTTGAATAAAAGAATGTCATATGAATTTTAGGCAAAGAACTTAATCATATATATCGACGAAATATTTTTGTGAGTAATTTCAAAAATAGTCAAACAATATGGAAACAGTATCTGAGTCTGTTACATTGACGATATGGAAACAGTATCTGAGTCAGCATCGTGTGACTCAGACTTGTTCCATCCTTGATTTTGTCTTTCAAATCTAAAAACCGTTTACCATATATTATGGCTTGATTTACGAGTGTGCAGGAGATATTTCCGGAACAGATATGGAGCTAAAAAGGAAGAGTTATTTCCGGAATGGATATGATCCAATAGAATGGAAGAGATATTTTCGGAATGGATATGAAGCTAAAAAGGAGTTATTTCCGGAATGGATATGATCCAATAGAGTGGATGAGATATTTTGGGAATGGATATGGAGCTAAAAGGAAGGAGTTATTCTCGGAATAAATATGATCTCGAATGGAATTGCAGCTATATAAGTGGAATTTCGATCTCATACAATTACTATGGTGTAACAACGGAACAGCGATGGAGTAACGAGCGACGAACGAGAAGAAAAAGAAAACGAGAGAGCTCTCTACATATATTCGTCATCACAGTTCTTTACCTAGTGTTTTACCTTCACATAGATCGTAGGTTATCTGTGTGAAGATTAGAAGAGTGGTTAGATTCTTTACTATGTTATTTTTACTATCTTTTGATAGTTATTCTTTTTGTAATCCATTCAAGTAGTGGAATTTTTCCCTGAAGGCGTGCAACAAGTTATTTAACTTGCTTCATATTTTAAAACTGCGTCTCCGTCATTTTTACTGCTAAATTTAAATTTCCCGCTGTGCAAAAATATTCTGATCCCGAATGTTATTTCAACCGGGACCTTCCACACCCGCACCTTTCAAATTGGTATCAGAGCAACCGCTTGATACACTAAGCGTTGTTATCCTATTGATATGGATGCCCTAAGCCCAAACTTTTTTGGCAAAGTCCCCGTCTTAGACGGATCAAACTATGCCTATTGGAAAATCGGAATGCGACAATGCATAGAGTCGATTGACTCGCGTTCTTGGGATTCGGTTCTTAATGGTTATACCCCTCCTAAAACACCTCCTGATGCTGATGGATAAGTGTTTGACAAACCCATTGCCGAATGGACTGTTCTTGAAAGAGCAGCAGCCGATTTTAACGAAAAAGCTTTACATGCCGTTTTTTCCTCCGTCGATATTTTTATGTTCAAAATCATCAAAAACTGTACTAATGCGAAACATGCATGAGACATGTTGCAAAGGTACTGTGAGGGTGTTGCGAGCGTAAGAGACACAAAGTTGCGACTTTTAAATAGCCAATTTGAAAACCTTCGTATGAGGGACGATGAAGACATCACTACTTATTTTGGAAAGCTTTTGAATATTTCTAGCGAGTGTCATTGTCTAGGTGAACCTATTTCTAACAAAGTTTTAAATTCTAAGGCTATTAGGTCACTATCCGAGAATTTCAACGTGAAGGTGGCAGCTGTAGAGGAAGCCCACAATCTAGCCACACTCGACTTCAATACCCTCATGAACATTATGAAGAACTATGAGACCAATCTCGAAGTTCAAAAAAATGCGTCAAGGGATAAGAGTCTCTCTCTAGTCTCACAACCTTCAGGTGTTGAATCTGAGGTTGATCCAGACGATGATGAGGAAATGGCTATGATTGTTAGGAAGTTCAAAAGGTTACTGATAAATAAGAGATAGTTGAATGTTGGTCCAACATTCAAGAATGTTCTCAACGCTCAAGTGTCTTCATCCGCTTCTTATCGCCCTATCAACAGAAGAAGTTCTGCTGATAAAGCAAAAGCCGACAAACTTGACAGGGACTTTGTCCAATGTCATGCTTGCAAAGGCTGGGATCATTTTGCAAATGAATGTGCTAACACACTTCGCAGGTTTGGAAAATGATATTGGGTCAGCCTATCTGATGATGAAGAAGACGCACCAGCAAGAAACACGCATCAGGTTGCCCAATGGACTAAAGTTCCAAATCCAACCTTCTCTGACAATGAAGAAGAGGAACATCATACTGGGTTTAATGCAGTAACGGATGTTGAACCAACATTGGATTCAACATCTGAACATTATATTCTCTTTGATTATGATGAATCAAATAGTTTTGACAAATCTTTATTGTTAGATGATACAGATGATCTTTTACAACATGCCGAGGATGTTGAATCACTGGAAGAAACGTACAAACAATTGTACATAGAGTGGACGAATCAAAGGAAGGAGATCTCGAAATTGAAGGACTCCGTTCAAGTGCCGACTGAGGAAAATGTGAACTATGAAAAGGTAATCAATGGCTTGCTTGAAGGGATGAGCAAGATGGAAGCCTTACTGACCAGAAAGGACAAAGAAATTGACAAGCTTCAAACGCAAGTCAACAAGGCTTCAGATACCTTCTCAAAGATGAATAAAGGCAAGTCCACACTTAAAGAGGTACTTTCTTTCGTTAATACTTCTAATCATGGTCTAGGATTCAAATCACATCCTAAAAAGCATTCTGCATCGAAGTCCAGGTCTAAAATTTTTAAGTGTCATTTTTGTCTTAAACCTGGACATATTAAACCTTATTGCTGGAAACTGAAAGATGTGATATCCAAAAAGCAAATGTTGACTGAAAAATCATCCAACATTCGCTCCAACATTGAGAAATCAATGTTGAAGAAAATGTCTGGAGAATAGTTCAGACAACATTAGTTCCAGTTCTGTGAATCACAATACAACTTTTTGGAGTCCATCAGTTCAGAAGAAAGCTTGGGTACGAAAATCACCAATTCTATGTAATGTTGGTTACACGTCCTTGAAAGCTAACGTTTCAGGATCTTGGTACTTCGATAGTGGTTGTTCACGACACATGACAGGTACCAAAAGACTACTTGATAGACTACACTCCCTTAAGTAACGGGACGGTTACTTTTGGAGGTGGAGCGAAAGGTAAAATTCTCGGACGAGGTAAACTTAATGTGGTTGGTTTTCCTGCCCTAAGGAATGTCCTCCATGTTGACGGATTGGTTGCTAACCTTATTAGCATAAGTCACCTATGTGACGACGATCTTGAGGTAAGGTTTAATAGAGAATGCTGTGAAGTTTTTAATGACAAAAACTTGTCTGTGATGGCAGGTAGAAGGTCTAGTGATAATTGCTATCAAGTTGGTGATAAGGATGAAAGAAAAGAGGTATGTAAAGTCTCTACAACCGAAGATATTGTTCTATGGCACAATAAATTGGGTCATGTCAATTACAGAACCCTAGAATAATTGATTCGTTGTGAGGCATTTAGAGGAATTCCCAACCTAAAGGAATTTGGTAAGATTGTTTGTGGGCAATGTCTGAAAGACAAGCAGAAGCATGCCAGTCATAATGTTGACCAACATATTGTTCAACATTTTAGAACTGCCCACTGTTTTCAGCTACTTCACATGGATCTTATGGGTCCTATGGAAGTAGACAGCATAGGTGGTAGAAAATATGCGTTTGTCTTAGTTGATGACTTTTCTAGGTTTTCATGGATATTATTTCTTACAGAGAAATCCGAAACTTTTGATTTTTTCAAAAATTTTTGTGCCATGATCAAAAATAATTTTTGTGCTCCCATTTTTCGTATTAGGTCCGATCATGGTAGAGAATTTGAAAATCAATTTTTCAAAGATTTTCTTGACAAAAAGGGTATTATCCATGAGTTTTCTTCTCCTAAGACACCTCAACAAAATGGGGTAATCGAAAGGAAGAATAGAACTCTTCAGAAAATGGCTCGTGTAATGCTCCAATCCAAGAGTCTTTCTAAAAGGTTTTGGGAAGAAGCATTGAACACGGCTTGTCATATCTCTAATAGAATTTTCTTTCGTCTAGGGACAAAGAAAACCTCTTACGAGATTTTGAAGGGTACGAAACCTACGGTCAAGTATTTTCACGTGTTTGGATGTCCATGCTATATGTTGAATGATCGTGAGTATTTGACAAAGTTTGATTCGAAAAGTGACAAATGCATTTTCTTGGGATATTCTACTAAAAGTTAATATTGTGTTTGATGATTCCGCTGACATTAGCAGAAATACTCCTCAAGTTGATATTGCAGATATTGTTCCGACGGTTGGTCCAGCAGAGGATCTGGAAGCTAATAATGTTGAGTCAACATCCGACTCAACATTAGATCCTGAACAGGATACTAAAGATGAAACTTTAAATGTTCGGAGAGATCCCCCAGCTAGGATTCCGAAGTCTCACCCCTCTGATCAGATCACAGGCAAATTTGATGAAGGAAGGAAGACCAGAGATAAACCACGAAGCTATTATAGATCTATGGTAAAAAATGTATGCATGACTTCCGTATACAATGAGGTAAGGTTTAATTGTTTTGTATCTGAAATTGAACCGAAAAATGTTCTTGAAGCCCTCAAGGACAGTTTTTGGATCAATGTTATGCAAGAATAGCTTGTTGAATTTGATAAAAATCAGGTTTGGACTTTGGTTCCACGACCAAGCGACGGTAAAGTCATTGGTACAAAGTGGATTTTTAAAGAAAAATCTAATGAGTATGGGAATGTTATTAGGAATAAAGCTCGTTTAGTTGCCCAAGGCTACACCCAAGTTGAGGGTATAGACTTTGACGAAACCTTTGCCCCCGTAGCAAGGTTAGAATCTATAACACTCTTACTTGCTATTGCATGTTGGCTCAACATTACCCTACACCAGATGGATGTAAAGGGTGCGTTCTTAAATGGCTTTCTCGATAAAGAAATTTATGTTGGGCAACCTAAAGGTTTCGAAGATCCTTACCATGCTGATCATGTGTTTAAATTGCAAAAAGCTCTTTATGGTTTAAAGCAAGCTCCTCGAGCTTGGTATGGTAGACTTACTTCGTTTCTCTTAGACTTTGGTTTTGTTAGAGGCGAAGCCGATCGAACTCTTTTCGTAAAAAGAGTTGGTAATGAAGTGTTAATCTCTCAAATTTATGTTGATGATATAGTCTTCGGATCAACATCTCGATCTCTGTCGGATGATTTTATCCAAGCCATGAATTCCACATTTCAGATGAGTATGATCGGTGAACTAACTTTATTCCTAGGTCTGCAGGTAAAACAAAGCAAGGACGGCATTTTTATGTCTCAAGAGAAGTATGCAAAGAATACCGTGAGAAATTCGGGCTAGAAAACGCAAAGGTGATGAAAACTCTTATGGGATATACGCAGAAGGTAAGTAAAGATAATTTTGGGGAAAATGTTCATCCAATATTATACCGTTCCATGATTGGAAGCTTGTTATATCTTACTGCGAGTAGACCAGATCTTATGTATAGTGTTTGCGTATGTGCACGATATCAGGCCGAGCCAAAAATTTCACATTTAAATGCTGTTAAAGAATTTTAAAGTATGTTGGTGGTTCTGCAGTCTCGGTTTATGGTTTTCCAAGGATACTAACACAAATTTAGTTGGTTTTAGTGATGCTGACTAGGCAGGTGACGAAGATGATCGCAAGAGCACAAGTGGTGGGTGTTTCTTCTTAGGTAATAATCTAGTATCTTGGTTTAGTAAAAAGCAAAATTGTGTTTCTCTCTCTACGGTCGAATCTGAGTATGTGGCAGCAGGCAGCTATTGTACACAACTCATATGGCTTAAGAGTATGTTGAGTGATTATGGGTTAGAGAGTGAAACTGTGCTGATGTATTGTGATAATTTGAGTGCTATAAATATTTCGAAAAATCCTATTCAGCACTCTATGGACTAAGCACATAGATATTAGACATCATTTTTTGAGAGATATAGTAGAAAAAGAGTTGGTGAAAATAGAGCATATAGATACTAAGAATTAGTTAGCGGATATTTTCACTAAAGCATTAGCTTTGAAAGGTTTTCAAGCCTTAAGAAGTCTATAGGTCTGTGTCAGTGTCAATAAATGTTGGTCCACTATCTGGATCAACATTTGCATATGTCAAATATGGTTGTTACTGTTTCGATTTTTGGTCTAAATTTCTCTCTAGTTAATTCCTGAAATGATTTGACTCACCTAGACTGTTTTCTGAAATCACCCGCTCACTAGCACAAGGTTTGCTCATGATCCTTTTTCAAGATACAGGTTCAGAATATTAAGAATCCTTAGATACACGACATTCGCGGTGACGATGCATTCTTTGCGTGCAATAAATGCTGAACCTTGATGGAAAGGAAATCAATAAAGAGCAGTGCACAATATTTCATATCTATAATAAAGGTGAGTAAATGGCAGAAAATAAAAGAAAAATGAGTTGTAGGGTGTTAAACAGAAAATGAAGGAACACAAATTCTTAAGGCCTCCCCTTGACCTCATACAATTACTACTGTGTAACGACGGAACAACGATGGAGTAACGAGCGACGAACGAGAAGAAAAAGAAAACGAGAGAGCTCTCTACATATATTCGTCATCACAGTTCTTTACCTAGTGTTTTACCTTCACATAGATCGTAGGTTATCTGTGTGAAGATTAGAAGAGTCGTTAGATTCTTTACCATGTTGTTTTTACTATCTTTTGATAGTTATTCTTTTTGTAATCCATTCAAGTAGTGATATTTTGCCCTAAAGGCGTGCAACAAGTTATTTAACTTGCTGCATATTTTAAAATTGCGTCTTCGTCGTTTTTACTGCTAAGTTTAAATTTTCCGCTGTGCAAAAATATTCTGATCCCGAATGTTGTTTCAACATTAAGGTCAACATTTAAGTTTACTTTTAACTTAGCTATTTCCATATCAATTTATCGGGACCTTCCGCACCCGCACCTTTCAAGTTCCATTATTAGAAACTTAAAATTTATATTATTCGTGGCCTCTTCTCTCAGAATCATGACTAGTCCTTTATTTCATATTCGGATGCAACTTGCCCGTAGATTCTTTGAATGAAGGGAAGGGAAGGAAGGGGTTTCTATTCTATATTTGTGGAAATGTTGATTTATTCAGCTTGTTGTCCTTCAACTTTGGAATTCATACGATGGGGCCAGCCCTAATGAACCCATCTTCAATATATTCGTGATCTTTCTTTTAGAGACCACGAATATATTGTTCCAGAATACAATAGTGGCATAGAGAATCGGATATATGTGTGTATGTATTTCTAACTTTTGTTGAGATTCTCTTTTCTAATGTTGATTGAGAATAATGAAACTGATATGTGACTCGAGTTATGATAGACTAATGAATGGCACACCATTAGTTCTAGTAATCGTGCACACTCATACGTGTGCATTTATATATATTTAGGTTTATTATTTAAATAATTGAAATTAGCTTTAAATAATAAAATAAAAGGTAAAGAAATTGATCAATGTCAGTTTTTATTACATAGCAACATGAGTATTCAATTTTTTAAATAATAAATTGTAGGAACAAATTATATTGGTTATTTGATACATCAAATTGAATGTTTTTAACTTGCATTGACCATTAATAAATAAGTATAGATTATATAGCCATTTGATTTTGAATAAAGCTGTAATTTTGTTGGAAAAATTCAATAGAAATAGATGCAATGGTTGCAAATATTAGTAAAAAAATGTCTAAGAAAGCAACTCCTCACTCTAATAGGTGCAAGTAATTAACACTTTTAAAGAAGTTATATTTCTTGGCTAAGAGATCAGTCTGTTCGGTGTAAAGGTTGTCACCAAATAGGATCAAACACAACCTTTCAACAAATTTGAGCTTCATCTATAAATAAAGATGCTCATTCTCATCTGAAAAACCTCTAATAATTCTTTGTAATGAAAGCCTTAATAATCTCGTATGTTCTTGCTTCTCTCGTCGTGAATTCTGTTTAATATATTCCATATTCTAAACTCATCTGGATGTCAGAAAAGCAACGAATAAGTATATTGCTCTCATAATTGTGGAGTGTCCTAGGCGAAATGTTATTGTATCTTGGAAACGATTCCGTATGCACTGTGAGCGGAGCAATATCGGTTTAACGGCGTATTTCTTGCCGACGATAAGACAATATAATATGAAATAGTACGCCATGTATTGTGTTTGGTTGTGTTATTCCCAGCCCTATGATAAATCCCCAGCCCGTTATAATTGACTAAATGCCCGATATAAATAAACTAAGAATGAGGCTAATATTACTTATCATGTGCTTATAATTTCTTATTTTGGATGACCCCTTAAACAAGCCTTAGAACCAAACTGGGCATAAGGACATAACGTCTAACACTAGCCTCGATATAAAAATCCAGTTTGACATCTTACGTGCGTTTGCTGATGTATATACATAACTATACCCAACAAATTTGATTTATGCAACGAGCTCCATGTTGTCGTATCATTCTGATTTGTGTTTATCGCAACTAGGGCATAAATGAACCAAGCTACACTAGATTTGAATCATATTTTAGGCCGAGTTTGAGCTCAAAGATAATCATGAAGTTCGAAATTCGGCTCGTGCGCTCGTTTTTTGACTAGCTCAAGCTTGAGCTTAAAGCTCGGAAAAATCTAAAAAAAAAGAGAGAAAAAGCCCACGAGTTGGCTTTGTGGCTTTCAATGGTTTTAATGGAACTCAAGCTTGACAAAGCTTGGCTTGGCTTTTAAAAAAAGGATAAAAAGCCCACGAGCCAGCTTTGTGGCTTTCAACAGTTTCCATGGAGCTCAAGCTTGATGAAGCTCGGCTCGACCTCTACCACATAACTTGAATTAATGTCTACAATTTTTCTTTTTTCTTTTTTTAACTTTTTCGTAGGTGATGTGATAATTAATAATTAGACCTTAAAGCCAATTTGAATAAATAATAAATAAGCCCAACCGGCCCAATACTCTGTCTGGAGGCCCATCTTGGAGGGCCCAAACGTTGCCTATGAATACCCGAATAGAGCATTTATTAAAGGAGGGAATCGGCTCCCTGTATCTGCTCTCCGAATCTGCTCCCTGCATATGCTCTCCGAATCTGCTCCCTGTATCTGCTCCACGTATCTGCTCTCCGAATCTGCTCCTTGTATCTGCTCTCCAATTCTGCTTCCTTAATCGGCTCCCCAACTACGTTCCCTTTTATCTCTTGCTAACGTAGGCATTTGGGCATGTCCACGGTAACTCAGTCCCGTGAACCTGTCGCCTAATGTTTCTCCCGTGATCTCAAGTTGGAGCTCACCTCATTGATTCGTGTGAACCGACATAACGAAATCAACCCGTATCAGCTAGCGCCGTCTGTGGGAAACATCGACTTGCATTTCAGGGAGAGGGAAATGAATGGGAACGTATTAGCTTAAAAGTAAATATGGGAGCCTAATCATTCATCGGTCGATTGAACGAAAAGGGTCCACACATGTTATGTGGAAGCTTTGGGAGCCGAGCATTGTAATGCTCCGCCTTCTGCGGTATCTTCGGGAGTCGAGTCTTGTAATGATCCACCACTTGTTCTGTGGAATCGTTGGAAGCCGATCATTGTACTGCTCGGCCTTCGTGATATCTTTGGGAGTCGAGTCTTATAATGCTCCACCACGTGTTCTGTGGTATCTTTGGGAGCTGAATCTGTTATGACCTGCCTTTTGTAGTATCTTCATGAGCCGAGTTGCAATGCTCCACCATCTGTTTTGTGGCATCTTTGGTTGCAGAGTCGTACAATGCTTGACCGAACTAAGCGCTCGATCGATCCAAACATCCGACCACCTATTACTGTAGGACCTGTCGATTTTTGTAGAAGCCAAGTCCTTCGTCGAGAGGTGAACAACTTAAGTCCTCCATAGAGAGGTAATCGAACGCCAAGTCCTCCGTTGAGAGGTGAACGGCTTACGAACACGAAGTCCTCCATCGAGATGTGAACGGCTTAAGTCCTCCATAGAGAGGTAATCGAATGTCAAGTCCTCCGTTGAGAGGTGAACGGCTTAAGCCTTCGGTAGAGAGGTAATCGAACGCCAAGTCCTCCGTCGAGAGGTGAACGACTTAAGTCCTCCATAGAGAGGTAATCGAACGCCAAGTCCTCCGTCGAGAGGTGAACGACTTAAGTCCTCCATAGAGAGGTAATCGAACGCCAAGTCTTCCGTTGAGAGGTGAACGACTTACGAATGTCAAGTCCTCCGTTGAGAGGTGAACGGCTTAAGCCTTCGGTAGAGAGGTAATGGAACGCCAAGTCCTCCGCCAAAAGGTGAACGACTTAGGTCCTCCATTGAGAAGTAAGCGAACGTTATGTCCTCTGTATAGGGGTGAACGACTTAAGTTCTCTGTAGAGAGGTAATCGAATGCATGGTGTAATAGTCATGCTCTTCGATCTGCTCGGACAGATTCCGCTCGATTAGGTCTGCTCGAATATATCATCTTGTTCAACTTGCTTGCCCTCGCTCACGGATGCTTGGCAAGAAAAGTGCATGGTGGAACATCCAATGGTAGTAAGTGATGCTCAAGGCGATGAGCTTAGTTTTCTTTGATTGATTCCGTCCAACGGACTGTTGGTGTTTGGGTTGTTTCGTTCAAATGCTGGTGGCTTCATGTCGAGCAAAAGATAACGAGAAGTTAAGATCTTCTGCCCCGTGAGCACGAGTTATAGATGATCTGCCCCGAGATCCCGTACGAGCGCAAGAGCGCGAGTTGAATGTGTTCTTCTCCCTTAGAAGCGCAAGCTTAAGATGTTCTGCCTTGGGAATGCATTGAGAGCGCGTGCGTGTGTTTAAGGTGTTTGCTTTGGGAGCGATGGTCGCGTCGCTTCCCTTGGGAACATATGTTTAGTAGGTACCATAGCCTTGGGAGCTCAGGTGTGTATAATGTAGTAGGTAGCACAACCTTGGGATCGCAGGTTGTTTTGTTCCCGTTCGGAGCGCAGGTTGCATTGCTCTCGGTGGGAGCATATGTTTAACACATTTAATCTTACGAGTGCATGTTAAATTTATCTTTCTTTGGTAGAGCGGGAGCGTGTTTAAGTGTCTTTCTTTGGGAGCACGTTTATTCTGCTCCCTTGGAAGCGAGAGCTTAAGATGTTAAGCATTAGGAGCACGAGCTATTACCTGCTCCCTTGGGAGCACGAGCTATGTTCTGTTCCCTGGGAGCACGAGCTATGTTCTGCTCTCTTGGGAGCGCGAGTTTAAGATGATACCATTGGGAGCGCGCCATGGGAGCGCGTGTTTAAGTGTCTTCCGTTGGGAGCGCGAACTATGTTCCCCTCCCTTGGAAGCGAGAGCTTAAGATGTTATGCTCTCTTGGGAGCGCGACCTATGTTCTGTTTCCCGGGAGCGCGAATGAGAGCTTAATATCTCTTTCCTTGGGAGGGCAAGCTATGTTCTGCTCCCATGGGAGCACAAGCTCTCTTGAAAGCGCTTGTCGTGTTCTACTCCCTTTGGAGCGTTTGTTATGTTCTGCTCCATTGGGAGCGCGAACATAGGATGTTATGCCTTGGGAGGGCGAACTATGCTCTGCTCGCGCTTTACGTTCAGCTCCCTTGAGAGCGAGGAGCCACCGTGGGAGCGTGTGAGTAAAAGTCTTCCCTTGGGAGCAACAACAATGTTATGCTCCATGGGGCAAGAGCTATGTTATGCTCTCTTGGGAGCGCTTGCTATGTTTGCCTCCCTTGGGAGCGCGAGCTTAATGTGTCTTGCCATTGTAGCGCATATTTTGAGTATCTTTCCTTGAGAGTGCGAGCTATGTTCTGCTCCCTTGAGAGCGAGGACCCTGTGAGTAAGTCTCTTCCCGTGGGAGGGCGAGTTGTGCTATGCTCCCTTGGAGCGAGAGTTTATGATGTTCAGCTCCCGAGAGCTTATGAGCGAAAGCTTAATAACTTAAATCGAAAAAACATAATAGTCTGAACGTCTCATAAAACTCCGTGAAATTTTAGCACCTAGCGCGACAAGTCAAATAATAACTTTAAAATAAATCCATAAATTGATACTTTCTCCGTCTCTATACTCGATACTGAGAAAGTGGGGGACTAATGATGTGATAATTAATAATAGGCCTTAAAGCCAATTTGAATAAATATAACATAAGCCCAATCGGCCCAATACTCTATCTGGAGGCCCATCTTGGAGGACCCAAACATTGCCTATAAATACCCGAATAGAGCATTTATTAAAGGGGGGAATCGGCTCCTTGTATCTGCTCTCCGAATCTGCTTCTTGTTTCTGCTCTCCGAATCTGCTCCCTGTATCTGCTCTCCGAATCTGCTCCCTGTATCTGCTCTCCCTTAGTCGGCTTCCCAACTACGTTCTCTTTTATCTCTTGCTAACGTCGCCTAATATTTCTCCCGTGATCTCAAGTTGGAGCTCACCTCGTTGATTCGTGTGAACCGACATAACGAAATCAACCCGGATCAACTGGCGCTGTCTGTGGGAAAGTGGGGGACTAATGATGTGATAATTAATAATTAGGCCTTAAAGCCAATTTTGAATAAATAATAAATACGCCCAACCGACCCAATACTCTGCCTGGAGGCCCATCTTGGAGGACCCAAACGTTGCCTATAAATACCCGAATAGAGCATTTATTAAAGGGGGGAATCTGCTCCCTGTATCTGCTCTCCGAATCTGCTCTATGTATCTGCTCTCCGAATCTTCTCCCTGTATCTGCTCTCCAATTCTGCTCCCTTAATCGGCTCCCAACTACGTTCCCTTTTATCTCTTGCCAACGTAAGCATTTGGGCCTGTCCACGGTAACTCAGTTCCGTGAACCCGTCGCCTAATATTTCTCCCGTGATCTTAAGTTGGAGCTCACCTCGTTGATTCGTGTGAACCGACATAACGAAATCAACCTGGACCGTTAGGATTTTTTTTAAAAATTTTAAACTGACTCATCATAGCGTTTTCTCATGAGGCAATCATATTTTGCATCAAGACCATAATCTTTACTGGTTAGTTTCGACCAACACTTTTAAGCAGCAATTATTATATATAAAACGAAACATCACATTGGACTGTATTGTTCCCATTATAATTGAATTTATTCTACAATCTTGACAGGATATTTCATCATGTTCAACTTTTTCTTTGCAGCAGAAGACCATTAACAAAGCATCTTATTGAAATAAATGCAAATAAATTTCCCTAGATTCCCTTTATTCGTAAAAAAAAAGCCCATTTTTTTCCTCCTTATAAATGCATCAGCTACACACCACTAACTCAAATGGACAAGGTACAAAAGATTATATCGGAAAACGGTGTCGTAATCTTCAGTAAAAGCACGTGTTGCATGTGCTACTCAGTTCAGATGCTGTTTCAAGAGCAACTTAGGGTCCATCCTCGGGTTTATGAGATCGACCACGATCCTGCTGGCCAAGAAAGCGAAATAGAGCAAACGCTGATGCAGATGGGTTGTAACGGCGGCGTTCCGGCTGTTTTCATTGGAGGTAACCTCGTGGGGTCCACCGATGAGGTCATGTCGCTCCACTTGAGTGGCTCTCTCATCCCTTTGGCTCAGGCCATATCGTTCTTGAATCTTACGTAGTGCTAATAATTCTACTAAAATAAAAAAAATGATTCAGGAATGTATCATATTTGTTCTCTGCTAGATTGATTATTGTTTTAGTATAAATAAGCCAAGTTCTAAATAATGTTTGTAATTGTGTATGTTCTGATTATATAGTGTAGTTTTCGATTATCATGGTTACTAGTTACTGGCTCGTTAGTTTTGATAATTAACTCTGTTTACCCGAGATTTTACCGCGGTAAAAATCGACTGAAACACCTAACTATCCACCGAAGGTCACCTAAAACCGTTGAAAAAGTTTCTCAGACCCCCGACATCGAATACTCCAAAGCCGAACGATCAAAGACCCGAGGCCAACTAGGCCGAGGCCGACCCTAGACGGCTGAAGCAGCCGAGGTCGAGGTCGCCGAGGACGCCGCTTCATGTTGAGGTCCGATCTACCTTGAAGAGTCACGCAATCAATCCGTGCAAAGTGACTCCAAGGCCAAGTGACCTCAATGCCAGATGACGTCCATGACAAGTGACTTCAAGGCCAAATTATCTCCATGCCAAGTGACTTTAAGGTCAAGATACCTCAATGACAACTGACCTCTATGCAAAGTGGCAGACTAAGTGACCTCAAGGACAAGTGAACTCCAGGCCAAGTGACTTCCGAGGTCGAGGCCAAGGCCGTCCTGGCCAAGACGGCCGAGTCCAACAAAGCCGTGTCATGTTGATGCCCAATCTATCTAGAATAATTACGCGATCATGCATGTCAGACCCAAAGCACAGAATCAAGTAGGGAAGGTAGTATCTCGGCCAACCTGGCCGAGACGGACGAGGTGGCCGAGGCAACCGTCTCCATCGGAGCCGTGACGTGTTGATGCCCGATCTATCGTGGAGAATCACGCGAACAACTCATGCATGTCACGACCCAAAGCGCCGAATCAAGCACGTAAGGAAGGAAGCACCTCGGCCAACCTGGCGGAGGTGGCCAAAGTTACTGAGGCAGCTTCGGCGCCTTCATGGGTGCACGTCGAGTCATCCAAGTCCGCGTCATATCTGACTCAACCTAACCAAATCCGAAAATCTTGGAAGGGTTAATCGAACCAGAGATCTCAACAGAGGAAGATATTCTTGCGAGCCATTCAAACATTCGAATTCAAAGGAAAAGCTCGGCCCAACAAGGGTAGGTCGGTTCATCCCTATAATATCCTAGCACGCTCTTCATTCGAGGTATATTCATCTACGCTTAGAACATTTCTCGACACTTAGGGCTGAAAATTTGGGCGGGCCGGGTCGGGCCGGCCCTAGTATCTACGGGCCGGTAGAATCTTGGCCCTAGCCAATTTATATATGGACTGGGTCAGCCCGACCCTAGCCCATTCGGCCCGATTTTTAATTTATTTCTTAATTTTAATTTTTAAAAACTATTTTAATTATTCATTATAAAATATAATTCTTACTTAATAATATATATACATAATTTTGAAAAAAGTGTATGTAAAAATAATTTTTTTCCTCTATAAAATCCAATTTTATAAACATTAAACATAAAAATAAATGAATATAATAAATAACAAAAGCGGGCCAAATTGGCCAGCGGCCCATCTGGCTTTCTGGCCCACGGTCCCATTGTAGGCCGGGCCAAACGGCCCAGTCACTGTTCGGGCTCCTAAATTTACGGCCAAAACCCGATTTTTTTCCAACCCGGTCCATGGCTCAGGCCCAAACTTTCAGCTCTACTCGACACTTACACCACTCTTTACACCTATATATTTTACTTACTACCACGAAGAGAGAAAGACCCTCCTGACTCAGACGGGAAGGAAAACACCATCATCGCCCTAATTTGGGGATTACGTGAGACAATGTCGGAGTTCAGGCGACGTTCGCTGTAGAAGATTAACGGAAGGATGAACGAATTTTTTCTGGCATCATAGACCTCAATGTATTGAAATATCGTATGCCAATATAATAAATTAATATCGTTAAAAAATGAATGCTTCTTAGGATATTTATTATATAGTTAAATGAATTACTATATTATCAATTCATTATCAGGTAAGGCAATATATCGAATTGCAATCTACGTCTCATAGATATTTATTTAATATGTGTGTATATATGTATATATTCTATATTATAATGGTTCAAGTTGAAATGAAAATCGCACCTATCAGTTTTTTTTTTCATTGAAATATTGACAAGTTAGGATTTTACGTTATTTTTATGCCCCGTAAACTTGTGTTTTCTCATTGTTATTTACCCGAATACTTCGAATATGGTATGTTTACGTATATATTTCTTATTTGTTAGATATCGGAGCAAAAGTGATGAAAACGAGAAGATTCGGACCAGCAAAGAGCATAACGGAACACCCGAAGTCGTGGAGCCAATTTTGGATATTACCCACACAGAAAAGAACCGAAGAAGGCACCTCACGCCCCAAAGCCGCTGGCAGCCAACACCCAGGAATTTTTGACGGCACAGAACTAAGAGCAAGAAAATGATCGGGAGGGTCTCCACGGCGTTTCTTCATCGGTACACGAGGGGAGACAACGGGGCGACGCGTGAAAACTCGAGCATCGTGAGGGACGAATTCTATACCTTTAATATTTCGTGAAGACGTAGGATTAATCTGTGCCGATTATGTGACTTTAATCACGCTTATCGTTATTCGATTCTCGTTATCTTTATTTTATTTGTTTTTATCATTCTTTGCGTTTTTCTCTCTATTTTAAAATGATTCAAAAATATAACAATATCTTTTTTGTCTAAATTAGATTCGAATAATATATTAGAATTAATCGAATTGTCCCTGTGGATTCGATACTCGGACTCACGTCTGTTTTATACTACATGCACGAACTAGTACACTTGCTAGTATTTGAGCGTGTCAAGTATTTGGCGCCGTTGCCGGGATAGCGGTATTATTAGTTTTTAGGATTTTTTCTTAGTTTTAGTTTAGACGTTTATTTTTTTCCGATTAGTATTTTTGTTTTTTTATTTTTTTATTAGCATTGTTTTTGTAACTTCGATACTCTCATCTTTCTCGTTTGTGTTTTGTAGGATAAACGATACTGCGATACCCGCAATATTCCCCGGAATCCTATGCGACATCCGGTGATGAACTAGTGCGATTTATGTGGATGCTCGCATCTCACTAGTCAATGCAAATACATGCCTCCAGGATCGTGGCATGCTATTAATTGTTCTTGAATTTTACGTAGGGCTAATAATTCTACTAAAATAAAATAAATGATTCAAGAATGTATCATATTTGTTCTCTGCTAGATTGATTACTGTTTTAGTATAAATAAGCCTAATTTGTAAATAATGTTTGTAATTGTGTATGTTCTTATTCTATAGTGTAGTTTTCGATTATCATGGTTACTTGTTACTGGCTCGCTAGTTTCGATAATTACCTCTGTTACCCGAGATTTTACCGCGGTAAAATCATCTGAAACACCTAACTATCCACCGAAGGTCACCTAAAATCGTTGAAAAGGTTACTTAGACCCCTGAAATCAAATATTCTAACGCCGAACGATCGAAAACCCGAGGCCAACTAGGCCAAGGCCGACCCTCCTAGATGGTCGGGGCGAGATGGCTGAAGCAGCCGAGGTCGAGGTCGCCGAGGATGCCGCTTCATGTTGAGGCCCGATCTACCTTGAAGAGTCACGCAATCAATCCGTGCAAAGTGACCTCAATGTCAGATGACTTCCATGACAAGTGACTTCAAGGCCAAATAATCTCCATACCAAGTGACTTTAAGGTCAATATACCTCAATATCAACTGACCTCTTGCAAAGTGGCAGGTTTAGTGACCTCAAGGACAAGTGAACTCCAGGCCAAGTGACTTCCGAGATCGAGGCCAAGGCCGCCCTGGCCAAGACGGCCGAGTCCAACAAAGCCGTGTCATGTTGATGCCCAATCTATCTAGAATAATCACGCGATCATGCATGTCAAGACCCAAAGCACGGAATCAAGTAGGGAAGAAAGCACCTCGGCCAACCTGGCCGAGGTGGCCGAGGCAACCGTCTCCATCGGAGCCGTGTCGTGTTGATGCTTATTCTATCTTGGAGAATCACGCGAACAACACATGCATGTCAAGACCCAAAGCGCCGAATCAAGCACGTAAGGAAGGAAGTACCTTGGCCAACCTGGCTGAGGTGGCCAAAGATACCGAGGCAGCTTCGGCGCCTTCATGGGTGCATGTCGAGTCATCCATGATGTCCGCGTCAATTCAGACTCAACCTAACCGAATCCGAAAATCTTGGAAGGGTTAATCGAACCAGAGATCTCAACAGAGGAACATATTCTTGGGAGGCATTCAAACATTCAAATACAAAGGAACAGTCCCGGCCCAACAAGGGTAGGTCGGTTCATCCTATAATATCCTAGCACGCTCTTCATTCGAGGTATATTCATCTACGCTCAGAACATTTCTCGATACTTACACCACTCTTTACACCTATATATTTTATTTACTACCACGAAGAGAGAAAGACCCTCCCGACTCAGAGGGCAAGGATAACGCCATCATCACCCTAATTTGCCTAATTTGGGGATTACGTGAGACAATGTCGGAGTTCAAGCGACGTTCGCGGTAGAAGATTGAGGGAAGGGTGAACGGATTTTTTCTGGCATCATTGACCTCAATGTATTGAAATATCGTATGCCAATATAAGAAATTAATATCGTTACAAATTGAATGCTTCTTAGGATATTTATTATATTGGTAAACGAATTACTATATTATCAATCCATTATGAGGTAAGACAATATATTCAATTGCAATCTACGTCTCATAGATATATATTTAATATGTGTATATATATATTTATTTGATATTATAATGGTTCAAGTTGAAATGAAAATCGCACCTATCGATTGTTTTTATTTCCATTGAAATATTGATAATTTAGGATTTTACGTTATTTTCATGCCCCGTAAAACTTGCGTTTTCTAATTGTTATTTACCCGAATACTTCGAATATGGTATATTTACTTATATATTTCTTATTTGTTAGATATCAGAGCAAAAGTGATAAAAACGAGAAGATTCGGACCAGCAAAGAGCATAACCGAACACCCGACGCCGTGGAGCCAATTTTGAATATTACCAACGCATAAACCGAAGAAGGCACCTCACGCCCCAAACCGCTAGCAGCCAACACCCGGGAATTTTTTACGGCACAGAACTAAGAGCAAGAAAACGATCGCGGGGGTCTCCACGACGTTTCTTCATCGGTACACGACGGGATACAACAGGGCGAGGCATGAAAACTCTAGCATCGTGAGGGACTTATTATATACCTTTAATATTTCGTTTTTTACAATGTTTTATTTTATAATTTATTGTTGTCTTCGTTTATTAATATGATAGGTTAAGTTCTTTTGTTATTGAGGTCATATTAGGCCGGATTTTGAATCAGTATTAATGTTATTCGTATTTTATCTAATCAGAGTAGAGTTCCGTATTTCATGTTTGTGTTTAATGCTTGCGCATGCTTGATCACCATGTGCTTGATTTTTGATTGATTTATGAGTGCATAAATGATCAGACCGGTTAGAACAATAAACAAGGAATACCATGACGTAAAACCGACGAGAGATGGAATTCGGTTTCGTATGTGTGGTTTCCGAGACATTAGGCGCCGAAAGCGTCTAAACTCGGGGAAATTCATAAAGCCGAATGTGTGCAGAGTAACTACAGTCATATATGAATATAGTTGATTGGTTCACTCTCGCATAGGGTTGCTAGATAAGTGGATAATGAGTAGCACGTATGTTAGGAATTTCTACTTTAACTAGATTTATATGGATTAGGTAAAGTCGATTGCATGAAGACGTAGGATTAATCTGTGCCGATTATGTGCTTTAATCACTCTTTTCGTTATTCGATTCCGTTATCTTTATTTTATTTGTTTTTATCATTATTTGCGTTTTTTCTCTATTATCAAATCATTCAAAAATATAACAATATCTTTTTAGTCTAAATTAGATTTACGAATAATATTTTAGAATTAATCTAGTTGTCCCTGTGGATTTGATACTCGGACTCACGTCCGTTATTACTTGCACGACCTAATACATTTTCTAGTATTCCAGCGTGTCAAGTTTTTGGCGCCGTTGTCAGGGATAGCGGTATTATTAGTTTTATGATGTTTTCTGCGTTTTATTTTAGACGTTTACTTTTTTCCCATTATTATTTTTGTTTTTTCATTTTTTTATTATCATTTTTTTTCTAACTTCGATACTCTCATCTTTCTCGTTTGTGTTTTGTAGGATAAACGATGCAGCGATACCCGCAATATTCCCCCGAATCCTATGCGACATCCGGTGATGAACCAGTGCGATTTATGTGGATGCCCACATCTCACTAGTCAATGCAAATACATGCCTTCAGGATCATGGCATGCTAGACAAGGGGCGAATATTCACTTTCAGGCTCGTTATCTAGAAAACACACATTGTTGGGATGATCGGTACAGAGATCATACAAGAGCATCATATTCCCGAGACGATGTACCTCGATTCAACCATCATTCTTCGCCTACATATTATGATGACACGTATCGCTCAGACAAACGTCACTGTTCGGAATATTTCTCGGCCACGTATACTTCACCATCCGAGAAAGAGAAAACCGATTGGGAGATAGCACTCGAGAAAATGGTAGTAAGTCAAGGTGACCAGAATCGCCAGACGGAAGACCGTATAGAGAAGTTGGAAAAAAAAATAAAAATTCTACAAACTTCAATGCAGAGTCTGGTGACTACAAAAGGACAATTAGCAGTTTCAATGTCTGAATGTCAAGAGGCCATACTTCCATGCGACAAAGAGATAAATCCATGAGAGTATGCGGAAGAAATTCAGACAAATTTTGAAGTTACGCTAGAACCGGTGCTGGAACCGAATTAAGTTGAAGATGAGATCGAGCCAAAAAAAGTTGATCAACCTGCAGAGGCTACTGTAGAGTCCGTTCCAGCAACGTCGAGCCTTCCAGAAGTTCATCAGGAGCTTCATGAGCATATAATTCCAAGCGATACCGCCGCTGTCGAGATTGAGTGGTGCGAGAGCTTTAAAATTCTGGAGAAGAGAAAGATGGAGCCAGAGACTTCGATCCGATTCTGCGAGCTGTTATGAAGTCACCAAATCACTCGGATGGCATATTCATGGAGAAGTTCATCAAGACACCGTTGATCGTGGACATTGACATCATTTGGGATCCGAAAGTCGACTTATGGAGAGGGTTTAAAGATTACAATCACACGCAGATATATCATTCCGAGATCAAACTTCACTCCAAAAAGATGAAGTCGAGATGTTCAGTACTTCTACTGAACATACAGGATCGTGGACCTTCAACACGAACAGGAGTCGAGCTAATGACTATAAACTAGCGCTTCTTGGGATGCAGCCCAAGTATTATTTACACATTATTATTTTATTTCGTACTTCAGCCTTATTTTTTATTACGTCTTATTTTTTCATTATCAAGAATTCGTTATCACGGTACCGTTTAGTCATATGTTTTCTCACATGCACGTAATCAGTTTGGGGTGGTCCGTTTATCAAGGTAGCTCGTTACTGTGGAACAACCAAAGTCCTTCACGTCCCACCCTACATCGATCGACACATTATTCAGGGCAGTGTCACTTAAACTCTTTATTTGCTTTAACTTTTCCACATTGAGGACAATGTGCTAATTAGTTTGGGGGTGGGGTGACACATGCTAGATTTCATATGCTTATATGCCTAGCTATCGATGTATTTGAATTTATGGTGGTTTATACTGATGAAAGTTTTGATTTGAACATCACATGTGAAATCTCCTGTCAATGATGAAAATTTTAAAAATGTTTGCTTGTGTTGTGATAAGATTTGATGAAGTGAATGTGAAAGTCTTGCATGTTTCGTGTTTTGATACTAGCATGATTATTTGGCTACATAGATTGCTCTAGAAAAATAATGTGTATCACAAGACACAAATCCAGCTATATATGTGAGTTTGGAGCCGATATTGAATTTCTTGAGCAACTAGTTACTTGCTCAATGTGTTTTTCATGAGTGTCACACATGGACTGAATATTTTCGAACTTGCTATGTTATGCATGTCGACGTTAGTTTGTGGATTTTTGTGTGTGAAAATGAAAAGGGCACCTAGGATTGAGTCACTAGCTTAAACATCTATGTATCTTGCTTGCTTGCTTACCACTTAGTGAACCACTTTGATCTATTTATTGATGTGGAGCCTAGATTTTAAGCCTTGTAGCCTCAAATTTATCCGATACATTCTATTATCAACATGTTACTTCACTGATCGCTTGGTTGGAGAGGAGCGAGAAAAAATTGTTATGTCGGTGCAAATTTGAAAAAAAATCACTAAGAACCCTTCATGCAATAATCTCATTCCGGAAACGGAAAACCTAGAGAAGAAGGGCATAGTCAAAAAAAGAAAGAAAAAAAAAAGAAAACGTTAAGAACCCTTCCTATGATAATCTCGTTCCGAAAACGGAAAACCAAGAGAAGAAGGGCTTAGCAAAAAAAACAAATTGAATAAGCACCGACATAAGCAAAGCGAGAAGAAGAAGAGCGATTCAGTGATTAATGTGTTTGATTATTTGAGCTCACTTATCCTATATGACATAGCTTTTGACCCGAGCCCCATTACAACCGTTGATAAAAGACCCTTTGATTCGTACACGAGTTCTACTAAGTAATTGTGACGTGATATATTTGCAAGCCTAGAGTAATATCTTTCTATGTCGTGAATTGAGTGCTTTAATACATATCTCGTAAACACTGAGTGACTTGAGCGACCCATGTAAGAGTTGTTGAGTGATGCGCGTTATAATTTTAGAAATGTCTTCTATGCTACGATACGACTGCGAAATATCACTTCATGTTTCAAATTAGCCTGAATCATTCATTAGTTGATGAAGATCTCGGACGAGTATGCTTTTACATTTTCTGAGATAAAACAGGAGTCATTCATTGATATCGTAAAATCCTAACTTAATTTAGTTTATTCCTCTTTTATGATCGAGGACGATCGACGCTAGTTTGGAGGTTGTTGATAAGTTAGGATTTTAAGTTATTTTTATGCCCCGTAAACTTGCGTTTTCCCATTGTTATTTACCCGAATACTTCAAATATGGTATACATATATATTTCTTATTTGTTAGATATCGGAGCAAAAGTGATAAAAATGAGAAGATTTGGACCAGCAAAGAGCATAAACGAACACCCGAAGCCGTGGAGCCAGAAAAGAGCTGAAGAAGACACCTCACGCCCCAAAGCCGCTAGCAGCAAATACCCAGGAATTTTTTACGGCTCGTCAGAACTAAGAGCAAGAACACGATCGCGAGGGTCTCCACGACGTTTATTTATCTGTACACGACGGGAGACAGCGGGGCGACGCGTGACAACTCGAGCATCGTGAGGGATGAATTCTATACCTTTAATATTTTGTTTTCAACAATATTTTATTTTATAATTTATTTTTGTGTTCGTTTATTTTGTAGGTTAAGCTCTTTTGTGATTGAGGTCATATTAGGCTGGATTATGAATCTGTATTAATGTTATTCGTATTTTATCTAATCGTATGAGTAGAGTTACACATTTCTTGTTTGCGTTTAATGCTTGCACATGCTTGATCACCATATGCTTGATTTTTGATTGGTTTATGAGACTGTATAAGTGACTAGACCGGTTAGAACAATAAACAATGAATACCACGACGTAAAACCGACGAGAGATGGAATTCGGTTTCGTATGTGTGGTTTGCGAGAGCTTAGGCGCCGAAAGCGTCTAAACTCGGGGAAATTCATAAAGCCGAATGCGTCCGGAGTAACTACAGTCATATATGAATATAGTTGATTGGTTCAGTCTTGCATAGGCTTGATAGATACGTGGATAACGGGTAACACGTATGTTTTGAATTTCTACCTTAACTAGATTTATATTGATTAGGTAAAGTCGATTGCATGAAGACGTAGGATTAATCTGTGCCGATTATGTGATTTAATCACGCTTGTCGTTATTTGATTCTCGCTATCTTTATTTTATTTGTTTTTATCATTATTTGTGTTTTTATCTCTTTTATCAAATCATTGAAAAATATAAAAATATCTTTTTAGTCTAAAATAGATTTAGCAATAATATTTTTTAGAATTAATCGAGTTGTCCGTTTTATACTACTTGCACGACCTAGTACACTTGCTAGTATTCGAGCGTGTCAAATATCATTCCTAGAAAGAAGATACGAGAAAACAAATTCAATTAAGAGAGCGCTTAACAAAGCTAAACTCGATAGAGCTATATAAGGGCATCACATATATACATTATGTTTAATTTCCAATCAACGCCGAATCCAAAGTCTAGCGAAGCAAGCGAATCACAGCCGAGCAGTCTCCCTCTCTTACCACATGTCGCTAGCCCCTATCCCATGCTGAAGTGATTGGCCAAACCATAGCCTCAATCATTAGTGAATCAATTGTGCCCTCGTAGAATTTGGAGCATCTAATACAGTCCCCGAAAGAGAACGGGCCTTGATTCCAGTCAAGGCTCCCCTCCAACAATGATGCAGTACTCCATCAAGATCGAGCCTAATGGCTTCCCCATCTGGATAGAGCCAACGTGTCGGGCTGGTTGAAGCTGACCGAAAAGGGCTTGTTTTACCTTCTACTCGCGACAAGATCATTTTAAGCGCTTGAGAGATAGCCGAGTCGATTTGAATATAAGTACCCTCCATAACATTTTTGTTACGCATTCTTCACAACATCCAAGAGTGATTATGGAAGGACGAGAAAATCGACGAGCTTCAAACCTCGGACATCAACCTCAGCCATCCGCCGACCCTTTCCAGTCCTGGACAATCTCATAAGGAAATATAAAGCTTGCTAAAGAGGTTTCTGTTGGGGCACTGAACAAAGAAGTATTGGTAGTCAGGGGCGGATCCAAAAATATTCTCCCGGGGGCCGTAACATAAATGAATTGATGATGATGATGATGATGATGATGATGATGATGCACAAATAAAAAAATGGGATAATCGAATTTAAAATAGTATTTGAAATACGATGACTATGAATTGTAAAGAAAAAACATTCTAACTAAAATGAATACAACGCTCTTTCAGATTTTCAAAATCTTCAATGATGGTTTCAATACTCACTCTTGAAACAAATTCACTCTCAATATATACCATTAACGCATCAGAGAGAAATTCTTCCTCCATTTTACTTCGAAGTCTAGTCTTCACGATATTCATTGCCGAAAATGAACACTTTGTAGTACCAGTAGAAACTGGAAGAGCAAGCACAAGTACAATCAATGTATGTCACCGACTTGTTAGTTTTCACCAACCATTGGCATAATTCTGAAATAGTTGAAATTCTTTTATAGTCATCGCATTAGACTATATTGTACTCGTAGTGCTTCAAATGCATCTGCAATTGCTGCAATCCCATGTTCTTCACGAATTGCATTCTTAACTCTCACAGAAAGCACATGAAGTATACTCGTGAATATCGTATACTTCGTGTGACTATCGTGACTCGTATACTTGGCATGGAGCTTTTGCAATCGCCTTCGCAAGTTCGTCATTATATCCAGTGTGAAATCCAATAATTCAGGAAAATTACCACGATTTGATGAGCTAGATCTCTCATCATGACCTCTAAATGCAATTCCTTGAAGTGAAAGAAATCGGACAACATCTATATGAGCCTTTAATCGGAGACGATTAATTGCAATTTGTTGAGCATCAAAATTGTCAAACCTCATTGCTATATGTTGTGGTTGGTTCATCAAGTCCTCGCACGCCTTTTCAGCATTATGATGTAGTGAAGAAACATTCTCCTTTCCTATGTGGTTTAGAAAAGCACAAGCTTTTCCATTTTTAACTTTCTTTCAATTATCAATCTCATCAACAGTAAAAGACGGCTGATTTGAGCATGCCGATGGCTTGTTAAAGATAAAACATGGGAAGAAATATGCTTCATCTTTAGCCGGTGAATACTCCAACAAGGATATTGTTTGTACCATGTGGATTGAAATCTTCGAGGGTGGTTATTTTTATTAAGCGGATACTCTTGAAGAATTGGTTGATATGCCTTTAAATTCATATAAGCTCGACGAACCTCCTCTTGCTGGTTAGAATTATATTCCCAAATTTGTCGACGTATCACCAGATCACGCTCCAAAGAATTGAGATCAAAATCTTCGATTTTTGTATTTTTGAATCTTTTAAGAGGAAATTGGGATATAGTGTCATCTTCATTTGATATTGGCGTCGGCGTCGGGATGGGGCCATCGGGAAGATATATCTTCATTAGCCATCTTCCTTTGAAAAAATCTATCAATAGTGATCGTTTTTGCCATTTATGTGAAATTCTACGAACATAAAATAACTATAAATTCAGTACAATCGAAGAATAAACAATCCATGTTAAAAAGACAATGATGATTAAAATTAAATACAATACCTTGAATATCTAAGCGAGTTTGCTTTGATAAGTGTGATAAAGGTAGGCAAAGCAATGAGATTTTCTTGTTCCTTGTTGTTAAAGAGACTCTTACCACGAGGGGTTTATTCAAATTGTCTGTGCTCCGAGAGGCGAGAACGATCATCTTTCGCACGTTACGATGTGGTTTTTTTTAATTAAAATATTTTTTTCCTTTTGGTAGTCCTCCAACTGATGGCCGCATCGCATACATGTCGAAGAGAAAAGACTTTTATTCGAGTATGCGTGTCTAGTAGGACCAGTATCTATCAATCATTCTTTTTTCTCCCAAACCTATGTTCACTTCTCAGACAACAGCAACAAGACTCATGTGTTAACATCCTTGCTTATTTGTCTTACCATATTGGCCTTGTGACTCTTTTTCGGAAGTCGACAACCTGACGAGTTGTGGCCTAATTTGCCATAATTAAAACACTTTCCTTATAATCTGGACTTCGACTTCGAGGACAGCATCAAGAACTAAATCTGGCAAATTGAAATATTGTGGACCAAAATTTTCATACGGCCAAACATCGAGGGAAGAAAAGTGGCTTTATCCCTTAACTTGTCGATGTTGGAAGATTATTTTGAGAGTAGGATGAAAAGCTTTAAAAATTTTGAGATATTTTTAATAGATACAGAAGGAATAATGGCAATAATCTTTGATCATTTGTGATTATTTTTCTGAAACTTTACTTTTGTTTGTTCGAATGATTAAAAATTCGAAATTGATATATTTATAAGGGAGAATTCCTCAACCAGTCGACATATACTCCTCAACTAACACAAAAAAATCCCCATCATCCATCATCGAAAAATCCTCATCATCAATCATCGAAATATCATCATGTCTCAGAATTTATCGTGTATCCGCCACTTTTGGTAGTCCTCCAACTGATGGCCGCATCGCATATATGTCGAAGAGAAAAGACTTTTATTCGAGTATGCGTGTCTAGTAGGACCAGTATCTATCAATCATTCTTTTTTATCCCAAACCATGTTCACTTCTCAGTCAACAGCAACAAGACTCATGTGTTAACATCCTTGTTTATTTGTCTTACCATATTGGCCTTGTGACTCTTTTTCGGAAGTCGACAACCTGACGAGTTGTGGCCTAATTTGCCATAATTAAAACACTTTCCTTAGAATCTGGACTTCGATTCGAGGACAGCGTCAGGAACTAAATGTGGCAAGTTGAAATATTGTGGACCAAAATTTTCATACGGCCAAACATCGAGGGAAGAAAAGTGGCTTTATCCCTTAACTTGTTGATGTTGGAAGATTATTTTGAGAATAGGATGGAAAGATTTAAAATTTTTGAGATATTTTTAATAGATACAGAAGGAATAATGGCAATAATCTTTTATCATTTGTGATTATTTTTCTAGAACTTTACTTTTGTTTGTTCGAATGATTAAAAATTCGAAATTGATATATTTATAAGGGAGAATTCCTCAACCAACTCCGTCGACATATACTCCTCAACTAACACCAAAAAATCCCCATCATCCATCATCGAAAAATCCTCATCATCAATCATCGAAATATCATCATGTCTCAGAATTTATCGTGTATACGGTATGTTTATGTGTTGTGTCAGAACTTTTTGGTTTTTATCACTTCTTTACAGCTTTTAATATAATGCATCGTTTTAATGTGTTTAGCGCATCACGTAGCTAATGTTTGTTGTACCTTGTGCACATTATTACTGTATTTTTTTGCCATTGTTTACGTACAAAAAATTTCAGGCATAACAAACATTTTTCCATAACACTGTCAGTTAAGAAATAAACCTAGCATTACAGCAACACAAAAAACATGTTCAATTAAATATATGGACAAAAGAATGGAACGACCAACAAAACATATACGGTTAATATATAAAAGTAAAAAAAAAAAGTACCATAATGATATATAAAAAGGTACACTATATAAAGTAATATGGTACCCTAACCATACGTATAAAGGTATACAATATCGGAGCAGTCAACGCATGTTGATCATCTTGCATTGCTTTGAACTACCTTTGTGCCCTGGGGTGGCTCATGATAATATAGGGCCTAAAACGGACATTAAAATGGGGTCTTTTATGCGTGCTAACGTAGCAAAACCCTCTCCTTTATTCGGGTTTGTACCGGCAACTATAACAGTTTATAGAAGACGGAGTTAAAAAAAATTAAATAAATATTTATTTTTGTTTTTAGTGGAATTTTCAAAACTAAAACAATTTTTTACATGATATTTTTTTGTCTAACTTTCTTTGACAGAAATTCTATTACAAAATTTTCGCAAGCAATCTTTTCAGTCAATTCATTTTTTACTGACAAAATAACTAATTTATTTAATTTTTCTTGTGACATTGTGGATCTCAAGTAGTTTATTATAATTATAATTTGGAAAAACTTCTTTCTGCGAAAGCAACAATAACATGACTCGTGAACATAATCTTATATTACTTGAGTCTAACTACGGTTTAGGTTAAATTTAAGATTTTTGTAAATTTTTGGCATTTTTACTAATTAAGTTTATTAATATAATAACATTACTAATCGAGACCTCAAGATATTGGGCCTTTTAACACTAATTAAATTTTATTTATATAACAGAGCCTCAAGAAATTGAGCCTTTTAAACTAACTAATTTTTTTATATGCTAGTATTACTAAATTGAGGGCCTCAAAAGATATTGGGTCTTATTAAAAATTAAATAAATTATATATATGTATATAGTAGTATTATTAAATTGGGGGTCCTAAAAATCTCAGGGCCTAAAGCCCTTACTTCACTTGCTTTACCCAAAAGTCGGCCCTATCTATGTTCTTGAAATAGACGGTATGAAATCTCTCATTTATTATGTTTGAAGAGAATAGTGATTGAATACATTAGGAGAAGGTAAGTATCTAACATGTAAGTGATAAATTTTTCTGACAAGGGAATTATGTGATAGGATTGTTAGATGATAGGTAGTTATTTGAAATTCTCTCTATTTATAATAGTTAAAGGTTATTTGGTTTTGAATTTTTCATGTGGAAATAATGAACAGATTAAATAGTTTATTAGCCCAATACTTGAAGACCCATCAGAGCCGTGCATTAGAGGGGCCGCTCGTGTCTGCCCAGCAGCACTAATAAATAACAAACGCTATTTATATACGCTCACGCTTCATAAGCCCTAGCCTAATGTGGTCGCCGCTCTCTTCATTTTCTACGCATTTGATGTGATTTTTACTATCCATTTTTTTTTTTGCTAACTACTCATAGGAAGGATTCAAGCACGTCGATGATGACAGCGTAATTGGCAAGAGCATCGGCAATCTATTTGCGCATCTGCGGTAGATGATACCGTGGGGTTGTCGTTGCTAAGATGAATGTGCCAATATGCTAATCTGAGGCCTTTGTTTCGTGCTTTTTGCTTTAAAAGTCCTTCCATCTGTTGATAGCTTGTTGATTTCACTTAATTGATTTAGTTCTTTATTTTTTTGTTGACATGCCATGTATCTCTTAATCGATGGCCGAGTCGGATGAAGGAAGCTTTTCCTGATGAAACGTTAATCTTCAGATTAGATAGTTTGTATATCAAATAAGTTAAGATTATCAAAAGAAAATCTGGGGATAAGAAATTGGAAAATAATGGATCTAAAAAATGGACGAATGCCTACATATTGTGCTTTGATATTATGAATCGTAAATTTCGGTAATTATCGGCAAGTTTCGAAGTGAGGACGGAGACGTTCCAAGCTTTGTGAATCGTTCGTGACCGGACGCAAGTAATTGGTGTGGTGGTTTTTGTCCTAAAGAAATCTGAGAAACCGCGATTTGCCTTTCCGATCCGTATTAATTCATGTGACGGCTTTGGTTAATATTATAATATGCTTTATTAAAACTAGTAACCGTGCACCCATGTTTGCAACGAAATATAATCTAAATAATAATAAAATGTGCGAATAATTCAAATGAAAAATTATATTTAAAAGCAGCGAAATATTTTTGTCTAGATGTTTCTTCTAATAAACAAAACTTAATTTGAAGAAGCAAGCTTATCTTAGGTATAAATAGATTTCAATTTATGCCAATTATGATAAATAATATATTTGCATTTGCTATTCTACGTAGTAAATTCTAAATGTCCGCAGCCTGCAACGTCCAGTTTTGAACATTAATTTACAAAATAAATATCTCATTTCCGCGCATATGAGTCTAATGTTAGGAATAATGATGGGAGGATGAAGAATGAAAATCCAAAAATTAATTAATATATTTTTACAAATCTAAAATAGTAGTCCTAATATTAAAATTAGTTCAGATAAAAACTCCACTAACAGCCCTAAAATCTTACTTTGGTGAGGAACAATTTTTCGAAAATAGTCTGGTGGTGGAGACACAACATAAAAAGAACCAAAAGATATCTACATGTACACGTACCGTACGAATCATCGAAATAATTCTTCGAACACTTCGATACTCTTCGCAACAACTTAAAAATATCAACTATGAGAAAAGCATATAAAAATATTAATTTGTAAAATTGTAAAAATTTAAAATTAAAGTTATAAAATTCTAAAATTTTGATACTGTAGAAGGGCTTCATTGATAATTGAGTTTCTCCCACTCTCTCAATAAATGACATTGACGTGTTTAGTTTCATTTGGGGCGATTGGAAGGTAGCGCCACTGCAAAAGAAACCATTATAACAGTCCATAGCTGACAAATTCACAAATACGCAAAGAAATCGAACCTTGGAATTCCATAATTTAATGTTAGAATAGAAATCAATTATATCGGATCGTGCCCTATGAAATGATCGAATAAGAGCAAAATAGATTTTTTGTGAGCGTGTACTGATTCTAGAAACCCAATGGGATAATAAATAAATGGAGTTTGAAATTGACGGTTGCAACTCACACTAAGGAGCATGGCTAGTAAAACAACTATCAATGTGTTTGCAACTGCCCACTATGGTAGCTTTTGTGATTATTTCATTTTTTATTTTAATTTAAATGAAATGAAACGTATGTCAGTTTTTTAATATTGAACGTGTGTGTTATTAATTTTTTCGGTTAGAAATACGACAAATTTGACACACCAAATCAAACATGAAATTAGACGGTTTTTAAGTGGGAAACGCACTTAATCTATACCTTTATAGAAAGCACGAAGGCTTTAGTGGTGTGTCATTTCAATTGATTGTGGTTTGGCTATTAACCAATCATATTTTATCGACAATTAATAATAATTATAAAACACAAAAAACTTAACAATGTGTCCAATTTAATAAAAAAATATAAATTAAAATTATTATATAAAATAAACCACCCACTACAAAATGAACTTCCCACTACATATGTTGGTAACCGTAATTGAAGATGTATTAATGAAAAGAATAAGATAAGAAACCATTTGCTTTAGGTTGATTTCACTTTAATTATGCGTTTTCATTTTTTGTGTTTGGTCGAGACTATATGTGAGCACAAGCTTTCGTCCTTCAATCAATTGTTGCGTTTAGGTGTTGCCATATGCATCATCATGAATGTGTAGGAGACTCTTTCGGCCTATTTTTTTAAAATTTGTTCGACTTTTCTTTCTAATCTGCAGCACGATGTAGTAGAAATATTTATTCATTGAATATATGACTTGCGCTCCTAGAAAGTCCAAAGAATGTCTCATGTGATTAAAGACAGTGTAGGAGACTCTTTGGGTATTTTTCGTTAGGTGTGTATGAAATTTGTTCCGTTCTCTTCTAAATTACATAGTGTTAGGATCGGGTCGGTACTCGATAGTGTTTAGAGGGGGTGAATGAACACAACTCAATTTTCTAAGTGTCTAAATTTTAGTTCCGAAGGGTTTCGGTACTATGTGTATTTTGGGTTCTTACACTTAATTAATTCACTCAGTGACGCGGAAGAGATCACTGCTGAGTACCAAATAGTATGTTAGTGTTTGTGTTTGTGTTTGACACCGAAGTTGTTTAAGGAAGTTTGGAGTGTTAATGAACTCCTACGTCTCCCCTTCTTCCCTCTGGAAGCACCCTTAGAAGTATGGTTTACTTAACGTACAAGCTACACCTTCTAACTACAACAGCTTTTTACAGTCCGTTGTTTACAAAATCACTCTTGAATATAAACGCTCAAGAACGTAGACTTAAAAATTTTTCTTTCGTGCTAAACTATTACAAGTGCTTCAAAAATCTTGTCTACGTCTTAAAGTTCTTCGGCCTTTTATACTTCGCGCTTATGAAGTAGCCATTGCAATTTGAATGCTTGAGCCCACTCTTGCCGCATTTACTTCTTTGTCTCTTTTGGGTACTGCAGCTCCCAATGTTGACTCTGCGTCTGGGTACCGCTTTTGCCTCTTTGGGAAAATCTTCTGCTTTCCTCCAGTACTTAGCGCAACCTTGCATTCAATGCTTCCCAGTCTGTTTTCTGCACCCTGTCCCTCCTTGACAGATGCCTTGTCCTTGCTCCGATACTAGCTTGCTCCAGCTAGCATCCAGTCCTCAGTAGTGGTTTCGGTACCATCGTTTCGGTTCTTGCTCAATCCAAAACTTAAGCAACCATCAATTTCCCCCTTTTTTGTGATTGGTAAAACCTAGGTCAGGCTCACCAGAGAGCACTATGTCCGGTTCTCAGCCTCTCTTCTCCTTCTCGTTGGCGATCTTGGCAAGTTCCTTTTGAGTGATCGCCTTGGCGTAGGAGATTCTTTTCATATCGTAAAGTCGGACGACTTCACTTAGCTGATCTTCTATGAGAGAGGCCGATGTCCCTTAGCCCGGTTGGGTGGTAGATTCGCTCGAGCAGTCCAACTCCAGCTTCTACTCTTTCTTGTCGGCGTACGGGCGGGAGATCTTGATCCAGTATTATCAGTGCGAGGACTTTGTTTCTCTCTTCATTGTTGTCCGTGTACCTCGCGCCTTGGTACAGAGCCGTTGTTAATGATACTCCAGTCTGAGTCCTTAGCAGTACCGGAGCTGGTAATGCTATTGATGATTCGGGAGCCGGATCCGGTGCTGGTGTTTGTTGCTCTCTGCTGATGCCAACAGCCTTTGTACTTCCACCGGCGCTTTTCTTCCCTCTCTTTCCTTCCCCCTTTTTGGCAATCACCGATCCGGTATCGCCTTGAGCCGCCAGATGCTCGACGATTGCAGCGAGTTGTGCGGAGAGAACTTTGATCTTATCCCACACCAGTGAGGCCAACCCTCATCTCTGCCTGGCTGGCAGCGATCGTGTCCACCTTACGAGAAGACGGCATTGGAGATGAACTCGCGGACGTGATCTGTGAAGATTTCACGTTCACTGTCCAGAAACGTTGCCAGGCCGGCGTCCATGATGCACGACGCCATTTGGTGGACTGCGCCGTCGCGGAAACCCATGAGTTCCAGGACATCTACGACCACCCTCATGAATTCTGAGGGATTTTGTGTAGAAGATGTTGAAGTTTGAGCGGCCATTTAAGATTTCTGGGTTAAAGTTTGAAGGTTTGAAGATTTGGGATTTGGGATTTGAGAGCGTTTGAGAGTTAGGGTTTTGAAGATTTAAGAAACGTAAATGGTAAGTATGACGTTTCATGCATATAAGTAGAGGTAAATGGGCGGGATAAAGTGATGTTACACCATTTAATGCTGTCAGACGATTTGACTACTCTGAGAAAATTCCTCGGACTGACGGCTTGTGTCTCAGACCTGGTTTACCTCATTTATGGAGAACTAAACCAGTTTTGTACTCTTATTTTCGGTATTGAGTACCTATCAGATGAGTATTCTCCCTTGACGAGTACCGAAAATCCCCCTGAATCGGTACTACTCATGTAACCTCAGTTTTCTATGAGCCTCTTTTCCTTGGACTATCGTCTCCGGTACTCAAGCACAAGTATGACTTGTTTTAGCGGTCAGTTGCTTGATAAGTCAAGTAGGCCAAGAGCGTTTCTGAAGATAGCGAACTTGGCTTTAGGGAGTGGCTTTGTAAATATATCTGCCACTTGCTGTTCGGAGGTGGTTCGGTACTTCAGAACTGGGTATCGGAGGTGGTTCGGTACTCTGTCCTTGCGAGTTTTCTATCGTCCCTGTTAGCATCTCTCTGTGTTCGTCGTTCAGTTTTGGACCCTGATCATCCTCATCACTAGATTCCTCTAGGTGTGCATCTTCCAGGAGGTCGCTCAGACAATTGATATTTGTTGGTGAACTGTCTTCTTCTGGAGATTCCACGAAAATGACATGAGCAAATTCTTCAATAGATAGCGTCTTGTTGTTGAATACTCTGTAGGCCTTGCTTACAACAGAGTATCCCACAAATATTCCTTTATCTGCTCTATTCTTGAATGCTGACAGATGACTCCGGTTGAGGTGGATATAACATCAACTTCCGAAAGTTTTGAAGTAGCGTACTGAGGGGACGTTCTTTGTTCAGAAACTCAGTTTTGTTGTGGTGTCCTGGAAGAAGATAACTCATGGCGAATGTCATGGTCCTCAAGAAAAGTGTTAAGTATAGAATTTAGAAATTCAGTACCGCGATCACTTCTTATAGTGTTGATCTTAGAACTTTGCTCATTTTGAACTCTTTTTAGTAATTTGATTAACATAGAGGGAGTTTGATCCTTAGTTATTAGGAACAGTACCCAAGTATATCTTGAGTAGTCATCAATGACTACTAGAGTATACTTGGCTCCTCCTAAGCTGGGTACTGGTATAGGACCAAATAGATCCATATGCAGTAGGTCTAGGCAGCGCTTGGATGCTGTCTTTCCTTTGCTTTTGAAAGTAGATCTGACTTGCTTGCCAAGTTGACGAGTTGTACATGTTTTTTCCTTGAAGTAATGCACTTTTGGTAGTCCATGAACTAAGTCATTAGAACTTAGTTTGGATATAGTTTTATAATTTAGATGGTTTAATCTTTTGTGTCACAACCAACTTTTAGAGTTTTCAGCTAACATGCAAGTTGGCCTTGTAACAGATTGTTCTTTCCATCTCACTATGTAGGTACCGTTGGTTCTCCAACCAATGAGTACCGTCTTTCCAAGAGGATCAATGACTTCGCGTCTATCCTTTTTGAAATGACACACATATCCGGTATCGCATAGTTGACTTATGCTAATTAGGTTGTAGTGCAGATTCTTCACAAGACATATTTTATCTAGTGTGAAGTGGTCATAGGTAAGCTTACCCTTATCGATGACCTTACCTTTCCCATTGTCTCCAAATGTGACAAATTGACTTGTGCATGGTTTTATGTCGGAGAGCAATTCTCGGTTCCCCGTCATGTGCTTGCAGCAGCCACTGTCCAAGTACCAGCTGGACTTGCACATCCCGTTAGCATATACCTGTAATGGGTGGGTTTATGGTACTCATCTTTTGTTTGGGTCCATGTCCAAGTAAGTAATTGGGTATCCACATTTGGATAACCTTGAATTACCTTCATGTGCTTGGATCCACGAGCATCCTAGGTAGAGATTTCCCCCTACCTAGGTGTCGGGTGTTATTAGGTTGAATTTCTGAGGTTTGTACTGAGTACCGAACTTTTTCTAAAACCTGTACCGGTACTCAGTAGACTTTTGCTGAGGTTTTCTGTTTATCCTTCCATGAGTTTCAAGAACTGGCATTTTACCCATGGACTCTCATTGTCTTGGTTGGGGGATCGTTTTTGCAGCATCTTGGGATCTAGGTTTATAACCTAGTCCATATTTGCTCTGCCATTGGATGGGTACCAAAATTCGGTCCTTTCCATTGGTTCTAAGGATTTTATGAATTTAACAAATTTAGAGGTTGAGGGAATGGGATTCAAAGGCTCTGGGCTATATCCCTGACCCGTCCTATCGCTAGGATTTTTGGATAAACCTTGCAAGGTTCAGACATCTTGCAGAAGTCAAGAAAATTAGGTTTCGTTTTGATAGAACTCTCTCTGAGGAGTTCATTCTCGGTTCTCAGAGATATCACTTCAACTTTAGCTTTAGCGAGTTCTTCAGTGTTGATACCGGTGAGCATTATTTCCGGTTCTGGTGCTACTCTCTTTAAAGTAGCGAGTTTCTGATACTCCTCTGTCATCTCATGTAAGGCTTGTACCAGATCCTCGCGAGTCAATTCAGGTTGTGAGAAATCAAATACCTCAGATTCGTCGATATCTGCCATCAGACACTCGACTTCATCATCGCTTGATTCTGCCCATTTCTTGTCTTCAGCTACAAGGGCCTTCGGTTTCCGTTTAAATCTTTTCTTGTTTTCCTCTTTCCCTTATCGTTTCTGGACTTTTTGCAATCGGCTATGAAGTGACCTTTCCTGCCACAGTTAAAGCAAGCGTTATTGTTAGAGTCATCCTTAGTGTTTTTCTTACCCGACTGTGGCGAGTAAGTGGGCAATTTCTTTTCATGAATCGCCCGAATTTTTTTGATGAAGAGTGTCATCGCCTCTTCGCTCATGTCCTCAGCGGACTTTGAAGTGCTTTTTGCGGCCGCCAGAGCTTTTACTGGTGGCACCGGCGTGACTTCTTCCATTCAAGTTTGTAGCTCGAATTCGTACGTCTTTAGGTCGGCGAAAAGATCATGGAGCTGTAATTTGCTTAGATCTTTAACCTCCCTCGTGACCATTGTCTTGACGTCCCATTCCCTAGGGAGCGCCTTCATGACTTTTACGGCCATGTCTCTGTTCTCAATTGTTCTCACAAGTGCTGAGAGGTCGTTGATGATAGTGGTGAACCGGTCCTCAAACTCTGCCATGTTCTCCCCGATCTTCATCTTGATCGAGTCGTATTTTTTAATGGAAACCACGAGTTTATTTTCTCGGGTTTGCTCATTCCCTTCACAGATCTGACAGAGTTTTTCGCCAGACCTCTCCAGCCGTTTTACACAGCATCACTTGTCTGAAAGTTCCTGTGTCCAAGGTATTGAACAGTGTATCTTTGGCCACTTTGTCGAGATTCATAAGCTTCTTTTCAGCGTCAGTCCACTCGCTTTTGATCTTTGGAACCTGTTGCGGTTGTGAGGAGTCGCTAGCGTGCGCTGGATTATTTTGAGAAGAGTGGGAGGTCCATCAGTGACAATATGCCACATATCCTCGTTTTGCGCTGATAAGTGCGACTCAATTATTCTCCTCCGTTCCAGGAAGTTTTCTCTGCTGAACATCGGCATCTTGCTGTAGGTACTCATTGTAAGATTGAAGTAAAACCTGCTCTGATACCACTTGTTAGGATCGGGTCGGTACTCGGTAGTGTTTAGAGGGGAGGTGAATGAACACTACTCGATTTTTCTAAGTTTTAAATCTTAGTACCGAAGGGTTTCGGTACTATGTGTATTTTGGATTTTTACACTTAATTAATTCACTTAATGACGCGGAAGAGATCACTGTTGAGTACCGAATAGTATGTTAGTATTTGTGTTTGTGTTTGACATCGAAGTTGTTTATGAAAGTTCGGTTGCAATTTAAATGCCTGAGCCCGCTCTTGCCGCATTTACTTCTTTGCTTCCTTTGGGTATTGCGGCTCTCAGTGTTGACTCTGCATCTGGGTACCGCTTTTGCCTCTTTGGGAAAGTCTTCTACTTTCCTCCAGTACTCAGCGCATTCTTGCATTCAATGCTTCCCAGTCTGCTGTCTGCACCTTGTCTCTCCTTGACAGATGCCTTGTCGTTGCTCCGGTACTGGCTTGCTCCAGTTGGCATCCAGTCCTCAGTAGTGGTTTTTAGTACCATCGGTTTTGGTTCTTGTTCAATCACCAAAACTTAAGCATGCATCACGTTGTATTTCTGTGTTGTTTGATAAAGTTTCATCGCACTTATTGGTAGATGTGTGATTTTTTATTGAAATCGTTCGACGTCAATGTGTGAAACGATGATGACATGCCCCCGACAGAGTATTAACAATGAAGAATGCCCACGTAAACGAATATGCAATCAATGTTCGATATATGATATTTACGTATTTTTTTAATTCTTATTATTATTATATTGAAGTCGTGCTTTTTTTACATTTATAAATTACATCAAAGTAGTTTGTTGAGATTCAATTTGTGTTGCACACGCATAGAGCGGCTCCATTTACTAGTATAATAGAATAGATATAGGGCTTCAAATCATTGTTTTGATAAATTTTTATATGCACATAGTTTTTATCTTTCTTGCTTTTATTTTGCTTCGGACTATGTATGTACTATCTCTAGAATGTTGAGGGTCTATTTATAGCTTCTGAATAGGTTTGGGGCGATTCTGCGAATGGTTGCATCTTTTGGGCTATTTTGAACTTTTTGCACCTTTCGACCAGGGGCCAAAGCGCGAATAATCACAAATTTCGGGCTCCTTCGGAATAGGTACCTTTTCAGCCCAGCGGTTCGACCCGGCCGAACCGACGCAACCCATCGCGTCACGTCAGCTTCACTTGTACACGTGCCATCTGACACGTCAGCATCACTTGCCACGTCACCGGTGACATCACCACCGCCGCCTCACCGAAGCATAAAATTAAGGGCTCCTCAAAGCTGACGTGACGCTGATGCAAAGTGCTAAGTGCAAAGTGCCAGCTAAAAATGCCTAAAAACGCCCATTGCGCACTTGGCACGGCTCGGGTCGGTGTCGGCACCGGTCCCGCGCGCGGGCGCGGGCTCGGCGATGCAGGGCACCGCCTCGCACTTGGGCTATAATTG
This sequence comes from Linderniella brevidens, assembly GCA_004919715.1. Classification (NCBI taxonomy): domain Eukaryota; kingdom Viridiplantae; phylum Streptophyta; class Magnoliopsida; order Lamiales; family Linderniaceae; genus Linderniella; species Linderniella brevidens. The sequence goes on along the minus strand of SWDC01000150.1, from coordinate 11,735,574 downwards.
GGTCCAAAATCCCCACACAAGCCCACAAGCCCATAACCAACCAACCACTTGGGCAAACCCTTTTGAATAGCCCATGTAGGGAGACTCCTTATAAACAATTGAAAAAAGGATGAAGTGGAGATTAGCGTCTACTAGCCGGAGGATAATCGAAGGCTTCAAATTTCTTTAACACGTTCTCAACGTAGTGAGATTGTGTTAGAAAAATCCTTCGGGTGTCTTAGAGACATTAATCCCTAGTATGACATCAGCCAAACCCATATCTTTCATGTTGAAATAATTTTTCAACATATTCACGATTATTTTGTGACTGTTTCCCATGATCAACAAGTCGTCGTAAAGACATACAATTATAAACTCGTCGGGTGTGCCTTTAATGTAAACAGATTTATCACACTCAATTATTTTGAACCCATTCGATAGCATCGTCATATCGAAGTTCTCGTGCCACTGTTTCGGCTCTTGTCTAAGCCAGTAAAGTGATTTCACGAGACGACATACTTTGTTCTTTTGCCCGGGTGCTACAAACCCTTCGGGTTGTTTCATATATATTTCTTCTTCTCATTCCCCGTTCAGGAATGTTGTCTTCACGTCCATTTGGTGTATCTCGAGATTATACAACGCTACAATCGCAACGAGAACTCGAATGGACGTTATCCTTGTTACGGGCGAAACCTTCCTTTCGATTGAACCCTTTAGCAACTAATCGAGCTTTATATTTCTCGATCGACCCATCTGTCTTACGTTTTCTTTTCAGGATCCACTTATTTCCGAGAGGTTTGCACCCCTTCGGGAGATCTACCAGTTCTCAGGTATGATTATGCATGATGGAGTCAATTTCGCTATTGATAGCTTCTTTCCAGAACGGTGCTTCTGGACTGGACAAGGCTTCTTGCAATGTCCGGGGTTCGTCGTCCATCATATACGTCAGAAAGTCGGGTCAAATGATTTGGCCACTTTCTTTCTTTTACTTTGCCTCAGTTCCTCAACTTCTTAAGGTGAACTTTCAACGGCACCGTGAGTTCTTTTCACAGAACTTATCTCCTTTCTTTCCTTATTTGGAAAGATAACTTCGAAGAATGCGGCGTTCCTCGACTCGATTACCATCCCTGCGTTCATGTCAGGGATAGCTGATTTGTGCACCAGAAATCTGTATGCACTATTGTTATTAGCATATCGGATGAAAATGCAATCAACAGTCTTGAGTCCTATTTTAACCTGCTTCGGTTTAGGTACTTCGACCTTTGCTAGGCACCCCCACACTTTAAGGTAATCGTAGGTCGGCTTCCTACCTTTCCGTAACTCGTATGGAGTTTGGTCCCTCTTTTTGTATGGCAACATATTTAGAATGCGGTTTGCCATGAGACTTGCTTCCCCCCACAAGTTCTGGGGTAGCCCCGAAGTGATCAACATCGCATTCATCATCTTCTTTAGAGATCTATTTTTGCGTTCTGCAACGACGTTTGATTGAGGTGAATACGGCGCATTAGTCTGATGAATAATGCCATGTACTTGACAGAATTCTTCGAACGACGCCACGTATTCTCCTCTTCTGTCACTTCGAATTATTTTTATTTTTGAGTTGAGTTGATTCTCAACTTCACTCTTATATCTCTTAAAGGCCTCAAGAGTTTCGTCTTTGCCACTTAGAATACGTAACAGAATCTTGTGCAGTCGCCAATAAAAGTAATAAAAAACTTTTTCCCACCTCTAGTCTGCATGAACTTCAAATCACAAATATCGGTATGAATCAGTTCTAGAGGTGAACTACTTCTCTCCACGGAGGAGAATGATGTTTTGACCATCTTTGCCTCAACGCAGACCTCACATTTTTGTGAGTCTATTTCCATTTGCAGAAGCATATTTAAACTTATCAACTTTTTAAGTTTGTTTAAACCAACATGTCCCAATCTGTCATGCCACAAACTAGAACACTCAACCAAGTACGAAGAACTTGCTTGATTACTAGCGAGCTTAATCTCGCGTTTTACATGCATTACACTTAATTTAAAGAGCCATTTTCCAAAGTAGCCCTTGCCTACGAAATGACCATTCTTGGTCAGTACATATTTGTCGGCCTCAAACACCTGTCTAAATCTGGCTTTGCTCAGCAGGGAGCCGGAGACTACATTCTTGTGGATGTCCGGGACATGCAACATATCCACCAACGTCAGCTCTTTGCCCGAGGTCATCTTGAGGACCACCCTTCCCAATCCGACAATTGGTGAAGTCGTCACGTTCCCCATATATAGCGTTATTCTAGAAATCAGGATGTACTCGGAGAACATCTCTTTGTCGGAGCAGATATGTCGCGTTGCTACGGTGTCGATGTACCACGACCTGCGGTTCTATACGACATTTGCTTCGTACACGACCGCGGCGAGGTCTATCTCCGACAGATGTGAGGCCAACTTTGCCTCGGACTGGTGAGCCTGGTTCTTTTTTACCCTCTTTTTCTGTCGGCAGTCTTTAGCCATGTGCCTGAGCTTGTCACAGTTGTAGCAGTTCCCGCTTATCTTGTTGGAGTTTGGCTTCTGCTGGTTCTGCGATCTATTCGCCCGCTTGCGTTTCTTGCCTGTGCCTCTATGTTAGCCCTCTTGTTCTTGACCTTGATCAGGTCCTCAAGCCTCATTTCTTTGCGTTTGTGCTTGAAGTAGTTCTTGAAATCCTTCCATAGAGTCGGTAGCTTCTCGATAATAGCATCTACCTGGAATATTTTTCGTTGATCTGCATGTTCTCCGCGTGTATATCGTGGATGATCAACTACAGATCTCGGAATTGATCCAAAATCGGTTTGGAGTTCGTCATCTTATAGTCCAAGAACCGGCCGACTATGAATTTCTTCAGTCCAGCATCATCGGTCTTGTACTTCTTGTCCAACGAGTCCCACAACTCTTCCATTCGTCTAACACAACCTTCTCGTGCTCGTATTGCTCGTTTACTTCGGGAGCCTCATCATCTGTCTCGTTAGGTGCGGGTTCCGTCACCTTTGGTGGGAGCTCCTTCAGGAAGCGAACCATGTTCAGGGTTGTCAGGTAGAACAGCATTTTCTGCTGCCAACGCTTGAATTTGGTCCCGTTAAACTTCGTCGGTCTCTCGGCATGGCTGCTGCCGGTTGTTACGGGAAGCGGTACTGCAACTGGAATGTTTGTCATCGATCAGACAGAATAACGTCTTACGATTGTTGGTTCCAATGTATATCGTCTTGTCGGTGGCTGCAGAAACTCGAACATAAATTTTGTTATAGTCGAATTCGAGGCACGTACTACGTATGCTGTCCGTAAGACGTTATTGCACCGTATTTCAGTGCCTAGGGTATCGCAATTCGTCCCGAAGATACGACTTCAAAATTCAGTTTCGTTGCACAACGAATCAGAATTATAGGCGAATCTACTCAAAGACCCGATCCTTTCTTGCTTTATTTAACTTTGGACTGTGTATGCACTAACTCTAGAAGGCAGGGGGTCGATTGAATGATTACATCTTTTGGGCTTTTGCACCTTTCGACCAAGGGCCAAAGCGCGAATAGTCACAACTTTCGGGCCCCTTCGGAATAGGTACCTTTCAACCCAGCGGTTCGACCCGAGCCGAACCGGCGCGACCCATTGCACCCCACCGGACCCTAACCGATCCGCTACACGTCACCTATCCAATCGCCGTCCACGCGGCGCTTGCATCAGCGCCACGTCAGTTTCACTTGTACATGTGTCCTCTGACACGTCATCATTACTTACCACGTCACCGGTGACATCACCGCCGCCGCCTCACCGGAGCATAAAATTAAGGGCTCATCAAAGCTCCTCGCTCCGATGCGTCGTGCCAAGTGCAATGTGCGCCTCAAAACGCCCATTGCGCACTTGGCACGGCTCGGGTCGTGTGGAGCATTGCCTCCAACTTGGGCTATATTGGGTCCAAAACCCTACACACAAGCCCACTACCCACCAGATAGTTACTATGCAGTTCACTAGGGTATGCAACCACTTGAGCTTGCACTGCCCGTACCATACGACACTAACTGAGCAAATAAAACAACCTAAATCACGGTTTAATTTTGTTTACCAAACCGCACCACACAAATAGTGCGATGATTTTTTATACAAATCGCATCGAACAAAACTGCATAATGCTTTAATATTTATAATATTTTTATTTTTTATATATGGTTTTTTTATACAAATAAATTGGTAATAACTTTAGCTTTTATATTAATATTTCATGAAAGCCAAATATATTTTTGAATAGCTAATAAAAGTCGAAATCAACATGACCTAAACACTTAGTAAACAACTTGAGAATTTTTTCTCGATGCAACAGGCTCTATATAGTATAGTACCTAACATGACTTTGTTCTATATTTTTTATTGCCTCTGGTTGCAATCTATTTACGATTTTTATTGCACATTATTTTGGTTAAGACTTTATTAATTCGTTGTTTGGCCAAACTACCAAGTAGCATTTTGTCATTCTAGAAAATATATTAATTTACTTATATCAGTAAAAGGTAAAAGATGAGTCGAGCCAGCTCGAGCTCATTCGTGCTCGTGAGCTATTTTTAATTATTTTTTATTTTTTTGTTTTTTAATTTTTTATACTTTCTTTAGTTTTTATTAAAAACATCGAGCTCGAGCACCATTTAATAATTTGCTAAATGTCATATGATAAGTCATTTTTATAATTTCTAGACGCGTATACAATATAAATTAATAATTCCTTCTATATTACTTATTACATAATGATTTATGTTGCTTTTCTTGAAAAATGACTTAGTTATCTCTTTTTTTTGTTGAAATCACTTTTACACTGATTTTCATTTCAAATTTTTCTTATCATTAAACACAATAAGCATAATAGGGTATGGGATTGTGGAATTTTCAAATTGGACTCTTCATTTTATATACATAGTTAACTCATGAGAATTTTCAAATTGCCTCTTCATTTTCTATTAAATTGGGCTCTTCATTTTAGTAAGTGAGTATTTCGTTATAAGTTAATAAAATATAAATGAATATCTCAATTAATTATTATTAATTTTAATTAATTAACCCTCTTATTAATAAATTTTGACGATCTCGCATTACTAATTTATAGAGTTTCTACTGTATTCTTTTTGCAAAACACAAATCTAAGTAAAATTGCTAACTGAAATAAAATGTTACATGTCCTATTTTTAATCTTTCGTTCCACTTTTTCAGAACCGCGAGAATTTACAGTATGAATATCGAAATATCCAATGACATATACTTCAAGAGAAAAAGATTATTTCTTACCTTACCTATGTTGGACGCAGCCCAACTCCGTTAAAATATTGACATGTCGTCAAAAAAATTAAATTTTCATGAGTTAAGTAGCTAAATAAGTTAGTATGATAGAAACAAAACAAAAAAAAAAATGGGAATTCCGCCTAGTGCCCCGTGTTTAAGCTTTTTTCCGTTGGTGACTAAAGTTATTTTCAATTTCGATTGGTACCTCTGAGTTACGAGAAAACTTAACTCTGTGACCCTAAAAGGCGAAAAACGTTATTTCCAATTTGATGACCTGTTAAAAGCTCACGGAATTATTAAAAAGACCTAAATGCCCTTAAATTTCTCTTCTTAATGACGAAAATGCCCTAAAAATAAAAGAAATCATAATAATAAAAAAAACTAAAAGAAAGGCTTTCCGCATGATCGCCTTGCAGATCCAAATTTGCAGAAACTTTGAGAGATGATCGAAGCTTGAAGCCCAGCAAGGAAATCTCCAGATCTGAGATCGATAAGGTCTTCCACGAGCTTGTAAGTTGTATGAACAGAGCTTGTAAGAACGAGGTTCCCACTTTCGGATATTCCAAGCATAACGGTGGATCCGTGACGAGGGGCCTTGCTCGCTACCAATACGAACTTCAAGCATCATCAAATTTCAAGCATACCAATAGAACCATCAGAATTGAAAAAGAAATTCATCGAATTTCAAACATCGATGGGTACCACATTGGTGAAATTCAACTTTGGGCATTCCGAGCATACCGATAGAATTCACAACAATGAATTGCAAACGCTATCGAATTCTACAACGGTGAATTTCAAGCAACATCGAATTTTCAAATCAATCCATTTCTCCATTTCAATGAACATCGATTAACAGAGAAACATTAATGGTGGAGATGAAGTTGATGGCATTTTGGTCTTTTGCTGCATTATGTTAGCAATTAACGTCATTTGCACTTAAAATAATGTTTTTTTTTCTTTTAGGGTCACATAGTTAAGTTTTCTCATAAATCAAGGGTACCGCCCAAAACTGAAAATGGTCATCAAACGGAAAAAGCTAAACATTCCAATAAATAAATAAATGGGAAATTCCATAAGATACCCTGCATTTAACGTTTTTCCAGAGGGTGCCCTAAAGTTTTTTTTTTTGATTTCAGTTGGTACCCTGAGGTATGACAAAAATAGCCCTGTAATCCTAAAAGATCAAAATCCTTATGAAATGACAAAAATAGCCCTATCACACATACTTTCAAAATCCCCAAAATACCCTTCAAATCGTCAACCTATCGCTAATCCCATCGTGACGGCGTCCCACTCCCCACCAATGGTGCTCGGGAGGACTTATGGTGGGGGGCTGCATGGCGGGGGTTGGAGGGCTTGTGGTGGCGGCTCGACGAGGTTGTCGGATATCAAAAGCTTCCCAAATTAGGCTTTCGAGGACTGGTTCATCCTCGACAATTGCAGCAGCGGCGACGGCGGTAGTCGAGCGTCACTTCTCCACCGCCAACACAATCCCTTGCGCATCCACTCGTCTCAAGCCTCCTGAGCGCCACCAGCTACGGTGGTAATAGGTTTTTTAAGCTTCATACGGCGGTGGTCGATTTGAAAATAGAAAAATAAAAAACTCTAAACTAATCAATTTTGTGGTGGTGGTGCTTGGATGGGTAGGCTCGTGTTTCTCGACTTCGACTTGGTCAACGTTCGCTGGCAGAAGCCCGAATTGGTGGGCGAAATCGGTGGATTTTGACCGAATTGCGGTGGGAGGATTGTGATAGGAGATGATGATGAATAGTGCACTTAGGATATGGAATCACATGAGGACATTTATGTCATTTTTATAAGATCCATCATCAACTAACGATTTTTACAGTAAGAAAACTCGATTTTGAATTTTTTAGGGTTACGGAGTTATTTTTTGTCATAACTCAGGGGTACCAAATGAAATAAAAAAACGTTAAGGCGCCAACTGAAAAAATGCGAAATGCAGGGGTATATTGAATTTCCCTAGATAAGTAAATTGAGGAATGATGTCGTGTTGGGTCTTCATTTCCAAAATCCAAAGGCCCAATAAGGTCTAATACGAACCCAAATTTGGTCGAACGGACCAAAACTCCGCTCCACTCCACTCCAACGCCTTGCGTTGCGTTTACTTTCGCGGCATTCGGTAGTTTGATTCCTCACGGATTGCTTTACTCCTACTCTGTTGATCCTCTCTGAGTGACCCATTCACAGTAGTTTTACTTCTACGGTTCAAAAGGAAGGATATAGTTCTAATAATATATGCCTACCTACTTTAATTTTTGATGGGCAATTCTCATTTACTGCTCTAGTTTGCTTATCATGCACGTTTCCTTGTATTTGTTTTGTTTGCCACTTCCTTAATCGGCACGTTTTGAGTCTTAAAATTATGATAATAATGGATGATCTTAGAGTTGAATTGAGTATCCCAAAACTGGTTTTTTACATTTAGATTTATTCTTCCAGTGGTCATTCTTTCCCATTCTTGTGTTCTTAACACGGAAAACAAGTCAGAAAAGAAGAACGAGTGATAAAAATCGTGAAAATCTTTGTCGTTTTTGCAGAGAGAGAGAGAGAGAGAGAGAGAGAGATGGGTGGTAGCGTGGTTTCTGCATTGATAAGGTTAGGGGGTTCTTCCTCTGATACTGACCACGTCACGGTTCGCGCCATGACGTTGTTTGTAGCCCTTCTTTGTGCTTGTATTGTGATTGGTCACCTGCTTGAAGAAAACCGATGGATTAACGAGTCTACTACTGCCCTTCTCATCGTGAGTATCTGCGGCCTATTTTTTTTAAATTTATTGTGAGGTGATTCTGGTGGGACCAATTTTGTTGTTGTTTTAAAGCAATTTTCTGATTTTTTTTTGGATGAATCGACTATAGGGTTTAGGAAGTGGAAGCATCATATTGTTGGCTACGAAAGGAACAAGCTCACGCGTGTTGGAGTTCAACGAAGAACTCTTTTTCATATATCTCCTTCCTCCGATTATATTTAATGCTGGGTAAAGAAATTACTTATGCCCCTTGATTGTCCTCTTGTTGAAGAACGCCGTTGTGTGATATGTTATGCATTGATTTGTTCAGGTTCCAGGTGAAAAAGAAGCAGTTTTTCACAAACTTCACCACCATTACGCTATTTGGTGCCGTTGGGACGATGATTTCTTTCTTCATCATTACAATAGGTGTGATTCCAATGTTTTGCACATAAATTGTTGTGTTGGTGAGGTTTAAGGCCATTGATAAAATAAAATATAACTGTTAGATTGCACCAGGTGCTAAATTGTTGTTCCAGGCTTTGGACATTGGATATCTAGAGCTTCGAGATTATCTTGGTAAGTAAATCCATCCTTTTCCCTTCTACAATTTTCAGTTGAACTTTTCGGGTTTCTTGAATACTGCCTTTATAAAATAATCTGATAGTACATTCCTGATATTTCTCATATTTTTTTTAATCTTAAACTTCTCTTTCTTTGCAGCTATTGGTGTCATCTTTTCAGCTACGGATTCCGTTTGCACCTTGCAGGTAGGTACTTGGCGTTAACTATCTCATAGAAGAATTGGCCTACAGAAAAATGATTGAGCTGTTTAATTACCGGCTCTTTTCTGCTTGAGCTAACAGGTTCTTGATCAGGAAGAGACTCCTTTGCTCTACAGTCTCGTCTTTGGGGAAGGCGTGGTGAATGATGCCACGTCTGTGGTGCTCTTCAACGCAATCCAGAAATTTGACCTCTCTGATATCAACTCTAAAGTTGCTTTCAAGTTCATCGGAAACTTCTCTGTCTTATTTTTATCGAGCACTCTGCTGGGCGTTTTGGTGAGTTGTATGTTGTTAATTTGACACTATGGTTAGATAATTTTCACTGCTTTTGCCCAGTTTGATGTGTCATCGTCTCAAAATTTTTCTGTCTCACTTGTATCTACTATCACTTGGTTGCATTATTTTTTATAATCTGATATGCTAATTCCAAGATTCGCCGTGATGGGAGAGCAGAGAAAGCATCCCTATATGCAGTCTTGAATTTATTTTGAGTAGAATATTGACTTCCCACTTATAGTCACCACTTACATTGCAATGTTGGATTAAATTTATGACATACATATTTTGATTAGGGAAAACACTGCAGTGTGCAAATCTCACTTGTCTAATCGTGGTTTGTAATCAGTATATTTCATTGTTTAATCGCAGGTTGGACTGTTTTGTGCCTACATTACTAAGAAGCTGTACTTGGGAAGGTAGGAACAAAAATACATGGAACTATATCATTTGTGAGATTATACATAATGTGTTTTTCCTATAACTATTTTTTCCAGAAACTATAATGCATAAGATGTCTTAATGTTCCAATTAATTTCAGGCACTCAACCAATCGCGAGGTTGCTTTACTGTTTCTGATGGCTTATCTTTCGTATATGATGGCCGAGGTTTTCTCTCTCATTTTTCATATTTTTCCAAATTCCAATTATTATGTTACCTTTATTATAATGTGCTTGTTGACTGAGATAATGATGTTGCTTCAATATATCGCAGCTATTCGACTTGAGTGGAATCCTCACGGTGTTCTTCTGTGGAATTGTCATGTCGCACTACACATGGCACAACGTAACCGAACGTTCTAGAGTTACCACAAAGTATGCTTTACACTACTTTTGAATCTAAAAAAAGGAAATATCCCCTTGCTCATCACCCCACAACTCTTTATGCAAGGCATGCTTTTGCTACGTTGTCATTCGTTGCTGAGACTTTCATCTTCCTCTACGTTGGCATGGATGCGTTAGACATCGAAAAGTGGAAATTCGTGAAAAAGAGGTAAATCTTTTGTATTTTTGGTTAATTTTGATCTCCTTTGAGGACATATATTCTTGTGATCTACTTGTTGTGTTGTGTCCTTTTGTTGGCACGAATTTGTGCAGCCCTGGAAAATCTGCTGGAGCAAGTGTGCTGCTGCTTGGCCTTGTGGTTATCGGGAGAGCGGCATTCGTATTTCCTCTATCATTCTTATCTAATATTGCTAAAAAATCAGAGGCCCACAAGCTCAATCTCAAGCAGCAGGTGAACATTTTTTTCTTGAGGCTAAAGGCAACAAAATAGATAAATAAGTTAACAGGTGTTCGCTCATACGCAGGTAACGGTGTGGTGGGCGGGTCTAATGCGAGGTGCTGTTTCCATGGCTCTTGCTTATAATCAGGTATATATATATATACGGTATTAAAGCCACATTATAGACCTGATCTCCATTAGTCTGTGGGCGATCCTTTGTGAATCATCAATTTCTTGATACATTGCATCATTGAATGCTGAGAAAAAGTCTGAATTATTGTGTGCATCCATGTTGGCAGATGTTATTTGACTGTGGACATGCGTCAACTAATGATCTAATTTTAGGGAGAATATCTTTTTTTGGTCCGCAATGTTTGGGGTATGGGTGTTTTTGGTCTCCCGTGTTCCGAGACGCCACTTTTAATCTCTAATCTAATGTTACCGTATTGTTTTGGTCCGCCGGTTTACCCATTAATTTGGACGGAATTTACGGGCCGTTTTGGTTACCCGTTCTTCGGCCAACAAAATTCGGGCAGGCAAGAATTTGCCCGTAATATTTGCTGGTCCGACCTATCATTTCGTCCAAACTAATAGTTAAATTAATTGGTGAACCAAGATCACTAACCTTGGGATTAAAATGCCCATACCCAAACAATGAGGACAAAAAACCGCATTATCCCGCTCCGTGTTCTAATTTACCGTTCTTCGCTTTGTATTATTGGTAGTGGTCCCTGTTTACAAATTTTCGCAGATATTTCTGTTCTGCGTATGTATTTTATTTGTCGCCCTTTGGCAGTTTGCGAAATCTGGACGGACTCAGCAACCAGGGAACGCAATCATGATTACATGCACGATCACCATTGTCCTTTTCAGTACAATGGTAGTATAAGAAATTTGCTCTCTCTTTCCTTGAAATAAATAAAGTCACCAGTTGTGACTTGTGAGTGATCATCAGCCCATAAATATCACAATTATTTTTTTTGTAGGTGTTTGGATTATTGACAAAGCCTCTTGTAAAACTTGTGAGCCAACATAACTCAATGGATCCTCAACAACCTTGGAGCCCCACGACATCTTTGGCACTGCCTCTTGTTGAATCAGAAAATGGCGGCGGCAGAAATAATAATAGGGTCCACCGTTATTGGAGAATGTTTGACGATGGATTCATGCGCTCCATCTTTGGCGGCACAGGGTTTGTGCCTTCTTCAGGCTCAGCTCACTTAAAGACCACGGAAGAATCATTCTCCCTCCACTAATAGGTAGCTAGACACTTTTTCTTTCCCTAAATCTCTATATACTACGCTAATATATATGAAGCTAGAGACTTTTAATGTGGGTAAAAAATGTCGAGTACGATACAAACAAATCAAACCAAACAATGATCAAATGTATTATATAAGAGCTTCTTGTTTATTTATTGTGTAACTAATTAATGCTTTGAATAACTACATAAATGATAGGAGAAGAGTCGACAAGGGAGCGAGCGAACCAATTTATTTGCCAAAACCAACTAACTATAAAACTAAAGCAGCAAGAGTTAGTTGTCAATGAAATTCAATCATTATGTGTGGTTGATTTCCCCCTAACCCTTGACCATTGTGCTAATTATGTAATAATCACGCGTATTTAGTGATCAATTTGATCTATGCAAAAACGACACCAAGAACGATAGGAATTATGAGTTATTAGCAAATCAACGCCAATAACTAGAAAAATTTCACATATATACCTACCACGTCTATCGAATTATATGTCAAGGCGTTATATTTCCATCAAGTATCATGCCCACAATTTATTTGAAGATAAAAAACTATATGGAAACAGAGAGATAAAAGAAAAGCCAAAATGAAGCATGTCTCCAAAGATGAAACCGGACAGTTGAGGACGACGACATCTTTTTGGTCCGCCGTTGGTAATAACAGATTTACATCTAAAAGATCCAAAGACCTCTCCGACCGGATTCCATAAGCTTTCAAAATGGTGGTCGATGAGGCTAAAGCCGATTCTCTCTCTAACACAACCATAAACTTGCCCACAAGCTAGTGATTGATGATTGATGATTCATGTTATTTGATGCCATTCATTAGTGTATGTGTGGAATGACTTACAATCAACTAGATGAGCCAGGTGTTGAATATTTCTAATTTCCTTTCCATTTAACTTCAATACCTGTTATATAATGAAGGATCATTTGAATAAAAAAGAATGAGGAATCAGTTCAAAATGGAGTTTATAGATATTCTCCTGCTTGCTGCTAAAAAATTCGTATCCTACGTTAACTTCATTTGCTAAAACCTGCAATAGTAAGGACTTGTTAAAAAAAATGTTGAACTTAAGCATTGTGTTCTCTAAAGAAAGAAAAATTTCCAGGAGAATTAACATTTGGATGCATACCTGTGATAGGACAACCATCCTTACCCCGATTGCTCAACAAGTTGTATTGGTAACGATAAAACAAACACTCGGTTTCAGCCGTGATATAAAAATACGTAATAATTTCAAAAACAACAAAGCGGAAGGTTATTTATTAAATTTTCTCTCATCAGGGTCTGCGCACATGCGCCGCACGGAGGAGGGACAAACCATATAAACTTGATGGAGTTCCTTCATAAAACCAATTAGTGATAGGAGGAGTGACCCATTAAGCTTATATACGAGTTAAATTTTCTCGTCGTAATCAATGTGAGACATTTTGCCCTCACATGTGATATTCTTCACACTCCCCCCTCACATGTGAACCCATTTCTTTTACTCGGACGGGAACGCTATGTTTTTTTCGAACCCGCCGTATATTATTTTTTTTTTATTTTTGAGTCGGATGAGGAACATCATTTTTTTCGAACCTCGGATCTATCAGGATCTTCACTCTGATACCATGTTAAATTGAGGGTTCCTTCCTTAAACCAATTGGTGTTAGGAGGAGTGACCCATCAAACTTATATACCGGTTAAATTTTCTCGTTGTAATCAATGTGAGACATTTTGCCCTCACATGTGATATTCTTCACACTTTTTTTTTAACGAGGGAAAAATGTAATCTCTGAATGAATTGATCATCATTTACACAAGTGTTTCTATACATATTTATACTATACAGTTATCTAACCAACCTCTGACTATTTACAGTAAGTATATACATGAACTATAGGTAAATATAAACTCAACATCCCCTCAAGATTTGTCTCCTGTCGAAAGATGTCGATGAGGCCAAACTTGCGAAGTAGCATATGAAATCGATCATTACTCAATCCTTTCGTCAACAAGTCTGATGGCTGCTGTTCTCCTTGAATGTAAGAAATAGTAATGATCAGATTTTGCACCAAATCACGTATCATGTGACAATCTATTTTAATGTGTTTCGTACGTTCATGAAACACGAGATTATTGGCAATACTCATAGCAGATTTGCTGTCACTAAAAATCTCAACGTGGCCTGATGGTGTGACATGCAAATCTGCTAATAATCCTCGTATCCAAACCAATTCACAGCTAACAGTTGCAATGGCTCGATACTCCGCCTCACATGATGATCTAGCAACTGTTTTCTGCTTCTTGGTTTTCCAGGATATAAGAGAATCACCTAGCTTGATCATAAAACATGTTCAAGATCTAGTCATCAAGCAAGCTCCCCAATCAGCATCACAATATGCTTATAGCCGCAGATCACTCTTGCTTGACAGGAAAAGTCCTTGGCCTGGTGTCTTCTAGAGATATCTGAGAACCATGGTGGCTGCTCGCATGTGTGAGTCCTTCGACTTATGCATAAATTGTGCCAAATTCTGAACAGCATAACAAATATCAAGTCTAGTCATCCCAAGATAAATCAATTTCCCAACCATCCTTTGACACTCCAGTGGGTTATCAAGCAATTTATCTGTTGGATTCAGCTGCAAAATGACTATCATACTCATGGCTAGTGAGTTTAACATTGGAATCAACTGGTGAATCTGATGGCCTGCATGTCATCCCAGCCTCATTCAACAAATCAAGAACATACTTTCTTTGGTTCAAACAAATACCATATTTGTTTCGAGCAACTTCAATGCCCAAGAAATATCTCAACTGCCCAAGATCTTTCATGTGAAATGTTTAGATGATGTTTAAGGGCTATAATCATCACTTCATCATTCCCTGTGATGATGATATCATCTACATAAACTAGAAGCATCACAATACACATATTAATTGCCCGATGTTGGACAATAATCTCAACACGTCCCCTCAAGCGTGACACGATCTAAGGCCTAACACGTGGACATATCAAATCGGGTGGTTGTGAGTCAAACAAGTGTGATAACACGCAGATCAAATCCGCTATGATACCATGTTAAATTTTCTGTCATCAGGGCCCGCGCACATGCGCCGCACGGAGGAGGGAGAAACCGTATAAGCTTGATGGGGTTCCTTCCTAAAATCAAAAACCCTCAATTTAACATGATATCAGAACGGAACATCCTGGTAGATCCGAGGTTCGAAAAGAATGTCGTTCCTTATCCGACTCAAAAATTTTTAAAAAAAATAATATACGGCGAGTTCAAAAAAAAAATAGCGTTCTCGTCCGATTAAAAAGAAATGGGCTCACATGTGAGGGGAGAATGTGAAGAATATCACATGTGACGGCAAAATGTCCCACATTGATTACGACGAGAAAAAATTTAACCGATATATAAGCTTGATGAGTCACTTCTCCTAACACCAAATTGTTTTAGGAAGGAACGCTCAATTCAACATTATTTACCCCAAAGCATTGAAACTCTTCGCTGTTAACACTGTTAGGATCGTGGACCGGTGTTTTAAAATAAGACTTTGAAAATATCTTTTGTTTTAAACGCTTAAAACATACTTGAGTTGCATATAACTCGGGTTCTTGAAAATAACTTGGCACCGAGAGATTAAGCGAATTTGGGTTTTAAACCAAGCGAAAAATACTCGACCTAATCCTCTTAAAATCGGTTTTATGGGCTTATGAAATAACTCCAAAATCTATGCAAGTTAAATACCGATTTTGATTGAAGCATTTTATCGCACACATAAAATGCTTCAACTATGCATGCTAGAACATGAATGACTGCAATGCGGTGAACACGTAATTTGTTTATAGAAGTTCAGAATTCAATCTCCAACGTCTCTCCTTTTTCCCCGCAAGGAAGGTTCCATTAGAAACTCAGCTTACATAGAACGATGTATAACCTCCTTAGCTTAGACTCACACAATATAGCCTCTCGCTATACTCCGCTAACTAAACTTCTAGCAACCACGATTGCCCCACAAGGTCAATCGTAACGGTTGTAGGCCACAACCTCACAACCGATATTCATTATTAACGTCTCGATGCAAAAACAACCCGTAGGGCAGCACCCTCACGGTAAGCACACGACTTAACGTTTTAGTGCAAATACGACATCATTCTTTCTCGTCTACGTGCGAAGACGACAAGGACTTGTTTATTGTCTTTGTGCTAAGACTCTCACTCAACTAATTTATTTCGCTCATCTATCTATTGTGTGAGCGATGTGTGTGGGTGAACTTTGTAGTTATGTAACCCACACACAAAGAGGAAGAATTTCACTCTTGATTTTCTTCTTTGCTCTTGTTCTTCTCTCTTGGATCTCACTTTGGATGTGTTCTTTTTTGCTCTTGGATCCTTATCTTTCTTGTGATGATCCCTTGTGTATTTATATGCTTCCAAACGTATAGTCGTTAGACTCATTAAAAGAGCCGTTGGAAGCTTTTGTCGTGAATGGTCAATGCTGTCAGCATTAATGGCTTGTACATGTTGTTGTGCTGTGAAAGCTTGTACACTAGTACTGGTCCTGTCCAGTACAGGACCTTAGGACCGGACCTGTCCAGTACCGGAACTCACTACCAGACATGTCCTAGTACCGGTCCTCAGTACCGAACCTGTCACAGTACCAGTCCTCAGTACCGATCCTCAGTATCGGACCTGCCCCTGTACCGGTCCTCAGTACCGGACCTGTCCAGTACCGGTCCTCGGTGCAGTGCATTGACCAAACCAGTTTTTCACACTGAGCTCACTTTTGATATCCATTTTTGACCCGAGCTCATCTTGCACACTTAGGAAATATGTTACTAACACAATAATAAGTTTTGTGTTTATCAAATCGGATTGCTAGATATTTAAATCCAACAAAAACGATAGCAGATTGCATAAGAAATTAGTAATAGAAATTACCAGAATATATGAAACGTCATAACAGTAAAATCAGAAACAAACTTCAAGAGATATACTGGCATACTCTATCAGAGGTTCTGTAAGAGGTGTAAAGACTAATTAATCCAGCAACTATCAAATATGAAGGCTTCGTCGATGTGATGAGGAACCTTCAGGAATGCAAAAGTTATATTTAGGGGTAAAGATTGAAAGAAATTACTCAGGCAGATATAATAAAATTAATACTTTTATGTTACCAAATGCACTTCTGGATTCAAAACAACTTCAACTTTCATGGACTCTCCTCCTCTGATAATCCCAAGCTCTGCGCTACATCTCCAGTGAATCTTATCTTAAGAGCCAGCAAACAAGTAAAGAGCATTGAGCTTTGTTGATAAGAACAAATCCATGCCTGTTCTCAGATAACACAGTATATGCAGCTTTTAAAAATTGTGAAACATTGGAAATAAAAAAAGTTTTTGCCAAAAAGTAATATATGCACAGAATTAAAGGAAGTTCAAACTCCAATTCCTCGAGCTGCCAATATTAAGCAGAGAATGTAAAATGTGAAACAAAGTATGCCAGGTCATAGAGACACAAGTGTACAAAATGAACGTGCAAAATATACTGTAATGCTGTCACGAAATAAATAGTGAGACATTAAACAGAAAAATGCTATGATCATCAAAGGGGATTTACTTTTGGCTGATAAGATAGCTAAATGCAATGCGCTCCAATGGTCGGAAAGGAACTGCTCCTTTGTTCCCAACACGAACACTGTCAACGCTCACCATGACATCCCCCTGGACGGCAATCATGAAAAACATGTTACCATGGAGCGTTTTCTACTATAAAATAAATCATATAACAAGATTTACGTCACATAGCAAATACTTTACAAAGAAACATTTCACTGAAAATCAGGCCGAACAAGAATATTCTCATCTGCCCAGCCAACTATTCATTCCAAAGAATGTACTGAATCATTTCAACAGAATTAACAATAGCAAGGTTACCAACAACATAACTAGATTATGGAACCTAATGAACTTATATTTAGAAATAATGAAACTATTGATACCTCCTTCAACACATTACTAGCATTGGAAGTTGGCTCGACTTTCCGTACAAGTACACCCTGAAAAAGGAAACATGGGTCAGATTCATAGGAAACAGGGGATAAGCAGCAACAACTAGTTCATTATTAGCCAGTGAAAGCAATCTCTCAAGTTGATCTTACCACTGGAATTTTATAGAGAAAAATAAGATACAATTGTATAATTAGTATTTTCAAATTCCAAATTATATATGTCAACAGCAGAAAATTAAATACGTGAAAAGGGCTTTTTCATTCATTCACTTGAGAAATTCTCATCGCAGAGCATCGTCTCTTATATACTATATAGACCTTTGACCCAACTATACTACTTTACATTTTAGTCCCTATTAATAACCAACTTTACAAATAGACCACTCATACATATTCTTAACAATATAGATGCAAGTTATAATATTTATTAATTTTGATTAAGCGTTAAGATTTGAGTCAAAATTCTGTGAAGTCCAGATAATGAGGAGAAGGAGACACCTCCTCTTTGGATGGCACATTTAGAAGGGTCGCAAAGCTGGATTCCCCAGTCTCTGAAACAGCACTCCCAAATAAGGGAAACCCTAGCAATTAATAAAATAAAAAACAAAGGTCTAGCATTGAGATTTTTTTTCTTAAAAATTTTTTTACCAGCTTGCACTTCACAGTGTTTTACAGCAAACAAAGACAATGCCGGAATTGATTAACAAATCCAACGTACAGCTCGAGGAAAGGTGTTTAAGGCAACAAGGATATGGATTCGTATTTTCTATATTTATAATAATAATAAGATGATCTGCCAACTATTCGAGATAGCTTCTCGATCAGCAAATCGTGGATGCACTGAATTCCTATTGACACATTTTGATTAACAAATATGTCCAGTGCATTAGGACTAGAAGCACCTCCATTCATGAAGGGATAGATGTGGATTTATAGAGATTATAAATGCATCCCAAAAGGACCAGCACTCACCTGAAATACAATAATACTTCCCTCGTGTGCATTCATTCTAAGATTATTTATTAAAAAAGGTTACAAGTGTTCAGTAGTGTAGTGTAGAGGGGATAGTAAATCAACTTAACCTGCAAATTGGGCAAATGACCAAACTGAAGGGGCTCAACTCCTTCCCATAACTCTTTGTTCTCAACAGAGACCATAGCTAACTCGCATTCTTGTCCTCTTGCTAGATAGAACCTGCCATTATAATATGCGAGACACGTAAGCTACACTAGAGATTTCGATGATAATCTAGATGGTCTTGTAATGCCTAGCTAAGTTATGTCTGTTGGGAATTGATTGAGATGAAATATCTCAAAGTAGGATACAATAAAGGTACTTCTTTCATTGAAAAAAATGATGTTAATAGATTCAGTTAATGGTTTGTGCAATAAAATGAAATGTATAAAAAGGCAACACTGCAAAACCAGCAGATAACCGCAGTGAGCATCATTGACAGTTAGGTATTACAGACGGGGTCAACCTTAGCAACATACTTGGTGTCATCCCCTCTTCTCTTCTCTTCTCTTCACTTTGACCTGAAATTAAGAAATTTAATCAATAAATGGTAACAGATATGCACTTGCAATCATTCCTTAAAGGACAATGCAAGAGATTTTTGGTGTAAATTTACACGTTATTCAAATTCAGTAAGCAACCATGATCGATCAAAATTGTCAAAAACATAAATTTTTTATTTTCATCAATAAGAAAGTAGACTAACCAAATAACATCCAATTTTTTAAATTGGAAAATATGCCTAGCGTAGTCAGTAATGCAGAAAGAAAACATTGGAGATCGATCACCTGTGTGTCATGCATGTTCTTCAGTGTGCATTTGTCAAAAGTTTCCTGCCGCCTATATCATCATAAAGGCACTGGATGACAAATAAGCAATTCTTTAAGCAGGAGGCAATGTATCAGTTCACAAGTGCTTTCAGGTCATGATTTTAGGGGAATATATCAATATGTCAACAAAACTTAGAATAACACGAAAGGTAATCTCTGACATGCCTCCCACTACTTTTATACTGCCGTTGTTTCTGCCAAGGCAGAAAAAATTGTCTGGTTCACTGTGAGTGCAATAAACCTAACAATAAGGGAGATGGTTTCAGAACGTTCATACAGAATCCGATTACTACTCATTAATGTTCAGAAACTTATTCACTAGGATTTAATGAGGGGTAATTGGTAATGTTGATCAATTTTCTGGCGATTGTACCAGCATAAATATCAGATAAATAAATAATATCAATATCAGTCATGCAACAAGTATGCACCTTAACAACTGCATTGAGAAAATCTGGATCCTGAAGATTGGCTGTCTCTATCTGGAAAGAGTATATGGTTACAGAGAGGGGTATAAGAAAAAGCCCTTTGTCACGCCAATAAATGATAAAAATAGAGAACACGCATCTATTTCAAGGATATCAAAACCGGTGAACAAACAATACATGACTTGACATTCATGAATTATATAGCATCGGACCAAATAAAAAGCTCCATTCAAGCAAAGAGGAAGAAAAGGACACATTTGGAAATTGTTAAATTTGGATTATCGGGGCCCGCGCACATGCGCCACACGGAGGAGGGATGACCGTTCCAAAATATTTGCACTTGGAAGCATGTATAACAAAACAGAAGATTCAGCACATAGCCAAAGGCCATCATCAATAAGGCATTTCTCATAAAGTTTTCTAGTATCATCTATGTGCGTTGCAGCCTAGCTTACAGAATAATAAAATAGCACCGTTATATGACTCACTGTGCACAATAGAGAAAGACGATTATTAAGCTCATGTTTGCAAATATATCTCCATCCCATGCAAAAGAGAAAAAGTCAGCGGAAGAATCTTGAATAGTGACAACTTCTAAAGCAATGCATCATTAAGATTTATGGAAATGTTCGAGCTACTTGTTCCTCTTTTGAGTCAATCGTTACACCTTTAGTCCCTTCCTTTTGTACACTGGATGGATTGAAAGCCATCGACCTTATATGCCCCTTCTTACTACTAGCATCCGAAAAATCATCAAATCTTAATGTTGCCGGAAACTTTTGTCTAACAGCTTATGTCTGAGTATGTGAACGGATATAAAGAAGATTGATGCGTTCGGAAATGGTCCCTCCGGAGTATTTGCGGTTCTCCGCCGTGAAGGTGGTGGCTAGAAAACGACGGGGGCTTCTTTGTTTTGACGGAATGACTAGAGAACACCTTCTTTCCCAGCGATCCTGAGAAAAAACAGAGAATAAACGAACTAAGGGTGGACGCCGTTTCGGCAACGCCACTCCAACGCTCAAGTCAGTTCCTCTTCGATGTGGCGGTTTAATTCGTGCATAAAGGAGAAAAGATTAAGAACTCAATACCTTGTCCCGGTTGAGCCTCGCCCTATTTATAGGACCGTACCAGGACTAGCACGTCGGACACGCATTGCCCACGTTGGCATCCATGTTTCATCCCACGTTCACACGATGACCTCCACTCTCGCCTAATCGTAACCTTCTCGGCAATGGTAAGCCATTCCTCTCTCCTCCTTTGGAAATCGGGAAATCACCCGAGTGACCTATCTCTCTCCTTCGGGACCTTGCTCGGGCTGCCCTCTTTTCTTACTCGGGGATCCTGCCGAGCTTCCTTCCTTGAGGTTTCCCGAGGAGGTTCCTCATGAGTCCTCTGGCCGTTAATTCAACGTTTTTTAGGAGAACTCCCGAATGGGCTTCCTACCTTCTCGAGAGTTCTCTTTATTGGCCGACTAAAGGTCCCTTCCTTTAGCGCGCTTTTGTTGGCTATTTGGATTACGCGGGGTAGTTTTTGGTTATCCAAAAACCCGAGGGGTAACAAAGATAATGATACTAATCTTCACATTATTAGTTGTACCCGAGTGGAGTGGATACTAAAAATAGGATGCTTATTCAACCACTTCAAGATGCTTACTAAAAATAGGAGAAGTGGAGCTCGTGGCTGAATAAGTCGAAGCATTATCTCAGACGTGAAGTCATGGAGATCATGGAGAACATGGAGAGGACTGGAGTCGAAGCTATGAAGAGTATAAATACAAGACTCTGATGCCGACCAACGTTAACAGAAATAACAGAAACAAGAAAATACGACGAGCGACGAAAGAGAAGAAAACGAAAAAGAGAGAGTTCTCACCATATACTCGTCTTTCTGTTCTTCACCTAGTGTTTTACCTTTTCATAGATCGTAGGTATCTGTGTTGAGATTAGAAGAGTCGTTAGATTCTTTACTAGGTTGTTTTTACTATCTTTCGATAGTTCTACTTTTTGTAATCCATTCTTTGAAGTGAAATTTTGCCCTGAAGGCGTGGAGCAAGTTATTTAACTTGCTGCATATTTTAAAACTGTGTCTCCATCGTTTTTAACTGCTAAGTTTTGAAACTTTTCGCTGTGCTAAAACTTTCTGTTCCTAAATGTTGGTTCAACATTAAAGACAACATTACTGGTATATATTTAACTTAGCTATTTTCATATCTTTACGGGACTGCTCTTTTTCAGATTGGTATCAGAGCAACCGCTTGATACACTAAGCGTTTTTATCCTTGATATGGATGCCTTAAGCTCAAACTATTTTGGCAATGTTCCCGTCCTAGACGGATCAAACTATGCCTATTGGAAAATCCGAATGAGACAATACATAAAGTCGATTGACTCTCGTGCTTGGGATTCGGTTCTTAACGGTTATACCCCTCCTAAAACCCTTCCAGATGCTGATGGAGAAGTGTTCGACAAACCCATTGCCGAATGGACTGCTCTTGAAAGAGCAACAGCCGATTTTAACGAAAAAGCCTTGCATGCTGTTTTTTCTTCCATCGATATTTTTATGTTCAAAATCATCCAAAACTGTACCAATGCGAAACATGTGTGGGATATGTTGCAAAGGTATGGTGAGGGTGATGCGAGCGTTAAAGACACAAAGTTGCGTCTTTTGAATAGCCAATTTGAAAACCTTCGTATGAGGGACGATGAAGATATTACTACTTATTTTGGAAAACTTTTGAATATTTCTAGCGAGTGTCATAGCCTAGGTGAACCTATCTCTAACAAAGTGTTGAATTCTAAGGCTATTAGGTCACTATCGGAGAAGTTCAACGTGAAGGTGGCAGTTGTAGAGGAAGCACACAATCTGGCCACACTCGACTTCAATACCCTCATGAACATTATGAAGAACTACGAGACTAATCTCGAAGTTTAGAAAAATGCATCAAGGGGTAAAAGTCTTGCTCTAGTCTCGCAACCATCAGGTGTTGAATCTGATGTTGAGCCAGACGATGATGACGATATGGCTATGATTGTTAGGAAATTCAAAAGGTTACTGATGAATAAGAGACAGATGAATGTTGGTCCAACATTCAAGAACGTTCTCAACGCTCAAGAGTCTTCATCTGCCCCGAATCGCTCTATCAACAAGAGAAACTCTGCTGATAAAGCGAAAGCCGACAAACTTGACAGGGACTCCATCCAATGTAATGCTTGTAAAGGCTGGGGTCATTTTGAAAATGAATGTGCTAACACTCTTTGCAGGTATAGAAAATGATATTGGGTCAGTCTATCTGATGACGAAAATGACGTGTCAGCAAGGAATACGCATCAGGTCGCCGAAGTGACTAAAGTTTCAATTCCAACCTTCTCTGACAACGAGGATGAGGAACATCATACTGGGTTTAATGCGGTAACGGATGTTGATCCAACACTGGACTCAACATCTGAACATTATATTCTTTTTGATTATATTGAATCAAATAATTTTGATGAATCTTTGTTGTTAGATGATTCAGGAGAGTGTGTTGAACATGCTAAGGATGATGAATCAATGGAAGAAACGTACAAACTGTTGTACGTAGAGTGGACGAATCAAAGGAAGGAGATCTCGAAATTGAAGGACTCCATTCAAGTGTTGACTGAGGAAAATGCGAACAATGAAAAGGTGATCAATGGCTTGCTTGAAGGAATGAGCAAGATGGAAGCCTTGCTGACCAGAAAGGACAAAGAAATTGACAAGCTTCAAACGCAAGTCAATAAGGCTTCGGACACCTTCTCAAAAATGAATAAAGGTAAGTCCACACTTGACGAGGTACTTTCTTTCGTTAATACTTCTAATCACGGTCTAGGATTCAAATAACATCCTAAAAAGACTAAAAATTCTGCATCGAAGTCCAGGTCTAGAAGTTTTAAGTGCCATTTTTGTCTTAAACATGGACATATTAAACCTTATTGCTGGAAACTAAAAGATGTGATATCCAAAAAGAAAATGTTGACTGAAAAATCATCCAACATTCGCTCCAACATTGAGAAATCAGTGTTGAAGAAAATGTCTAGAGGTAGTTCAAATAACATTAGTTCTGGTTCTATGAATCACATGAATACGACTTTTTGGAGTCCATCAGTTCAGAAGAAAGCTTGGGTACGAAAATCACTGGTTCTATGTAATGTAGTTTACACGTCCTTGAAAGCTAACGTTTCAGGATCTTGGTACTTCGATAGTGGTTGTTCACGACACATGACAGGTACCAAAGACCACTTGATAGACTACACTCCCTTAAGTAACGATATGGTTACTTTTGGAGGTGGAGCGAAAAGAAAAATTATCGGACGAGGTAAACTAAATGTGGTTGGTTTTCCTGCTCTAAGGAATGTCCTCCATGTTGACGGATTGGTTGCTAACCTCATTAACATAAGTCAACTATGTGACGACGATCTTGAGGTAAGGTTTAATAGAGAATGCTGTGAAGTTTTTAATGACAAAAACTTGTGTGTGATGGCAGGTAAAAGGTCTAGTGATAATTTCTATCAAGTTGGTGATAAAGATGAAAGAAAAGAGGTATGTAAGATTTCCAAAACCGAAGATGATATTGTTCTTTGGCATCATAAATTAGGTCATGTCAATTATCGAACCTTAGAACAATCGATTCAGCATGAGGCAATCAGAGGTATTCCCAATCTTAAGGATTGTGGAAAGATTATTTGTGAGCAATGTCTTAAAGACAAGCAGAAGCATGTCAGTCATAATGTTGATCAACATATTGCTCAACATTTTAGATATGCCCACTGCTTTCAGCTACTTCACATGGATCTTATGGGTCATATGGAAGTAGACAACATAGGTGGTTGGAAAAATATGCGTATGTCTTAGTTGATGACTTTTCTAGGTTTTCATGGATATTTTTTCTTAGGGAAAAATCTGAAACTTTTGATTTTTTCAAAACCTTTTGTGCCATGATCAAAAATAACTTTTGTGCTCCCATTTTTCGTATTATGTCCGATCATGGTAGAGAGTTTGAAAATCAATTTTTTAAAGATTTTTGTGACAAAAAGGGTATTATCCATGAGTTTTCTTCTCTTAAGACACCTCAACAAAATGGGGTAGTCGAAAGGAAGAATAGAACTCTTCAGGAAATGGTCCGTGTAATGCTAAAATCCAGGAGTCTTTCTAAAAGATTTTGGGGGGAAGCATTAAACACGGCTTGTCATATCTCCAATAGAGTTTTCTTTCGTCTTGGGACAAAGAAAACCTCTTACGAGATATTGAAGGGTGCGAAGCCTACGGTTAAATATTTTCACGTGTTTGGGTGTACTTGCTATATGTTGAATGATCGTGAGTATTTGACTAAGTTTGTTTCGAAAAGTGACAAATGCACATTCTTGGGATATTCTACTAATAGTTGTGCTTATCGTGTTCACAATCTTAGATTGAAAACTATTCAGGAATCTGTTAATATTATGTTTGATGATTCCGCTGACATTAGCAGAAATACTCCTCAAGTTGACATTGCAGATGTTGTTCCGACGGTTGGTCCAGCAGAGGATCTAGAAGCTAACAATGTTGAGTCAACATCCGGCTCAACATTAGCTCCTGAACAGAATACTGATGATGAAACCTTAAATGTTCAGAGAGATCCCCCTGCTAGGATTCGGAAGTCTCACCCCTCTGAACAAATCATTGGCAGACTGGATGAAGGAAGGAAGACCAGAGATAAACCACGAAGAGATTATAGATCAATGGTAAAAAATATATGCATGACTTCCGTATACAACAAGGTAAGGTTTAATTGCTTTGTATCTGAAATTGAACCGAAAAACGTTCTTGAAGCCCTCAAGGACAGTTTTTGGATCAATGCTATGCAAGAAGAGCTTGTTCAATTTGATAAAAATCAGGTTTGGACTTTGTTCCACGACCAAGCGACGGTAACGTCATTGGTACAAAGTGGATCTTCAAGAACAAATCTGATGAGTACGGAAATTTTATTAGAAATAAAGCTCGGTTAGTTGCCCAAGGCTATACTCAAGTTGAGGGTATAGACCTTGATGAAACCTTTGCCCCCGTAGCAAGGTTAGAATCTATTAGACTCTTACTTGCTATTGCATGTTGGCTCAACATTACCCTCCACCAGATGGATGTTAAGGGTGCGTTCTTAAATGGCTTTATTGATAATGAAATTTATGTTGAGCAACAAAAAGGTTTCGAAGATCCTTACCATACTGATCATGTGTATAAGTTACAAAAAGCTCTTTATGGTTTAAAGCAAGCTCCTCGAGCTTGGTACGGTAGGCGAACTTCGTTTCTCTTAGATTTTGGATTTATTAGAGGCGAAGACGATAGAACTCTTTTCGTAAAAAGAGTTGGTAATGAAGTGTTAATCTGTCAAATATACGTGGATGATATAGTCTTCGGATCAACATCTCGATCTATGTCGGATGAGTTTATTCAAGCTATGAATTCCACATTTGAGATGAGTATGATCGGTGAACTAAAATTTTTCCTAGGTCTACAGGTGAAACAAAGCAAGGATGACATATTTATGTATTAGGAAAAATACGCGAAGAACACTGTAAAGAAGTTCGGCCTAGATAATGCAAAGGTAATGAGAACTCCTATGGGGTCTACGCAGAAGTTAAGTAAAGATAATGTTGGGGAGAATGTTGACCCAACATTATATCGTTCTATGATATGGAGCTTATTATACCTTTATGCGAGTAGACCAGACATTATGTATAGTGTTTGTGTGTGTGCGAGATATCAGGCTGAACCAAAGGTTTCTCACCTTAACGCTGTCAAAAGAATTTTGAAGTACGTTAGTGGTACATGTAACCTAGGTTTATGGTTTTCAAAAGATACTAACACTAATTTGGTTGGTTTCAGTGACGCCGATTGGGCAGGTGATGAAGATGATCGTAAGAGCACAAGTGGAGGCTGCTTCTTCTAGGTAATAATTTAATGTCTTGGTTTAGTAAGAAGCAAAATTGTGTTTCTCTCTCTACGGCCGAATCTGAGTATGTGGCAGCAGGCAGCTGTTGTACACAACTCATATGGCTTAAGAGTATGTTGAGTGACTATGGGTTAGAGAGCGAAACCGTGCTTATGTATTGTGATAATCTTAGTGCCATAAACATTTCGAAAAATCCGATACAGCATTCTAGGACTAAGCATATAGACATTAGACATCATTTTATGAGATCGTTGAGAAAGAGTTAGTGAAAATAGAGCATATAGATACTAAGAATCAATTAGCTGATATTTTCACTAAAGCGTTAGACTTCGAAAGGTTCTCAAGCCTGAAGAAGTCTATAGGTCTCTGTCAGAGTCAGTAAATGTTGGTCCAATATTTGGATCAACATTGGCATATGTCATATATGACTGTTACTGTTTTGATATTTGATCTAGCGTTCTCTGTGTTATATTCCTGAAATGATTTGACTCACCTAGACCATTTTCTGAAATGACCCACTCCCTAGCACTAGTATGATAATGATCCTTTTCAAGATACATGTTCAGAATATTAAGATCCTTAGATACACGGCATTCGCGGTAACGATGTATTCTATGCGTGCAAGAATGTCTGAACCGTGATGAACTGAAAATCATTCTAGAGCAGTGCACAATATTCTTTATCAATAATAAAGGTGGGATAAGGGCAGAAAATGAAAGAAAATTGTGATCTAGGGTGTTGAACAGAAAATGAAGGAAATCGTTTTGAGAATGTTAGGTTAAATGTTGAGCAACATTTGTGACTAGTCATTTTGATCATGCTATATTTTCCGTTTATATTCTATGTGTTATAAATTTTAGGTATACATATATATAATATGTCGTGTCTAGTATCTATATCTCTCATTTTGCATTAGAAGAAGAACAACTATCCTCACTTGGTTCATGCGTTCATCGAGACACCTAAACGGTTAGTGCACTCGATCTCGACTTAATTTTTGTTATGATCATTTTTTGCACGATATTTTTAAATGTCATACGTTATCCACTCTCCACATTTTACTCAACCATAACGGTTAAAACTCATATTTGCGAAATTTAAATAAAAAAAAATATTTTTTATTATTTTTATTTCATCGTCTCTAACGGTTACTTTTCATAACTTCTCGACTTTTTTACCGTTACAGACATCCCTATTTACTCGCCTGAAAATCTCGATCATATCACACAAATCCTTTTACATTCTCTCTACTAATCTCTGTAAACTTTAAGCTTTGTTTTCTCTCGCAATCAAGTTCGAAAATTCTTCCGAAATCAATTTATTCTTTTATACTTTCTGTGGTCCGTGAGGTATATTCTAACCTCTCTCCCAAGTTAAATGAGCCTCATTCAAAGAAATTCGGTAAGATATACTTACGGAATAATCTTTATGAGTTGTCTTCTCATTCCATTAATGAATTGTTTGGGACTCCTGAGGTTGATCACTTCATGGATAGTGACATGAATGAAGTTGTGTCTTTCATCACCGGGGGTAGGGTGAGGAAATGGACTCACAACTTCTCTGTCACTCACCTCACTTCACTCTACACTGTGCTCTTTAAGATTGCAATCTATAATTGGCTACCTACGGCCAATGATAGTAGAATGACCGAATCAATGTCACAACTATTGTATGCGTTGGGGAAAAATCTTCCTATAATTGGGGAGATTATATTCTTAACCAAATTGCGTACCAAGCTGAACGAGCAGGTAAATGAATACTTCCTTTTTCCCTCAATCATTTGGTTGTCGCTGGTTCGAGGAGGTTTCAAACCTACTCATGCTGATACTGTGGTGAACAAGAAGATCCCATACACCATTGCGGCCAATCACTTAGTGGGGCTAAACAAAGTTGTCGATCTGCCCTGGGATGGAGCTAAAATAGCTGAACCAAATGTTGGTTCAACATCGGCTCCAACATCTGTCCTGGCGAAGCACATAAAGTATTTGGATGATACTATTGCATCGCTTGTTGCACAAAGGGAGATTCTTCGGAGTCTTCTTTCTTCCCAAAAAGGGGGAGAAGATAGTGCAGATGAAGATGCCTGGACTGCTGCTGGTGAGGGAAACGAAGGGATATCAGTTGTAGGGGGAGGTGGTCGTGTTGCTGGTGCTGTTGTTGCTGCAAAAGAAAGAGGAGAAGGAGAAGAAGAAGAAGTTGCTGCTACCGCTGATGGAGCTGGAGCTGCTGGAGATGATCAAGGAGAAGAAGGAGAAGCTGTTGCTGCCGCCGCTGATGGTGCTGGAACGGGAACAGGGGAAGCTGCTAAAGCCACTGCTGGAGCGGAGGCGGAAGAATGAGCTGCATCGGAAGACTCCATTATGAGTCTTCAATTTCAGACTTCTTATTTGCTTGCTGTTTGTTTTTTTGCATGCAGAATTCGATATTTTGTTTTGTGTGCTTTTGTGTGTGACTTTATGTTTTGCAGATGTGACGAAGACATCCAAAAATGGTTATGTATTAATTTTTCCTATATTAATCTATTTTTCTTTGCTCTAAGTTACTTGTTGCTTTTAGGGAGAGTTAGTTGGATTTGAAGTTCTCTGGATTGGAACTTCTTTGGATTTAGCTCTGCATTGGTTTTGGGAAGAAAGACAAAAAGGGGGAGATTGTTAATGTTGACATTGACAATGTGGCTCAACATTTGAGTCAACAGTTGCTATGTTAACATTGACAATGTGGACTCAACATTCCAGTCAACATCGATTGACTCGGACTTGGTCCACTTTAATTTTGTCTTTCAAACCCAAAAACCGTTTACCCTATTATTACGGAGTTAGTTAAATGTGTGCAGAGGTTACTTACGAGATGGACTTGTTCAAACAAGAGTGGAGTGGAGTGAATACTAAAAATAGGATGTTTATTCAACCGTTTCAAGATGCTTACTAAAAATAGGAGAAGTGGAGCTCGTGGCTGAATAAGTCGAAGCATTATCTCAGACGTGAAGTCATGGAGATCATGGAGAACGTGGGGAGGACTAGAGTCGAAGCTATGAAGAGTATAAATACAAGACTCCGATGCCGACCAACGTTAACAGAAATAACAGAAACAAGAAAATACGACGAAAGAGAAGAAAACGAAAAAGAGAGAACTCTCACCATATACTCGTCTTTCTGTTCTTTACCTAGTGTTTTACATTTTCATAGATCGTAGGTATCTGTGTTGAGATTAGAAGAGTCGTTGGATTCTTTACTAGGTTGTTTTTACTATCTTTCGATAGCTCTACTTTCGATAGTTATTTAACTTGCTGCATATTTTAAAACTGTGTCTCCATCGTTTTTAACTGCTAAGTTTTGAAACTTTCCGCTGTGCTAAAACTTTATGTTCCTGAATGTTGGTTCAACATTAAGGACAACTGGTATATATTTAACTTAGCTATTTCCATATCTTTACGGGACCGCTCCTTTTCATAGCCCCTAATCTAATCAACAGCACAAACTACCCGAATATCTTTCAATGAGTCAACAGATTGTTAAAATTAAAAATAATCGAAGTTATTCATTCATCGACATCTGCATTCTAGAAATTGCAAGAATCAATACAAACTACTCATACATTAGCCCGGACTTCCCGATCAACTAAATACAACTTATCGAAATCCAAAAGCAATTCAACAGAAACAATGCCAAATAAGAATTGAATTAATGCACCTCAACTGCCGGTTTACGCGGCGGCAATTCATGGTGGTTTCCCTTTACCGAAAAATTAATATAGTTGGTAGCCTTTCGATACTCATTTAGAGAAGGCTTTCGTAATGCGCAGAAGAAACGGTTGGCAAAGGTGGTCGCAGCGGAACGTAACCAGCAATGGGCGGCGGTGGCTGCGATTGCCATCGGCAAAATCAGCGCCAGAACAAGTGCGACGTGTGTTCTTCTGCGAAAATTTGAAGAAAAAATAAGTGGACTCAACCTGATTTAAATAGGAGGAACTGTACAAAATATTACTATAATATCCTCGGTGTTATAAAACTATGTACTTGTATAAGTATAATTATTATTATTATACGAAGTACAATATCTATTAAAGAATATAAGATGAAGGAGAGTTTTATAATTCCTTTTCTTATGTGTGTATTACATCGAATAAGAAGCCCCTTATATAGGGCGAAGTTTAAACAAAATGTCAAAATATATGGGTTTACTATGAGTGTATACTGCGATAATTTTAGCATATAATATGATAACTTAATTGTCTTATTGATATTTTAGGAGTGTCGATGGAGATCAGCTGAGGTAAAAGAGAAGTCGGGAAAAACGGAAATAGATTCGAAGGCCAATTTCTAGATTTGATTGCTCTTTCCATGTCTAGAAGACATGGCTCCGTAAGGAAGCAAACCGGATCCAAATGAAATTATAAAAAAAGTAAAAATTGGGACCAAACCAAATTGCCAAGGGCATCTCCACCAATACGCAAAAGAGGACGCAAACACTGAATTATCGTCCAACCGATACGCAATTCTATACTCAAAATGAGTTTGGTACAATTTTCTCTGACCTCATATCCCATATTTGGGATTA
Source organism: Linderniella brevidens (assembly GCA_004919715.1). NCBI lineage: Eukaryota > Viridiplantae > Streptophyta > Magnoliopsida > Lamiales > Linderniaceae > Linderniella > Linderniella brevidens. The sequence goes on along the minus strand of SWDC01000150.1, from coordinate 11,704,247 downwards.
CACTGTTCATGTACGAATAAATTTTGTATTCTTACAAAAGGACCCCTCACAAATTAATAGTTGGCTTTTATTGAGTTTTGCTATTGTGAGCAACTAATATGACCAACCAATGTGAGCAACAGCGACTGAGCTAATGGGGCACACCTCACTTCCCATTTTAAACATACAATTAAAACAAAATAATTAAATAATAAAATTAAAAATAAAAAACAGAAAAATATACGCCCAAACCCACGCTGCTTCCCCTTCCTCTCGGCACCTCCGTCAGCTCGGCCGCCCGTCCCCGGCGCCCACGCCACCTCGTCCGCCCCTCTCCGGCCCTGCCATCAACCACGCAGTATTTAGTTTTTTTTTTTTGTGAGATGATGAAATTTCCTGTTGATTTCATAATGTGAGATCTTAGAATTATTTACTGCGTGGTTGACGGCAGGGCCGGAGAGGGGCGACCAAGGTGGCGTGGGCGCCGGGGACAGGCGGCCGAGAGGAAGGGGAAGCAGCGTGAGTTTGGGCGTGGGTTTGTGCGTGTATTTTTCTGTTTTTTATTTTTAGTTTTTTATTTAATTATTTTGTTTTAATTGCGCGTTTAAAATGGGAAGTGAGGTGTGCCCCGTCAGCTCATATGTGGCTGTTAGGGCTGAGAAAAATATTCGGAATTCGAAATCCGATCCGGTATTCGATTTATAAAATCCGAAAAACCGGATATCCGATTTTTAAAATCGGATCGGATATCCGAATCCGAATATTTTAACATAAACCGGATCGGATACGCTCGGTACTAAAATCTAAATATCCGGTATCCGGTTTATTATTTAAAATAAATAAATAAATTAAATAATAGCTCAAAAATAAAGAAAAATTAGGCCCAAAAAGAGAAAAAAAAAAAAGAAAAATAGCACAATATCCTAATTTGACCAAAATAAAATATATCAGATTGAATTTATATCATTCGTGAAAATAAATGGAGAGCTGAAAACAAAATCGAATACGTTACAATCAATTTTTTTCAAAAAAAAATTATTGAAATAAAAAATTGGATTTCGGATATCCGAAATTCGGATATACGATTAAAACCGGATCGGATATCCGGATTTGCTCAACCCTAGTGGCTGTTGCTCACATTGATTGCTCATATTAGTTGCTCACAATAGCAAAACTCTATATATATATGTTATAAAATATTAATTCTGATTAATATTATATTAAGATTATTTTAATTTATATTGTGATAATAGTATTAAGGAGAGAATTTAGAGGGAGATTTTTACAATATAACTCTAGTCACACCTATTTATACTACTAAAAATTCACTATTCCAACTAATTACATTATATACAATTTATACAACTTGCACTAAAATACAACAAAGTCCCCGTGCCCACGAGTGCTTTGCTAACGCGATAAGCCTCCCCGAATCCCTGCCTTGTTCTAAAGCGGAAACAAACAAGACAACGATGCAAAAGAATGGACTGTCGGGTTCGCCTACCCGACTGGTCGTGATCTTTATTAAGCTGAAAGATGTACACGACAAAGGAGAACACTCAAATCCGTTGAACTAAATACGTCTCGGCCTAGCTTTCACACACACGAAAACTAGAAAGTTGAATAGGACTCAAATTACATATCCCAGCTCACGCGGTTATCTCCTAAGTCCACTTCAGGATCTTAATCACCGTCGCCCGCCTTGCCTGGCCCGCGTCGTGCCGCTCGTGCGTATCTCCAAGTGCTTCATGAGCCATGCGCCTTAGTGACTTTGCAAAACATTATTTTCCCTCTTGACAATGTTCAAACTTGCTGATGTAACACTCACAAAGGTGTAACATCTTCCCCCACTTGAAGAGTGTCGACGTCCTCGTCGAGAATCCCTTTGTTGCGAACATCAATCCCCCATCTCAGTATGAGATGTCACCTTTGCTCGCCCCGATCGCCTTGCGTTCTTCCTCCTCAAAGTCCAAGTTGATGCACACACGAACATGCCTAGGCCTCGCTCGTCCCGACTGTCTCGCGCACTTTCTCACCAAAATCCGATTAGGCCGCACCCACGAGCTTGAAAAGACCTCATCGTCTAGATGACTTAGCTACTCGGTAATCTCAAGTCACCAACACTTGTTTGGTCAAGATCGCGTGTTTGTCCTCTTTTGATGCTCTGAGCAAATCTTCACGTCATGTGTATCGCGACTCGCTTGCGCGGTTGATATCGTCGTACTGCGCCTCGCTCGCGCCATGACATGGGGGTCGCGCTCCCTTGGCCTGCGTTGAACGCACCGGCCATCGCTATATGTCGGGCGTAGAAGGCTTTGAAAAGCCCCTTGACTCCATCAGTTCTCACCTGCATCAAAATTTTCATGTGCTCCGCAACGGCTTGCTTGCTCGCGACCTCGCCCCTAGGGATGTCAACGGGGCGGGGATCTAATCCCCGTCCCCGCGGGGATTTCCCCCGGTAATATTTTTACTAATATATATTATTTATAATACAAATTATATTTTAATATTATTTATATTATTTAAACTATATTTTAATATTATTTAAATTATTTAAATGTTATTTAAACTATATTTTAATATTATTTACATTATTTTAATATTATTTATATTATTTTAATATTATTTATACTATAATAATATAAATTGGATATGATAAATATTATTTAAATATATAATATATCGGGGAACGGGGCGGGGAACGGGCGGAGATCACCGCAGGAAAAAATATCTCCCCGTCTCCGCCCCGCGGGGATAAAATATCGGGGATTCCCCGTCCAATTCGGGGCGGATCCCCACGGGGACGAGGAATCCCCGCCTCACTGACAAGCCTACTCGCCCCGGTCCCTCGGCTAAGTCTCCCCCAACTCGCTTGCTTGCATGCGCCCCTTAGCACGTACTCCCGCCCTGCGCCGCGGGCAAAGGCTGTGCTGCGTGTGTTAGCCTGCGTTCCCCGCAATGGCTCGCTCCGCACCGCACCCTTTAGTACGCCTCCTCGCGCCCTAAGCACCCGGCGCCACGTGTGTCAGACTACGCTTCCCCCCAGCGGCTCGCTCCGCATGAGCCCCCCGCCGCACACCTGAGCGCACGACTCTCGCCTGCCGCCGCCTCGTAAAATACACCAATTTCCCTAGGAGAAGTACCCCGCACCGTGTTCAGCATTGTGTCCGGGGAGTCCTCATTGACTGCCATTGCCTCCGACCGTGCGCGTTTAGGACACTGTCGAGCCATGCGTCAGTTTGCTCCACAAACGTATCACCCCTCGCTCGCTTGTTGTGTTCTCGCCTCGTCCGCGTGCTTCTCCGAGTTGCCCTTCTTCCGGTCATCCCGCTTCTTGGTCTCATTTCCCAATTCGCATGTCTTTTGTAGCCTCGGCTATTATTGGCCTGATCTCAACAATCCGGAACTTAGATAATTTTTTTCAACCTCGAGCTTTTTATTACAAAATTAGAAAGTACAAAAACATAAAATAAAAGTAATAAATGATAAAATAAAAGAAGCTCGCGAGTCGGCTCGCGAGCTTTCATGGACCCACGAGCGAGCCCGAGCTCGACAATAACGAGCTCGACCGTGGAGCTGAAGACGAGCTTTTGTCGAGACGGCTCATCAAGCTCGCGGGCGAGCTCGACTCATTGTTCACCCCGAATTATTATTACTATTACTATTGTTATTATTATTATCATTATTATTATTATTATTATTATTATTATTATTATCGAAAAATATATCATGTGCTTGGCTTTAGATTCGAACTTGTCATCGAATTTTACAATCCGACATATAATAAATTAACCTCGAATTTGGATGAAATCGAAACGAAATGCACGTATTTCTCAATTGAATGATTAGAAAAAAATCTGAATTTCAAATTGAAATTCTAACATCCAAATGGACCACTATTGAATTCGAATGTAGTTTCAATTGATTTATTTCGAATTCATCCAAATTTTATTTGTTCTCTTATCCAATTTCAATATGTTTATTCAAATTCGATTAACAACTTACTAGACAAACTTTGGATTTCAAGATATTTTGTTGCATTTATGGTACTGCGTCGTTAGAAATCTGAAACTACATCGAGGCAAGCGGTGGTATTACCTCTTCGATAAATATGATACCTTAAAATGAAAATTCAGAAATTATCTGTAAAGACAACAAAGTATAACAACCGAAACAAATGTCATGATACCTACCAAAATCCACAAATAATATTAGAACAACTAAAACAACTACAAATAAACAGAATTGAACAAAATTTATTTAGGATACACTAACAAATTTTTACATATAAAAAATAAATCAGATATAAAAACATCCAATTATTATTTCAACTCGATTCATTTTATGCACTCTAACATCGTTCCATGTCGTTCCTTGAATCACTAAGAAGGTTTCTAACCTTTACGAGTTGAATTTGTGATTGGTACATAAACGGAATATGGCAATTACAATATAACCAAGATACAATATCACTTTGTTTAAACATGCAGCGCCGAGCTACAAAAGCCCAATTTAGATTGGAAAAGACCATAACCGAGCTACATCTAAAAAACCGCACTTCAAGAAAAAAAACCTAATGGATGCCGAAAAAAATCCCCAATCAAACCTAAAAAAGCCTCAACTGAAACGCCCTATTCAAGACCCTAGAGGTGCCCAACCACCGGTTTCGGTTAACCGGCGGTTGGTCGAAACCGGGCGCAACCGGCCGGAGACGGATGCCGGTTGGCCGTCTCCGGTTGCCGGTTAGGTTGGTCAACCGCCGGTCAAAGGGTGTCCGGCGGTTACCAACCGCCGGATTTTTTATTTATTTATTTATTTTTTTATTTTTTAGATTTTTTTTAATTTATAGTGTGTATTTCGATAGTTTTCGACTTTTCGGGACACAATTATGTTTTTTTCGCTTTCGGTATATAACAAGGGTTTCGATTTAAAAATTTTAATCATCATAAATTAATTTTATTACAAAAATGAAGTTACATTTACAATTAAAATTTACAAAGTCGAAAATACAAAGTAAGAAAAAAAAATTATTCGTTGTTCGTTGAATACTCGAATCGCAATCGCCATTTGCCAACGCCAGTCGATAATCGGTTTCTGAAAGAAAATGTACAATAGAAGTTAGTTAGATAATATTCATAATATTTTTTTGTACAATCGCCATTGAAAATGAAATTAGTATTAAGGACTTATCTTTTTCAGACTTTGTCGTTGGCTTAGAGATCGTCACGCGAGCGATTTCTTGGAGACGTTGGCTGAAAAATAAGATTGTATGCGTAAGTAATTATTTAAAAATATAAAATAAAAAAATTAATACAATGAGATTAGTATTAAGGACTTATCTTTTTTAGGGCTTGAATCTTTAGCCATTTTCGGAGATTCTCAATTCTCTCTACTCTTAGTCGTCCCCGCCATTGCCGCCACCACTAGTCTCGGTGCCGGTGGTGTCGTCGAATACGTCGTCGTTCGAATCGGTATTCGTGAAATCTTGTGTCCGATGTTCGGCTCTCGTCCAATCATCGAGAAGGCATTGGTATTCGACGTTTTCCACCGTCAACCTCGAACGCCTTTCACTTAAAGTTAAGCCGCCCATGCTAAAAGCTTGTTCAACCGCGACGGTTGAAATTGGGACGGCAAAGATTTCCCTAGCTATCTTCGCCAACGTTGGATACGTTGGCGACATCTTCGACCACCATCTGAGGACATTGAACTGATCCTCATCCTCGGTGAACTCAAAAGTGGTCGACAAGTAGTTATCTAACTCTATGAACGGGTTCGTCGACCTTTGGCGTTTGCTCGTGTTGAGGAGGTTGTAGTAGTAGGCTAAACGATCACTACAGCTAGCACTACTACTACTAGTGGATTGACCCGAACTCGATCGAGTTGGGTCTTGGCCAATATCGATCTAAGGCAAACTTCTTGGGCGTGATTCCCAAACTTTTACAATGACGCTTCCACTTCTTCAGTACAGAAGAGTGGCCCATCATGTAACTAATTGCCGTTCGTATCGGCGTAACGTGTGCCTTTAGATGCGTGAGTGCGTCCTGAACACATAGGTTAAGTATGTAGCAGAAGCACCGCACATGAAAGAATCGACCGCCAAATGACGGTCGACAATACTTAATCAAATCTTCAATGCTCGCGTTATTAGCGCTAGCATTATCAAAGGATACCGAGAAAATCTTCTCGAGTATCCTATATTCCGATAAGATACTCCTAAGCTTAAGTGCGATGTTTTGAGCTGTGTGTGCTGTGTCAAATTCCCTATACGCAATTAAGCGTTTCTGTACTTGCCAAGAGTCATCAATCCAATGGCATGTAACGCCCATGTAATGATGATCTTGCCAGTGATCGCTCCATATATCGGAGGCAATGGACATTTTACACTCTAAATTTCCTAATTGATCTATTAACTCACGTTTATACGCGAGTACGGTCTTCCTAATGTCTCGCGTAAGGGTGCTACGTGAAACTTTCTTCGCTTGGGAGTTATACGACTTTCTGATCCACTCTTCGTAGATCGGATCGTCGGCAAACCGAAAAGGAAGATGTTTCGCGCAAACAAATTTTGCAAGTTGTTTGCGCGCAACGTCTTCATTGTACATGAACAAAGACGTCGGACTCGCACTGGGTCTTTGTCCGGTATCGGACGAACCCGTACCCGTAGTCCCGTGCATTTGACTTTGACTTTGACTAATTCCTATCTTAGTAGGATGTTTTGAGCGGATATGGCCGGTAAAATTGCCATATCCGCCCCCTTCTTAATAGGGTACTCCTTACCACAATAATTACATATAACTCTAAAAAAATCTGTATTTTCGGTCGGTACCTTCTTGAAGTGTACCGCGAAAATATCCGAGCGTAGGGCGGCGGCCCGTGCTTGGGTCTCGGTCGGCGGCGTCGGCATCGGCATCGGAGTTTCTTCCGGTTGGTCCCGTTGCGTGTTGCTCGCCATTCCACCCATGTCCGAGCCGAGGACGTCACTTAGGTCGAGCATAATTTCGGGGGAGTCGTCATATTGGTAGTAGTCATCTTGCGATGAACTACCAACAATCTGTTTCCCCCTCGATCTCGAACTCGATCCTCGACGACGGCTATCCATATCTAAAATAAAAGATTAGAATAAACGTTCGATAAAAAAAAGTGTAAACTTACGAAAAAAGAGGCGAGTGAAAAATTCGGAGCGCCGTGTAGTAGAGCCGGGCGGGGATTGATGAGTGTAGTAAAGCCGAGCGGGGATTGAGGGACTAGTATTTTAATTAGTTTATTTTTAATTCGTGGACTACAACTAGGCTGAGAATTACGCGTTTTGAGAGTGAATAATTGAGAGAAAGAGATAGAATTGAGTTGTGATTTTTTGAAGAGGGGTGGGGGGTATATATAATTTTTTTGGGGAAGTAGCCGTTGCAACCGCCGGTTCCCGGTCAACCGCCGGTTCCCGGTCAACCGCCGGATGCAACGGCTAGTTTTTTTTTCTCTAACGGCTATTTTTGTTTGAATTTTTTTTTTTTTTCGCCGGAACCGCCGGTTTACAACCGGCGGTTTGCGGTTTGGGATTTTCCCAAACCGCCTGGAACCGGCCATGTGATTGCCGGATACGGTTGGTGGCCGGTTCCGGTTACAAATCGGAACCGGCGGTTGGCCGGTCGGAACCGCCGGTTCCGGTTTGTTTTGGGCAAGACTACAAGACCCTAAATACCATCAGATAACAGAAAAATAGCACAAAACTAAACTAAAATAAAACAATGTGGTCGAAAAATAATACATTTCGAACTTACTAGGCATAACAAGCCTTCTTCTAAGAAGGCGAGCACGAGAGCATGATTACAAGTTGGGTCGGCCCCGTGCAAGAAATTGAAAATCTATGGAAAGAATTAAAAAATGGCTAGAGAGCTCGATTTTGTGGAGGAATGGTTGGAGCTCGATTTGCGGGAAAATAATTCGGGAGCTCAATTTTTCCTTTTTTTTTTATTTAAATAAAAACTCTTGGTGAAATCTTAATTAGTTTAGGGAAAATTCCATATGGTATCCTTGTGTAAAGTTTTTCCATTTGGTGACCTAACGTTATTTTCGATTCTAGTTGGTACCCCTGATGTATGACAAAATAGCTTTGTAACCATAAAAGACCAAAATCGGGTTTTTTGCTGTAAAAACCGTTAGTTGCTGATGGAAATCTAGAAAAGACTAAATGGCCTCAAATTTTCAGACTTAATTGACCATCTAAATCAGGTGGGAACTTCCGAAAAAATTGGCCATCTTTGGGTGTACGACAGAAATGCCCCTCTTAAATCTGAAATTTTGAGGGCATTTCGGTCTTTTCGAGATTTCCGTCATCAACTAACGGTTTTTACATAAAAAAATCCAATTTTGATCTTTTACGGTTACGGGGCTATTTTTTATCATACCTCAGGAGTACCAACAAGAATCGAATATAACATTAGGGCACGAACTAGAAAAGCGTTAAATAAAGGTAGGGTTGTTAGGGCGGTTTTTAGTCAAATTTTAACCCGACCCGATGTATTGCGGTTTTTAATAATGTACCCCAAACCCGACCATAAAACTTTCAACCCGATGCTCCGCGGTATTTTTGGGTGGCGGTTGGGTTGGGGCGGTTTTTGCGGGTTTTTTAATCATAACGAAAATATAATTATCTTAAGTATAGATAGTGTAAAAATAAAATTCAAGAATAAAAAGTTAATAAACTTTTACGAGTAATAAAAAGTAACAAGTAAAATAGAAAAACGTTTACAAAATTAGTACACCCTAGTTTATTAAAGTTTTAATAGAAAATAGTTAATAAACAATAGTAACAATAAAAAAATTTGAACGAAAAAAAATAAAAAAAATAATAAGGATATGAACTTAAATTTGTTATCACGTAATAAACAACAGTCAAAAGTAACAAGTAATACTTCAAAAAAAAAAGTTAACACGAATATGAACTCACATTCTCTATTCAAAAATAAAAAATAAAAAATATTTAAGAATCAAATTAACATAAGAAAAAACCATTAATTTATAATTTAGTGCATACTAGTGTTTTCATCTAATCGAGCCTTCCCAATTCGTATTATTACATTGATACTTATATGGTCTTCCAACTTTCTTACTATTATAAGTTACGACTCCCTATCTTATTTTCATCTATTAACTTATGAATTATTAAATAAAACATAATAAATGTATAATATTATAAAATGCAGTCGGGTGCGGTTTTTTGCGGTTTTAAAAATACTAAACCAAACCCGATTGCAAAATATGCGGTTTTATTTTTTAAAATCCAAACCAACCAATCAAGTCGTCAACCCGATACTTGCGGTCTGGGTTGGGTTGGGCCGATTGGGTGGGGCGGTCCGACGGGTTAAATGCTCACCCCTAAATACAGGGGTACCATGTGGAATTTGCCTTAATTTACTTTTCAGGGTATTGTTGAATGTTTCAAACGGATATATCTAACAATAAATTGTTGGGTAAATTCCTTATCAGTCTCATTTAAAGTTTAATTTCCTCTTAAATACCCCTCAAAATATTACTTCCTGTTAGATATCTATCTTCGAAAAATTGTGTGTTTAATACCCCAAACATTGAAGAGACGAAAATAACCTTTCTTAACAACTTCAGAAAAACTTCCAGAATATAATGCCATCAGTCGCAAAGCGCATTATTATACCAAAAAATATTGACATGATTCTACTAATAAACATAGATATTATACCAACTGCTTCCATTATCATACGAAATCGAATTCAAGAGTATTATACCAACTATTATCACTAATATACCAACAAATAATGTTATTATAATTTTATTATACGAACTAATTTTCACACATTATACCACGAAGCATGATAATCAAAATATCCAAATAATTATACCCATAACTTCAAATATCACATAAGAGTTTGAATAAGACCATATCACATAATATTACGTATAAGTGTTGGTATAACACTTAGAATAAAAAATGAAAACTAATTATTACTATGTAATGTATTTCGAGATAAACTATGTAATGTAACAATATTACGCATAAGTGTTGGTATAACACTTGAATCAAGGCTTTGTTGGTACAACATAATCTTATTTTAATAGAATAATTCGTTTTAATTTGGTGTTTTAAAATTTAAATTATGATGTAGGATATCTATCTATGTTGGTATAATATTTGTCTTTCTTGGTATAATATCGGTCTTTATTGGTATAATAGCCAAAGCTCTTGGTATAATAACGGGTCTTGTTGGTATATTAGCCAGAAATTGGTTGGAAATATGATAAAATTATATTTAGATAATTTGATATAATAATCAGAAGTAATGGTATAATTGTTGGAATAAGTTGGTATAATTTCTACTTTTGTTGGTATATTAGAAAACGTCGAATAGCGCAAATTTTTTTAAAAAAATTGTTGATATGATAAAAACATGTATCAGTATAATTAGGCCGTTTCTTGGTATAATATCGATCTTTGTTGGTATAATAAACAAAGTTCTTGGTATAATAACGGCTCTTGTTGGTATAATAGTCATGAATTGATTGAAAAAAAAATGATAAAATCATAATTAGAGTTTTTGGTACAATAATAAAAAATTATGGTATAATTGCAATAATAAGTTGGTATCATTTCTACTTTGTTGGTAACGTCGAATAGCACAATTTTTTTAAAAAATAATTTGTTGGTATAATAAACACAAGTACTAGTATAGTTAGGTTTTTTCTTGGTATAACAACCAATAAACCAATCGCTCAATCTTTCTTGGTTAATAACCTAAACTATTGATATAATTACGGTTCTTGTTGGTTGAGTCATGAATTGGTTTGGAAAATGATAAAATTATAATTGCTTTTGTTGGTATAATAATCAGAAGTATTAGTATAATTATTGTAACAACTTGGTATAATTTCTAATTTTGTTGGTATATCAGAGAACTTTCGAACAACGTAATTTTTTAAGAAAAAAACTTGGTATGATAAATACATGTAGTAGTATAACTATGTCCTTTATTGGTATAACAATTCATCATAATTTGTTGGTATAATAATTTAAACTATTGGCGTAATCACAACATATGTTGGTATATTTATGGGTAAATTTGATTAGTATGTGGTGGTATAATAAATATTTATGTTGGTATAATGATATGTAGTGTACTTCGAGTACAATATATAAAATAGTTGGTATAATATCGACGTTTGTTAGAATAATAGTAAGAAATTCGATGAAAAAAGTAATAATATAATAAATATGTTTGTTGGTATGATATCAATTTTATTGGTATAATTATTTTGATATTTTGTTGGTATAATATTCGATTTTGTTGGGATAATTATTATGTTTCGTGGTATAATGTATGAAAATCACTTCGTATAATGAAATTATAATAACATTATATGTTGGTATGATTGTGATAATAGTTGGTATAATAGTCCGAAATTCAGCTTGATATAATATTGGAAACAGTTGGTATACAATCTGTGTTTATTGGTAGAATTATGTTAATATTTTGTGGTATAATAACGTGATTTGTTGGTATAATAATCGCGAATGATGGTATAATTTTCTGAAAGTTTTTATAAATATTTAAAGAGGGTTATTTTAGTCTTTTCCATAGTTTTAGATATTAAACACAAGTACCTAACAAGAAGTAATATTTAGAAAAATTTATACTCCAGTACCCTTAGGCCTTAAATTAATCACTCAAGTTAATGATCCCGTAAGTTAATGAACGAGTAAGAAGTAAATTTACATTGATGCATCGTCCGCAAAACGACATCGATCAAGTGAATATTTTCATTTCGTCTCCTCTCATCCCCCAAACTATATTACACCCACCACCGGTGAAACGTGAATTGTCTTAATCGAGAATGGGAAGTCTACTTGTGAATTCACCTTATCTTGTTCCACTCGCTAAAACAAGGGTTAGATTTGAAGCATTCGAACTGGGTCGCCTTATGAATTTTCAATCTTGCCTCCACAAGAAACCCACAACACGATTATCCATAAGACAATCTTCTTACTCTGACGACGCGCAAAGCAATAGCACCGAAGATCATCCTCTGAGTTGTTCAGTTCAAGAACTCAGGGTTCCTACACACTGGCTCGAGCCTGCTAAAGCCTTAGAGGTATGGTAATGTAATGAATTTTTTAGTCTTTCGCATCAGTGACGCTTCCTTCTAGCTTGCCGATTCATCCATTTATTTTCCGATTGTCGCTAATGATGTTTTTTTGGGCACAATCATTAGATTATTGATTCATTGATTGTTATACCGTGTTGGCTCATTTAGTCCTCAATGTTATCGATTTTGGACGGTTTTGATCCTACGGTCAAATATCACAAGTCGAGTTTGGCCAGCCGAAATTTTACGGGCCAAAAGAATGAGGGGATTTGGCATGGCCCGTAAACTCAGGCTGGCCCGACCCGTCCAACTTAACGGTGACCAGGAACCAAAATTGCTCAATGGTCAAAAAATGGCAATACCCCAAACATAAGGGGGACCGAAAAAGGCGTTCGTCCATCTTTTTTTTTTTAATCCCTAATTGATTTTGCTGCTTGTGAGAAGTTGAGCTTATTATACGTGTGCAGGACGCCGAATGGCTAAGAGCTACACTTCACAAATGGTTAGATGACGAGTACTGTCCCGAGCCCACCAACGTCGACATAAGCAAAGTGGCAGCTGAGTCCTTCCACCAATCACTTATGCTTAAAAGAGTTGATTTGGGGGAGATCTTGCTGAAGATGGCCGTAGAATTGGAGACCATATCCTACCAAGAAAGCTTTCACGGAGCATTCTCCTCTGCAAATGCAGCGGTCAATCTTATAGTCCAGCGGATAATGCAAGAAGAGTAGAGGGAGTTGTATTGAAGCCATCAATCAATAGACATTTCAAAATCACACACAAAATTCTAATGTATGGCAAATACAGTCACTAAGTTCCGAGTCTTTCAGGCAAAGGAAAGTAGCAAGTAATATCCAAAACCTTAATTCATTAGCAGCCCTTGTTAATGATTTCATCGATGACAAAAAGCTCCTACACTTCATATCCAGAAAGAGAAATGGATAATAAAGCCTACTGACTCGGTTCAGGTGGCTGAATATTAGCATGTGGAGGACTATTATTACCCGCTCCACTAGGCTGCTGTAAGGAAATATTCCCTTGATACATCAGTGGTAGTGGTGGTGGTGGTGGTGGTGGTGGTGGCGGTGCAAACAGTGGAAGGGAACCACTAACGCTTCCAGGTATCATTGGAGGAGGTGGGGGAGCGTTTACGGGCCTTTGGAGCCCGTTTATTTGGCCCGGTGGCAAAGGAGCACCTGGAGGCGGGGCTGCTTGTGACATTGGTGGAGGAGGAGCAAGCCTATAACCTGCAAGTAGGAACACAAAAAGCACACACACACACACACAAATATTAGAGACAACGTGCAACAATTATCAGTTGCCACACAATTGATAAGGACATGATAGTAGAAGTGACATTGTGAGAGTAGGTTATGCAAGGATAAGCAATTCTTGAAAAATGCTGTTTTAAACTTCCAAAGTAAACTACCACTGATCGTAGATGGACACCCCTCGAAGGATTTGGAAATGAGGACTTGGAAACCATCAAGAAATTGAATTATCCGGCCCCATTTATTTCTCAATGGTGCTCAAATCCTTTCACTCGTTCTGAATTTATTATGGAGTGTGAGAAATTTCTCATTTATAAATGCCGCCCTCATATCCTATTTCCACATCTTACTCCGTGAGGGACGAAACACACTCTGAGAAAGTTTCATGCAACTAACTTCCTCATAATGAAGATGAAGCACACATATCCATGAGACACAACAAATTTTTCTCTGGCAAAAATAAAAAGAAACCTGGCATCCCAGGCAGTAATGGCTTTGGCAACATTGGAGGCGGTCTCATCCCGGGCATTAATGGTGGTGGAAATTGCCCTCGAAAAAATCGGCATGCCCAGTCTCGGGGGAGGATATGGAGCAACGGGAGGGCGAAATTCACCTACCTAATGTTCCCTTACTTTCTGATCTATCGACTTTGGTTCAGCAGTGCCTCGTATTGTTGGTAATAAGTTCGCACATGTGCCTTCTCCGAAATACAAAAAAAAATTAAAAAAAAATGCCATGGTTATAAATCAGATATCATGAGTGCATTCATGCATTCATGCAAATAAAATTAACAGAGGGATGAATTCATAGCAAGTACCTTGTGCTTGTATCCTGCTTCCTAACGGAAGGCTGCGAAAAAATTAACATCAGCGACTCCAGAATTGAGAAAAAAAATAACTCGAAGACACTGACTTTTGGATTGCCCCAAGAGAAAGAATGGTAACACAACAAATAGCGCAGATCCCAAAAAATCCAATGTTTAATAATGCAAGCAACCATTGAACTTGCAAAATTATAAACTAATTACTGTATCATAAATACAGAGCAGTAAACAAAAAAAAAAAGAATCAATAGGCGGGAAAACGTAAAGGATTCAGTTATACGACTCACGGAATCATGTGTCGCAATAGTCGCAGTAATACCTGAAAAGAAGAAATATACTTCTTCTTCAGGCATAATAGCATTAACAGTTTGAAGACGAAGAAGAAGAAAACTACCCGGGCATCGCACAATTCTGAGCTGAAACGGACAAACTTGCGATTGCTAGGAACAAACGAAGAGAGAGTCAAAACGTCGTCTCGATCCAATACCCTACATGATCATAAAAAAAACTTAAAACTGATGAGAAAAACACGCTCGATCAGCAAGAAAAGCCCTGGGAACACAGCTTTTTAACAAAATAAATCGAAAAAAAATATTAATTTTCAAAATAGGGCGTTTTTTACACCTATTACTAAAATAGAGTCATTTGCGAGTATTAGCCGCGACGTCGCACCCATTAGGTGCGATTGTGTATTTTCGCGAAATGGTGGGCCATCGTACGGGGCTGGTGTACTGGGCCAATAATTTTGGCCCAATACCTGGTCGTCGCGGGTAATAGGCGCGACGTCGGGGAAATATAGATCTCAGATCTATTTCTCCCTCCCTCACTCTCTCTCTCTAAAGTAACCCTAACCCTACTCCGCCGCCGTGTTCATCCTGCGCAGCCTGCCCGTCCGGCCGCCCTCTCTCTCTCTCTCTCTCCTCTCTCTCTCTCTCTCTCTCTCTCTCTCTCGGTTTCTCTTCGCCACCGCCTCCGCCGCCTCCGTCCGCCGCTCAGCCCGCCGAGGTCACCACGCGCAGCCCGCCCTCCCTCCCTCCCTCTCTCGCTCAGTTTCTCTTCGCCACCGCCTCCGCCGCCTCCGTCCGCCGATCCGCCGCCGTGTTCATCCCGCGCAGCCCGCCCGCCCTCTCTCTCTCTCTCTCTCCGCCACGTCCACCACCCCCGCCGCGACACCCGCTGCCGTGTCCGCCGCCGCCGCCCCTCCGTACGTTTTATTAGGTATTTTGTTTGATTATAGTTAAATTGAGTTCGTTTGTTATTCGTTGTTTGGTTATAACATTAGACGGATTCGTATAGTCATTAGTCGGATCTGTATTGTTTGATTGGTTATAACATTTTTTTGTTCGATTTAGGATGGCACGAACGAATTCTACGGTCCGATCAATCGTTCGCTGTTGATTTTTCAGGATAGTCATCGTTGTAACGATGTGCTATCCAACACGGATGGTGCTATTGACACCCCGTTGACGGTGAGGGGGTTAGAAAACGTAGTATGGGGTAAGATTTCACGACCGGTGCACTTACACGGTCGTGTTTTGGAGAAGTTAGATACTATGTCGCTGTATGGCGCTATAGTTGTGGATCTCAGAAAATAGATCCAGACTTGATTACCGCACTCGTAGAACGGTGGAGAAAGGAGACACACTCGTTTCACCTACCGGTGGGGGAGGCGACTGTCACATTAGAGGACGTAGGGTTGATGTGGGCACTCCCCGTGGACGGTATTTCCGTAAGCGGTGTGATCCCACGTAAGACGCAGGAGCAGTGACTCGAATATTGCGAGGAGTTGACTGGGTACAGACCTCCCGAATGAGCATACCACGGGACCAAGTTGTCTCTCCGGAAGTTTGCAGCCTGGTTAGAAGAAAATCCAGTCGACGATATGACCGACGAGCTAATCGTCGATCAACATGCGCGTGCCTACGCATTGCTGCTGTTCGGGTCGGTGATGTTTCCCGACTCCAGTGGAAATCACACGTCGATGACCTACCTTACGCTGCTCGAGGACATCGACGAAGTCCATCATTACAGCTGGGGCAGCGCCGTGTTAGCATTCCTCTATAGAGAGCTCTGCACATCATGTCAGTCGAGGAAGATGAACATATGTGGAGCTTTACGGTTGTTGCAGGTACGAAAGATAGTTTAATGAAACAACTTGTAAAGCGTAAACGATACTTATGTATATAAATAATTAAAATATAGGTTTGGGCATGGATGCGTATATTACAAGTCCAGCTCATTATCGTCCACCCTCGAGTGGTAATGCAGCCTAGTGTAGTCGATGGCATTCAGTTACCCATTCCACCGCATGCGGCGATGTAGTTGGTCTCCTAATTATTCGAACTTTCAATTAAAAATTTTTCAGCCTAATGAATATTTATTCATTTAGATGGAATGCATTGTTTGACCATACGACCTCCGCAAATTCAAATTTGCGTGCGATACGGGAGTCCATCAATAGTATGTCGATGGAGCAATTTGTATGGACCCCGTACAACTATCACGCACCGGAGATTTTGGCGCTACGTCCGGAATGCCGTCCTCAGTCCTCTCGGTCGTCGTGCCCGATGATATGTTACAACATCGTCGAGTGACACTATCCAGATCGCGTGATGCGACAGTTCGGATTGATTCAGTCAGTGCCACAACCACCGGCATATCTTACTGTAGATCTCCATCGTTTTAGCACTCGGAATGTCCCCGGAAAAGATTGGAGATCGCAGCACGAACTACACGAGGCGTATTGTAGTCAAAGGCACTCGAGGATTGTCAATGGACTGAAGATAGGATCCGGACCGCAGTGCACCAGTGACTATTACAACTGGTACCGGTCCGTGACCCGTCGATATATTTCTCCGTCGTCTATTCACATGTCGCGAGGCTTTCAGATGGGAGATGGAGCATTCATCGACGTGATGGTTAGTTTACATATTAATTTTATTTATTATATTTAATTTCGATTTATTCGCGGCAAAATAATATTTGAATATGCTAAATAACAGGCACAGCATCTCGATGACGTGGAGTCAAGACTACGTCGTCGTGAAGTGGACGGAGGATTAGACGTTGTACATCGTATGCAGCGTCTAATCATCGATAGGCGTCAGCGACGTGATACCCAGTTCACCGACATTCCTCCTACGCAAGATCGTGGGGCATCATCCTCGCATCATGTCACTCAAGGTGCTGGGCCGTCACCATCGCATATTCCGACGGATTTATACGGCGATGGTGGATATGGGATGTCGATGCCATCGGGGTACACTACGCCGATGCAGTACACTTACGAGGACGACGACGACGACACGCAACCTTACCGTTCATCTTCCCATCAGACTCCAGTTCCACGTCAGCAACATCGTCGTCCATCCGAGCGTGAGGCCCTAGTTGACCGTCGTCATCTGCGTAGAGAGCAGCGTCCTCGAAGATGCGGTACCGGAGGGCATTATATGCCATAGTTTTTACTGTATTTATTCAGACGATGTTTTTTTGTTATATGTTATTACGACTTACGTTTTTATTTTCCCGATGTTATTATCTTATTATGCGTATCTTTATGGTGGATATTTATAAAATACGAGTTATATAATTAGTAGAGCCGTCAAAAAGGCCCGAAGCCCGCGGGCCGCCCCGCCCAGGCCCGCCAAATGGATTTTTTTAGGTTGTCGGGGAGTGGGCCTAAGCGGGCCGCGGGAAATGGCGGGGCGGGGCGGGCTAGCCCGCGGGCTACCCGTCTATTTTTTAAAAAATAATTATAATATATTTTTATTAATAAATTTAATATATATGTATTAAATTATATAAATGTACTAAAAGTATTAAATTTAATATAATATATGTACTAAAAGTACTTAAAAATTAAAATAGACCAACGTTAATATATTTTTAAAAAAATAAATATAATATATTATAATTTAAATTTAAATCAACGCTACCTGCAACTTCAACAACTTTTATCATCCGCGTGCAGGTTTAATCAAGGCTACCTTCAACTTCAGCAACTTTTATCATCCGCGTGCAGCTTTAATCAAAGCTATCTGTAATCTATCTTTAATCTAACTGTACACAACAATATTGACATTCAAGAAATATGATCCAGAACATCTATAAAAATCCCACAAATTAAGAAAATAACATACAACATTTGAGATACGATGCACCCGTTTGGTAGAGACCCGCGTCTTAATCGCTTCAATGGAAAAAAGATGAATGAGGGTCATCCGATATTCGGAAATTTAAAGGTCCTTGGTGATTACTTTTACGACGAACTGTGGACGTACGATATTGAAAGATGGTTCGTTGGAACATTTTCGGCAAAAGCATCTATGGGTGATATCACGAATGAGACATTGTTCGAATGTCTTCAATTCCTTGCGCAACTATACAATCAACGTTACGGAATTCATTTCACCGTACCTTTTCTAACGGAGAAACTTGGTCATTTGAAGCGTCGCTACCTTTTATGGACAAAACTACGCGCCGAAATGGGAGATTGGGGAGAATATGACAGAGGATGGATTCATGCAGATACCGAGCAATGGCTTAAGTGGTTTAAGGTGGTTATTTTACTCAACGTTTTATTCGAATGCAATAAAAAATTTTAATTATGCAATTTGTCATATTCTTGCAGGAGGATCATTTTTCAACAATTTACTTCTATGAGCCCGAGCCACATGAATATTATCTGTATAGAATTTTCGGTAGCTATATCAACCCAGACATTGTTCCGGACATTGACGTGCTTGCAATTCCTAACAACGAATGTCCAATAGTTCATACTCAGGCGGAAGAATCATCCAAAAGACAGTCGGTGAAACATATCAGCTCGAGTTCGAGAGTCAAAGACGATACGGGTGACGACGACTTCGTCGACCCGCCACCGAAAGGAAATCGATACAATATGTCGAGTAAGATCGGCAACGCTGGCAAAAACCAAGGCGATGATGACTTCGTCAACCCACCTCCGAAAGGAAAGCAAAAAGGTATGTATAGAAAGACGCACAACAAAGGCAAACATCATGCAATGTCGAGTTTCAGAGTTGAAGAAGATAATAGTGACGATGACTTCGTTGACCCACCCCCGAAGGGTTGGAGAAAAAATTTTCCAAAGTGATTGTTTGTAACTTCAGTAACCTTTGTCATGCGTGTTTGCAACTAATATGAGGTAAATTCGGACGTAACTGAAAAATTGTAATAATTTACTTAAAGATTTAGTACAACATATGAATACTAAAACTATTTAAAAATTAGAATAAATCAACGTTGACCACTGCCTCCGCCTCTTCGACCTTGTCTCCGCCTTGAACCACCACGATCCATTTCGTTCTGTATACGAGTTGTACGGATTCTCTCCGGACCTCTTCGGGTACGCAGAGCGTCGTTATGTATAAGAGAGAATTCAGCATGCTCCCAATAACATTCGTCATGTAGAGGATGAAAAAACCCCTCGTATGTTTTACGGTACGCTTGTTTGTTATGGAAAGGAGCAATATGATGCATGCTATGAACTCCCCACATACGGCAAGCTGCTTGGGCATGAGAACATGCGATGAAATACGTGTCCCATTTTCCGCACGTGCACGTCTTTCCTAAGATGTTTACCACGTGCTTTCTTTGATTCACGGTCGAAGTATAAACTTCAGCTGTTTGCAAACGTGGGTCAAAATTAAAGACGACGTGACTCCAAGAATGACTTGTCCAGTCGTTGAACTTATTCCACGCATACGGAGACCAATCGCTTTAGGTGTTAGCCATCGCTGCAGAGCACTCCGTAAATCGATTGCGAAAGTATTCAACGCATCGATGAAAGCTAAAGTCCACTATTGCTTTCGGAGGCAAACACCTCGCCCCTTTGAAAACTCCGTTAAGGGCCTCGGAGATATTAGTGGTCATCACCCCGCATCGGAATCCACCATCGTAAGCAAACCTCCACTGCTCTTTGTCAATCTTATCTTACCACTTCCAGGCCGATTCATTGAGAACTTTAATGTGTTCCATAATGCGATTGAACTTCTCCAACGTGTGGGCCATTCCAGCTCTATGGCATAACTGTTTTAGGTCATTGTTCTTGCATTCAGTGTTGAAGTTTGATACGACATAGCGTAGACAAAACCGGTGTACACCATTCGGCGGCCTAAACGCTGCTAATTCGCTTACCGCAGCCAATATTCCTATAACAAATTACGATAAATCGATTAAAAGGGTGTCAAATTAATACAAGAATGTATGTAGGAAAATAAAAGTACCTCGATGACGATCA
This sequence comes from Linderniella brevidens, assembly GCA_004919715.1. Classification (NCBI taxonomy): domain Eukaryota; kingdom Viridiplantae; phylum Streptophyta; class Magnoliopsida; order Lamiales; family Linderniaceae; genus Linderniella; species Linderniella brevidens. The sequence continues at coordinate 11,683,804 of SWDC01000150.1, read as the reverse complement.
GAAATGAGGCATACACCTTGTTCATCCAACACGTGGATGTTAAGTAAGTTCAGGAACCAACGCCAAGAATGTCTGCTTTCCGTTGAAATAATGGCAAAAGCAAGGGGGAGAATATTTTGATTTGCATCGAGCCCAGATGCAATTAACATTTTATGCTCGTATTTGGAGTATAAGTGTGTACCGTCAACGCAAACAACTCTACGACAATGCCTAAACCCATCAATACAAGGTTTGAAAGCCCAGAAAATATACCCCAATTTCTTCACACCGGGGGCTTCAGTTGGAAGATTCAACCACTTGACGACCGTGTCGGGGTTGTAACGTTTCAAAGCTTTCATGAAGATAGGAAGTTGTTGGACTGAAGTTTCCCAGGTACCGTAAACATTTTCTTTCGCCCTTTTGAGGCCATGCCATGCTTGAATGTATGAGATGTCGTACCCAGTATTGTCCTTCATCAGCTGCTTTACGTTCTTTGGTAGAAATTGAGGGTCTGTCTTCACTATTCCAATCAACATTCTCGCAATTGTGTTTCGCGAAATGTTGCAGTGTGTTCTCGTCAACTCGTTCATGTAGCATGTGTGTGGCCCCCCATATATCGTAATCTTCCAATAACATTTTTTCGGTTTGAAGCATGCTCGTAACCTCCAGTGACAGTCATTGCTATGGTTGCATTTCACGCCCCATACGGTTTTGTTACTTTCTGAGACGTGAAACTCACGTCTAGCCACCCTGTAAGAATAATCGCCAACAGCATCTTGTAGCTTTGGTACTAAATGTCATACCGACTCTGAACCTGAGATTGTCCCTCCTGTAAAAATCACTGCCGCCCTCGTTGGCTTCTGGAGGCGCCATTTGATATGTTGAATAAAAAGGCACGGGTTGGTAAGGCGCACGAGCATCATCCGCCGGCAATGGAATGTCATTCTCGGGACCATCATTGTTTCTATCATCGTCGCTATCGTCGTTATCATCTGCGGGATCCGGAAAATCGTCCAGTGCACCACCAACGTCATCAGCTTCAGAGTCGCTAGCGTCACTATTTTGCATGTCTTCGGGCACAGGCTCAGGTTGTGACACATTCGACATATTAGGAACATCACGACTGCTCGAAGGAATGTCTATATGAGGAGGGTGGAGTGAAAAGTCACTCATTCCTTGAGTAACTGCCGTGAGATCAGGGAACGAGTGGCTGGAGGTGATGTTGGTGAACACGTCGAGTGCCTCTTGATCGTTCTCGCTGGCCTCGACAAATACTTCAATTAAACTAAGTTCCGCATCAGCATCCAAGAAGTACGATAGTTCCGCGTCGTTTGAAATTTGAAAGAGCCGCTGATAGAGTCGATAATGCTGATAGTATTCATTCTTAACATGAACGGTTAAGGAGGATAAATTGTTGTCGAGGCGAATAACCTCATATAACATGCCCAGAAATTGAGCAAAGCTAGTGTCGCGACGAATTCGTCTAAGAGAAATGGGTGGGATGCTGTAACGAATGGATTTGATTCAGTAATGATTTCGCCACCGTAGTAGATAGAGACTTGAATTTTACGAGATGTCATAATTTGAGGAGAAATTTAAATACTTCAAGTTGTTTTTTTTATATATCAATGTATACGAAATTATAGTACTTTATATAGGGAAAATCGTCGCATTTAATGGACGCGACGTCGCCTCTATTGGACGCGACGATTCTTCTGCAAAACTCGTGAACGTTACGTCCACATCAGTTCTGCAAAAAGAAAAAGAAAATTACAGACAACGCGTGATCGATTTGTCACATCATCGCGCCCAATGGACGCGTCGTCGCGTTTAATAGACGCGACGACGGGCCCGTTTAAACTCTTAAACGGGCCAATAACGATCGTCGCATGTAATGGGTGCGACGTCGCGGGTAATACCCGCAAATGGCTCTATTTTAGTAATAGGTGCCAAAAACGCCCTATTTTGAAAATTAATATTTTTTTTCAATTTATTTTGTTAAAAAAGCCCTAAAACCGCTGCTAATTTCTTCGATAACAAAGATGCTTTTGCTTTTCATTTTGTTTATATTTATTGCAAAAAGCACATCAAACTATACATTATTGTCAGGAAACGTCCCTTTATTTTAAATTTCACCCTTCTCTGACCATTTAATTGCACCCGCAGTAATATCTTCAATTATATAAAAGTGTGAAACCACTTCGAGACAACCAGTTTCTTAAAATTAGCTGGTTATTAGAAGTTCAATTCCTGTATTTGCAAAGGCCTACATCTCACCTTGTCATTAATATAAAATTTAAAAACTCATTATACATATCAATTTCTTTTATTGGCCATACAAGCGGTGTACTACACTTATTTTCTCTCACATAAAAAGTTACTTTCAGTCGCAATTCATTCAACACAAACACCAACTCAACAAAAGCTCCTTTGTAATCTTCTTCCTCACCGACTCAACAAATGCTCCCAGGTATTTCTGAAATATATCACGCTTATTCCTTTAGGGTTTAGTTTCTTTGAGGTATTCTTTTTCTTTTCTCTGCGATTTCCCCTGCTTCATTTTCGAATTTCATTTTCATGGCCGTGCAATTATTAGTGTGACTTGTTGCTTTTCTTGAGGTCAGCCAGAACTCATTTGGGTTAACTAATTCTGCAAATTCAACGTTGAAAACTATATCATCGGTCATTGAACGAATAGGTAATTTTAACTTTGAGAAATACCTGAAAGTTTTAGTATTTTCATTTAGTTTGCTTCTGAATTATATAGTTGGTCTTGGGTCTTGATCTTTTTTTTTTTTTTTCCATTGATTCAAATCGAAGGCTATCGTCTCAGATTAGCATCTTGCTTTTGATGCCACAGGTGCAATTGGTTGTGGACATCAGCAAACCTTCTTGGCTTTCTTTCCCGTTTTTCGTTTGCAGCTGTGTTGGTCTTGTTGATTGGTCTTTCACCAGCAATATTTTAGGCCTTTTCAAATATTTAACCATTTTTGAGATCATTATCGGACATTGTTCTTTCCATGAAGCACATACGGATTAAAAGTTCCCTTAATTTCGTGGTTGGCATATATTCTGTAATTTAAAGCTCATACCTCTTTTTTTTTTCGTCTGAATGCTTTGCTCTAACCTTGGCCTCGCCGAATGAAAGCAGTATGTTCCTATTGAAGTTATGGGCTCATCATAACGGCGCTTCTCCATTGCCCCTTCCTTATGAATCACCAGGGTTTAGCTTACCCTTAGCAGTTTGATTTTTAATATGCTTATTTTAGGCCTTTTCAAGTATTTAACCATTTTTTAGATCATTATTGGACATTGTTCTCTCCCTGAAGCACATACCGAGTAAAAGTTCCTCTAATTTCATGGTTGACATATATTATGTAATTTAAAGAACATACCTCTTTTTTTTCGTCTGAATGCTTTGCTCTAACCTTGGCCTCGCGGAATGAAAGCAGTATGTTACGAAGGGCGAGTAAAGAAAGCAAAAGCATCACTAAGACCGTCTCATATAGACTGTAATATGGAATGTCATGGGGTTAAACATGAAAGATGATAATCTGCATCAATTTGGGCATCCCTAGGCCGAGTTAGCTACTAACTACAAAGAATTACCCGTTAGCTCCTATACTGAGGATCGGGAATGGAATCCCATCATTGCTTTCATTTTTTATGTTAGAAACGGTTTCCTCATTTTTAATATGCTTATCTCTCTGAAGTTTTAGTCTTCTTCAGTTTTATCTTTTTTTAGTTGTTCATATAAAGTTCAACCATTGTCTCATATTCCTCTATGTTTCCAATAAAAAGAAAATTTCCCAATTTTTTTCCATTCTAACATTCCTTTTTCCATTATGTTGCTTAATGAATGGATTTGCATATAAACACAGAGAATTTTTACCGTAGGTTGATTGAAGTTTAAGTTCTATTGAGCTTCTCCATTTCATAAAATTCTTCTAAGGAGGCAGAAACCTATAGCGAACCGTGCTTGATAACTTTGGATATTCCAGCGAAGTTTCTCTTCAAAATCACTGTATGTAAATCGTTTATTTTCTGTTGTTTAAAATTACTTTTCATTATTTGCTCTTTAAATTATTTTTATTCTTACAACAGTTAAATGACGTAGGCCGACCAAAATATATGCTCCAAAATTTCAACATGTGACTACTCTGTAGATTTCGTTGATATTATTAGACGATATAATGTTGGAAAATAAAAGGAAAAATATGGCTCATTGGAGGATCGTAGACAAATGAAAAATGAGCGTGCTAAAAAACAAAAACGACTAAGTAGTATTTCGAATATTAGTGTTGAACCTTTACTACGCATATCAACTAGGCCCAAATTATTACCAACCGTAGCAAACTGTGAATTTTGCAATGCAACACGAATAAATTTAGAACCGCCTACTTTTTGCTGTTCATTGGGAAATAGAACTCTCAACTACAAAAATGCCTTCTAAATTATTAGACTTATACACATCTAATCATGAAGATGACAAGCATTTTCGGCAATATGTTCGTAGTTACAATAATATGTTTGCGTTCACATCATTATGAGTACATACGACAAATTTTTAGCCAAAAGAAACGGTGGCATCTATACATTTCGAGTGCAAGGCCAGTTGTACCATTTCATGGATCAGGTAATTCCATCTACTAGTAGAAGCCCAAAAAACCTCCAATTATATTTTTTTGATACAAAAAATGAAGTTTCAAACCGCATGTCCATCCACCCAAATTTCAAGGAAAGTTTTATTACAAAATTACTCAATATTATAGAAGTTAATTCATATGCTAAATTTTTCAGAAATCTTAACACTGTTCATGATTTGAATGAATATAAAATTTCCTTGCAAGTTGACCATCTTACTGACCAACGCACTTTTAATAAACCTACTTCATCCCAAGTTGCAGGAATATGGTTACAATCAATAAAATCAATGAAAATTCGACACCACATATTCAAATATACCCGAAAGATAGCAAACCCCCAATTATTCAGCACTATTTTGGTTGCTACGATCCTCGACAATATCCACTAATATTCCCCAATGGCGAGTCTGGATGGCACAGAAAAGTTAAGTGATTGGATCGGGGTACTAAAAAACAATATCCGAGAAGATCAGGTGATATCGAATGTGATTATGACGTTGAAAAATTTGAGAACGTCGATGATTTTTTACATGCTGAAAACGAAGGTAGTTTCATTTTTCGTTTATAGTTTCCTCACCATAGTATCAACATGAACCACTGGAATAACTAACATGCTCATGCAGGTTCTATGGAGGAAAACCCTGCATGGACAAGCGTGTCATGTCGTGAGTACTATTGCTATATGTTACAAATAAGAGAGAATGATCAATCGTTTTTGCTGAATGTTGGTCGGCTAGTGCAACAATATGTTATAGACATGTATATTAAGATAGAAACATCAAGATTTGACTTTTTTAGAAGCGAAGAAATGCAAAGTTGTTTACGAAAAGAATCTTATAAAGGTCTATTGGATAGTGTAACACAAGGTTTACGAAGTGGTGCTGATGTGGCACACGAATAATACTTCCTGCATCATTCATTGGAGGCCCTAGAGATATGCGTAAACGCAATGGATGCAATAGCTTTAGTTCAGCGTTATGGAAAACTAGTTATTCTTTTAACAATAACTACAAATCCATATTGGCTAGAAATAAAAGATTTGTGTTTACCTTCTGACGAAATACAAAATAGACCAGATATACTATATAGAGTATTTCGTGCAAAACTCGAAATCTTAAAAGATGAATTATTTAAACGTCAGATTTTTGGTGATGTTATTGCATACGCTTACGTTGTGGAATTTCAGAAGAGAAGCTTACCACATGCTCATTTTTTGCTTATTTTGAATCGAACTTCAAAAATATATGCACTCGAGGCAGTTGATAGAATTGTATGTGCCGAACTGCACGACTCATTTACTGATCCTTATCTCTTTCATTTGGTAACAAAACACATGATGCATGGACCTTGTGGCAACCTTGATCCTACATGTCCTTGTATGAAAAGAGGTTCAGTTTGTATGTTTAGATATCCAAAATAATTTTCAGAAACTACCAAGTACGCAAATAACTCTTACCCTGTATATCGTCAGAAAAAATGGCCGAGTGAATATTAAGAATTCAGGTCTTGACAACCGCTGGGTTATACCATATAATCCTTACTTACTAGCCAAATTTAATTGCCACATTAACGTCGAAATATGTTCCACCATTGAGGCAGTAAAATATATCTACAAATACATCTATAAAGGCCACGACAAAATCTTATCACATTTATTGCAAGTGAAAATGGACCAATACATGACGAGATAAAAAAATTTCAGCAAGCCGTTGGATTTCACCTCCCGAAGCGATCTGGCGAATTTTTGGATTTGACCTTAATCATATGCAACTTCCTGTGATATCTTTGCCTATCCATTTAGAAAACGAGCAATCAGTAACTTTTTCAACAAACGATTTGTTAAGTGATATCGTCGACAAGTCAACGGTAAAAAAAACCGTGTTAACCCAATTTTTCCACATAAAAAAACACGAAAGTACGCTAAAAGTAAAAATTGCTTATATATTCAATTCTCTGAGTTTTTTACTTGGCATAGTAATTTGAAAGAGTGGAAGCGACGTAAAACAAGAAATGTAATTGCTCGTATATGGACTTGTCATCCAACTGAAGGTGAGAGATTTTATTTGAGATTATTGTTACTAGTAAGGAAACCAACTTTAAAAAATATAAGAACAATCAATGGACATACTTTCAACACATTTAGAGAAGCAGCACAAATGATAGGCTTGATGGAAGATGATAATACAAGTGAGTTGTGTCTGCAAGAAGCTGCGGCTTATTTGATGCCCACAATGTTGCGACAATTATTCGCTACGGTGCTTGTTTACTTTTGTCCAAAAAATCCTAATGACCTATGGTTGAAATTTCAAAATTAGCTTTCAGAATATTTTAACCAAGACAAAATTCTAGATCGGAACTTAGTTAAAGACAAGGTTTTAGAAGTAATTACATTCCATATCTATTCAATGGGTAAAAAATTCGAAGACTTTCCTTCTATAAGCGAGAATTTTCGATGTCTTCAAATAATTTGACAAAAGAGCTATATAGTGAACGGAATATATCTATCCATGGTGATGATATTTTAGCGGGTAGTCGATTGAACCCCGCGCAAAGATATGCATATAATAAGATATTACACCATGCTATTAATAACTTACCAGCGATATTCTTCGTCAATGGACCCGGAGGTACCGGAAAAACTTTTCTATATAAAGCTATTCTTGCTACAGTAAGATCAACCAACGAAATTGCTCTCGCTACGCCTACTTCAGGAGTCGCTGCATGCTTGCTCCCTGGCGGACGTACATCTCATTCGAGATTCAAAATTCCTCTTGATGAAGATGATTCGAAGACTTGTAACATAAGTAAGCAGAGTACACTAGCTAGCTTACCTGTTAAAAGTAACAAAGTCAATTATTTGGATGAAGCTACAATGGTGAAACGCAGCACTATTGAAAAATTTAACGAAATGCTAAGAGACATTATGAATTCTAAGCTTGCATTTGGAGGTAAAATTATTGTATTCGGTGCTGACTTCCGTCAAACTTTACCAGCCGTCGTAAAGGGTACAAGATGATATTATAGATGCTACTATAGTTATGTCACCTTTGTGGAATTCGTTCGAGAAATTAAAACTTCAGCAAAACATGCGTGCACTACTCAATCCCGATTTCTCATCTTACTTATTAAAAATCGTTAACGGAACTGAAGACACAAATATTGAAGGTATGTATTGAGATGTTTGGAGAATCAGAGATGAAGTGGAAGATTCAGTGTTGGTTAAGCAGAGGATCAGAGTTGCTGAAGAGTTGCTGTTATTAGTTCTGCTATTAGTTATATAACGATGTATTAGCTAATTATGGGCCTTAGGGTTAATGGGCTTATTCTCATTCTTATTGTCAGCCCATTATCGAATATATGTTGAGGGTTAGTCGTCGTTCTAAAAAACGCTGAAATGTAACAGAACAAAGAAAAACCCCGATTGAATGAAAAAAAGGTTTTCTCATCTTCATCTTAATTCTGCAATTTTTTCATGGTATCAGAGCTCCTGAAGATACGTTAATGGCGGACGACGACAATTCATCAGGTTCCGGACTACCAAAACCGACGAATTCTTTAGATTACAATGATCCGATGTACATTCATCCATCAGACACGCCGAATCTTGATCTAACAACGGGAGCCTTGAAAGGATCTGACAATTACAAAATTTGGAGCATGAGAATGAAAATCGCGCTTGAAGCTAAGAACAAAATTGGCTTTATCGATGGGAGTTGAAAATGTCCGGACAAAACTTCACCTCTACTGTCGCAATGGAAGCGATGTGATGCCTTGGTGAAGACTTGGATTCATCGTTCAATTGCTGAAGAATTGATATCAGGTATCGTTTATCATCAAAGCGCTTTTGAGATTTGGAACGATTTGAAACAAAGATTCGACAAGATTAACAGTGCTAGAATGTATGGACTATTTCGAGAAATATACTCTAGTACACAAGGTGTATCGACTGTTTCTGAGTATTTTAATAGACTTAAGCCTCTATAGGATGAGTAATTGATTCCTTCTCCTGCAACTGAAGTGACAAAAGAATATAAGGATTTTTGTAGTTGGCAGAAAATGATGCAATTTCTTATCGGGTTGAATGATTGTTATCAGAATATTAGATCTCAGATTCTGTTGATGTCCCCTCTGCCATCCCACAATCAAGTCTATTCGATGGTAATAAATGAAGAGGCACAACGAGGAATAAATCTTCAAGCTGCAAACAATGACTCGTCCACTGCTTTGATGACAAATTTTCCTTCAAGCAGCTACAACGGTTTCAACAATCAATCAGGAAAATCTAGTCTCTTATGCGAACATTGCAACATGAATTGACACACCAGAGAGAATTTCTTCAAGATACATGGTTATCCTTCTAACTATGTGAGAGGAGGTCGAAGGGGGACCGGAGGCAGAAGAGGTTGGCAAGGTAGAGTTGGAGGAGGTAGAGGAAGAGCTAACAATGCGATTTCTGAAGCTGCTGGTGATAGGCTAAAGGGGGAGAATTCTGATAGCCAACAAATTTTTACCCAAGATCATTATGTTCAAATACTAAAATTGCTGGAAAAAAATGTAGCACATGGTGATGCAAAAGGTATAGGAACTCCTGCTGCTACAAACTCATCAAGTATGTATTTTATTAATAATAACGTATGTTCAAACTCTAGTGATATTTGGATAATAGATACAGGGGCAAATCATCATATAACATGCAACTTAGATATGTTAAGTACTGTTGATAAGCATGTTAGTAGTATTAGTAGTGTGAAGTTACCTAATGGTTCTTGCAGCAAAGTATCCTTCTCTGGCACGGTCATCATTGATAAAAAATTGAAATTACTTGATGTTTTATGTGTGCCAGATTTCAGACATAACTTGTTGTCGGAATCTAAATTAGTAAAGGATGAAAATGTGCACTTAAGCTTCTTTAATAATCATTGTGTGATCAAGGAAATTTTGACTGGCAAGATAAAGGGGATTGGTAAGCAAGAGAATGGTCTCTACATACTCAAGCCAACCTCTCATATTCTGCCAGAAAATCCTAGATTGAGTGTTACTAGCTCATGTAATAATGCTAATAAAGAAGCTGTTTTTAGACCAAATAAGGATGATGATGTATTAATGTGACATTATAGACTTGGTCATATGTCATTTGGTAGATTCAAATACATGAATGATTTATATCTTAATGTGAAAGATTCTGCAGAATATTGCATTTTGTGTTCTTTGGCATAGCATGCTCGAACTAAATTTCCTATTAGAGATCTTCAGAAAATTCTGTGTTTAATCTCATTCATATTGATGTTTGGGGCCCCTATAGAGAGATGACATATAACAATGAAAGATATTTCCTAACCATAGTTGATGATTGCTCTGGAGCTACTTGAGTTTTCTTGATGAAAAATAAATTTGAAGTTATTGATACTTTAAGAGATTTTATTGTATATGTTGAAAATCAGTTTAATGCTAGAATAAAAGTGATGAGAAGTGATAATGCAAGTGAATTTTTCTCACATGAATGTCATACTCTATTAGCCTCAAAAGGCATTATACATCAAAGCTCTTGTGCCTACACACCACAACAAAATGGTGTTGTAGAAAGGAAACATAGGCACATTCACTCGAATATCCTCATTAGGTTTTGGGGAGAGTGTGAAAAGACTGCGGTATATATCATCAATAGAACTCCTACACCAATCTTGGGTGGGAAAACACCATTTGAAGTACTATTTGGCAAGAAGACTTCATATTTCCATTTTAGAGTATTTGGATGCCTTTGTTTTGCTAAAATTCTTACTCAAAGGGATAAGTTTCAGCCTAAATCCAGACCATGTGTGTTTATGGGGTACTCCATTAAGGGATACAATTACTGGATTTAGATTCTGAAAAATTCATTATATCCAGAGATATACTATTTTTTGAAACTATTTTTCCATATACTACGATTGCAACTATTGGTGAGAGACAAAAGTTCATGACACATGATACACAGAGTTATCATGATGAGTTTTTTGCACCATATCAGCACCTATCTAGCAATGATGTTCCTGAGCAGTCACAAATCAATATTCCTGAAGAGCCACCACATGAGAATACAGGAGATGAGAACACAAATTCTGAGCAAAATGTTGCAGATTCTGAGCAAAATGGTGCAGATTCTGAGCAGATTGGTGCAGAGATGGCTTCAGCACAACATCCTGCAGTGGAGACAAGAAGATCAGATAGAATTTCCAGACCACCTTATTGGCATACAGATTTTATTTCACCTCATATCTCAGATGCAATATGACTGGCTCTAGTAGATATCCTTTATCAGGGGTTGTTCATTATAATAGAATTAATCCTGAATATAAAGTATACCTAGCTGCTATATCAAAGGATTATATTCGACCGTCTTCGCAGAACAACTAGTATATGTGACTTTGTCACTCTTTTAAGGTTAGTAAAACTTTCTCGCAGTTGATTAGCTAAACTCTCTAAATGAATTATCTTTTGAACTTCTAGTTCACATTCTTTAGTTCGAGGATCATAATGATTTAGCGATAATTCATTCCAACTAACATTTCTCTCCAGCTGTTTCTTTTCTCCCCCTAATGTCGGAAAATTCAATTCATCAAAATGACAGTCTGCAAATCTGGCCGTAAATAAATCTCCAGTTAGAGGTTCGAAATACTTTATTATCGATGGAGATTCATATCCGACATATATTCGCAACCTCTTTTGAGGTCCCATCTTTGTTCGTTGTGGTGGAGCAACTGGAACATATACTGCACATCCAAAAATTCTTAGATGGGAAAATATCTGGTTCCTGACCATGAACCATTTGTAATGGGGAGACATCATTATAACTTGTTGGCATGATGCAGATTAGTGTTGCTGCATGCGATATAGCATGTCCCCAAGACGAGGGAAGATTCGACTTTATCAATAATGGTCTTGCAATTATATGCAAGCGCTTAATCAACGATTCTGCAAGACCGTTTTGCATATGAACGTGTGGCACGGGATGCTCAACATCAATTCTGATAGACATACAATAATCATTAAATGCCTTGGAAGTAAATTCAGCAGCATTATCAAGGCGTATTTTCTTTATCAGATAATCTAGAAAATGTGCTCTTAGTCGGATCATTTGTGCAAGCAATATCGCAAACGCCATGTTGCGTGTTGATAACAAACATACATGAGACCATCTAGTCGATGCATCAATTAATACCATGAAATACTTAAATGGTCCACATGATGGATGTATCGGTCCGCAAATATCACCATGTATACGCTCCAAAAATGTTATGGATTCATTCTTTATTTTCGCTGGTGATGGCCGAATAATTAACTTCCCTTTAGAGCAAGCGACGCATGATAATTCATTACTTTGAAGAATCCTCTGGTTCTTCATTAAATGCCCACGTGAATTCTCAATTATTTTCCGCATCATAATTGCACCGGAATGGCCCAATCGGTCATGCCAAACATTAAATGTATTGTCATTAGTAAACTTCTGGTTTACGGTAGCATACGATTTGATCGTTCTAAGATATGTGTAATACAACCCAGAGTCAAAGGAGTGTTACTCGATATTGTTATAACACTTGTTTCTTTCATTTCAAGATGATCGAAATATTTCTTACTCTTCAGAATCGTATGAGTCGTTGCACAGTCTGCAAGACATAATTCTCCATTGCACATGTTTGTTTCCATCAGAGAAATTCCTTTATAAACAAACACATAATAATCATTATTAAAATAAACAGATAAACAAGAAAACATATAACTTAATAAAACACTTCAAACGATACATAATAAATCACACAATAATAAAGCATACAATACACATAATAATAAAGCACACGATAATATTAGTTTTCTTCAGGAAAAACTAGAAATCTGCAGTTTCGAAATGTGTATTTTCATCTTTTGTTCCATAAGCAGAGGCCAAATCATTTTGAACAAAATTCGTTTCAATTCTCTTTTCTTTGCCCTTACTTTGTTGATATAATTCAACCAAATGTTTGGGCGCGCGACAGTTACATGACCAATGGCCCGAACCACCGCAACGATGGCATTGCTCATCGTTGTTCTTTTGTTCAGTGTGCCTCTTCTCATCATTATTTTCGTAATTTTTCCTTTTCTGGGAAAAATTCTGATGAACGCCACGATTACTATGATAACCACCATGGAAATGCCGATAACCACCACCGTAATTTCCTCGGCCACGTCCACGACCGCGATGTCCACCACAACCACGTCCACGATCATTGCTTCGACTATTATCATTATTACATTTGATTGCATTAGCTTCAGGGACTGCAGTAGAACCAGTCGGTTGGGATTCGTGGTTTTTCATCAACAATTTATTGTTTTGTTCAGCCAATAACAAACAAGAGATTAACTCTGAATGCTTTCTAAATCTCCTCTCCCTATATTGTTGTTGTAATATCATATTTGATGAATGAAACGTGCTGAATGTTTTCTCCAGCATACTGTCTTCGGTGACTGTTTCTCCACACAATTTCAGTGTGGCAGTCACCTTATGAACAGCCGAGTTATATTCAGTTACGGATTTAAAATCCTGTAATCTTAAATGCATCCATTCATACCTTGCCTTTGGAAGGATAACAGTTGTCAGATTTTTCCACAATTCAGCTTGTTCATTTAAGTATTCATCCCTCAGATCCGCATGAATGTGGTGGCGAAGAACTATCAAAGCTCTTGCCTTATCCTGAGCGCTTGTGGTTTTTACAGTATCAGTGGTGTCACCTGCACCCATTGTGGTTTTTGGGTCGACAATAGTGTCACCCAAACCTTTTGCTTTTAGATGAATCTCTGCGTCTAGTGCCCAAGATAAATAATTCTTTCCTGATATGTCAATGGCAACAAACTCGAAGCTTTGCAAATTCATCATACTATCATAAAATACAAAAGCCGTTTTAATACTCAAATCATAAAGTATAAAACAAACATATGATGTGAATAACATTAATATTTCCAATATAAATATCAATACAAGTTTATCGTAAAAAAAATACTTTAAAAAAATTACAATTAATCTTCTTTTGTAAAAATCCTTACGAAAAATAAAGTCCACATTCCGAGGAGTGCCATCGTAAAAATAATAGTAGTCAAAAGATCAATCATCAGGTAGAGCGACATCTTTCTATCACAAAATATATTTCATAGTAAACATATATTATAACATTAAAAAAATATCGTAATTAACCACTCTCATAAAATCTTGGTAAAAACATAATCAACATATAGATAATTATCGCCGTGAGTAGAGTAAGAATCATGAGATCAATCATCGTATATAGCAACATCCTTCAAAATATAAAATATATTTCGGTAATCATAATAATGAAAAATATTATAATCAATAACTATATTTTAGAAACAACTGTAAAAGTATTATCCACCACCCAATAGACATCACGGTAAATAAAACAAACATGATTCTATAATAAGAAAATCATAAGTCAGAGATGGATAAAATATATGTATTTATTCTTAATAAAATAAATTTAATTTTTCCCAATGGTAATAAAATTCGTCCATCCGTTTAGTCCAAAATAAATTCAAAATATATATGATATATACTTGAGATATCAATAAAATAAATAATATTATTTAAATCACTCTTTTTGAAAATCTCGTCAAAAACAAAATTCCACTCGCCACCACTGGGATTCGAAATCTGGACCTCACATCACTTGTAGTGATAATATGTCGTGAAACCACTCGGGCTAAGGCGTTTTAGTGGTATATATGTTATACTTATATAATTTTAAATTGTTCGTAACATAAGTGTACGAGTGTTATAAATAAACTCACCCTACACAAAATAAAATTTACATACCTCGATTATGGTTGTATAAGATCTTGTCCGGAGGTTGATCGTTACCGGAGAGCGCTCGTGATGATAACGTGTTATAAAACTATTATAACTGGACAAGAACAGAAATATAAACACGGGATTGTAGAGAGATAATAATGTTTTCGATATGATTCAATACAAATACATCGGTCTATTTATAGTAGGAAAAATTCTACTATTTCATCTAACATTTACAACATTAAATACATCTTATCTTATCTTATCTTATCTCATCTCATCAACAATCAACTAACTTTTACAACATTAAAAAAATCCACATATTATTTATAATAATTTCATAATATTTTGTCCGTTTTTTATTATTGATCAAAGAAATAAACGTATGTCTCCAATACATTAATAATATATGGCCATGCATTTCTCTATATTTTTAATACTATGGCCATGCATACATTGGACTTAACAACAAGACAAAATCCACTTATAATATATAATATATATATTTCGAAATCATACTAGGGTAAAATACCATATTTACCCTTTAGATTTAAGTTGACCAATTATTTAAGTTAAGCTCATTACAAATAATGACTTGATAAAATATTATAATATCAAATTCGATCCAAGGCCTCTTAGCACATACTTAAATATATTTCGAGCACCTAGACTATAACTCAAGTCTCAAATAGCCACATCAATGTCCACCATTGCCCACTGTCATTCTCAACGACTCTAAGCCCATCAAGAAATTATGTTTCTCTGTTGTTCGATACTACCTCAGTGATCCTTTTTAAGCCCGACTCTCTAGGTTCGTCTCAATCGGCAGTGGGAGGAATCCAAGAGTTCGGTATTCACCTAGCCAATTTCGTGGTATCGAACTGGTCCCGAGTTGAGTACGAATCTGATTTGATCATAATCCACGAACTGACTATAGATTGCCATACTACGTATAAACCCTTCAAATATGTCCCGGTCGAGTGAGAGCATTGATTACGTCAAACCCACTAACTCGACTCTATGATAAATTCGTGACGACGAAGTTACTAAATTGCACTAAACGTCTCACGTTAGTCAGTTTTAATACTTTGCGCAAAGACTTTGTAATTTTTCACCCCGAATATACATATGCCACTTTTCTCGATTACTTACGAGACTGTGAATCCGTCATGGCGATCAAAGCCCGCAATCGCCCTTCGTAGTCAAGACTGTATGTCGTGTCGAGACCCATGTTCGTCCCCAAACAACGTGGGCCTAGCAAACTAGTGACAAGTCAAGACCCAAAGTCAATTTTGGCAATTTCGCCAATAACTTTCTGTTTGTCATGAAATTGCTGACGAACGTGTAGGCTTGAACCGTCCATAAATGCGAAAGTACCATCATCAGCCTCATGTACGGGGTTATGCTCCTCATCGTCATCTTCATCGTCGTGTTAATCCCGTACGACAAAATCATCTTCTGAGTCGTCATGTTGTCTAAGTTGCTCGTCTTCACTTTCATTCAGTTTCAAACCCGAGTCCTCCTGACATCCCCACTGTTCAACGTTGTCTTCTTGAAAACCCTCCTCTTCGGAAACATGACAATATTGTGTGTTAGGTGGGATGCAACCGTATCCCTCAAACGGTTCAATTTGCGCATTTTCATCGGAATATGCTATCATGCCGATATTAGAACTCGAAAAACCAGCAACTGCTGTCGGCGGAGCAACATTGTTACATACAACCACCTCGACATAAATCACGGGTCTTGATTGTGGGCCACCAAAATCCAAGTAGGCATGTCGAGCATAATCGTTATCGATGTAGATGGACGGCGGATAACTATAAGCTACATTTGGCATATAGCTTAGCGTTAGTCTCGCATTGTAGTTGCGAAACGACAATACCGCTACTTGGTCCTTTACGTCTTCTAACGTGCATGCGTCCTCATTCACAAAAATTAAATTCCAGCTACAATTTGGCGCATGGGACCAAGCCGAGGTATTGTCCTCGCTAATTATCCACATACCATCGAATTGAAATACAATGCTGGTAATTTTCATATTGATCACCTGCAATATTATGCAAAGTTATTAATTAGAAAACGTTTGTTGTAATAATACATGCGTATGTAGAGGATCAGGGACCGGTGCATAAATGCAGGGGACCATCACTCAACGTGTATAATTTTGTAACGTGTTAAGTGTGACGGTTAAACTAAGTGAGGGTTATTGAACAAAAAAAAATCGTCAACGAGGCCAGTTTTTAAAATTGACCCAGTCAAGAGCCCATTTTTTAAAAGACCTGCAGCAAAGGGTGCTCAGACAAGCTATGATTCTGCTGCAGCATCCAAACCGGGCAAGCATTGTCCGCCGCTAGTGGCTCCAATGATGTAGAAGGTGGAGTCTCCGGAGCGAAGATGGAGGCCTGGGCCGTGCTGGACTACACGGTGGAGGCGATCCGAAATGATTCGGAGGTCGTGATCGTACGGAACTGCAACAGAGCGTCAGTGAGGAAGAAAAATAATTTTTTTTTTTAGAATTTCAATTGCGGATGTGGCGCCACGTCGGCTTTTATGATGCGACTGCTGATTTGGAGTAGAGAAGACAAATAAACACTGACATGTCATGGAGTCTGGGCCGAAATTTTGGGTCGGATCGTATAATGTCCCTAAGTTGCCGTATTTTTCTAAAGTTATTGGACGTATGTTGTCATACCCCTAAATTAAATGTCCATATAATGTCATACCCCCTAAATTACTTGACCATAAAATATCCAAGCCTATCTTTGGAAGTTGAAAAGAAAATCGAAAAACTAATTTACAATCTATCGAAACGCTCGCACCGATTTTATTTTGTGGGATAAATAATCTTACGCGATGTCCCGAGCAGCTGAAGGAATTCCATACTCATGGAAGCGACGCATCATATCACCAAACTGCCCATGGAGATCGCCAAACACTTTGACAGGAGCCTTAAGCTGAAGAACAGTTGGCTCTTGCATGAATATCTGCTCCGCTGCATAACAAAGCTCTACGATTTCATACTAATCAAGAAAGAACTTGCTGTTAGCCGGAGCTTTCCAATTTCGAGGCCTAAACACCTCATAGCAGATGTTGATTGCTCAATCGTATGATCTTCATCGCAGGACTTAACCGGCCAATTCTACCCCTTTTTTGATAGTACCGAGCTCAGTCTAGCATCCATATCAACCCCTAACGCATTTGCACCTCTCGAGAATATTTCCTTGAGCGAGGATTGACGCAGCCACCAAAGCCAAATCTTGTCACCATTACCGATGTGATATCCAACAACGGGGCGCAATGAGTCACGGAGCTTGAGTATCTGTCTCCAACTCCACGAGGTATCCTGCACAATTCCCACTCTCCAAAGATGTCTCATAACAAGAGCTCGATTAGTCGTAGCCACTGATCTAATACCGAGCCCTCCTTTGCTTCTTGGCGTACAAACCATGTCTCATGCAACTCTAGACCTTTTCCCTCCACAAAGGAACTGCAGCATTTTTTTCTCGATAATTTTAATGGCTCCTTTTGGAAGAACAAAGGCGCCGGAACAGTAGATGTGCAAACCACAGAGGATATACTTAATGATTTGGACCTTCATAGTGTAGGATAATGCACGCTTTGTCCATGACCTTCATAGTCTCTAACTGGGAGTTCTCCTTGCCGGAACTGTAGTATCTCGAGAATATCTTCAAGCACATGACGGCCACTAGCTGAAATGAACACCTGACTATGTGATCCAGACATCTCCAAGAATTGAAGATCCCATCTCGAAGATCACAACAAATGGGAGATCAGTGTTACAATATTACAACAAGTCGTCCGCAACGGATCTCCATCACAAGCGTAAAGAGGTAAGGTGATAGTGGGTAGCTCCTCGAAAATAACCCCGACACAAACATTGATATTAATCGAGAAGCTCGTTGTGCACACGCATTCTCGCACCCATTGAATGAACCGAGAGTGGAAATTCATCCCTTCAAGCCCATCCACCAAGAAGTCCCATTCAACCTTGACATAAGCTTTTGGAAAATCAACTATAATAGCTACCCGAGAAGGTAGTGTTTTTCGCTTGTAACCAAAACAAATTTCTTGTGCGAGAAGGATATCATCACAAATCCTTCGACCGGGCGCAAAAACCGTTTGCAAGGGATGCACCAGCTTCGAAAGGCTTCCTTTCAAGCGATTAGCGAATATTTTTTAGATGACTTTGTAAACAACATCGTACAAAGAAATTGATCAAAAATTTGTTGCTTTTCATGGATTATCATCTTTAGGAATCAAAGAGATAAGCGTAGAATTGACCTCTTTGAGAAGCTGCTCGGAAGCAAAATAAATTCTTGTTGGCCAATGTGATAGCTCCACCCACGGTGCCCCAATCGTGCTTAAAGACACTTGTCCAGCCCTGGCGGCATGTCATCTTGCATCTTGAATAAAGCCATTTCAATCTCAGAGTATTCAAAGATTGGTTGAATCAAAGCATCAACCTCCTCATTTGTTAGAGAATTATTGATAAATGGCCGCATATAATCTAATTGGAACGAATGACCTCTTGATGACCACCATCCCGAAAGATTATTTGAAAAATTAACCAGTTCATATTAACACCGTTCGAACCCAAGGGTGTTGATTCTCTTTTGTGTTCAACAGACGGTGATCTTTTTGAAGAAAACCGAGGTACATTGATCGCCGTCTTTGAGCCAAACCATTTTAGCCCGCTGAGCAAGGAACATGCATTCAGCTTTTACTGCTCTCGCATAAAACGCCCTACAATATTTCTCCAGCGCCAGAAGGCACGCCTCAAACGAAAGTTCTAACAGAAATGCTTGACAACGACTCAAAATACAAAAATGCGTCTTGAACGTTTCGATTGAGATTTCCTTTAATATCCCGTCTAAGCTTTTTGAACTCCTTTTTAAGGGGCTCATTGTTCTTTTCCTGACAAATGATACGATGAGCAATTAAAAAGCTGCTAATGTTCCATAAAGATACTATATATTAAAGGGACAATTTCGATTCAGACCCCATTATAGTTTCATAAAAGGATTCAGACCCTGTCAGTGAAAAAAATATTGTTAAGGACCCAATTCGCTAAAATTTTATAGTTAAGGACCTAAAAGTCGATTTGACCAAAATACCCCTTACAAAAAATTGTTTTAAGTAGCGGTATTGGACGCATGCTTTCTGTTACTAACTAACAACATAATGATACCTTTGATAACTAACATGTTACGAGTTGTCAATTAATATGTTACCCAGATAATTATAAGTAGTATCAACAGAACCAAATATAGTTCCCATGGCCAAAATTTCTCGTCGTTCGCACGACATCCCCTTCCTCCAACCCTGCTTACAAAACGAAGTAAGATGTGTCCTCGAAGTTTGATTATGATCTTTACATCGACAAATATAAGATCGTAGTGCGACGTATTTTGAATTATTGACGCAAATAAGAAAAATCAGTTTTGCATCGAATCATGTTTTTTGGTCGGCATTGCGGATAATAGGTACAAATTATAGCACTCATGTGCAAATTAGAGAGACTCATAGCCTGGAAAGTACGCCTCCTCCCTGTGTTGGCTCAGTCTTGAACCATAGCCTGGAAATTACAATTATTATTGGGTAGCACTTCTTGAATTTTGGTAGTAAAAATTCCTACATTCTGGGTAACACTTCTTGCATTTTGGGTAACGATTCCTACATTCTGGATAACATTTCCTGGGTAATATATAGGGGGCAAGAAGAATAGATCGAAAACCGCCCACAGCACCAAAAAAACGTTGAAACTGCTGACATCTCCGACGTTAGTGGCCGAATAATGTTGAATTGACCTCAATTTGGTTCTTGATAATCAAGTTAGACTAATGAAGTTTATAATGGAACAATGCTCTAAACCCAACTCTAAAATTCCGTTGAGAAAACGGGCGAAAGTTAAAATTAATGGTTGAATAAAGTTAAATCAACTCAGTTTTATCATGAGCCTTAAATATCAATGAGAATTATTGACAAATATAATGAGCTTTAAACATTTTCGATCGGAGTAACACTTTTGACAATAAACATAACACATGTCAATGCAAGAAAAACACTTTATTAAGAACTAACTAGAAGGTTCTGGATTGCTAGAGAATTTTACCACATTACCTACAAAAATACCACATATCTGATGTAAATAACAATAACAACTCAGTTTTTAACGATTATGTAAATACTTGTACTGCATAATAGGTTCTCACCACCACAACAATAATTCGATTAATTTTGTTCCTAAATGTTCTTTTTTCGGATGTATACGATTGCCATTCATGGAAATATAAGATTTGATGATGTTAAACCGTCATGTTTCTTTAAAAGATACAATCCTCGAATGTTAATGCTATTAGTCAAATTTTGAGGTTATTAGTCATGTAAACATATGGTCCTTTGCTGGCAAACATAAATTACTATCTCTTTTGCATCATAATATATGTTATTCGTGGATTCTAAATTTGAGTATTTGGGGTTTGGGATTTATATGTGGTGTGGCGGGAATATTGATTTCAAGTTATATTTGGCGGAATATTAGATTCTCTTGAAATACGTAAAATGGTATTAGTAAGGGATTAATTGTTATCAGTAAGTGTTTAAGTGTTATACGAAATTGATGATGTGTTACAAATTGCAGTTTACGTATTAGGGTTTCTAGGTTTAGTTTTTGGGTTTAGGGTTTCAGGGTTAATATTAAGGATTTACGACACAAAAAATTGGTAATATGATCAACAACTTATGATTTATAGGATACATCAATAAAAAAATTTGGGTTTCGGGTTCCGCATTTAGGGTTTAGGGTTCGAGGGCTTAGGGTTTAGGGTTCGGAACTTAGAATTTAGGGTATGTGGTCTATAAAATGTTAGTCGTGATTTATGTAGAACTTTGAACAAGTTCGTGATGAAATTCATAATGTTATGTTCATTGAGATAGATATAATCTATGTTTTGGAATGAAAGACCATATGTTTACATGACTAATAACTACAACATTCTACTTTCTACATCAACATTCGCAAAATGTGTCTTTAAAGGAATTTGGTGGTTTAACTTCATCATATCATCTATTTCCATGAATGTCAATATTATACATTCGAAAAATAAGTGCATTTATGAACGAAATTAATCGAATTATTAGTGCGGTACTGAGAAGCTATTATGTAGTACCAGTATCTACAAATATGTTATAAATTGGGTTCATGGTGTTATTGTTTATCAGACATGTGGTATTATTTGCAGGCAATGTGGTAATATTCAGTGATTATCCTGTTAATATTCTTTTACAATCTGGAATATTCTAGAATGTTCTTAATGAAGTGTTTTCTATTGCTGTATATGTGTTATAAGCAGTTCATAAAGTGTTATTACGCTCGAAAACATTTCAATTTGGTGGAAAGCTAATTTTCGCATTATTCCATGATTAACATCAATAATTTTCGTACATTACTAAGGCTCGTGATCAAATTGAGTTGATTTCATGATTTTCGACCATTAAAGTTGAGGTTTCACGCCAAGAATTTCGAATTGGTTTGAAGTAATTTTTGGTACAAACATCAACAATTTTCCTTTATTATTAAGACCCATGAGAAATTGACATCGATTTAACCTTAATCGTCCAAGAACATCGAGATTTCATCGATCTTCAGCAGTTTTTAGTGTCGGTGGCGGTTTTGTGTAACATTCCTCACGATCCATTGCTTGTGTACAAAATGAGTTATTGACAATAAATGGAGCGTTATTTAATCTGAATGATGTGTTATGTTTACGACAATAGTAGTTATGTTCTTCAATACTTGTGTTATAATTGTTGTAGGAAGTGTTACGCAGATAGCATGTTAATTAGCGAACGTTTCAATCTTCGGTTGCATCTATGACTTCTTCGTTACTCCATGATTAACATCAATAAATCTCGTCGATTACTACGACCCATGAACAAATTGAGTCGATTTCACATTATTCGGCCATTAAAGTAGAGATTTCACCCATGAATTGAGTTTGAAGTTTTATTCCATTATAAATTTCAAAATTTTTCGTTGATTGTGAAAATCCATGGGAATTTGAGGTCGATTTAACCTTAGTCGGTCATTAACTTTGGAGATCCTAGCAGATTCATTGATTTTCGGGTGCCGTAAGTGGTTTTCGATCTATTTTTCTTAGCCTTTTGCTTGTTACCCAGGAAGTGTTATCCAGAATGCATGAATTGTTATGCAGAATGCACGAAGTGTTATTCAACGAGCGTTTTTATTAGCAAATGCTACAATCATCGTCAAAATTCTTCGTTTTTTCATGATTAACATCAATAATTCTCATTGATTATAAAGACCCATGATCAATTTCACCTTATTCGGACATAAAAATCCAAAACTTCCCATTTATCAACGAGATTTTCGAATTGTATTTTAACACATTATTTCATTATAAACTTCGAAATTTTTCGTTGATTGTTGACACCCATGAGAAATTATCATCGATTTTAACATTATTAGGTCATTAACGTCGAGATTGAGCCGACTTTCTAATGTAATTTTTGGTTTTGATCGATTTGTTTTTTTGTTGGATCGTTTGGGAGAATGATGGAAAAATGTTTAATTTTTGCAACAAGGAGGGACAAATGAGTCTTTTCCATGCAATTAGTTCCTTAACTATATGAGAAACTTGAAATGGGGTCATTCTCTTTATTTTAAAACTTTTTGGGGCCTCAATACTAATGAAAATATCTTAATGGGGTCTGAAAACTAATTAGGCCTATATTAAACAGTTAGGTACTATAACAATACTTACATATGATACACACATTATAAATGAAAATTGGTAGACGTAACATTCATATATGAAATTAGGTTTAGAGAAAGTAACGTCATTTACTATCAAAATCAAATCACCCGCCAACCAATTCGATGTTTAGTTAGCTTCATTTGCATAGAAGCCAAAATTCAATCTTTACTAGCTTTTTGAACTAACGACATCCAAGTTCAACACCGTTTTCTTCAGATCACTTGCCATTATTTTTTCTCGCCGAAATTTTATTCCAGAGGAAGACCACACTAGACTGAGCAAACCCTCGATTGCAAGCAAACCCATGAAGTTAACCTACTCAAGCAAGCCCACCGAATGGATTGGGAAAATTTCAATTTAGTTTTCTGACAACCCAGGATGAATTGAAAAACCAACAATTGACTAATCTGGATCGAGAAAACCGACTCAAAACTGCACTGTGAATACCCACAAATTCTTCCATCCTTCTCTATTATTTTTCTTCGCCATTTCTTTATTACCTTCTTCCTCTTCTTCCATGGGAAACCCACACTACTAATTCACAATGGAGTGACCTGGACCGAGGAAACACACATTATCTTCCACATTGATTTGTTTTTATTATTTTCTTCCTTTTCTTCTTCTTTTTCCTTGTCTTTTGTATGCTTCAGTGTTTTTATTATTTTCTCCTTCTTCTCACGTCTTATTTCATCTAAAAAAGTTAAAATAAAAAAAATTAGAAAGTAGGGGTAAAATCTCGAGAGAATGGCAAAACTAAGCAACTTTGAAAAATTGACTTGTAAACGTAATTAACTTTTTAAAACTATTGCAAAACTAAGCAATTAAATTTTAATTATTATTATTTTCATTTACACCACAAAACTCTTTAATCATGTCGTTTTCCACTATCTTTATTTCAAATAAACCAAATTACGTATAACTATGTTTTAACCCCATATATTTTTAAATTTTTTACTAAGCACAATAACATTAATTAATCACATATTCCTTGTTTATCAGAGGTTAACGTAATGAGATATTTAAGATTAAAGAATGTAGAAAAAATATAGAAAAAAATATAAAACCACCATAAAAAATTCACCTGGAATTTTTTATGGTGGTTTAATATTTTTTTCTACATTTTTTAATCTTAAATTCTAACGTCTTTTTATTATAGAAAATGGGAGCACTCATATTATTTTCTTCTACATTCTTTATAGTGCTTTTATATTTTTTTTCTATATGTTTTCTATATTTTTTTCTACATTCTTTAATCTTAAATATCTCATTACGTTAACCTCTGATAAACAAGGAATATGTGATTAATTAATGTTATTGTGCTTAGTAAAAAATTTAAAAACAAATGGGGTTAAAACACAGTTACAAGTAATATTTGGTTTATTTGAAATAAAGATAGTGGAAAATGACAATATTAAAGAGTTTTGTGGTGTAAATGTAAATAATAATCATTAAAATTTAAGAAGTTGCTTAGTTTTGCAATAGTTTTAAAAAGTTAATTACGTTTACAAGTCAATTTTTAAAACTTGCTTAGTTTTGCCATTCTCTCGTAAAATCTCCTCTTCAGTCAAACAAATACTTAAGTGTGAAAATATTTTAAACTGTGCCTTAACATTAAAATTTCTCTGACAAGGGAGTTAAGTATAAGAAGTTTATGATGGCGGGTATTTAAGCGTAAACACCCCTATGATATTCAGATACTAAAGTGTAAGAAATGTTTTAATCAGGTGCTTTGAGATAAGGAGTTAAGTATAAGAAGTTTCTGCTAGTGGGTATTTAAGTCTAAAAACTAAAAACCCCTTATAACATTTAGTTATTACATAATAAAATATGTATCTGTAATCACATTATTTTTACAAACGTAAGCCTTACTTGGGAGCTATATAAAGACCAGTAAAGTGTTAAAAAAAATAAAATCAACACTTATACACTACAATGAATTTATTTCTCTTATTTCTTTTGTTTTAGTTGATATTCATATTAGCCGTGATCAGGTAAAGGTGTCATCTTTTTTATTCTGGATATCCTTTTGCTTCTTTAACCTTTTCATATTACTTCTTTGCATATATCATTGTTTTTCAAATGAGTAGGTTCAGGATGGATTTTGTTAAATCACTTATGTTTTATTCCGTTTATATGATGAGTTTCTGTGCATGAGATGATCAGTGGCCATGCAATTGTTTTAAAGTGGGATGTCTGTCTTTTTTTTTTTTTCAAATTTATAACATGGAGTTTCTGTAGTTCGTTACAAGTTCTTCCTTGTTGGCTATGGCTTGATGCATCACAGTGGATCCATATGCTATGAAAAACTAAAGGTGTTTGCTGATTAAAACTCAGGTTTTACGTATTTAAATGAATTTCTATGTTTAGTCCCCATCTTCTTGACCTTGCATTTACTCTATAATCAAGTGTTGTATCGTAAATTTTACGTTGACTGATTGTCGTCGACGTGTTTCATTCATTTATGGATAGGGATCTTGTTTTAAGTGAAACAATAAATCGTATTTATGCAAGTTTCGGACATCTTGCTTCGTTGAATACTGGATTTTATGATGAATTTCTATTCCATATTTCAACGAATCGAATTCGCTCATTTATCGTTGTTCGTTGACTCGACCAATATTATTTTATATCATCATCTTATGCCCTTGTCTTCAGATCTATAGCTGTTATGTGTCTTGAATAACACATTCGTTAGGTATACGAACACTGTAATGATCCTTATTCTCACTCTTTTATGTTCTTATCTCATGAACTCTATGTTAACTATCCGATCTCATCTCCTCTATCCGAATGACGTATCATTTCATAACATCTTTAACTAATTTGTTTGAATCTTTTCAGGATTTATCTGAAACTTTTTGTTGGATATAGTTTCCAAAGATGAGTGACTTAGGTTTCGATGATGAACAACTCGAAATTTTAAGGAGTATGTTTCCTGAGCTTACGGCTGGCGATGATGGAGCATCAAACGTTCAATTCGGTCCAGCTCAAGGCCCTAACATGGTAAGGAACGAGATAGACAACTCGAATGTTCTTGCTGACCCGATGAGCTCACATGGTGGTGGGCTTACGGAGATAATAGGTTCAAGACCTGGTTTTAACTCTCCAGTGCTGGACGCAGAATGTGTAATACCCTTTGCTCCATTTAACAATGAATCACAACTTATGTCTCCCCTTGTCACGATTCCTTCGGGAATCAGCTGCCCATCCGCACCATTCAGCACGCCTGTATTTCGACCTAACCTTATGGTAAGATCTTGGATGTTGTCAAAATAGACAACTGTTCTTATTATTATTCAGTTTTTTCATTGAGCATTTTGGATCGATATTGTCATGTAGGGCCAACCGTCGCCAATGATGGGGAAGTTTGAATCTGCACCAATTGGTATATCAGCTGCAGATGATAATCAGAAGAAAGGCAAGGAGAAGATCATCGAAGATTGTTCATCAGCTTTCAAACATGTATCACCTCTACTAGAATCTCATGTTAACATATCCTCCGTAATAAATTTAGGGTTTCGTTCAGATATTTATCCACTTTTGGATTGCTTGTCAAGCAGGTTCAACCGCCATTAACTGCCGGGAAGTGTGGGCAACTATCACCTCATGGTATTAATCAAAATAATGTGTTTCCAGGATCCAGTTCAATAATCCCTGCAGGTCATGATTCATCGAATAATATTTCCGACGATCTTGCTACACTGATGTCTACGATGGACGCAGAACAAGTGATTTCATCTTCTATCTCTTGTTATCTTCTTGTGTTTGTATTTTTTGCCTGATTTCTTTTATTACATGAAAGACTTGTCAGTTTAAGGATATTCCTGCTTATGAACGATATGGTTTTCTTGACATTTGGATTGGAATTCTTTTGATGCAAGATTTAACACAGTTACTTAAGTTGGTATTCTTATATTTTTTGTTTCTTTTTTTTTTTTTTTTTCGCTCTAGGGGTTTCCTGCCCCCCTCCCGTTTTCCTCAGATGGCTCTCTCCAACCTCGAATAATGCAGCATAAGAGTTTTCAACCACAAGGCGACAACGACACTACGTTTTTTTTCGATACCAAAGGTATCCCCGTCGAGAACAATCTAGTCACCAGCCGTTCGACTAGTTTCTTATCAGACAAAAGCGATGAGAATTTCCAGATTGAAGGACCTGCGGATTCGAGAAAAAGGTAGTTTTATGTCTTTTTTTTCTTGTTTAGGTTATTGTGGAAATGTAGTTAACATAAAACACTTTTTTTAACCTGCCTGTAGGGGAGCTGAAAGCCAAGGTACAAATAAAGAGGGGGCTTATAAAAGGAGATCGGCGAAGGAGGCGAGATTTGTTCTTGCGACCCAGAGCGACGTAGATCGTTTGGATGATGGATATCGTTGGCGAAAGTACGGCCGAAAAGTTGTGAAAGGGAACGAGAATCCTCGGTTCGTTTCATACAGCGCGTACCTAATCGCTTCCGCTATGAATATTTACGAATACCATTGTCTTCACGATAATTTTTTTTTTCTTGCAGGAATTATTACAAGTGCACCGCCGAGGGGTGCGATGCTCGAAAACACACGGAGAGGGCGGCCAACGATTCGAAAACCCTAGTGACCACCTACCTGGGAAACCACATTCATAATAATAAACCCCTACCCATTGGAAACCCTAATCCCGTTGCCCACGGCCAAGAAACATCCGGTGACTTCTCGAGAGGGCTTCACCTGCATGGTCCACCGCCTCCTTCGATCGGCTCCCTTGGCGGCGGCCTCCCGAGCTACAAACGACCAATGATGGGCCCAAACCAGGGCAGCCTTGTGGGTCGTGGTTTGCGGAAACATGGAAGCCTGCCGGCTAATATTGGTAACACATTATTCGGGGCCAATATTCGTAATAATCAGCTGAATTTAGGGCCTCGGCTCAGGCCTCCGGTGAGTGATCACTTGCGGGACATGATGCTTTCGAGGCCCGGCCCCGAGCCCAGAACCATGATGGCAAGTGGCGGATCACTCAATGCCGCCACCTTTGGTTTTGGCAGCATTGCTAACAGTGGATTGAATTTTACATCCAATTATGCTGGTGGAATCAATGCCTCCTCATCTAATGGTGGTGGTGGTGGTGGTACTACTTCAGTTTTTGATCGGCTGTTTAATGCGGGATCGAATGCCTCTACTGATTGTGGTGGTGATGATGGTTCTAATTCTATTGGACGTTACTTTAATGCCAAATTGAACACCGCTACTTCTCACGGTGTGTCGAGCTCAACGCCATTTGCTGATGGATATAACGCCGCGACTTCTTTGTCTTCTTTCGGTGGATTGAGCGTGACAGGAAATGCTGGGTTAAACGCCACCCCTTTTTCGAATGGTGGATCGAACTCACAACAACTAAATGGTGATGGGGTGTTGATGAACACCACTGCTTCGCTGGATGATGGATTAAACGATAATAATATGGCCAACGGTGTTTTTAGCACCGGAGGATTGAGCTACACTACTCATGGAGGAGGACCAAACAACGTGAATCTTGGTTGGTGGAACTTATACAACAACGCTTCCACATTTCTTGGTGACTCGAACGACAATTCTTCCAGTGGCTTGGAGTCGGGAGCAGGCGGTGGTGGTGGTGGAGGTGGTGGTGGTGGAGTTAGTGGTGGTGGTGGTGGTGGAGTTAGTGGTGGTGGTGGAGTTTGTGGTGGTGCTTCTTCAACCTATCCTCAAGTTCTTCCGAGCAGTAATCCAGGTCCACCGCCGCAAGAGCCGCAGCAGCCGTAAACTTTGGATTTTTATGTCCACCGCAGTCATCCTGATTTTATTGACGTTTTTTTTTACGAATAAAAAATAGAAAAATATATATCTTGCTGGGATAATCGATCTCAACGAGAATATATAGTTCTATTCAGTTGGTTTCTTTTCTACGAGCAAAGAACATATCTTTGTTGCTGTTTTTGGAGAACAGCATCGTCGTGGGAAAAGATGGACTATTTTTGTTTTCCTTCGTACTTTTTTTGTTCTCTTAAAAGTACTGTGGTTGTACTTGTACTGTCAGTTTGTTTATTTCGACATGGCTTAGTTTCTGCTATGCCATGGACATTGTTCTTTTCTGTCTTACAGTTAAAACAGTTTATATCATGTGAAGGCACACCACAGTCACTTAAGCAAGAAGGCCATAATGAGTGAGCATTTTTGGATCTCTGATCACATCGAGTTTCTGAAACTTGACTATTTCGATGAATAGCATCTTAACTATAATATTAAGTGAAGCAAAAAAATGAAATGTTTCATTATTTGTCGTAAAAAATATGTCTAAAACTTGTTGATAAGAGTTTGACTTGCAAAAACTTTGTATTCTATGTTTTTTGATATGAGTATGACTTGCAAAAGATTTTACTCTAATATCTGAGACATCTTTATTATATAATAGTATTCCAACACACACATGCGTTTGTACATTTATATATTGTTTTATATTTAGATTTATTTCTTAAATAATTGAAAGTAACTTCCACATTTTTTAATAGATTATTTATTATAGAAAAAAATTTGATTGATTACACCAAATTAACAGTATTTAACTTGCTTTGCCCATTAATAAAAGAGTATAGATAGTGTTGCAAAACCACGAATACATAAATAAGATCACAGTTTTAAAGAGCACACTATCGGATGCAGGGTTGACAATGGGACAGGTCGAGATCCGGACTCGTGTTGGACCTGC
The DNA here is from genome assembly GCA_004919715.1 of Linderniella brevidens. Lineage (NCBI taxonomy): Eukaryota > Viridiplantae > Streptophyta > Magnoliopsida > Lamiales > Linderniaceae > Linderniella > Linderniella brevidens. The sequence goes on along the minus strand of SWDC01000150.1, from coordinate 11,653,867 downwards.
CCCGAATGAATTGGATTTTCCCCCGATGTTCGGGTCTCGGGACAAACTCGGCCTTATCCGGAGCGGGTCTTGGGTTTGGCCACCCCGCCTCGAAACCAGCCCCGAAAATATATATTTGTATAAATTTATTTATATTTACATTTATTTTATATACATGTAAGACTTATCAATAAAAGGCTTTGTGACCGAATGGATAAGGTGTTAGAACACTTGAACTAAGGTGATGGGTTCAACATCCCCTCTTCCATTTATATATACATTTAGTTTTTAAAAATTAATAAAAATGAAAAAATTAAACGAAATCGGGTCCGGCGGGTCAGATCCGGTTCGTTCGGGTCCGACCTGGGGCGGGGTATGTCCCGGCTACGGGGGTAATTAACTGTGGCGTGTCTCGGGTCCGTCCAAGCTCGTCCGATACCCGCCCCATTGCCATCCCTAATCGCTTGTGAGGTTCGACCACTATGAACTATGAAGTGCTCAAAGTTTAGGAATGGCATGTTTTTAGGCAACGTAAGGATTTTTAGTGGGGAAAACGATTATTTCCACTGGTGGGGAAGACGATCATCGTCTTCCGAGGGAAAAGTGAGTCGCATGTGTCAATTATATATCAATTTTTCTTGGGGGGTTTTGACACACTCGAATACTATCAATTGTATTAGGTCGTGCAAGTAGTAAAATTGACGTAAGTCCATGTATCGATCTACAGGGACAACTCGATTAATTCTTAGATTTTCTTCATAGTTGTAATTTATAACAAGGTGGTTTTTATGATTTGTAAGTGCTTGTTATGGTAGGTCTGTTAATAGAGGGTATATATTATTAAGATTTATTTAAAACTAATAATGGGTACAAAATAAAATGCGTTTGATTAGTGGCCATTTGATAGGTTTGTTTATCTAAACACGCATATATGTGTTTAAATTTGTTATATATAAACCCATGTTTTATACAAACTCACATACCAATCACACCAATACGTTATAAATCAACTAAAAAACTCTTTCTCAAAGTTGTCATTGCCTACGAAATGACCAATCTTGGGAAATACATAATTATCGACCTCAAACACGTATCTATATTTGGCTTTGCTCAGCAGGAAGTAGGAGACATGCATCACATACACCAGCGCCAGCTCTTTGCCCGAGGTCATCTCGAGGACCACTCTTCCCAATCCTACAATTCGTGAAGTCGTTGTGTTCCCCATGTATAGTGTTCTTCCGAAAAACAATATGTATCGGAGAACATGTCTTTGTCGGAGCATATATGACACGTTGTTCTGGTGACGAAGTACCACGACTCCGGGTTCTCCCCACGTTGGCTTCATATACGACCGCGACGAGGTATATCTCCGAAAGATCTAATGTCAGCTTTGCCTCGGACAAATAAGGTTGTTCCTTCTAGTTTTATTAAATGTAATTTTATTCCGACATCATAGTATCCGACTAAAAAGCTTGGTTTTGACGGGACATCCACACCTATCCAAATTTGATGTTGGGAATGCCCTCATATTGCCATACGTAGATGAAATGTTATAGAGCATATATTAGATGTATTATTCCCTCTATATTGGATTTATATAATTGGCTGAATATTTTTAAGGAATAAAGTTTTTTATTCTATCGAGACAATTATTTACTTATCAAACATAATCGTACTTGGCATTAGGTAAAAAGATAAATAAATAAAACTCAATAATTGGATTTAGTAAGTGATTTCCGGGATGAGAGAGGGTAACAATGGGCTATTAGTCTCTAAGTATTTAAGTCCATAAGTATAATGCTCCAGTCGGGTGCGGGATTTTTCGAGTACGACTCTTAAGTAATCGTGTCAATCAATGGAAATTGAGAGGCCATGACATTGATATAGATCAAATGAGGAGGTTGACTGTATTTAGACATTGACTCCAAATCGAACAATCACTTAACACTCATCGAGTGCAGTGATTGATCGATTTAGTAATCTACGTGAACCTTTAGATCGAATGAGTCACTAACGGAGTTGGCTTCAAGCTCTTGACTTCTCAATAGATTTGTTAGGCCCGATTGTCGAGTGCATAGGTCGATAGCAAAATGAGGTCTTCACTTGAAGTGTGATTGCCACAATTTGACTGCAGACGGGAATTTACAACTCGCAAGTAATCGAGATACATGTCCTATGAGAAATCAAGGAAAAGAAATTGCGAAGTCATCTATTGAAGCAATAAACTGACTCAGTGTGTCGTAGAGGGCAGTTTGATCATTTAAAAAATCATGACTCAGTTAAAGCGTTGACTTCAGTGAGTTTGACTATTCAATTGCTCTCCTCCACGGGACATAAGTGAAGAGTTTATATGTAGTAAAATAAATAATTTTTGCCGGTTCGTGAATTGTGATAAGATCAAATTCGTAGTCAATCGAGATCATCTTGGTACCGCATAACTAGTTCGCTGATGATCGAACTCCTGGATTCCTTACTGTTGATTAAGAGAAACCTAGAGGACCGTGCTTAAAAATGATCACCACGGTAGTATCGACCAAAAGTGAGGGCCTTAAGCCATTAAATTAAGCTATTGGGCTTAGAGCCCAAGTAGACGAGCAAATGGGCTAATTAAATTAAAGTCAATTTACTAAATTAAATCACTAACTATACCCGTTTTCATTTTTTAGTCACTATGTTTAATAATTGCAAACTTAGGTCACTAAGTTAACGTATCTTATTTCTTTTGGGTCGCTGTCGAATTTTCCAGCGAAAATCACCGAAAATCCGACATGACCGATGACATGTCAGCATCCATGTCAGCAACCATGTCGGATTTCCGGCAATCTTTGCCGGAAAAATCACCGGTGACCCTAAAAAAATCAAATACTATACTTAGAGACTTAAGTTTGCAATTATGAAACCTAGTGACCAAAAAAACACGAGATTCATAGTTAGTGACCTAATTTATTAATTTGGTCTTATTAAATTCTAATTTACTAGATAAATTAGACTTACTAATTAATTAATTTAAATTTAGTGGAAGGGTAAATATGATATTTTACGTTAACATAAGTGTAAGGGTGAATTATTTCACCTCTTATGATTTTCGAATTATGAAATAATATTTGTTATTTATTTTAAAAATCACATAATATATATAATAAATATTCAATTTTCAAACTTGGTAAACTTATAAATAATTAAGTCCAAGGTTGTTGAGCTTCTTAAGGCAAAAACATCTCAACACAAAGTAGACTAAAATCTTATTAAGTTCAAATAGGCCTTGCCGAAAATCCCTTTTTATTTAGCTTACTGTATTTTCGGCCACACACACGCACACACGCACATATATGCTATAGGATTGTTCGAAAACCCTGTCATTATTTTCGAGCCGTCACATGAAAACTTCAAGCACTCGTTGTGATCACCTCAAGTTGTCTCTTGGCACATTTCGAGTTCTACTCGCTATCGAAAGAGAGTTCTAGTCCTAGATACACCAAGGAATCAACGTGAGCCTCTAACATGCGAGTGAATGCTTGATTGCTTCCAACCTAGGAACGATTTCTCAAATCGGGGTATCAACACTTAACAAGCCAAACGTGTCAAGCATAAAAAGGCTTGGCTCTATTAAATTCAGTTTGGCTTTATGTGACACGTTTGTTTGCATAATATGCATGTGTTGTTGCTTGTATTCGAGCAGTTGGGGATAGGGAATCCCCGAAAAGTTTCTTTCAATTCCAATTGGAAAGGTCAAACACAACTATATACACATTTCATCGCGCAAATAAGCAACGTAGTTGGCGAGAAAAAGTTGCCAAGGACATAGACTCGTCAACCTTTATCATCATAAAGTATTGCAACACACACAAACACATGTTTTATGTCTAATCAAAACTTGAAACATCGTCAACGGAGTTCAGCACTGGTCTTTAATATTCTCGTCAAAAATTACAAAGAGAAATTTCCTCGCCTAAGGAATCGTATCGATTATTGCAGAAGAGACATGTCGGAGTTTCATATTACAAGGCTTAGAAAGATAAACGATTGCCATAGAAGGGTTGGTTGGGGGACGACTATTTCAGTTAACTTCCTCGGTACTTAGAGGCTTTATAGAACTCGTACGATGGAATAATTAGGCATTTGAAGGTTGATAAAGAAAATAGATTCAAGTGCCTATCTATATGGGATCTTCTCGTGGGGGCTCCTCTCTGCATATTGATGGTAGGTGGTTGTACATATAATCCCAATCAAAACTGCTGATCTCGTCGTATTGACCGTCGTAGTTCGTATTTGTTTTAAAATAGTCATGTAGTAATCTGATAGATTTAATGCACAGCTGATCCTATGGATCATACTTATAGGTGGTTTGGTGTCTGACCCAAAGAAATCCCGAATGCCCAATGAAATGGATTGAAAGATCTTCTCTTAGTTTCGTGCAGCTAAAGCGAGAAATTACTGCGACGTGATAATCATGCATATATATGATTACACATATAAGACTGTTGGGATTTCATACTGTAATGTTTATATAGGTACACGCATTTAAGACTGCTGGGATTTCATACTGTAATGTTTATATATGTACATATATTTCATTCTGGCTAATCGTAAGGATGTTGATGTATAGCTAGAAAAATAACTGCACAAAAACTCTTGATAATACAAAATTCAGTTGCAAAAGTCAAGACTCGCCACATTCCCAATAAATGGTTGAAAGGGAAAAGTTTTTGAAGTTGCAACAACACCCCAATACACCAAAACCACATCAAGCAGCACGGGAAATTAAATCTGCATTTCATCAATCTGATCTGTGTAGTATATTAGGATTTTGATGCATCATCACTTTCGAGAAACAATTTCATTTCACACTGAAACACCATGAACCTCCAAGAATATAGATTTCAAAACATCTAGACATTACGGTTGCGTTTGGTATGCGGATTTCGTGTGTGAAAAGTACGACAAAAAACTAAGTTAGCGCATTGTTTGTCAATGAGAAAAGCGAGCCAAGGCGATTCGCGGCCTAGATTGCCTAAGCGAAAAAAGCCTAACTCCTAGGCGAATGATATGAAATATTATATAAATTTTAAAAAATTCCAGAAGTTTTATATGAAGTAGTTATATTTCTTATTGGTTCTAATAACCAAAACAATATTAAATTAAACTATATTTATGTTCTCGAAGATAGAAATAAGATTAAATCATCCTTACATAGGAATCAACACAAGAGCAATGGTTCATGATACATAGCTAACGAAACAATTAACAATAGATTGACAAGTAATAAACGCTTATGGTTCAAACTCATCAAGTGATACATAATCACCATCTTCCATTTCAGTTTTTCCTTCCTATTCGGTTAATTCGACATCATCTGGACATCTTCTAGAAGAGTGATTTTCGAAACTTTTTGTTTAGAATCCGACATTCTTGCATGGTGAAGAGACTCGTCTGCTCTGGATGCTTCGCTTACAACCCTCCAAGATAAACTCTCACCCTCAAACACAGGATCATCATCCTCGTCGCATTTATCATCACTCATCCGTCAAAGTAATCATTCATTACTTTCATCTATGTCTAGGAAAGAAATAAGATAACATCGCTCATGTTATGTCGACATATCAATGCACGATTATATTTCACAAATGCCAAATCATTATGCCGTTGTTGAGTGAGCATGTTCCTTCTCTTAGAATGAAGCTACAATGCAAATATTGGAGTGATACAAATAGTTAGCGAAAAACATCAATTAGAAAACTTACATACTCAAACACGCTCCAACTTCTTTCACATCCGGATGCACTACAAGTGCGACTTGTTATCTTTATAGCAAATCTTGTCAAGGTCGGACAAGCCTAGCCATAAGATTTCCATCATTCCGCTTATAATCATAAAAACACAACACAAAAATATAACTAAAAAAACACTTACATTTGTGAAAATCAAGAATTTAACATCCATAAATCAACGTTACCTGGAGCCCTTTCGTGTAGATATCTTTGAGCCAGCCGACTTCCAAGAAGATTCTTTGATAAATCTCATGTTCGTCTACTATTTTCATTTGCTCATTTTTAGAGCGAACCAATTTGAAAATGCAAGCCATCAATCCTTCTTAGATTTCTTTAGTTTCTTCAATCATCATCGAATCTTTGTAGTTAAACTCGAGGTTTAAGTAGAAACCACTTGCATGATGTGAATGATGAAGCCGACTTTTTCATCAATTATTCCAATAACTTCTATATCTCTCCTCTTAGCCATTAGATTTTTTAATAGCTTCCTTTCTATATCTATGGCCTCATAAAAGTAACTCATTGCCAGTTTATTCATTTATGGGGAGAATAAACCGGCAGTGAGTTACATTTATAGGGCCATTGATAGAGCAACAAAAGCTATTGAAAAATCTTTTAATGGTCTAGAGGGGAGATATATAAGTTTCTGAAATAATTGATGAAAAGTAGGAAAGCAGGCTTCATCCACTTCATGTAGTTGGTTTCTACTTAAATCTCGAATTTACAACATAGATTCGGTGAGAATTGAAGAAAATAACTAGACCAAAGAAAAATTGCTCGCTTGCATTTTCAAATTGGTCCGCTCTAAAGATGAGTAAATGAAGATAGTAGACAAACTTGAGATTAATCGAAGAAAATGAGGTATTCTTGGAAGTGAACTGGCTCAAGATATCTACACAAAAGGGCTCTTGGTAACATTAATTTATGGAAGTTAAATTCTTAGTTTTCACAATCGTAAGTTTTTTTCTTTAAGTTGTGTTTTGTGTTGTATTTTTATGGTTAAAAAGTTAACAAGTCAAAACATGGGAATGTTTGCTATAAAGATAATAAGTTTCACTTGATAGTGTATTCAGATGTTAAAGAAGTTGGAGCATGTTTAGGCATGTAAGTTTTTTAATTGACGTTTTCTGTTAACTACTTGTATCAATCCAATTGAAATTTTTTAATTTGATATATTTGAATTGTAGCTTCGTTCTAAGAGAATAAGCATGCTCACTCAACAAATGCTTGACTTGGCATTTGTGAAGTATAATCGTGCATTAATACGTCGACAAAACATGCGCGATGTTGTTGATCCTATATCTTTGCGAGACAGATGAAAGCAATGAACTGTTACTTGGAAGAATGAGTGATGATAAAGACTACGAGGATGATTTTGTTTTCGAGGGTGAGAGTGTATCTTGGAAGGTTATAAGCGAAGCATAAGGAGTGGACGAGACTTTTCATAATACAAGAATGTCGGGTTTTAAACAATAAGTCTTTGAAAATCGCTCTTCAAGATTAGATGTGCCATAGGAAGATGATGATGTCAAATTAGCCGAAGATGAAGGAGGAGCTGAAAGGGAAAATGCTAGCAATATCGATGATGATTATGTATCACGTGATGAGTTTGAACCATAAGCGATTATTACCTCGTCAAAGCTATTGTTAATTGCTTTGTTAGCTATTTATTTTGATCCATTGCTCTTGTTTTGATTCCTATGTAAGGATGATTTAATCATATTTCTATCTTCGAGAATATAAATATAGTTTAGTTTAATATTGTTTTGGTTATTAGATACATTTAGAAACATAACTAGTTACACGCAAAACTTCTGAAATTGGTAGATATTTAAAATTTATTTAATATTTTTCAAGTATCGCTCGCCTAGACGTTTCGCTTTCCGCCTAGGCAATCTAGGCCGCGGATCGCCTTGGCTCCTTTTTTGCTTTTACAAACACTGGAAAAAAGACATTAGCTACACCATTGTATTGGCATGGCATAAACTAAGACGAAAGATATTTAGGACTGGGACACAAAATGGAGAGTAAGATGAGTGACCAAATAATCATCAAATTTCTTAGGACAGTAATTAAGTGATGTAGCATGATCAGAAATAAGCTGAAATACCTGTTGGGCGTCCAATCCTCTGGCATGCCCGCACCTTTTGAGGCATATCTTTATGCATAAATGAGACTGTAAATAGTCTTCTCGTTTTTGTATGGGACAATGTGCTGATCTTTCAAGCAACGCTTGATAGCAGTGCTTCCCACACCGTTCTTTTTTACTTCAATTCGTTGGAGGTGCTGCAATCAGCTAATACCTCGTTATAGTCAAGAGATTACATGGTATAAGTATAACAATTTAAGACGATTTGGAAAATAAACAAGATTCATTATGAAATCCGACCCTATACATTGCCTCTAGTCCTCAAAAAACAGCTTTAAGGTACCAATGGCACATCGAAACTACTCAAAGGCAACTATTAACTAAAACAGTGGTAATTCAATCTCCCGCTTGTTATGGCCGAGCGAGTAGTATGCCATATGTTAAGAGAAGTACATGCTCGAAGCCACGTGTCCAGCGCTTCTCTCCGATGTGTCGAAAGAACGATAAAAAAACTTATAACCACCATTTATTATACGTACCGCTTCAATGCAAACCGAAATCTACCCACCAGATTACTCATAAATTCCAACTAACGAAAAAGTCCTATTTATTCGACCCGCTCCGCTCACAATCCACAGCTTCACCACTCATTAATTTTATTTCACCAAAGAAACAATGGGCAAGCCCAAGGTCTCACGTTCCTCAAGAGCCGGGCTAAAGTTCCCAGTTGGGAGGCTGCATCGGTTCATCAGGCATGGACATTACGGTGAGCGTGTGACTAAGGAGGCCCCCGTTTTCCTAGCCGCGGTGCTCGAATGTCTAGCCGCGGAGGTAAAAATCCCTATCACGAATATCTTAATTTATCAAATACTTAACAATAGATATCACAATTTATTACCCGAGTTTTGGGTTGATGTTTTTTTCTTTTCTGAAAGTGGACCCACCTTGATTTCACTAGTCAGTGTTTCTCAGGTTTTGAAGGGTGCAGGTAATAGTGCGAAAGAAAGTAAGCGGAGAAGGATTGAGCCGAGACATATAAGGCATGCCGTGAACCACAACAAAGGGTTGTCAGTGTTTTTTGAAAACGTAACGTTTTCGGGGGCTGGCGTTACACCGCAGGTGGACCATCATTTACTGCCGTGTGAAGAAAGCAATAAAGGGACCGGTTCGGCCTCCAACGGTTTAAAGGGCAAACATGGTTGAATATTTTGTGGCTATGCTATTAAATAAAAGGATCCATCTAGCCTCCTTTCTGATGCCAATGCAACCATAGTTTTCTTTGACTGAGGCGTCTGATTTGGCTTTTATTTCCATATGTCCTTTGAATTAGATAAACTTGAGTTTCTCAAACGGACGGGTTTCTCGGGTATTTTCTGACTAAAGTAATAGCAAAATGCTTAATATAACGAAATGCAGAAGAAAACGAGCTCTTCGTGTAACTTAAGTCTATCAACGAATAATATTTCTGCGCAAAATTTTACCCTAATCAATATTGTCATCCAATCTATGATTATGTTGATTCTTGACCGAAGAAATAGCTTTTTAAGTATGGAAGTAAAACGTCGCTCGGATATTTTTAGATAAATAAAACAGTAACACCAGCATCACAAGAAATAAAAAAACGTCATGCTATGTGAAATTTGCTCAGCGAAAGAGAAAATGGACATTAACAAGTAAACAAACAAAAGCAAAGCACGGAAAAGTAAGACAAGCATTCCATATTTATGTAACCACCAAACTTTCCATCAGCAAACTAAGATTCAACACTAATACAAAAGAATGAAATTTGAGGTTGTATATCATGTGTATTCATTAGCAATCTCAAGTTCCATGAGCCACAGAACAACACAGTCATTCCAATGATGCGCCATGATAAAACATTTGTGAGCCTAAACTAGAATCAGGCGTACTCTATGAGCAAGAAACTCAAATCACGTGAATTCAACTTCTAAAGCAGAAATGGAAGCAAGTTAAAGTACCCACAAACTAATGATTTATGATGTCTCTTGTTCTGGTATATGTAATGCATATGTGCGGTGTTGTAGAAAAAGAGAAAGAAAAGGATGTCAACTACTGCTGCAAAATCCAAATTTATAAGACCAAATTTTCAGCCAGGCTTCATGACTTCCATTCCATCAGCCCAATTTACAAAATCAAGATTCAAGTTAAAGAGTCCGTGACCTCAAATTTACTGCAACAATTTTCACAATGGACAAAATCACCGGTTATATCACATTAAAAAAAAAAAAAAAAGGTTCTCCAAGGAAAGCACGATCACGTGATCATGGAAAACTAATAGATGCGTTTGGAAATGGAAAAATGGAACACAATTCGCTATAATTCCGACAGAAAAAGACAAAAGTAAAAGCATAACTATGGTAAGAGTTAGCGAATAAACCTAATTTGCTCGCTCACCTAATGTAATGTAACTAATCGGAGCACAAAACCAGGTCGGTTGTTTATGACCATCCACAACTCCTCGCGCTCGTGAAGAGTAGTCTGCCTCCTCGTAAAAAACGTGAGCTGGGCGGATAAATTGAAATCAGCGGCAGCCTCGACGAGTCTACCAAATGGACTCCCCGCCCTGTAACTCTCCCACTCATTTTTATTTAGATTGTTCCTGATCTTCGCGCTTGCCTCCGTGTACATCCCGGTCATTGTCAATCGGAACTCGAAGTCGTCGTCTCGGGATGACAATTGCTTCTTCAGCACAACTTGGGAATCATAAGAGTAAATAACCAGTTAGTACTCGCATGGTACCCGCAAAGGAAAGCATGGTACCCGCGCATGCGCGCATGGTACCCGCACAGGAAAGCATGGTACCCGCGCTTGCAAGCATGGTACCCGCACAGGAAAGCATGGTACCCGCGCTTGCGAGCATGGTACCCGCGCATGCGCGCATGGTACCTGCGCTTGCGAGCATGGTACCCGCACAGGAAAGCATGGTACCCGCGCTTGCGAGCATGGTACCCGCGCATGCGCGCATGGTACCCGCGCTTGCGAGCATGGTACCCGCACATGCGCGCATGGTACCCGCACACAAGAGCATGGTACCCGCGCACAAGAGCATGGTACCCGTCCATGCGTGCAGGATACCCGCAGGCACGATACCCATGCTCACTATCGCATGGTACCCGCGCGGAATCGCATGGTACCCGCACGCAATCGCATGGTACCCGCACTCAATCGCATGGTACCCGCACACAATCGCAAGGGGCCACCGTATGGGTACCGTGCGTATGGGTACCGTGCGACTGTGCTCGGGTCCCAAGCCTGCAATCACAGGTCCCCTGATTTGCGCGACTGTTTGGGTCCCAATTGGTTCGACGCACGGTTCCCTTGCGAACAAGTGTCCAAATTGCACAATTGGGAAACCATGCGCCGGACCCAACCGATTCGACGCACGAGACCTGCTCCTAAGGAAGACGAAATCACAGTGAAATTACCGGCACTCTTTCGGGACGCGCGTTCATTGCCATTGTAGTCGGTTTGGAGAATTTTCTGCTTCGGGTAAAGGTTGTTTCGTAGATCTGGAAATTTACTGCTTCGTTTCCGTTATGTGTCTTTCTTCACTTTTAACTGTCAATTATTGTACTCGGTTATGAAGAAGAAGAAGACCCGTGACGCTACAGTGGGTGGAATCAATTAAACCTAATTAATTTTACTTTGGGTAGTTGAATGGGTTAAATAAGGGTAAAGACGTCTTTTTCCTTGAGTTAGTAAGGGTAGAATAGACTTCAAACATTATGGAGGCCATTTTTTTAAAATTGACCCAGTCAAAGGCCATTTACTTAAATAATCCAAGGTATATGGAGTTGTGAGGGGGATTTTTAAATAAATAGGCTCCATGTAAAAATGTCTATTATATCCTTACCTATGAAAGTCCATATATAAATAAGTACATTTAATGCTGCGCGGTTAATGGATGGCGGGTGGGATGTAGTCCAGTGATTGGATAGTCAGTTGTCTGTGTAATAGGTCATGAGTTCAAATTCTGATTAAAACACATTTCTTTAGAATAAATCCCGTGCTACATTCGGGTCCCCTGGACTCTGGGGACCCCTACAATATAGCACGGGACCCCAAATGGTGAGTAAGGGTCCCATGACTCACGAGACCCCGAAATGGTAAGGGTCCCTGAGTCAGGTGACCCCTATATAGGAATCCCCTGACTCAGGGGACCCCTATATCCAACGAGTCTATCTAGGAAAATGACGAAAATGCCCTTAAAATTGGAGTATATTGACTTAAAAAAGTGGTCAAGAAGTCTAGTTTTTTAAAATTGACTGGGTTAAAGTCTATTTTTTAAAAGAAACCCAGACGAAAATGTAACTGGCTATTTTAAAATATAGACTTTGACCCAAACTCTTTTAGAAAAATAGACTCTGACGTTTTTTTGGTCAATAGACTCCACTTATCATTAGCAAAAATTATCTGTTTAATTAATGTTTAAATTTAAAAAAAAAAACAAAAACAAAAACGAAATCCGACGAAAAAAGAGAATAAAAGAAAAAAATAAAAGGAAAATGCATTATCGTCATGGTCAATGACATGTCTGCTTCTTCTTCATTAATGGCACTGCAAGAACCCACCATACCATATTATCCATACATAATTTCCAAAAGAAGAGACACTGCCATATCCACCATACGTGGACCTTCTCGATCGATCCTGAAGAAGAAACAAAACTTTCGTCTAGTGAGTAAGTTTTTTTTTTGCGTTTTCTTTTTTATGATTTTAGCGTCAAAATCCAAAAAATTCGCTTCCATTAACTACTAAACTACGTGGGTTTTCGATGTAAATATTGGATGACATCGATTCCGTTGAAATAATTTACGAATTTGAACATGGGTGTTTCGAAAAATCTGCCTATTAAAAACTGGGTCACAATTGACATGGGATGGGTCCCCTGAATTTGTCAGCTTCACATTTTACAGGGGACCCATACACATATACTCAGGGGATCCTTGGGCAAATTCAGGTGACCCCTCCTTATGATGGGTCCCCTGAAATACAGGGGACCCGTACACATACAGTCAGGGGACCCTTGGGCAAATTCAGGGGACCTAAACTTGTGATGGGTCCCCTGAATTTGCCCAAGGGTCCTTTGAGTGTATATGTATGGATCACATGTAAAACGTGAACGGGTCTCATGCTCTATCACAACTCAATGTTCACATTTTACAGGGGACCCGTACACATACACTCAGGGGACCATATATAATACTTTATAATTTTTTGATTTCTTATATAAAAAATTATTTCATGCACTAATTTTTTTACGTAACATGTAGGTGATCACCATGACCATCACCAACATTAAATTCCAATTCGGTGGTAGATGATTGATTACTGAGGATGATACGTCGAAATGGTGTCCACAACCGAGAAGTATATGACAATCAATCATAGTCAACGAGGATACATGCACGATTAAAGATGTGAAGGACGGGATACTAACTGTAATGTCATTGCTAAACGATAATGTGAAATTGACGTTAAGCTATTTGCATAATGTAGTGCACAATTATTCACGGCCTATCTACATCGAAAACGATTATGATTTATGTGCATACCTTGGTTTGGTAGCCCACAATCAAGACTTGTGCTTCATGTTGAGGTCGGACATTGTTCCAATGAAGCTCCCCTTGAAGTCTGGTATAGTGCTAGTGATGCTCCCATTGAACTCCGGTGTAGTGCCATTGATCCTCCCGTTGAAGCCCGGTGCAGCGCCACTAAAGATCCTCCTTCTCGTAATAATTATAGGAACAATAATATCGTTCTTATAGAATTTTGCGGTGAAATGCCATCATCCAGCCCGTTGAAGAGGAGCACACCGAACAGTTAGAGAAACAACATGTTTCTCAAGAAGTGCATCTCAGATGATTTGAGGAACATCACATGTACTTTGAAAGGGATCAATACAATAATGATGTTGAAGAGGATGACTAGGTGCATGACGCATTAGAAGATGATGATGATGATGATGATGATGATGATTGATGATGATGATGATGATGATGATGATGATACATATGCTTTTACTGATGGTTCTAGTTTATATATTGACCAAGAATTTCAGAACAAGGCTGCACTGTAGAATAAGTTGCTGGAAATTGCGTTAAATGCGTCGTTCGAGTTTAAAATGGTAAACTCAAACACAAAGTTGTATGTGGTTCTTTGAGTAAACGATCAATGTTCTTGGCGCGTTCGAGCTACAAAAAATAAAGACTCATCGATTTTCTCCATTCGAATGTATTGTAATAGACACACATGTATGTATCTCATCAATGCCGGAGACACTGACAAGGTAGTTCGTAGGTGGTATCGAGTATGTTAGTCGAAAGCTTCACAGGTGCCAAGGATATCCCGCGACCAAAAGTAATTGGTCTTGGTTTTTGACGAAATTGCCGGAAATCATAGGCAACACGAATGATCTGATGATAATTTCCGACATACACCTCAGAATAACAAACGTCGTCGAAATGTCTTCCAAAATGCGTTTCATGGATTTTGTGCGTGACACAATAAAAAGAATATCAAGACTCGAAGCAAGAAGGAAAAAGGCGCTGGCGATTAATTTTGGCATGCGGCGCATGCGTACACTACGTGTGAGTGTGATTCTATTTTTTGGATTATGGAAGGCGAGTATAAAGAAATAGCAATGTATATGAAAATTGGAGTAGAGAATGGAAAGGAACGTCCACGCTTGCGAAGTGGACGAGAGCATATTGCCCAACTTCTAGGTACAACATAATGACCACCAATGGATTAGAATCAATAAACGCTGCCATGCGCGAGGACCGAGAGCTTCCACTGATAGGATTATTGGATTTGATGCACATATTAACCGCTGATTGTTTCATGAAGCGTCGAAGCACTTGCGAAGCTTCAATCGCCACTAATATGACATCGTTCACTCCGAAGGTCGAGAAGTTTATTCGTGATAATTTGAATGAGTCTAAAAAATATCACTTTTCGGAGATCGGACATTAACGATATAATGTCTACGTGCAGAATCACGATGAGGTGGTTGATTTACAAGTTAATCCGTGCAGCTGTAAGAAGTTTTATATCAATCGTATCTCATTTGCTCATGCCATTGCAGCTTGCGTTGCTTCTGACTTCGAGGTGTATTCTCTACTGCATAACTATATCAATTTTCATATATGGAAATCATCATATGAAGATACAATATGGCTCGTGACAGATCGGATTGAAAGAGGGACTGATATGCTGCCACCCGGGTCTTCGGGAAACTGTGGCAGGATACAAAAAAAATAGGATACCATCATTCTATGAATTTCGTAGGAGATAACTTCTTATTAATGTTGTATTGTAATATGCTATCTATAAATTCGTGAATTATGTAGCTGGTCGATTTGAGGATGTTGTAATATATGTTATCTATATATGAATCTGTCGGTTGTTGATTTGATGATGTTGTAATACGATCTATAAATGTAGTTTATCGGCGCCTAAACACGGGTCCCCTGAATATGTGTGAAGAGGTCCCCTACCATACGGGCATGGATCCCTTGAACATGTATGAAGAGGAACCCTATCATACGTGTATGGGTTCATAAGAGCTTCTAAGATACAAAAGACCAATCATTCCGGAAGAAAGCCGTAGTCAGATACTACCTAAAGCCGGTGATATGATGATCATTAAACTTGGGGTCATCGTCGCGAAACATCAAAGAAAATGCGGTCCGAATCAAATACACTCTGCATTCGCCGCTGAAATATTAAAGAGTAGTTAGAGAAGTTCCACTTGGCCCATTGAAATATTAAAGCAATAAGGAATAATACTTACTTGGCTCATTGTTTAGGGAATCTAGTATCCCGCGAGATGTTCCACTTCACGAATGGTCTTGGGACTATTTTCAGGTCCGTTAATAGATAAGGGATTACCACCTTAATATTGGCCAATGCACGATCGATGAATTTGCCATTTCGATCGCCTGACGGGTCAGAGTCATAAATGATTATCGTATTATGTCTCTGGTTAACCACACATATTACCCAATGACTGTCATCGATGAACAGCGAGATGACCATGAACTCGACCTCTTTCCATGAGACCGATGACCAATTTTCATCCGTTCACATAGCCTAAGGGCGCATTTCCCCAATGAATCCCTGATCAATCTTCCATGTTTCACTCCCGTTAATATCGATGCGGATCTTGATCATCATCATCTTGAAGGCGTAATTCTTTGAAGCTCGTCGGCAAGTACGTTGCCCTAAAATCTTCATCGATGTTTTGCAAACAAAAGATGAACATTAGCCAGGGGACCCGTGAGCATTAGTCAAGGGACTTGTGCGTTCATGTAAAGGGAGCCATGCGCATTAGTCAGGGGACCCATGCGGATTAGTCAAGGAACCCCTTCAGATATGCCAGGGGACCCTTGCGCTTATGTCAGGGGACCCATGCGCTTATGTTAGGGGACCCCTTCAGATATGTCAGGTGACCCTCGCGCATCTGTCACGGGACTCATGCGCTTATGTCAGAGGACCAAATAAATATGCGAGGGAGTTGCATACCTCGCTATCAATCCACTGCCAGTACAGCATAGCCTCACGACCTGTGTGGACTATACAAATCCAGCATAACAGCCTTACGGCATTTTCTGCCATCCCCGTGATCTCTTTAAGTACTGATGGCTAACTAACGAGCCTCTGTCGTATATGGATGTCGACGTCCGGGTTGTGGCTGAGTTTTTTTGCATTAGTGCCTCCGACATATGGGCTATTTTGGTACCTCGATGGGTTCCTCGCCTTACCTTTATCTACGAGAACGTTGTTTGAACCCCGAACGCCCGACTCCTCAGCTTCATTCACAACCTCATTTGCTACAAGATATCTGAACGGACTGCTCTCGCTAAATACAGACAGCTCAACATCATTCAAAAAACGATAATCGTTTCGCTTGCTTCGACATACTTGGCCGTCAGAATTAATCTGCATACGAAACCCGATCCTGATTGGTCATTTGCATCCACAACAAATCCTTTAAAATGTTATATTAAAACTCAGGAGAATGAAATATGCACGGTCCCATGTGCAGTAGTGTGCGGTCCCCTGTGCATATGTGTGTGGGTCCCGTGCAAATACTTGAAGGCCCCTGCGCGTTCGTGTCTGGGTCCACTAATCAAATATGTGCGGGTCCCCTATGGCATTTTTGTTAGGTCCCCTGATCAAATATTCATGGGTTCCTTGTGCATACGTGTGTGGGTCCCGTGCAAATACTTGCAATGTCCCCTGCACGTTCGTGTCTAATCAAATATGCACGGATCCCCTGTACAGTAGTGTGCCGGGTCCCTGTGTATTCGTGTGTGGATCCCGTGCGAATACTTGCAAGGTCCCTTGCGTGTTCGTCTGTGGGTCCCCTCATCATATATTCATGGGTCCATGTGCATACGTGTACAGATCCCGTGCATATGATCAGGGGACCCAAACACGAACGCTCAAGGGACCTAAACACGAACGCCTAGGGGACCCAAACACGAACTCTCGGGAGCCCAAACAAGAATGCTCAAGGACCCATATATGAGCAAGGAACCCGTTTCCGTTCCTCACTGAGCGTGGAGGACCCTATGTATGAGTCCCCTAAGCCCTCATGACCGTGCATACAAACGCATAAAACGAAATTCTAATCGCGCTGCCAAAAAATAGAGAAATGAATCTGTCGAGGAGACAAAACTCACCTTCTCAGCCATTGTGCTGCTTGCCACCCATATGTTATTCTGGGTCTGGGTCTATGAGAAATTGAGTTGCCTAATTTGAATTTGTCGTTCTCCCCTGAAAATGCAAATCGACGATGAAAGTCACAGTTGAAATTGAGAAGAACAGTCAAAAGTGAAGTGGCCAGTCACTGACCCAAGTTTTTCGCTGATTTTCGATAAAAAAAAGGGAAGAAAAAATAAATATTTATTAATTGTCAGAGGTTAAGTCGTTGGACTGCACTTGATAAGGGCAATGTTGTCTTTTACGTCACATTATTAATGATATACTTGTACTTTTAGAAGGAGGAGTCTATTTCGTTAAAATTTATGTTTACCGAGTCTATATGCCTAATTAATCCAAATGTAACCTTTTGGCAGTTCTCTAAATGTTTTGTTCTAATTAATATCAGTTAGACACCAACTTGGAGGAAAAATAAATCAAAATCTTAATAGAAAGGGGAAACGTCAAACTAATCTTCCATTGTCAATGAACAATTTCGAAATATCCAATGAAAATTTAGAGGGAAAAAATAACTCTAAGTCACATCTTCATTGTAGGTTTTTGGTAATTAAGAATTAGCTTATATAAATATATCTTGCCTCTGGCCATCTCCAACCCATAACACAAAAATACAGTTAACTTTACGCAAAAATACAGTTGCTGAAGTTAACTAACTCTATTTTCAACATTAATTTTTACTCCAACACATTAACTCAATTTTCGACACTAAAAATAATATTACATACACATTCTTACTTATTGTTACTATAATTTACTTAGAAAAACAAAAACATTATATAAATTAAATTTAAATTATGCCAGAAATATTATTTTTCATTTATTTTTTCAAAAAGTAAATAATAATTTATATATGTATATAAATATATATAACGTATTAATTTTATAATTGACATGTTAATTTAAAATCAAATATACTCATATATTATATGTCAAAATAAAATATTATTTTTATTTTATAAAATAATAACGAAACATATAGAATATTAAAAGACATTTATAGTTATTATTTTAATGATATAAAATATTTTAAACATAATAACATAAATTTATATTTAAAAGAAAATAAAATAAAAATTAAATTATAACTCTATTTTAGAGTTGAGAAATAGAGTTACTCTAAATATAGAGTATCACTGTCTGCAAAATCTATAAGGCCATCTTCAACCCACAACACAAAAATACAGTTAACTTTACACAAAAATACAGTAGCTACAGTGTTTTTACTCCAACCCACTAACTCTATTTTCTAAACTAATTTTTACTCCAACCCATTAACTTTATTTTCTACACTAAAAAATTATATTCCATACATATTCTTACTTATTGTTATTATAATTTATTTAAAAAAAAACGAAAAACATTATATAAATTAAATTTAAATTATGCCTGAAAATTTATTTTTATTTATATTTTCAAAAAGTAAATAATAATTTTTATATGTAAAGCGTATTAATTATATAATTGACATGCTAATTTAAAAGCAAATATACTAATATTTTCTATGTGAAAATAAAATATTTATTTATATTTCATAAAATAAAAACGAAACATATAGAATATTAAAAGATTTTTATAGATATTAATTTTATTATTCTAATGATATAAAATATTTTAGACATAATTAAATAAATTTATATTTAAAAGAAAATAAAAATAAAATTTAGTTATAACTCTATTTTAGAGTTGAAAAATAGAGTTACTCTAAATATAGAGTATCACGGTCTGCAAAATCTATAATAGTGTTAAAATAGAGTACCCGTTGGAGAAGATGTGTACTCTATTTTTGTGTTTTACACAAAAATAGAGTACCCATTGGAGATGCTCTAACTCTATTTTCTACAATAAAAAAATAATATTTCATACATTCTTACTTATTGGTATTATAATTTATTCATAAAAATGAAAAAATTAAATTTACAATATTCCTGAAAAAATTATTTTTTAATTATTTTTTCAAAAAGTAAATAATAATTTTTATATGTAAAACGTATTAATTGTTAATCGACATGTTAATATAAAAGAAAATATACTCATATTCTTTATGTACAAATAAAATATTTATTTTATTTCATTAAAATAAAATGAAAACATATAAAATATTAAAAGACGTTTATAGAATTTAATTTTATTATTTTAATGAAATAAAATATTTTAAACATAACTAAGTAAATTTATATATAGGAGAATACAAATAACTATTAAGTTATAACTCTATTTTAGAGTTGAAAAATAGAGTTACTCTAAATATAGAGTATCATTCTCTGCAAACTCTATATTATTGTATAGAGTTTTATGCAGTTTTTAGGGATGGTGCAGTTTTATGCGGTTTTTGATTAATTTTGCACCTACTGTCATATGCGATTTCTCTTTTTAAAACATCTTAAATCATGATTTTAAAAAATGAAATCGCACATACGATTCGAGCGATTTTAGAAAATATTGTAAAATTCGTTAGTCGCTAGTCGGACGCTTGAGGTGAGCATAATGCCTAGAAAGTCTATGCGATTTCTAGGAGGAAATTAAATTGTATACTTGTTTTTAAAGGTATATCAAACTTATACAAATATTCCAAATAAGGAATCTCAATTCCAATAATGTTTTTTGTATTTAAAAAAAGAAAAAAACATTAAAAATTAGAACCGATTAATCGGCCACCTAGACGATTATCGCCGCAGAGGACACCGCCTAGGCCGAGTTTTACAACAGCGGTTTCGGGCGGTTGCGGTGCGGTTTGCGGTTTGTAACTAATATAAGTAATATTCTTATATTTTATCGAATTAGCATCTTATTACCTAACGAGTCAGCCTCAAAATAAATATTAAGAAAGTCTTAATACTACATTAGCACCAAAATAATACACAATAATCAAATCGTAAATATTTCAAAATTCAATCCGAAGGCCATTTTAAAATTTAAATATTAAATAGTAGCCAATTTGTTATTAAGTGTTTGAACCAAATGTATTTCAACTTTAATTTGTTGTTCACATAATATATCTTTCTTATATAAATATGATTTATTAAGCTCCAAACTAAAGTTAATATAATTTAGTTGATTAGAATAAAAATACATAAATATAATTAGTAAAAAATTATAAATATTATCATACGATGCGGTTTTGTTCGGTGCGGTTTGCACAAAAAAATCCACACTGAACCATTTTTTCTGCGATGACCACCCCACACTGACCCATAAAATTAATAATAATGCGGATTTTATGAAATTAAATTGCATGGCTCTATTTAAAACTCGTCGAAACATGCTAAATATTTTTAAAACGATACAAAAAACCAAGAATGTTTTCAAACCAGATAATAAAACAAAATGACGACATTAAACTTCATGATAATATAAAACCATAATATTGCATAACAGCGCACACGCAAACGACACGACTCGACCTTTTATGACACAAACGATTCCAAACTTTGACACGACCACCACGACATATCATCGCCGTCTATGTTAGTTACGCAAGGTCATCACCTTCATCTACAACGCATGAAGTATATGAGCTATAAGCTCAATAAGCAAAAATCATGCATGTTGCATGAATATGCAATTGCATAATCTACGTGTGTCGATATGTGACTCAACATCTCGAAGTGCATCCTCGCTCTTCTTTTTCCTCTCAGGGCTCGTGATTAAACTACTATGCACCATAAAGAACTCTATAATATAATATGGCAATTGCTACATGATGGGTGGCCTACACTAATATTCCCTAGGTCGACCCTTCCAAGTTGCTCATCCTGCCAGACAATTGCTACACGCTGGGTGGTCTACGCTAGATTTTCATAGGTCGCTACTCCTGCCTGAATAATATGGCAGTTACTACGCATTCGGTGGTCTATGCTAGGTTTTTCTAGGTCGCCTCTGTCCAAGTCGCTCCTTCTGCCTCAATATATGACGGTGGCCTACTCCATGTGGCCAATGCTCGGATTTCATACCATAGGTCGCCCCTAACGTCTACGGTGCAAAGGTAATAACCACATATGACTTAAATATGCTATACCTGGTAAGTGATATAGTAATATATGACATTCGTGTAAATGTTGAATTCGAAAACTCCCGGACCTTTCATGCTCGACTAAAGAGAAAAAGATTAAAGCGAAAGCGAACGCATACTTGAATCAGCCATAACCTTTGTTGTTCACAAGCAGCGGTTTTTGTATCTTTCGAGTCACTACGCACATTACGGAACAATACCGATTCAGTAACACTTTTCTCAATAAGATGGGTGTAGGAAAAAGTAACAAAGTTCGTATGACCGGGGACCATAACTTTTATTTATAGAGCTTAAACTCTTGTTATTTGCAGTTTACCAATCATATAAATGAAATAATCCGGTATCTACACATGAGCCGCATAATTAATTGCAATAATGACCACCGAATATTAGTTGATAATTAATTAGCCTAATAATAAATGATGACTTTTAATATACATTATAAACCGTATGGAGATCATTTTCGAAAAACAAGTTCATAAATAACTTTAACCAAATATTTTATTTCATAAACCAAAATATCCATAACCCAAAAAAAGGTAAACAATAGTCTATAAACAAAAAGCAAATAAAGGTCACGAACTCCCACTAGAACCTTAATATCCTTAAGTGATATAACTCATAGAGCAGCGTGCTCATGAAAGACTTTGGGCGGTAATCCTTTATCACTAGTACAAATTACACAATGGGCGGCAATTGTTACGGCACATGGGCGACGGTTTCGTGGCGTCGGCCGGAGCCCCAACGCCCAAAACACCACATTGGGCGTCGATTTACAATCGACGCAGATGGTTTAATTATGGGCATCGGTTGTTGCGACAATCGACGCCCATAATATTGGAATAATGTGCGTCGGTTGTTTTGACAACCGGCACCCATAGAGGGACATTATGGGCGTCTGTTGAAACAATCGTCGCTTTGTTTTTATTTATTTTTTGACATATAATTTCTAATTTTTCTACTTCCCCAACACTCAAAACCCAACACAAAACCAACAAAACCAATGCAACTTAACAATAAACAACAATCAACAAAATGTCCAAATCCGAGTGCACATTTCAATTCAACAACTAACATTCAACAGTAAAAGTAATCTTCTAACCTCACTCCGCAAGGCAAACGCTATTAAAGTGCTCGGTCTATATCTCCCGCACTTCATTAATCGATTGCTCATCGTACGATACATCTTCTAATATCTATAATAACGGACAAAGGTAATACAATCAAAAGATATTCAATTCAAAGTTCGAAGAATTGTTTTTATTTTCATACGTTCTGCAAATTGCAAGTCCCACTTCGATACGTCCGATAATATCGTATATATATCGCATTACGTAATAGCCACACAATTCACTCTCAGAGGATTGTCGTGGATACGAAGTTTAGAAAGAATAAAATATAACTTGTTAATTCAATATCCACGAATA
This sequence comes from Linderniella brevidens, assembly GCA_004919715.1. Lineage (NCBI taxonomy): Eukaryota > Viridiplantae > Streptophyta > Magnoliopsida > Lamiales > Linderniaceae > Linderniella > Linderniella brevidens. Next base: position 11,630,845 of record SWDC01000150.1, on the reverse strand, counting down.
CAAAAATACAAATTAACTTGTAAAATCAAAAATACGAACCTTGCATCTTTTCCAACTAACAGCGGATGCTTTCTTCTTAGTTTGAATTGACTCGTGAATGTCGCTGTTTTTATCGCCCAGAAATTTAAAATTTTGTTTAACGATGATTTTATACAATAAAATTACGAAAAGGAAGTATAGTTTAAAAACTTACGTGTCTAGTCGTCCGCGGACCTCTGTTTTTCTAACACCGATGTTTGGCGCCAAAGGATCGAACACAAATACGGTGTTCGCGGCAAACTCGATGACCAATAGAATCCGATGTTCCCTAAATAAAATATAATTGTTATTTATATTAATATATGAAAGAAAATATGTTTATTATTACCCTTCACAATACTGAGCGAAAAAGTAATTGCTTGACTCGTAAGAATCTCTGAGAGCCGCAACCATGTGATCAATTTCACTATCGGCATTCTCATTATTCGCCATCAAACTCAGACGACTCGGGTTAAAATACTTGAACCTCGACGAGTCTTTATGAAGATAGCTACAATTGTGATAAATCAATAAAATTATAAATTAAAGTAACATGTAATTATTTAGATCGATAATGTAAAGATATATATACCTCACGAAAAATTGAATCACGCTAGTATCCAAACTCACGAGTCTGAACATTTCCAAGATGTCCTTGATGTCGATGAAGACCTGATAATCCTCGAAAGGGCCTGGAACAGATAACGGCAATGCTCTCCAAGACTACCCACCAGTCCTTGGTCCAAGCGCCCGATGTCATCACTTTGGCTTTTCGAGACATCGGGGGACTTCAACGGCGACTTTTCTTTCCGTTAGTAAGTCCTTAATGGAGAGGGAAGTAACTATATATGAAAAACAATTTTAGTTAAAATTTTGTACATATTAAATAATTTTTTTCAAATATGTTAATTTTTCTTACCGCATTCGGCGATAGTGTATCAGCTCCCTAGGCCATTGTACGTAACTGCTCTGTACATCTCCAAGTTTTACCAAATCGGTGGTTGGTACAGGAAGGGGGTTTGTTCCTTTCACGAAGCAATGATGTCGACGGAGACGACGACGTTGTCTGATGCAATTATGACGCCATGAATGTACTCACCTCCCCCGACGATCGTCCCAAGAGTGACAAACCTCTGATGCATTTCGGTGTTTCAGAATCAGTCGTACTTTTGGATACTAAACGATTTCAAAAGAATGAATAATTAAAATCAATAATACGCAAGATAAGTTAAAAATAAAACATTAACAAATTAAATCATACGGACACGTCCATCGATTAGGAAACAGGACAAAGGCCGAATCCCGAGAACTCCGTATCGTGTGGGGGTCGTCGGAAACAGTGTTGCCCATGTTCACTTCTTCCTCGGTGTTAGGAACCGGAAGTCCCATCGAAGCTAAAATGACCCTAATCTTAGCCCTCATCTCGGCCCTCATCTCGACCCCCATCTCTGTCCTCATCTCGGTCCTCACCTCCTCCCTCACCTAAGTTGCCATTGAGATGTTAGACGAATAGCCTCTTGATCCTTCGGATGGGTTGCCGAACACGCTCCCTATCGTCCCGTACTTTCCGACACCTCTAACCCTCCCGGGGTGATCGGGCTTTCCGATAGCGTTGGAAAACGCATTGTAGTACCGCACATGGACAAATTCTCCTTGACTCTGTTGTTCGTGCACCCGTGCCTGTCAAACATGTTATAAAATAAGTAAAAAATTATTTAACAAAACTAATAAATTAGGTAACACTGACAACTTTTCGACTAAATCCTGGGTGGCAACAGAGGTACCAAATTCTCAGGAAAATCGACAATGTTCTGTAATGGGTCCTCTGTCGCCCACTCAGGCATCCGGCCTATGTACCCTGTCGTGCCGAGGTGGTGTGGATAAATATTGTGAGTCTGACTTTGTCTAGCCTTCTCATTAATTTCCTGCAAAAATTAGAACTAAACATAAGAGGAATATTATATATAAATTATAACTAAATACTAGACAAATATAATATAATATTATATATAAATTATAACTAAATATTAGAAAAAATTTAATATCAATATTATATACAAATTATAACTAAATATTAGATAACCATTATATATAAAATTATACCTGAAACTCGGCATCGACCTATATTCCATCCATGAAATTAATCCCTGATGATCGATGTGTTCATAATCATCGATCAAACTTGGCCCCTTCACATTTTTCCTTTGATTAAATTTATTTTTCCAATTTTTCCTTAGCTCCCCGGCTTTTTCAGCACCCTTGCCTTAATGGCAGGATCATCTGGTAGATGCAATGTACGCTGCAAGTATATAATGTACGTGTGATTCAAATAATACACTGAATACTTAAATTAACTATAAAATTAATTAATACCTTGACGTCCTCCCACAACGTATTCTTCAATCCGCTATCGATGTGACGCAAATTCGTGATGAAGTCAGCCACATGTGCTCGTGTCACCTGGCCTATATATTTGCTGAATAACGTCCTAGAAGTCTTATCCGGACCAATACATTGACCTACCTCGTCGAACTGTAGTGTACATCCCTCCGATGGCTGACAAGCGTCTCCTTAATGACTTCGCCTTGTATGGGCCTCTCGTACGCCTCGTCGATTCCGTACCACTCGAAGTCGGTTGCTCTGAAGACAAAGTAAGAATATATGTACCTGAAACAGACAATAATTAATGAGATAACGAACAAATTAAAAAATATTATAATATAACGAACAAATTAAAAAGATATTAATGTCATAAAAAATAGATAAAATAACACTTACAAATTTGAACTTGTTCACCGCCTATTGTCACCAATGTAGTCTTTCATTGTGATTTGAGATAATATACCTACGACATGTTGTGTCGTCTTCTACAATAGGGGCATGAAACACGCTAGGAAATGAGAATGCATTATCGCTTTTCTCATATTCTTCTTCATCGTCCACCTCATCTATTCCAGCAACACTTTTCTTCCCTTGAAGAACAATATGTCATCCGCTATTTTCTGGATCTTGAACGTAGAATACTTGTTTGGCTTGGATAGCGAGAATGAAAGGGTCGTCGGCATCCCACTTTTTCAAAATCAATCATCGTAAAGCCCAACTCAGGATCAATCCGACGCCTCGTCGGTTATCTACCCATTGACATTGAAGTAAAATAAATTTAGCATCATTTTTGTAGGCTAGTTCTCATATTTCTTCTATAAACCCACAATACGAACCTTACATTACTCGTAACTTGTGCGTCTTTTCACGAGACACTCCTCTAGACAATGCAACTAATGTAACCCCACTGTTCTGTGACGCGCTTCTGTCGTCTCTCCTCTTGGTATAGAAAGTGTACCCATTAATATCATACCCTTCGTCTGTCGCGCATTCCATTCAGGTCCCCAAGCAAGCCACTTAAGCATTTCACTGGAATGATAGAGAGCCCTTGTTTTGAACCAACCTAAAAATGATCGGTTATGATCTTTTATGAACCAAATCTCGGTTTTCGTTGGATTTTCGCGTGTTAAGATCGCCATATGTTCCTCCAAGAACAGATGAACTTCTGGAACATGCCGCAATACGAAGAACTATGATGACTCCCATTGTTCTCGAGATAACGTCTTAAAAACTGGCTTCGTCAACGGTTTTCCTCCCGAACGTCCATCATGGCGGGAAGTGGGCACACCTATCTCCTTTACATTTGCCAAATATACAGAACAAAACTCAACACATTCCTCGGTTGTGTAACCTTCAACAATGCTGCCTTCTGGATGATACCGATTTCTAATATGTCCTTTTAGAATCTTCATATATAGTTCAAAAGGATACATGTATCTCATGTACACAGGACAACACGACTTGATTTCTCGCACCAAATGAACGAAGAGATGTACCCTAATGTTGAAAAATGATGGAGGGAAAAACATTTCGAACTAACATAGTGTAATCACGACATCAACCTGTAGCTCAGCTAGCACTTCGGGATCAAGAACTTTACTGCATATTGCATTGAAAAAGAAACAGAGTTTCGAAATGCACTGACGCACATTCTTCGGCATAATACCACGAATAGCAATAGGTAATAAATGTTGCATCAGTGCATGACAGTCATGTGACTTGTATCTAACGAGCTTCAGGTCCTTCAACGAGACACATCTCTTGATGTTACTAGCATATCCAGATGGGACTTTAATACCTTTAAGGCATTCGCAAAAAGCTTAACTTCTCAGCCCTGCTATGTGTAAAACAAGTCGGGGGAAGGAATGTCTTTCGTCCCCTTCTATCGGTGCAAGTTCCGACCTCATGCCAAGTTCGACCGTGTCGTGCCTGGATTTAAGTCTATCTTTTGTCTTACGGAACATATTAAAAAGACTTCCCACTATCCTGTCACTCACATTTTTCTCAACGTACATCACATCGATGTAGTTTCTCACATCTAGGTGCTTCCAATATGGGAGTTCCCAAAATATAGACCGTTTTTTCCAGACATTGTCTTTTGCTGATTTGCATTTTTACCGAACTGGGCATTGATATTGGCAACAATGTCACGCACTGGTGCCTTTCAACGGAAATGTAGCGGAAGTCTCACTCTTCTCGTTGAATAGGGGTAGCGGCTTTTTCTTTCTTTGATATTCGTGGGAACGTGACAGGATCGTTGACCCATGTAGATGTGTTTCCTGCAATTGTTCAACCACTGACTATCTGTATTATCCCCACAAATTGGACAAGCTTTCTTGCCTTTCACACTATATCCAGACAAATTCCCGTATGTTGGAAAATCATTGATGCTACAAAATACCATGGCGCATAGCGTAAATATTGATCTAATGTACGCGTCGTACACTTCAACGCCGTTGTACCATAGGTTTTTCAGATCATCAATCAATGAAGTTAAGTAGACATCAATGTCGTTACCGGGTTGTTTTGGACCGGATAATAATAGCGACAACATGATGTATTTTCTTTTCATACAAAGCCATGGAGGGAGATTGTATATACGAGCAATACCGGCCAAGAACTGTGACAACTGCTCATGTCGTCGTGTGAGTTTATCCCATCAGTGTAAAGGCCTAGTCTAAGATTTCGTGCCTCAATTCCAAAATCAGGATAAAACGCATCAATATTACTCCATTGAGGTGCATCTGCGGGATGTCTCAATTTTCCATCCCTTTTTCACTCTTCATCGTGCCATCTAAACAATTTAGCGTCGTCAGTGTTGGAGGACATCCATTTTAATCTGGGAACTATCGGTAGGTACCACAAAACTTTAGCAGGAGCACCGCCGACTTCGTCGTTTTGCTTATAACGCCAAGTGTCACACGTCGGACACTTATCGGCATATTCATACTCGCCCCTATAAAGTATGCAATCGTTGGGACACGCATGTATTCTTTTGTAGTCTAAATTCAATGGGCACATTAACTTCTTTGCCTCGTAAGTCAACGTCGGAAGCTCATTTCCACCATGAAGCATCTCGCGAATGTTTCTAAAAGCGTCGAGAAACACTTATATGAAATCCCGAATTTAGCTTTAATATTCAACAACTTGAACACGGTAGATAACTTTGTGTATTTTGAACTCCTATTGTACAACAGAATATTGTTGTCCCTAACTAGACTATCAAATATATGAGGTCGTTCTTCAAAATCTCCTTGAACATCACGCAACATGTCCTCAATATGATCGTTGTCGTCAGATAAATTGTCAACTTCATCATCATCATTTGCGGTAGTTCCTTCCCCCACATTACTAGCTTCAGTAACGACCGTCTCACCGTGACATATCCAATTGGTATATCCAGATTTAAAACCGATGATGATCAAATGTTCCCGAACTATGTCACTATTCCACCGCCTAAGATTATTACAATTACGACATGGACAAACAATCTTAGATTGCCTCTTTATTCTCCTATTCTGCTCCGCAATTTCCATAAATTTCTCAACGCCAGTCAAATACTCAGCCGTTGTTCGGACACTACGCATCCAACTCCGATCCATTTTAATCACCTAAACTATAGGAAGTAAATTAAACAAATAATCCAGAAGCAAACTTAGTTCACATAACCAATTAGAAGGCTTTGAGGGTCCTTATCGCTCCAACCTAACCCAATTTAAACATCCACTATCAATAGCAAATGCGTGTATGAACCTCAATATTACTGAAGAATTTGGCAGCATTTCCCCATAGTTCTCCAAGTAGACGAAAAATATGAATGAATAGATATTCAATTCATATGTCTATCGAGAGAACATTGTAAGAAAATGAAACCAAACTTTTCATCAATATCAATGTTCAAAAACACACATTTACAACCTAAGCGATAGTGAACGTCTAAAAATTGTCAAAACGGGGACCATTCAGAATTTGCTCCTATGAGCAAATTTTGAACGGGTATCTAAGTTAATAAAACAAAAGAAAAATACAAATTACAATAATTAAACACATAGCCACATAGAAAAAAAGCAACTAAAGCATACGGAGTAACACGGTTTACCTTAATCCTAAAAAATATAGTAAATCAGGCCCAACGTAGCATCCCATGCACGAAACTCCCAAATTTATCCGATTCGTCCCAAAAAGCGGCAAGCCTTAATTTTCGAACAAGAAACACGCAAAATCAAAGACAAGACCTTAAATTAACACCCAATTCGACATAAATAGGACAAATTCAACCAAATACTCATGCCAATTCGTATTAATTCACCAAAAATTCGAGAAAAAAACGGAAAAAATTCGGAAAAACATTCGCACCCGCGACTTGATCGAAAATCGATTATTTGATGCGAATTCACCGGGAAACACTCGTCGTTGGGTGGAGACGCCTCAGCCTAACCGGAAACCTCCGTGGAGCTTCGATTCGAACCGTTCGAGTTAGCAAATTGCGCAAAAATCGAAAAAATAAAACAAAATCTACCTTGAATCGCGCCGGAGTTACCCCGATTCTTTGCTCTTTCGCCGCCTCTATGTTGGGTAGGCCAATCTCTGTACTTGAATCGCACCTTCGGAGCTTCAAAAATCGCCGGGACGGTTTGAGTTAGAAAATAAAATCTCGAAGTGAGGAAGAAGGGGGTTCGGCTGGGATTTTAATGGGCGTAGGTTGTCGCGACAACCGATGCCCATTCTTTTAAAAAAAATTTAAAAAAATTTAAAAACTTAAACTATGGGTGTCGGTTTTTACGAGGAACCGACGCCCATAGTTTACGGGAACATCCCAATGTCGGTTTTTGCCAACAACCGACGCCCATACTCACCCTAAAAAAAAAAAAATTAAAAACAAAAAATAAATTAATCTTGCGCTGCACTATGGGCGACGCTTCCTGAGAAAGCGTCGCCCATAATACGTAGCCTATCACATCTTTTGTACTAGTGTATTGAGCCGATCCACAATCATGGAGTTTGTATCAATATGCTCAATAGACAATTGTTTACCCTGAACTCTATTGAGCTCATGTTGTTGCTGTAATGTTGCACAACTTATTTATTGTCACTATAACTTAAATGGTATTTCGACACCATTCACAATACAAAAACCCATGGCAAAGTTTCTCAGCCATATTTCAAGATTGGATGCATCATAATATGTTACATACTTTGTTGTCATAGTGGAGGATACGAGTGTCTGCTTCACACTCTTCCAAGATATAGCTCCTCTGGCAAGCATGTATCAATCATAGTTCGATTTGGATCTCCTACTATCTTGGCGTTCGACGAAATAAGAATCAGAATAGCCAATGATCTCCAATTGATCGGAGTTCCCGTCTGTGAGCATGTAACCTTTTGTTCCTAGTAAATAACGCATGACTCACTTAGCTACTTTCTAGTGATCCAGTCTTGGATTACTTAAATATCGACCGATCGCATACAAACCCGAGCGTACATCCGACTACCTACTGCCGAAGCATAAGGAATGTTTTGCATTTCTTTATTTTCAAAGTCACTTTCGGGGCATTGACTTACAACTGAAGTTATCTCCCTTCGACACGAGAGTATTACCAGGTTTACAGTCTTGCATGCCTGATCGCTTAAGAACCTTAACGATATAGCTCTTTTGTGATAATCTAAGAATACTCTGAGAACGATCTTGATGTATTTAGATTATCCTGATACGAAAAAATGCTTCACCGAGATTTTTCATCTCGAAATTCTTAGATAGATATTTCTTGGTGTCGTGCAACGAGCTCAGATCATACGTGGTTCAAGCAAAACATCATCGGCACTTGTGATATACACAACCATCAACTGCATTCATCTCGAAACCAAATGAGACAATAACTTGAAGTTGTAGAGTTTGTTCTTTGAAGATAGTTAGGTGACAACATGATGTAGCATAGACCCTCCAAAGAAGGGATAGACAACAGGTAGCATTGAGAGCCTCCAAAGAAGGGATAGACATATTGGGGTACATTCTTCTTCACCCTTTGTTCGGTGGACAAGATAGAACGGAATCAAAGTAAACACTCGAAGAGAAATTCTTAGTGAAGACTAATGGCAGGGATTCGTATTGGAGGGCTTCCTTACTCGAAGGTAAAGACAGGGAAGGACCACCCAACATTTTAAGTAGAGGGAGTTTAGTTTCCATAAAGTCATATAGTTGTGTGGACTAACTAACCATTATTCGGTGGAATAATTCTCAATGGTTCATAACGAAAATAATAACTTTCGGAAAAAAATAACGAAAATAATAAAAAATAAAAACAATATAGAAAGATGGAGGACAAGTGTGATATAACGACAAAGAGGAAGAAATCAAAGATGATGATGATGATGATGAAAAACACGGTGGTACTTGCGATGGAGAAACGCAAAATGGTTTTGTACTTAGTGGGTCTGTATGATAGGTGTGTATGATTATTCTGTGAAAAAAAGGTGCTGTGAGAGAGCAAGTATAGGAAATAAAAAAGAAAAGGTTTTGTTTTCTAATATTCCATAATGCTCGCAGAATGCATGTGTGAATATTAATAGAAAAATACTGGTTGCGTGTGACCTCTCCAATTTCATTTCACGTATTGAAAACAAAATATTCGACCAGTTCTCTTCCTCTCATACTTAACTCGTCACGCTTATAAAATAGCAAATCGGTATGAGAGTCACGTTAATAGGCGGAGCAAGCGGTGGCCAAACGGCCCGATCCATGCCTCACCAAATCCAACTACGATAACTGGAGCATCCATATGAAGGTGCTACTCGGCTCTCGGAATATATGAAAAGTCGTTGAAAAGGGGCACAACACCAACCCAAGAAACAGATGAGTACACATCAGCCTAGTTGAAGACGTTGAAAGATTCTCGGATACAAGATCAGACCGCGATTTTCTCAGCCGGTTGACGACGCTAGTTTTGAAAAGACATCCGAGGCAAAAAAAAAAAAACTCAAAGGAAGCGTGGGATACACTGGAGAAAGTGTACAAAAGCGCCAATCGAGTAAAGAAAGTACGATTGTAGACTCGTCGTGGTGACTTCGAAATGACGTAAATGAAGGAGGGCGGAGGCGCGTCTGAGTATATAACTAGAGTGCAGACCATTGCCAACGAGTTGAAGAGAAATGGCGAGGTTCTAACAGATACCCGAGTCGAAAAAATTCTACAACTGCTGAGGAACGAGTACGAGAACATGGTGTGTGCAATTGAAGAATCCGAACTGAAGGTCTCAAATTACCTAGCTAACAACAAGATTGGTGTAGAATCGATGAAGAACACTTGAAATGTCTTAAGTGTGTGTTAGTGTGTGTTCTATCTCTTTAAGGTACTGTAGCGGCGGTTTTCTCGAGAATGATTCTTATTGAATAAAGTGTAGGATTTTAGTACATATATAGACCCTTTAATTAGGGTATAAGATACTTTGTCCCCAAAAGCTCATTACATAAAGATATCACTAAACTCTACAAAGTAGAGCCTAGTTTACGTAAATTTAAATACAAGACAAAAACTTGAATAAATTATATTGGACACTATTTAATAACTAAGACGAACAACCACGAGAAGATGAGATGAGAAGCTTTGTCCATTCGTTAAAAGTATATTCCTTTTGACTTCTATTACAAGTATGAGCCAGATTTGATGGCAGATTGATAGTTCCTTGGTATTCTTTAACTAGTTGTATGGTGTTTGGTCAATCGCTGCTCTCTTTTTTAACGATCTCGATTAGTCTTCCTACAAGAAAAATCAATCATCTTCAAAGTGAACCTCAATTGATTTCCATTGTGAAGAGCAACCTAACAACCTATATTATGAAATATATAAATGTATATATATCCAAAATACAAAATCCATCTAGCCAATATTATTGTACAACATCATAAATAACTAAATCTCAAGAGGCAAGGGGTCTCTTTTACCAGGTTGATACAGAGATAATAAGCACGCCTAAGACATCAACCTTGCGGACTACGTGTTTCGAATGTGCAACAATCTATCACCCAGAAAAGGAACCGTTCTACAATTACTTACCAGATCCGTACCTGCACAACCAATTTTTTCTTTCTTTTGTTATAACCGCAACCATGTTCGTTTTAGCTCAAGAAACTCTGTAAAAAAAAATGAACTCGTCCTACGAAACTCACACATCCAAAGGCACCCGGTGACCGTGCTTGTGCATGAGCCCAAGAACCTGCTCGAACTTATTCCTCCGCCCCCACCTACGATAAGCCTTGAGCAGTATCCAAAACGTCTTCTTCGTGGAGGGCATGTTCGCCCTGTACATCTCCTCGAGCACGCCCTCCATCTCCGAGATACGCATCTGCGAGGAGTACATCACCATCTTGCAGTGGTAGAGACACCTGCACATCTTCCAGCCAGCAACTTCCGCCCTCTGCACGAACCTCGCCAGCCCGTCCACCGCGTCGAGCCTGAAGTAGCTCGAGACGATGCACTTCATGATCCCCGTCGTCGTCACGTAGGCCCTTCGATGAATCGCCTCGTCGATCGAATCCTCCATTTTTTCCAATAAATCCTCCTTCGCGTACAGTTTTATCAACGCGATGTTCAGCCACGGACGGTATTCGCTCTCGGGGATTAATTTCAGCAGCTCATCGACCTTCTCCACCTTCGACGCGTGGGAGCTCTTGCAGTACGCGGATATCATGACCCTTATCAACCGCGTTTCCTTACGGTCTACGTGGGCTCTGACGATTTCGTACAGTTCCTCCATTTTCTCGAGCTTCCCCGAGTTCGCGTATCCTCTGAGCATCAGGAGTTGGATACTCATGTCGGTTTCGATTTGATTTTCTTTCATCGTTTGGTAGGTTCTTTCCATGTCTTCCCACTTCCACGCGGTGATGTAACCGCTGAGTAAACCCCGGTAGGTTTTGAGACTCGGGGTGAGATTTGAATCGAGGAGTTCTTTAAAAGTGGCTTCCATTCGGTCCACGAGCATTAGGCCACCGAAGGCGGAGATGAGTATGTTGTACGTTACGAGGGAAGGAGTGGTTTCTTGGTTTTTCTTTAGCTCCTTGAACAGGGATTGGCACTTCATGGAGAATCCGTTTCGCATGTAGGTGCTCATGAGAGCGTTCACTAGGGAAACATCTTTCAGATTCTTGTTTTCGGCCTCGTTGAAGAGCTCGATCGCGAGGTCGACTTTGTTTAGTCTGCCGGCCACGACGATCCCTTTCGAGTACTCTTCCACCGTCATGGGGGCCGCGTAGTCGAGTTGCTTCCTCCTCCAGCTAATCACCTGGGAGATTTCTTAGTTAAATGAGCTAAAACATGAAATGTATAGATAGGCAGAAGAGATGTAAAACTGATGAAGTCTGTAGAACTCAATGTAGCTAGCTATGATAAAGAAACAAATTTTACAGGAATGTGAAATTCCCGTCACTGAGATTCATGATGCAAAACCGGTATGATTGCCATGTATATAAACTCTTAGACATAAATACATTTTTCCGTAGCCATATCGGGAAAGATATTAACCACAAAGATACCAAGTAATTGCAGAAATGAAGCTGCTGAACTTCAATCAAAACAAAAATATAATGTAGGAACATCCATTAAGCAGCAGGGATAAGAAATTTTATGCTAAACGAATTGCTAGAAAGCAAAATGCATATAACGGAGAATCTATTAATTCAGCTCTGCTCATTCACATTCACATCCCAATAGATTTCACCAATAACCATTATTATAAATTATATGCAAATACATTAACCAATTGCAACAAATACAGGAAAAGACAGAAAATTCCCAATTAAGTTCACCTCCATGGCCATCTCTGGAAATGGCTGTAGCTGATTCAACAACTCAATCACAGCGGAGCCATCGCTATAAATACTGAATAAATCCCTCCCGTTTTCCTCTAAAACCTTCCAGATCCCCTCCGCTTCGCGACCTTGTTCGAGAATCTCACATTTCAATTTCGTAACTTTTTCGCTCATGTATTGATTCGGAGTGCCAGTAATTTTTCCACTCCAGCTACCTGAAAATAAACTAATCAGATTGTCCACGCCTGCTTGCTTCGCACATGTCATGTGCTGTCGCAAAAATTGAATAGGGTACGAAGGGTTCGGTACAAATCTTTCGGTTGTACACGAAATATGAGGGATTTGTCGGGATTTAATAATGACGCACTGGGTCTGGATTAATTCCGAGATCTTCCACGCGCGCTTCATCGTCCGGAGATGAAGTTGGAGAAGATCGGATATTGACACATTTTACTATTATTATTATTATTTTAATTTTATTATTTAGGGTTTTGAGGGGGGTTTTAGCGGAGGAAAGTTCATGATTACAGTTGAGGTTTTTACTAATATGGTCTCTTCAAAAGAACTGACGCCCAATCAAGCCCAAAACAAATTTCAAAGCCCATACTTAATCGTACATGAACCGTTACTAAAATCTCTTACCCATGAGTGTGAGTGAAAACAACAAGAAATGAAATGTACTTGGAAGTGATTGTAAGTGGAAACATATTCAGCCATTAAAAAATACTAGATCTTGCTCCCTGCACGGCACCATTTTTTCATTAAATTTAAATATAAATTTATGAATCCATATAATCAATTTCACTCATATTCATCAATCACTTCATTTGTAATTATAAACAAAAGAAGTAACCCAACAATTAAAATCAAAATACAGCGAGACATGTGTTCGTAAAAAAAAAATATATAGTCATATTCATTAAAAACGAAAGCCGATATGCTGAAAAATACCGTCTTTTCTCTTTTCCGCTAAAGAGATGTTTGTGTTCGACGCATAATATTATCTAGTAACATAAGCATTACAAAACATAATTTCATAGAGAATAACTAAGAGGAAAACACAAACCAAGAAAGTTAATACCACAATTCTTTGTTGAATTACACTTCCACTGGTAGCAATTCCCGATTAACGATTAGGTGGTTTCCGCCCAGAAGCTTTTGCCATCCAACATAGGGAAAAATCATACCTTTCAGAAAACAATCCAGCAACAACTAAGAAGCTGAAAGAAAAAAGCCAATCCGCTCTGCATAACTTTTGCTGGCATTACAATTATCATAGTAAAAAGTACCATTCTTTGAGCTCCAAAGATTACAATTCTCAGCTGACCTCTTTTCAGATTCTCATCACCCAAGGAAAACAAAACATTGAGATCAAATCTTATATCCAAAACACCAAAAGGTGAAACATTGTAAATCCCTGCGTCCAACAATTAAATACATGACAACCACTCCAGACAAATTATCAAATATCCTACCCGAAATTCAATAAATCACAACTTTATTCTCTTTAGAAATTCCTCAGGTGCACATAAATAAAAATGTATGCACCTCAGAACATCAATATGATGATTCAACATTAGAAGGTCAGGAAAAAGAGACTATTTTGTCGATGATAATCAATAAATCTAACAGACAAATAAAATTCTTAATAGCCCCCATGAGATTCGATTCATGTATTGGTTGCATGCAGACGTAATTTCATTCGAGGCGTAGCTGCATATGTAAAGTTGGTTGCTATCGAAAAGGCTTCTTAGGTCATTCACGCTTGGATGAGTTGCTGAAAAACTCGTGATCCGAGTGAAACAGTCCCCTTTACCCTCATGTTTTGTCTATATCATATATAAATTGGCTAATCTATTCTATATTATTGGTGAGGGGTGGTTAAAAACTGTCCAATTTGGTGTATCAAAAACCCCTCTTTTTATAATGAAATGTATTTAGACATCGATCTTTTATTTATTACAATCACATCCTCACAAATATTTCTTTTAAAAATATTATTTCATCGGTTAAATATTATAAATTAAAAATAACTTAAAATATAAATTAGTAGTAAATATTTATATTTGGGCACAAGTATCGAGTGTGCAAGAAATACTAGTCTTTATTATTAGTCTCTCCCAACAAAATACGTCGCTTGGGAAGGTAGATGAGGAGTAATTAATTCCAGTAATTAATGAATTGAAAATCAAAACGTCCTCATGTTAACCCCGATTTCTTCGCTATCTATCCCGTCCATTAATTGCAGTAAGCAATATATTAATTACAATAAATGCTAAATACTGCATAACGTATGTAACAATATTATAACGTATGTAACAATAATATATTAACACGATTTCTGATGGGAATGCTTTCAATTTTATTTCTGTACAGGTGTCGCAAGGAAACGTTGGCCACTTGGCTCGTCAGAGAGTCCCATCATCTTTTATATATAATCTTTTATATATAATAATAATATATAGACTAGTAAAACTTGCACACGTGTTTGCAACAAAATTTGATGTCTAATTACTCTTAAAACTAATTAATTTTCTTTAATAAAATTATTAAATGGTTTCCAAATTGAGGGACACAAGTCACACAACAGACCCACGATCGGCTGCATATATTGAATGAAACGAAAAATAACATTTTTATTATTTATTTAAGAAACTAAAAGGGAAAGATGAAACACCAATTCCAACCCGAAGTTATTATTCTAATATACGTGACTAATTATTTTGAATTTTTCTCCGTTTTAATCACAAATAAAATTGTTTGGTCGATTGATTTGACGGTTTTTAACAGGGACTCACCCTTAATAAAAGAGTATAAATAATTTAAAGAATTTTTTTTTAAATTCATAATTTTTTGTTAGGAAACGGTAATTTTATTATATAATACCAATTGGACAAAATTTTACAAATGGAATCAATAAATTGAAGATTATGAAGGAACAATAAAAAAGATGTATATACTAATATCACCAATTGTGATCACTTCTTCAAATATATCGTCAATTGCAATATATTTTTAAAGTACTTTTAACATTATCCAATCAACATGGATAACTTCATTGTTTGAATCATCAGTATCAACACGATATCATGTTTTCAGATTTATTTTATAAGACCATTGTAAATTTTTATTTAAGAGATATACTCTCATATTAGCGAAGAAAACTATCCTTAGAGAGAAAGTAAACTCTTATAAGAAAGAATAAACTGAATATAAAATCAAAAATAAGAAAATTAAGAATTAGAATGAAATAAATGATGAATTCTCCAACCCGATCCGTGCTCCGAGTGAAGAAGAAAAATAAATTAGGGTTTTCATGTAGATAGACATTTTCGGGAGGCAGTAACATCAATAGTTGAGTATTGGCCTTTTCCTTATTGAGCATTTAGTAATTTTTAAATTCCACAATCAAAAGTAAATTGTTGTCTAAAGTTTAAGAATCAAAATAATGTATTTCCTATCCGAAATAAGCAAAATTTCCGTTAACTATTGTTAGGGTGGTTTCAACATTCACACACAGACATAATTAGGCAACTCATGCCTCCACTATTGATGCCAGCTAGCAAAGCATCACACTAATACAAAAAGGGCTATAGGCAGCGATTGTCATGGACTATAGACGATGGTTCCTCGGCAACACCTAGAGCCCCGGTGCCCATAACTTGAAAAATAGGCGACGATTGTTAAGCATCGTCTATATTTAACTATAGGTGACAGTTGTTTTAACAACCGTCACCTATAATCATACTATGGGCGACGGTTGTTCCAAGAACCGTCACATATAGTATGTTATGGGCGACAATTTTTGCCACAATCGTCCCATATCATGTCATGGGCGACAATTGTTACAACAACCGTCACTTATAGTCATGTCATTGAGTAATACGTACTCCATCCCAAAAAACAAATGCCCAATAAAAAAATAAACAATATATTGACAAACAAAAACTTAACTTAATTACCCAACAAAATATACAGTTTCAAAAACAATATTCGTAAATTACATAAAAGAAACTAATCTAGAATATGAATTTGATCGAAACAGTCTTGAGCTCGTGAAGTTTGATCATGTGACAGTCCATATGCTACACTTGTCAACAGAGTTAAAACCTCAGCATATTATGTCAATAGAATGCTTCAACATTATTCATGAAGAAATATGTGTGTACATAAGAAACGTACCACACATTTAATCACTGATCATATCAAAACCTGAACGGTTATACCAAATATCTCCAGCCTGCTGCCCCACCATCCTGAGCCGCTGCCCCGACAGTCCCCCAGACCCAGACAAGCCGCAGCCCCCGACAGTCTCCTACCCATCTATGTTAATAGGCATGCCGTTGAGTTTCGTACAAATGGCTTCGATTATAATCATAATCTTCTCTCGGCATTAAACTCATGGTCATCTTTAGGATTGCTATTTGGAAAGAAAGTATTTGAAGGTGAGAAGACAAAAAATCAAGAAACAACATATAATGTAATGAACTGACAACCAACCTTGTAAGCAAGCCATTTCCAATCTGCGAATCTAGATCCTCCATTTTCCTTATGGTTGTTGTGGCAGACAAAACCTCGCTAAACATGGTTAGCCTATCCATGTAAAAAAAACGTTCGGGCTGTTTTTTTAAAATTCAAACAGATCGTTATAGGTGTACTAGAACGATGGGCTAATGTTGAAACCAAATTACTAAGAGGTGCCTTTACGTACACGTGTACATGTGGTTGTCCGTGTAATGATTCCATGTCTGTTAATTGAGAAATTTTGTCGAATACCTGCAAGGCTTAACTTTTGAAAGGCTTGATTTCTTATTGAGACATTTTTACAAAAACCTTTCAGACAAAGAAAACCCTTGAAAACTATTTGAAGCTGATATGGGGTATCAATATGAAGAACCAACAACTCTTGATATTAAGCAGAGAAGCCAAGCAGTAGCTCATCGCAGAGGTTGCATTGGAGTAAAGGAGAACACTTAACCGAGGTAGCCAAGCAGTAGCTCATTTCATAATTAATGTAAATGCAGGGTCCAATTTGTAAATATTTTAGTTGAAGTAGTTATGTATATAAACGCGTTACTGTACTGTATATTTCTTAACAGAATAATAAAAATTACAGAGCGTATTCTCCTTCGCTCGATAGATTCTACAAAAATAGATCGATTATCAAGTCAAGATGGTATCAGAGCAGGATAATCCTGCTTAATTCCTAAATCTCTCCTGCTTAATTCTTAAATCTCGGAAGCCTACGATCTGTTTTCAATTCAGAAATGTCAGAAATTCACGAATCCAGCAGCGGTGATTCGGAAGATGCTGGAAGTGAAAATCGAAGCAGAATCAGGAGAGACACGAATGTATCCAACACACAAGAGCGAGAGAATGTCAATTATGGAGGGTATGTTCATCCTTTGACCTTACTTCCCTCTGATAATCTAGGTTTAACGATCGTGAGCTGCAAATTAAATGATACGAATTATCTGATATGGAGTCATGCGATGAGAAGATCCTTAAGTGCGAAAAACAAATTAGGTTTCATTCTAGGTAATGTGCCTAAGCCTGCGATCAATGATGTGAATTTTGAGCAGTGGTGTCGAGTTAATGACACTATTGTTTCGTGGATACTTAACTCGATGACTGATGATTTATTGGATGGGTATACTCTTACTGAAAATGCACATGATCTGTGGGAAGAGTTGAAAGATAGATTCGGCGTGAGCAACGGACCACAAATTTACCAATTGAAAAGAGAGATATCATCAATAACTCAAGGAAATCTATCGTTAGCAGCGTATTTTACGAAATTAAAGAAGCTATGGGATGAACTATGCTATCTAGATCCCCCTGATATCTGTACATGTGGGAGCTGTGTGTGCTTAATAAATAAACCAGGCGGAGGAAAAGATGGAAGAGACAAGTTAATGCAATTCTTAACAGGCCTGAACGAGAGTTATTTGCCTATCAAAAACCAGATTCTGGTTAGCGATCCACTACCTGATGTGAAGAAAGCTTATGCAATGATTATGAATGTGGAAAGGCAGCAACAAGTGCAAATGGCGTATCATGAAAATATTCAGCAAAGTGCATTACTTGCACAAAGAGGCTTCAATGATGCGGTTGAAAGAAGCGCGATGATTGCACGAAAGGGAAATTATAATTCCAATGGAAAAACTTTTCAGAACAACATTGGAAGAGATAATATGCTTAGATTGGATAAAGCTGCAAAGAGACTCCTGAAATGTGATCATTGCGGCATGAATGGTCACTTGAAAAACGGTTGTTTTAAGCTCAATGGTTATCCAGAATGGTGGCAATCTTATAAAGATGGTCAAAATCAGTCCACAAACAAGATTTCTGCTCATCTCGTTGACACTCCGATTGATTTGAATACTCATAATTATGAGGGCATGAAGAGTATGCTGGAAATGTTCAAAGCAATGCAACTTGAGATGAACAAAATGATGAAAGGAAAGGAGCTTAATTCTGGTGCGGAGCAGATTAATTTCGCTCATTATGGTGACTTTGCAGGTATGAATTCTTTCTCAGCTCTAAGTTCAGTTAAGAATTTGAATTTGGCTTATTGGATCATCAATACTGGAGCCACCAACCACACGGCCTTCGACCTACACCTTTTCACTAACCCAAAACCAGTAACATGTTTCACACCAGTTTACCTACCAGATGGTAGTAGTAAACAAATTACAAACACCGGAAATATAACCCTTTGTGATAAAATCGTATTGAAGGAATGTCTTCATATCCCAACATTCAAACACAACCTTATCTCAGTCAACAAGCTAGCTAAATCCTCATGTATTGATTGTTTTTTTTCATCACATTTTTGCTTATTACAGGACCAAGTGACTAGAAAAATTATGGCAGTAGGAAGAGTAATAAATCAGTTGTACATTGTTGATCATGACTCTTTCCATCCAAAAACCATCTCCTATTTTCTTCATACAAATACTAGTCATCCCTATCTCAAAAGTCCTTTCTCTGAGTCAAGCAACTTTGTTAGTAGTCTAAAAAAATTTATGTGGCATCAAAGATTAGGACACCCCTCTGATGAAGTCCTAAAACATCTTGCTTTACATGATATTAAGTCTAGTAGGTCTGAGATTTGTGAAATTTGTCCGCTCTCTAAACAACACAGAAATGTTTTTCCTTCAAGTTCTATATGTACTCATGTTGTTTTTGAGTTGGTTCACATAGATATACGGGGACCTTATAATCAAAAAGCAATTTCAGGTGCCTTTTATTTTCTTACTGTTGTTGATGATTACAGCAGGGCAACCTGGACATATCTTATGCAAAACAAAGCGCAATCTGTTTGTCTTTTACAGAATTTTATAAAAATGGTTCAAATACAATTTGCTACAGTTATCAAGATTATTCGATCTGACAATGGGGCAGAATTTCTTAGTTCTAAATGTCAAAATTTATTTTCTGAAAATGGTATCGTTCATCAAAAATCTTGTGCTTACACTCCACAACAAAATGGTGTTGTGGAGAGAAAACATAGGCATTTATTAGAGGTTGCTCGTTCAATCCTCTTTCAATCGGGACTTCCAAAGTGTTTTTGGGGAGAGTCTATCTTAACTGCCACATACATAATTAATAGACTTCCTTCCAGAATATTAGATTGGAAAACCCCCTATGAAAGAATTTTTTCTAAACCTCCTGATATCTCACACCTCAAGGTTTTCGGGTGCTTATGTTTTGTAGCCAATATTCTGCCCCACAAAGAAAAGTTGGTCCTAGATCCACGAAAGCTGTGTTTTTAGGGTATCCACCCAATCAAAAGGCCTACAAACTATATGATCCTATGACAAAGAAAATCATAATATCTCGAGATGTGATTTTCTATGAGTCATATTTCCCTTATAAGTCCAAGGCTCTTCCTGATACCCTTCTCTCAAATGATATTGATACACTTCAATGTGATAATGATGTTTGGTTCAGTCAGCCATCACAAGAAATATCAACATCTACAGACATATCTTATCCCTCTACATCTCATGAATCAAATGACCTTCCCACATTCAATCCTACAGAACATTGTCCCTCTCCAAGATCTGAACCAAAATCCACAACATCGAGTCAAATAAATCCTGTTAGAAGGAGTACCAGAACTAGAAATGAACCTATTTGGTTGAAAGATTTTGTGTCAAATAATGTACAGGCTGATTTATCAAATTTCTACATGCATGCACCTGTTTATAGTTCACATATCTTACCTATTCGCAACTCCACATACCCTCTCAAATTTTCTGATCAATACATGAGTTTTCTTGCAAATATCGATAGTATTCATGAGCCAAAGTCTTATTCTGAAGCTCGAACTTGTCCTGAGTGGATAAATGCTATGCAATGTGAACTTAATGCATTGGAAAATAATGAAACATGGGAGATAACTACTTTGCCGAAGGGTAAGAAAGCCATTGGTTGTAAATGGGTCTACAAGACCAAGTATCATTCGGATGGGTCTCTTGATAGACATAAAGCAAGACTTGTGGCTAAGGGTTATAACCAAGTTGAGGGAGAAGATTACTATGATAGTTTTTCTCCAGTTGCCATTGCTTGCTCTTGCTTCCGCATCTAATTGGCCAGTTTATCAACTAGATATTAATAACGCCTTCTTACATGGCTCTTTGGATGAAGAAGTTTTTATGCTCCCACCTGAAGGCTATACAAGAGTCTTACCTGGACAGGTTTGCAAGCTTAAGCGCTCCTTGTATGGTTTAAAGCAGGCATCTCAACAATGGAATGTCGAGTTCACTAATCATCTTCTCAAATATGGATTTCAGCAATCATCACATGACCCCTGTCTTTTCCTGTTCCGGAAAGAGCACATCTTCATAACCTTAATTGTCTATGTTGATGACATTTTAATCTCAGGTTCTGATGATGCTGCCATTTCTCTTGTCAAAGAATATGTTAATTCCAGGTTTTCCACCAAAGATCTTGGTCCTGCAAAATACTTTCTGGGTATAGAGATTGCTCGATCATCAGCTGGTATGTTTCTTACTCAACAAAAGTATATTCTCGACATTATTAAAGGAGCATGTCTACAGGGTTGCAAATTTACAAGCACGCCTTTACAAAAGGGCCATCAATTTGGGGAAGATTGTGGTCCACCTATTGGTGATCCATCACGGTATAGAAAGCTTGTTGGCCAGCTTCTATATCTCAATTTCACAAGGCCCGATGTTACATTCGCAGTTCAGCAGTTAAGTAAACATGTTCAAGTCCCGTGCACTGAGCATTGGAATGCATTGATCCATGTTCTCAAATATCTCAAAGGAGTTCCATCACATGGCCTCTTTTATGCTGCTAATTCTTCGCTCAAGTTGGAGGCTTATAGCGATTCGGATTGGGCAAGCAATCCTATTCATCGGCGATCTTTAACGGGCTATTGTATTTTCTTAGGGCCTGCTCTGATTTCTTGGAAGACGAAACAACAACATACGATATCATGCTCCTCTGCTGAAGCAGAATACAGGAGCCTGAGCATTACTACTACAGAGCTGCTTTGGATTTCCTATATCCTTCATGATTTTCGTGTGTCCCTGCAGCTACCTATTCCTCTTTGGTGCGATAATGAGGCTGCCATCAACATCACTGAAAATCCTACTTTTCACGAGCGAACCAAGCATCTTGATATTGATTGCCATTTTATGCGAGATCAGTATAAACTTGGCTTCCTTGTTCCTCTTCATATTCGTACTTTGGAACAAATTGCGGATATTTTTACGAACTCTTGCGTTTCCACTTTTTAGTTCACTTCTGCTCAAGCTTGGTGTGAAAGATTTCCTTCACTATCCAGCTTGCGGGGGGGATGTTGATATTAAGCAGAGAAGCCAAGCAGTAGCTCATCGCAGAGGTTGCATTGGAGTAAAGGAGAACACTTAACCGAGGTAGCCAAGCAGTAGCTCATTTCATAATTAATGTAAATGCAGGGTCCAATTTGTAAATGTTTTAGTTGAAGTAGTTATGTATATAAACGCGTTACTGTACTGTATATTTCTTAACAGAATAATAAAAATTACAGAGCGTATTCTCCTGCGCTCGATAGATTCTACAAAAATAGATCGATTATCAAGTCAAGAACAACAAACCCAGATCAAATTATTTAGCGGAAAACAAAATTTCCTAGGATTTCACCTTTAAAAAACTTTGTGTAAATAGGGCATCGAATCCTTTGCCACGAATTTCGGCAACATTAACAAAATCAATTAAATTTCAACTACCGAAGTTCGGTGTTTCCATGGACGCCTTCGTTCAACACCGTGTCCGACGATGGAAGCGGCACCCTGGACGCACTAGCTCTTGCGTCGTCTCCATAAAGCACCACGTTCAGCTCCGATAGAGGCGACGACTGCGACTACGAAGTAGACGCCGCCTACAACGCCGATCTAGCGAAAGACAAGGTGTGGTCGTCGGCGACCACCACGAATCCCTTACTTTTCACTCAGCTTCCTCACAATCGCGTTTTGTCTGTTCGTTCGCGACGAGAAGAAGCCGCTGGGCTTCGACGCGATGAAGTACTCATCCTCCGTGGGGTGCAACTCCAACGACGACGCGGACGCGGTGTCGATGACGGATGTGAGACAAAGGCTAAGGGTGCCGGCGTGAACAGTTGGTAGACTGGGGGTAGCGGATGAGAGAAGAGGGTGGGTGAGGAAGGAGATGTAGAGAGAGGGAGATGCGGGGTGCGGTGGCGACTTGTATGGAGTGGAGGGTTAGGGAAATTAAAAGGAATATGCTATTACAAACGTCGTTATAGGTAAAAAAATAAAAAACAGAATATAAGTTAAACATAGGTGAATGGTTATTTACAACCGTGCAACGGTTACGAGATGAAAATTGTCGCCTATGATGAGCTAAATTAAAAATATTACGAAAAGTGTCATCGCAGTATTATAGGGATTGGTTCTCATAATCTTTGGAGCAAAATTGTGCATTGCTGGAGCACAACTAACAGCTTTCCGAAAGTCAAGAAGCTTTGGCTACTTTGGGTTTTGTGGAAAACCGGCGTCTAAATGCAGTACCTTAGAGTGTTTTTTGTACTCTTGTCAACACAATCTACAGAGTTAAGACACAGCAAAAGTGGTCTTTCAAATGATTGAGTTGCTTTAACAGAAAGCAATTCAATTAGATCAAAGGTTTTTGTAGTAAGACCTTTGAAGGAAATGACGAGTTTATAAGTTTAATTGCTTGTTCGCAGTAAACCCCAACATTGACCTGGTAGAACTTTCCTAAGCACGATATTTAAAGGAGGAAAAGCTGATAAAAACGAGTTTCAGCTGAGATCAAGTTTAACAAATTCAGTTATACTCTTCTTATTCGATCTTGTTATCTTTTTTTTTTTTTGATCTAGAAAAAGTGTCGTCACCATGTCATCTTTCTAAGTAAGAGTTAAGAGCGAGAAGGCTTTTATGTTGGAAAACTTTCGAGTAACGAGGCGAACGAGTATATTTTGTAAGGAAATTCCGAGCTTGTGCGAGCACAATTTCCTTAAGACAGATTCCTCGTATAGGTCTGTCTCCCAGGATACGTCGGAAGCGTGACTTCGTCGTGCACTGAAGAAATCACCGGCGAACTTTGAACGAGAATACTTCGAACTTTTTCTGAGCGGAAACGTTTATAACTTGAGAGCTTTTTGATTCTTATTTTTGCTACTGCGTTTAGGGTTTATTTATATGCAGCAGATACCCATTCGAAGAAGAGGTACAGCCCTTTGGTCAACCCTCTTCTGTCCGAACAGAGGCGTCCGCTGGAACAGACACCTCTTCGAACAGAGGTTTATGTCTGTTCGACCACACTGTTTCGGACAGTAGCCGTTGGCTTCGAAAATTTAAATTCGTTGCAGAAAAATATAAAACGGGACCAAAATGCGGGTTGATCAGGCCCGCCCTTTTCCGGTCCGACATTCGTGTGCTCGCACACAAGTCGGCCGGATTTGCACCCCCCCTGCGTGCGCACGCGAGCGCCATAATTTATGTATAATATTGCCTAACAATTTTAGACTAATAAAATACAACACCATATATAAGGTGCTCAACATTTCTTTTTCCAACCAATGTGGGATACTTAATCTCCCTTTATTTATTTATTCTCATGCTAAGCCCAAATCTCATTCAAGCCCAATCTTAATTTATTATTAAGTCCAACAATCCCCCACATGAATGAGAGTTGTTTTTCATTTCGAAGCTCATGTTCGTTTTCTGATCTCTGCATAGAGGATAGTATGTGTTACCATTTGAACTTCCTCCTTGTAAAGTACGTTTAATTTACTAGCTGTTCAGTAGACGCGATGTCCTTGAACTGTCCTGCTTTCTTGTGTAAATGAACCCACGTACATACACAGAAACCATTTCTCTTTGTTCAGTTCTCATGGTTTTGCTCGTTTTGGCCATGAGCACGTCCTGATTCTGCGAAGGTTTCTAAAGAACTAAGCCTTTCAGTTCTCCTTTGAAGCGGCCCCACTTCTCCTTAACATAGGTGACTTCTCACGTCACGAGTATTTTATTAACACTCTATGATAGTCATTAAAGCATCCACATATGCTAGCCTTCTCCTTTTGTCACTGTTTTTCGACATGAATGAGCAGGGTTACTCCCCCCCACAATGATCCTTAGTCCTAAAATTAGGTTGTCCCTTTGAACCTAGATCTTGGGATCTCCAGTCACATAGGTTGGGTTTTCCTTCTTAGAACTTTTATACTTTAAGGCTTTTTAAGCCCATTCCTTTTGTCAGTCTACAAACTCATCTCGATTTAACCCTTCGGTTAGCGGATCCGCAATGTTATCTTTTGATTTCACATAATCAATTGTGATAACCCCAGTTGATAGCAGTTGTCTTATGGTATTATGTCGACGACGTATGTGTCTCGACTTACCATTATACATGGTACTCTCTGCCCTTCCAATCGCAGATTGACTATCGCAATGTATGCATATAGGTGGTACGGGTTTTTCCCATTTTGGAATATCCTCTAGGAAATGGCGTAGCCATTCAGCTTCTTCTCCACACTTATCCAAGGCAATGAACTCGGATTCCATAGTGGATCTCGCTATAACAGTTTGTTTTGAGGATTTCCACGACACAGCGGCTCCTGCTAGAGTGAATACATAGCCGCTTGTGCATTTTGAGTCCTTTATGTCAGATATCCAATTTGCGTCTGTGTAGCCTTCTAACACAGCAGGATATCTTCCATAGTGCAATCCGTAATCGCGAGTATACCTTATGTATCTCAATACTCTAATTAGTGCAGTCCAATGTTCTGCACTCGGATTGCTCGTGTATGAACTTAACTTGCTTACTGCATAAGCAAGGTCTGGCCTAGTACAACTCATTAGATACATTAGGCTTCCGATAATTCGTGAGTATTTTACTTGAGAAACACCCTCACCGCGATTTTTAGATAAATGAACGCTTCTATCTAATGGCGTTCTAGCAATACCGGTATCATCTTTCCCGGTATCATCTTTCCCGAACTTGTCAAGAATTTTGTCTATGTAATGAGCTTGACTCAAAACTAGACCTTCATTTGTTCGTATGATTTTAATTCCTAAAATCACATTAGCAAGTCCAAGATCTTTCATGTCAAATTTCGAATTTAACATGTTCTTGGTAGATTTTACTATTTTGTCATTACTACCAACAATGAGTATATCGTCTACATATAGACATAAAATGATATAGCCATAATCCGTTTCTTTAGAGTAGACACATTTATCGCACTCATTGATTTTGAAATCGTTGGTCATCATAGCATGATCAAACTTTTCATTCCACTTCTTTGGAGCTTGTTTCAAACCATACAATGATTTAATTAATTTGCAGACTTTCTTTTCATTTCCCGGAGCACGGAATCCCTCGGGTTGCTCCATATATATTTCTTCATCTAGATCACCATTTAAGAAAGCTGTCTTGACATCCATTTGATGTACTTCTAAGTTTCTTAAGGATGCAATAGCTAGTATCATCCTTATTGAATTTATTCTCGTCACAGGAGAATAAGTATCGAAATAATCTAAACCTTCTTGTTGCTTGTATCCTTTGATAATAAGTCTGGCTTTATACTTTTCGATCGTAACATTGGGTTTCATTTTCCTTTTAAAAATCCATTTGGATCCTAAAGGTTTACATCCTTTCGGGAGATCAACTAATTCCCACGTATGATTCTGCAAAATAGAATCGATTTCACTGTTTATGGCTTCTTTCCATAAAGGTCCTTCGGTTGAGCTCACTGCTTCGTTGTAAGTCAGTGGTTCCTTTTCGAGTAGATATGAGACAAAATCATTACCAAATGTTTTCTCTATTCTTGCTCGTTTGCTTCGTCGTGGTTCATCGTCAAGAACCGCGCTTGGATCTTCAGTTTCTTCGTTAGTTCGTTTAGAAGAACTTGATCCATTATTTGACTTGCATGGAAATACATCTTCAAAGAAACATGCATTTCTTGATTCCATTACCGTGTTCTTGTGTATATCCGGAATTTTCGAATCATATACAAGAAAGCGATATGCCGTACTATTGTGTGCATATCCTATAAAAATGCAATCGACTGTTTTAGGGCCGATATTTATTATCTTAGGTGTCGGTACGACTACCTTTGCTAGACACCCCCACATTCGCAAATGTTGATAGGATGGCGTCTTTCCTTTCCGTAATTCATATGGAGTTTTATTTCCTTTCTTTCGAGGTATTCTATTTAAAAGATAATTACTCTACAAGATAGCTTCGCCCCACATGTTGGGCGGTAGGCCTGAACTTAATAACATCGCATTCATCATTTCTTTTAATGTGCGATATTTCCGTTCGGCAACTCCATTTGATTGAGGAGAATAAGGTGCAGTCACTTCATGAATAATACCATGTTCTGCACAGAAGTTCCCGATCGGAGCTTCGTATTCACCGCCTCTATCACTTCTTAATCTCTTTATTTTTCTACCGAGTTGGTTCTCAACTTCGGTTTTGTAGAGAACAAATTTCTCGAACGCTTCATCTTTGCTCTTAAGCAAAAATACATAGCAATATTTCGTGCTATCGTCAATAAATGTTATAAAATATTTATTGCCACCTCGTGTTTGAACGTATTTCAAATCACAAACATCACTATGAACTAGTTCAAGTGGTTCGGTATTTCTTTCGACCGTTGGGAACGATGACCTTGTCAGTTTCGCTTCAACACATATTTCTCATTTATGTTTCGAGTCGATTTCGAATTTAGGAATGTGGTTCAAGTTAATTAATCGACGTATCGATTCAAAATTAATGTGACCTAATCTACCGTGCCATAAATTAAAACATTCAAGCAAGTAAACTGAATTGTTCTTTTTATTCATATCGTTGCCAAAAGGCATTACATTCAGTTTAAACAAGCCTTCGGTAGCATATCCCTTTCCTACGTACATTCCTGACTTAGACAAGATAACTTTATCCGCCTCTATTACAATGCGAAACCCGTGCTTGTTCAGCAGAGAGCCCGAGAAAAGATTTTTACGAATCTCTGGCACGTACAACACGTCTTTCACCGTCACCGTTTTGCCAGATGTCATCTTGAGGAGCACATCACCCTTTCCCTCGATGGATGCAGCATCCGAATTTCCCATGTAGATCTTCTCCCCTTGAACTGGTTCAAACGTCGAGAAGTGGTTTTGGTTCGTACACACATGCCTTGTGGCTCCGGTATCGATCCACCATTCTCTAGGGTTTGACCCGACCATGTTGATCTCCGAAACCACCGCGGCGAGGCTCATTTCTTCAACGTCTTGAGTGATGTCTTTCACCATATTGGCCTCGAGCTTCTTCTTAGGAAGTCGGCATTCGGACGATTTATGACCCGTTTTGTTGCAGTTGAAGCACTTCCCTTTGAATTTGTACTTCGGCTTCGAGACACCACCGGTTGGCCCGAACTTCTTTTTGCCCTTTTCAGCAAGCTTGTTTTTCGAGCCGTGTCCTTGACCGTGTTCCATCATATTAATTTTGGCTTCGTCGGACCTCGAGAGCTTTCTTTCCGAATTTCTGTTGTCTTCTTCAATTCGAAGTCTAACGATGAGGTCTTCTAAGGCATCTCCTTGCGTTTATGCTTGAGATAGTTCTTAAAGTCCTTCCATCCGGGAGGCAACTTCTCGATGACCGCTGCCACTTGAAAAGATTCGCTTAACGTCATCTTTTCGGCATGGATCTCGTGCAGGATCAACTGAAGTTCCTGCACTTGACTGATAACAGTCTTCGAATCAACCATTTTATAATCGAGGAACCGTCCGACCACAAATTTCTTTGAGCCGGCATCCTCTGATTTATACTTATGGTCCAAAGATTCCCATAATTCCTTAGCCGTACTCACACCAGAATATACATTATATAATGTATCGTGAATCGCATTAAGAATATAATTACGGCATAAGAAATCAGCATGCCTCCATGCGTCAACCGCAGACTGAGTTTCGACGTTAACATCACCTTCGGGAATTTTCGGCGCAGCTTCGGTGAGGAACCTCGTGAGGTTGAGCGTTGTCAGGTAGAAAAGCATCTTTTGCTGCCAGTGTTTGAACGTTGATGCTGTCCCGGCAAATTTCTCCGGCTTCTCCATGTGGCTGGCAGGAGGCATGACAATCGGTTGAGCGGGGGCTGTCACGAGAGGCGTCTTCGAGACAGGAACTGTGACAGTTTTCTGTTGGTCACGCGGAGCAAATGTGACAGAGTTTTCAGCGTTATCCTCGGTGTTCACCATCGTCAAGCATCTGTCTTAAGATTGTTGGAAAACTTTCGAGTAACGAGGCGAACGAGTATATTTTGTAAGGAAATTCCGAGCTTGTGCGAGCACAATTTCCTTAAGACAGATTGCTCGTATAGGTCTGTCTCCCAGGATACGTCGGAAGCGTGACTTCGTCGTGCACTGAAGAAATCACCGACGAACTTTGAACGAGAATATTTCGAACTTTTTCTGAGCGGAAACGTTTATAACTTGAGAGCTTTTTGATTCTTATTTTTGCTACTGCGTTTATGGTTTATTTATATGCAGCAGATACCCATTCGAAGAAGAGGTACAGCCCTTTGGTCAACCCTCTTCTGTCCGAACAGAGGCGTCCGCTGGAACAGACACCTCTTCGAACAGAGGTTTATGTCTGTTCGAACACACTGTTTCGGACAGTAGCCGTTGGCTTCGAAAATTTAAATAAAATTTAAATTTTCCTGGGAAAAAATTAATAATTAAAATTCGTTGCAGAAAAATATAAAACGGGTTGATCAGGCCCGCCCTTTTCCGGTCCGGCATTCGTGTGCGCAGGTCGCGCGCTCGCACACAAGTCGGCCGGATTTGCACCCCCCCTGCGTGCGCACGCGAGCGCCATAATTTATGTATAATATTGCCTAACAATTTTAGACTAATAAAATACAACACCATATATAAGGTGATCAACATTTCTTTTTCCAACCAATGTAGGATACTTACTCTCCCTTTATTTATTTATTCCCATGCTAAGCCCAAATCTCATTCAAGCTCAATCTTAATTTATTATTAAGTCCAACATTTTAATCGGGAAAGAAAATCAATAAGATCTGAGTATTTTGTCCCCGGACTATGACTCCAGTACCACTCTCCCCAATTACTCCACAAAGTCAACTAACTCTATTCGCTTTTGACATTGGGTTGCAGCAAACCTATAACACTGGTAAGATTTACTGGCTCAGTCTCACAGCGGACTTTTGTTCTAAAACATAACGTCATCTTCAAAGGACTCACTAACTCCAAGTCTCTCAAATGTGCGTGTTGTGCTCTTTAAGTTCTTAAATATACAAAAGTCACCTTGTTAATCTTGATCTTTTGATATTTATAGGAGGATGGCTTCAACTAGGCGTAGGGGGTGCAGACAAATTTTCATCTTTTTCGTTAAAATTGACTTCCGTGTTGTGCATTTAGTGCACTTTCTAGAAATGGATCTATTGAATTTGAAGCCTCGACCCTCGGTTTTGTTTTATCCCATAATTGGATAACTTGCAACTCGAACGACTCTTTCTTGCAGTTTTGTTCTGTTTAACTCTACATTGTCTTGTCTTGACTTGGATTCAAAAGCTAATTGTTGAATTCTCCAAGTAAGTCTTCCTTCTGGCCTTCCCTAACTGCATTAGGTGTCTTGTCCTGTGATTCTCGCATATTGATATGTTAGTAAGTGTGGTGACGGTCTAACATTTCGATCATCACAGTTTTTCTATAGCTTCGGTCCATTTTCCTTCGTCAGTTTTTCTATAGTAAGTGTTGGATCTTCCGGCCCAGTGTTATCAGTATATTATGTTGAGAATTTGCATATGTGTTGTTTGAATCCGTTGCTAGCTGAGGAATCGCAAGCATTATGAGCTCTGTATATTATGACTTGATTGGGAGGTGACACCGGTGGTGACATGCTCAATCACCCATTTGCTTCTCAAGCGAGTGCAGGGAAGTAGGACACATCATTGTTCCACTTGTTGTAGAGATTGGTCAGTCTATACTTGAGTCTCCAGATTAGCTAGTACTGGTTCTTTCTTCGGACCACTGCCTTCTGCTTGGACTTCGAGAGATGAATCGGTCTGAGCTGAAGCCGATGATTCATTTTCTACGTACTTTAGCAATCAATTGATTTGGAGACTACATTGGAGGTAGAACTTCTCTAGAAGCACTATCCGTTATTTGTGATATCGATCCCGGTTGGAGAAACGAGATTGGTTGAAAATTGACCAATTCATTGAAAATCGTCTTAATAGCTGATCGAAAATGCCTTGATCTTTTCTTGCCTAGTTACATTATCTCTGAAATTTTCTTGAAATTCGGTAGTTCCAATTTATGTATTGCTAAGTGGAGAGTGTATAGCTCCTTGGAGTGAAGGAGGGTCAATATTGAGTTCATCTTGAGAGAACATATGAGTTTTGGTTCAGCTTTTTTAGATGCCTTAACTTGGACGGACTTTAAGGAGGTGATGGTGTAAGGAACAAACCAGCCGTCAAACTCCTTGAGCGTTATGACACTTTATGCTTACACCTCTGCCACTTTGCAGAGTGGTCTCAGCAGAATCTTCGCACAGTGGAGGAACTACTGCTTTGTTTTTACCTTAATGGAGAGGGTTCGCAATCACAAGGGAAACTTCTTTTAGTTCTTATTATCGGCCTCGTTGAACAGCTTGATTTGTTAAGTCTACCGATCCCCTTGGAGTGAGTACCCTTCCTCTGCCATGGGGGACGACGTAGTCTGAGTTGTTTCCTTCTCCACCTAATAACATGGAAGATTTCTTAGTTAAATGAGCTTAAACATTAAATGTAGGTATTTTGTGATGATGTAAGATAAATGCAATGTAGTAAAACTAGAGAAAGTCAGTCCTGCGGTACTGTTGACCCAAGCATGATTGCGATACATTTTTCCTTGGCCATACCGCAGAAAGATACACAAAGCTCGAGTAATGATAGAAATGAAGCTCTGTTAAACAAAAGTATCATGCAGTCAAGAACATCCATTTAACATCAGGGATAAGAAAAAATCATACTAACCGAATTGCTAGAAAACAAAATGCATAAAAATTACTAAACTACTAATGGCGCTATTTTAAAATGTTACACAAATAGCTCACAGAGGACGATTATTTAAGTAAATGGCCTTTGACTGGGTCAATTTTAAAAAAATGGCCTCCATAATGTTTGAGTCTATTATACCCTTACTAACTCAGGGAAAAAGACGTCTTTACCCTTATTTAACCCATTTAACTACCCAAAGTAATATTAATTAGGTTTAATCGATTCTCCACTCACTGTAACGTCACGGGTCTTCTTCTTCTTCTTTCTAACCGAGTACAATATTGACAGTTAAAATTGAAGAAAGACACATAACGAAGCACATCAATTCTCCAGATCCACGAAACTAAATTTACCTGAAGCAGAAAATTCTCCAAACCGACTACAATGGCAATGAACGCTTTTCTCGAAAGAGTGCCGGTAATTTTACTGTGCTTTCGTCTTCCTCAGGAGCAGGTCTCGTGCGTCGAATTGGTTGGGTCCGGCGCATGGTTTCCAGTTGTGCAATTTGGACACTTGTTCGCAAGGGTACCGTGCGTCGAACCAATTGGGATCCAAACAGTCGCGCAAATCAGGGGACCCGTGATTGCATGCTTGGGACCCGAGCACAGTCGCACGGTACCCATACGCGCGCGGCCCCTTGCGACTGTCTGCGGGTACCATGCGATTGAGTGTGGGTACCATGCGATTGCGCGCGGGTACCATGCGATAGTGCGCGTGGGTACCGTGCTTCAGTGTGCGGGTACCCTGCGCGCATGGGTACTATGCTCTTGTGCGCGGGTACTATGCGCGCATGCGCGTGTAACATGCTCTTGTGCACGGGTACCATGCTCGCATGCGCGGGTACCATGCACTTGTGTGCGGGTACCATGCGCGCATGCGCGGGTACCATGCTCCTAGGCGCGGGTACCATGCTTTCCTTTGCGGGTACCATGCTTTCCTGTACGGGTTACATGCGAGTACTAATTGGTTATTTACTCTTATGATTCCCAGGTTGTGCTGAAGAAGCAATTGTCATCCCGAGACGACGACTTCGAGTTCCGATTGTCAATGACCGGGATGTACACGGAGGCGAGTGCGAAGATCAGGAACATTCTAAATGAAAATGAGCGGGAGAGTTACAGGGCGGGGAGTCCATTTGGTAGACTCGTCGAGGCTGCCGCCGATTTCAATCTATCCGCCCAGCTCATAACGTTTCTGACGAGGAGGCAGACTATTCTTCACGAGCGCGAGGAGTTGTGGATGGTCATTGGGAACCGACCACACCGATTTTCTAAAGCGGAGTATTGCCGGATTACCGGGCTTAGGTTTTCTGACGATATCCCGGAAGTAAACGCCAATGGTGATTTTGCCCAGAGAAACTTTCCGGAAAGATCCACAATCCGTCTGTCGTATGTTGAGGATCGCCTGCGAGAGTTGGGAGCCAACGATAACGGAAACGTTAACATCGATAAGTTGAAGTTGGCGGATATATTCTTTGCCGCATCTGTGTTGCTGCCTCGACCGTCGAAGAAGGACACGAATCTTCGGTCGTGGTTGCTTTCATTGGTCGAAGGCGAAGTCGCCTTCGCCAACTATCCTTGGGGCAGCGTAGCGTTCAAAGAGGTGATACGCTCGCTGAAGATAAACCTAAGGGAGAAGAGGGATTTGGTTCGGGAACGAGCCCGCAACGGGGGCAGCGAACATTGCAGGCTACTGATTAGTGGCTTCGTACATCCGCTTCAGGTCGTCCATTATTTAAAATCCTTATAAATATATATTTAATTGTGATTATATATTTGCTAATTTGGTTTCTTTGCATTCTAGGTTTTGCGTACGAGTGCATATCGGGCATTCGGTACGCGTTCGCCTATCGTAGAAACGAGGCGGATGTGGTGATCCCGCGGATTTGCCGGTGGGTCAAATGATTGGTCAACGAAGGGTTCTCCGAAGATGGAGACGATCGTCAACGCCGCAAAGGGTTCACCCGTATCGGGGTTGCTGATCCCAACAATATCGGAGATGAACGAGCCGTATTTCCGATATAGCCGGTTCGGAGTGGAGGAGCGGCATGAAGTCCTCGACCATATAACGAGGCTCCTTGAGGATGGTGTCGAGGTTAAGTGCGTACGCCATTTGGCGGCCGCGGAGGACGTCGCACGACCGCATCCTTCGCCAAGCATCTCGCAACTATCGCAGCGGTCGTATTACGAGGAAGAGGCGGACCAATTTCGTCCCCCCTCACCCCCACAGTACTCGTCCCCTCCTCCACATCAATACTCGGGCCCTTCACACCCACGGTACTCGTCCCTTCCTCCACAGCAGTACTCGGGCCCCACCCGGGAACAGTTCGATGAGTTCAGAAGACGCGTGGACGACAATTTCGAGACCGTGAATAACCGGTTCGACGACGTTTGCACGAGTATCTCGTAGTTCCGGGACTCATATGACGAACGATGGTCCACGGCTCAAGAGTGGGGCGCGAGTATCTTCGGCTTGCAGCAGTCGATGAGGGACTTGCAGCAAAACCTGCACAGGGGGGCAACCGTGACTTTTCGAACCCCACATCGCATGGTAAAAATTTATAAATTTGTTGCATAGAGTTGTATATAGTATAGTTTTTGACGTTGAAGTTTTATCTTGTTAGATTATGAGGCCGGTGGCTCCAACCAGGCGTTCTATCCTTCCGAACCCGAGGCAGCCCGAGAGCCCGAGGCTGCGGTGGAACCCGAAGCCAAACCCGAACTCGAAGCCGCGGTCTAACCCGAGGATGCTGTGGAGTCGACGCCGCCTCGTGAAAGCAGGCCTTCTATGTACCAGGTGACCCCATTCACCGACCCGAATCAGAATCGCATTCGGAACAGCGTAAACCCACAGCTGGAGAGGCACATGAAGAGAAAGTTGAAGTTATGGCCTCGGATAAAACAGATGATCGATACGATGGAAGATAATGAGCGGCTGCTTTGTTTGTCCAAATCGTACCGAACCTAGACGTGGTTCCAATAGCTGTACACGCCTTTGTGGTGGCTCGACGACGCGGTAAGAAGGATTGATAACTTCAATTCGTACAAATGCATTAATACGTTTTTTTAATTTACTTGTTTCCTTTTATTTTATAGCACATTGACGAAAGCATTAGAGGGTTCGTCGAAATGCAAAGGGTGCATACCTTCTGCTCTCGTGCCATCGCCTTCGTGGGTTTCGCGTGAAGGAGAGCATCGACTGGGACTGCGTATACAATGGGAAATTTGTCAAGGGCATGCTGCCCTAATGGTCCACTACGCAGAGGGACGTGATCAGGACTGGCCGTCGGTGTCATGGCAAGATGCGGATTATATCGTGGTGCCGTTGCAGACCATCGCCCATTGGGTTCTTGCAGTCCTCGACTGAAAGAACAAGACTATACGGGTATTCGACTCGGATCCGTCATGCGATGTCGACATGCGCAACATGCACTCGTCCCTGGCTGGTCTACAATTAGTGGTCCCGATCGTGCTCAAGCATCTTGGTCTAATTGAAAGCGCGTTTAGGAAGTGGAAGGTGGAGACTGGAGAGGATCCCCAATTTCCAGAAGCAAGAAAATTCGTAAGTGTAGCATATTTAGATATGAAGTTGATTTTATTACATCATATCTCATTATTAAACATTTGGTTGTTTTCAGCGGCGATTGTGGGGTTCATGTGTTGCGGGCCGCATTTGCTATGCTCTTCCGTGGGGATAATGTTGCGGAGCTTACCGGGCGGCAAATGACGCAATTTCGGGAATATCTCTGTATTTCCATTCGCCTTAATGATTGAGCTTCTTGGTATGATTAAATGTATTCGGGAATTTTGTAAATTTGGAACAATTTCATGTAATAATGGATGTTGATATTATGTTAGAAGTTGTATTTCGAGTTGTATATGCACGGTACCCGCACACAAGGCACGGTACCTGCACACTACACGCACGGTACCCGCACACTGAAGCACGGTACCCGCATACTAAGGCACGGTACCCGCACACTAAGGTACGGTACCCGCACGGTACCCGCACACTGAAGCACGGTACCCGCACACAATGCGCACGGTACCCGCACACTAGTGCACCGTTATTTTAAAAAGATAAATATTTATTTTATGATTATCCGAATAATTGGTTATTGATTGCCCTGATCATAATAAATGGTTAATGATTATCCCGATCATTTGATTTGACTGATAAAATTATTTAATGATTTAACGTACAGACAACGACTGACGTAAAGCGCTGACGTGATTGATGTAACTTATTGAAAGCATTTGACAACTGTACGGTACCCGCACACTGAGGCACGGTACCCGCACACTACACGCACGGTACCCGCACACTGAAGCATGATACCCGTACACATGGCGCACGGTACCCGCATACTAAGGCACGGTACCCCCACTAAGGCATGGTACCCGCACAAAATGCGCACGGTACCCGCACACAAGGCACACGGTACCCGCACCTATATCGCATGGTACCCACAGACAAGGCGCATGGTACCCGCACACAAGAGGCCAACTAACCAAACATCTATTTAACAACTAAATTTCCTATTACATTATACGTACCAAACAATACAACATACCGAATTTCCATATCAATTACACATGTACAAATCAAACTCATAGGATTTAACCCCTCCTACCGAATGCTCTGACGGATGGCATTCTATTTTTTTGTGCTCTTCCGCGTTTTGGGTCAACGAGTGGTGGTAACATATTCACAATTCCTTCAACGCGCTCGGTGACAGGCCATATGGTACCGTCGTACGCTAATTTCCATGTCTCCAAGCTGTAATACGCATGGACTAGCGAATATACCCCTACATTAGCGTGTCCACAAGCCGCAATGGCGTGCACACATGAGATACGATCGATATCAAACATCTTACAACTACATGACTTCGTCTCGATATCGACCACCTCATTGACTCCATGCCCGTATACATTATACCGTTGAATGCCAATTTTCGAGACGTGTAGATTTTGTGAATTTATGTAGTGAGACCGTAGGATTGACTCGACCTTCGGCGTAAATGACGTGACATTGGCTGCCATCGAAGCTTCGCAAGTTCTTCGATGCTTACTAAACCAACTTGTCGTCAAACGTTGTATCGAATCCAACAATCCTATGAGTGGAAGCTCTCTATCCGCACGTAGAGCGGCATTTATCGATTCCGAGCCGTTAGGTGGTCATGATGTTGTACCTTGTTCTCGGGCAATACGATCTTGTCTTGCCTTCGTACCCCCATCAAGATACGTATGCACGTTTAAGTACCATTCCTTTAGTGTTTCCAACAATCGATCGCAATCGCTCGTCTTGTAGGCGTACGCAAT
Source organism: Linderniella brevidens (assembly GCA_004919715.1). Lineage (NCBI taxonomy): Eukaryota > Viridiplantae > Streptophyta > Magnoliopsida > Lamiales > Linderniaceae > Linderniella > Linderniella brevidens. The sequence continues at coordinate 11,593,775 of SWDC01000150.1, read as the reverse complement.
ATTAAGGAATAACGCACATGCACCTTTCTCCTTCATACGGGTCTTTATATTTTGTTGAATATGCCATGCACAGAACCCGTGAAACGCATTTGGGAACACTTCCGGGACGACTGTCTTTATGCCGCCATGTCTGTCAGAAATTATGACAGGGTCATTTGTATCGGCCACGATCCGTTTTAATCTCGTCAAGAACCATGACCAAGATTCGGTAGATTCGGTGCTCGCAATACCCCATGCGATAAGATATTGGTGGTAATCGCCATCTTGCACCGTAGCAACAAGCATCACCCCTTTATACTTTCCCTTTAAAAAGGTGGCGTCTATAGAAATTACCTTACGCATGAAAGCAAATCCCGCTATGCATGCACCGTATGCCAAAAACAGATATTTAAATCTATTTTCCTCATCCATCTCCCAATCCGTGACACTTCCGACGTTCATTTGCTTCACAGCCTCCAAGTACGCCGGGATCAACGCGTAACAATCGTCCCCGTTACCGACCAACTCCTCCGTAGCGAGATTCTTCCCTTTCCAAGCCTTGTAATAAAGAACATTCAACCCCCTACTTTGCATCATACACATGATAGCCTTTGGCGCGAGAATGTCTTTAGGCCCGCTGAAATTGTCAAGAAGCATCCTAGACACAACCGATGAAGTTCCTTGACGATGTCTTCGACGTCGATGAGACACGCCGCATGTGTGTGTGCCGCAATATGTCCGTATCGAGAAAAAAGGGGAATCTCTATCTTTTGCAGCTCGAAAGCGCCACGAACATTGCTCCATCGCACATCTTACTACATACAAAGTCTTTATTCGACTTTACTAATTTGCACTCGAACGACGCAGCCAAAGCGATTTTGGATATCTCCTCGATAACTTCCGCCTTGTCACGAAACTGCTGCCCAACATGTAGGCTTGAACCGTCCGGAAATGCAAAAGTACCATCAGCAGCCTCTTCTACAGGGTTACGATCTACATCGTCATCTTCATCGTCATTGTGATCACGTGCTACAAATTCCTCCTCCGACTCGTCAGTGTTTTCGATTGGCTCATCTTCATTTTTGTTCGAATGCCAACCCGAGTAATCCCTACCCCCAGACGATCCAGCGATATCTTCAAGACCCTCATCTTCATTTTGATTAGAAGGGTTGCAACCGTACCCCTCAAATGGTTCGATTTGCGCATTTTCATCGCAATCGGCTATGAGCCCGGTATTATTACTAGAAGAACCAGCAAATGCGTCCGACGGAGCCACATGCGCACATTCCACCACCTCGACATGAATCACGGGTCTCGATTGAGGGCCACCAAAACCCAAGTACGCACGTAGAGCATAGTCGTTATCGAAGTATATGGGCCTGGGATAACTGTAGGGTACATTTGGCATATAGCTTAGTGTTAGCCTCGCATTGTCGTTGCGAAACGCCAACACCGCTACAATTTGCTCCTTTACGTCTTGTAACGTGCACGCGTCCTCATCCACCAAAATTGAATGCCAGCTACAATTTGACGCAGGGGACCAAGTCGAGGTATTGTCCTCGCCGATTAACCACCGACCATCAAATTGCAATACAATGTTGGTAATTGTCATATTGAGCACCTGCAATATTTTGCAATGTTATTGTTTAGAAAATGATTGTCGTCATATATCGTGCTTATGTATGATCTTCAGCACATGGGACCCGAACATGGGATCACGGTACCCGCACACAATGGCAGGGGACCCGCGCATAAACGCATGGGTCCATGCGCATGGGACCCGCGCATATTGCGCATGGTACCCGCACCTATATCGCATGGCACCCGCACGCAGGGGTCCCATGCACAAAAACTGGACCTCAAAATATGTATTTTCAGGTCCGAATTCTCGTAATAACTACTGAAATATCGCTACTCCAGCTAGTTCACATGATCTACTAAATAACCCATACATTTTAGGGGGTAATGGACGGGAAATTCACCATTTTCGACGTTAAAATTGCAGTTTCATGTAACGAATGCTTACTGGTAAATATGCTGAAATTGCTTGCTGTTTTCTTGGTTTGAGAAGTTGTTTTCCGGCACTAAACGAAGAGAACAGCTCGCGTCGCTTTAGGTTTGTGAGAGAGGTGTGTGTGGTTACCCTTTGTTCTTTAAAATGGAGAACATAATGCATTCATATCGATTGTATGGTTATGGTTAAAGAGGGAGATGGACCCATGTTCAGTCAGTTATTGCATCTGTACGGCGGCCATAATTTCGTTTTTCTTTTTTTTTTTAATTTTAATGAGTTAAGTATGAGAATTAGTTAATATGGTTAACGTTTAAATAAAGTGAGGGCTATTGACCAAAAATAAATCGTCAACGAGGCCATTTTTTAAAATTGACCCAGTTAAGGGCCATTTTTTTAAAAGATCCACTATGAAGGTTCGTATTCTTTTTTCTCCACTGCGAGAGCGTATAAGATGTTCGCGTTACAAGCCAAAAGGCTATAAGTTGCTTCCCAAATGGCCAACTTGACTTTAACTTGCCGAATTATGAGAACCAACTCCAACAACGTTGTACTTCATGAGGATTTCGAATCCATCAAACGCGTGATGTTGGACTCTTCAAGAAATTTAGAACATCCTATGCGCGACTGGGAGAAACATCTTTATTAATACCGTAGAACATGTTGATGTTAAAAGTGATGCATTCCGCGACTTCTTCCATGTAACCCAGTTCATTGATTTTATTTTAACCTTCGAACACAAATCCATCAAATATCGGTGAATCGATCCTCGAAGAGCAAAAAGATATAGTCACCTTCTTGGTCTTCTTCGGAATAGCAAGAATCCAACTCGTTCCGTGCATGCGAAATTTCTCCGTCTTGCGCATTCATTGTGCTTATATTTAAGTAGTTTCCATCGATATATTTGAAGAAAGTGTAAATCAGAGAAAAATCAAAGTTCTGTTCTCATTCATTCTTGATTTCTTGTTCTTGAGATTACATTCTTCGCTGGTATGCGTTCAATTCTACAAATAACCTAATTTATACATATACCTAATTGGCCTACTTAATTTCTGAATAAGCCCAATAAAGAAAAAAAAATATAACCCAAATGATATAACGGATAACTAAATAAAGCAGAGAACTCTACTGTTGTATGCTGCTTCCGGTAAAATTCATGCTGCTTCAATAGCTTCATTCTCTTAATATTCCAATACTTCCCCTCAAGTATGTGGTGTATGAAGATCAATCACCCCGTACTTGTTAAGGAGATAATCAAATTGTTCTCTTCCGAGGGGCTTGGTCAACAAATCAGCCGGCTGATCCAATGTATGAATGTAATTTGTCTTGATGGTCTTGTCCTCAATTTTGTCTCTAATAAAATGGCAATCCACCTCTATATGTTTACTCCTTTCATGGAAAATTGGATTAGCCGCAAGCTGAATGGCTGAATTACTGTCCGACCAAACCTGCACAGGACACAAATTATTTACTTTTAGATCACTTAACAGACCAAGTAACCATACAGTTTCTGAGGTAGCTGAAGCCAATGATCTATATTCTGCTTCAGCTGAGCTCCTTGCAACAATGGTCTGTTTCTTCGATTTCAATGATATAGTAGAGTCCCCAAGCTTCACCAAATAACCTGTCAAAGACCTTCTGGTATTCGGACAAGCTGCCCAACCAGCATCACAAAATACATTAATGTTTCAGTTCACTATTTGCTGATAATAATAGTCCCAAACCTGGTTTTGTTTTCAGATACCTTAATATCTTATAAGCTACATCTAAGTGAACACGTTTAGGATTATGCATATACTGGCTAAGTACTTGAACTGCATATGTAATATCAGGTCTACTAATACACAAGTACAATAATTTCCCCACTAATCTCTGAAAACCAGAAACATCATCAAGAATAGCATCATCATGTCTAATTTTTTCTCTGACCATTTTGCTATTCTGCTCTATAGGGGTATGAGCAGGTTTGCAACCAATCATACCCGTTTCACTAAAAAGTTCAATGACATACTTCCTTTGATTTAAATAAAATCCTTCCTTAGATCTTGCCACTTCAATTCCAAGGAAAAATTTCATATCTCCTAAATCTTTCATAAGAAACATGTCATTGAGATATCTCTTGCACTCATTAATCATCATTAAATTATTTCCAGTGATAAGTATATCATCAACATAAACTAACAATATCATAAACTTATCTTCATCTTTCTTTGTGAACAAGGAATAATCATGCTTGGATTGAACAAAATCAAACTTACTAATTACCTCTATAAACTTGTGATTTCATTGTCCTGCAGCTTGCTTCAATCCATATAAAGATTTTTCAAGTTTGCAAACTTGAGGTCTTTTACCTTTTGATATATTGAAGCCCGGTTGAATCTCCATATATACTTCCTCATTCAAATCACCTTGAAGGAAAGCATTAGTAACATCCATTTGAAATATAGGCCAATTATAAATTGCACCAAGGGAAATAACAGTTCGAATTGTAACATGTTTAACCACAGGCGAAAAAGTCTCATTATAATCTATTCCTTCCTTTTGTGTATATCATTTTGCAACTAATTTAGCCTTGTACCTTTCTATATTTCCATAAGACTTATACTTTATAGCATACCCCCAATTACATCCAATGATAGATTTCCCTTTAGGTAAATCAATTAATCTCCATGTCTTATTTGCTTCTAAGGCTGCAATTTCAGATCTCATGGCATCTACCCATATCTTATCTATCTTTGCCTCATCATATGATCTAGGGATATATTCCTTAGATATGGCAGCTAAGAAGGCTTTATATTCAGAATTGAATCTATCATATTTAACCATTTTTTACAAAGGATATTTAACAGTGTCAACCATATTTGCATCTGTTGAATAAGGAGATATAAAATATGTATGCCAATAAGGGGGTTTAGATATTCTACATGATCTCCTTACCTCTACAGCATGATGTTGATTTGAGGTCATTATTATGTTATCTTGCTCTGTCCCTGCATTCTCTTGGGCAGAATGCTGATCTGAATTTGACATGTTATTATGTTCTACCTCTTGATTTCCTTGTGTAGCATCCTCAAGTGAATCATGGGTATGTTGCTCAAATATATGTGGTTGAGATTGGTCCATATCATTGTTTTCACTCAGCTGCTGATAAGGTGCAATGAAATCACCATAGAAATTCTGCTGATCATGTAAAGGAAACTTCTCTCTCTCGAGATTAGTGACATTAGCAGCATAAGGAAATATAGTCTCAAAAAATATTACATCTCTTGAGACAAGAAATTTTTCAAACTCTAATCCCAGCAGCTTATATCCTTTTTGTGTTACAGAATATCCCATGAATATACATGGTTTGGATCTATGCTGAAATTTATCTTTTTGAGTCAAAATCTTTGCAAAACATAAACAACCAAAGATCCTAAAGTGTGAGTATGAAGACTTTCTATCAAAAAGTATTTCAAAAGGTGTCTTACCATCTAAGATTGGAGTGGGAGTTCTGTTTATTATATATACAGCAGTTTTCACACATTCCTCCCAAAATTTAATGGGCACATTGGAATGAAACTTTAGTGCTCTTGCAACATCAAGAATATGCCTGTGTTTTCTTTCCACAACACCATTTTGTTGTGGTGTATACACACAAGAACTTTGATGAATTATACCTTTAGAAATCATGAGAATATTGCATTCATGTGAGAAAAACTCCCACGCATTATCACTCCTAATAATCTTAATCCTTGATTTAAACTGATTTTCAGTATATTCAATAAAATTTCTTAGAATCTCTAACACTTCAGATTTAATTTTCATCAAGAAAGTCCAAGTAGCCCTAGAATAATCATCTACTATAGTTAAAAAATATCTTTCATTATTATATGTCATTTCTTTGTAAGGACCCCAAACATCTAGATGTACAAGTTTAAACATAGACTTAGCAGTCATTTTTCTAACAGGAAATCTAGATCTAGCATGCTTTGCTAATGGACAGATAGAGCAATATCTAACAGAACCATCCATGTTTAAATGTAAATCACTCGTATATTTGAACCTCGAAAAAGACATATGCCCAAGTCTATGATGCCACATTGACACATTATCATCTTTACTCAAACTAGAAACAGTTTCTTTTTCACGTGATTACAGAAACTAGTAATAATCTTATTATCTTCCACTGGCATCATATGGTGATTTGGTTTGAATATGTCTAAACCTTTCTCTAGTCTACCAATCGCCTTTATCTTGCCAGTCGAAATTTCATGTATATCACAATGATCATGAAAGAATTTTAGAAATATACCTTCATCTTTTGCCAGCTTAGACACAGATAAAAGGTTATGCTTAAAATCTGGTACATATAACACATTTATATGTTTAATATTCCTATCAACAGAAACAGTTCCAGAGAAACAAACCTTGCTGCTAGATCCATTTGGCAACTTCCCATTACTTATGCAACTGAAATAATTATCTATTCCATTAAATAATTCTATGTTGCATGTGATATGATGATTTGCACTTGTATCTATAATCCATATGCTATTGGAATCAACAGAAAAATTATTGTTACAATAACATATACCTGTAGTGTTGGCAGCAGCGGAGATACTAGCAGATTTTGAATCCTCTTGTCCAGCATTCTTTCTAGCATCTTCAGAATTTGAGAATATTGTTCATGAGTAAAGCCTGGCTGAAAATTTGAGCTCTTCCCCTTAATCTCATCATTGCTTGTTTCTGGAACTATGATGTTATTATCCATGTATCCTCTTCCACCTCCAAACCTTCCCGGACCTCTTCTTCCAGCTAAACCTCTTCTACCTCCTCGAACAAAAGTAGGTGGGTATCCATGTATCTTAAAACAATTGTCTTTAGTATAACCATTAATTTTGCAATGGTCACAAAACCAATTAGTCTTTCCTACTTGATTAGTAGCATTGGTGAAACTATTTGAAGAGAAATTACTCAGAAGAGCCATGGAAGAGTCATTATTGGTAGCTTGTAGATTGATTCCCCGTTGAGCTTCTTCATTAACCACCATTGAGAACACTTGATTATGAGAAGGAAGAGGGGACATTAGGAGTATCTGAGATCTAATGTTCTGATAACAGTCATTCAAACCAATAAGGAACTGCATCATTTTCTGCCAATGACAAAAATCTTTGTACTCTTGTATCACCTCGGCCGCAGGTGATGGGATCAAGGAGTCATATTCATCCCAAAGTGGCTTAAGTCTGTTATAGTATTCAGAAACACAGATGCACCCTGAGTACTTGAATATATATCTCTAAACAATCCATACATCCTCGAACCATTGATTTTATCAAATCTTAATTTTAGATCATTCCAGATGTCAAATGCAGTTTCATGATATACGATTCCAGATATCAATTCCTCAGATATAGACCGATGAATCCACGTTTTAACTAATGCATCACAACGTTTCCACTGAGATAATAGAGGAGAGTTCTTATCTAGACATTTGCAGGCCCCGTCGATAAACGCAATTTTGTTCTTGGCTTGAAGCGCTATCATCATCCTCATACTCCAGATCTTGTAATTGTCTGATCCTCTAAGAATTCCGGTTGTTAAATCGAGGTTTGGCGTATCAGAAGGATGAATGTACATCGCATCATTAGAATCCAATTTGCTTCCCGCATTATTTGTTGCACCAGAACCAGATGAATCTTGTTGATCTGCCATTGATGCGTTTCAACGAAGCTGATTAAACCTATCGCTCTGATACCATGAAGAAAATGTAAATTAGAGAAAAATCAAAGTTCTGTTCTCATTCATTCTTGATTTCTTGTTGTTGAGATTACATTCTTCGCTCGTATGCGTTCAATTCTACAAATAACCTAATTTATACATATACCTAATGGGCCTACTTAATTTCTGAATAAGCCCAATAAGGAAAAAAAATATAACCCAAATGATATAACGGATAACTAGCAGAGAACTCTACTTCTGTATGCTGCGTCTGATAAAATTCCTGCTGCTTCAATAGCTTCATTCTCTTAATATTCCAATAATATTTAACACCTTGTTGCGCTTATACTTTAAGGGGGTGTTTGTTTTGGGGTGATCCTCCAAAACATCACGGTGATCCCGTCATCACCTCGCATCACCGCGTTTGTTTAGTAAGGGTGATGAGTCATCACCGTGATGGAGGATCACTGAGGTGATCAAAAGGGGGTGATATTCCAGCTTTTGGATCACCCCCAAAAAGCAGGGTGATCCTCCATCACCATGATGAGGTGATATTTTTAATATTTTTTTGGACAACATTACCCCTTACATTCAACATTCATTCCTTATATACCCTTATTTATTTTTGTAATTACACAACTTATATTTAAATATAAAAAAATTATTTATACTTAAATAAATAAAATAATTATATTGAAAATTATATTAAATAAACTTATAATTAATTTACAATTAATATGTAATTTTACAATATATGTTTAAAGCTTAAAAAATAAAAGAATTATATTGAGGAATTGTATAAAATACTTATAAATAATGTTTAAAAATAACAATACTTAATATTGAAATATTAATCATTATCACGTAAAATATCACCTCAAAATGAACATCTTGACCCCTTTTACCTACATAATATACATAGGATTAAATATGATATTTATACTATATCACCCCACATATCACCTTGATAAACAAACACAATATTCAAATATCACATTGATATGCAAAATGAAATATCACCCAAAACAAACACGGTGATGATATATCACTTTGATCCACATCACGGGTGATACACACATCACCGTATGTGAGTATCACCATGATATTGGATCACCTCAAACAAACACCCTCTAAATGTTGTTGTAGTTTGACTACTTTGACATAAAAAAAAAAATCTTCAATTCATCAAATAGGATATGTCATATTCCGTAAGTGACGCGCCATTCGAGTTACCGTCAACAAAATGAAAACTATTTTAATGTGAAGAAATATAAATATATATAAAAAAAAGTCGATTTTGTTTTTCAGTAATGCGAATGTGATCATGCTTCCCGGTTGTTCAAGGACTTTGTGTTCTGTTTACAATTTGAACCACTATTTTATTTGATGAAATGTCGATGTTTCTTGCTTATTGAAATTGTTTGATAACTCAACAATCAGATAAAAATCCATTTTTGGTCCCCAATGTTTACATTATGAACCAATTTAGTTCCCCATGTTTTGCAATGAACCAATTTGGTCCCAATTTGACGGAAACCGTCAATTTTAACAGAAAATCGACATGTGGCATCATCACAGCGTACCACGTGTCTCACATTTAATGATTTTTCGTCTAAATTGACGGTTTCTGTTAAATTGTAACCAAATTGGTTCATTTTCGAAACATTGGGGACTTAATTGGTCCAATTAAAACATCGGGGACTAAATTGGTTCATAAGGCAAACATTGGGACCAAAATGGGTGTTATCCCACTCAACAATTATACAACATAACTTTAATCATATCGCAAAATTAGAATAGATAAACATTCTTGTTTTTATTAATTACTTGTATGCTCCTAACAAAATTAAAAGGGAAAACTTTAACTAGTAGAAAAAATAATAACTATTATGAAATATTATATTAAGATGTGGATGTTTTTAATGTTGATTAGATTAGGTTTATTAAATGTTGTAAAAATTATTTGATTATTGATGAGATGAGATAAGATGTATTTAATATTGTAAATGTTAGATGAAATAGTAGAATTTTTTCTACTATAAACAGACCGATGTATTTGTATTGAATCATATCGAAAACATCAATAATATTATCTCTCTACAATTCTAGTGTTTTATATTTCTGTTCTTGTCCAATTATAATAGTTTTATAACACATTATCAGCACGAGCGCTCTCCGCCAATGATCAACCTCCGGACAAGATCTTATACAACTATAAATCGAGGTATGTTAATTTTATTTTGTAGTGAGTTTATTTATAACACTCATACACTTATGTTACGGACAATTTAAAATTATATAAATATAACATATATACCAGTAAAACGTCTTAGCCCGAGTGTTTTGCAAAATATCGTCACTACAAGTGATGTGAGGTCCAGATTTTGAATCCCAATGGTGGCGAGTGGAATTTTGTTTTTGATGAGATTTTGAAAAGAGCGATTTAAATAATATTATTTATTTTATTGATATCTCAAGTATATATCATATATATTTTGAATTAATTTTGGACTATACCGATGGACAAATTTTATTACCACTGGGAGAAATTAAATTTATTTTACTAAGAAGAAATAAATTTTTTTATCCATCTCTGACTATTATGATTTTCTTATTATAGAATCATGTTGTTTTATACAAAGTTGAATCTTGCGCTTCTTACTTTATTTACCGTGATGTTTATCGAGTGGTGGATAATATTTTTACATTTGTTTTTAAAATATATTAATCGTAATATTTTTCATTACTATAATTACCAAAATATATTTTATATTTTGATGGATGTGTTATATACGATGATTGATCTCTTGACTACTATTACTTTTACGATGGCACTCATCGGGATGTGGACTTTATTTTTCGTAAGGATTTTTACAAAAGAAGGTACGAAAGAAGGTTAATTGTAATTTTTCTTTAAAGTATTTTTTACGATAAACTTGTATTGATATTTATATTGGAAATATTAATATTATTCACATCATATATTTGGTTTATAATTTATGATTTGAGTATTAAAACGTGTTTTGTATTTTATGATAGTATGACGAATTTGCAAAGCCTCGAGTTTGTTGCTCTTGACATATCAGGAACGAATTATTTATCTTGGGCACTAGACGCAAAGATTCATCTAAAAGCAAAAGGTTTGGGTGACATTATTGTCGACCCAAAAACCACAACGGGTGCGTGTGACACCACTGATACTGTAAAAATCACAAGCGCTCAGGATAAGGCAAGAGCTTTGATAGTTCTTCGCCACCACATTCATGCGGATCTGAGGGGTGAATACTTAAATGAACAAGATCCCGCTGAATTGTGGAAAAATCTGATAGATCGATTTGAGCATCTGACAACTGTTATCCTCCCAAAGGCAAGGTATGAATGAATGCATTTAAGATTACAGGATTTTAAATCCGTAACTAAATATAACTCGGTTGTTCATAAGGTGACTGCCACACTGAAATTGTGTGGAGAAACAGTCACCGAATACAGTATGCTGGAGAAAATATTTATCACTTTTCATCCATCAAATATGATATTACAACAACAATATAGGGAGATGATATTGAGAAAGCATTCACAGTTAATCTCTTGTTTATTGTTGGCTGAACAAAACAATGAATTGTTGATGAAAAACCACGAATCCCGACCGACTGGTTCTACTGCAATCCCATCCCTGAAGCAAATGCAGTCAAAGGTAATAATGATAATAGTCGAAGCAATGATCGTGGACGTGATCGTGAATGGACATCGCGGTTGTGGACGTGGCTGTGGTCAAGGTCGTGGTCAAAGCCGTGGACGTGGCCGGGGAAATTACGGTGGTTGTTATCAGCATTTCCCTGGTGGTTATCATAACAATCGTGGTGGTCAGAATTTTCCCCAGAAGAGAAAAAAATACGAAAATAATGATGAGAAGAGGCACAATGAACAAAAGAACAACGATGAGCAATCTTATCGTTGCGGTGGTTCGGACCATTGGTCACGTAACTGTCGCACGCCCAAAATTTGGTTGAATTATATCAACAAAATAAGGGCAAAGAAAGAAAATTGAAACGAATTTTGTTCAAAGTGAATTGGCCTCTGCTTCTGGGACAAAAGATTAAAATACACATTTCGAAACTGCGGATTTCTAGTTTTTCCTGAAGAAAACTAATCTACTATGTATTATTATCGTGTGCTTTATTATTGTGTGTATTGTATGGTTTATTATTGTGTGATTTACTATGTATCGTTTGGAGTGTTTTATTAAGTTATATGTTTTCTTGTGATATATCTATTTATTTTAATAATGATTATTATGTGTTTGTTTATAAAGGAATTTCTCTGATGGAAACAAACATGTGCAATGGAGAATTATGTCTTGCAGACTGTGCAACGACTCATACGATTCTGAAGAATAAGAAATATTTCGATCATCTTAAATGAAAGAAACAAATGTTATTACAATATCGGGTAGCACAAATATAATTGAAGGCTGCGGAAGAGCCAACATTTTACTACCCAGAGGAACAAGACTGATAATTGAAAACGCCTTATATTCTCCTAAGTCTCAAAGAAATTTATTGAGCTTTAAAGCTATTCGACATAATGATTATCATGTTGAGACTGCAGAAAAGCTGATGTTGAATATTTGCACATTACAAAAAGGGTTTCTAATGATAAAAGAATTATGGAAACATTACACTCCTTTGACTCTGGGTTGTATTACACATATCTTAGAACGATCAAATCGTATGTTACCGTAAACCAGAAGTTTACTAATGACAGTACATTTAATGTTTGGCATGACCGGTTGGGCCATCCCTATGCAATTATGAATTATCATGCGTCGCTTGCTCTAAAGGGAAGTTAATTATTCGGCCATCACCAACGAAAATAAAGAATGAATCCATAACATTTTTGGAGCGTATACATGGTGATATTTGCGGACCGATACATCCATCATGTGGACCATTTAGGTATTTCATGGTATTAATTGATGCATCGACTAGATGGTCTCATGTATGTATGTTATCAACGCGCAACATGGCGTTTGCGAGATTGCTTGCACAAATGATCCGATTAAAGAAAATACGCCTTGATAATGCTGCTGAATTTACTTCAAAGGCATTTAATGATTATTGTATGTCTATCGGAATTGATGTTGAGCATCCCGTGCCACATGTTCATACGCAAAACGGTCTTGCAGAATCGTTGATTAAGCACTTGCAATTAATTGCAAGACCATTATTGATAAAGTCGACTCTTCCCTCGTCTTGCTGGGGACATGCTATATTGCATGCAACAACACTAATCCGCATCAGGCCAACAAGTTATAGTGATGTCTCCCCGTTACAAATGGTTCATGATCATGAAGCGGATATTTTCCATCTAAGAATTTTTGGATGTGCAGCATATGTTCCAGTTGCTCCACCACAACAAACAAAGATGGGACCTCAAAGGAGGTTGAGAATATATGTCGGATATGAATGTCAATCGATAATAAAGTATTTAGAACCTTTAATTGGATATTTATTTACGGTCAGATTTATCGACTGTCATTTTGATGAATTGAATTTTCCAACATTAGGGGGAGAAAAGAAACAACTGGAGAGAAATGTTAGTTGAAATTAATTATCGCTAAATCATTATGATCCTCGAACTAAAGAATGTGAACTAGAAGTTCAAAAGATAATTCATTTACATAGTTTAGCTAATCAAATACCAGTAAGTTTTACTGACCTTAAAAGAGTGAAGTCACATATACAAGCTGTTAATGCTCCTTCAAAAATAAATCTTCCTACAGAACATATTATGGAGCTTAAGCCACAGCTAAAGCGTGGTAGGCCCTTGGGTTCCAAAGATAAAAATCCTCGGAAAAGAAAAGGAGCAAATAATAATAAGAATGGTCCAACGGAGGATTTATCGACTAGAGAATAGTCGATGGACATAAAAGATAATGGGAATGAAACTCATGTACCTGAATGCTAATGAAGAGATCTCGATAAACTATGCCCGAAATGGAATTAGATGGAACCGAGACGAAGTCAACGTTGACGATAAATTCTCATTTAACGTAGTGCTACATGAAATGAATGAGATTAATGAGAATTGGGGTCATGAACCAAAGTCTGTACAAGATTGCAGACAAAGAAATGATTTGCCAAAATGGAAAGATGCAATCGAGGCAGAATTGAATCCACTTGAGAAACGAAAAAGTTTTCGGACCTGTAGTCTGTATACCAGAAAATGTAAAGTCGGTTGGATATAAATGTGTTTTCATTAGAAAGAGGAATGAAAACGGCGAAATTGTAAGATACAAAGCACGGCTTGTTGCACAAGGTTTTTCGCAACGACCAGATATTGATTATGAGGAGACGTATTCTCATGTGGTGGATGCAACTTTCGTTATATAGTAAGTCTGGCAGTACGAGAAGGTCTCGATATGCGTCTTATGGATGTTGTCACTGCTTATCTATATGGAACACTTGACAGTGATATATATATATATATATATATGAAGCTTCCCGAGGGATTTCAGTTGCCTAAAAATTCAGGGCCCAGAAAGGAGTACTATGTTAAGTTGAATAAATCGCTTTACGGATTAAAGCAATCTAGGCGAATGTGGTATAATCGCCTAAGTGAATTTTTAGTGAAAGAAGGGTATCCGAATGATCAAAATTGTCCTTGCATATTTCTGAAAAGATGTAAAAATGAGTTTGTCATTATAGCAGTCTATGTTGATGACATCAATATAATTGGAACTCCTGAAGAGTTGACCAAAGTTGTTGATTGTTTGAAAATGGAGTTTGAAATGAAAGATCTCGGAAAAACAAAATTTTGTCTTGGACTGCAAATTGAATATTTGAGAAGTGGAATATTTGTACATCAAGAAACTTATACGAAAAATGTATTGAAAAGATTTTACATGGATGAATCTCATCCCCTTGATACTCCAATGATTGTTAGATCTTTAGACGTGAATAAATATCCCTTCAGACCACGCGAAAATGATGAAGAGCTACTTGGTCCTGAAGTACCATATCTTAGTGCTATTGGAGCACTAATGTATCTTACGAGTCATACGCGACCTGATATAGCGTTTGCTGTAAACTTATTGACAAGATATAGTTCTTCGCCGACTTGTAGACATTGGAATGGAGTTAAACGGATTTTTCGATACCTTAAGGGAACAACTGATATGGGATTGTTCTATTCTAATGAGTCGAAAGCAAATTTAATTGGGTATGCATATGCTGGATATTTGTCTGACCCACATAATGCTCGATCGCAAACAAGTTATTTATTTACATATAGTGGAACTGCTATTTCATGGTGGTCAGTGAAAAAAACTTTAACAAACACTTCATCTAACTATGCGGAAATTCTCGCTATTCATGAAGCTAGTCGAGAATGTGTTTGGTTGCGATCGATAATTGAGCATATCCAACAGACTTGTGGGTTGCTTTCTGAGAAATTACTTCCAACAATCTTATATGAAGATAATGCGGCATGTATTGCCCAATTAAAGGAATGATATATTAAAGAAGATAGAACAAAGCATATTTCACCGAAATTTTTCTTCACCCATTATTTGGAGAAAAATGATGATATTGATGTACAACAAGTGCGATCAAGTGAAAATCTTGCAGATTTATTTACGAAAACACTTCCCCCAATTATTTTCAGGAAATTGGTATATTCAATTGGAGTTTGAAGACTCCGAGATTTAAATTGATGTTATCATCAGGGGGAGAAAATACGCGTTGCACTCTTTTTCCCTTCACTGTGGTTTTTCCCATGTGGTTTTCCCAGTAAGGTTTTTAATGAGGCAACAAATGAAAGTGTATCAAAAGGAATTATGTACTCTTTTTCCTTCACTAGGTTTTTATCCCACTAGATTTTTCCTAGTAAGGTTTTAACGAGGCAAATTCTTTGAAAAACATCGAAGGGGGAGTATTATGAAATATTATATTAAGATGTGGATGTTTTTAATGTTGATAAGATTTGGTTTAAATGTTGTAAAAATTAGTTGATTGTTGATGAGATGAGATAAAATGTATTTAATATTTTAAATGTTAGATGAAATAGTAGAATTTTTTCTACTATAAATAGACCGATGATGTATTTGTATTGAATCATATCGAAAACATCAATAATATTATCTCTCTACAATTCTAGTGTTTTATATTTCTGTTCTCATCCAGTTATACTAGTTTTATAACAATAACAATCTCTTTAATTTTTACAATATTAAGTACATTCGATGACAAGAACAACTTAAAGAAGAGACCAATTTAAAATTATTCATACAATATGAAGTTCAAATATATAGTTAATTTATATTGATTATTCATACAAAGAAGAAAAATGTTATAAGTATTTGCATCTACTATAGGAGAATACGTTTCATTATGATCAACACAGAATACGTTTCATTATCATCAACACCGGGTTTTTTTTAAACAATCTTTGTGAAACAAGACGCCATCGCACAATTTCGTTGCTTTTGTATCATTTACTAATTCATCTATACCAATGTGTTGCATATCTTCTGGTATCAAATCATTGGTACAAAAACTTTGCGTTTAGCCAGTGAATCTACATCACGTAAATTACATACTTTCATTTTGGCTAATTATAAATAAGCTTACATTTATTTATAATTCAGGTCCATGATCTATCATCCATTGCAAATGCAATAAATATCATAACATTTCTTTCATTTTGATTCCATGTTATCCGTATTCATGACATAATATATTATGATCTCATGATTATCAACATTTTCATGTACCTGAGTATCTTTTGAAAAGTTTTCTTAAGAAGTTTTAATTACCTCGAGGTCATCTTAATTATCTGCTCTAATAACGGATAATCATTGTGGAGATAACAGATAACATCGAATCCCCCATTATCTCCTCATTTATTATGATTGATTCTCATTTATGATAATTGATGTAATTATAATTTCCATTTTTACATTGTTAGTTCCGGTGTATTATCATCTAGTCGATGGCTGCACAGACTCGTACAATATTTCGTTACAACCTTGAAGTCAATGTACGTATTATACGTACGCTATCGGTAAGACATTATTACTCCGTCTTTCAGTTCCTCGAGTTTACGCAATCCGTCTCGAAGATACGACGACTTCAGAATTCAGTTTCGCTGCACAACGAATCAGAATTATCGGCGAATCTACTCAAAGACTCGAGCTTTTCTTGCTTTATTTAACTTCGGATTTGTATGCACTAACTTTAGAATACTGGGGGTCGATTGAATGATTTTTCCAACTTTAGCAGGGATCTATTGATAGCTTTCCAAAGGTCATTGGGATCAATCCGCAAATAGTTGCAACTATTGGGCCATTCTGACAGTCGTTGATCGTTTGACCAAGGGTCATTTCGCGAATAGGCACATATCTTTCGGACCTCTTCGGAACCGAACCACCGGTTCGAACCGAACCTCTCCAGCGATCCGTCTTGCGAACCATCGCGACCCGAACCGGTCCGTACACATCATCGTCGTCAACGCAGCGCCGCGTCAGCGCCACATCTTCTCACTCGTCCACGTGTCATCTAACACGTCAGCATCACTTGCCACGTCACCGGGACCGGCACGTCACCGGTGACATCACCGTCGTTGCCTCACCGGAGCATAAAATTAAGGGCTCCTTAAAGCTCATCGCTCCGATGATCACTTGCCACGTCACCGGGACGAAGTGCCCATTGCGCACTTGGCACCCCTCGCACTTGGGCTATAATTTGGTCCAAAATCCCCACACAGGCCGTAAGCCCATAGTCCACCAATCACTTGGGCAAGCCTTTTTGAATAACCCATGTAGGGAGATTCCTTATAAACAAGTGAAAAGAAGATGAACTTTCCAATGTGGGACAACAAGTCCTTTTATATATTAAATATATTTCATCTATTTTGTTGGGTCAACTTCGAAAATTAATTTCTCATTCACGCGACATCGGTTTTAAGCCAATTAATATTCGATAGATTCCCCCTCTAAACGTAGAATATGAATCTTTCATCAATTTCGGTACGAACGACGGCTTCTCGATTTAAATTAAATCGGTTAAGCTCTTATTTATTGGGTCTAAAACCCAATTTTGGGTCCAAAGCCCCAAATTCCAACATAGCTCATATGTAACTTCTATATATTTGAAAAATGTTTACGTTTACAGGGAAAAAAAATTCTATCATGACTTCAGCATTCCCCTGATTATATCTGCAATGATTATCCGTTATCATTCTCCGTTTCTTTTGTGGGAGATTTCGTTTATAGAAACGATTGGTCTACCACCTTTTAGACTCATTACCAGTGGTTACTTGCCAATCAATTTAACGGGAGCATGAACTGTCGGAAAAACGTATTGAGAAAACCATTTTTGGTCCCGATGTTTATCCCATAGGCAATTTTGGTCCTTGATGTTTTGACTTGTCACGTTTAGTCCCGAAGTTGTCCAATTTGAACCACTTTTGGTCTCTCGGTTGGATTGAACATCAATTTGGACGGAATTCGTCAAGGGAATCACACGTAATGTATTATAATCCTCCAAAATACCATTTATACGTCCATTTATCTTAAAAGCTCCAAAACTCGTCTCCTTCATCACTCAATTTAGATTTTTATTGTTCGATTTTTAGGTTTCAATTGTGTGATGAAGGAGACAAATTTAAGGAATTTTGGACGTATAAACGGTATTTTGGAGAAATACAATACATTACGTGCGATTCTCATGACGAACTCCGTCCAAATTGATCTACAATCCAACCGATGGACCAAAAGTGGTTCAAATTGGACAGCTTCAAGGACTAAATGTGGCAAGTCGAAACATCGGGGATCATTGCACATGAGGTAAATATCGTGGACCAAAAGTGATTTTATCCTCAATATGGTGGATTAATATAAACCTAAAACGCACATAAAACAAAATTAGAATGGAATAATTGGTTCATGATCCTAAACCATTTGCATTTGCAGAGACATCATGATAGTGCGGTGGCTTAATACTAATTAACGTTGCCATTAGCAAAATAGCATAGACCTCAAGCTAAAGTTGAGTGACTTGGTCTCATAAGTAATTACCGAACAATCAATTGTAAGAAAATACAGTTCACGTTCAATTTAGTTAATAAACATAGAATTCACGATCGGATTTTGTCAGCATATAATTCCCATCATTGTTGTAGAACTGCAATTTCAAGAACCTTTTTTCATTAAATTATTGAAATAGTCAGCAGAAGGGTAGGTGCTTCCCCTTTTAAAGGGCATATCTAAATACAAACTAAGTGAATATGTGTATGATTTTATCTTCAGCTATGGGGTAGTAGAACAACATTCATTCAAGTGTTTCCAACAGGTTTGGGCTCCGGAATTGGTGTTTGATGAAAACAGAAGCAGCAATAGCAGCAACCGCTGCTCTACTTACGGGTCGAGCCCGAATTACTGGAACCTAAGGGTTCGGATCCAGACTCGGGCATCATTAGATCCTTTATCTCCACGGAAAGAGCGTACAAGAGGTTCGCGTTCCAAGCCAAAAGGCTACACATTGCTTCCGAGACGGCCAAATCGGGCATAACTTGCTGAATAACGAGAACCATCTCCAGCAACGTGTACCGCACGAGCATCTCGAATCCGTCAAACATGGCCTCTTTGGGCTCTTCGTCGCCCCTCAAAAGAGCCATAGCAGCATCTACGAGGTTCAAAGAAACATCTCTATTGCCACCGTAGAACATCCTGCTGTTCAAAATCGCCAATCGTGCGACTTCTCCTGAGTAACCCAATTCGGTGATTTTTACCGTCGCCTTCAAACAGGCGTCCATCAAAATATCGATCAAACGATCCTCCAAGAGAAAGACGATAGGATCGTTCCACTCGTCTTCGTCATCTTTTTGGTCTTCACAGGAATCGCCTAAATCCAACTCTTTTGGAGCTTTCTCAATCTCTTCTTCTTGCTGTTCGTGCATGGGGAACTCATTTTCAAGCTCTCCGCTATAACCATTTCCCCAGTCGTTTACGAAAACAGGCGATGACATTCTTCGACTTAGACAACGTCTATTGCCAGCCATTTATATAACTCGAATAATGGAGAGCGTCAAAACAAGTTGTTTAGCTCCAATAACTACCCCTGCATTCATAAAGGAAAGCTAAATAAACACATTACACATAGAATCATAACATAATTGGATATGTGTCCATGTATGATCTATAAAGGAGATCGGGTTGGCAGATTTAACAAAATGATGTTGCAGAACATTAGTGTCCCATTTTATCAAAATAAAGAAAAGCCATCGTTTAAATCCTCATCAGTCATATGATAAACACGCCAACGGGAATCATTAATAATAGTCGGAAAATTCAAGTAAAAGGATTCTACTAAGAATAAAGAATCTGAGATACCTGTTAGGCACCACCCATCGTAAACTGTATTATTAAAGCTTTCTTATGCATTCAGAAAACCCTAATGTAGATAACAACAAAAAAGACTACGGAAAATACAGTGATTCTGAATTTTCCATCCTGATCAATCTAAGAAGGAGAGAAAACATCATAAGAACACAAAAACTAACATGTAAGAGCAACTGGAGAGCTAAAATACCAGAATCCAGCCACTGGAAAAGGCCCCATCAAAGAAAGAAAATAAGATCAATTCTCTTACCTCCTAAAATCAATTGAACTCAGACTGACACGTAATGAATAAAGATTGATGAACCAGAAGAAAGGGGGCACTCAATATACATATAGCAAATAGTATTTGTTCTGTTCAACTTTCTGCTTTAATATCAGAATGATGGTGCTCATATATATAGGAGGAGTCAATAGCCTACGTTTGATTCAGTGTTAACTCTCACGTTAACCACTTTCCTCTATATCTTTAACCATGGTCATCATAACAACAAAAATATTACCAAGAGATTCTTAGCCCTTTTGGCAGATTATTGGATGAGAGTAAATTAATTTTTGTTTGCTGTGTTTCCTGAGTGGGATTATATGTATATCGTAATCTATCTTTGCTTTTTCTTTTTTTTCTATTTAATGCAATTAATGTTTGTGATGTTTATCTTTATATCCTTGTCTTAACCAGATAATTTTTGGCTCCCATGATATTTATTAAGTAAATATATTTGACACATTTGACTTATGTAATTGCAATGAATAACCATAAAAGTATATGTGTGCGCGCGCGTGCATGTGGCAAAATGAATTTTAAAAACATAACTGGTAAATTTTCTCTATTTTGTGATTCTTTGAACATGACGAGACATTGAGGGACATATTTTTAAAGATAGTTATCTGGCATGTTTGCGCTCATATATAGATATTTATCCTCCCATATATATCTGAAAACTCGTTGCTAGATATTTATAATGTCGTGTCCGGCGTTAGAGTGGTAATAGTGTTTAGTCAGTTAGAAAAACCGCACGCTTATATAGCTCATATACGTTCGTTATGAAGGTTGGACTTCTTTTTTCCATAGCGAAAGCGTATAAGAGGTTCGCGATATAAGCCAAAAGTCTACAAAATTGCTTCCTAAACAGCCTACCCGGCTATAACTTTCCGAATTATGAGAACCATCTCCAACAACGTCTACCGCACGAGCATTTTTGAATCGATCAAACAAGTGGCATTCGACTCTTAGTCACCCTCAAGAAATTCAGAGCACCATGCGCGATTGGTAGAAACATCTTTATTACTACATTAGATAGAACATGGTGTTGTTATCAATGAAACATTTCACGACTTCTTCCCCATAACCTAGTTCGGTAATTTTGGTTTCCGTCGAACACATATCCATCAAAATATTGATGATTTGTTCCTCCAAGAGAAAAAACAACAAGATCATCCTGCGCATCATCACCCTCTTGGTTTTCTTCATTACGGTCGGTGCACGCGGATGCGCATTCTTGCGCTTCTTTTAGAATGTTTCCCATCGATATATTTAACATCTAGTTGACGCGATACTTAAAATGTCGTTACAATTTAACTACCTTAACAATAAAAAATCTTCGATTCGTCAAATAGGATATGTCATATTTGTGTAAGTGACGCGCCATTTGAGCTACCCTAAATAATAATAATAATTTTAAAGTGGAGATATATAAACATATAGAAAATTCGGTTTTGGTTTTTAACCTTTTTAGTCAAAAGAGAAATTTTATTACTGGCTATCCGCAGCTAAAATGTCGAACATAGCTTGCGTAGGGAGGGACATGCCCTTACCCTCGATGCCTAAATTCTTAGCAAAATATTGCATTACTTTATTGTCGCCTCTCTTAGTAAATGAGAAATCAGTAGGCTTATATAACTTAGAGAGAGTCAAACAATCGCCTATGATGCTTCCAACTAAAGCCGACTATGAATCCCCCAATTGCAGTGATTGAGAAGAGGCAGAAAATTTACTTCTATGATGATCCTTAACCACCATTGTTCCCGTGTCGTGGAGCGTGCTAAACGGGCTGCATAGCCTCAATTATGAGCGGATTGTTGTTTCCGGTGTATACGCCTGATCGGTGGTTGCAGAAACTCATACATCGTAATGTTATATTCAGAAGTCGAGGCGCATACTAAGTGTGCTGTCCGTAAGCCGTTATTGCCCCGCATTTTAGTGCATCGGGTTAACACAATTTGTCCCGAAGATACAACAACTTGGGAATTCAGCTTACACATCGAATCTGAATTATCAATGAATCTACTCAAAGACTCAAATGTTTCTTGCTTGTAATTAATCCAGACTTAAATGCTCTAACTCAAGAATGTCGTGGGTGAATTGAACGAAAATTTCCTTCACTGCAGGGTCCTATTTTGTCGGATTTCTTCTAGGGCCAATCCGCGAAGAGTTGTAACTTTTTGGTCAATTTTGACCGTGTCTGTCTGTTTGACCGGGGACCATTTCGCGAATAGACACATCTCTTGGACCAGTTCGCTCAAGACACGTTTTTTACCAAACGGTTCGGTCAGGTCGAAACGGTTTATTCCAAATATTAATGCATTCCATATAAACCTGCTTAAATATGTTTATTTTACGAAACATAGCCACTAAAGATAAATCTGGATGCCCGAATTATTAGATTGTTGTCCAAAATAGGATGAAAGGGGTCTTAGTGTAAATGTTGATTAAATTAAAGGGGATGTACGTGTAACTACTATAGTTAGAGGGGGTGTATGTGTAATTGAGTGATATCACTTGGTGTTGGTGTAATTATCCCTAAATATAATATCATCACTTGGTTGGGCTAACTTTGAAAGTTAATTTCTCATTCACCCGACATCGGATGGAGCCAATAACATGCATAGATTCTCCTCGAAACGTAGAATATGAATCTTTCATCAACTTCGAGTTTCGACTAACGTCGACTTCTCGATTTAATTAAAAACCGTTTACCTTTTATTTTTGGGTTAAATACCCATTTGGGCCCAAAGCCCTAGTCCAACAATCCCCCAAATACTTGGCTTTGAGAATCTATAGTAAAATGCTATCGGATTTCTCGGTACTTAGTAAACGTAATGTCTTGAACTGTCGGCATTTTCTGCAAACCAAGACAACAACTTACACAAAATGATGAATTTGATCTCTTTCGATTCTGACCTTGTGTCTGTTTTGGCCTTCGACCGTAACTATTATTCATAAGTGTGTCCCTTAAAGCGGCCCCACTATTGGCGTAGCCGTCATGTGTTACCCTCCGTCGAACTGCCATGGTTGTCCGAACAGAATACACTTATATAGATGACCGACTATTAGGTCTTAATCATGGATTAGCTCGAAAGACTACACCAGTAGAATTACTTGGGCAGCTCTCGAGAATGAACTTGTAAAATTCCAAGTATACAACTGAATTGGTCAAAGATTAATTGTCTCATTGAACCAAGATTGTTGGATCTCCACTAATCATGGTTGAGTTACCACTGTGCCATTTCATTTGTGTGTGGATTATTAGTCACATTCCCCTTACGGGGTATTTAACAGTTCTCTAGCGATGCCTTACGTCAAAGGATCTGTTATGTTCTCTTTTGACTTCAATCATCAATGAAGATTATTCCACTAGAGATTAGTTGTCTTACGGAATTGTGTCTCTAACGAATGTGTTGAGTCTTACAGTTATACATGCAACTATGTACCCAGCCGATAGCGTCCATGCTAGCGCAATGTATCATTATTGCTAGCACAAGTTTGTTTCAACAAGGAATGTCCTCCATAAAATTTCGAAACCGTAGCTCCTTCGCCGGGTTTATCCAATGCAATAAACTCTGATTTTATCATTGATTGATCTATTCATGTTTGCTTGGAGGATTTCCAAGAAACTGCTCCTCCACCGATGGTGAATGCATAACTACTCGTGGATTTGGAGTCTTTGCTATCAAATATTCAATTTGCATCGCAATATCCTTCAAGAACTGCTCGGTATCTTGAATAAAGTATGCCATAATCAGTGATGTACTTCAAATATCTTAACACTCTCTTTAGTGTTATCCAATGGCTATTACTGACTGGATATGCTATGTCAGGTCGCGCAGTTATATGAATACATTAAGCTGCCAATCATCCGAGCTAATTCAATTTGTGATACATGTTCGCCTTTATTTTTGACAAAACGTAGGTTTACATCTACGGTGTGTTAGTCGAATGATCATCAAAGGTTTCAAATTTCTTCAACACGTTCTAGTCATAGTGAGATTGTGTTGTGACAACTCCTCCGGGTGTCTCAAAGACATTTATGTCGAATATTACTTCAACGAGACCCATATTTTTTCATGCGAAAATAATTTTTCATCATATTCTTGCTGTTCACGATTATTTTGTGACTATTTCCCATGATCTACATGCCGTCTACGTAAAGACAAACATTAACAAATTCATCAGTTGTGCCTGTAAGTTACACACATTTATCCGACTCGTTTATCTTGAATCCATTCGATAACATAGTTATATGAAATTTCTCGTGCCACTGTTTTGGCACTTGCTTAAGCCCGTAAAGTGACTTCACGAGACGACACACTTTATTATCTTGTTTGGGTGCCTTAATGCCTCCGGGCTACTTGATGTATATTTCTTCCTCAA
Organism: Linderniella brevidens; assembly: GCA_004919715.1. Lineage (NCBI taxonomy): Eukaryota > Viridiplantae > Streptophyta > Magnoliopsida > Lamiales > Linderniaceae > Linderniella > Linderniella brevidens. Next base: position 11,569,037 of record SWDC01000150.1, on the reverse strand, counting down.
ATTATCCGTTCAATAATGCTTCATCACATCTGTATGGTGTATCGCGAGGTCATACAATGCTGCAAAAGGAACGAGAACTCTAATGGACGCTATCCTTGTTACGGATGAATATGTATCGAAGAAGTCATAACCTTCCTTTTGATTGAACTCCTGAGCAACTCATCGAACTTTATATTTCTCGATCGACCCATCGGTTTTAAGTTACCTTTTAAGGATACTTATATCCTAGAGGTTTGCACCCCTTCGGCTGATACCAGCTCTCAAGTATGGTTTTACATGATGGACTCAATTTCTCTATTAATAGCTTCTTTGCAGAACGGAGCTTCTGGACTGGACAAGGCTTCTTGCAATGTCCGGGGTTCGCCGTCCATCATATAAATCAGAATTTTGGGTCCAAATGATTCGGCTACTTTCTTTCTTTTACTTTGCCTTGGTTCCTCATTGTCTTAAGGTGAACTTTCAACAGCATCATAAGTTCGTTTTTAAAACCTATCTCTTTTTTCCTTATTCGGAAGATATTTTCGAAGAATATTGCATTTGTCGACTCATTATCATCCCAATATTCATGTCGGGAATTTCTGACTTGTGCACCAGAAATATGTATGCACTACTGCTGTTTGCTATCCGATAAAGATAAAATCAATAGTCTTCGGTTTTATCTTAACATGTTTAGGTTACTTCCTACCTTTCCATAACTCATATGGAATTTGATCCCTCTTTTTGTGTGGCAACATATTTCGAATGCGATTTTCCGTGAGAGTTGCCTCCATCCACAAGTTCTGGGGTAGCCCGTAACTGATCAACATTGCATTCATCATGTCCTTATGAGACATATTTTTGCGTTCTGCAACGCCGTTTAATTGAGGGAATAGGGCGCAGTTGTTTGGTGAACAATGTCATGTTCTTGGCAGAATTCTTCGAATGTTGCCACGTCTTCTCCTCCTATGTCACTTCGAATTATTTTAATTTTTGAGTTGGGTTGATTCTGAACTTCAATCTTATGCTTCTTAAAGACGTCAAGAGCTTCGTCTTTGCCACTTAGAAGATACACGTAACAAAATCTTGTGGAGTCGTCAATAAAACTAATAAAATACTATTTTCCAACTCTAGTCCGCACGAACTTTAGATCACATATATCGATATAGATCAGTTCTAGAGCGAACTACTTCTCCCGAAGGAGAAGAACGGTACTTTGGTCATCTTTGCCTCAACGCAGACCTCATACTTTTGTTATGAGTATATTTCCATTTGCAGAAGCATGTTTAAACTAAATACCTTTTTAAGTTTGTTTAAACAAACATGCTATAATCCTAACTATACCACTCGACCAAGTAAGAAGAATTTGTTTTATTTTTAGCGAGCTTAAGCTCGCGTTTTACATGCATTACATTTAATTTAGAGAGCTCTTTCTCAAAGTTTTCATTGCCTACGAAATGACCATTCTTGGTCAATACATACTTATCGACCTCAAACACATGTCTAAATTTGGGTTTGCTCAGCAGGAAGCAGGAGACTAGATTCTTGCGGATGTCTGGGACATGCATCACATCCACCAGCGCCAGCTCTTTGCCTGAAGTCATCTTGAGGACCACTATTCTCCATCCTACAATTGGTGAAGTCATTGTGTTCCCAATGTATAGTGTTCTTCCGAAGAACAGTATGTATCGGAGACCAGATCTTTATCGGAGCAGATATGACGCGTTGTTCCGTTGTCGAAGTACCACGACTTCACGTTCTCCCCACGTTGGCTTCATATACGACCGCGACGAGGTCTATCTGTGACAGATCTGATGCCAGCTTTGCCTCGAACAAATGAGGTTGGTTCTTTTTGCTCATTTTCTTCTTTAGGCAGTCTTTAGCCATGTTTCCGGGCTTGTCACATTTATAGCAACTCTCTTTTATCTTGTTATAATTTGGCTTATGCTGCTCCATCGATGTTTTTTGCTCGCTTGCGTTTCTTGTCGGTGCTTGACTCGGCCAAGTTTGCATGTGCCTTCTTGTTTCCCCTTTTTTTCTTGGCATCGATCTTTCGTTTATCTTCCTTGATCCGAAGCCTCACAATCAGATCCTGAAGCCCCATTTCCTTGTGCTTGTGCTTGAGGTAGTTCTTGAACCTTTCCACAGAGGCGGTAACTTCTTTATAATAGCAGCTACCTGGAAGGATGCTGATCTACATGTTCACGCATGTATATCATGGATTATCAACTGCAGATCTCAAACTTGATCTAAGACCCATTTGAAGTCCGTCATCTTATTGTCCATTCCAAGAATCAGCCGACTATGAATTTCTCCGGTCCGACATCAACGGTCTTGTATTTTTTATCCAACGAGTCCCACAACTCTTTCGCAGTTGAAGCCACTACATAAACGTATAGAGTCGTCGAGAGCGTTCCGGATGTAGTTACGACAGAGAAGTCGTTATGCTTCAATGCTTCTAACACAACCTTTTCATGCTCGTATTACTCGGTCAGTCCGGGTGCATCATCACCACACCATCACCAATTTTGGTGTTACATGTTGGTTCCATCAGCATCGGCATGAGACCCTTCATGAACCGGACCAGGTCTAGGGTTGTCAGGTAACAACGTTTTCTGCTGCCGCCTTTTGAACTTGGTCCAGTTGAACGTCGACGATTGTTTGACATAGTTGTTGCATGTTAGCAGAATAGCAATCAGTATCGCGGTTGCTATTTTTGCCATCGATCAGACGGAAGAACGTCTTATGATTGTTGGTTTCGGTGTATGACGCCTGGTCGGTGGCTGCAGAAACTCGTACTGAGTAACGTTCGTATTTCGAAGTTGAGGCACGTACCACATATGGTGTCCGTAAGATTTATTGCTCCATATTTCAGTGACTTGAGTTAAGTCCCAAAGATACCACAACTTCGGATTTCAGCTTCGCTGCACTGCGAGTCAGAATTATAGGAGAAGCTACTCAAAGGCTTGAGCCTCAACAAAATCCAGCCCAAATACCCAATTCAACATAAACTTTCATAGCCTAGTTTAATTGAAGTTTCGAGCACCTTCACTCATACTTATCTTTATCCTTCTCATTCTTCGATCACAAGGAACCCGGCAAAAAAAAAAAAAACCGCGAGGAACAAAGGAGAAATCAAAACCAGCATGAAGATCACAAAGCCTATCGGGTTCTTACTTGTTCTTGCCTCATTAATGTAGGGAATGTTATCTTCAACCAATTTGCCTTCAACTTCTGTAACCTTCTTGCACAACTTCTGTATTATTCGGTCTTGACCCACCGATTTGCTCCGATGTTTTTGAAATTTGTCTCTGTGGAAGATATCTCATTCAGCTGTTCACAGCCACTGAAATGATCTAAATACTATATTTCTTTGATTTATTGTGAAATTTTGAAGATGCTACTGCGAAAATAGGAAATTTTCTGCAATTTTTTCAAGAAATTTCTTCTATGCGCATCTGGAGTGTCTGACTCCAGTACTCAGATTGTTATAAAGTTAGATTCTGTGGAAGGCTAACTTCTTAAAGTTTTTTCAAAGTCATTTTAATCATCTGAATTCGATACTTAAACGATTTGAAAAAAATTTCTGTACATCTAGTTGCAAAATAGAATTGTTTTTTTATGCTCTTCGGAAACTTGGTCTGTGCTAGCTTTTTGTTTTAGATGATTTTGACCCATCTATTGTGCTCCTATCTTTATGAAATTAGTTTATTTTGGAAGCTAAGACCCTCAACTTTTCATAGCCACTGGAAATCAATATCTATATTTCTACAATTTCATATGAATTTTCGAATATGCTGCTGCAAAACAGAATTTCCTACAATTTGCTGGAAAATGAATCAAAACAGAATTTCCTACAATTTGCTGGAAAATGAATCTCTACACAGCTGCAATGTTGAACAATTTCGAGATAACGTGCTTTGTTTCTTACGAAATTTGTTTCGTATCAAGGCTATGTTCTTAAGCTTTCCAAAGTCATTGAAATCGCCTTAGTTCAACATTTCTCCAACTCTCTACGAACTTTCAAATTTCCTCTGCAGAACAGAAATACTTCGATAATAAGTTGGATTATTTCAAAATTACTCATCGTTTCTTTTCCAAATGATCTTCAAACAGTATCGCGAATTAATTATCTTTATGCATTTTTGGGATGGTTTCGACATTGGGGCTATTTATTAATATCGGGAGATTGACGTTATTCTTCAATAACAAAAGACGTCACATCGATTTCTCGTCTTATGTTGAGCTGAAATAGTTATGTCATGTTTTAAACGGTGAAACATTGAACCGAGACAATGAAGCAGCTTCGGATTTTGAGGAACGCTAGACTTCACTTTGTGAGTTGATAATATGAGAACACCTTCCCTTCGTGCGATATGTGAACCTCTCGATGTGCTATATTTACTTATCTTTTGAGAAAATTGTTGGCTATTGATTGATGATGTGTTAGAGAGCCTTTTCGGCTAAAGGATGGCTATTTTTGTTATTGTTGACGGAGAGTTGTGCATATAAGTTACTTTGGGGATTGGTCCCATGATGGTATTTGGGATTATATGACACAATTTGAGGTGTCATCTCTATGTGCTATTGAGTTTATTTGTGGATTTACAGTTGTGATATTGGATTGTTTATTGAGTTTGCATACACTCGGTTTTGAGATATCAGTAGCCCGAACAACCATGATTCGGGTGAGTGAGACTAACATGTATTGCTAGCGTGAATACCCTCGATTGGGGTGAGTGAGACTGGCATATTGAGTGGCATGTGGCTTGGGAAACCCGGGTGAGTGCGGCCCGACGAGTTGACCTGTCCATTTCCCATTATTGTTGGATGGTAATCGTTGGGAAGGTAACAAATTCGATTGTGAGACTCAGCCAACGTTACCAGTGTGGGACATGCATTCATACATATTTGATATGGTTTCTCACGGTCTACATGATACGATGGTTCATGACATCGTGTCTAGAGTACGGTGACGGACTCGTCTGACTCTCGACGGTGAGTCCAGTTCGAGGAGGATATGGCTACCTAGGGGTGAGCTTGGGGCGGTTAGGGCGGTTTTTATTCAAATTTTAACCCGACCCGATGTATTGCGGTTTCTAATAATGTACCCCAAACCCGATCATAAAACTTTCAACCCGATGCTCCGCGGTTTTCTTGGGTGCGGTTGGGTTGGAGCGGTTTTTGCGGATTTTTTTAATCATAACGAAAATATAATATTCTTCAGTATAGACAATGTAAAAATAAAAATCAAGAATAAAAAGATAATAAACTTTTACGAGTATTAAAAAGTAACAAGTAAAATAGAAAAAAGTATACAAAATTAGTGCACACTTAAAATTTTAATAGAAAAAGTTAATAAACAATAGGGTGCACTAATTTTGTAAACAAGGATATGAACTTATAATAAAATTTGTTATCATCGTAATATACAGTCGTTAAAAGTAACAAGTAATACTTCGGAAAAAAAAAGTTAACACGAATATGAACTCACATTCTCTATTCAAGAATAAAAAATAAAAAATATTTAAGAACCAAATTAACATAAGAAAAAAACCATTAATTTATAATATAGTGCATACTAGTATTTTCGTCTAACTGAGCCTTCTCAATTCGTATTATTACATTGTTGCTTATGGTCTTCCAACTTCCTTACTATTAGAAGTTACGACTCTCTATCTTATTTTCATCTATTAACTTATGAACTATTAAATAAAACATAATAAAAGTATAATATTATTAAATGCGGTTGGGTGCGATTTTTTGCGGTTTTAAAAATACAAAACCAAACCCGATTGCAAAATATGCGGTTTTAGTATTTAAAGTCCAAACCAACCCATCAAGTCGTCAACCCGATAGTTGCGGTCTGGGTTGGGTTGGGTCGATTGGGTGGGGCGGTCCGATGGTTAAATGCTCACCCCTATGGCTACCCACACGTCATATGATAACGTGAACTTTACTGATGTTTTGATGTTTTGTGATTTGTGATTTATTTTTACTGTTGTATTTTCTTCGTACGAGTGGTGGTAACTATATTTCGTAAATGTGAGTAATCGATATATTTTATTTGCAACGGTATGATCGTTGACATTTTCATCTCAGTGAGCTAGTGTCTCGTTATTTTGGCATCTCATTCACACATGGGTGATAAATGGTGAATTTCTCCGAAATAACGCGTCGGAGGTGGTGGTTGAGGTGATGGTGGAGCCGAGGAGGGAGGCGAAGGTGATGGCGGCGCCGAAGATGAAGGAAAAGCACAATTATATGGAGATTTTTTTATGGTTCACGGTAACTATTAAGGCACGTTAGTTGAACTTAGAAAAAAGACAACGCATAGAAAAAAAAAACTAAAAAGATTGAAATGAGCAAGGTGTCGAACACGAGACACCATGAATACATGCAACTTTACTAACAACCAGTTTATTGACAATCAAGCTACACGGAATTTTATACTAACAACCAGCTTATTAAAATTACATATTATAATATATTATACTACAAATTCCGATAATTTTCGCAAGGGCCGCAATGTAGGTCCTCCTCTTTCGCAAAGGGTCCAACGGGTCCAATAAATGAAAACCCCAACCCACGTGAGCTCACACTAGCCAACAAATTCCTTTGAATTACCTACCCAATGTAGCTCTTTATAAGCAAGTGAAAAATAGATGATATAATCAATGTGGGACACCAAACTCCCTTTTATATATTAAATATAATATCATATCTTTGTTGGGCAACTTTGAATATTAATTTCTAATTCACCGACATTGATTTTTTTAGCCAACTAATGTACGATAGATTCACCTCGACACGTAATGAATCTCATCAATTTCGAATTTCGACAAACGACGGCCGTCTATTTAATTAATATCATTTAGCTATTTATTTATTGTGTCAAATAGATATTTGGGCACAAGGCCCAAATCCAACACGTAATACCGATCCCAGGGAAGAATTTTGTCCCCCATCTAAGTAGATCCCCTTATCATTTCGAGCGACGACCCTCCACTTCGGACACTGTGAATAGCCCCGTCGAAGTTCAATTTGATCACATTCTGGGATATGCGCCTCCAAAGCAACACCTCTGAACCTTTCTCATTCTCTAGAGCCGGTCATGTCACGATCTTTGGCACATCCTGACCTGATTCGCCTTCTGCTATAACTATGGCCACATGGATTTTCTTTCCCTCCATCTCTCATTTTTTTCTTAGTCTCCAAAACTCCCAACAATGAGTAAGGAAAAAAACATCCAGTCCAAGACTTTCATACTCTTCTTCCAGCCATGATATAACCGAACCTGGCCAAACTCACTGACCCCCAAAGGCCGACTTAACTGTGAAACCCTCGTGTTTTGAAAAAGACCACATACGCTTATCATGCTGCTCTGTAAAACTCAACGGGAAAGGATCGTATCGACATCCATCAGAGAAAAAGGCCTAAAACTAGTGAGACTCGAAGATCCCAGACACGAAGATTTTCTAATCCCACGCTAGGCACCATCACCCATCTTCATATTTGAGTCCCTCCGTAACCAAGAATATAATTATATAAATATTGAATCACCACCTCAAGAGAATAAAGCTGATTGGAAGCTAACGCTCGAGAGACTGGCTGGCGAGAACCGTAGTGCCGAAGAGCGATTCCGAAATTTCGAGGCTACGATGGACACGACGCTTGAGAACATACATGCCGCAATGCAGAACTACGTTGGGACATCATGGCAGCACGGTACCCGATGAAAAACAAGGCGCACCTCAGAGCCACAGAAAGACAAATCCGAGATATTACGCACAAGACATTCAGATGAGTTGTTAAGAGATACTAGAAATGCCGAAACCAAACGAAGTTGAAGATGAGATCGAGCCAGAAAAAAGTCGATCGGCCCGCAGAGGCTACTGTACATCCCATTCCAGCAGAGCCAAGTTCTCTAAAAGTCCTTGATAATATTCTCATTCAAACGGAGTTAGAGAAAGAATAACTCATCAGATTGCATAGTTCAACGGGAACTTACCGGTCATATAATTTCAAGAGATACGGCCGCGGTCGAGATTGAGCGTCGGGAGCTTTAAAGTTTTGTACCACGTAAGTCACCAAGAAACTAGTGAGCATGTCACAGGTAGTGAGGAATTCGCAGCACATAATAGTGTGGAGAAGAGAAAGATGGAGTTTGAAACTTCCGTCCGATTCTACGAGCTGTTATGAAGTCTCCGGATCACTCGGAAATCGTATTCTCAGAAAAATTCACTAAGACACCGAAGATCGTGGGTTCTGACATTATTTGGGATTCGATAGTCGACCAATGAAGAGAGTTTAAAGATTGCACACAAAGTTATATCATTCCGAGATCAAACATCTCTCCTAAAAGATGAAGTCTAGATGTTCATTACTTCTACTGAACATAAAGAATCGTTGACCTTCAAGACGAACAGAAGTCGAGCTAATGACCATAAAATTTCTTCTTTTTGCGAGGCAACCCAAGTTTTTTCTACGCATTATTTTTTTATTTTGTATTTCAATCCTATTTGTATTGCATTATATTTTTATATTTTCGTTAGCTAAAATTCGTTATCACGATGGTGTTGAGTCATATTTTCTCGCGGGCTTGTAACAAGTTAAAGGGTTGTCCGTCCGTGAAGGTAGCTCGCTACTTTGGAACAATCAATTCTTCTCACGTCCCACCCAACATCTATCGATGCATTTTAGGGCAGCCTCACTTCAACTCTTTCTATGCTTTAATTTTTACGCATTGACGACAATGTGCAAATTAGTTTCGGAGTGGGGTGACACATTCTAGAATTCGTATGTTTAGGTTTCGATGCATTTGGTTTCGTTGTGGTTTAGATTAATGAAAGTTGTGATTTGAACATCGCCTGTGATAGCTCTTGTCAGTGATGAAACTTTTTAGAATTTTGCTTGTGTGGAGATAACATTTGACGAGTTGAGTGTGAAACTCTTGCATGATTACATGTTTTGATATTAGCATGATTTTCAGGCTACACTAAATGCTTTAGGAAAATAATGTGCATCAGGAGACATAAACTCAACTATATATTGAGCCCATTTTTTAGCCTTATATGACTTATTTATAGATTTGGAGCCTACATATACAACCATGATTTAGCCCTTTACAACCCTTTATCAGCGCGCTAATTTATTGATCGCTTGGTTGAAGAGGAGTAAGGAAAGGCTGAAAAAATAAAAAGCTTTGAACTCCTCCCTTAGTAATCTTTTGTCCCGAAAAGGTTAGAAGAGGAGCATATAGCATCATCGAAAAAACTCCTAAGAACTTCTCCTCCGATAATCTCTCGTCGTGAATAGAGGTCGATAGAATAGAAGCTTATAAATATTGCACCGTCCTTTGATAATCACTCATTTCTTGAAACGGAAAATAAATAGAAGAAGGTCTTAGTCGAAAAAAAAAGTCAGAAAAAATCCGAGAAATAAATAAGGACTGGTGAGCTTAGTGAGACGAATTTGAGAAGAGCGATTTAGTGATAATCTGCTTGATTATTTTCTCTCACTTATCCTACACGGCATACCTCTTAATCCGAGTCCCTTTTACATTCGTTGATAAAAGATCCGAGTGAGAGTTGTTGAGTGATACATATTAATATCCCTGAAATGTTTCGTTTGTTATGCTATGATTGCGAACTATCACTTCATATTTCGTGTTTGGCTAAATCATTCATAGTTGATGGCGATCTCGACCTATTATAATTTTTTTCATTTTTTGAGATAAAGCAGGAGAAATTCATTTGGTGATGTTGTTCAATTCAAACTTAATTAGTTTTCTTCCGCCTTTATGATTGAGGACGGTTAGTTTGGGGGTAAAAATTTGACACGCTCGAATACTAGCAAGTGTATTAGGGGTGCAAGTAGTAAAACGGACGTGAGTCCGAGTATCGAATCGACAGGGACAACTCGATTAATTTTAGAGATTATTTCTAATCCTTATTTAAACTAAAAGATGTTTTATGATTTTTATTGAAGATAATCAAATACGAAATTAAATAAAACGCAGATAAGAAAACAAAAGCAAATAAAGATACGGTATTGAAGCAATTAACAACAAACGTGATTAAAGTACATACTCGTCATAGTTTAATTATATATCTTCATGTAATCAATACTATCTAACAAGTATGAATTTCAGTCATTGCAGAATTTTCCAAAACGATCACTGTTAGCGTGTCCCGCAATAGCAAACTTATGCGATAGAGAACCAATCCTTATATGTCTATATGACTGTAGTTTCTACGCGAGCGTTTAATCGCTATTAAATTCTCCGGACGCTTCTGGCGCCTAATGTCTCAGAAACCACAAATACGAATTCGAATTCCATCTCTGGTCGGTTTTACATATTGATGTTCTATGTTTACTGTTCTAACCGGTCCAATCACTTTGTCTGTCTAATAGACCAATAAAATATCATGCATATGTTGATCAGGCACACACAAGCATTAAAAAAAAATAAACACGTAACTAAAGTCATATGATTAAATAAAATACTAATAGCATTAATACAAATTCATAGTCTGGCCAAATACGGCCTTAATCAAAAAAGAACTTAGCCTATTAAACATATATAATTCATTCCTCACGATACTGGAGTTTTCATGCTTCTCGTCGGTGTTTTCCGTTGTGATCGGCGCCAACGAAGACCTCGAGATCGCTCCTTGGCTCTTTCTTTGTCGCGCTCTTTGCGGGCTGGGCCTTCGCAGCCCTCGGTTCTACTCCTGTGAGCGATGGCAAGATTTTAAACTCATGTGTGCTCGGGCGTATATGCGTGTGTCTGGCCCTCTTCTCCGTATGATCCTCAGCCGTCACTAGCTTCTCTGTCTCGATGATGATCTCCTCGGATGGTGAGGGTTGCTTGGTTTTTTTAGATGAAAAAAAGCCCAATTCAAGCATGCGATCAGTCCCAATCTTTTACCCACACTTTTGCTTGTAATACTTCGACATATGCGTGTCTGCTCTAACAATTTTATTTTTCAGCTTTGAATAATGCTAATACGTAGAAACTTTAATGTTTCCTTCCTTGAAACCCGTGCACGTGCTACACTTGCAAATCTTCAAGCTCACCATGTCTTGATCTTCTCTTCTCACATCGGATCTTCTTGTTAATCTCTTCTTGAAGTTCGTCTCGCAAATGCAAGAAGGTATTTGAAGTTGCTTTGCCGGATCTTGGAGAATTTCCCTTTGTGTATAAACTATGTTATAGAATCTCCTCTTTTTGTATTTCATCTCTCCCTTTGATAGTGACGAAACTGCACCTAATTTTGTTTAGCCTTGTGTTGGGATTGGGGAATTCGATTTAAATTTTCGCAGAGGCGTACACGAGCGGCAACATCGTTCTTTAAAGCGCATGTTGTTCGCTTGATTCGACGACTCTTCTGGATTTAGCTTTTCTTATCAATCTTACACTTTCGTTATTGTATTACTTCCATTTTGTTTAGTCTTTCTACCCCTCATAAAGGTCGAGTTGGGCAGATCGTCATGGTTATGTGTCAAAATGGAGCATTGGTTCAAGATGATTGTGTCGTCGGGACAAGAGGATGTGGTTAGTAGGCATCATAGGAACTCTAATTTGGTAATAACCTGACGAAGCCACTAAGGCGATCCATCGTGTAAGAAACTGGGGCCATGTAGGCATCCCATTAACATCGATCAAGAAGCATTCTCGTAGACGATGATCTACTGTCGTTGTTATTTTGATGTTACAAAGGCATGACTTCTTTTCAATCCTCAAAGCATGTCGAGTGACATGTCTACGAAAGTTCGAACTTGATCACAAAGATAAGGTGTTACAAAAGTGTATGTGTCCTAGAAAATATTAAAAAATATGGGATATGAGGACAAACTAGACTCGGTGTGCGCAAGGAAGTGTGGTGTATGGCTAATTACCACTTAATTCAATATCTTCCGCTTTCGAGTGAAGCGGGGATAGTAGACGTGGCTCTCCGTGATTTCTGAAACACCTGTCTTTTATGAGACAGACGAGTGAGTAAGGCTCGGATGTGCATGCGCTTTTGGACCTAATGAGGCATCTTCTACACGGAGCTAATAGAAATAGCTCTTGTTTCTCTGGGGGTTTGGTTTGAATAATGTGTAGGGAATTAAGTATCTTAAAAAAATTTCCAAGTCATCCTTGAAGTCATCTATCGTTGCGTTCGGATGATGAGGCAGGTGATATGTCTGATCATAACTAATGCTCGGACGCGTTCCGGAGTTAGGATCATGCGAATTAGACTGAACCATGGAACTAGAAATCCATACTTCCGGGATACGTGATGAGTGGTGCTTTATTTCGATAGGTAAGCCGGAGCAGGTCGATGAAAATGGGTATTTGGATCTTAATGTGGATTTTTACCTTTGCATTTGGGAAATATTTGTCCTTTAAAAGCGCGAGATTCTTCCTTGAAGTCCATCTTCGAATGTCGGAGGAAATATCCATGAAGCTCGATGATGAAGACAGAAGAGTTTTTTTTTTCGTATTATATATATATTTACATGTTATTAGTAATATATATTATGTATATAAAGAAAAATATATTTATATTTTTATTTATATCCCCCCTCAAATCACGCTTCCTAAAATAAAATTACCCCCCCTCAAAAAGTGCATAGTAATATCGAAAATTTACGAATTCCTTTCCCTCAATTCACGCCGTCAAAAGTTTGCTCACCCTAAAAAAAATTATAAGAATAGTTCCTCCTCAAAATAAAAGAGTAGCCCCCCCTCAAATTAAGCTCATTTTAAAAAAAACATAAAAATGGTATTCATCATTTCCGTGCATAATATGCATTTTGAAAAAACACATGCACAAACACACACTCAAGTGTATTAATGAAATCTCAATCGATTCCCCACCATATTTTCATCGTAGGTGTTTTTAAGACATACAAACCATAAGGCGGTGCCACGTCATTTTTAAACCATAAGGTAGTAATGAGCATTTTGGTATAACCAGGTGGAGGTATAGTGTTCTTTACTCATTAAAAAATATAACGTTATTTTAGTGTTGAGAAATATAGTTACTATAAAAATAGAGTATCACCGTTTGCCAACATTATAAGGCCGTCTCCTACCCACAACACAAAAATATAGTTAAATTTACACAAATATACATTTGCTACAATGTTCTACTCCAACGCACTAACTCTATTTGAAATACCTAGATTATATTCTACCTATAAAGATTACAGAGTGACACGCTCAAATACTAGTAAGTGTACTAGGTCGTGCAAGTAGTATAAAACGGACGTGAGTCCGAGTATCGATCCTCAGGGACAGCTCGGTTAATTCTAGAATACTATCCCTACTTTCAATTTAGACTAAGGATATTTTGAGATTTTTTATGCTTTGATAAAAGAGATAAAAATGCAAATAATAACTAAACGCATATAAATAAAGATGATGAGAATCAACGACAACACGTGGTTAAAGCACGTTCTCGGCCCAGATTAATCCTACGTCTTCATGCAATCGATTATATCTAACTAATATGAATCTCAGTCAAGGTAAAATTTCCTAAGATGATCACTACCCGTGTCCCGCAATGGTAATCCTATGCGATAGAGAACCGGTCCCTATATGTCTTTATGATTGTAGTTTCTACGCACGCATTCAATCTCTATGAAATTCATCGAGTTTAGACGCTTTTGGCGCCTAAGATCTCGTAAACCACACATACGAAACCGAATTCCATCTCTAGCCGGTTTTACGTAGTGGTGTTTGATGTTTATTGTTCTAACCGGTCTAATCACTTTATCTGTCTAATAACCAATCAAATATCACACATATGTTGATCAGGCACACGCAAGCATTAAACACAAACAAAAAACACGTAACTAAACTCATACGATTAGATAAAATACGAATAACATTAATACGAAGTCATAATCCGACCAAATACGGCCTTAATCACAAAAGAGATTAGAATAGCATATTAATAAACGAAGACAACAATGAATTATAAAATAAAACGTTGTTGAAAACGAAATATTAAAGGTACAGAAATCGGCCGTTATGCTCGAGTTGTCATGCGTCGCCCTGTTGTATCCCGTCGTGTTATTGATGAAGAAATGTCGTGGAGACCCTCAGGATCGTGTTCTTGCTCTTTGTTCTTTGCCGTCAGAAGTCTCTTTGCTGCCCTCGTCCTCAGATGCAAGCGTTCGGTGAGACCGTGAGGGGTGTGCGAGCTTTGATGCCTTTCGGTGGTGGGATGGTGTACGTTTTTCTTCCGGCAATCGATGATCTCTTTTCTTCTTCGCACATGGCCTTTTTATAGGATTTAAAACCCTCAAGAACCGACTTAGAAATAATTAGTGGCCTGAATCATGTACGCGTGTGGGCCGAATAGAAGATTTTGACTCCACTGTTTGAATGATAGTAGTTCTCGTATCTTTGACTCCACCGTTTGATAGTAGATCTCGGATGCAAAGCTTGTTCATGCAATCATGAGATATTTTGACCTAGTCCTTCATTGAGACACGTGATTGTATCTTGCGTGACTATATCAGTTTTTCGTTGAGAAAAGTCCTCCAAATTTCTCCTCTTCAAAAGTGATAATATTTTACCGATTTTGATCACTTTTGCTCCGATATCTATCAAATAAAAATATAAATGTAAATGCAGGATATTCAGAGTATTTCGGGTAGATAACGATCAAAAACATACTTTTATGCGGTATACAAATAACGTAAAATCCTAACTTTTCAACAACTCCCAAACTAGCTTCGATTGTCCTCGATTATAAAAGCGGAATAGAACTAACTCAAGTTTATCTCAGAAAAACGTAAAAACACCCATTGTCCTCGATTTCAGAACATCATCAAATAAATTACCCATGTTTATCTCAGAAAAACGTATAAACACAATAGGTCGAGATCGTCATCAACTAATGAATAATTCAGTCGAACACGAAACATAAATGATAGTTCACAGTTATATCATCGTAAGGCAATTCCAGAATTTAACACGTATCACTCAACAACTCTCACTCGGGTCGCTCAAGTCACTCAAAGTGTTTAACGGGATTTATTTTGAAGCGCTCAATTCACAACATAGAAAGATATTATTCTAGGCTTGCAGATATATTACATCGCAATCACTTAGTAGAAATCATGCACGAATCGAAGGGTTTTTTACCACGGTTGTAATAGGGCTCGGATCAAAGAGGTATGTCATATAGGATAACTGAGCTAAAACAGTCAAGCACATTAATCACTTAATGGCCCACTTATCAATGCCAATGTATATTTTTTTCTCGGCATTTTTTCTTTTTAACTAAGCCATTCTTCTCGTGATTTTTCATTTCCGGACTGAGAGATTATCGCAGGAAGGGTTCTTAGTTTTTTTTTTACTAAACCCTTCTTCTCTTGATTTTTCGTTTCCGGAACGAGAGATTATCGCATGAATGGTTTTTAGTTTTTTTTCAAGACAAATGTGCATTGACATAGCACTTTCTCGCTCTTGTTTTCCAAGGCCGTGTTGATAACAAGGTATTAAGGTTAAATTCAAGGCTACATGGCTTAATATCTAGGCTCCACATCAATAAATAAGTCAGATAAGGCTCAAAGTGGTTCACTAAGTGGTAAACAAGCAAGTGTACCGTATATGTTTAGGCCAATAACTCAATCCTTAGTGCCCTTCTCATTTTCGCACACAAAAGTCTACAAAAGTAACGTTGACATGCATAACAGAGCAAGTTCGAAAATATTCAGACCATGTGCGACTCTCATGAAAACACATTGAGCATGTAATGGGTTGGTCAAGAAATCCTGTATCAACTCCAACTCACATATATAGATGGATTTGTGTCTCGTGATGTGCATTATTTTTCTAGAGCAGTCTATGTAGCAAGATAATAATGCAAGTATCAAAACACGAAACATGCAAGACTTCCACATTCATTTCATCGAATCTTATCACAACACAAGCAAAAATTTAAAAATTCTCATCACAGACATGAGATTTCACAGGTGACGGTCAAATCAGAACTTTCATCAGTATATACCAGTCATATTCGAATACATCGATACCTAGGCATATCAGCATATGAAATCTAGCATGTGTCATCCCACCCCCAAACTGATTAGCTCATTGTCCTTAATGTGTAAAAATCAAAGCAAATAAAGTGTTTAAGTGGCACTGTCCTGAATAATGCGTCGATTGATGTAGGGTGAGATGTGAAGAAGACTTGGTTGCTCTGCAATAACGAGCTACCGTCGTGAACGGACCACCCCCAAACTGATTACGAGCCTGCGAGAAAACATGACTAAACGGCACCGTGATAACGAATTCAACATAACAAAATATATATATATATGTAGAAAAATAATAAGACGTAATAAAAATAAGACTAAAATACGAAATAAAATATTAATGCATGAATAATACTTGGGTTGCCTCCTAAGAAGCACTAGTTTATAGTCGTGAGTTCGACTCTATTTCGTGATGAAGGTCCATGATTCTGTATGTTCTGTAGAAGTACTGAACATCTCGACATCATCTTTATGGAGAGAATAAGTTTGATTTCTGAATGATATAATCTTTAAACTCTCTCCAATTGTCGACTTTCCGATCCCAAATAATGTCAAAACCCAAGATCAACGGTGTCTTGATAAATTTCTCCGTGAATATGCCCTCCGAGTGATTTGGTGACTTCCTAATAGCTCGCAAAATCAGATCGAAAGTCGCTGGCTCCATCTTTCTCTTCTCCACAGTTTTAAAGCTCTCGCACCACTCAATCTCGACAGCGGCCCTATCGCTTGGAATTATATGCTCGATAAGCTCATGATGAATGATGCAATCTGATGAGTTTGATTCTTTCTCCTCCATTTGAATGAGAACATCCTCAAGAGATTCTAGAAAACTCGGCTCTGCGGGAACGGGATCTACAGTAGCCTCTGCGGATTGATCGGCTTTTTCTGGTTCGATCTCATCTTCAACTTCATTTGGTTCCAGCACCGGTTCTACCGTCTCTTCAAAACTGATCGGAGTGTCGTCTTCGTACTCGCTTGGATTTGCCTCTTTATTGCTCGAGAGCGAAAATATTGCATCTTTGAGCTTTTCTACTTGGGCCATCAAATTCTTCATCATTGCATCTAAATTCTGCGAGCTCGTAGAATTCTGGAGTCGCTCTTCATTTGTATAGTTCTGGTCAGCAATTCTCTCGAGTATTTTCTCCGTCCCCTCCATCATTATCTCCCAGGCAGCTTTCTCTTTCTCAGGTGATGAAGTATACATGGTCGAAAAATAATCTGAACAACGATCATTGTATGAGTGATACGTGTCATGATAATATGTAGGTAGAGAATGGTGGTTGAATCGAGGTACGTCGCCTGCAAAATATGATGCTCTTGCATGATCTCTGCACTGATCATCCCAGTAGTGTGTGTTTTCTTAATAACGAGCCTAGAAGTGAATATTCGCCCCTTGTTTAGCATGCCACGATCCTGGAGGCATGTATTTGCATTGACTAGTGCGATGCGGACATCCACATATATCGCATTCTTGTTCATCATCGGATGCCTCGTAAAATTTGGAGGAATATTGCGGGTATCGCTGCATCATTTATCCTACAAGACACAAATGAAAAAAGATGAGAGTATCGAAGTAACACAAAAGAATAATAATAAAAAAAATATAAATAATAATAGGAAAAAATAAACGTCTAAACTAAAAATCAGAATAAATCCTAAAACTAATAAGACCGTTGTCCCCGGCACCAACACAAAAAAATTAACATTCTCTAATACTAGCAAGTGTACTAGGTCATGCAAGTAGTATAAAACGGATGCAAGTCCGAGTATCGATCCTCAGGGACAACTCGATTAATTTTAGAATATTATCCCTACTTTCAATTTAGACTAAGGATATTTTTATGACATTTGATGATTTGATAAAAGAGATAAAAATGCAAATAATAACTAAACCCAGATAAATAAAGATAATGAGAATCAACGACAAACGTGGTTAAAGCACGTACTCGGCCCAGATTAATCATACTTCTTCATGCAATCGATTATATCTAACGAATATGAATCTCAGTCAACGTAAAATTTCCTAAGATGATCATTACCCGTGTCCCGTCATGGTAATCCTATGCGATAAGAACCAATCCCTATATGTCTATATGACTGTAGTTTCTACACACGCATTCAATCTCTATGAAATTCATCTTTTGCATGAATTGGGTGAATTCACCGACATATAAGCCCATACACCGAGTGATTTGAGTGAATCCTAGCGAGATACGAGTCTTGAGTAATGTTTCTAGGGAAATTCGTGTTGTTATAAGTTAAGCATTAGTGTTGTGTTTCGAATTTCTTGCACTATTCCATTTCATGTTTTCTATCTTAAATGAGGAGTTGCAAAGAAGTTGTCTCACATTTTGGTGTCATTTCTCAGTTCTAATTTGCTTGAGGACAAGCAAAAGCTTAAGTGAGGGGAGGTTTGATAAACGTATTTTTATACGTTTATCTCTATCATATTTAGGTCGTAACTTGGTTTATTAGAGTTATCTTGTACTTATATTCAAGATTATACCTAAGTTTTTTATATTGAAGGAACATAAGATAACAATCGGGACCAATCGAGAGAATATGGGGCAAAAATGACCAAGTTCACCAGAAACACGGCTTCACTGTGCACCCACACGTCCGTGTTTCATCACGCAAAAAGGATATTAAGCCCCGGCGACCCAACACGGCTTCATATTAATGACAACACAGCCGTGTCGGTAGTTTCAACCACCAATGTCAGCCTCGGCAAGTTAACACGGCTCCAACCGACCAACTACACGGCCACGTTTACAGACAACACGGCCTCTTCAAGCAAACAATACGGCCGTGTTAACTTCATCAGTATTCAAGGTAAGCCTCGGCAATTTCACACGGCCTTGAGCGACATTATACACGGCCGTGTGTAGATCATCAGTGAAAGAAGGAAGCCTCGGCATCGTTGCACGGTTTATGGCGTGAATCTACACGACCGTGTGGATATTCAGTATCTGCAAATGCGGGCTCAGCATTGTTACACGGCCGTGTCTGTCGGTGGAACAAGCCATGTTTCATACTACTTTCTATATAAGGCGCACTTCTCAACCCAGGTCTGGATCTAGAGTGACATAACTCACTTCCAAAAGATAAAATACACCTAAGGGACGTCTCAAGACCCATAAGAATAAATCAAAATGATTCCTAGGTGCTAAAGTGAAGATTCGAAGCTCATTTTATCCAAGATCAAGCACAAAGGACGCTTGATCTCCGTGGGCTCGTAAAATAGGGAAGATCTATGTATTCTCTATGCTTTATTTTGTATACGATTCGTAGATCTCGGTTAAGCATGAGTAGCTAAGCTTCTTATGTGCTCGGGATGAGATGAACGCTAGGAAGACTCGTCGTTTGGGCGTTATAACACTCGTGAACACGTGACATTGTTTATTTATCGTTTACGACATTGTTTCTTCGATTCAATATGTCTATGTGTTGTTTTGAAAGTCACATTTGATATGTCTATGTATTGTTGGACGCTTGGTAGACCGTTGAGGGCGAAAGCTAAAGAACGGTTAGTCCCTTCGTAAACTTAGGAGTCGACTATAGGGCGAAAGCAAATAGTCGACCCTCGCAGTAGGTAAACCAATATAAATCCTCGCGACCGTTTAGGGAGACATCAAATTCGGGAGTGAAAAGAAATTAGTGCGACTTAGTCATTGTTCGCGTGGAACGGTGGTTTACGGCTAATCGGCGATACCTAGCGGGATTCGAAATCCCGAGCATATTCTTCTTTACTTGAAAATTTACTCTAAAATCTTCAGTCGTGTCTTAAGTTCTTTCATCGTGTTAGTTTAAGTTGTCGCGATCTAGTTCAAATATACAGAAAATTACAAACTACTTGTTAGGCTAAATATCGAATTGATAGGTAATACTAGTAATCAATGTTATTCCTCGTGTTCGATACTCGGATACTTGCTAAGCTATTCTACAAACGATAGGTACACTGTCTATCGCGCGTGGTGCTAGTTTAACGTCTTCATTTTAATTATTACTTGACGTATATGCACGAATCTCTACACCATATTTAAGAGCACACGCCTGCGCGATGAAAGAGCTATCTTAATAAAATATTTCCTAGAGGGGATTTTGGGGAAATGAAACTCTTCCTTCGTATTGAAGTTGTAAGATCCAAGGAAGGGATTTACGTAAATCAAAGAATATGTTATTGAGCTCTTAAGTGAAACGGGTATGACATGTTGTAAACCATTTAATACCCCTATAGAGCAGAACAACAAGGTTGCTGAAAATATAAGCCCTGAAGATCCTATCATAAATGATGGTTCTAGATTTCAAAGGTTAATTGGAAAACTGCTCTATTTGTGCGTTGCAAGACCTGATATTACTCATGCAGTTCAGGTACTTAGTCAACATATGCATTAGTCAAGGCGTATTCATCTTGAAATAGCTTAAAGAATCTTAAGATATTTGAAAGCAAGACTAGGACGTGGTTTACTATTATCTGCAAAGAGTTCTTTAAACATTAATGTTTTCTGTGATGTTGATTGGGCAACTTGTCCGAGTCCAAGATGATCTTTAACAGGTTATTTAGTAAAGCTTGGAGATTCAACTCCGTCATGGGAATCAAAGAAGCAAACCATAGTTGCAAGGAGCTCGACTGAGGCAGAATACAGTTCAATGGCACTAGCTACATCCAAGATAATATGGTAATTGGGCTGCTAAATTATTTATATCATGTACAGGTCTGGTCCGATCATAAATTAGCCATTCAACTTGCTGCAAATCCCGTTTTCCATGAGATAAGTAAACACATCGAGGTGAATGTCGTTTTATTTGGGACATATCGAAGACATGGTTATTAGAACAAGCTACATTCCAACATAAGACCAACCAACATATCTATTGACGAAGCCTTTAGGAAGAGTCAATTTAATTATCTCTTAAATGAGTATGAGTGATTGATCTCTATTCACACCATGCTTGAGGGGAGTGTTAGAACACTGAAGAGTGCTCTAAAGACTTCGAGCTCTGTTTCTGTTTTCTTTTTATTCTCTTTCATTTGATTCAGTCTTTCAGCTGATGTAGCTGCAAGTCTTAGTGGGCCTAACAGGCCAAATTTATTATGGGTTGTTTATATTAATTTGGTTGGCCGAAGGTCTTATGCGAGAGAGATAAAATGTAGAATATATGTTGATGTGTGTGCGCAGAATGTAATTCAAGAAACGAGATGCGATTGAAATAAGGAAGACGGATATTTTTTCATATTTGTTGTTTAGATTTCTTCATATAGCAAATGTTTAAGTAAAAGAGCTTTGGCTAGAAAAAAAAATGACAAAAGAAACCGATACTAGTTACTTAATTTTATTGAATGAAGAAAATGACTTAATGTCAATGAGGTCGTGGTCTAGCTGTCAAGGCTAAGGCCTCATGTTGGGTCCAGCCACATGCGGCCCCCCACAAAGAAAATAATATTATATTATAATATTATTTTAATGAACGGTTCGTATTGAAGGGCGACGCGGCGGATTCCTGTCCACCGGTTTTGAGCGGTCCAGAAGAGCTGAAGACATCTATAAATAGGCTGAGGATTCTTCAGTTATTATTATCCCAAATCAAATGAGAGTCTAGAGAGTGAGAGGTAAAAAGCTTATCCACCTTCGGGTAGATAAGGGTGAGAGTGGGTGTAGTTTTACTGGGGTAATTGAGAGGTAGTACAAAAACATTATCCGAGTGGGTAAGGGGTCTCGAGTTTGGGTTTAAACACGAGCGTTATTTTGTACGATGTAATATTCTCAATATAGTAAAACTGGTGCTCTCCGTGGAGGTAGGCGGTATTGGCCGAACCACGTAAAATCACGTGTTCTCTCTCGGTGTCATTTCGGCTTTTATAATATTCCGATAAATTGTCGCGGGGTCCAAATACAACCACCGCTTGGCCCGAATTATTTTATTGGCGCGTTTTCCCCAACAAGTGGTATCAGAGCCTTGCCCTGCTGGTATTCTGAGTATGCTCTGTGGTTGCAGCTGTGTCTGATCTTCCACACCAGAAAAGATATCAAAAGGGTTTAGCGGTCCGGGGGAGCCAATATTAGAGCGAGTGTTCAACGAGGTGATGCCTTGTGCCGGGGGCGTGTTCCGTTCGTGAGAAACGGAGGTACAAGATGGGATATCGTTGATGGGATGCTCGGTGTCGGGCGGAGCTTGTGCGACGGTGGAAGTTTTGGCAAGTTGTGGCAATAGTACTGTGTAAGCAAGTTCTGTCTAGGTGACTGGTGCATAAGTGGGACCGATGTGACCCCACCAGATCTTCCTGGGAACTTACTTAGAAGGGTAATTCTGTCTAGGAGGCAGGTTGCTAGCCTTTCCTGGGAATTATCTGATCAGTACTATTTGGGCCGGGGCTGTTGAATCTCTGCAAGGATAATAGCGACGGATAACAGCACTAAAGGGCGACAATTTGATGGTACGGGAGGTTTCGCTCTGCGGCAGAGAAGAGTGAAGGATGTGCTCGTTCAACAAAGCTTGGCGAATAGCTTTGGAGGGAGACGAGGGAAAGCCGAGGAAAATGACTGGGAGGATTTGGGGTCAAGATGTGTCGGAGAGGAAGAAGTAAGGCTCTTTTACTTCTTACCTCGCTTCCTGATTCGGGTGATAATTTGGTCACAACCATCTGGTACGGAAAAGAGCCGGTGAAGGCGGTAGATGGTGGAGTCAACTCTTTTGAAGCGTGAAAAGAGAAGGCGGCCAAATTTATGGTGATAGTCGGGTGTTGGCTATTCACGGAGCGAATCGTAGAGGAAGGTGATACGCCAGGGGATTTGGGGACTGCAGCAGGTTCAAATCCAGGTGGCGGGAAGGGCATTTGATGCTATAAAGGTGGTGAGCCGGGACACATCAGGAGAAATGGTCCGACTTGGAGGAAGAAGGACAGACGGCTAGGAAAATTCCACAACAGAGGTAGCACACGATTCATCTTGGAGACGTTCTCACAGTCTCTAATGATGGCGCTCGTTCTCATAAAGAAGGATATTATATCTGGGTTTGCTCCAAGATGATATTTTGATGCGTTCCGGGAATACGAACAGATTTTTTCGATCTCCATGGGCCGATGGATATCGTTGTGTTGTTCATGGTGTTGGAACGGTGAAGATCAAAATGGTTGAAGGAGCGGTGCGCATTTTTGGTGGTGTGACATTGTCCCAAAGTTGCGTGGAATTTAATATCCTTGAGCCAGACAGATTCCAAGGGCTATGGGGTTTCATAGCAGGGGGAGTCTGGAAAATCACACATGGCGGAAATGGTCCTACCAAAGGGAGAAGAGCGAGGAAGTTTGTATCGTCTGGACGTGAGTATGGTATACAATACTCAGACTTCGATGGGTTCACAGAAATCGCGCGCGCGTGGGGCAGACGATGGTGAGAAGGGAAATTCTGCTGGGGAAGGGGTTGCATCGAAGTCCCTCTTCGGGAGTCGACGGGTATAGTCGGCTGGCAGTTGCACATAGGATTGGCCGCTGAGTGAATCAAGTGAGGTAGGACCGGAATTCTTGATTCGGATTATGTGTAGCTGGTACAAGGAAGGCCAATGAACGTTCGTGGCATTTACGAACGGGTATCACTCTCATTATAGTCAGACTCGCTGGATGGATGCTTAACGGTGCTGAAGACGATAGTCAGGAAGGTGTCGAGTGAGGCTGGAGGGGGAGAATTGTTGGGTCCAGCCACATGCGGCCCCCCACAAAGAAAATAATATTATATTATAATATTATTTTAATGAACGGTTCGTATTGAAGGGCGACGCGGCGGATTCCTGTCCACCGATTTTGAGTGGTCCAGAAGAGCTGAAGACATCTATAAATAGGCTGAGGATTCTTCAGTTATTATTATCCCAAATCAAATGAGAGTCTAGAGAGTGAGAGGTAAAAAGCTTATCCACCTTCGGGTGGATAAGGGTGAGAGTGGGTGTAGTTTTACTGGGGTAATTGAGAGGTAGTACAAAAACATTATCCGAGTGGGTAAGGGGTCTCGAGTTTGGGTTTAAACACGAGCGTTATTTTGTACGATGTAATATTCTCAATATAGTAAAACTGGTGCTCTCCGTGGAGGTAGGCGGTATTGGCTGAACCACGTAAAATCTCGTGTTCTCTCTCGGTGTCATTTCGGCTTTTATAATATCCCGATAAATTGTCGTGGGGTCCAAATACAACCACCGCTTGGCCCGAATTATTTTATTGGCGCGTTTTCCCCAACACCTCAAGGATTATGTTGGAGAGGTCTTAGGATCGATTCCTTCCTGCCAACATTTCATTGAGTGAGCCGTCACGCGTTGACCTGAGCTACTGTGGTGGAACCGATTGTCGTGGTTTGCAGGCTATTGCGCTGACATCTGGGGTTTACTTGACCTCCCGTTCGAATTTTTCGTGTCAACCAAAAAAGAAAAAGAAAAGAAAATGGCTTAATAAAGGCATACACTCTAACATAAAACATAAAGAATTGAAATCTACTACTCCAACTATTAAAAATAAAATAGCTAAGTGATAGAAAAAAATGATATTTAATTGCTAAACATCATAAAAATAAACCAACTCATTTTAACAAATCCTAACATATTTAGTGGAATATAGATAGTAGCATTTCACAACGATCCAACAAGAAGTAAACTCTGACACCATTGTAGTCAATGGCGTGGTATGGCGCCTACCATTATGGGCGAGCAAATCCGGATATTCGGATTTGCGGATATCCGAATTTTCGGATATAACCTAAAATCGTATCCGATCCAATTTTAATCGGATATTCGGATTTTGGATATCCGAAATTCGATTTTTTATTTCGATTATTTTTCTTGAAAAAATTGATTGTAACGTATTCGATTTTGTTTTCAACTCTCCATTTATTTTCACGAATGATATAAATTCAATCCGATATATTTTATTTGAGTCAAATTAGAATATTTGGCTATTTTTCTTTCTTTTTTCTCTTTTGGACCGATTTTTCTTTATTTTTTGGCTATTATTTAATTTATTTATTTATTTTAAATAATAAACCGGATAAAGGATATCCGGATTTTAATACTGAGCGTATCCATATCCGGTCCGGTTTATGTTAAAATATTCGGATTTGAATATCCGATCCGGTTATAAAAATCGGATATCCGATTTTTCGGATTTTATAAACCAGATAGCGGATCGAATTTCGGATTCCAGATATTTTTGTTCAGCCCTACCTGCCATTGCGAATGGCGAGAGCCCAACGGCTTACAAGTTCGTGCGGCCATTCTAATGAAGCGAGGTTGAGAAAATGGGGAAGTAAAACTCGAACCTATGATAATGTATTTTAAATGGGCATTTATTTTGAGTCTGTAATATAAATTTTGATAAAGTAGTTCAAATGTATTAAAATTTGGCCAATTGAATTAAGAGTATTCTCATTGGGCTTTTGGGCTTATGACTATCGTTCTCTGATGGGTTTGAGATGTATCCATTTGATTCCATAGATTAGTCTCATCATTAGAGTATGTGGCACAATTAAGTATTCAGGTCCGTGTGGCGCACAAAAAAACCTTCGCCGATATTTAGGGGCTAGCGCATAGTCAGGTTGAGTGGGATATCTCGAGACATAAAAAAAATGCTAAAAACGCTAGCCACTACCCCACATGCCTCCTCGTCACCCTCTCGCCGGCCGGCGACACATTCGACGCTGTTTAGTTAGTATTATTTCAAATTTAAGATAACTATTATTGATATCAATATTATATGTTTGCTTTCGATGTTTGCAATTTATTTCTTGTAATAGTTCTTTTCCGGATATTAATTTTGACATTTTGTCGAATTTTAATTTCCACACTTCGGATATTAATTTCAACATTTTGGTCCCCGATGTTTGGCCTATAGCGTTTTTGGTCCATCATTTTCCCGAGTTTCAATTCAAGTCCCCAATGTTATCGATTTTGGGCATTTTTTGTCCCCCGGTTAACTTAGTCGTATGTTTGGAAGGAATTTACCACATTACACGCACATTATTTCATTTTAATTGGCTTAAAATCATCTTCTTCAACATGAAATGAAAGACTTGGGGGGACATAGTGCCTAAATTCGAACTAACGATTAAATTATAACAATGAGATGTTCTGAGCGTTTAAGTCAACGTGAGCACCTTTTTTGGGTTGTAATATGAAATGAAATGTTTAAGTTTGAAAGAGTGAAATGAGGTGCGTGTAAGGTGTTTAATTCCCTCCAAACATAAAAGGATGTTAATCAGGGGACCAAAAATGCCCAAAATCAGTAACATAGGAGACTGAAACTGTAACTCGGAAAAATAAGGGACTAAATACGCCCATAGGTCAAACATCAGAGATCAAAAATATAAAAACCCCACATAATTTATTATTAAATTCATTTGATTATCTGATTCAATGTTGTTACTATATATTTTCAATAATTAAGGGATAATTACACCAACACCCTCTGTAGTATCACTCAATTACAAGCAAACTCCCTCCAACTATAGCAATTACACTTACACCCCATGTAGTTCAACCAAACCTTACACTAAAACTCCTTCATCCTATTTTGCACTGCAATTTAATAATTCGGGCATCCAAATTAACCGTTAGTGGCTATATTTCATAAAATAAACATGTTTAAGCAGATTTATATGGAATTCATAAATATTTAAGAGGCCGAATGTATATTTTAGAATATTTAATTAAATCAATATATCTGGTATATCATG
This sequence comes from Linderniella brevidens, assembly GCA_004919715.1. Taxonomy (NCBI): domain Eukaryota; kingdom Viridiplantae; phylum Streptophyta; class Magnoliopsida; order Lamiales; family Linderniaceae; genus Linderniella; species Linderniella brevidens. The sequence goes on along the minus strand of SWDC01000150.1, from coordinate 11,542,308 downwards.
TGAATTTTCATTTTTCTTTTATACAAATCATATTTTAAACCCCTTAAATATTTATTTATTATTATATAAACTCGCTTAAACATGTTTATTTTACGAAATATAGTCACTAACGGTAAATTTGGATGTTCGAATGATTAAATTGCAGTTCAGAATAGAATGAAGGAGTCTTAGTGTAAGATTTGATTAAACTAAAGGGGGTGCAGATGTAATTGAGTGATACCATAGTGGATGCGGGTGTAATTATCCCTATTTTTTAAGGTGAACCGTATTACAATGTGATGTGCGCTACACCATGCCTCCAACGAGGCTTTACAGCATAGTGCATCGTGTGCCACTAATTACTATGTCTGATACCAAAGAATAACAAAGACAAATAATATTCAATTGAAACAAATCCAAATATAAAAATAACACAAAACACAAACGTTTAAAGACCTATAACGAATGCTCTTTCAAACCATCGACAAAGTGAGCTCTTTCAAGAATGATAATAATCAATACAAGAATAACAATTCTCTATCGTAATTATGCCCCTTCTCATCTTTTTTACCATTAAGGAAAGGTCTTTCAAACCATTGACAAGTTTAAATCTATGCCGAACACTGTTCATAAACTTGTGTTTTTATATCAGATCCTTTTTTAACACATTGAAAGGGGTGGTCCCGTAAAATGATATGGAAATAACTAAGTTAAATGTAAAAACAGAAATGTTGACCCTAATGTTGAAACAACACTCGGGATCAGAAAGTTTTAGCACAGCGGAAAATTAAACTTAGTAGTAAAATGACTCAAACACAGTTTGTAAAAATAGGCAGCAAGTTATTCAACTTGCTACGCGCCTTCAGGTTCTACTACTAGAATGGATTACAAAAAAACAAACTAGCAAAAGATAGTAAAACTAGCCTAATAAAGAATCTAGTGATTCTTCTAATCTTCACACAGAAACTTTACGATCTATGTAAAGGTAAAAACACACTAGGCAAAAGTTGTTTGACGAAAATATGGTGATAGCTCTCTCGTTGTTTTTTTTTTCTACTCGTTCGCCACACTTCTAATCGTAAATGGAGTCTTCTATTTACACTCTTGATTTCTTCGACTCCAATCACCTTCACGTTCTCCATGATGTCCACGACTCCACTACAGAGAAAGTGACTTGAATTGTTCAGTCATGATCTCCATCTACTCTATTTTTAGTAAGCACTTTGCTTCATTCGATCATGCTGCCTATTTTTAATATCCACATCATTCCACTCTCTTTAAAAAAGTCCAGCTCATAATAACTCATGCACACACATAAATAAAGCCACAATAATAGGTCAACGGTTTTTGGGTTTGAAAGACAAAATTAAGGATGGACTAAGTCCGAGTCAAACGATGTTGACTAAAATATTGTGTCCACATTGTCAATGTCAACATTACCAATCTCCCATTTTTCGTCTTTCTTCCCAAAACAAGGGCAGAGATAAATCCATAGAACTCACAATCCACACAACTCCAAATCCATAGAACTCCCCCTGAAAGCATCAATTAACTTAGAACAAAAATTGGTGCAAGATATTAAGAGTTAGTACATACCACTTAGAACTCGACCTGAAAGCATCAAGTAACTTAGAACAAAAATTGATGCAAAATATTAGGAGTTGGTACATAACCACTTAGAAGTCTTAGACAACTCGAGGATTTTCCTGGATGGATTCCTTGACCTCGAATGACGTGTCCTAAAGTTGTGCTCCAGAATTAGCCCAAAGTAAGAATCTTAAAACTGGTTTTTATCGAAAGAATCATTGATAGTCTGGAAAATTCATTCTTCTTTACTCTTCTTCATTTGGTTCCTATGAAATGTGCGGTCCTCAATGAGCGAACACCAACTTTTGCATACACTTTTGAATCTCATTAACGAGCGCACGTCGAGCTAGATCAAGATTTCCGGAAAGAGCTCTTGTGGAAGATACATCTCTTTCTCGCCAAGCACATTGAGAAAACATCATCGTGATGGTGGATGAGCCATTACCGTAATGGTGGATCACCTAGGTGATCAAAACGGGGTGATATCCCAGCTTTTCGATCACCCACAAAAAGTAGGGTGATCCTCCATCACCCCGAGTAGGTGATATTTTCAAAAGTATTTTAACATTCATTCCTCATATACGCTTATGCTATTTTTAATTACACAACAAACATATTTAAATATTAAAAATATTTATGCTTAAGAAAATAAAAGAGTTATATTGAAAATTATATATTATAATTAATGCTCAATATAAGAATATATGTTTAAAGCTTAAAAAAAATAAAAGAATTATATTGAAGAATTATATAAAATACTTATAAATAATGCTTAAAAAATAATACTTAATATTAAAATATTAATCATTATCACGTAAAATATCACCTCAAAATGGACATATTAATTCACTTTACATACATAATATACATAAGGGTAAATATGACATTGATACAACACCACACACATCAGCTCGATAAACAAACACAATATTCAAATATCACATTTGATATGGAAAATGAAATATCACTCCAAAACACATGTTGATCATATATCATATGATCCACATCAGGGTGATACTCACATCACCGTGATGAGAGTATCACCTGATGTTTGATCACCTCAAACTCGCACCCCCTTAGAGGGATAGTTTCACTGCCGATTAGCTAAACTTTCTTTCACTTAAATCTCTACGTGTGAAACTTTATTGCGAACGGACAAAATGGAAACCTTTCTTCCATTTAAAGACTAGTTGGAAAAAAATACCTCTCATAACTTACATTATTACGAATTTATCCGAATTTTTAATTTAAGAAAAAATCACATCCAAATCTGACCAATATTCTTTAAGTTTTCAACAAGTGTTGTTACCTCTAGTTGAAGGGATGTTTCAGGGAAACGACGACTACGAACTCGAGCTTTGCTTGGAGACTGGGGGAACGCAAGAAGGCATTGAAGCTTGCCTTCAAAGTCTCGAATCCGACGAGATGCCTGCAAAATTCATAACCATCGACGATGGATGGCAGTTAGTGGACTAGGGCGAGAAAAAGCAGAAAGAGCACAAGAATTTGTCGGCAAAGAATTCAGCCACGCCTTACCTTTATCTCGTAGCGTGAATGGAAACAGCCACAACCGTAATGCATCGTCCGAAACCTCATTATATGTAACAATATCACATATTTCAAAGAATTTATCGATATTGGCGTTTGGATCCTCATATGATGATCCTTGAAACCGAATTTGTTGAAATATTATCGGCTTGAGCTCAAAGTTATCCGCGGCAAGCACCGATCGCACAATAGCTGATTGAGCCAACAAGCAGAGTTATTGTCATCGGCTTGAACTCAAAAGTTATTCGAACAGCGGCACGTTATGATTCTCGTCATGTACGTTATTATTTCGTTGTTGGCCATGATTATTTTTGTTTGGTTGGTAAACTCCTTTTTCCGTTTCCCGACAAGTTCGCTCGATCTCCGAGATAGTACTCCCAAACTTTGGCATTAGCAATGAAACACTTGAATGCACGAATAATAATAATAATAATAATAATAATAATAATAATAATAATAATAATAATGATAATAATAATAATAATAATGATAATAGTAATAATAATAATAATAACCATAATAATAATAATAACCATAATAATAATTATTATTATTAATAATAAATTTCCAAGTAAGACTATAATTATTTGGTATCGTATTTGTAAAAAGCACAATCCCCGGCGACAGAGCCAAAGACTTGCTGAAGAAAAAATCAAAGTCGCAAGTATATGTACCATTCAAACTCGTGTAAGTAAATACGGATATCGAACCAAATGACTATGTTACTAAATACAAAAATTAGATTCTAGTTTTATTTGAACAATTTAAATACTATAGTTGATAAAACGATAAAAGTAAATAAGGAAACAAATAATCAAACTCGAGAAAATGCAAATAACAACCACATAAATAACCAAACACAAAGAAATAAGATCAATCGAAGAGAAATCTATGGAATCTGATTTCGCTGAGACCAGTCATGCTACTGGTTTCAATTCACAAAGAATTTCTTAATCATATGTTTACAATTAATTTTTCTAATGTAATTACAGTTCTATCTCTAGAATCAAATAACTTATTCTAACATATACCCACATCTCTGTCAAGATTCCTACGCGTAAATCACATTTAACACAGAAAGTTATAAATTATCACTAGCCGCGTAACCATCTCTAGCTTACGCATGTTCAAATGTTAACATAATCAACCGACACGTTCAAATAATTACCACTTAATCTCATACCTAAACACCTAATCATGCTAAAGTTGATCAGTAATTCACATGTATTGATCATGGCTTATGATACTCAACATAGCGAAAAAATATTAATAGCATACGAACCGAAAAATGGAAAAGATAAACGAAGAAAGGAAAAACGTATCAAATACGTCACCGGGTTGTGTCTTGCGCATCCCGTCTCTACGTGGCCGTCACCCGCCTTTTTAATTTGTTTGCGCTTTTAGCTCTCCTCAGTCTGTTCGTCCAGAGTCTGCTGCTCCGACAGCTGTTTGCTTCATGTGTGACATGTGTGCTTGAGCTAATCTTTCCTAAGTGTGTGGTGGTTGTAAAATTCGTCATGGGACCTAAGTACATGGACATGCACACACGAAAGATGATCACATAAGCTTTATGGGTTTCATCTTGAGATCAATTGATGATATGTAGAGTGACCCATCAAGTTTATATACTAGTCAATTTCTCGCGTGTTAATCGATGTGAGACGGTGACATGTGAGTTATATCAACACTTCCCCCCTCACGTGTGAACCCACATTCAAGAGGACAAGAATGCCGCTCTTTTTCGAACCCGTCGTATATTATTTTTAATTCTAGTCGTATGAGAAATGTCGTTCGTTTCGAACCTCAGATCTACCAAGATCTTCCCCTCTGATACCATAAATATCGAGCTTACGCACACGGGCCTGCAGACATGAGAAATGACGATATAAGCTTCAGGGGCTCCATTCTAAAACCAATTGGTGATAGGTGGAGTGGCTCATCAAGCTCATATACTAGTTAATTTCTCTCGTATTAATCGATGTGAGACAGCCACATGTGATGTATCTCAACAGTGGTTGTTCTTGAGTATGCAAATATCACACGAGCATCCTATAAGTCTTACAAATCCCTTGCTTTCAGGACAAACTCAGAAACTGTGCCGCCATAAGATCTCTTTTATTTTTTTCTTCCCTGAACCGAGTTTGTTATGCGTTACACTTGATTGTTGATTGGCTTTGTCTTACATAGAATAGTAATTGCATTGCTCCGTTGAGGGCCCACCATTTTCTTTCAATAGCTGATTGCTCATAGTGAAATTTTAGTTGGCATTTTCTCACGTAACTGATTGACCCAAGTACAAATTAATATATATGTTACAGAGCTATAGGCGTCCGTTTTTTTTTTTTTAAAAAAAACATTGCCTATAGTGCACGCTCGGCAATGTTACTATTTTTTATTTTTATTAACTATAGGCGATAGTTGATGGCTTGTAAAAGTTGCCTATAGTTTTCGTAAGCTTTACATGTCGGTCTGGTCAAACAACGAAGCCTATAGTTTTCGTTTCGTTAAACTAAAAGCGTCAATCGCACGGTTGTCAACGTAATCACGCGCATTGTCCGCAAGAAGAATGGACGTCGGTTACGTGATAACAACTGTGACCTATAGTCTTTAAAATAAAAAACTGCTTGTTTTCATTTTTTCATTTCGCGCAACAGACACCACACAAGCTCCGACTAGTCCAATGAAAAAGACTGCAACACCATTGACTGCCGACGACGACAATCACGACCGACACACATTTCAGTAAGTGGCGTTCGATTTCGGGACAAACTAGCTCGCGATTTCGAGATTAATTTGTTAAATGTTTTGATTTTTAGTTAAATGACTATGTTTGGCGATTGTGCAGTTTTCTGAGGCTATTATTCGATGTTTTAGGTGTGTTTGCGGTGTTCTTCGCGTGGTTGCAAAATTGAATTTAAAGTCGCTAAAATTTGGAGGTTGAGGGGTGATTTCGAAGTTGAAATTGTTTCGGCAAGTGCGTTGGGGTTTTTTCTACTTGATTTGGGCAATTTAGGTAAAAAAAAAATGGGGGTTATTTTCAAAATTTTACTTTGGGTATTTTTTTCGGTTTTGAAAATTAGACATTGGGTGTTGTTCATTGCGTTTAATAACTTAAATACTCGTTTAAGGTTTTTCGCATTAGGAGTAAATCTTGAATAGTCCTTGTTTTGGGATTGTTCTTATACGTTAACTATCGCTTTAGGGTGTAAATTTGTGTTTTGAGCTTCGATGTTGCTCGAACGTTTGGTATAAGGTCCCTTCAATATTTTCTTCATAGACATATAAATTGAATATATATCCTTTTATATTTTTTCGTCTGCTTGGAGAACTGCGGGGAAATGCTGTCGAATGTTTTCGTTAATTGCTAGTGATAGTGAATGTTTAAGATGTGGTTGGAGCTATAGTGACCATAAAATCTCACCAATTAATTATGTGAATGTGTTTGCTTCTGTGAATTCTTTGTTTAAATAAACTTGTTATAGTTTAGATGATTGGAATAAATGCGGGTTAGATGTGTAGTATGCGAATAACGGATGAATATTTGAATGATGTTGAGAAATTTATGAAATGTGTGGAGCAGAATACGAGAATCAAGATGCAATCATAGATTTCATGTCCATGTCATAATTCTAATAACTTAAGGTGGTGGAATAGTGAGACTGTGACGGAACATTTGATAATCACTTGTTTTAAATCTGGGTATAGTGCACGGATATGGCACGGTGAGACCGTCTCTGAATCTAGTTGTGAAGGGGGGAAGAAACTAGTACGTAAGTTAGATTGAAACTGTTGTAATTGAAAATGATTCCGACGATATTGATCGTATTGAAGACATGCCTCGGGATGTTCAAGAGGTTTTGGAAGATCGACATCTCATATTTGATAGTCTGGCTAGGGGCAACAATTTCCTTTGTACAACAATGCTCAAAATACATAAAGTTGTCGCATCTGTTCAAATTGTTAAATGTTAATGCTAAATTTGGAGTTTGCGGCAAGTGTTTCTCAACACTTCTAGTCTCGCAGATATGCTTTCTGATGGCAATGAGCTTCCGACGTCGACTTACAGGGCAATGAGCTATTGTGCCCCTTGAACATAGAATAAGAGAGAATACATGCTTGTTTGAACGATTTTGTACTTTATAAGGGCGAATATGAATCTGCGGAGAAGTGTCTGACATGTGACACGTGGCGTCATTTGTTGGAACGAATTACGGCTAAATCATTATAATCTCTGTAAATTTATAGGCTATTATCTGATAAATTATTTCAATCGATTTTTACGAAAATAATGCAGCATGTGTCGCTCAATTAATAGAAAGATACATTAAATGGGATACAACAAAGCATATTACACCGAAATTTTTCTTGACACATGATTCGGAGAAAATTGTGGTATTGATATACTACAAGTGCGATCGAGTTGAATCTTGCAGATTTATTTATGAAAGCACTTCCCCCCTATAATTTTAGAATATTAGTATATTGAACTAGAGTTCGACGACTTCGAGATTATGAGTGATATTGTCATCATGGATAGCAAGTATGTGTTACACTCTTTTTTTCCCTTCATCGTGGTTTTTTACATAAGGTTTCCAGTAAGGTTTTTAATGAGACAACAAGCGACATCGTACGAAAGGAATATGTACACTTTTTTCCTTCCATAGTTTTTTAGTAAGGATTTAACGAGACATATTCTTTAATATACATCCAAGAGAGAGCATTATGAATATTAAAGAAATTATGTGGATGCATTTTGATTGATAAATGGTGGTTAGTAAAAGATAAGTCGTTAAGTTAAGAATGGAGGTTGAGAAAGTTAGATTTGATTATTTTATTGATTATAATTGTAGCTGTACTTTCAGATTTTGATTATTTTATTGATTATAATGATAGTCGGTAGATGTGCTTTTTATATGATTGATGCAATATTTTATTTTGTAGATGTAATGTGAGATATTTGTGTATAATTATGTGATTTACAATGTGTAAAAATATATTGAAAGTATTAAAGAAAGTGGTTTATCTCTCTCTCTTATAAATAGAAAATTCGAGAGTAACAAATAGTACATAGCTTCCAGATTGGGCTGAGGATCCCACTCCATTAAAACCCAAGTGCAAGTGCTTGGCTAGGTAATTGCGACCTTATCGCATTTTCGCGTTACAAAAGAAAAGGAAATGGCCTGAAAACACGTTGACATCTATCTCTAAGGAGTCTCAGTCGTCAAGAACTCCACACATAGCCGAATCACCTTTTAGCTCGCAGACTATTAACAACGACCAAGCAATCACCCTTCACGATGATAGATTCCCAGTTGCAATGTTTGGCCATCATTAATGCCATGGCCTCAACGACCTCTAATCTCTCCTTTATATAGCAGCAGCGTTGTCCAGCCAATACATCCTCCATCAGAATCACGCTCAACAATTCTTCTATCTCGAAATATTGTCTCTTATAATAATCATAATTACTAGTTATAATATTTTATACAACTATTAACTTTTTCCCTGACTTTTTTTTTAAACATGTATTTAAGATTCATCACCACAATTGAACAATCTGATATTTTTAACACATGATTCAGAAAGTTTAGTAGCTAATAGAATCGTAAACTGAATAAAAAGTGAGACAATGCAACGGAAAAAAGACTGAAATACTACATCTAACAAGTAAGTATTCATGCTTAGTTTAATCTCCTTTTGGGTGCTGAAGGCTGGGAACATGGTAGTAAGCAAACGCTTGTCCTTCAGATGCAAGATATCTCCGCTTAATTTCTCCAGACGGAATATCGAGCCACAAGAAATTCGAATAATCAAGATTTACCAGTAGCCCGCTGTCGTCAAACTTCTTAATAAAGATGGACTCCATAGACTGAGGATCAATGGAATTTAAAGGCACGATCAACTTTTTCTCAGCCCATCTCTCTGTTTTGTAATCTCCAGCACCCAAATATGAATTTGTTGTTCATCTTCGATCACACTCACAATTGCTACACTGTCTCCCCAAGCAATAGGGTCAACTCGTGAATAAGATCCTCCCGGAAAGAATCAGTTTGGTATCTGAATCCGGGAAATTTGTTCATATCCCATCTCCAAACATAAAAGTTCCATGCCGAGCCGGGGCCTACTAACATGACACGACATGAAGTAAACTTCTCCCACCATTGCAGTGCTCTCTATCTCAACGATAGCAAACCTCGGGGAACGGGATGTCTATCATTCTCCATGCAACATCGATCCCAACCGTTAAAACCAAGAAAGCTTCTTTTTCGACATAGACGATTGATTCGTATTGCCAAGGAACAACCAGTTTCAATGCGTCTGTGGTGTTTATGTGACACATTTTCATATCCTTTGGTATTTGATAATGGCCCGAATAAGGCAACTCGAGGATCTCCCGGGTAGATGGATTCCTTAACCTGGAATGACGTGTCGAAAAGTTGTGCTCCAGAATTAGTCCAAAGTAAGAATCTAGAAACTCGTATAGATCCCGAGGATCGTCGATCTTATCGAAAACCCATTCTTCTCTACCCTTCTTCATGTGGTTCCTTATAAACGTGGGGTCCTCGATAAGCGAACACCAGCTTTTGCAGACAGTTTTGAATCTCAGTAACGAACGGACGTCGAGCAAGCTCAATATTTCCGGCAAGAGGTCTTGTGGAAGATACATCTCCATCTCCTCCTTTATTCAAAACAAGCTATTTCAAAATCGTCTACAACAACTATACCAAGGAAGATGCGATCTGTTGAGTAACCATCAAGGTAACAAAGATTCACAACAATCAACAACCGCACACTGCACAATAAGCAAACAATTAAATTTTCTTTTACCTGATAAATTGCCGCTTCCCGGAAAGCAACGGCGGTTTAGCCCTGAACGACGGTTCTATGACCACGAAGGTGGTGAAACGGTTACGTTAGAAAAAGCTAAGAAGATTGGGATCGTCGATGGAGGAAGTGATGTCAGAGGTCGCGGGGAGCACAAGGGTTTAGAGGGGCACTGGCCTTTAGATGTGATTGGGATAATTGGACTGTAATTATGGGCTGATGGCTTAACCTCACGAATATAACCACCGAGATCATTCGAATTCGAAATATTTAAATATCAAATTCGAATAAGAATATATTTTTCAGGTTCAAATAGTTTTAGAATACCAATTCGTAAAAATTTAAATATAAAATATTATAATTATATATATACATACACACAAATATAGGGATAATTGTTAATTTGGTCCCTCAGTTATAGGCCTATATCAGTTTAGTTCCTTGAAAATATACCTCATCAATATAGGTCCTTCAGCTTTTAGCCGTTAATCATTTTTAGTCCTTTCTGTCAACTTTGACCGAGTTGACCGTCAAAACTAACGGAATTGACCGTTAGTGGCTTTAAATATTTAAAAAATTGCTTAAATATTAAAATAAAAATAAAAAACGAAATTAAAAAAGTAAAAATATAATTAAAAACGAAATTAAAATTTAAAAAATAAAAATATAATTAAATAAAAAATAAAAAATAAATTTAGTTTCTTCCACGATCAATAATTTCTCTCCAAAACATTTTCTCAACAGTCCTCTCCTCTGCGGAGTGATCAACGACTTTTTTCTTGGACGTGTTCCTGAGCCTGCTTCCTTTCTTGGGCAGAGAAATCAACGGTTCATCTGCCTCTTCCGATATTTCTGTCATAACTTTGCGAAACTGAATTAGAGCAATCGTTGTCAACCGTGATAAGGAAACTTGTGAAGTGGTGTTCGTGAGATGACCGTGACGACGACTGATTTGGAAAAGGGTAATAATGACGAAATGGTGTTCTTGATCACTTCGCTGAGGAGATGAATGTTGGGGATTTTTTTTGAGATAGAGAGAGGATTGGTCGTGGAAGAAGCCGTTTTTTTATTTATTTTAATTTCTTTTTTTTTTTTAATTATATTTTTAATTTTTAAAATTTTAATTTTGGTTTTAATTAGATTATTATTTTTATTTTTATTTGAACTATATTTTTAATTTTCTAAATTTTAATTTCCTTTTTAATAATATTTTTAATTTTTTTTAAATTTTAATTTCATTTGTTATTTTTTATTTTAATATTTAAGCAATTTTCCTTTTTTTAATATTTAAAGCCACTAACCAATTTTGACGGTCAACTCCGTCAAAGTTGACGGAAATGACTATAATTGATAAATGGTTAAAAACTGAGAGACCTATATTGATGAGGTGTGTTATCGAGGGACTAAAACTGATATAGGTCAATAACCGAGGGACCAAATTAGCAGTTATGGTGTTCACCTTATGTGAGCACCTTCGTGAGCACGTCACCCGTGTCACGTCAACATGCCACATCAATGTCACATCAACATGCAACATCTCATACCACTATTAATACCACATATGACATTGATATGGCATGTTGATTTGACATCATTCAATGCCACGTGTGGGGTTCTCATGTAAGGTGAGCATCATAAAATTCGTCTGTAGAAAATAAAATACAGTATAATTCTACATATATTTAAATCTAAGATATTATAATATATATTTAAATATAATCTTATTTTTATTTTTAGAAATAAAAAATTAGAATATTCAAAGATTCGATTCAATATTCGAATTTCATAATCAAATCGAATTCAAATCCAATTTTAGTATTCGAATTCAAATTTGAATTCGAAATTTGATAATAGAATATGAATAGAAGATCAAAATATTCGACTCGACTCGATTCGTTTGCAACCCTAATAACTGCGGATTGGATACGAATTTGTTTTTGCCTCTTTTTTTTGTCCATTATTTAGCCGGGATAATACAAGGATATCGAATCTAGGGTTGGCGTTAAAAAGACATAAACAATAAAAATTTAATCAAGTTTAGGGCATTATATTTCCGGTATTTTGACCCAAATCCACTTACGTGTCACTAGAGGTGGGCGACAGGTTGTGGGTTTCGGGTACCCGACCCGATCCGATTGGGTTTTTTCTTGATCGAGGTTAACTATCGGGTATCAGGTTTTCGATTGTTCCGATTGGGTCGAGTTTCGGGTAGCATAATGCTACCTGTTTAACCGATCGAGTACCCGTGGGTTTACAATTAAAAAAAATAGCCCCTAAAAAGTTGGAAATTAAGCAAAAATAAAAATAAAAAACTTAATCCTAAGAGCTTGAGCATCTCCATATGAGTACTCTATTTTATTGTAAAATACTAAAATAGAGTATACATCTTCTCCAAAGGGTACTCTACTTTAACAATGTTATAGAGTTACAGACAATAATACTTTATATTTACAGTAACTCTATTTCTCACTCTAAAATAGAGTTATAGTTTAATTTTTATTTTTATTTCTTTTAACTATACACTTATCTTGGTTTTGTTTAAAAATATTTTATATCATTAAAATAAGAAAATTAAATTCTATAAACGCCTTTTAATATTCTATATGTTCGTTTTTATTTATGAAATAAAATTAAATACTTTATTTTTACATAGAGAATATGGGTATATTTGCGTTTAATTAACATGTCAATTATAAAATTAATACGTTTTATATGTAAAAAATATTATTTACTTTTTGAAAATATAAATAAAAAATAAATTTTCAGGCATATTTTAAATTCAATTTTTTTTCGTTTTTATAAATATATTATAATAACATTAATGTATTAATATTATAATCAGTGTAGAAAATAGAGTTAATAGGTTGGAGTAAAAATTAGTGTAGAAAACAGAGTTTGAGGGTTGGAGTAAAAACGTTGTAACAATTGTAAATTTGTGTATTTAAATATATTTTTGTTTTATGGGTTGGAGATGGCCGAAGTCGACAATGTCGACAATACAAACACACACAAGTGAACTCAAGAACACAAATTAAAATCTCCTCACAAACGGCAAACCACAAACCACCGTCGTCCTCAGCCCATTAGCCGTCGTCCACAGTCCACAGTCCACCCTCAAGCACTGTAAATTTGGGATGTTAGGTTGTTGCATTTTTTTTATTTGTTCGAACCCTAAATCATCGACGAGGGAGCTTCGATGTTTCTATTTTTTTATTCTTGTCCCTTCATTGAACCCTAAATCGCTATTATACATTCTCGACTTGGTTCGATTAGTTAGACGACTTAAGTCAACAATTTAGTAACACAACCTTCCAGGCGATTACCCGACGGGTTTCGGGTTATCAGACCATCGGTTACCTAAAAGTGATCGGGTCGGGGCGGTTAGTAAATGCACTTACTGCTAATCTGGTACCCAACCCGATTAACCCGAATCCGGTAAAACCTAACTCGCGTCTACCCCTACGTGTCACCATTCCTTTATTCTCTTTCCTTCAAATAGGTTGTCACACATAAGAAGCGCCAACGTGTCGTCACACATGCCATTGGAATTAAAAAAAATCAAAAAAATAAAATACAATAAAAAATTAAAATATAAAATATAAATATTAAAAAGAAAAAAATCAACTTCTGCGTCGAACCAGGTCAACTGGTCTATGTCAACTTTTGTATGAAACGTGTCACCTTGATAGGTATGAAGTTCTTTGATCGGGTGTCACTGACACTGATTGAATTATCGCGTTCATATAACGTTCGACGTGGACAATGTTTCATGATCTTTCTGTACGGAAAAACTATTCTAACTTTGTTGCGCTGGTCATTAAAAACCAATTGATTTTACTCAGGACAGAGGCGACAAAAAGTTTGTTTCACTCACATTTTTGTAAGTCATGGCTAACAATTAAAGGAAAAATTATAACACTGACTATACCCGTTTTATTTATCTTCGCTATATTTGATAATTACAAAATAAATCATGTATGTATAAACAAAATTGGATAACAGTCTAAAATTCCGGCAATAAGCGCCGAAAATCCGACGTGGCTGATGACATGGATTATTCCCCACCCACATGGCGGCTGGCATGTCATCGGCATTGGATTTCCGATGATTTTTGCCGGAAATTTGTTCGGCGATCAAAATTTTGTTGAAAATATACAAAGTTAGTAACCTATTTTCGCAATTATCAGAGTTACCAAAAGCAAAATTGGTATACTTAGTGACAATTTTGCCAAAATTAAATTTTACGAAACCATATGAAACTGTCGTCTATTTCATTTACAGACAAAGTTATAAGATTGGGTCACTAAGTATACAAGTTTTCATTTTTGGGCCACTATGTTTGATAATTGCAAAAGTAGGTCATTAAGTATACATGTTTCATTTTTGGGTCATTATGTTTACTAAGTTCGTTACCAAGTGAGTGACCCGAAATTGAAAATGTATATACTTAGTGACCCAAAATCGAAAAATATGTACGTAGTGACCTAAAATTGAAAACATGACCTAAAATTGTTTTGACATAGAAAATTAGTGACATACTTTTGCAATTATCAAACATTGTGACCCAAAAACTAAAACATGTATACTTAGTGACCTAATCTTATAATTTTAATTTTCCGTCCATTTACACTTCCTGGGTAACAAGCAAAAGGCTAAGAAAAATAATCGAAAACCACTTATGGTACCCAAAAATAAATGAATCTGCTAGGATCTCCGACGTTAGTGACCGAATAAGGTCAAATCGGCCTCAATTTCTCATGGATTTTCACAATCAACGAAATTTTTGAAATTTATAATGAAATAAAAGTTCAAACTCAATTCATGGGTGAAATCCCTACTTTCATGGCCGAATAATGTGAAATCAACTCAATTTGTTCATGGGTCGTAGTAATCATGGAGTAACAAATAAGTCATAGATTCAACCGGAGATTGAAACGTTTGCTAATTAACTGCTATCTGCGTAACACTTCCTACAACAATTATAACACAAGTGTTGTAGAACATAACTAATATTGCCACAAAAATAACACATCAGATTAAATAACGCTTCATTTATTGTCAATAACACATTTTGTACACAAGCAATGGATCGCGAAGAATGTTACGAAAACCGCCACCGACACGAAAACAGATGAAGATCAATGAAATCTCGATGTTCTTGGACGAATAAGGTTAATCGACATCAATTTCTCATAGGTCTTAATAATAAAGAAAAATTATTGATGTTTGTACCGAAAAATTACTTCAAACAAATTCGAAAATCTCGGGGTGAAACCTCAACTTTAATGGACGAAAATCATGAAATCAACTCAATTTGATCACGCGTCTTAGTAATGTACGAAAATTATTGGTGTTAATCGTGGAATAATGCGAAAATTAGTTTTCCCCCAAATTGAAATGTTTTCGAGCGTAACAACACTTTACGCACTGATTATAACACATATACAACAAAAGAAAACATTTCATTAAGAACATTCTAGAAGGATCCAGATTGTCAGATAATATCAACAGGATAATCACTGAATATTACCACATTGCCTCCAAATAATACCACATGTCTGATAAACAATAACGCCATGAACCCAATTTATAAATCATTTGTAGATACTACTTACTAGTACTACATAATAGTTTCTCATTACCACATTACTAATTCGATTAATTTCATTCATAAATGCACTTTTTTTAACGTAAAAGATTGACATTCATGGAAATAGATGATATGATGAAGTTAAACCCTCAAATTCCTTTAAAAGACACGTTTGGCGAATGTCGTGTAGAAAGTAGAATGTTGTAGCCATTAATCATATAAACATATGGTCTTTCATTCCAAAACTAACCCAAAACTATCTCAATGAACATAACATTATGAACTTCATCACAAAATGTTCTACATTAAATCACAAGTAACATTTTATAGACCATATACCCTAAATTCTAAGCTCCGAACCCTAACCTTAGGCCCCGAACCCTAAACCCAAAACCCAAAACCCGAAACCCTAAAAAATTTTATTGTTGTATCTATAGATCATATGTTGTACATCATATTATTAAATATTTGTGACGTAAATCCTTAATCTTAACCCCGAAACCCCAAACCCTTAACCTTAAACTCAAAAACTAAACCTAGAAACTCTGGCACGTAAACTGCAGTTTGTAACAGATCATCCATTTCGTATAAACTTAAAACACTTAATGGTAACACTTAATCCGTTACTAGTACCATTTTATGTATTTCAAGAGAATTTCTAAGATTCCGCCAAATATCAACTCGAAATCAATATTCTCGTCACACCACATATAAATCTCAAACCCCAAACACTCAAATCTAGAAATCCACCCCAAAAGTCAAGTCAAATTTAACTATCCCGCCAAACTCAAAATTATACCAATAAACGACAAATGGTATGACTTAAATCCTTTCTGCCACCTCTTTATTAAAAAAAGTACATGTTTGACATGGAATATCTGTTGTCGGTTTCTTTATGACAAATACTTTGAAATTCATAAAACTCTAAGAAACAATGATTTACACTAAATTTTGTTGGCGCTTTTATTTTCGATTTCTTTAACCGTGAACGACGAATAATGGAGCCAGCATGATGTCTCGGCGTAATGTCCATGCCATGGGTCTCTCGAATTTTACAATCCCGCTTACACCCTTAATTAAAGTTGTACCAAATAAACGACATCTGGTACCACTTAAACCTTTTTCGAAACCTCTTCGTCAAAACTTATTTGGAATTATTTAAAATCCCGCACATACCCTAAACTTAAATATGTACGAAATAAATGGCATTTGGTACCACTTAAACCTTTTTTGATACCTCCTTCGTCAAAAAGCATAGTTTCGCATGTCCGATGAGGGATACCTTTTCTTTGTCTAACGATGACAAATGCGTCGCTTCCCATACCACTTAATCGAACAATGGATTCACGTTAGATTTTCCAGCGATTTCATTATCAGCCCCGTTAACTTTGAACGACAAACAATGCAGCCAACAAGGTGGCGCAACGTAATCTACAGCCTATGGGTCACTCGAATTTGCTGCAATTTTGGACGAAAATATGGTTCGATTCATAATTATTTTTCTGCTATGCGTCAAGAATTTCGAAAAAATCACATTGTTAATCTTACATTTGACAAAGTGAAGATCATACTAAACACTCGAAGATATATCGAAGTTGGTTTGGTATCGGGGGTATTCGTGAAATTAAATGTACAGGATATTTGAATCGTAGAAGTTAAATTTTATTTGGTTGGTACCACTTATAAACCCTATGGTAACACAATATCAACGTATTGTAACACTTCGTATATCTGTGAAAATATAAGATAGTAACCAAAAATAGGCGTCTGATACCATTTCTTTTATCATTTTGTGAGGGTATTTTGGTCAATTCGAAGTTTGGGTCCTTTAATTTAAATTTTACACGAAATAGGTCCCTAAAACTATGTTTTTTCTGACAAAGGCCTGAAACCTGCTTTTAAACTATAGTAGGGTCTGATCCATAATTGCCCCAACCAATAATCCATTTAATGGTCCCATCGTAAATATTCAAACCCTAAATATGGGAGTAAAAAACCATTTGAGCCAACCGCCAAACGAAAGGAGGAATTCGGTGTCAAACGTACAAAATATATAAATTGTATTTTTATATTTTTAATTAAGTTTAGACCGGACCGGATTCGAACCGAAAATTGACCGGTCCGCGGTTTTCCGGTCAAAACCGGCCGGTCCAGTCCGGTCTTCAAAACACTGATATATAGATGCGTAGAAGACAATAAAATATTACATAGCAGGAATTATTGACTATAATAAAACATAGATGGTCCACTTGTATAATTTATGTTCTTGTCCATATGCGATATTATTATTGAGACGTGGTATTCTTGAACTGAACTGATGTGGTACTCTTGTGTCCAGATGCATGGGCTGAAGTTGCAAATTATGACTTCAACAAAGATTACAAGTAAACATTCCAATATCACACAACATCAGGCTGTCGAAGAAATTTAAAATCGTTGGGGAGCTGCCATAATATTGAATTGTACTGATTGATCGGTTGACTGATGTTGTTCCCGTGATGCCGATTGATTTCATCATGGCAAGAAAAAAAAAAGAAGGGAAAATAGAGGGTAGGTAATATGCAAAAAAAGGACAACTTACACTAATACAAAACGGACTCAACCACTTAAAATTATAATCCATATAGACGGGAAAAAAGGGTTTTATCCACTGCTTGGAGACAATACATGAAATAACATCTATAATCATCACTTTTACGAAAACAAACGAACAAAACGACCAGTAAGATAAATCATCTGAGTCGTTATCGGCATAGTCGAAAGCTAAATAGAGCAACAAATCTGCTGCATGATTTTCCGTGAAATTATTATAAAGAGACCTATGTCGAACTCATCTGAAAGCACATGCCAAGAAAGTTACATGGATCGAACTGAACTCCTTATTGGATGACTAATTGTTGCTCATGCTCATCTATAATCAACAAATTTATAATTTTTATGTTCTGCAGCAGTTTTTTTCTGAGTATTGAGTTGTTGCCCTTGATCGTGCTGAAGGAACAATGTTCATGGTATCAGAGCCGCCATGTCTAACATAGAAAAACCAGAAAAAAAAAAAAAACACAGAGGCATCTACTTCTAGTGGAGTCTCTATTTACTCTCTCGGCGAATGACAATCCGGGCAATATCATAGCTCAAGTGCAACTCAAGGGTGAAAACTATGACGAATGGGCACGGGCAATGCGCACAGCACTACGTTCAAAGCAGAAATTGGGCTTTGTGGATGGATCTCACGCAAAACCTGCAGACGATGACCTTTTGTCTCAAGATGATTGGTTAACGGTTAATTCCATTTTGTTTCGTGGATTCTGAATACAATTGATCATGCCGTACGTTCGACCATTACGTACCATGGTTGTGCCAAAGATCTATGGGAGGACATCAAAGAACGATTTTGGATTGGAAACGACCATCCACCAACTCAAAACAGAATTGGCTGAATGCAAACAACAAGGCGGTGATGACTTACTATGGGAAGCTGAAAATGCTTTGGGAAGAGCTGGGAAATTACGACCAATTTTCTATATGCGAATGCAAAAATTGCACATGCAACATACGCGTGGCTCTCGACAAGAAGAGGGATGAAGAGAAATTGCATCAATTTTTTATGGGACTAGATGATGCAATTTACGGGGTGGTTCGCTCAAATATCTTGAGTACTGAACCATTGTCGAATTTGAATAAATCGTATGCCATGATTATTCAAGAGGAGCGGGTTCGAGCTATAGCACGTGGGAAAGAGTACAAAACCGAACAACCAGTTGCATTTGCGGTAAAAGCTACGTCAAATCTCAAAACAAAAACTGACGGAAAGGACACATGTGTGACATGCTCGCACTGTAAGCGATATGGTCATGGAGTCGATTCTTGTTTGCAACTGTGTGGGTATCCTGATTGGTGGTGTGATCGGCCTCAAGGAACAAATCACGGATCGGGACACAAGGACATAAACAATTGATGAATCCTAGAGCTCGGGGTTGTGGTGGATCCGTCAAAGCCAATGACACGCAAGTGGCGCCTCAATCAAACCTAGCTCAGGGATCCTCTGCAAGTATTATTAATGGAGGCATTAATGGGTTTACTGATGAACAGTGGAGTTCACTTATTAATCTGTTGAACTCTCAGAAGAACCAAAATCTGAGTGGTAAGGATGATGATTTGCGATGGTTTATCGATTCTGGGGCTTCTCATCACATGACCGAATATTCTACGATGATGAGTAATGTTCGAGATGTGCTTCCTTGTCCGATTGATCTACCCAATGGAAAACAAGAAATGGAAAAAGAGGAGCTGTTGCGAGTGTTTTGAAGACGGTAGAAAATAGAGATGTGGGCATGTGGAATCGTAGAATGGGTCACCCTTCTGATAAGGTTCTTCGGTTCTTGTCAAGTGGAAGTAATAGTAAAATTTATGTAAGTTGCAATGTCTGTTTTCGGGCAAAAACAATGTCGTGTTGATTTGACTCTAGTATGAATAAAGCCATAAATATTTTTATCTCATTCACTTTGATTTGTGGGGTCCTTATCGAACATCGACGCACAATGGCGAATATTATTTTTTGACGGTGATTGATGATTGCTCCTGAGGTGCTTGGGTTTATTTACTCAAAGATAAGTGAAGTCTCTCGCACGATTCACTATTTCTTTGCTTTAGTTCGTCGACAGTTTAATAAACAGGTGAAAATGGTGCGAAATGACAATGGATCTGAGTTTCTTTGCTTGGCTACTTATTTTTTGGAAAATGGCGTAGTACATCAAACTTTGTGTGTTGGAACACCTCAAAATAATGGACATGTCGAACGAAAGCATCGACATATTCTTAATGTGGATAAAGCGCTCGCTTTCAAGCTCGCTTGCCCATCGAATATTGGGGATAATGTATATTGACTGCCGCATTTTTTATTAATCGAACTCCATCTACTGTTCTACATGGGCGTACACCTTATGAGATTCTTTTTGGTCACTTCCGATCATATAGCTTCATTCGAGTGTTTGGTTGTTTAGCGTATGCTCACAACCAAAGAAGGGGAGGCGATTTGGGTCGAGGGCGTAGACAACGCTAACAAAATACTCGATTGCGTGACTATGTTCTGAACAGTGTGAGTACAAAGAGCCCCCTCGTACACTCATCCCACCAACAGCATATCTCAGGTATCGCTTATCCCTTAGCGAAGTATGTGAGTCTAAATTTTCTGCACCACATCCTAGTTTCTTGGCATGTGTTACTGCAGGGGTTGAACTACCACATTCAAAGAGGCAATGAAAGATGAGAAATGGAAAGACGCGATAGCGAAGAGAGATTAAGGCACTCGAAACTAATGATACGTGGTCTGTAGAGAAGCTATCAAAGGCAAACGTGTTATCGGTTGAAAATGGGTATATAAGATCAAGTATAATACTGATGGAACGATAGAACGATATAAAGCTCGATTGGTGTTACGTGGCAATAGACAAGTGGAGGGGCTTGACTATAGTGAAACTTTTGCTCCCGTAGCAAAATTAGCTATTGTTCGTACGTTGCTAGCCGTGGCTGCCATCAAGAAATGGGAGCTTCATCAAATGGGGAAGTTCATAATGCATTTTTGCATGGCGACTTGGAGGAAGAGGTGTATATGCATATGGCTCCGGGTTTTTATTTGGGGAGCTCTGACATGATGTGTCGCTTGAAAAAGTCTTTATATGGTCTTCGTCAAGCACCACGGTGTTGGTTTGCCAATTTAGTTGTTGCGCTTAAAAAACATGGGTTTCAACAATCTTATTCTGACTATTCTTTATCTGTTTTACATCAAGGAGATATTCAGATTAATGTTCTCGTCTACGTTGACGATCTCATTATCTCCGAGAATGATCGCGATGTCATTCAAAACTTCAAAGATTATTTGATTACGTGTTTTCATATGAAGGATTTAGGTGCATTGAAGTATTTTTTGGGCATCGAGGTAGCACGCAATGCTACGAGGATATTTTTGTGCCAAAGAAAGTATACTTTTGATATAATTTTGGAGGCGGGCTTACTCGGTGCAAAGCCAGCGTCCTCCCCAATGGATTCTAATCATCATTTAGTTGTTGCCACTGACTCGTATTTACCTGATCCCGAACCTTATCGTCGCTTAGTTGGACGGTTGGTTTACCTATCCGTTACTCGTCCAGACTTGTCCTATTGTGTTCATATTTTGGCTCAATTTATGCATAAGCCAAGACACTCTCATTGGAATGTTTTGTTGCGGGTTGTCCGATATTTTAAAAATAATATCAGTCAAGGAATTTTGCATCGTTCTAGTAGCAACATCCAGCTTGAAGCTTGGTGCGATTCTAATTGGGCAGCATGCTCCCTGACCCGTCGATCTCTTACAGGTTGGTTCATAATCCTTGGCGGTTCTCCTATATCTTGGAAAACGAAGAAACAACACACGATTTCCCGCTCATCAACAGAAGCTGAGTATAGGTCGATGGCTGCTGCTACTTGTGAGATTAAATGGCTGAGTAGTCTGCCGACAACACTTGGTTGCTCCCATACACAGTCAGTTCCGTTATTTTGCGATAGTCAGGTGGCTTTGCATATTGCGGCTAATCCTGTATTTCACGAGAGCACCAAACATATCGAAGTTGACTGTCATTTTATTCGAGATGAGATTCGTCGCGGTACCATTCATACTTCTCACGTAGTTACTACACTACAAATTGCGGATATGTTCACGAAGGCATTGAATGGTGTTCCTTTTACACGATCTCTTGGCAAGTTGGGCATTTGCGACTTGCACGCACCAACTTAAGGGGGTATTAAGGCGAAAATCACGCTAACGGAAATCACGTCATTGATTTGAGCAATATTTTTAGGATAGTCTTTATTATTTGAATTTATTATTTTCCTTTTCTGGTCTTGGATAGACTTTCATTGTACACAATATATACGTGTATTACCTTTGTAATTAGATCATCAATATACGAAAGAGTTTTTTCAATGTTAGAATAATTTTTCAGACATAAATTTGCTTCCTTTCGGATCCAAGAGGCTTGGAAAGTCGCAATACGCAAACTTTTGACCGGGGGTGCACGGTTGCAATTTTTACATCTCCAGACGGAACGTCGAGCTAAAGTTCTTTAGTCCAATCGTAATTTAACAGCAATATAATGTCCGAAATCATGCAAAGAGGTGCCTTTCCCTTGGATTGATGATGATTGTCCACGAACTTAAAGGGTACGATAACCTTTTCCTCCGCCCATCAACACTTACGTTATCGTTGCCCTACGCAGCCAAGTGCGTGCCGGTGTTCTTCTCCAAGCTAGAAACGCAACATCTAATCGTCTCGGAAAGAAGCTATTTGCAAGCTTAATCCACGAAATATGCTCTTTTTCCATTCCTAAACATATTGCTTCAAGAAAACCGCCTATCTGTTAAGAGTTTAAGATAACTAATGTTATTATTATTTTAGTTCTTATTAATTAGTAGTTTAGATTTGAATTTAAAATAATTAATAATTATTTAACTTTTCATTAATTAGCACTTCTAATTTTAATTATAATTAGAGATTTTTGAGATTTAGTAGGACTCGATTAAGATTAACTTGGGCTGTAAAGATTTTTTTTACTCCCTATATAGGTATGTAGAAAAGAGGCATTAGGCTTTAAGGAAATTTGAGTGCCGAAGTTTCAACTCTCGATTTGACTATTGGGAAAACTATTATAAAAGCTATTAGCTTGGTTGTCTTCGTTTATGATGGTTTGAAATTAATAAAGAGCTTTTCAATTCCGATTCGCGTTAATCATCTCCTTCACTCTAATACAATCAATCAAAGTATAAAGCAAAACTTCGCTTCCGTATAGAATTGTCTCGGACCCGTAAGTTTGCAACGTTAGACAAGGAGATGTAAATGTCTCTCCAGGCAACGTCGGTCCAACTGCGAAGACTTTGCAAACTAGTTTCCCTTTCTCATATTGAAAAGACACATATTGATCTCCCATGGTGTACTACGTGTTTGCTACGATAAGTGTAAATCTTATAAGATATAGAAGATTGAACGTCGAATGTCAATAATTTGAAACTCAAAATCTTATTGATGAATCGTCTTTATTTTCTTAATGAAAATGCGTATCTGTTTACGGTAACATACAGCGTAAGTAAGGAAACAAAAATAACATCAATCACCCTCCATACTTGTCAAGAAAAAAATTCTGAGCGAAGAAGATAGTCTTCTGAACCACCGATATAGGGACCAGGAAGCTCGAAATCCCATTTTACTCTTCTCTTCTTCAGGCGGTTCCTCATGAACGTGGGGTCCTCGATAAGCGTACACCAGCTTTTGCAGACATTTTTTAATCTCGGCAACGAGCCCGCGTCGAGCCAGAACAAGATTTCCGGCAACAGATCTTGTGGAAGATACATCTCTTTCTCGCCAGACGACATATTGAGAAAACCTTAGGATAACCAAACTAAATTTTCATCAAGATCCATAACCAATTACATTTAGCCGCACGCTGCACAATGAGCAAACAAAAAATTAAATTTACTGACCTAAGCCTGGATATTAACGCGGCGATTTTGTCGTGAACGACGATGGAACGGTGACGTGAAGGTGAGGATAGCGGTACCGTCTGCTAATGGAAGAAGTTATGGTGATAATTGGATTTGGAAGGGTAGGGTTACATCAGATGAACATTGTTGGGCTGAGTAATTAGGCTTAATGCATTATAACTATCGACTGACGTGCACAACTTAGGTCTTTTTATTCTATGTTGGCCCAACCTCATGACACATTAGCGGATTTGATCCGAATTCAGAGTGTGTTCGTTTATTTGTCGGTTAAACATTTTTTTTCCAAGGATAGCTCGCTTTTTCATATTTTTTTTGTTGTCCCGAAGGTATCCCCACTCAACCTGACTACGGGTTAGTCCTTAAATATCGGCGTGGCTTGCGCCACACAGACTTGACGGAGACTTAATTGCGCCACCCACTCCAGATGTGGGACTAATCCTCGAGGCCAGATGGATACGTCCCAAACCCACCCGACAACGACAGTCATGCGCCATAAAGGCCATATGGACTACTCAATAAATTGTGGGAGGAGAGATTCGATCTCATGACCTCCTTCAACCACAAGTCCTTAAGGCATCCTCTTTGACCACTAGACTAAGGCCTCATTGACATCTCGCTTTTTCATTTCAACACACAAGAGTTAAACATGTCAAACAGACCAATCATGTCTCTCCGGTAACAATCGACATATGTTAGAGACAAAAGCTCTCATTAAGAGAGAAACGAACCGAGATCTACCAATAAAAACAAAGAAAAACAAACTCGAAGAAAAAAAAAATTCAAAGTTTCGACCAAAAAAACTAAAGATCCTACTACAAATCGGCTTAAAACTCCTTAGAAATGGCTATTAAGTTCACATCTATCGCATTCCAATTTCTTCCGTCTTCAACTCGAATCTTCTGTTCTTCGGGAGTGATACCCCCATGAAGGGGGAAAGAGCTCCTACAAGAGGAGATGGAAACTCTCACGCCGAGGAAACGGAAAGAAACAAAGGTTCCACCAACCTCCATTAATCGATGGAGGAAGAGGAGCTTGGTTATTTTTTTACTTTGCTTTGGCTTCTTCGTTTTTGTTGCGGCTACTTAGGGTACCGGGAAGGCAGATTCTCTCTCTTAAGTTCTATGTCGTTCGGTTAAACATTATTACTATTATCAATTTTCAAAACTTTGCAAACTAACTTCTAATGATAATTGTTTATAATGATGATTATATACAGAAATCTTATGGAGCTCAACTCTGGTTAGCTATCATTAATGAGCACATCTTATGTGACATTGATTGGTATCACATTAACATACTGCATCAACAGAAGAGGTGGTGTGACATTAATTAACATCTTTGGCGTGACATTGACTATGACATCTTAGGTTGATGTTGCACCAATCAATGCCACATAACATATCTCTCTCTCTCTCTATATATATATATTAAAAAATTTGATAAATACGTTTATTAGATCATGTACATGTACTTGTGTACGTAGGAGTGAAAGATGAGTCGAGTTGGCACAAGAGTTCTATGAGTTGGCCTGACTGAAGCCTGTGATTTTCGAGCTTGTGCTTAATCCTAACTGTTCCTAAGCCCGCGGCCCGCTTACGATCTTGCTCTTATATTTTTATAAATATATATATATATATATATATATATGTAGAGAGAGAGAGAGTTGTTAGGGTGCACACCTACTGTGAGCAATCACCGTGAGCACTATAAGCAAATCTCACGATAACCGTGCTTTTAGTCCATCTTTGGCGCCGCCATCACCTCTACCGCCCCTCTCGGCTCCACCACCACTTCCGCCGCCACCTCCGGCATGTTGATTTCTAAGAATGGACTTGATCATCAATAGAGAGATGTCGGGTGCTACTACAACTATAACTCATGATGTTACCAACTTCATCTATTGAACAACGAGTAACTGAAACAGCCAACAAACTCATACACACAAATTATTATCAGACATTTGCTGATGTTGCTTGTTCGTAAGGTTTCGGTGGTGGCCGTTCACTTAATCGCCTTTCTTCTTCGTAAACCGCAGCTGCGGAAACGATATAAGCAACAGCGAATAACCCGAGAATAAAACACAAGATCCCACCTATAGAAAGCTGGCGATGGTGAGTAATTCCACAGTTTTCCCGAGATGCGAGTTTGCTAACGTTCCCGACATTAAGAGGATAAATGCAATGCCCAACATTATCCTAAATTTCGATAATTACAAACCTCTTTAGTCAACATTATCCTAAATGCAATGTCTTTGTTGTTTATTTTCTAGCCGTAGTCGAACCTCCACCATTGACTTGCTCGCTTGCTCATTTCACATCAATATTGCTTCTCTCATGTAAGAGAATCGGTATAAAGGGGTTGGTCTCCATTACATGATGCATTTAGCTATATTAACTCGCTCTTTATTAAAGGTGTTATTTGTCTTCAAATACATTTTAGCTCAATTTTCTTTGGGCTCTTTTGCATGCATGGGGAGATATATTCTTTTAATTGGAAACAAGGTAGATAAACATTATATTACATAAACATGATCAATATTTTAGATGAAAAGGATGTAATCTGCGTCTTAGTTGGTTATTTTCTCTACAACTAGCAGTATATTCACTTGCATGTTACTCGATCCGTCTCACTTTTCAGGAAAAATTACTATGGTTTTCAGTTTAGTGATATATCCAATTTATGTGACCCAATGGGAATGAACTAGCTAGTGAGGGTGTATTGTTATACCACTTCGTCACAAATTCAAATTCCATGAGTTTGGTGAGCAGAACTGGAATTTCTACCTGGCTTGGGGGATTAATCTCATCTTTGAAGTGTGTGTCGTCAGCCCATAGTCGATTGAGTGGGACTATTTGGGATTGAAAAAAAATGTGTATCCATTTATTTGGTAGAAATTATTTTTGTTTTTGAAAAAAAAAACAAGATTGACAAATAAAGAATTAACCACTACTAAACTGTCCCAAACACATCGAGACTATTGCACTGGAAATCAGTTGCAAAATGTTTTTTGTGACGAACTTTCTGGTAGGGGACGACAAAGCATCATAAATACGATAGACTGGATATCCGTCGCAAAATTTTGCAATAGAAATCTGAGACAGAAACACCGTAAAACACTTTTAAATTTCAGTATATGTATAATGAAATTGCGATGGGATTGTCGTCGCCACTAATGAAAAAATAAAAGAAAAATTTGACGACCTCGCTGCCCCAACAACCTAGCGCCACCAAAATCCGTGGCATCTAACAGCCACCTCGATCCATGTGCCACTAACAGGAACGGGATCCATAGCAAGCTTTAATTCTTCCAACAAGTGCTTAATCCAGAAAACCTCTGCCACAACTGATACGAGTGGGCAATATTCTGCTTCTGTAGAAGATCTTGAAACGGTTGCTTGCTTTTTAGCCTTCCATGTTACCAAAGAATCTCCCAAAAAGGTGCAAATCCAGTTATTGATGGTGTCTTTGCATGCCCCCCAATCAGCATCTGAGAAGGCTTTTACCTGCAAGTTTAAAACAGAACTCATAAGTACACCTTGCCCCCCAATCAGCGTTGTATGATCTCGAAATACACCAAATGGACGTGAAGACGGCATTCCTGAACGAGGAATTAAAGGAAGAAATATATATTAAACAACCTGAAGGGTTGTGGTACCCGGGAAAGATAACAAAGTGTGTCGTCTCGTGAAATCACTTTACGGGCTTAAACAAATGCCGAAACAGTGGCACCCTAAACCGTAAACCCTATATAAGTGAGAAGTGGGACCGCTTCAAACGAAACACTTATGAATGGAGATACGGTCCAAGGTCGAAACGGACACAAAGTAATCGAAAGAGATCAGATTCATCTTTGTGTGTATGTTGTTGTCTTGGTTTACACAAAAATTCGCCAGTTCAAGACATTATTTTCACTGAGCAGCGAGTAAATTCGATAGCATTTCACTAGGGAAGGTTGGAAGCCACAAGCTACCTATCTCGATGCACTAATAGACCGCCGGGACTTTCTTGCTAGAGTCAACATTCATTTCATTTGCATTAATTTATATTAATGTGAGGATTGTTGGAATTTGCACTTTAGGCCAAAATGAGTATTTGACCCAATAAATAAAGAGTTTAACCAATTTTAATTAAATCGAGAAAACGTCGTTGATTGAAACCCAAAATTGATGAAAGATTGATATTCTAAGTTTCGAGAGGAATCTATCAAATATTAATTGGCTCAAAACCGATGTCGGATGAATGAGAAATTAAATTTTGAAGTTGGCCCAACAAAAGAGATGATATTATATTTAATATGTAAAAGGGATTTTGGTTGTCCCACATTGGGAAAATCATCTATTTTTCACTTGTTTATAAGGAATTTCCCTGCATGAGTTATTCAAAAAGGCTTGCCCAAGTGGTTGGTGTGTTATGGGCTTGTGTGGGGGGTTTTGGCCCAAGTTATAGTCCAAGTGCGAGTCGGTGCCCCGCACCGACGAGCCCGCGCTTAGGCCCGGGCCTGGGCCGAGGCCGACACCGACCCGAGCCGTGCCAAGTGCACAATGGGCGCTTTGTGGCGCACTTGGCACTTCGAAGGAGCGAGGAGCTTTGAGGAGCGCTTAAATTTATTCTCCGGTGAAGCGACGACGACGGTGATGTCGCTGGTGACGTAGCAGTTTCAAATGACGTGACTAGTGAGCTGACGTGTCCGATGACACGTGTGCAAGTGAGACTTGGTGGCACTGACGCAACGCTGCGTGGACGACGGTGACATGGCTCGGACCATTTAGGATTCGCGGTCCCATCGATTGGTGAAGGTCGGCGAAGGCGGTTTGGTTCGAA
Source organism: Linderniella brevidens (assembly GCA_004919715.1). Lineage (NCBI taxonomy): Eukaryota > Viridiplantae > Streptophyta > Magnoliopsida > Lamiales > Linderniaceae > Linderniella > Linderniella brevidens. Next base: position 11,513,429 of record SWDC01000150.1, on the reverse strand, counting down.
CTGATTGGTCTGAAAGAAGCTGTTGACGATTGGGCCTAAAAGTTACGTCTATTCGCACATTGGCCCCCCGATCAAACTTCCAGAAACGGTCAAAACGACCCAACAGTTGCAACACTTCGCGAATTGACCGCGGAAAGTTTCGCCAGCTATAAATTGGCCCCTGCTGAAGTTGGAAAAATCATTTAATCGCACCAGAGCATTTAGAGATAAGCACATTCAAGCCCGAAGTCTAGAAAAAGCAAGAAATGCACGAGTCTTTGAGTAGATTCGCCGATAATTCTGATTCGTAGTGCAGCGAAGCTGAGTTCCGAAGTCGTTGTATATTCGGGATTACGTAAATTCGATGCACTGAAATACGGGGCAATAACGTTTTACGAACAACATACGTAGTACGTGTCTCGACTTCAAAGTTTTAATGAAATTATGCATGAGTTTCTGCAGTCACCGACTAGACGTAATACACCGAAACCAACAATACTAACAATAACACATATAATAATAACACATATTTTTCGATTAAGTTGCCCGGTCCACGAGAAACCTTCGGTTAGGTGATAAATTATCGAAGTTCTCGGCATCATGAATTGTTATTATAACGCAATTGACTTTAACCACGCTAATGAGCTTCAAATTTTGCACGATTACAATTTTGAAGCTATTCGTAAGTAGATATAATTGTTAGCCTTTCGTATACGACATATATCATGAGACCATCTCCAATGGAACTTCAAAACCCAAAAAATGGGGTAAAAATACTCTAACCGAAACCTAAAACCAAACTCAAATGAGTTTTATTGTTTCTCTCTCTTAATTAAAACTCAAAATTGCGTCTATACTCAAAAAATCCGTCTGACGTGCAATTTGCATAACAAGTCCATATAGTTATTTAATGTTTCATTAATGTTTTATTTAGTTTGCACTTTACTCAAACTGGCGTACAATACATCAAATCTTTTAACATGGAATTACGTGGCATATTTTTAATGACAAGTCTCTCAATGATGGAGGTCTAAATATTTTAATATATCTTTTGTATTAAATCAACTTATTTTTAATCTTTATATAATAGTATAGTTGAAATACTTAAATTATTTATAAAAAGATTATATATTTATTTATTTTTCTTTACTATTTGTGGAGGAATATACTAATTCCGATTGAAAAAACATATCTTTCCCTTGTACGAATAATGTTTTTTATGTGCATTTGAATGTTTTTTTTGGCTGCTACAGTTAAAATTTTAGATTTTAAATAAATATTTTTTTCGATTTATATGTATGAATTATCATTTTGTTAGATATTTCCTCAATCAAGTTTAAAATAATTGTGTGGCTGTAATTTATGAAATTGTAAAATACATGGGTAGCATCGAAAAGTTGTAAAAGTTTGTGTCAAAGAGAATATTTTGATAATATCATTTTGAGTATGAGAATGAGTTTAATAGTTGGAGAAGAATTACTGCAGTTTGAGTTTGAGAATGAGTTTGAGTTTAAGAGTAAAATTTTTGGTTGGAGATAGTATGTAGCAATCATATTCTCGTTTATACAGCAATATCACATAAGCTTTTTTTCCGTACATTTAAGATTTAGGGCCCGTTATGCAAGTAGATGCATGAAATCAGGGCCCGTTACATGTGCTTAATCAATGTAATTGATGACCACTAGTAGAGTAGGTAGGGGCTATTCAATGGGTCACATTTAAGGCAACGATACCTTTGTGGAGAATCAATTAAAATTATACTTGGCAGGGGTGAGTCCGGATTTTCGGATATCAAAAACTTATAACCGTATCCGATCCGGTTTTAATCGGATATCCGAAAATCCAGATATCCGGATTTTCGGATAATTTTTTTTTTTTAAAAAAAAATGATTGTAACGTATTCGATTTTATTTTCAACTCTCAATTTATTTTAACGATTGATATAAATTTAATCCGATATATTTTCTTTGGGTCAAATTAGAATATTGGGCTAGTTTTCTTTCTTTTTCCTCTTTTTGGGCCTAATTATTCTTTGTTTTTTGGCTATTATTTAATTAATTAATTTATTTTAAATAATAAATCGGATACCGGATATCCTAATTTTAGTACCGAGCGTATCCGTATCCAATCCGGTTTATGTTAAAATATTCGGATTTGGATATCCGATCTGGTTTTAAAAACCGGATATCCGGTTTTCCTGATTTTATAAACCGGATACCGGATCGGATTCCGGATTCCGGATATTTTTGCTAAGCCACAAGTTGGCATTCAAAGAAATATTCTTTCAGAAATCTAAAATAAAAGCAATAATAATATATAATATAATAATAATAGTATTAATTGATCTTTTTATTAAGCTTAATTGACCAACTATCCTAGCAATAACAGAAAATTAGCGAACGTTGTGTCTTAACTGCAAATCGAAACGAACTGGGGACTGGCTATGGGTCATGAGCCGGTTCGGATGACGCTCGAGAACCGTTGAGACCGTGTCGGGAAAACTATGAAATTTGAGTTCTTTAGAAAACGATTTGTACCGGATTTTAATTTATTAAATAAGGTTATTGTGAGAATTCTCTCCCTTTAGGTATTGCATAATTCAAAGTCAATTGCTTGTGAAATTGGACGAATGCCAACAAAAGAATACTCTTATATCAGAATTATGCTTGATTTACTGAGTTACGTCGATTTGATTTATAAGTCAAGAAACAAGTCAAATCTACGACTAAAAATAACAACGGCTACAATCACTTCTATTTTTTTATAGCATAATAAACCAACTCTACTTGCTCCTTATTCTTTTGCATATTCACACACATATATGTTTTCAATTTTACATGTAATGTCTATCTTATACTATGTAATTATATTAATATTATGATAGGATGGATTGAAATGGTTTTCATGCATCAGGATGGACATAATTTATAAATAATTTCTTTTTGATCAAACTTGTTATTGCTATGTCTCAATTTAAAACATAGTTGAATTGTCCCAAGGATACATTTTAATTAGTTTATAATCCGTGTTTACATTTCGATTAGTTTAAACAGGTTGAATTGTGCCCTAAGAGATATATGTCCATTAGGAAACCCCGTGGAATTTAAGAATTATATTAGTGTTCGTCGGGATATGCGGAACCTAACTTTTCGGGATTCCCTTTGCCCATGTTGTCCGGATTAGAAATGTAATAATAAACAAGCAACATTAGCCACATAGAAAGGAGGGGGGCAAGCCCCAGCCATGCTACCCTCGAAGCGTGAAGTGGCTAGCTTTTGTCAACCCTCCTGTTGTTGGAAACTGTGATCGTGATCTAAATTGTCACATCGATCCATCGGTGTATCAAGAATGAATACCTCATTTGGATGGCTAGAGAGACACCTTTCTTGCTGTTAACTCAAAGTGCTTAAGCTTAGAGAACTATTGAGCTTAAGAGAACTCGGCGTGTCTTGATGTGTTGTGTTGGACTTTTGCATGTGACGGGTCGAGAATGATTTGTGGCTTGTTTTGATACCCAAATTTTATTTGAAATCATCCGTTTGTTAATCACAAATATATAGAATGGCTTGGAAATCACAAACCCTATACTGAGACAAATTCAACTATGTCTATATTTAGTCAGTAAATTTTGCTTGATTTCAATGAAAGCATACTTACCTTAAATAATTACTCAGAGTTATTGACTAAAGAATTAGTTTAGACCATATTTTTTGGCAAATAACACCCTACAATTTTCAAAGATTACAAAAGGTGAAATATCTTTTTTATCCTCATGCTTCAGTTGGACTTAATAAATTCAATAAAGGCTTCCTTACCGCACTCACTTGTCCATTCTAGTCGGTGTAAGGTCATTAATGTTTCAACACTTGTTCTATTTTTTTTATTGATATTAAACCCGTCTCTCTAGGTTCGTCTCAATTGACTTTGAAAGGAATCAAGGAGTTTGGTATTCAACAAGTCAATCGTGTGGCTTAGGATTAATCAAGAAACCGTCCTGATTTGAGTCTAGTTTGATCTAATCATTTTCGATAAATCCACTATAGATTTGCGTCATGCATATAAATCCTTCACAGGTAGAGTCAGAGTCATGACTATGTCAAACTCATTGAAATAGATTATATGATAGAATAGTGAACCGAGAAATTATCAAACCGCCATCTATATCACACATGAGTCAGTATATGTGCTTCGGCCATTAATTTTCCGAAAACATCTTTCGTTGTCAAAACCGTTTTTTGCTGCCGATCCATGCACTCGACAATCCTGTTATAGCAAAACTAGTGACAAGTCAAGATCCCATAGTCAATGACTTCCATCTAACGTTCATGTAGACTATTATAATCATCAATAGTCTGATTATTAACACTTTTGACTATTGACACAATTATTATTCATTGACTTGCTGAATAGAAGCGTCGAAATATAAGTCGTTTGTTTAGTGCACGATTAGAGCCTTCGGCCTATGTACGTTTTCCAAGTTTAAAATTTATAGTCCACTGGAGTCGATTCTCGCATCCAATGTGAATCAGCGATTTAACTTGATACATACTAGTTTTGTTATTTATTGTTTTATCGGACGCCAATGAAAAATACTTAAGTGAATAAATTATGTCTTGGATAAACAAATAAATTTTTTATTGATTAAACATAATAAGCGACGAATCAATGATCATTCATGTCCTATAACTTCTCTTAAGACACCATGGGGTCATACATGCCTTAGATCTAATGACTCTTTTTCTAATATTTTGAGATGGAGGTCAAGAGTTTAATGACGGTCAAGAGTTTGATACCACTTGACCTTATTGACTGTCGAAGTTTGTAAACTTGGAACAATGCACACACCAAAGGAATTATTGCCCGTTAAAAACCGCTAACCAATTGCGTCGTAGAAATTGAACAAAACCTCTTAAATATATATATATATATATATATATATATGTTAGGATCGAGTCGGTACTAGGTAGTATTTAGAGGGGGTGAATGGACACTACTCGATTTTTCTAAGTGTTTAAGGCTTAGTACCGGAAGGTTTCGGTACTATGTATATTTTCGGTTATGACACCTAATCAATCACTTAGTGACGCGGAAGATATCACTACTGAGTACCGACTAGTGTAGATATATGTATGTGTGTGTTTGTGTTTGACACCGAAGTTGGTTATGGAAGTTTGGAGTGTTAATGAACTCCTACGTCTCTCCTTCTTCCCTCAGGAAGACACTCTTAGAAGTAAGGTTTACTTACAGTACAACGTACACCTTCTAAAACTACAACAGTTTTTTAAACTCCGTTGTTTACACATAATTTCACTTGAATACTTGAACACTCAAGAACGTAAGAATAAAACTTTTTCGTACAGACTCAAGATTTTACAAAGTTGTGTGTGTGCTACGTCTTGAGATTCTTCGGCCTATTATACTTCGCGCTCCTGAAGTAGCCGTTGCAATTTTAATGTCTGGGCCCGCTCTTGCGGCATTAGCTTTTTTGGCTCTTTTGGATACTGCTGCTCTCAGTGTTGACTCTGCGTCTGGGTACCGCTTTTGCCACTTTGGGTAATTCTTCTGCTATGCTTCAGTACTCAGCGCAGCCTTGCATTCATTGCTTCAGTACTCAGCGCAGCCTTGCATTCATTGCTTCAGTCTCTCTCTGCACCTTGTCCTTCCTTGGCATGTGTCTTGTCATTAGTCCGGTACTACCTTACTCCAGCTGGCATCCGGTTCTCAGTTGTGGTTTCGGTATCGACGGTTTCGATTCATGCTCAATCACCTAAACTTCAGCATCTATCAATATATATACATATATAAAACAATCAAGTTGAATTCTTTGACCTAAAGACAGATATCTGCCTCCCTCTGGCTCTTTAGGCGTAGAAGAAATTCCCCATCCAACTATTTAATGAATTAGGTGCAAAGGATGAGTCTCATCTGGTCGCTTCATATATATGGTTTGATCAATATCTTCCCTCGGTCTCTAGTACGTCTACAGTATCGACATGTTGATTGTACAATAAAAGAAATTAAATATTAAATGCCAATTTAATTCGATTGTACTTTAATATTATGGAATCAAATGTCATTTAAGATTAGAGTGCTTTGAAACACATACAAATAATAAAACATCTTTGCTTTTTCATAAAAATATATACGAAAAAAATCTTGCAAGATTCTCAAAAATATTTTTAACTATATGCGTGCTGCATACACTGATGAAATCAGACGTTATCCATAATGTGCATTGTCTATGGAAGTGAGACCATCGTTTAGAATGTCGTCTATTTTCAGAAAATGTATATATATATATTTATATATTATATAAGAAAATTTTCTATTTTCTTTTTCAAAATCTCCCGTTATGTATACTAATTTAATAAGACGGACAAGAGAACCTCCATTCCGTTCCACGTTATTAGCTGATTATTTGTTCGCGTAATCATCGTCTATTCCCCAATCGTATTAATTTTTTTTTTATTTCTCTTGCACATGTGATCGAATCGAACTTGCCAAATTTCAACACGATTTCTAACAGAAACCTTATTAAATATATTTCTTTCCTTGAAACAATTTTCCAAATTCTACAAAGAGAATCCATTCTTCCAGCCTCAGCATCTTGGCAGAATTACTCTTCAGACAGGTAGACAAGAACAATGATATAGTCAATGAATTCTTCAAGAATATCCGGTAGTAACAAATAAATAGGAAAGATGCCAGCAGTTTGGTTCGCTTTGAAGAGGTCAATGCAATGCAAATCGGAGCAAAGCGACGTGCACGATCCAAAGAGAAGCAGCGAAAGCTTGAGCAACATCACGACGAAGAAGACCAGCGGGGCCCGTTCTCGATCGGGCTGCTCGCGGTCCATCGCAAATCTTAAGGACGTAGTGATCCACGGGAGCAAAAGGCACATGGAGAAGCCACCGATCTGCAGTCCGAGGTCGATCGGGAGCAGCGAGCTTCTGAACCCGATAACCCACGAAGTGGTGCTCGATGACACGACTTGTGAGCTCAAGATAAGTAGTGGCGGTGGTGATAATTTCGTGGGTATGTTGAAGCCCGGCACCCCCGGGCCTCAGAGGTTTCAAGCAGGCCGGAGGCAAAAGCCCAATAGCCCGATGAGGAGAACGGCTAGTAATCTCTCGAGGAGGAGTTTGAGTTTCGGTGCTGTTTCTTCTAGGCATAGTAGCAGTAGATCTTCTTTCGGACCGGATTGTAATGGTGCTTTGTTTTGTCACAAGTGCGGTGAGAGGTTTGTTAGGTGGGAAGCTATTGAAGAGCATCACCTCTCCAATCATGCTGGTAAGTAGAAAATAAATTAAATATTATTACGTTATATTGATGCATTTGATAATTTCGATTTGATCATCTTGATTTCGTTCACATAGAAGAGTATTCATGTTTTTGTTCACACTTAATATTTTGTTTCCATGTGATTTTTTGAAGGAAAAATTCCCTTCTTTAACTTTCGTTCATATAAAAATCGTTGATTGAATGATCTTGTTGATATAAACAAGGGAGAATGCCGCTTTTTGTTCGCGATATTTGGAATATGGTCGTTTTTGGTCACTCATATTTTGATAGGCCACTTTTAGTTCACAATCGATTCGGGACTGTTTTGTCCACCGATTGAATAATCGGAAAGGGCAAGGAAATATTACGGGTGGGGCCCGGTCAGCCCGAATTTTGCAAGACGAAGATCGGGGAACCAAACGACCCGTATATTCGGGCCGGCCTAGCCCATAAATTTCGTCCAACCTAATGAGGTTAAATAATTGGTGTACCAAAGCAGTACAAAATCGGTAACATTGGGGACCAAATGGATCGTAACATGGAGGACCAAAGAGGCCCATCCCAAACAATTGGGACCCAAAAAGCCATTCCCCCTTTTCATGAACATTGATTATTTCGTTTAATGTGATTTTTTTCAATGATAAATAGAAAAATGCGGGTTGAATGACCATGTTGATGCACATTAAATTTAGTTCAATTTTTATTCCTTTTGGTTGCAGTCACTGATTTAACCGAAGGAGATTCATCTAGAAAAATCGTGGAAATAATATGCCGAGCAAGCTGCACAAAACCTGACAACAGCAGCAGCCTAAAGGTCGAGAGGATCCTCAAAGTCCACAACATGCAAAAAACTTTAGCCCAGTTCGAGGAACACCGAGAGCTGGTCAAGATCAAAGCAAGCAAACTCAACAAGAAGCATCCCCGTTGCTTAGCCGATGGCAACGAGCTACTAAGGTTCCACGGCTCGACCGTTGACTGCCCTTTGGGCTCGAAAGGCTCATCAAGTCTCTGCACCTCCGATAAATGTCGCGTGTGCCGAGTTTTAAGGCACGGGTTTTCGATGAAGAGGGAGATGAGCCGTGGAGTTGGAGTTTTCACGGCTTCAACGAGCGTTCGTGCGTTCGAATCGATTCGGGTCGGTGATGAGTGCGATAAAGGGTGTGTAAGAAAGGCACTGATAGTATGCAGAGTCATAGCCGGGAGAGTTCACAGGCCGCTGGAGAACGTGCAAGAAATGGTTGGTCAGTCGGGTTTCGATTCGTTGGCCGGGAAAGTTGGCCAGCATTCGAACATCGAAGAGCTCTACTTGCTTAGCCCAAGGGCTTTGCTTCCATGCTTTGTTGTGATTTACAAGTCTTGAAGCTGATTTAGTGTTGACAATTCTTTTTCCCTTCCAAGTCTCGGAATAAGGGTCACTTGTGTTATTTATTTATAATTCTTTAAGACGGTTTATAGTTTATTGTACTTAATTGGGGCGAAGTTCGCGTCTGGTGGTCTCTCTCAATATTTTAGGTACGAGTCTTTTTGTCAATTTCAAAACTCCCAATTTTACTGATTTGGGCCATTGTTTTTCACTGATTATTTTAACCGTCACAACGGAATTGCGGGCCGAAGAAACGAAAATCTTGTCAGGCCGAATTCCATTAAAACTAACGATTAAATTAATCGATCGACCAATACGGCCCAATCAATAACTTTATGGCTGATTCAGAACACGAGGAACAAAAAACATCCAGTCCCCCAAACGTTAGGGACCAAAACCAGGCATTCACCCTACTTAATTGTATACTTGTGGAGGCTCTTGATAAATTGCATGAAATTTGGTTAAAATGTTTGTCAAAGTAGATACGAGATGAATGCAAAAACAGCATAACATTGTATGGAAGAGCTCATATCTGAGGCTGGTAATAATTACTGCGATGATGATGATGATGATGATGATGATCGTTGTAAGACGATGACGAGCTTCCGAAGAGATAATCAGCAGCAAGTTGAAACGGATCGTATTTCGTCTCCATCTCCCCTAATTCACGGCATCTCTCCTTCTCCAGCCTCTCTATATTCTTCAAGCAAGGCCAATGTCCAAATATACTCTCACATATGTCCACAGCTTCCAAACCCGAACCATATGGGACGTAATCGGAAACTTTTCGCTCCACAATTTCATAATCGTAATCCCCTTTCATCCCATTCTCAAACCCGTCTTCATCTTCGGAAGTTTCCGAATCAAACGATCCTTCATCAACATCAACACCCGCATTTCCCACAGAATCTTGAGGGTCCGTTTTGGCCTCAGCCGGTGGCTTGGTTGCGCTTGGAAGAATCTTTTCTGGAGGGATTTCTTCGGGTTTTCGAGGGGGCGAAGGAGGCACAGAATTACCGGGTTTTTCGGGTTTTGATGTGGAACGAGGATAACATGTCTTGTCGGAAAGTGGCAGAGGCTTACCGTACGTTGAAACGATGTCGTAGCCTCCGCCGTAAGGAGTGGGGTCGTACTCATCGAAATCGTAGTCGTCCTTATCTCCTTCTACCTTAGAGTAGGAGATTGTGAATTTTGTCTCAGAAGGGAAGTATTGTGTGTGGTAGTAATGAGGCGGCGGCGGCTCGTATTGAAGAAGCTTAGGCTCATTACAGTTGTAAAGGGAATAATAATAATAATAATCGTCCGTATCAGAAGAATTGTACTGAACATGCTCGTGATGCTGCGTACAGGGATCAGAAGAGTAATTGGACTCGTATTCGTTGTAATAAGATGAAGAAGAATCGTACGCACTCAGTTGATGACCAGAAGTTGAAGAGACGCCGTAAGTGTAAGAACTGTTCCAACAATAATCTTCGATGTCCCCTTTGTAGCCATAAAACGCCATAGATGATGATGCTCAAGAACTCAGAGATGATAACAGATGAAGGAATGTTGAGAAGATTTTCAAGAAATGGACTTTACATTTGCTTTCTTATCTAGAGAAGAAGGGATTCTCTAGGCTCTAGTAACGCCACTTAATTCTTATCCCATCGATGAAAAACAAGAAAAGAAATATATTTATTTATTTCGCAGCATTCTCAGTTTCGAGACAAAAATGCTTTCATGTGCTAAAGTGTCTTTTGATCTCTATCATCTAGCCGATTGTGACTTCTCACCACCCCATGTAATAATGCGGAGGCTATGAAGTCAAATGCCATGGCTGAGTAATAAACAAGTAAAGAAAGCACTTTACGTATATTCTAAAATAAAAAATACTCGATAAGAAAATGTTACTCCCTGTAGATATTTTGGGGGACAATACCCAAAATGGTCCCCAATGTTTACCCTATGGGCCAATTTAGTCCCCAATGTTTCGCGTGAACCAATTTAGTCCCTCATGTTGTCGATTTGAACCAAATTGGTCCATCCGTTAGTAATTACGTCAATTTGGATGGAAAATGCCACGTGTCGACGGCTGATTGGCCTGACTTTCTCCCCTCTTAAAATCTAAAAAATAATAATAAAATTAAGATTTAAAAAAGAAAAAAAGGTTTATCTCTCTAAAAAAGAGAAAAACAAATAAATTAAAATTAAAAAATAAAAAATGAAAATAATATATAATAAATTTTATTTTCGTTTTTATTATTTTATTAAAAATGCGAAAAAATATTTAAAAAATAGGAAATTAAAAATAAAAAAAATAAAAAAAATTATGTTTTACTTATATATTAAATAACTAAAAAATATTAACAAAATAAAAATAAAATAAAAAAGTAAAATTAAAAAAAATATATATTACGGGAATCTCATTCTGATAAATAAATTGGATATTTTTTGTTTATATATTATTATATAAAAAATATGTAAAAATATTTCTAGGTCCCCACAAACTCGTAGACGGGAACAATTTCTTCACCACTAATGAGACGAGATTCCCGTAAATATAATATTTTATTTTATTATTTATTTTAATACATCCAATTTATTTTTTGTCGAGATTCTCGTAAAAAATATCCAATTTATATATTATAATATAAACATATTGTAAAGAATTTCCACGCAAGGACACCTTTTTTCTCGTTAACTAGACGAGAACAAAATGAGATTTCCGTAAATATATTATTTTTTAATATTTTATTTTTTCATTTTATTTTTTTTTTTAAATATTTTTTAGTTTTTAATATATAGTAAAACATAAAATATTTTTTATTTTTATTTTTAATATTTTCCTATTTTTTAAATATTTTTTGCATTTTAATAAAAAATAGAAACGAAAAAAAATTATTATATTTTATTTTCATTTTTTTTATTTTAATTTTAATTTATTTGTTTTTCTCTTTTTTAGAGAGATAATCCTGTTTTTGTTTTTTCTTTTTTAAATCTTAATTTTATTATTTTTTTTAGATTTTAAGAGGGGAGAAAGTCAAGCCAATCAGGCGTCGACATGTGGCATTTTCCATCCAAATTGACGGAATTACTAACAGAGGGACCAATTTGGTTCAAAATCGATAACATGAGGGACTAAATTGGTTCACGCGAAACATCGGTGACTAAATTGGCCCATAGGGTAAACATCGGGGACCATTTTGGGTATTCTCCCGATATTTTGGGGTCAATGTTTGCCTTAACCAATTTAGTATCTGATGTTTCAATTGGACCAATTTAGTCCTCCATGTTTCGGAAATGAATCAATTTGGTCTCAACTTAACCAAAACCGTCAATTTAGACAGAAAATCATTAACCGTGAGATACGTGGCACACTGTAATGATGTCACATGTCAATTTTCAGTTAAAATTGATGGTTTCCGTCAAGTTGGGACCAAATTAGTTTATTTTTAAACATGAGGGACTAATTTTATCCAATTGAAACACCAGAGACTAAATTAGTTCATAAGATAATTACTGGGGACCAAAATGAGTTTTATCCCCCTTTTTCCTTCTATTACTTGGAAAGCAGTGACTTCATCTGCTTCTACCAGTCGAATTTTCCATATTAGGGTGCATTGACACCCAATGTAATTGGTGGTACTAAAACATTCACATTCTTCTTGCCTTCTTTCATGCTAAAACTCGTATGTGAAAACATAAGTGGTGGATATATAATATACATGTACTCAACATCTTTGATTAACGAATATACGATACATATGAATTCTCTCAAAACCTTTTGTTTTTTCAATATAAACAGAAATTGCTCTGTTTTTCAATCGATGAGTTGAAATCGCTCTTCATTAGAGAAGCAACGATCGATCAATTACTGCTTTTGATTAATTTGATTTCTTAAATTTTCGATTTCTGATTTCTTTTCGACGGAACAAAATCACAATGAACAAACTCCAGATCCTGATATCGAAGATGTCGTTGATCGTTGTTTTTTAGTCCTCGATTACGATTTATTTGGAAACTTGTCAATATCTATTATACTTGCTGCTGGTTGGCTGGATTTGCGTGTTCACTGGTATTTAGTACACAGTGGTAGTATATTGATTATAGTACCGCAATAATTTTTTAGACTTCACGCTTAGCTGTAATTACACTACAAATATCATATAAATTTGATTACTCGTAGTTTAGTTTAATGATTGGAGAGTATTCTTGGTGACAGATCGTCCATGAATTTACGTTGACGAAAATAAAGAAGATATACATGACTAGTTTTACGATAGACATGTTGATTATCGTTTTCAAAAGGCCGTGTGAATTATGATTTTAATACATTTGTATTTATATGAGTGGATGTAAGAGATATATCATTTTTGGCACGCTAGATTGAATGACGTGTGAGTTATGATTTTAATACATTTGTATTTATATGAGTGGATGTAAGAGATATATCATTTTTGGCACGCTAGATTGAATGACGAAAATAGTTGTATGTTGGACTTGATTAGTAGATTCTTTAGAATGTTTTGTGATTTTATTTATTGGACTATGTTCCATGGCTAGTTTTATGTGTTCATGTTGTTGTTAGACTTTATTTCAAATTGTCTCGTCGTTACTATATCCATCTTATTGGTGGATTGTTGCTTGCGTTACCATCTCTGTTGCAAAATCGGGACTTAGAAATTTTTTTTCGAAATTTCGTAGCCCCGCGCGCTTCACAACCGGCTCGCGTCTAAGTCGATCCTCGCTCGTCCGATTCTCGATCTAGCCGCGATAAGCCTCTCGCACCATAACCCTTCTTTGTAATGCGTAAACGTAAAGGGACAAAACACGATTAATTGAAACGACAACCGCGGTCGCCTCCGAAGCTTGTCGTAATCTTTATTAAGCACAAAGTTTACAACATAGGGAGAAAACTCGAACCCGTGGCACCGAACAGATCTCGACCTCACTCGCCTAACCTACGGTTATCTCCTACGACCCTTCGCTGGGATCTTAATCACTCGCTCAACCCGCTCGTAAACCCTCCCGAGATCCCGTCCTAGCTCGGCGCCCCGAACTCGAAAGTGTAGCTCGCTCGATGTTCCGTGCATTCCGAAGCTCTCGTGTGTGTGTGTGTGTGATTCTCGCCTAATGTGGTGTATACCTTAAGTCTCGAACTCGACCTCCTTATATAGGAGTTGGACGAATTTATCTCGGAGAGATTTCCTCGACAATCTTATTCGAATTTGAATTCGGTTGTTGCGAAAATCTCTCCCGTTTTACTTGGCTCTCAAATCTTCTCAACAGCCACGAGACTTGATCCTCGCGTGCGCCCACAAGACTTGGTCATCCCGAGATCATCACACGCCTGTCTCCCTCTCTTGCACGCGTGCGCACACACGCCGCCCACACACTTTCCCTGGCTGAGCTTCTGCTTGGTCTGGCACTTCCCGACACTGCAGCCGACTTCGTTGACGTCCGCTGCCGTCCTCTGAAGCTACCGCCATTCGACCGCCGTCGTGCGCAGCCCGTGCCTCCGTGCTCGGCGGGACCCTCATCGAACCACCGCCCGTCGCTGGCTGAGCTTGACCGCCCAAGCTCCATTCGCCAAGTGCCGCCCGATTCTTGTCGGGCATGTGGCAGGGCCTCGCGCCCTGCGTCGGTACATCGTGCGCCCAATTGCTGTGCAGCTTGGAGCGAGTCATCGTGTCGCGTGTGCGCACGCTCTGTCGTGATGCCGCACGCGCTGAAGCCTGATGTCGCGCGCGCTGTCGCCAGTGTTGCGCGCGTGTGTCTAGCTTTTCCCGGTGCCGCGCGCGCTGTCCTGCATTGAGCCCCCGATGCTTCCTCGATGCCGCATGCCCCATGTGACGATGATTAGGGCCCTATTTCTCCAAGTGTTGAACCGCTCCAACTCGTACCCTTGAGACCGGGTATCATTGCTCGGGTTTGGCTCGACAATGAATGAGCCGATGACGTGACACTCAAAGTTGTGAGATTCTCCCCCGGAGAAAGTGGACGTTCTCGTTGACAATGTTCCGTAACCAGCACCCTGATTCCAGTGCCAGTAATTCGCAACCACGTCCTCAAATTGAGTTTTGTCCGTGAACTTCTCCCACGAAGTCTCGGACGCATCATCGTCTTCCCAATGAACAAGGAACTCGTTCATACCGCTCCATCGCTGATGGTCGAGTATCCTCTGCGCTTATCGAACACCTTCGTCGCGGTGCCCGTTGGTTTACGCCTCATTTGCTCTGTCGAAGTATCGCTTGGGTGAAACTTCTTCAGGAATCCCACTTGAAAAACGAGATGTAGCTTCATGTGCTACGGTAACTTCAGCCGATAGGCCACACGCCCCACTCAAGACTCAATCTCGAACTGCCCAACGTACTTCGGGATGTGCCCCCGCGCTAGTTGCTCCTTCTTGCCTACGCTCGCCGGTCACCACATGTGTGGCTTAAGCTTCAGAAGCACCTTCTCGCGCACCTCGAACTCGACCTCCCACCGATCTTTGTCCGCGTATGTCTTCATATGCTTCTGAGCTTTGACCATTCTATCTCTAACAGCGGTTCACAACTCGTGTCGGGACCACGCGAACCTATATGCCGTAGGACACTCCCGATCATGCGAGTATACATCACCACTGGTTGGTTCGGTTCAAAGCCATACACCATCTCGAATGGGCTGACCTTCGTCGCTGAGCCTCGATGCAGGTTGTAGCTAAATTGCGGGGCGTCGAGCAAATCGATCCAGTTCGTCTGGCTCGCCGTAAGGAACTGTCTTAGGTACTCTTCAAGCGTTTGATTCGCCCGCTCTATTTGGCCATTCGTTTGCGTGTGAAATAACGACGAGAGCTTCAGCTTTATCCCCAAAAGTCTAAAGAGGAACGTCCAGAACCTTTCCGTGAATCTCGCGTCCCGATCGCTCACGGTCGACTTTGGCACACCAAATTGCTTACTAACGTGCTTGAAGAATAATTTTGCCGACTCCTTTGTTGGGCACACCGCTGGTGCCGGTGCGAATATTGTCATCTTCGAAAACTTATCAACCATAACAAGAATCGAATTACACCCATGTGCTTAACTTAGAAGAAAGCAGCACGTACATCATGTCCATCCTGGGATGTCCCGATCATCGTGTGTCGTGGTGCTCCCGTAGCAATCCATGCCTTAGCACGCCTTTTGGTACATAAACGCGCCCGCCTTTGGCCACCTGGATCCCCTCCTCGAGACATCACTCCCCCACTGACCTCCTCAACAAGCTTGTGTAAACCTTGCTCGCCTCGACCGCCTCACGCACCTTCCCCGCGAAGTCTGAGTTAACCTCAATCATTAAGGCCTCCACGCCTTTACGGCTTAGGGCGTCGACAATGTCGTTGTGCCGATCCGACTTGTGGATCCACTCGAAATCGAACTCTCCGAGAAATTTCTGTCATCTCGCCTACTTCGGAGACAACTTCTTCAGGGTGTTGAAGTAAGTGTTGACGACGTTGTTTGTGATCACCACGAACCTCGTCCCAAGCAGATAGTGTCGCCAGGTCTCCAAGCAGTGGATCACCGCCGTCATCTCCTTCTCGTGTGTCAAATATCGGCCCTCAGTCTCGTTGAACTTCTGGCTCTCGTATGCCACATGGTGGCCTTCCTGCACGAGCACGCCTCCGAGAGCTTGTCCCGATGCATTCGTATGCACCTCGAATAGCTTGGTGTAGTCTGCGAGCCTTAAAACAAGCTCCGATGCTAGCACCTTCTCAACTCCTCGAAAGTCTCCACGGCTTTCCTTGACCAATGCAACCGAGCTCGCTTCATCACCATATCAGTCAAGGGACTAGCAATGTGCGAGTAGCCCTTGATGAAACGCCGGTAGTAGTTCGCTATGCCGAGAAAAGAACGTAGTCTCGTAACGTCTTCGGCCTCTCCCATTCGATCGCCGATCTCTCCTTCGCCGGGTACATCTGGATATGACCTCTCGATATGATGTGGCCCAAAAATGTGATCTCCCTCAGCCCAAGTCGCACTTCGCCCGTTTGAGGAAGAGACGATGCTTTCGCAGCGCCTCAAACGCCACCCGCAAATGCCCCGAATGCTCCGCCATGCTTTGCAAGTAGATGATAATATCGTCGAGGTACACGACGACAAACATGTCCAAAAAGCCATATAGCACATCATTCATTAGGTTACAAAACGTGGTTGATGCGTTGGTGAGCCCGAACAACATCACCGAAAACTCGTACGACCCCTAACGCGTCACGCAAGTCGTCTTCGGCTCATCGCCCTCTGCGATCCCACCTGCCAATACCCCGATCTCAGGTTTGCCTTCAAGAAGCACTCCGCCCGATCTAGCTTATCGAACAAGTCTAGCGCATTCGAAGTTGGGTACTTGTTCTTCATTGTAACCTTGTTCAACGCGCGGTAGTCCACGCAGAATCGTATCGAACCGTCCTTCTTCTTTTGGAATAGGATCGGTGAACCGTAAGGCGCCTTGGACGGTTCGATCAGCCCCACCTCCAAGAGCTCGTCCAGTTGCTTCCTCAACTCAGCCAATTTTGCCGGGTTCATCCAATATGGTGCTTGCGCTGGTGTCTTGGCCCCAGACTCAAGCTCGATGCGATGGTCTATGGCACATCGGGGCGATAATTCTCGGGGAAGTTCGGCTGACATCAAATCCTCGAACTCGGACAGCACATCCGCCAGGTCGTTCGGCACCGCTGTCTCGCCTCGCCCACTTCTGTGATCAACGTAGCCACATACGTTGGCTCACCCCTCCTTAGCCCATCGCACAGTTGTAGTGCTTAAATGGCCTGGACTTTGCCTATTCTTGCCTCAGCCCTCCTTGGCTCGCACTCAACTGCTCCCGCTCTTCCCTAACCAATACGAGTAAGGTTACTCGAAGGGTCCACCGTGACCCTCGCAACCTTCATGAAGTGTAGCCCCCCAAGATGAGATCGAAATCGTCCAACTCCGTCATCGTGAGATCGATCTGCTCCCATGCCCTGATGCGAAAGAACGGTTACTCCTTTCGTAAACGTTAGGAGTCGACTATAGGGCGAAAGCAAATAGTCGACCCTCGCTATATGTAAACCAATATAAATCCTCGCGACCGTTTAGGGCGACAGCAAATTCGGGAGTGAAAAGAAATTACTGCGATTTAGTCATTATCTGCGTGGATACGATGGTTTAAGGCCTACTCGACGAGAGCTAGCGGGATTAGAAATCCCGAGCACATTCTTCTTTACTTGAAAAGTTACTATTAAATCTTCAGTCGTGTCTTAAGTTCTTTCATCGTGTTAGTTTGAGTTGTTGTGATCTAGTTCAAACATAAAAAAAATCATAAACTACTTGTTAGGCTAAATATTGAATTGATAGGCAATTACTAGTAATCAATGTTATTCCTCGTGTTCGATACTCGGATACTCGCTAAGCTATTCTACAAACGATAGGTACACTGCCTATCGCGCGTGGTGCTAGTTTAACGTATTCGTTTTAATTATTACTTGACGTATATGCACGAATCTCTATACCATATTTAAGAGCACATGCCTGCGCAATCAAGTTTTGGCGCCGTTTCCGGGGATTAGATTGATATTAGGAAAACCCGAATTCGGTAATTTAGCCATTTACTTATCTCCAGCTATCTTTGGTTTGTGTTACGTTACCTAGCTAACGTGGTTCGTTGACTCTTTCAGGTACACTTATACGGTGAATGACCTGAAGCCATCCATCGTATCCACTTGTTGAAGGATCTCCAAATTTTGAGCGTACATTGCAACGAAGGCTGAGACAAGAAACTTCCGAAAGTCATTCGTCCAACGAATCAATTCAGCTAGTTGATTACTCTCAGGAAACCGCAAGCACCTCTCACCCAGAGACGTCAGTCGATAGTTCGGGAACACCGAAGGAGATGTCAGATCAAGAAGCTAATAACGAGGAGCAATCACTGCAAGATTTGCTCAAGAACGATACACTCGGTGGTACGGAGTCGGCAATTGTCATATCACCGATTGCAATAAACAACTTTGAGCTGAAGAACTCATGGCTTCAAATGATATTCCAGACGGCTCAATTCGAAGGCAATTCTGAAGATGATCCGTACAAACACATCAAAGCATTCTTGGCAATTACGGACATCATCAAAATCAATGGGGTGTCGAATGATGCAATCAAGCTTATTTGTTTTCATTCTCTCTCAAAGATAAGGCAAATGAGTGGTTGGAGCTATTACCACATAAATCTATCACTACTTGGGACGAGCTGCGCGGGGTTTTTCTTGCCTACTTTTTCCCGCAATCGAAGGTACTCAGGTTAAAGACTGAAATTTCACTCTTTCATCAGAAGGACACGGAGAATCTTTACGAAGTATAGGAGAGGTACAAAGCGTTGTTGAAGAAATGCCCGCAGTATGGAATGAGGAAGGCAGCAATCATCAATAGATTCCACGAGGCACTCAACGATCAAACGGCTCATATGCTAGACGGTGCCGCAAACGGAGGACTTGTGAAGCTTAGTGCCACTGAAGCCTTGAATTTAATCGAAGAATATACGAGAAATAGCTTCATGCGAGGCAACACAAGAATGAGGCGCCTGGAATGTTCGAAGTGAGCAACGATACAGCGATGAATGCTAAGTTTGATGCTCTTCAACAGCAAATGGCCACGACGCAAACTCAACTTCATACGGTGTTAAATGCTCTTATACCAAAGGCCGCTCAACCGCAAGCCGTCAACGCTGTGATAACCCCGGTGCCCGCAGCACCACCTCAACAAATACCATACATACCTCACTGCGGTAATTGTGGTGCAGCTCACGAGACTTCAAAATGTCAAGCCATACCACCCTTAGAGCATGTTGACTACATGGGCAATTACCAAGGCCAGAGGAGTTTTCAACTTCGAGCACACCCTAACATGTCATATGGCAATCAAGGCCAGAAGATGCAGAGGCAGTCTGGATTCCAGCAAGGGCCACCACCGGGATTTCAATCTGGACGATCGAGATTATCAAAATACAGCTCAAGGATCGAGATCTAATGACATGAAGTAGATGAAGGGTATGATGGAGATTCTCCTCTCAAACTTCAACAAGACCACTCAAGCCCATGAGAGCCGATTAACGATAATGGAAGAACATTTTCAAACCATCGATCTACAAGCTCAAAACACGGATGCTTCAGTACGGAAATTGGAGCAACAAGTGGGCCAAATAGCGAAACAATTGGCGGAACGACCTCAAGGTTCGCTCCCGAGCTATACTGAGACGAATCCAAGGGAACATTGCAAGGCCGTCACCTTAAGGAATGTGAAGGAATTGCAGGAGCGAGAGCAGACCGCGATGAAGCAACCCATAGAAAAGGTTGATATCGAGGTCCATAAAGAGCAAGATGTTGAGAAAATCGATGGTGAGAAACTCGAAAAGGCTGAAGCTGAAAGATGAACGGAGAAGGAGACCCGTCGACCACCGGTGAAGCCATATCAACCTAAGATCCCATATCCGGCTAGGTTGAAGAAGGATCGTAACGAGGAGCAATTTGGAATTTATTGTTATGTGTAAACAAATGCATATAAACTTACCGTTTGTTGAAGCTATTACGCAGATGCCTCGTTTCACGAAGTTCCTCAAGGACTTGCTCACCAACCGAAGAAAGCTCGACGACGTTTCTACTGTGTGCCTACGAGGAGAGTGTTCAACCATTTTAAAAAGTAAAATGCCGAAGAAGCTTAAGGATCCAGGGAGTTTTACTATTACTTGTCTTATAGGAGATGTTGTTGTTGAACGTGCAGTAGCCGACCTAGGAGCTAGTATAAATTTGATGCCTTATTCTATGTTTAAGAGATTAGGTTTAGGCGAGCCAAAACCCACTAGGATGAGCCTCCAATTGGCTGATAGATCCTTAAAATACCCTCGCAGTGTTATCGAGGATGTTCTAGTGAAAGTGGACAAGTTCATAATTCCCGCCGATTTCGTCATTTTGGATATGGAGGAAGATGAAAATATTCCTCTTATCTTAGATCGACCATTCTTGGCCACTGAAAACCATGATAGATGTTAGAAATGGTACTTTGACCTTGACGGTTGATGGCGAGAAAGTGACTTCAACATGGCAGATTTTATGAAAAGTCATAGCTCACTTGACGATAAGTGTTATTACTTGGATATCTTCGAACTAGATTTTATCTTTTCTGTGCAAGGTCTGTGGCAGGTTTTTCGCGGGGGCAATACACGATCATCCATGATGGCGGCCACCGATGAGTGCGAAGAAGATTATGACGAGCTTGTGACGAAACTCCACGAAAGTAAAGAGGAGAACACAGAAAAGAGCTCGATCGAAGAGCCACCTGTCCTAGAGTTGAAACAATTGCCCGAACATCTCGAATATGCATTTCTAGAAGGCGAGTCGAAGCTACCAGTGATATTATCTTCAAGTCTCGACGGCAGGCAAAAAGACCAGCTGTTGAAGGTGCTGCGAGAGCACAAAAAGGCTTTAGCATGGAAGATATCCGACATTCGGGGGATTAGCCCAAGCTTCTGCACACATAACATTCTCATGGAGGATGACTTCAAACCTGTCGCCCAACGGCAAAGGAGGTTAAACCCCAACATAAAGGATGTCGTGAATAAGGAGGTCATTAAGCTACTGGATGCCGGAGTGATCTATCCGATCTAAGATAGTGCATGGGTGAGTCCCGTCCAAGTGGTTCCAAAGAAGGGAAGCATGACGGTCGTTCCCAACGAAAAGAACGAGTTGATTCCGACGAGAACCGTAACTGGATGGCGTGTGTGCATCGACTACAGAAAATTGAACGATGCCACGAGAAAGGATCATTTTCCTCTACCCTTTATTGATCAAATGCTTGAAAAGTTATCAGGACATGCATTTTACTGTTTTCTTGATGGCATGTCAGGTTACTTGCAGATTCCAATAGCTCCGGAGGACCAAGAGAATACGACATTCACCTGTCCGTTTGGTACGTTTGCTTATCGACGGATGCCATTTGGTCTTTGCAATGCCCCAGCCACTTTTCAGCGATGCATGATGGCGATCTTCGACGAATTGGTGGGCGAAATCATGGAGGTGTTCATGGATGATTTCTCAGTTTTTGGTACCTCTTTCGATGCTTGTTTCAATAATCTTAAATGTGTGTTAGCACGCTGTGAAGAGACTAATCTAGCACTTAATTGGGAAAAATGTCATTTCATGGTTTGAGAGGTGTCTTGGGACACAAGATTTCTTCTAAAGGAATCGAAGTGGATCGGGCTAAGGTAGAGACGATAGAAAAGCTACCTGTTCCCTCGAACGTGAAATATGTTAGGAGTTTCCTAGGTCATGCAGGATTTTATCGAAGATTCATTAAAGAGTTTTCGAAAATTGCACGCCCTATGTCTAAGCTGCTAGAAAAAGATGCTCCATTTGACTTTAATGACGAATGCGTTAATACTTTCAATTTGCTTAAGGAAAAGTTGATCTCTGCACCTATTATGGTTGCTCCCGATTGGGGG
Source organism: Linderniella brevidens (assembly GCA_004919715.1). Taxonomy (NCBI): domain Eukaryota; kingdom Viridiplantae; phylum Streptophyta; class Magnoliopsida; order Lamiales; family Linderniaceae; genus Linderniella; species Linderniella brevidens. The sequence continues at coordinate 11,491,352 of SWDC01000150.1, read as the reverse complement.
TTACCCTTTGAACTAATGTACGATGCTAGTGACTACGCAGTTGGAGCTGTACTTGGTCAGCGGAAGGATAAACACTTTCGGCCGATCTACTATGCGAGTAAGACATTGGACTCATCCCAATGCAACTATACTACCACCGAAAAGGAGCTTCTCGCTGTCGTATTCGCCTTCGACAAATTCATGTCATAACTTATTTTGACTAAAGTTGTTGTTTTTAGTGACCATTCTGCATTGAAGTACTTGCTAGCGAAGCCAGACGCCAAGCCGCGGCTTATACGATGGAACTTGCTTATTCAAGAATTTGATATCGATATCCGCGACAAAAACGATGCCGAGAACGTGGTAGCATATCACCCCGACAACAAAACGATCCACGACATGTTCCCAGAGGAACATCTATACGCCATAAAAGTGGTAAATGAAGAAGGCATGTGGTTTGCAGATTTTTCTAATTATCTTGTTGCGAGGATCCTACCAAAAGAGTATACAAGTCAACAAAAGAAAAAATTCTTTTATGACCTGAAATACTACTTTTGGGAAGACCCTTTTCTTTTCAGGAGATGTGCAGACCAAGTCATTCGACGTTGTGTTTCTTTCGCAGAAACAATGAAGATTATCGAGCATTGCCACAGCGGACCTGCCGGAGGACACTATGCAGCCAATCGCACTGCACAAAAGGTGTTAGAATGTGGATTCTACTGGCGGACGATCTTTAAGGATGCTCATAGGTACGTTGACACGTGAGATCAATGTCAACGAGCAGGTAATATCTCAAAACGCGATGAAATGCCCCATAACTTTATTTTAGTATGCGAAGTATTTGATGTTTGGGGCATAGACTTTTTTGGCCCTTTTCCTAGCTCGTACAATAGCAAGTATATTATTGTGGCTGTTGATTACGTGTCTAAGTGGGCCGAGGCCCAAGCCCTACCCACTAACGATGCGAGAGTCGTTGTTAAATTCTTACGAGCGTTGTTCTCATGGTTCGGGACACCTAAATGCATCATTAGTAATAGGGGTACTCATTTTTGTAACACCCAATTTGAACGAACATTAGAAAAGTATGGTGTTAAACATAGTGTCTCTACCCCCTATCATCCTCAAGCTAGTGGCCAAGTAGAGGTTGTAATCGGGAGCTGAAACGCATCCTAGAGAAAACCATAGACGGGAACCGACGGAATGAGCAAGTAAATTGAAGATGCACTTTGGGCTTACAGAACGACATACAAGACACCCATAGGTACTACACCGTATAAACTAGTTTATGGAAAGACATACCACCTTCCCGTCGAATTAGAACATAAAGCCTATAAGGCAATTAAGTCAGTAAATCTTGATTTGGAGCGAGCCGGTGAAAAACGTAAGCTCCAAGTCAATGAGCTTGATGTGTGGCGTTTGTCGGCATACGATAACGCAAGAATGTATAAAGTGCGTTCAAAGGCTTATCATGATAAAAAGATTAAGCAACGGAGAGAATTTCGAGAAGGGGATCAAGTACTCCTCTTTAATTCTCGACTTAGGCTCTTTCCCGAAAAGTTGAGATAGCGTTGGTCTGGACCATTTGTTATTACTCGTGTTTTTCCATACAGTAATGTCGAGATTTATAATGATGAACAGGGAACTTTCAAGGTTAATGGCCAACGTTTGAAGCACTATTTCAGAGGCGAAAAGGCACCAAGTGATATTGAGGTCATGTACCTCGACTTCAATCTAGGGTAAAGCGTAAAAGGGACGTCCGGCTTACGACGTTAAAGAAGAGCTTCTTGGGAGGCAACCCAGGTATTTGCATTCTCGTTTACTTTACTTTATAACTTAAGATTAGTTGCATTTCACGTTTATTTATCATTAATAATAATAATAATAACAATAATTAAAGGGGAGTTGAATGATAGAGAGGCAAAATGAGCGTGGTGACATAACGATTACATCGATGGACATCGTGTTACAACTCGATACATAAAAGCTTGGAAGCTAAACCTTCCTTGCTTTAGTAAGCACGATTACATAGTGATTATATGCAAGCACAATGCGTAACGACCCACGCCACAAAAGCGGCGATTGCAACCCCGAGCAAACCCAAAAGGTTGAATAACTCAAGCTTGAGCCTTTCTAGACTTTCCATCCTGAAGGTTTCTTGAGGGATGTTCTCACGTTCCGCATCTTCTCCGAAATTATACATTGCGAAGCTTAAAAGATATAATCGGAGAAGATTTATGTTGTGGTGCATTAAAGCCTACAACTACACATCCTATTTATAGGCATGAGTGCAACGAAATGATAAGGCATCATTAATTTCGCAATCCGATATTTTCTTCAAAACGCTGTCTTTTGATTTGTGGAAAGCGGCGCCATTATGAACAAAATCGGATTTGCCTTTTTCGTTACGAAATCATATCCATAATCCCTATAAAATATTTTGATGTCCCTGCGTTATGTCACACCTAACAATAGTTCCGCTCAAGTTAATGTCAGTACCATATTTACGTGCCCAACTATAGACCTACGTCAAGTTTGGCTTAACGTTGTAACGACGATAGAGCACAGTACGATGAAACTTAAGCACGACCTCTATCTAATATAAAATGGCCGTGTTTTACATACCAACACTGCTAGAGCCAAAGAAACACGACCGAGAAAGGATTGAGAGCTTCGATTTAAAAAAAAAAATACCACGGCGTAATAATTGGTCAACACAGCCGTGTCCAGAAGCTCACACGGCTCAGTGTCCTGGGACACGGCCGTGGAACTGTTCACCCACGATGACCAAGCCTCGGCGAAGGAACACGGCTATAAGGCCACTAACACGGCCGTGTGACTATATTAAAATTTATATATATATATATATAAATTATTATCAATTTAAATTTAAAAAAAAAATACCGCGCACTTTTAACACGGCCTGTGTGGTAGAAAGACACGGCCGTGTAAACGCTGAGAGCCTCGGTAGAAGTCAACACGGCCACGGTTTCTACTCACACGGCCGTGTGAAGATACGACTGACCAGTTCGAAGCCTCGGTGGATCTACACGGCTGTGTGGAGTACCATATTTTAAAAAAAAAATTATTATTAATTAAAACCGTAAAAAAAATAAAAAAAAAAGGCTGCGCATTTTTAACACGACCCTGGTAGACAATTATACGGACGTGTTGAGAACGAATAAGACAATCGAATAAGCCTCGCGATTTAAACACGGCTTCGGTAGTGGCCTACACAGTCGTGTTGACCGCGAAGTCAACATTAAAATGGGTCGATCGAACTCATTTGACACACCCAATATTCTAACAAACCGTGCGCTACCACATCCCACACCCACAACGCACAAGAAAATCATCGATTTCAAGTGTAAGCTCCGGAAACATCACCTAAAACGTAGACACACATCTCAACTTCGTGAGAAACCCAAATCTAAGCGGGAAAGGTATGATTTGCTCATTAACCCTAAATTTTCAAATTTTAAGATTTCGTAAAATTCGCTTAAGTAATGTCTTGATTAATGATTGTTGGGTTAAAGCTACGTTGTAGACAACTTGGGCTAACCAATTTCATCGATTTTGTTGGTTTAATTTCACCCCTCTCTATATGCATTGATGGTGTTTGATGAAATGTCAAACCCAAAATTTTTATGTTGATGCTCAATTTACGAATTTCTTATTTCATAAATGGTGTTGATTTTCGACATGGACTTGCCTAATTCCATTTTAATGCTTGATATGATCATATGATTTTATATATTCATTGGAATTTGACGTGCTCGTTCAATGCTTACGAAAGTTTGGTCGAGTCGAGATGGTTAATCTATTATGTTATTTCTCGAGACTCATTTTAAATTTTGCAGGTACAATGTCTCGTAGAAATCCCTCTCGTGCTAGCTCATCTCGTAACCCGAATGCTAGTCCACCACCACGCAGTCGGCGTGGAGCAAATACCGAACCAACCGAAGATTTGCTTGCGGCCATGACAAACTTCGCCGATGATCCCCGAGAGCAACGTTACGAGAAGGCAAAGGGAATGACATTCATGCAGACCGATCGACTTCACCGAGAGACGCTCGAGCACCTCCACATCATCAAACAAGTTGATAACTACCTCTCCAATAGTAGGTGGGACGCCCTCTTCAGCATCGATGAAGAGGCTTACGAAGAGCTCACTCTCTAGTTCCTCACCACCTTCTCCTTTAACGAACACGCCTATAGAAACGGAGTCAAATTCCGTGCATTCAATAGGGAGAGGGTGACGGATGTCGACTCTCTTTGTAAGGCCTTGGGATGTGAAGTTCCAAGAATTCAAAACGCCAATGACTCCTATCCAAATGATCACTACAAGCATGTCCTCGACACGAAAGCCGAGAGGAACGCGCGTTGGCACGCGATGATACGCCCGTGGGGACCAAACAAAGTTGCGCCCGAGTATAAAAGTACACAATCAAAGGCCTCTTCGTTGCAAGCACCGGGACTAAGGTACATTCATCGACTCTTTTCTACCTCTGTCACCCCACGAGGAGAGTCCAACGGCGTCGTCACCCTCCGGGATCTCTTCTACCTTTCCCGGATGTTCAACGGGCGTAAGGTCCACCTTGGGATCGCCATGGCACTCGACTTTCGGAAGTAGTCCGAGGCACACGAGAACGGGAAGATTGCCGTGGGACCGTTCATCACTAAGGTGGTGAAAGGTTTGGGGTATTGGCCGGCGAATGCTCCGGAAATGACGAAAGTTGGCGGGTGGAAGTCATTGAACGCCGCGATGTTGTGTAGGATGAGGATGATCTCGAAGCTACCGGGATGGGTCAAGGAGAACTACTTCTATCAATGGCACAAGAATTATCGCCACCACACCGACATCCCACAGCCCTTTGCCATCGAAGGTTTGATATCGGCGCCAATCGACCCCACATTCGGCAGACCTTCACACTCCTCCAGCCCTTCCTCATTCGCCCCCGGATGATCATCGGGCGTCGACCCCTACATGAGAGCTGCAGACTTCGACTTTCAATGCCTTCCGCGAATATAAAGCCCAGCAGCGACCTCAGGATCGACAGTACTACGAGGAGACACGAGCTCAGGACCGACAATATTACGAGGCGGCTCGGAATGTAGATAGGGAAGAGAATGCAGCTGCTCATCGCCGCCACGAGAAGGAGCAACGAAAGCTCCAAAAGAGGCAGGACCGTCAGGAGAAGGTGATGAAGAAGGTGCAAGACGCCTTGAAGTTGCTTGCGAGTCCTATAAGCTCGTTGACCAAGGAGATGAATCATTGTCCAACGACGATGATTCCCACTAGTCATCGCCGGAGCCCGAGTCCTAGTTTCATTTTATCTTTATGTTATTTCTTTTGTGAATTTTACAAGCTTGAATGTACTTTTCTTTAATGCATACTATCACTTGCTAGACCATTACGCTTTGGTAATATTTGTTTTGACGTCTTTTTATTTCTTTCCAATTTCCACATCAGGAAAATGTCAGGAGTGAACGTCCAAAACGATACCTACGTGACGCAATATGTTGAACCCAATCAAACCACCAAGTGTGGGGAGGAGGACTTGCTGCTCAAAGTCAAACAACACACCATGGTCATGGATACATCAATTCAGGGGAGTTCACGCATTTAAATAAATTCATCTTTCCATTTGTTCTTTTAATTAATACGTCGGGGGCGATGTATTTCTCAAGTGTGGGGAGGGGGAATTTATATGCGTGAACAAATTTTTTTTTCTTTTAGTGTGCATGAATCATTTAGAAATGCATGTTCTTTTAGTCCTTGACAAGATTATTAGCTTCTCGTCATATAGATAATCTGCATGTTAAGGAATTTTGTGAGTAATTAGGACATGCACTTTTGCTTGATTTCTTTTGACACAAATGACTTTAGTGATATTATAAAAGATCCGTACTCATGACCCATTTTGTGAGATTTTTGAGCTAATTGAGCTTTTTGCTCACTTCTTTGGTTGTGCGAGTAGTGCATAGTTTATTTCTACCTTGAACTTTCTTGTGTGATTCGTGTTGATACTGCTTAAGGTGTTGTTGTGTGAAAACGAGAAAGACAATAGGAAGTAAGTCCATAGCCAAAGTTAATGACCACGACTGATCACCGTAGTAAGCCACTTTGAGCCTGAACTTGTTTATTTGCGACTCGGAATTATAAACCACTGACTTAAGAGACAGCGAAAGTGGAAGTCGAGTGCCCAAGTGGAAAAGTGCAGCCCGGCCATCGAAAAAAAAGAGTCTCCTTGACGATAATCTCTATCCCGCAAAGGGACTAAGAGAAGAGGAGCTTAGTGGCACGAGAAAAGAGGAGTAAAAAAATTATTATTATCATATGAAGAGAATTCGGATGGCAAGAGCTAGTCACGATGTGTGCGGCGCGCTATCGTACAACGGCACAAGACCAACACTACCTCTATGACTTATTCGATAAAAGTTGACCTCTCACTTGTGTCAGCTGAGAACCTAAACAAAACCAGGAGAAGACCTTCTGATTCACGACCTAGCACCGAGAGTAGTAGATTTACAATTCACTCGCAAGATTTTGGTAAGGACTAAACTTTTGCATGAATTGAGTGAATTCACCAATACATTAGCACATACCGAGTGATTTGAGTGAATTCCAGCGGGGTACGAGTCTTGAGTAATGTTGCTAAGGGAATTGGTGTTGTTACAAGTTAAGCATTAGTGTAGTGTTTCGAATTTCTTGCACTATTCAATTTCATGTTTTCTATCTTAAATGAGGAGTTGCAAAGAAGTTCTCACATTTTTGTGTCATTTCTCAGTCAAATTTGCTTGAGCAAAAGCAAAACCTTAAGTGTGGGGAGGTTTGATAAACGTATTTTTATATGTTTATCTCTATCATATTTAGGTCGTAACATGGTTTATTAGAGTTATCTTGTACTTATATTAAATATTATACCTATGTTTTGATATTGAAGGAGCATAAGATAACAATCGAGACCAATCGAGAGAAGCTGATAAGTTAGGATTTTACATTGTTTTTATACCCCGTAAAGTGTGTTTTCGATCGTTATCTATTCGAATTGCTTCGAATGTCCTACATTTATATTTATATTTCTTATTTGATAGATATCGGAGCAAAAGAAACCAAAAGCGGGAAAATAGGATCACTTTTGAAGCTTTTAGAATTGTGGGGGATCTATTTGCAATTTTAGAAATCTCAGGGGCAATTTGGCAATTTACCAGATTTTGAATATCAAAATTAACTTTTTGAACGAGATTTGAGGAGAGGAGTTAAGAGAATTTAAAAAAAGAAAAGAAGAAGAGGACGGCTAAGAAGAAAGAGGAGAGAGATCACGTGGAAGAGAAGAAAAAGGAGAGGAAAAAGAAAGAAAGAAAAAGACCGAAAAACTCTATCAACCAGGCAGCTCTCTCCCTTCTCGACCGCGGACAACCACGCAGCTCCCATCTTACTCGCCAGTGCAGCCCAAAACCCGAAGCAGGCATCTCACGAAGGGGCGCATATACGGGCAACGACGGGAGATTCCGAGGGAACACGGCGTGACAACCCGATTACCGTGAGGGACGAATTTTATATTTTTATTTAGACGTTTCAACGATGTTTTCTATGACTTTGTCGTTGTTTCCGTTTAAGACTATGCTAGCGTAATTTATTATGTGATTGAGGCCGTGTTAGGCCGAATTATGACTACGTGCTAATGTTATTTTTTATTCTATTTGATCGTATGAATTAAGTTATGTGTTCTATGTTTGAGTTTAATGCTTGCTTGTGATTGGCCACCATATGCATGATCCTTGACCGGTTTATGAGACGGACAAAGTGAGTAGACTAGTTAGAACAATAAACATCGAGCACCACTACGTAAAACCGACCAAACCTGGAATTCGGTTTCGTATGTGTGGTTTCTGAGATCTTAGGCGCCGAAAGCGTTTAAACTCGGGGAATTTCATAGAGATTGAATGCGTGAGTAGAAACTACAATTTCTATTGACATATAGAAATTGGTTCCCTATCGCATAGGATTGCTATTGCGGGACAAACGAGTAGCGATTATTTTAGGAAATTCTACCTTAACTAAGATTCGTATTGATTAGTTAGAATAAATTGCACGAAAACGTAGGAATAATTTGTGCCGAGCATGTGTCTTGATCACGTTTCCATTATTTGATTTTAATCGTTCTTTGCGTACTTGCTATATTTTATCTACTTTTTATTTAAAATTCTTGTTTTAGTTTCATTTATAAAATTTCAAAACCTTAAAAATTCCCTTTTTGTCTAAATAAGAATTAGGAATAATAACTTAAAAATTAATCGAGCTATCTTCGTGGATCGATACTCGGACTTACGTCCGTTTTATACTACTTGCACGACCTAGTACACTTGCTAGTATTTGAGCGTGTCAAGTTTTTGGCGCCGTTGCCGGGGATAGCGGTATTATTAATTTTAAGATTTATTCTGAGTTTTATTTAGATATTTTATTTTATTTTATTTTATTTTATTCCTCAAATATCATTTTATATATTTTCACTACCGGGTTACGATGATTCTTCGTCTTTGATAGAAATTCTTGTTGGTGTATGACACGGAGCTCAAGAAGCGAACTACCACTATTTGACGCAGAAATTGAAGCTACGTGCCGACGCAACAGCCGAAATCGTAGACAAAGAATGGAGAATCAAGAAAACGAGAATCCCGAGGAGGCTCCTCCACGACCCACTCTACTAAGCCGAGCACTTCCGGGAATTTTCGATGATAGTGACCCGATTGTCATTCCCGCAGGACCACAGAACCACTTCGAGATTAAACCGGTTACTATACAAATGGTGACCGGTTCAGTACAGTTCCATGGGTTGACAAATGAGGATGCAAATTCGCATATTCTGAAATTTACTCAAATTTGCAGAACTATTAAGTATCCCGGAGTCCCTACTGAAGTCATAAAATTAACATTTTTTCCTTTTTCTCTGGCAGGAAATGCTTCAGAATGGTTCTCATCATTGCCACACGCCTCTATCACTAGCTGGGAGCAACTTGTAGAGTGCTTTCTACGCAAATACTACCCCTTGTCGAGGACTAGCGAGATTCGGAGTCAACTGGTGAACTTTAAACAAGAGGGTGGCGAATCACTGAGCGATGCATGGAATAGATACAAGAGACTCCTCAGACAATGCCCGAACCATAGCATCCCATTGATCGTCCAGATGCAGTCGTTCTTTTTAGGCCTGAGCACACAAAATAAGCGGATCGTTGACGGTGGATGCGGGCGGAGCTTTATGGAGTTAGGAGATACTGACGCACTCGCAGCCATAGAGAGGATTGCAGCCTATCCGGCGAGATATAGCGAACAAGATCTCGATCGACGTACGACAGGTGTGCATGAGATAAATAGTGCGATAGAAGCACAATTAGAAGCTATTCACCGAAGGCTAGACGAGATGCAACAAAAAAATTCCGAGACGGTCAATCACATTTACAATAAGCCGAGAAAGACGTACTCTGACACATACGATCCCAGTTGGAGAGACCACCCGAATCTATCGTATGGAAATTCACACTACTTGAAGCCTCCCGAAGAACAAAACCAGCGAGGATGCCCACCATATCAGAAACCTCCGGGATTTCAGACCCAACAAAATGCACAACCGCCGAAACAGAAAGCAAGTTGGGAGGAGGCATTGGAGAAAGTAGCTGAACTGCAAGCAGCGCAAGCAAACCTACATACCGATTTGAGCCGCAGAACGAAGGATCGATTTCAGAAGCTGGAAATTAAAGTTGACACGAATTTCCAGGATATACACACATCGATACAGAACCTCGTGACGACGGTAGGACACCTTGCAAACACGGTATCTGAACGCAAACAAGGCACACTTCCGAGCGACACGGAGAAGAATCCACGAGAGTTTGCTAAAGCTATTCAGTTGAGGAGCGGAAAGACACTCGAGTCAGTTCCAGAGACTAAGAAGACGGAGAAGGACACCGAGATGAAAGACGCCGATCAGAACTCACACGAGGTCGAAGACATTTTAGACCCGCCTCCGGAGAAGAAGAGGGCCGAACCACTACCACCGATAAAGATTCGACCTCCATTTCCTGCAGTACTACGAAGGGGAAAACCCGATAAGCATTTTGAGCGTTTTCTTGATATCTTTAGGAAATTAGAAATAAATATTCCTTTTTGTGAAGCTCTTTTGCAGATTCCAAAGTACGCCAAGTTCATGAAGGAGCTATTATCAAACCGGAATAAACTCGAGCAACATGGAACAATAGCCCTCAATGAAGAATGCTCGGCAGTTTTACAAAGGAAATTACCTCCGAAGATAAAAGATAGAGGGAGTTTCTCTATTCCCTGCTCTATAGGCTCACTCTCATTTACTAATGTACTTTGTGATTTAGGTGCAAGCATTAACTTGTTACCTTTCTCTCTGCTTAAAAAGTTAGGAGTTGGCGAGCCAAAACCCACTTCTACGATCCTCCAGCTGGCCGATAGATCAATCACATACCCACGAGGAATCGTAGAGGACGTACTAGTAAAGGTAGGCGAGCACTACTTTCCGGCCGACTTCATCGTACTTGACATGGAGGAAGACACCGACATGCCACTCATACTCGGAAGGCCGTTCCTAAACACAGCTAGAGCTCTCATTGATGTCGGTAACGGTAAACTCATCCTGCAAGTAGGGGACGAGAAAGTTGTATTTGACGTTTATAAAGCAATGAAACACCCTACAGATGATGATTCTTGTTCATTTGTTGATAGTATTGACTCGTGTGCTTTTGAGTATCTTAAGATTTTCAGGAACAAGGATGAATTGGAAGCATGTCTAACCGGAGAGAATGTCGAGAATCAAGACGATGTCGAATATACCGTGGCAAGTCTAGAGGCAAATCCACCTTATCGAAGGTCGGCAAAACCAAGAGTTGAGCCGCTTGATCGACCATTAGGACCACAGCCACGGCCATCAGTCGAAGACCCACCAACTTTAGATCTAAAACCTTTACCTAGTCATCTTAAATATGTTTATCTTGGCACCTCTGATACTTTACTTGTGATTATTTCTTCCTCATTGACAAGTATCATGGAAGAAAAGCTGTTGAGAGTGCTAAAAGAACACAAGCGGGCGTTCGCGTGGAAGGTAGCCGATTTAAAAGGTGTTAGCCCGACCATCTGCATGCACAAAATATTGATGGAGGACTCGTATAAACCGGTTGTGCAACCACAGAGGCGTTTAAACCCAACGATGCAAGAAGTGGTGAAAAAGGAGGTAATCAAGCTTTTGGACGCATGTATTATTTATCCTATCTCCGATAGTGCATGGGTTAGTCCGACGCAGGTTGTACCTAAAAAGGGAGGTATGACTGTAATTAAAAATGCTTCTAATGAGTTGATTCCCACTAGGACAGTTACGGGGTGGCGTGTTTGTATAGATTATAGAAAATTAAATGATGCAACTCGTAAGGATCATTTCCCACTCCCTTTTATTGATCAGATGTTAGAAAGATTAGCTGGACATGAGTTTTATTGTTTTCTAGATGGTTACTCAGGTTATAATCAGATTTCTATATCTCCCGAGGATCAAGAAAAAACTACTTTTACATGTCCTTATGGTACTTTTGCATATAGACGTATGCCATTTGGATTATGTAATGCACCAGCTACTTTTCAGAGATGCATGCTAGCTATTTTCCACGATATAGTGGAAAACTTTATGGAAGAATTTCGCCAGAATGCATATGAAAATGCAAAACTCTACAAGGAGCGATTGAAGAGATGGCATGATAAGAGAATTCTACATAGGGAGTTTAAGGTCGGGGATCAAGTCTTACTGTTCAACTCCCGAATGCGACTATTTCCTGGAAAGCTAAAGAGTAAGTGGACTGGACCATACGTGGTGGAGCGAGTATTCCCATCCGGAGCCGTACAAATCCTGATAAACGGGAAGGATTCTCACAAAGTCAATGGGCAGCGGTTGAAGTTATACGACGAGCGCGAAGTTGGAGAAACAATATCGGTAGTTCTTGAGGAACCTGGTACTAATAACACTACTGCTTTTATTTGTTCTGTGCCTTTCAGGGACACCTCGTCTGGAGAGAATACCAGCGAGCTGAAGGACCCCCAGACCAACAAAGCAGGACCAATCCTCGATCCTCCATGATCGGTCTCTGAGTCGAGCTAACGACTATAAAAACAGCGCTTCTTGGGAGGCAACCCAAGGACTATCGATGCATTATATATTATTTATAATTTCAGTCCTATTTTTATTTATGTCTTATATATTATTTTCGTTGTTTAGAATTCGTTATCACGGTGTTGTCTAGTCATGTTTTCTTGCAGGTTCGTAACCAGTTTTGGGGTGGTCCGTTCGCGAAGGTAGCTCGTTACTGCGGCGCAACCAAGTCTTCTTCACGTCCCACCCTACATCGATCGACGCATTTTTCAGGGCAGTGTCACTTAAACTCTTTATTTGCTTTAATTTTTACACATTGAGGACAATGTGCTAATCAGTTTGGGGGTGGGGTGACACATGCTAGATTTCATATGCTTACATGTCTAGGTATCGATATATTTGGATTAATGTTTAGTTTAGACTGATGAAAGTTTTGATTCGAATGCCATCTGTGAAATCTCCTGTCAGTGATGAAAATTTTTCTAATTTTGCTTGTGTCGTGATAAGCTTCAACGAGTTGAATGTGAAAGTCTTGCATGTTTCATGTTTTGATATTAGCATGACTATCTCGCTATATTGACTGCTCTAGGAAAATAATGCGTATCACGAGACACAAACCCAGCTATATACGTGAGTTTTTGAGCCAATACAGAATTTCTTGAGCAACTCGTTACTTGCTCAATGTGTTTTTTTTTTATGAGAGTCACACATGGTCTGAATATTTTCGAACTTGCTTTGTTATGCATGTCAACGTTACTTTGTAGATTTTTGTGTGCGAAAATGAGAAGGGCACCTAGGATTGAGTTACTGGCCTAATAATATCCGTACATTGCTTGTTTACCACTTAGCGAACCACTTTGAGCCTTATGTGACTTATTTATTTATGTGGAGCCCAGACATTAAACCAGTAGCCTCAAATTTAGCCTTTACACCCTGTTATCAACACGTTATTTTACTGATCGCCTTGGGAAACAGGAACGAGAAAGTGTTATATCAGTGCACATTTGGCTGGAAAAAAAAAAAAAAAAAAGAAGAAAAACTAAGAACCCTTCCTGCGATAATCTCTCGTTCTGGAAACGAAAAATCAAGAGAAGAAGGGCTTAGTTAAAAAAAAAAAAAAAAAAAAGAGAGAGAAAAGAGCCGAGAAATGAATACTCACTGGCATTGAGAAGATGGCGATTCAGTGATTAACGTGCTTGATCATTTTAGCTCACTTACCCTATATGACATACCTCTTTTACCCGAGCCCCATTACAACCGTGATAAAAGACCCTTCGATTCGTGCATGATTTTTACTAAGTGATGGCGATGTGATATATTAGCAAGCCTAGAATAATATCTTTCTATGTTGTGAATTGAGTGCTTTTATATAAATCCCATTAAACACAGAGTGATTTGAGCGACCCGAGTAAGAGTTGTTGAGTGATACGTGTTAGAATTCTGGAAATGTCTTTATTGCTATGATATAACTGTAAACTATCACTTCATGTTTTGTGTTCGACTGGAATATTCATTAGTTGATGAATATCTCGACCTATAGTGTTTTTACGTTTTCTGAGATAAAGAGGAGTAATTCATTTGATGATGCTAAGAAAACCTAACTTGATTTAGTTCTATTTCGCTTTTATGATCGAGGACGATCGAAGCTAGTTTGGGGGTTGTTGATAAGTTAGGATTTTACATTGTTTTTATACGCCGTAAAGTGTGTTTTCGATCGTTATCTATTCGAATTGCTTCGAATGTCCTACATTTATATTTATATTTCTTATTTGATAGATATCGGAGCAAAAGAAACCAAAAGCGGGAAAATAGGATCACTTTTGAAGCTTTTAGAATTGTGGGGGATCTATTTGCAATTTTAGAAATCTCAGGGGCAATTTGGCAATTTACCAGATTTTGAATATCAAAATTAACTTTTTGAACGAGATTTGAGGAGAGGAGTTAAGAGAATTTAAAAAAAAAAAGAAGAAGAGGACGGCTAAGAAGAAAGAGGAGAGATATCACGTGGAAGAGAAGAAAAAGGAGAGGAAAAAGAAAGAAAAGAAAAAGACCGAAAAACTCTATCAACCAGGCAGCTCTCTCCCTTCTCGACCGCGGACAACCACGCAGCTCCCATCTTACTCGCCAGTGCAGCCCCAAAACCCGAAGCAGGCATCTCACGAAGGGGCGCATATACGGGCAACGACGGGAGATTCCGAGGGAACACGGCGTGACAACCCGATTACCATGATGGACGAATTTTATATTTTTATTTAGACGTTTCAACGATGTTTTCTATGACTTTGTCGTTGTTTCCGTTTAAGACTATGCTAGCGTAATTTATTATGTGATTGAGGCCGTGTTAGGCCGAATTATGACTACGTGCTAATGTTATTTTTTATTCTATTTGATCGTATGAATTAAGTTATGTGTTCTATGTTTGAGTTTAATGCTTGCGTGTGATTGGCCACCATATGCATGATCCTTGACCGGTTTATGAGACGGACAAAGTGAGTAGACTAGTTAGAACAATAAACATCGAGCACCACTACGTAAAACCGACCAAACCTGGAATTCGGTTTCGTATGTGTGGTTTCTGAGATCTTAGGCGCCGAAAGCGTTTAAACTCGGGGAATTTCATAGAGATTGAATGCGTGAGTAGAAACTACAATTTCTATTGACATATAGAAATTGGTTCCCTATCGCATAGGATTGCTATTGCGGGACAAACGAGTAGCGATTATTTTAGGAAATTCTATCTTAACTAAGATTCGTATTGATTAGTTAGAATAAATTGCACGAAAACGTAGGAATAATTTGTGCCGAGCATGTGTCTTGATCACGTTTCCATTATTTGATTTTAATCGTTCTTTGCGTACTTGCTATATTTTATCTACTTTTTATTTAAAATTCTTGTTTTAGTTTCATTTATAAAATTTCAAAACCTTAAAAATTCCCTTTTGTCTAAATAAGAATTAGGAATAATAACTTAAAAATTAATCGAGCTATCTTCGTGGATCGATACTCGGACTTACGTCCGTTTTATATTACTTGCACGACCTAGTACACTTGCTAGTATTTGAGCATGTCAGAAGCACAGCTTCTCTATGTACCAAAACGGCCGTGTTTACTCGAAGAAAAATGATATTAAGCCTCGGCGATCCAACACGGCTCCGACCAACCAACAACATGGACATGTTCATACGCAACACGGCCACGGCAAGAACCAACTCGACCGTGCTCTCTCTATCATTGTTCAAGGTAAGCCTCGGCAATTTCACACGGCCTTGAGCGACACTTTACACAGCCGTGTGTGGTTCATCAGTGAGAGAGGAAGCCTCGGCATGTTAACACGGTTTGGTTCGTTGGTATACACGGCCGTGTCTGTCGGTGTAGCATCGCACGGGGCCTCAGGTTTCGTACACGGCCGTGTCTGTCGGTGGGCTAAGCCGTGTATTACTTTCTATATAAGCCGCATTTCTCAACCCAGATCTGGATGCAGATCGACATAACTCACTTCCAAAATATAAAATACACCTAAGGGATGTCTGAAGACCCATAGGAATCAATCAAAATGATTCCTAGGTGCTAAACTGAAGATTCGAAGCTCATTTTATCCAAGATCTAGCACAAAGGACACTAGATCTGCGTGGGCTCGTAAAATAGGGAAGATCTATGTATTCTCTATGCTTTATTTTATATACGATTCGTAGATCTCTCTTAAACATGAGTAGCTAAGCTTCTTATGTGCTCGGGATGAGATGAACGTTAGGTAGTATTGCCGTTTGAGCGTTATAACACTCGTGAACACGTGAAATTGTTTATTTATCGTTTACGACATTGTTTCTTCGATTCAATATGTCTATGTGTTGTTTTGAAGGTCACATTTGATATGTCTATGTATTGGTGTGACGTTTGGTATACCGTTGAGGGCGAAAGCTAAAGAACGGTTAGTCATTTCGTAAACGTTAGGAGTCGACTATATGGCGAAAGCAAATAGTCGACCCGCGCTATAGGTAAACAAATATAAATCCTCGCGACCGTTTAGGGGCGACAGCAAATTCGGGAGTGAAAAGAAATTACTGCGATGTAGTCATTATTTGTGTGGATACGGTGGTTTACGGCCTAGTCGACGATAGCTAGCGGGATTCGAAATCCCGAGCACATTCTTCTTTACTTGAAAAGTTACTACTAAATCTTCAGTCGTGCCTTAAGTTCTTTCATCGTGTTAGTTTGAGTTGTTGTGATCTAGTTCAAACATAAAAAAATCACAAAGTACTTGTTAGGCTAAATATCGAATTGATAGGCAATTACTAATAATCAATGTTATTCCTCGTGTTCGATACTCGGATACTCGCTAAGCTATTCTACAAACGATAGGTACACTACCTATCGCGCGTAGTGCTAGTTTAACGTATTCGTTTTAATTATTACTTGACGTATATGCATGAATCTCTATACCATATTTAAGAGCACACGCCATCGCTCATTGGGAAGCGTTCGACGCGGCTCCGCCTGTCGGGGCCTGTGCTTCGGCCGGCTTGTACTCCACAAGCCTCTGGACCGTTGCGTATGCCGAAGTGAGGTCTTGGACCCCTTGTCGGGCCAGCTCTGCCTGTGCCCAACCCTTTAGCCCCGATATGAAGTTGAATAGTCGATCTGCCTCCGACATCTCCGTGATGTCGAGCATCAGCGAGGCAAATTGCTTCACGTAATCTCCCGTCGACCCCATCTGGTGAAATCTCCGAAGCGCCTCGCGCGCCCGCCATGCCGAGTTTCCTAGCATAAATTGCGCCTGCAATTCCCGCTTGAGCTCGTCCCATGTCGCCAGTATCGGCCAGTTGAGTTGAGCATCGAACGAAAGTCTCGTTCGCCACCACAGTTTCACGTCCCCATCGAGGTACGTTATCGCCGTGTTCACCTTCAACCCATAAGCTACTCCTACCCCATCGAAATATGAGTCGATGTCAAAAAGGAAGTTATCCAACTCCCTTGCATCGCGAACCCAAGTGAAGACCCGCGGCTCGCGTGGAGATCGTCTAGGTGCAGCCGCGGTAGAAGCGGCGTCGCCCACCACCAAGACCCGTAAGGCTGCGGTCTCGGCCTCGGCCTCGAGTTAAGTGACCTTGACCTCGAACGCCGCCCGTACCTGCATGATTTTCGCGATCTCGGCTTCCATCTGTGCGACGATCGGCATCGCGTCGAACAGGTGTTGGAAGCTCGCCGCCCTAGCCTCCAGCTCCGCTAAACGTGCTCCCGTCGTTCGGCTCTGTCAGCCATTGTGTAGAAACAATGGCTCTGATACCAACTTTGTTGCAAATCAGGGACTGAGAATGTTTTTTTAAATTTTGTACCCCCGCACGCTTCACAACCGGCTCGCATCTAAGTCGATCCTCGCTCGCTCGATTCTTGATCTAGCCACGATAAGCCTCTCGCACCCTAACCTTGCTCTGTAACGGGGAAACGTAAAGGGACAAAAGACGGTTAATCGAAGGGACAACCGGGGTCGCCTCCCGACTTGTCGTAATCTTTATTATGCACAATGTTTACAACATAGGGAGAAAACTCAAACCCGTGGCACCGAACATATCTCGACCTCACTCGCCTAACCTACTTAACCGCGGTTATCTCTTACGTCCCTTTGTTGGGATCTTAATCACTCGCTCAATCCGCTCGTGAAATCCTCCCGGGATCTCGTCCAAGCTCGGCGCTCCGAACTCGGAAGTGTGGCTCGCTCGAAGTGTCGTGCGCTCTGAAGCTCTCGTGTGTGTGTGTGTGTGTGATTCTCGCCTAATGTGGTTGATACCTTGAGTCTCGAACTCGACCTCTTATATAGGGGTTGGAAAAATTTGACTCGGAGAGATTTTCTCAATAACCTTATTCGAATTTGACTGTTGCGAAAATCTCTCCTCGAGCCGTTTGACTTGGGCTCCCATATATTCTCAACAACCCGAGACTTGGTCCTCCGGTGCGCGCCCGCAAGACTTTGTCATCCCAAGATCATCACAAGCTTGTCTCCCTCTCGTGCGCGCGCTGCTTCGTCCGCGGACGCACCGCCCACACATTTCGCTTGGCCGAGCTCCGCTCTGCCTGGCCCTTCCCGGCACCGCTGTTGTCGCTGCCGTCAAGGTTGTGAAAATATCTATATTGTTACATATTCATTTACTTATTTTGTATCGCCAAAAGTTTAACGTGGTACTATATCACGAAATAGTGTGATTAACGTGCGCGAAATTTGTATATTATTCCAAACTTGTGCTCCCATTAATGCCTTGTAACTAAGAATACTTATAAAATCTAGACATAACTATTGTTAAATGGAAAAAATCATAAGCGCCGTCTCTAAGAAAAGCTCCTTAAAAATTCTCAATTATTCTTCTCCGTCGACGGCCCTAGATCTACCGCCACCATGGTCTGCTTTATTCTCCTTTTCAATTGCTTTATTTTTTCTTTTATATTTTGCTTTGAGAGTTTCCCCTCTCGTATGAGAGTTTTCTTCTCTCATTTGGGAGTAATTCTCTCTTTGAATAAAAATTTTCTATGATCTTCTAATAGATTTGAGAAATGGACATTATGCTGGCATGGATGATTCACGCAATTGAGACACTGTCAAAAGTGTTTGACGAAAGATCGCAATGTGACATTTCTTTCTTTTTTGTAGTTCATTCGTTTTCTTCAACAGTTTGGCTTATTGTTCCATTGTAATATTTTATCCAATTGATATTATGGAATGAAATTATAATTTTAAAAAAAAACTAACAATACTTATTATTATCACTCTAACGCTGGTATGGGACGTGTGTTCTCATTTGGTTTTCCAATCTAGTATTCTATACATCAGATTATGACAAGTGTTAATCTTAGTTGATTTTTTTACAAGTGTCACAATCTGGTGAGTGGAACACCGGATTGAAACACCAAATGGGCACATAGATCCAAACTACTCTACGCCAGTCGTTATGGGTGGACCGAGCCAAGAAAAAATATTCAACAATAACATTTAGATTTGAAATTGCACGACGACTATATTTAAAAAAATATAAGAATGTTGTTAAAAGAATATGTTCAGAGCACTCTTAGGCCGAATACAATTACGGGTTGTATAAGTTTTTTACTAAGCCCAATTTGAATAAGTAAAAGGTCCATGCTCAGGCAAAATTCGGGAAATATAAAAGGCGAAAGAAAATCCTACTGAGTATAATTCTATATCATCCCGCAGCTGGCTCTTCAGCTTTTTCTCTCTTTCAAGTCTTCTACATTGTTAGGGTTCTTCGACTGCATTTAAAACAATAGTTCTTATAGTCTGAACGATCTCATAAGTAGAGTTTGTACCATTGTATCGGGCATCAACGCTTATTCACGACGTGGGTACGTATATCACTTTATCGTTTTTGTTCTGTAATTTTTTTTTATATCATTTACGTTAAGTTTTATGAAGCTTTTTAAATATCTTGAGGTGAAAGTGTAAGCTCTGTTTAAGATTTCTTTAACACATTTATCATGTTGGCAACGTATTGTTTGTGTATGGGTGCGCAATATTGGGATATTCAGATTCCGGATATTCGAATTCAGAACATTCGAATTTTTGGATATCGGATTTCGAATATACGAATTATTCGGCGAATTATTCGGATATCTAAAATCAAGTATTCGCGTCCTTTTTTAAGTGGCTTAACTTGATATTTTTATAATTATTAAATTTTTCCGTGAAGATTTTTTTTAGCTTTTTTTGGTAAAGATAAATATTTCACTGCCCAATTTTTGTAGCTTTCGTCTAACTCTGCTATTTGATTTCCTTCTACGGTGTTTCTTTTTCCCCTTTTACGGTGTTTCTTTTTTTCCTTTTGAGTCTGCTTCTGCATTCACGTTCACAAATCAAACTTTGAATTCTATATAATTTATTTGGATCACGTTCGATGTTTCTTTTGGGCCTCATTTTCTTTGCTTTTTTGTGTTGGGTTATCTAATGTTGTATTTTTAATTCAAAATATACGACATGATACTAGATATTCGTATTTTAATCTCACCAATATTCGGATCCGACCCGATTTAAAAAAAATACGAATCGGATATCATAAGCTAGATAACCAATTTTTCAGATTTTAGAAAAATAAGATTTGAACAGATTTAAAGCTCATTCAACTCTTCAAAACTCCGATTTCTTCAACTCTTCAAGTATCATTGAACAGATTTGAACAGATTTAAAGCTCATTAAAGCTAGATATCAATCGCTTTGAAGAGTTGAATGATGGTCCAAATCTTATGTGAGTTCCCTAGAACAATTGTGCTGATGTCGAAGAGTCACGATAGTAACCTAGTAGTTGACTGAAAATTTCTATCGTTAATTATATGTATAACGTGTATTGAAGAGGTATGAGAAGTTGAAGAGAATTAAAAGAATAACAGTCTCTGTTCCTGAACGAGTTTTCATCTCGATTTATAATAATAAATTTATCATCTATCAGAGTGGTATCAGATATAAGTGGACGACGGGGACAATCGGTGGCCAAATGCCAATTCCACGTCTCACCAAAAGCAACTACGAAAACTGGAGTATCCAAATGAAAGCTCTTCTCGGATCGCAAGATGCATGGGAGATGATTGAAGACACTAAAAGAAAACCGAAAGCTTGACAAAACAGCCCTATATATTATCTTCCCATTGGTTGATGAATCGGGATTTGAGAAAATCGCTGGGGCGGCAACGTCAAAGGAAGCTTGGGAATCATTGGAGAAAACGTATGGGTGGTGATCCCGTAAAACAAGTACGTCCAGAGACTTCACGCGGAGAACTAAGAGATGATGAAGATGAAAGAAAATGAAGGAGTATCCGAATATATTACGAGGGTCCCGACCTTTGTAAACCAAACTAAATAGGAACAGAGAAACAATAGCAGATGCAAGATTTGTCGAAAAGATCCTGCGATCTCTAACCAATGATTTTGAGAAGGTAGTTTGCACGATCGAAGAATCTCGAGGATCTCGAGGACGAGGGGGTCGATCAAACAAAAACAGACAGCTTCAAGTGCTACAACTGCGGCAAGTACGGTCATTATGCAAGGGACTGTTACGGATAAAAGAAGATTACTGAGAATGCTAACCTTGCAGAAAAACACGAGGAAGATGATGAAGAGTGGTTCTGTTGGCGAGCAAAGAGGACAGCTCGGAAAATGAAAAAGTTTGTTACCTCGATAGTGGAGCGAGCAATCGTATGAGCGCACAAAAACGTCTGTTCACCGAACTGAAAGAAGTCGAGTATGGTCATGTCTCACCGAACTATTCTGAAATATTGTGCGGCAAAGTATGGAAATGCCAACGGAATATTGGGCCGAGGATGTGAATTGTTCGGTCTACCTTTTAAAATCGATGCGTGACAGGAAGCTTGTCCGAGATGACACCTCAAGAGGCATGGACTGGCAGATAGCCAATAGTGTCACACCTCAAGGTGTTCGGGAGCATTGCATATGCTCACGTGCCTGACCAAAATCGAGTGAAGCTAGGATGGAAAAGCCCGAAAGTTGATCTTTTTGGGGTACAACGAATAGTTCAAAAGCCTATAAACTTATTGATCCTACCAATAAAAAGATGTATATTAGCCATTATGTACAGGTTGATGAAAATGCCGATGGAATTGGAGCTCCATCAACGAAACATGCGATAAAGCTGCGAATGCGGTGATAATGGTGCCTATATTAATCAACCAAAGCAAAATATCAAATGAAACTGCGACTGCCAGGAGCGATGAACATACTCATGATGTCGGTACGATGAACAACGGAGCTTCATCTTTTATGCTTACTTTAAATTCGCATGGCTTTACTCAATGTGTGAAGGTTGAAGCTGATAATAATGTGATGTTGCATTGGTTGCTGTATATGTTGACGTCCTCAACTGAAAAGGGTGCGGAGCGCGGCGGGAGGTCCCGATAAAATTGATATGGAAATAGCTAAGTTAAAAGTAAACTTAAATGTTGACTCTAATGTTGAAACAACATTTGGGATCAGAATATTTTTGCACAACGGAAAAATTTAAACTTAGCAGTAAAAAAACGGAGACGCGGTTTTAAATACGCAGCAAGTTAAATAACTTGCTCCGCGCCTTCAGGCAAAATTCCACTACTTGAATGGATTACAAAAAGAATAACTATCAAAAGATAGTAAACCTAGCTTAGAAAAGAGTATTAGAACTCAACCGATCTTCACACAGAGAATACGTATAGAAACTAGGTTCTATACAAAAGTGTGAAGACAATACTAGGCTAAAACAGATTGACGAAAATATGGTGAGAGCTCTCTCGTTTCTTTTACTCGTTCGCCACTCTAGATGTGCGTCTTTCGTCACTCTAGATGTGCGTCGTCTTTCGTCGTTTTCGTCATTTATCTTTGAGGTCGAAGTTCCTCTTTATATATGTGATTCTAACAACTACTCCGATGGTCGTGCTATATTTTCGAGGTAGTTGTAGTTTTTTTATTCGTTCAATCTATATTTTAAATAAATTCGTCTCCTCCTTTTTAGTTCTAACTAACTCCACTTTATTCAATCCTATTTGAATAAGTCCAGCTCGTAAATAACTACTTCACACACGTAAATAAAGCCACAATAATAGGGTAAGCGGTTTTTGGATTTGAAAGACAAAATCAAGGATGGACCAAGTCTGAGACAAACAATATTGATTCAACATCGTCAATGTCAACATTAACATCAACTTCACAAGCAACAACAGCAAGATGATCGAAGAGTTCAAGTTGGAGATGAAGAAATAGCTTGCCATGATGGATTGTGGCGTACTTTCTTGGGCTCGAAATAAAACCAAGGAAATGAAGGAATCTTTGTCTCTCAAGGAGCTTGCGCCAAAGAAGTGTTAAAAAGGTTCAAGATGGAAAACTGCAAACCTATAAACACGTCCATGGAGAGCGGTGCCAAGCTTTCGAAAAAAAGAGTAAGGGAAACAAGCAGCCGGGACCTTGAGGTACTTGACGTGTACTCGACCAGATATTTTATGTGCTGTCGGGATAGTTAGCCGCTTTATGGAAGAACCGAAGTCGATGCATCGGATGGCTGTGAAGCAGATCTTTCGATATATTCAGGGCACCCAAACACCTGGCCTATTCTATAAGTCATGTTCTCATCATTCTCAACTTTTTGGTTACACATATACCGATTTTGGGGAGGAGACGTTGATGACCGTAATTGAACCTCAGGGTTTGTATTTTACCTGGGTGTTTACACGGGGATCGAAGAAACAAGCGATTGTTACCCTTTCAATGTGCAAAGCGGAACATGTAGCAGGGGCTGCGTGTGTGTACGTGTGTGTCTCGCAATATGGCTGAGGACGTGCTTCAAGAAATAGGTTTCAAGTGCAATGAGGTTAAGGGAGGATTGTTGGTGGATTAATTTAATTCCCTGGCTTTGAAGAGTTGACTGATAGTCCAAATCCGGCATGAGTTCCCTAGAACAATTGTGCTGATGTGATGTCGAAGAGTTAGTAACTTTAGTAGTTGACTGAAATTTTCTATTTTTATTTATATGTATAACGTGTACTGAAGAGATACAAGAAGTTGAAGAGAATAAAAAGGAAAATCAGTCTTTGTTCCTGAACGAGGTTTCATCTTAGTTTATAATAAGAAATTTCTCATCTTTCAGTCCGTCAATGTCTATTACTATACGTATACTTTCATGGAGAGGATCAGGTGCGACATGTTTCATTTGTAATGATATGCAAAGGTAAGGGAAAATGAATCCAATGATTTTGGTTATTGTCCTCTTGGTCAGAGTAGGATCCAGAATTTTTGTATCAGGGGGCTATAATATACATGTGTAATTTAGCGTCGGTGATGAGATGAACGTAGAAGATAAAATGTTTATCTTCTGTTAGAAAAAAGTTTAAACCCTCATTTTTTCTGTTGTTGTTTCTGTTCGACCAAAGGGAGAGGTAATTACATAACCTTTCAATCTTGATGGCATATAGTTTACTGAATTTCATTACTTTTTGTGTTAGAAAAAAGTTGATCAATTGAAAAATAAATTTTCCCAACATATGATTAAAAAATCCTGAAATTTAGTACGATCAACATATGATATTCTCGAGGTAGGTCGAACAACGACAACATAGGAACTAGCTTTGTATTTGTATAAGATAACATTAATATAATAATACAATATAAAGAAAATATGAGAAAAAATAATACAAAGTCTTGTGTCGTGTTAAGATAAATTGCCATATTTATCTTAAGTTATTTACTTTTATTGTATATTTGAATTCTGATTGTTTTAATATAATAAGGCTCATCAAATTTGAAATTGGAATGAGACCTTTTCACGTCTGTGTTTTGTATTGCAAGTCTATAATAAAAATTAAAATGAGAGTAAATGTCAGAACCATAATTTTTAATTGGAAATGTCTAATAATATTTAATCTAAATAATAAGAAATGTTCATTTAATGACAATAATATGTAATGTCCTTCGTAGCGAACATTTATAATAATTGAAATGCCCTTCTAGTTGTTAAAAATATAAATGTTTTATAATATAGAAATTTCTGTTATCATTAAAACATTATTGTGTATATATTTGGAGATCTTTATATCAGTTAATAGTTCCAAGTTTAAAATTAATCAAGGTGAAAAAAAAGTAGAGTTAACTCTTGTATATATATTAAATGAAATCCTACTGATATCGGTTGCTTAAAGAACTAAAAAGGAAAAATAATAATACCAATATATATATATATATATATATAAATCGTTGCATTAATTAAAGAGTTTATATATATATATATATATAATATATATATAAATCGTTGCATTAATTAAAAGTTTAAAAGTAAAAAGGACAAATTAAAATAATAGCTCACAAACAACTATGTTGAGTGGTACGTTTCGAAAAATATTCACAAATAAAAGTATATTTATTAATATCCAAGCGGGGGGCGTGGCCCCCCGGG
Organism: Linderniella brevidens; assembly: GCA_004919715.1. NCBI lineage: Eukaryota > Viridiplantae > Streptophyta > Magnoliopsida > Lamiales > Linderniaceae > Linderniella > Linderniella brevidens. The sequence goes on along the minus strand of SWDC01000150.1, from coordinate 11,466,295 downwards.
TCCAATACTGAATCCGCCTATGCTCTTGGCTCAGCATTAACGATGAACGACCGCAAGAATCAACTCCCTCGATCGTTTTGTCGCATAATATGATTAGAATTCTTGTGAATCACCCCCAAACTGTTGACAAGACTTGCAACCGCCCATGGACGAGAAATATTTAGCTTCAAGTTAATTCGAATGCTCATAGCCCGGCCTCATCTTTTTTGCAACAACAATGGTCTTTGTCAGAAAACCGCATAGGAGATATGTAAGTGGAATAACGGGTCCTTTTCTTGAAGATGAATCTCATATTGCATGGCCCTCTTACGTTTGTCCGAGTTATAAACCTTAAAGACAACCTCAATCTCTACTACCATCTCCCCTTGGTAAAAATATTGCCAAGGGATATTGCAAAGGTTCGTAAAGATTTGTGCCCGTCTTCAAGAATGTGAAATAAGTTTGAGATGTTGCGGAAGGAAGAACCGTGACAGTTCGGATCAACTGCAAAGAAAGCACAAACTGAAACTGCAATAAAGTAATAAAATTGAATCAAAACAAGAATCAAACACAAACTTTTAAAATGTTTCAGATTAATTCAATCCTACATCCACGATCGAACGAAAATCGATTGACGCTGACGAGTTACAATACATAGTCAAATTGAAAAACTCTACGAATTGCATCAAAAATCAATCTAATCGAAGGAATGAAGAACACATAGTCTATGTGAAAATAATTTGAAGATGAAAAGGGGTTCAGATCTATTTTCCCGCTTCTATCTGTTACATGAAAAACGTCACCAGCAAATGCAAATTCATAAGTGGGTCCTTTTTAGTAAGTGAAAAAACGCCTACGCTTTTAGCCTTGCTTCTTGACTTCATTAAATGAGATAGCCGAACTGCATCATCTTGCAAATTCTGATGGTTGAAGAACAGCGGAGAATTTGATTCCAACAACCCCCCGCAAGATGGATTGTATAAATTCCTTACAGAGATCTTGGTTAAGAGCTTCAGCAACGAAGGACTTGTAAGAGGTTTCGTGAATACATTTGCCAATTGATGTTCCGACCGTACGGGTTATAACTTGATTGCTCCACTCGTAACATGATGACGGATGAAATGACAATATATTTTTATGTGTTTGGACCTCTCATGAAACTTAGGGTTTGATGTTAGCTTCAACATTGACAAAATTGTCACAATACACGACCAATTTCTGCTCAATCTTTATCCCCAACTCTTCAAGCAAGTGTTTAATCCACAATATCTCTGCTACTGCTGCACCTATGACCCTATATTCTTCCTCCGTTGATGATCTCGACACGGTTGTTTGCTTCTTTGCCTTCCAAGTTATTATGGAGTCAGCTACAAAAACCTGTAACAATCCGCGTCCGAAAAAGCCTTCAAGCTAAAATCTTCCTTCGCTGAAAGAAGAACGCCCTGTCCTGGAGAGTTTTTCAGGTATAGGAGATGATGTGCTGCAATCAGGTGACTCGTTCTTGGCGCTTCCATGTACTGGCCGAGTTTATGCACAACAAACGCAATATCGGGCCTCGCAATTGTCAAGTAAAGCATTCTCCCGATTAGCCTACTATATTGGAAAGGATTAGGTAGTGGATCCCCATATGTGGTTGCAATCTTGTCACTCGGATCCATGAGAGTAGTGAGGGGCTTGGAATAAATGTAGCCTCTATCTTCAAGCAATTGCAAAGCATATTGCCTTTGTGAAAATAGATTCCCGCTTCACTCTTGCCACCTCAATTCCAAGGAAAAATTTCAGATCTCTTAAGTCTTTAAACCTTAGAAGCATGCATTGAGAAATGCCTAGGTCTGATGTATCATCTCAGTTGAAGGTCATGCTAAGACAATGTCATCAACATACACGAACAAGTAATTGATCACCTTTACCCTTTATGAATAAGATGTGATCACTCTGCGTTTGTATGTGAAGTGGGGTCCCAATATGAATGTAAACTAAGTAGTAAAATGTAACATAAATGTTAGAACTAATGTTCAGGGAACACTCGATCTAACACAAAATCGCACAGCGGAATATGTAAATTACTTAGTGACAAAAACTGATAAACACGAGATGTAAATTTTGCAGCAAGTTATAAAAACTTGTTGCGTGCCTCAACGCGAAATTCCACTATAAAGATGGATTATAAAAACAAGCCTAGAAAACGAATCCACAGAGATTCTAACAAACTACAAAGTCTTTCGACTTTTGCAAAACAGAAAAACTAGGCTAAAAGAAACTCTCGAAATGGTTCAGACTCACTCAAACTTCGCTCATAAAATCTCGTGTGTAATCATCTTGAAACGGTAAAGTGAAGTCCCCTTTTACGTCTTCGACTTTGGGGCGACTTCACAACAGACTTGGCAACGTCCACTAACTTCCGCAACGTCCACTAAGATAGTTGTGACCGTTGAGAGTTAATTTGGATCAGCTCAAAATGACTTGGTCTTGACTTGAGCTCCAATCTTCCTATTTTTAGTATGCTCCACTCCTAATTTCGCTCCAGCTTATCCACACGCAATCCACACATTTTGAATCATTCCATCCCTTATCCATGACCTGCATGACACTAATAAAAGCCACGTTATCTATTAAAACGTGTTTTGGGCATGAAAGATAAAACAGAAGTCGGACACATTCTCAGACAACAATGTTGACTTGAATATTGTCCCATCATTGTCAACGTTGATGTCTTCAACATTAACAATCTCCCCCTTTTTATCTTCTTCCCAAAACCTTCGCAGAAGTTATAAATAAAGAAACTCCCCCTGAAGGCAAAGTCTACTCAACCACAAAACACAAAAAAATGGTTAGAGTAAACACAAATAGAATAGCCAACAAACTATTCAAAGTACTAAAACTTAGTACAAGCCGATTAGAGGTATGAGATTAAACATCTGCAAAAAGTCAGATCAGGCATGTAAAACACAAAATAAAAAAGCGCATGCACACAAACGACTAAGACCAGCTAAGGTCTAAATCGTCGGACTCTGACTCGACTCCGCTTCATCACCATCTCCAGCAGCTCTAGTCCCCGCATGAACTCCCCCTGTCTGTTCTGCCTCATCTTGCTCACTTGCTTCTGCCGCACCTTCCTCTTCAGCACGAACTTCACCATCTTCTGCTTCTCCCCCTTTTTGAGAAGAAAGTAGATTCCTTAGTATGTCCCTCTGAGCTATCAAGGCAGCAATGGAAACATCAAGTGTCTGAATTGCCTTTTCCAGCTGAGATGTAGAAGAAGATGTTGAAGCAGCAGGCGGATCAACATTCTGGAGTCCTTGCCAAGGTAGATCAACTACCCTTTTCAGACCAGTGAGGTGATTGCTTAGAATGGGAAACGGTTGAGTCTGGCGGAAGATCACATCTCTTCGAGTTGGCTGGTATCCTCCTCTCAGCAGCATCGAGCAAATGAGGCAAGGAAAGGGCAGAGGGCCTTTCCCGCTCTTTTCAACTTGGTATGCGAGTTGATTCAGTATCAATTCGCCCCAGTTGATCGGTAAATTATTTCCAAGAGCATAGAGGAGTTGTGCCATTGGCCTTGCCACACGACTATCATTAGCCGTGGGAAGCCAATTGCAGATTCCTACTTTAAACAAGACTGCATATAGAGAGGTTAAGTGCTTTCCCCCAACACAACTTTCCCACTTTGATTTCATTCCCCCCGTAATAAATACAGCTACTTCATCAAAATTACACTCATAATTAGACTGAACTTCAGGAGTGCCAAGAAACTCATTTATCGCCCTTGCAGAAAAATCATATATTTGTCCTCGAAAATAAACACGTCCATGCTTCATAGAGTCTACCTCATTAACTCGAGCAGAAAGATTAGAGTATACCTCCGTTACTGCCTCATCGCAGTAGACGCCGAAACATCGGACTCACTTGGCTAGATGCCGTGACTCAAGGAACTGTAGGACTCCGTACCTCCAAAACTTGTCACGTCTACGACCCTTTCGATATTCAGGGATCGTTGGCTAAATGAGATCCACAAGTCCTCGTTCTTTTGGGAGTAGAACTTTCTGGCAGGCAATGAGAGATCCCAGTCTGAGTCATCTGCTAGGTTAAGCTCATCGTCAGAAGGCATTGTGGCCTTATTTGCTGGACTGGCACCGATTTCAACATTGCTTTCTGGGTGGATATAGTAGCTGCCGAGCCCATCACGTTCGGGTAGGGAAGTCTCACCGACCCGAACCCTTTTCAAGGATTGTGCTTCTGATCCCATAGGTCGTTTTCCTGACCGTTTTTTCAACCTGTTCATCACAGTTTTAAGAGGGATAGTCATACCAAAAATGTCTTCACTGTCGTTAGATGAAGTCGGCCCATCTCCCCCTGAGACTTGGACGTCTTTGACAGGTGAGTCAAGGTCGTTGTAGGTCTGGGTATCGATAATCTCATCGGTAGATTGACTGGAAGATGACGAAATGTGGATCAGCGCGGGATTAGGGCTTTTTGCACGATTAGGGCGTGCTCTCCTTTGACTGTGCCGCTTCTTGGGAACATTCACTGCATCACGAACGGGCACATCAACTGAGGTTTGGTCAGAGTTCGGGTTGCCCTCATACACCGGGTTTTCAGGGGCATCAATCGGCATCTCAGGATTTTCTTCGGAAATCAGGGTTGCCGGTTCTGGGTTAGCATCAGACGGTGCCTGCGATTGTTCTTCGGCCTGAGATGGTCGAAATGGCCCTTCTTTAGTACTATTAAGCGGCGGCGGAACTACTTCCAGGGGAACGGGAAAACCATCATCAGACGACCCAAATGTTGGGTGAGTTCGACATTGTGAAATCAGGAGGTAAAATCACGAAATTGAAGTGGGAGATTTAACCCCTGATTTTATCGAAACACTTTAAGTAGAGAGAGAAAGTTCAGGGAGCAAGATATTTGAATTAAGCTATTAGGGTTTGTGGAGTGTGTTCAAATCGTGCCAAGTGACTAAGTCACACGTAAATATAGGAGCAAGTCAAGTCATGATTCAACAAAAATACCAAGTCAAAAATCATAGTAGACTCAAGCAAGACTAACCGATTCGGTGACTGTGATGAGCACTTGAGACAAGCGTAGCTAGCTGTTCTTCGAGTAATTCTAATGCAATTATAAGAGATATCTAAACTAGACACACGAAACTAATAAATACACTACTAAAAGTTAATGAAAATAAACGAAAGCACAGAAAATATAGCATGATCAAACTAACAGTTACACATGTTGCCCCAACATAAGATTCAACATTCTTACTCAGTAATCCTAGACTTTTCTGCTCGACCCTCTCAAGCTAAGTTCTCTTTAATTTTCTGCCCTTTCTCCTTATTTATTTATCTGATTTATTGTGCACTGCCCTTATACCCTAAACATCAAGGTTTGGCTTTTTGTCGCAAAGAGTACATCGTCACCGCGAATGCCGTGTACCTGGGGATACTTATTACCAAATACCTATATCTTGCAAAAGCTTTATGAGCAGGCTTATATGCAAGGGATTGGGTCATTTCAGAAGACAGTCAAGTAGGATCGAGTCATTTCACCGGAAAACAGAGAAGAATATTAAATCAAACATTAAAGCAGTAACCATCGAATTTGACATATGCTATGTTGATCCAAATGTTGGACCAACATTCAGACAGACTGCTGCAAACCTATGGACTTTTTCAGGTCCGAAAACCTTTCAAAATCCAATGCTTTCGTGAAAATGTCAGCTAACTGATGTTTCGTGTCTATATGCTCAATGCGAACTAATTCTTTCTCTACCATATCTCTCATAAAATGATGTCTTATATCTATATGCTTTGTGCGTGAATGCTTAATAGGGTTCTTAGATATGTTGATGGCACTAAGGTTATCACAATACATGAGGACAGACTCGCACTCTAACCCATAGTCACATAACATGCTATTTAACCACATCAATTGCGTACAGCAACTACCCGCCGCAACATACCTAGACTCAGCAGTAGATAAAGACACACAATTCTGTTTTTTACTATACCATGCAACTAAATTGTTACCTATGAAGAAACAGCCACCACTTGTGCTCTTGCGATCATCCTCGTCACCTGCCCAATCAGCATCGTTGTAGCCTACAAGACTCGTATTAGTATCTTTAGAGAACCATAACTCTAGGCTACACGAACCACTCACATATTGAAGTATACGCTTAACAGCATTTAAGTGGGAAACCTTAGGCTCAGACTGATATCTAGCACATACACATACGCTATATATAATATCGGGTCTACTAGCTGAAAGATATAACAAACTGCCTATCATGGATCGATATAATGTGGGGTCAACATTCTGTCCAACATTGTCTTTGCTTACCTTTTGTGTTGAACCCATAGGAGTTTTCATTACCTTTGCCGTATCCAACCCAAACTTCTTTACAGTGTTCTTCGCGTATTTTTCCTGAGACATAAATATGTCATCGCTGCTTTGCTTAATTTGTAAACCTAAGAAAAAAGTTAGTTCCCCAATCATGCTCATTTCGAAATTGGAGTTCATGGCATGAACAAATTGATCTAATATAAATTGCAAACTAGAGCCAAAAACTATATCATCTACATAAATTTGGGCAATAAGAATATCAGCACCGACTCTTTTCACAAAGAGAGTGCGATCTGCTTCTCCTCGCACGAACCCAAACTCAAGTAAGAATGTCGTTAACCTATCATACCAAGCTCGAGGTGCTTGCTTCAGTCCATACAACGCTTTCTGCAACTTAAACATGTGGTTAGGAAAATGTGGATCCTCAAATCCCTTAGGCTGTTCAACATAGATATATTTATCAATATACCCATTTAAAAATGCACCCTTAACATCCATTTGGTGTAACGTGATGTTAAGCCAACATGCAATAGCTAATAACAACCTAATTGATTCTAGCCTAGCCACGGGAGCAAACGTCTCATGAAAGTCTATACCCTCGACTTGTGTATAGCCTTGGGCTACTAATCGTGCTTTGTTCCTAACAACCCTACCAAGTTCATCAGATTTGTTCTTAAAGATCCTCTTCGTGCCTATGACATTAATGTCTTTTGGCCGTGGAACCAAAGTCCAAATTTGGTTTTTCTCAAACTGCAAGAGTTCATCTTGCATCGCATTAATCCAAAAATTGTCCTTGAGAGCTTCAAGCACATTTTTGGGTTCTACATTAGACACAAAGCAATTAAAACGTACCTCGGCGTATACGGAGTTCATGCATACGTTCCTTACCATAGATTTGTAGTCCTTGCGTGACTTGTCTCTAGTTTTCCTTCCTTCGTTCACATCTCCGATGATTAAGTCTGTGGGATGGTCTTTCTGTATCTTAGGTGGGGGATCTCTTCGAACTTCGTTGGGTCCTTCCTCATCGTTTTGTTCAGGTGCAGATGTTGAGTCTGGTGTTGACTCAACATTTTCGTCCACATTCTCCTCTGTTTCATCAACAGTTTGGATAACATCTGAAATATCAACTTGTGGAGCATTTCTGCTAAGGTCAGTAGCATCATCGAATACAATATTCACCGATTCCTGAATGGATTTCAATCGCAAATTGTAAACTCGATATGCACGACTATTAGAGGAGTAACCTAGTAAGATACATTTATCACTCTTCGAATCAAATTTGGTCAAGTATTCACGATCATTAAGCATGTAACAGTAACATCCAAAGACACGAAAATACTTGACAGTCGGCTTTTTCCCATTCAATAATTCATACGACGTTTTCTTAGTACCTTGCCGAAAGTATACACGATTCGAAATGTGACATGCGGTATGCAACGCTTCAGCCCAAAATCTCTTAGAAAGACTCTTAGACTGTAACATAACACGTGCCATTTCTTGCAATGTCCTATTCTTCCTTTCGGCCACCCCATTTTGTTGGGGCGTCTTAGGAGATGAAAACTCATGAATAATGCCTTTCCTATCACATAATTCATTGAACGACTGATTCTCAAATTCCCTACCATGATCAGACCTAATGCGAAATATAGGAGCACTTAAATTATTCTTAACCATAGCACAGAAAGTTTTGAAAAAGTCGAACGATTCAGATTTTTCCCTAAGAAAGAAGATCCATGCATATCTAGAATAGTCATCAACAAGCACATAAGCATATTTCCTACCACCAATGCTATCTATCTACTTCCATCGGTCCCATCAAATCCACATGAATTAACTGAAAACAGTGAGCAGTTTTAAAATGTTGGGCAGCATGTTGGTCAACATTATGGCTAGAATGCACTTGCTTACCCTTCAGACATGACTCACACACAACCTTACCAAACTCCTTAGGATTCGGAATGCCTCTGATTGCATCATGTTTGATAAGTTGCTCCAGTGTTCTGTAGTTGACGTGGCCCAGTTTGTAATGTCAAAGGATCACTTCGTCATCGGCCTTTGAGAGTTGGCACACGTCTTTCGAACCGGATTTGTCGCCGACTAGATAGCAATTGTCACTCGATCGTTTTCCTGCCATAACTCGAACACACTTGCTGTTAAAAACCTCACAACATTCCTTATTAAATCTAACCTCAAGGTCGTCGTCGCAAAGCTGACTTATGCTAATCAAGTTAGCCACAAGCCCGTCAACATGAAGGACGTTGCTTAGCTTCGGGAAATCATGCACGTTCAATCTGCCACGACCGAGAATCCGCCCTTTCGCACCTCCTCCGAACGTTACAGATCCACTGCTTAACGGTAGGTAGTCAATTAAGAACTCTTTGGTACCCGTCATATGTCGGGAACACCCGCTATCGAAGTACCAAGAACCTGTCACGTTAGCTCGCAAAGAGGTGTAAACTACATTGCATTTATGCACGGATTTCTCTACCCAAACTTTCTTAGATGACAAAACAACATTGTGTTCACCAGAACTTGAAGGAGCGTTAACTGAAATTTCTCCAGATACATCTTTCAACACCGATTTCTCAATGTTGAGTGGAATGTTGGACGATATTTCAGCCAACATAGATTTCTTCGAAATCTCCCCCTTCAATTTCCAGCAAAACGGCTTGATATGACCAGGCTGCATGCAATGATGACATTTAAACGATCTATCCTTAGACTTACTGGCAGCATGCTTAGTACTCTTTTTAATAATCACGGTCTTACTATAGTTCGTGGTTTCGAACTTTTCTTTAACAAACACAATCTTAGGTCTATCATGAGTCACAGGATTAGGAACATCAAGAGGAGGCTGAGCATTGTATCCTAGACCTTGCTTATCAAAAATACCTAACGATAATACCTCATCAAGGGTCGATTTACCCTTGTTCATTTTTGAGAACGTCTCGTCAGCCTCGTCTACTCGCTTCTGAAGCTTGTCGATTTCTTTATCTTTTCGTGTCAGTACGGCTTCCAATTTGTTCATCCCTTCAAGTAGGCTTTCGATCATCTTTTCGCTTTTCTCATTCTCCTCGTACTGCGCTTTCACGATAACTTTGAGTTTCGAGTTTTTTGCCTTTTCTTTCTCATATTTTGCGGACAGTAGTTTGAAGGCTTCATTTGTCTTTATTTCTTCAAGAACATCAGTTTCTAATCCTGCATCATCAGAACTTAAATACCCATCAAAACAGTTTGAGTCATCATAATCGAAAATAATTTGTTTCTCAGATGTTGGGTCTAATGTTGACTCAACATCAGTTACCACCGTGAAGCTGATTTGATGATCTTCTTCTTCTTCGTTGTCTGAGAAGGATTGAATGGTTTCTGATGATTGCTTTGACTCCTTAGGACCCTGTTCTTCATCTTCATCATCGGAAAGATCGACCCAAAGTGATTTCCCACGTTTGCGAAGCGTATTTGCACATTCGTTGGCAAAGTGGCCCCAACCCTTGCAAGCATGACATCTCACTGAATCCCAGTTGATGTTCTTTTTCTTTCCATCTGGGTTACGTTTGAAGAACGGTGGAGCAGACATCGGTTCTTTTGAACTCTGGCCCTTCTTGAATGTTGGACCAACATTTTTCGTCACATCCGTCTTGAGGAACTTCTTAAATTTCTTCACGAACGAGGCCGTATCCTCATCATCAGATTCATCCTCAGTTTGAAACTTAGAGAGCTGACTGACTAGAGCGAGGCTTTTGCCGCGAGAAGCCCTCTTTTGGACTTCGAGATTGGTCTCGAAATTCTTCATGATGTTCATCAATGTGTTGATGTCCATCGTAGCCAAATTGTGTGCTTCCTCGACCGCCGCTACCTTCACATTAAACTTTTCGGTTAGTGTACGTACTGCTTTAGAATTCAATACCTTATTCGAGATTGGATCTCCTAGGCTGGCACACTCGCTTGAGATCGTCAGTATTTTCCCGAAATACGTGGTGATGTCTTCATCTTCCTTCATTCTGAGGTTTTCGAATTGATTGTAGAGGAGCCTAAGTCTGGTTTCCCTCACACTTGCATCGCCTTCGCAGTACCTCTAAAGTAGAGCACATGCATTCTTTGCAGCTGTACAGTTTTGAATGATCTTGAACATGAAGATGTCGACCGAGGAGAATATGGCATTAAGGGCTTTGTCGTTGAACTCGGCAGCGTTTTTCTCAGGGACCGTCCATTCGTCGATTGGTTTGTAAACGACTTCTCCATTAGCGTTTGAGGCAGTTCTAGGTGGAGTGTATCATTGAGCACAGCTTCCCACGCTCGCGTATCGATCGATTTGATGCACTGGCGCACACGCACTTTCCAATAGGCGTAGTTGGTTCCGTCTAGCATGGGAACCTTGCCGAAATGGTTTGAGCTTGTAACATCCATTGTACAGGATTAAGAACGCTTAGTAACGTCAAGCGGAGGCTCTGATACCACTTTGAAGTGGGGTCCCGATATGGATGTAAAGTAAGTAGTAAAATGTAACATAAATGTTAGAACTAATGTTGAGGGAACACTCGATCTAACACAAAAGCGCACAGCGGAATATGTAAATTACTTAGTGACAAAAACTGATAAACACGAGATGTAAATTTTGCAGCAAGTTACAAAAACTTGCTGCGTGCCTCAAGGCGAAATTCCACTATAAAGATGAATTATAAAAACAAGCCTAGAAAACGAATCCACAGAGATTCTACCAAACTACAAAGTCTTTCGACTTTTGCAAAACAGAAAAACTAGGCTAAAAGAAACTCTCGAAATGGTTCAGACTCGCTCAAACTTCGCTCGTAAAATCTCGTGTGTAATCATCTTGAAACGATTAAGTGAAGTCCCCTTTTATACGTCATCGACTTTGGGGTGACTTCACAACAGACTTGGCAACGTCCACTAACTTCCACAACATCCACTAAGATAGTTGTGACTGTTGAGAGTTAATTCGGATTAGCTCAAAATGACTTGGTCTTGACTTGAGCTCCAATCTTCCTATTTTTAGTATGCTTCACTCCTAATTTCGCTCCAGCTTATCCACACGCAATCCACACATTTTGAATCATTTCATCCCTTATCCATGACCTAGATAACACTAATAAAAGCCACGTTATCTATTAAAACGTGTTTTGGGCATGAAAGATAAAACAGAAGTCGGACACATTCTCAGACAACAATGTTGACTGGAATGTTGTCCCAACATTGTCAACGTTGATGTATTCAACATTAACAGTATGAATCAAAACTTCTTCACTGCGTCTGAGAACTTTTGATTCCACTGTCTTGACGCATGCTTCAAACCATATATTGATTTGTGAAGTTTACAAACTAATTGATTACTACCTTGTTGAACTGAATTCTTGAAGTGACCAAGTCTGATTATCATCGGGTGCCTTCAATTCCTCCTTCATGGCTTTCATCCAGCTCTCTGATTTAATGGCTTCTGCAAGGCTTCTTGGATCCACTGCCATTGTAACATTGTTGATCAATGGCTGATAGTGTCTGAAAAATCTTTGATAGGATAAAAAATCCGACACGCACTCTTCTGCCAAGTATATTGTTGCAATAATAGTCCCCAAGGTATGAGGGTCTTTTTGATTCTCTAACAGACCTAGTGTGGAGCTCTTGATCCTGCTGAGGAATTTGAGAATCATATTCAAATATTTGTCTTTGATCATCTGTAGTAGTATGATCCACTGAGGGCCCCCTCATGCCAATATCCCCTGATGATTGACCTGCTGCCTCTGATGGCTGAGCTGCACCTCCAGAGTGTCTCATGATAATTTTCCTTCCTGAAAGGAAAGTCATCTTCCTTGAATTTGGTATCTCTTGTGATGATAATTAATCGTCATCAAATCCATCCAAGGAACACGCATGCTTTTGCCCTTGGATCGAACTTCCTCCTACCTATTGCAAGCGTGAACAGAAACAAAGATATCTGAAGACTTGTAGCAAATTGTAAGCAAAAGGACTTTGATAAAGTAATTCAAAAGGGCTATTATTGTTCAACTTAGTAGAGGGTGTCCTCTAATGAGATATGCAACTGTTAAAGAACATTCTGACCAATATTGAATGGGAACACCAGATTTAAAATATAAGGAACGAGCCACAATCAAGAGATGTTGATGTTTTCTCTCAAATATTGAATTCTGTTATGGCGTTTGGACACACGATAAATAATGTATAATTCCCTTGTCCAACAAACTAACCAAGTTGAATCATTGGCATTATCTTATCTAATTACATTAACCTTGCATTTAAATTGCGTTTCAACTAAAGCTAGGAAATGAGAAATAATAGAATGCACTTCAGACTTGTGTTTGATCATAAAGAGCCAAGTGAAGCGTGAATGATCATCAACAATAGTTAAAAAATATTGATGCCATAGGTGAGATGGGACATGAAATGGTCCCCAGACATCACAATGAATAAGATCAAATATCGAGCAAACAATCTTATTGTCAAAGAGTTTCTGTTTTATTTGGCCACATGACAAATTTTATCATATGAACTAGAATGATTATTATTATTATGCCCCAATGTATTCCTCACTGTATCTACAACCTTACTTGAGGGGTGACCTAACCTATTATGCAAGAGATCGCTTGACAACTTATCAAGGAAAAAAGAATGATTACTAACAGAAAACTCAGAATCATAATCTGCGTTAATGACATATAATCCTGCCTCTTGCTTACCCTTGCCAATCATTTGCAGAGTAGAATCCTGTATTTGAAAATTGATAGAATCAAAAGAAAACCTGCAAGCAGTTTGGTTAGCTAAATACTTACAGAGATCAAGTTGAAATGAAATTGAGGCACATAGAGTATATCTGTCAAGGTGATAGATATGCTTGTTCAACCTAAAAGCCCCTGCTTCATTAACCCTTATAACAGTTTTATCAGGCAGAATTACCTTTGATTCCTCTACTTCATGCAAATCATGAAGTAATTCTCTATTACCACAAACATGCCTAGTTGCACCGGAGTCAAATAACCAAAAATCTAAACTAGTGAGTTTCGTCAGATTAAAAGAGAAAAAAGTATATGCACCCTTTGTATTTTGCTGCATCAACTCTGCATTCTCAGCAGGCACGTTGATAACTGATTGGTTTAGCAATGCTTTCAAACTTTGTATCTGAAAAGTGGTTAGCTGAAGCTGCACCATTGCATCTGTTGTGAGGTATTTCCATGTATGATTTGGTTATTATGTTGTCCGGGCTTGCCAACAGGCTCCAGCGTTACCTGATTCAACCTTGCTCCTTTAAACCTTGGGTTTTTCCGATACCCAGGTGGATAACCATGTATTTGGTAGCAGGTGTCAACGGTGTATCCCCTTTTATTACAGTGAGTACACAACAACTTTCTTTGATTATTGAATCCCCTCTTGATTGTCTCTTGATCATTCTTAAGTGCGAACATAGCTATGTTACCTGCTTGATCATCATTCGCTCGAGAGTAACCAACAACCGTAGCTCTCTGTTTCTCCTCTAGAACACCTTATTAATCGGAGGAAAAGGATCCATGAGCAAGATTTGTCCTCTGACCTGCGAGTATGTGTCGTTTAAACCCATAAAAAACGTAAGCACATATTCTTCATTAAGGTGTGTCTTTATAGGATTGATGCCTCCGCAGGTACATTGACAAGGCGGTAGATAACTTGACAACTCATCCCAGAGAGTCTTTAGCTTAGTAACGTAAACCGAAATGCTACAGGAACCTTGAGCAAGATTTATCAAATCCTTTTTCAGCTGGAAGATTCTTGGTTTATTTGTCTGCCCATATCTCTCTTTAAGATCCACCCAAACATCTTTCGCAGAGAAATTGTAAAGTATACTGGCTGAGATCTCCCTTGAAACAAAGTTTAGAATCCAAAAAATCACAATATTATTGTTCCTCTTCCAAGCATTTACCTTCTCTAAGTCGGTTGCATTCGGGGGATTGAGTTCGCCATTGATGAATACCTCCTTATTTCTTCCTATAGGCGCAATTATCATTGCCCTGCTCCATGTCATGTAATTGTCTCCATTCAGCTGTTCATGCACAAGAAGCTGCCTGGATGTGTTGTTCGCATTCAGAAAATACGGATCGTTAGCTAACGAAAGTGCGGTTGAACTGCTCGAAGCTGAAACTGAAGCTCAAGCTGAAGGTTCTGTACTCATCTCGACTCAAGAATTTGATGCCCAATCATTGTATTAAAAATCTTAACGTGTGCAAATTATGAGATTTTGCGCTGATACCATAATAAAATTGAATCAAAACAAGAATCAAACACAAACTTTTAACGTGGTTCGGATTAAATCAATCCTACGATCCAACTGAAATCGGTTTTATTGACACTGACGAATTACAGTACAGAGTGAAGAACACATAGTCCATGAGAAATTGATTTGAAGATGAAAAGGGGTTCAAATATATTTCCCCCCTTCTATCTGTTATATAAAGCCAGGCAGTTGCCATCACATGAAAAACGTCACCAGCAACTGCAAATTCATAACCTTTTTTTTTTTTTTGGTAAAAAGGCGAGGCCTGGGCCTTTACAGAAATTAACGCAAAATTAAACGGGGTATGGCAACCCCACGAACGTCTCCCGATATTAGAGGTAGTAGTCCGCTCGGAGCAGATTCGAGTACATGCACTCCATGAGGCATAGAGATTGCTCGACGCGCAAGCCAATCAGCACACGAATTTGCCTCTCGTTATATGTGTCGAATCATCACTGTCCATTCTCGGTCCAAAAGTTCCCATGCTGCATGAATCAAAGGTCGTAAAATCATGGTATTTTGAGTCATCTGACATAAAATATCTCTCACAATTTGTGAATCCACTTCAACCTCAATTTTCCTAAATCCCATGTCCCACGCAAGGTTAAGGCCAGTAACGACAGCCCAGATCTCTGCAACCACTGCCGATGCAATTCCGATGTGTAGAGTAAATCCTAAAATCCAAGAGCCCGCCGTACTTCTAATAATTCCTCCTGCACCAGCTATAGCTGGATTTCCTTTTGAAGCCACGTCCGTGTTTAGTTTAACAAAGCCCACTTCTGGGCAGCTCCATTTCACCGCAGCCCACATTCTCCGGGGTTGGTTAGTAGCTCGATTAAGTTGAATCCTTGATTGCACAAAAGTCTCTGAAGTACGCTCCGCCACTAATGCTTGATCTCTTGGTCTCTTAAAGCCGTGTTGAAATAATTCCTTATTTCGCCATCCCCAAAGAAGCCAGCATCCCACTCCAAACATCATAGGCCAGTGTCGTTGTTTCTTCCAAGATAAGTTTACCTTAACCCAGTCATCTAGAGTAAGCGAAAAGAATGAGGCCGACAACAGACCTGGGATAAGTGGCTGCCAAAGATCACGTGCTACCTGACAATCCCGAAGAGCATGTAACGTAGATTCTACGCAGGAATTACATGTAGAGCACATGCTCGAATTCGACAATCGACGACGAACTCGCTCCTCATTCGTTAGAAGTTTGTTGTGTCCCAAAAGCCATAAGAAATGTTTGATCCGTTGAGGCCCATCAAGGTTCCAAATATAGCTCCAAATATTCTTTATTGCTCGCTTTATTTCCCCAACTAGAACGGAATATGCCGATGCCACGGTATAGTCGCCCGAGCTAGAATGTGACCAATAATAGCAGTCGGGCAGATTTCCAAGCCGGTTAGGTGTTCTGATTCCAGCGATGTGCATACTGGCGGAGAAGTTAATAAATCTAGAAAACTCATCCCACTTCCAGTTACCATTATTGGTCGCGTAATCGCTAACAAACTTTTCAACCTCTGAGTCTGGCACGGTACGAATGGCAACATCCTTCAACAGCCTACAATGTGGTACCCAAAGATCCTTCCAGAATTTTATTTTGTTACCATGACCCACAATCCAAGCTACTCCTCCTCGAACTTTATTCCACACTGCTGTTAAGCCTCGCCATAACCAGCTATCCGTCGGTTTTGCAGTGAGTATTGTATCCTCTCTAACATGTCGAGAGTATTTGCAGCGTAAGACTCGTACCCAAAGATTCTCTGGTGAGTTTAGAAGTCCCCAACCCAATTTGCCGAGGATAGCCTTGTTGTAAGGGGCCATCCTACGGAGGCCAAGACCGCCTTCAGATTTCGATCTTGTGACGAGGTCCCAGTGTACCAGATGAATTTTTCTATGGGCATTTGTATGACCCCATATGAAGTTCCGACTAAGTCTCTCTATTTCCATGATCACACTAGCAGGAAATGGCATGATATGCATCATATATGTGGGAATAGTCTGCAATACCGATTGAGCCAGTGTTGTGCGTCCTGCAAGGGAAAGAGTGGAAGCTGACCATCCACTCAGGCGACAACTAATCCTGTTCAAGACGCCATGAAAGAGATCTCGGCTAACTCTACCATGAACAATGGGAACACCTAGATACTTTCCCAGGTTGGTCGTCAATGTGAAGGATCCAATAGCTATAATATCTTGACGGGTAGACATTGGGACTCCCTTCGAAAAACAAATGACAGACTTCGCTATGCTCACCTTTTGCCCTGAGGCCTTTGAGAAAGCTTCAAGAATTCGACACACTTCTCCTATTTGATCAGTTGTTGCCTCGGCAAAAAGAAGTAGATCATCAGCGAACATTAGGTTTGAAATTGGGGGGCCTGCAGATCCGAGCTTAATCGGTTTCCAAGATCCGGATTGCACAGAGTCGAGAATCATATGAGAGAGCCTCTCGATACATAAGACGAACAAGTACGGGGATAACGGACATCCCTGTCGTAGTCCACGACCCATCAAAAAGGAGTTTGTGGTATCCCCATTCCACAAGACGCTGACGAGTGGTGATGTAACACAGTCCATTATAGTTCTCCGAAGCTTATGTGGTATCCCTGCTAGTTGTAGAGTTTCGTCTAAGAATTCCCACGAGAGCTGGTCATAAGCCTTCTCTAGATCAATCTTCAACGCCATGAATCCTCTAAATTTTTTCATCCTTCCCATGGTGTGTAAAATTTCTTGGGCAATAATAATATTGTCCTGAATATGTCGGCCGGGAACAAAACTAGACTGATTAGGCGATATAAGGCCCCCCATGAACTGTTGTAACCGATTAGCAATAATCTTCGTAATAAGCTTGTACGAGACATTGCATAAGCTTATAGGCCGGAATTGATGAATAGTTTCGGGGTTTTCTACCTTGGGGATGAGCACAATATGGGTTGAATTTACACTACCCACTGAGTTCCCAAAATCCATCACCCCTTGAACAAATCCAATTACCGACGATCTGACGACCTCCCAATTTTTGTGGTAGAAGATTGCTTGGTAGCCGTCCGGGCCCGGAGCCTTGAAAGGACTCATGTTCTTTAAAGCCCTCTGTATCTCTTCCTCTTCTATACTTGTCGTCAGAATCTCATTAGCCCCTTGAGGTAAAATCGGGAAAGTATTATTAGTCTGAAGTGAAACAGATCTCCACTCTTGAGAATAAAGGGCGATAAAGTGGTCCCTAGCCATCTCCCTCAGCCGGATGTCGTCATCAATCCAGTCCCCATTGATATCTTTCAGAGCTTCTATTTTTAGCCGACGTCTAGCAATGATTGTTTTTGTGTGGAAGAACTTGGTATTACGATCTCCATACATGATCCAATCACTCCTCGACTTTTGAAACCACAGGAGCTCCTCTTGTGCGAGGGTATTCTCGAGTTCGGCCGTAAGCTCTTTCTCGAGATTAACAAGAAATCGATTCGGGCCCCTCTGTAAGGTTCTTTGTATTCCCTCTAGACGAGCCATAAGATTTCTCTTACGATGGTGAATATTACCAAATGCATGTGAGTTCCAGCCTTGGACTTTTTATGTGAATTCAGCAATATTCGAAGGCAGGTCTCCAAACTTCGACCAGTTAGAACGGATGAAACTGTCAAATGAGGGATGCATGTGCCAAGAGGTGAGATATCGAAATGGTCGTCGACACCCTCGGTGAGACTCAAAACCTTCTAAACACAATAGCAATGGATGGTGGTCTGAATGTAAACGAGGTAATACCTTTACTGATGCTTCGGGAAAACCTATCCACCCAGCAGCATTACAGATTGCCCGGTCCAGCCTTTTATAGAGTCTTTGATAGCCCCGTCGTTCGCCTCCCCTCCAAGTGAATCGCGGGCCCACGCTGCCTAAATCGATTAGTTCGCAATCACGAATGAATTCAGTAAGATCTCGTACTTCATTTGGATCGAATGGAGCTCCGCCGGATTTTTCCTCCTTCGATGTTATGGCATTGAAGTCTCCGATCAGAATCCAGGGTTGTACATTATTAGGTGCCTCCCCGCGAAGGAAATTAAATAATTCACGCCGAGGTAGAGGTTGGGGACTTCCATAACAAGCTGATAAAATCCAAGCTTGATGCCCTTGTCGAACACTCACGTGCAGTACTTGCTGATGTTGTTTCAATAGTGTTATTGAGCATGATGCTTCCCTCCAAAAAAGCCATATCCCACCAGAAAACCCTCTCGCCTCTGTTCTTAGACACTGAAATCGAGAGAAACGGCGACAAATTGCTTCCGCTTGAACACCACTGATTCTTGGTTCAAGGATAACAACAGTATCGGGTTTATTCGCCCGAATATATTCGAATACCGTATTGATAAATCCTCTATTAGCTGCGCCACGACAATTCCAAGAGAAGATCTTCATAAATAACTAATATGATGTTTGAGGAGACTTATTGCTCCTGTACCGTGTCCATCGCCACAGTGGGTTCAATATTCTGCAATGACTGCTCTGGTTCCTGGTTCTCATCAGTTAGCGTAGCCGGAACATACTCCATTTCGCTACCCAGTACGACTTCTTGACCCGTTACTCCCTTACTCTGATTCCCTTCTTCTATGCTAACTTCTGAGCTTCCCTTAGAATCAAGGTTAGGATGTATTTGAAAGTTTGTTCCATTCTTTGCTAACCGATCTGGCGGACACCCCGTCAAAAAGGCATCGACTGCCGACGATTCGTCATGTTGGATCTGAAATCCCATCGAGAAAGTCGTCATCGGGTTCTGAGGGTGAGGAGCTTCTAGTATATTGAATTGAGAATGGTCGGTAACTCTAGTCCCAAAAGCAGGAACCTGTTTTGTTGTCGCTCGCTTGTTGTTTTTATTTCTGTCTGAGACCGAATTCGATTTTCCAGTTGCACCAAATACTATAGGCCCAACATTATTTTCTTCAGCCCTTACTTTATTTTTCCCAGATGAGCCAGGCCTCTTTTCTGTTATGGGCTTATCATTAAGAAACCTTGGCCCAATAGCCTTATTCCTCGTCATCATCTCTTTCCCTTTTATTACCCTGTTTTCCTCTTCCAAATCTGACGAAGTAGCCAAAATATTAAATCGAGAACCCATATTATTTTTTCCTCCTAAGTTTCCACGATTGACGCCCAAATTTTTGTTAGGTACACCATTTCCACGCGAGATTTCTCCTTGATTTCCTCCCTTTCCTCCAATGCTCGATTCTCCTAATTTTCCGCCATGATATGCGACTGACTTCTTTCTCCCTTTACTGACCAAAGACCAGGGCCCGAACCCGGTTCTTGGTGGCGGATTCGGGTCAGCCGCATTATTGGATTCGGGTTTCTTTGTTGGCCCGTTCCTCCCACCCCCGTCTGCTCCATCGGTTGTTTCTGATCGTCCATCACCTGCCCCACATCCTTCTTGTTTGTGACCATACATTCCACACTTGAAGCATAGAAGATGAATACCTTCATATGTGACTCCATATCTATTACCAAGAAGCGTGAAGTCCGATTTTAGACTTTTAGTAAGATCGACCTCAACACATAACCTTGCAAAATTACCCATCTCACCCTCTCTGGTGTTGGTGTCAACCCTAACTGTACGGCCAAGAAAGTCCCCCACTTTACGCAGTCCTTCTTCGTTTGTGAATTCCATCGAAAAATCTGGAATCCGAACCCATAAAGCAGCACGATCGATTTTAGCTTGAGAAGGACGGAAATTCTCGACCATTGACGGACTGCCAGATAGTGATCAAGCACTTTCCACGGTCCTTCAGAAAGCACCAAGTCTCGATCCTCCTTCATTTCAAAACGAGCCAAGAAGTAATCATATCCAATACTAATGAGTTTGAAGCCCCTCTAGGATGCCACAATTGAGTCAATCTTCTCTGCAAGTAATGAAACCCCACCCTTTTCCCGAGCACTTTGATGATCAGCGCAGATCTCCAAGGTGCACGGAATCTACGTAGCTGGTCCTTTGTGAAATGAACATCATCTGTTTCCAAGCTTTCCTCATCGCCTTCAATATCGTCCATTCCATCGTTTGAGTCATCCTCAAAGATGTTTTGGACTCCCCCAAGAACCATATCCCTGAAAGTCAATTTCCTCTTCCCTCCTTCTCCATGGGTTGCACCATTCTCGTCTTCATTAGCTTCACATTCTTCCGATCCCTTACTATTACACCTATCTCTGTTGATTCTAACCTTCCGCGCTCGTTTATTACTGCGTTCCAACTGGTCAACTTCCTCCGTCGAGAGAGAGCCACCCTTTTCTTTGTCCATAAGTCTCTAGAAATTTGCATGTATGAATTAGTTGTTCAAACTTTGTTTAACTGGCCGCCATGAAATAGCGGTACATCCATACGTAGATAAATAACTCGATTTGCATTCGAGCATTATGTGGGTCGGATAGAAATCCGAAATCAGCATATCCAGTTCATTGGAATATAATAATCTCATATCAGTTATTCCTTGGACGTATCGTGATATCCTTTTAGCTAAGTTCCAATGTCTACAAGTCGATGAAGAACTATACCTCGCAATAAATTTACAGCGAATGCTATATCAGGTCGCGTATGACTCGCAAGATACATTACTACTTCTATATCACTAAAGTATGTAACTTTAGGAGCAATCAATTCTTTATCATCTTTCCGGGTCTAAAAGTATCTTTACTTACATCTAAATATCGAACAATCATTGGTGGTAATGAAGTGATTAGCTAGATTTATGCGAATCTTGTAATGACGTTATAATTTAAAACATTTGAATCCTGCTGGTGGTAATGAAGTGTTTTCTAACCAAAAATTAATAGAAAATATAAATACTACATAAATAAAATATTAGTCCGTAGGACAAATATCGTTTATTTGGATCTTTAGCAAACTCAACAATATCCGATTGAGTATTTTATCAACATCAGATTCCACACCAAATTTCTGAAATGCCACAATCTTGAGCGGAATTTTATCTCAACATTTCTTCACTTTGAAATTATAAAGATGATCTTTTGGTGGGAAGGAAACCACTTTTGATCCCCGATGTTTACCTGATGGGCAATGTTGGTCCTCGATGTTTTGGCTTGCCACATTAAGTCCATGTAGCTGTTTGATTTGAACCAATTTTGATCTCTCGGTTAGATTAAATGTCAATTTGGACGGCATCTTTCATGTTAGTCGCACACGATATATTAAAATCCCAAAAAATACCGTTTGTGCGTCCGTTCATCTTAAAAATCCCCTAAATTCATGTCTTTCATCCCACAATTGAACTCTAAAATTAGAAACCATAAAAATCTAGGATGTGGGACGAAGGAGACGTACTTAGGAGATTTTAAGATGCAATGATGTATAAATAGTATTTTAGGGGATTATAATAATTACGTGCAATTCACATGATAAAATCCTTCATTGAGATTTAATCTAACCGCTACCGAAATGGGTTCAAATCGGACAACTACGGGGACGACATGTGGCAAGCGGAAACAACAGGGATCAAAATTGTCAATATGGTAAACATAAGGACCAAAAGTGGTTATATCCCTATTCTGGTGTGAATAAAGACTGAATAACCGCATCGATGATATTATTTTGAAGACAGATCTTTGATCAATATATCTTTCTCATTTATGTACTACATTTCCACTTTCGTGGAAATTTTCTTAATCATCAGGGTAAATATAATATTCACGACTACTTTTATTGTTTGCGAATACATTGACAGTGTACAATTATTCAGTCAAATTTTTTTACCTTTCTTAAATATGAAATAGATAATAATATTTTTTTACGGAGCATCATATATGGTGTTAAAAAATTTCTCAAGTCAATGCGTCAAAAATATCGAGAACAGTATTTAAAGCTTAGTAGTTCGATACAAAAGATTTAAAAGAAGTAAACCTATCATTTCTCTCCTTTTGTAAAACTTCTTATGAAAAACGCGGTCCACGTCCAAATGAACATCGCGATAAATATGATAAGAGTGAAGAGATCAAACATAAGGTAGAGGGGCATCTTTCTTTTTAAAAAATATAATCTATATTTAAATGAGTAAAACATATTATAACATTTGAAGAAATCGTACTTAATCACTCTCGTAAAAGTCTAGAAGCATAATCCACATATGGATAATTATCACCATAAAAAATGTAAGAAGCTTGTATAAAGCGACATGTATCTATAACAAGAAAAAAATCGTCGTAATCAGATACCATCAATAAATAAAGGGTAAATTCCTATTCAGTACCCTTTAATAAAGTTTCAACTTCCTCTTAAATAACCCTCGAATTATTTCTTCCTGTTATGTACCCATCTGAAAAAAATTTTGTACCTAAAAAGCGTTAAAAAGACAAAAATAACCCTTCTTCATACATAAAGTATTTCAATTATCTCCAGTTTTATATCAAGTCAAATTTAAGAATATTATACCAATTGTTATCATATTTATACCAACTGTTATCACTATTATACCAATTGTTCTCGTTATTATACCAATATATTCAATTATTATACTAACCGTTATCACTGTTATACCAAAAAAATGTTTTTACGTATTATATGAAAGTGATTTTTGCGTATTATACCACAAAACACCATTATTATGCCAATAAAATCGCTTATTATACCAATAAAATTGATTATTCTACCAATAAATTCGAATGTATACCAAACAATTCGGATATTATAATAACATTACTTTTGGTATTACAGTGATAATATTTGGTATAATGATTGAATATATTGGTATAATAATGAGAACACTTGGTATAATGGTGATATAATACTTTTAAATTTGACTTGGTATAGCAGTGATAACAATTGGTATAATAATTGAGTATATTGGTATAATAATGAAAACACTTGGTATAATATAATACTCTTAAATTTGATTTGGTATAGCAATGATAACAGTTGGTATAATAATTGAATATATTGGTATAATAACGAGAACACTTGGTATAATAGTGATATAATACTCTTTAAATTTGACTTGGTATAGCAGTGATAACATTTGGTATAATAATTGAATATATTGGTATAATACAGAGACCGATTGGTATAACTGAATATGTAAAGAAGTGTTATTTTCGTATTTTCAATGTTTGGTGGTATTAAACACACAATTTTTCGCAAAGGGGTACTGAACAAGAAGAAATACTTGGAGGGGTACCGATCAGGAAGTTGAAACTTGAAAGGGTACTGAATAGGAGTTTACCCATAAATAAAATATGTGTGTTTCTCCATAATAAATCATTCATTATTATTCCATAGTCACCAAGTTTCGCCAAGGTCTGCGGTAAAAAAAATCGTTCAGTCAAATAATTATTTCAAGATAAATATGTCTAATAAATTAATGGATTAAGATATAACGAAATATATTCAAGTTTTAATCTCACTTATCAAAAATCTCGTTAAAAAAATTTCAAGGACACAACAAAGAATCGAAGTGTGGACCTTACATCACTTTCAGTGACGATATTCCGCGAATCCACTTGGGCTATGACGTTTAGTTATATGTTTTAATTATATATATAAGTGTACGACTAACATAAATACAAAAAACAAGAATTGTCGTACTCAGAATAAAATTACCGTATCTCGACTATACTCGTACAAGATCATCTCGGAGGTTGAGATCGACAACGGAGAGCGCTCATGCTGATAACATGTTAATTATTATAACTCATAACTACCATTATATAATAGTAGCGAGAATATTTAGAGAGATAGACAACTTTGTTTACTCAATACTTTCAATAGATTTTTTTATACATCCCAAATCACCTATTTATACGCAAATTTCTCAAATTACATCTATAATTCAACTTTCTCAACCTCCATTCTTGACTTAAATCACAAATCTTTTTACTTAACCACCATCCACACAATTTATTTAATATTTCATAATATATATTTATATAATAGTTGCCATGATGCGTAAAAACTAGTTATACAATGAAAAGAAACCGACACGGCCCTATTTCATGAGCTTTCAAGAAATGAACTTGCCTTGTGTGAACGGCTGACGGTCAAAGAGAGTATTCTAGATCCTCAGCTCTCAAAAGAGGTGCTTGAGGTATCACACTCTTTACGAAGATGAGGAAAATTCCTGACTGCGTGATATTTTCACGGCAATATCAATGGTGGTTGTATCTCTTTAGATTCCCGGTCGATCTGTGTATGCCGTCATCTTCTCCAGCCGCCTATGTGTTTCAACTTCAGCTTCAGGTTGGGTGAATTCGTGTAGGATCTCCAATGATTTGAAACGTGTGTATGATTTGAGCTTAGATGAGCGATGGAAAATATTTTCAAAACCCATTTTTTTTACATCACATGACAAAACAAGTAAATTTTACAATAATTCATTCACATATTGTATCTATTTTTTCAGCATTAATTATCATCAGACCAAGTAATGTCCATCTGACCCCAATCGCTCTCGGGAACGCCCAAAGCCTCCCAGACAGCCTTCGAAGCGTCAACGATATTGTTATTACACGGCGGCTGATAATCATGCTCGTCGTCGCATCCCATCGTGGAATCGCATTCATCGACCACCATAGCCACCACACTCCTCCCATTCCCGCTGATCGTGATGTTGTTGAAGCACCGATTCCCGTTGTTGTACCAACCCGTCGACAGCGCGACTATCGGAGTATCGTCAGAGTGGTAGTGGCCGTCGCACTCCGATGGGCCGCCGCCGTCTCCGCCGTTTTCGAAGCTGTTCTGTGTGAGAACGGCCCTCGTGGACCCGGACACGGGCGGTGAACACTTGTAAGTCTTGTAAGATTCCCCGGTCTTGCAGCAATCAGAGTCGTTCTCTTGGTTGCATTGGCCCGGTGGTGGCTTTACGCCTATGATCCGCCCGCTCGGGTCGCACGCATCGAGTTCTCTGGCGGCCCATGCGTGGTTGAGGCTACCGAGAAGGACCGCAAGGAGAATGGTTGCAATTGGCTTCAAGTTCATCATTTTCTTTTCGTTCTTTTTTTTCTTTCTGTTTTAGGAGAGATGGTGGATGGATAGATGATTTGGTGCGATGATGCCATGAAAGTGGTATGCTTTATATGGGATTTTCTTCTACTGGAAGTTACAAGAAAGTGTTCAATCAATGATTAAGTTAATTGGAACAGTTGACCACGAATAATGCCTTGGACATATTGTTAGCTATTATAATGAAGACACATTTTCCCCATGGACAGCAGCTTTGTCTCTACTTGGAGATGGGATAGGGGTTTGCTATTTTCGAACGACGTTGCGGTCTCAAAGAATAATAAAACTATAATAATGTAGTTTAAGTCCTATGGAGAATCTCCACCAATCTCCTGATCGTTAAAAATCACAAAAGAATAACTAAAAAACGGGCATATATTTGTTTCATCATATGATTTTTTTTGCTGTCCCGAGGTATCCCCACTATACCTGGCTATAGGCTAGCCCCGGCGTGGACTTGCGCCGCACAGAACTGGCGGAGGCTTAATTGCGCCGCAAAAAACTGGCGGAGGCTTAGTTGCGCCACACACTCCAGAGGTGGGACTAATCCCCGAGGCCAGATGGATACGTCATAAACCCACCTGACAACGATAGTCATGAGCCATAAAGCCCATGAGGACTACTCAAGGAATTGTGGGACGGGGGATTCGATCACACGACCTCCTTTAAAAACAGGTCCTTAAGGTCTCTCCATGACCACTAGAGCAAGGCCTCATTGTCTTTCGTCATATGATTTAAGGGTGGTCCTTTCAGCGCACTCAACTTAAATGAGGCACCGGCTTCAAAATTGATTACTAGACTCTAGATGTTTCATCTTTTTGTCGAATGTCTTTATAAGAATTTTACGATAAATAATTACATGTCTCTACATCGGCGAAATATATAAGTCCCTCAGTTTTTAACCGTTAATCAATGTTTTTGACCATCACTTATCAACATATATCAGTTTTAGTCCCACGGAAACACACATAATCAATTTAGGTCCCTCAGTTATTAACCGTTGATCAATGTTAGTCATTTTGACTAACATTGATTAACGGTCAAAACCGAGGGTCCCATATAGATGAGGCGTGTTTCGAGGGACAAAAGCTGATATAGGCTGATAGGTAAGGGATCAAGTTAGCAATTATCCCTTAATATTTTTATTCAAAATAAATATTCGATTATACGAATTTGGATATTACATTGGTCGTAACTCTCAGTGGTCTAATTCTCGCAATGACATTCCAAGAGCGCATTCCTGACACAACATCCGTGAAGGTTGATACCACGAGATTATGGCGTATGAGGCTTAGACATGTGGGAGAAAAAAGCTTGACGATGCTGAGGAAGCATGACCTACTTTGCGGCAAAGTACTTGTAAGATAAACTTTTTCGAACATTGTGTGTCTAAGAAGCAGAAAGGAGTCAACCTCGATACGCAGTTTTCCATAAAATGAATTAAGAGAATTCCTTTACAAATTCAAGATGTTCGTCCAGTCAAGTGCGGAAGATGTACGAAGAACGGGTAAAATCGCATAACATATAAAGAAACAATGTGATGTTTGCAAATTGTTTTTGTCCTACATCATTCACATGCTGTGAATACCACGTGTGGGTGACGTTTTTTGGGCGGGCAAGCGTCGACAATGCCTACATACAGTTTTTTGTCGAATGTGCACATTTTATGTTGTTGGATCAATCTGTGTAAAGCACAAACCATTGAGCACGTATAATATATGTTCTGTTTAATGAAACAAACAAACACTTGGATGATTTGTAGTAGATTGATTGTTCGAAACCTCAAAATTGTAATGGAGCAACAATTATTACAATTTTTTGACTTTAATACGACTTACTACCGACAACTGGTACCATTTATTGTGGTCGAGTAACGCTTCTTACTATAGTCATATGACTGTATATACACCTGGTACCAATTAGTTTTAGTCAATACCGATTGGAATACAAATACTTTAACTAGGTTTTATCCAAAAAATAATAACCCCGAATCTTGAAACCCTAAACTCGATTTAAAAGACCTATAGTAATAGATAAACCCCTGCTCTGGTACCATTTATTTTTGTAGTAAAGCTTCCTTTACTATTCGTACCACTTAGTTTTCACGCAATATGAACTGGATTCCAAACATTTTTTCTAGGTTTTATCCTATAACCAAAAACCCTAAATCCCTAACTCTGAAGCCCTAAAACATAAAACCCAATTAAAATACAAGGATAACAGTAAAGCCCTAAATGGTACTATTTTATTGTTCATTTAGCAACGTTTCCCGTAATATGCAAACCACTTGATCCGGTATCACTTAAATTTTTCGCAGTACCAATTAGAATCAAAATACTTTTATCAGGTTTTATCCTATAAGCCAGAACCCTAAAACCCTAAATCATGACTAAAAAACTGTAAATCACAAACCAATTAAAAGACAAGTGGTAAAAGTGAAGCCTCTACGGGCACGTCTCTATTGTTATGCTTGTAATGTTTGTTGTAACATTCGTACAACTAGATATACATCCACAATCACTACGTAGTACCAATTTAACTATAAATAATTTTACTAGATTTTATTATAACCCATAATCCTTGAACTACAAATATTTTTACTAGATTTTATTATAACCCATAACCCCTTAAACTGCTAACGATACACCCGAAAACCATAATACATAAACCCCAATTAAAAGACAATCGATAACAGTTAAGCCCATAATGATACCGCAATATTAGAATATCATACCACGTTATTAAATGAAGAATCCGAATAGTTTAAAAATCCCTCTCAACAGTCAGTCAAATTAAAAAAATTACCTAACAATTTTAATCGTCGAAATAAAATGTTGTTCTATTGATACCATTTAATACCACATAATAACACATCAAAAAAGTTTGTGACACTTAATTGGACTTCAGGATGGGGTGGCTAAAGGCAATCTTAATAGCGTATATTGGCATTTCATTGTTCTGCAATAACAATATATTGTAAGCATGTAAAAGAAACAGACGTGCGATACCTATACACATATTACTTTTGTAAGAAAATTTTTGTCAGATCGATTTTTAGGTCCTTCGTTCTAAGTTTGACCATATTTGTGTCCTTAACTTAATCTTTTACTGAGGAGACTGGAAATCGATTTGTGTCCATCATTCAAATCAGACGACGGTCAGGAATATTTGTCCCGCTGAAAGCCTGAGTCATACCATAGCCGAAAATAAAAGTGCGAATTCAACTAAGACAAGACTTGATTAGAGTGAAGGCAGACAGAGTTGCACCCGGGATCTTAAGACTACGGGAGCTATAAATTTCAAATATATATATATAAAGGCCTAATGAGCTTTTTAAATTACCACATCCCATGTCTCTCGTTGTCTCCTTCCTCACAGAGGGGACTAGCTGCGGCGGAATTGCGGCCGGCACAACCGTGGATACAATAGTTGCATTGTGGGAGGTTCCTTCAGATAGAAAAAAGAAGTTAACTTTTTATTGGGTTTAGGGGTTTTGGAATCCCTGGATTTTCTTCCCTGGAATTTAAGATTTTTTAGCTTAAAATATTGGATAAGGGTGATAAATAAATACTGGTTAATTTTTACAATACATTATTTGAGAATACCACCAAATTGATTTTGTATTGCAATGATAGTTACCATTTTACCCTTGATTTTTACAATTATTCCAATTTTATCCTCCACGGTCAATTTTTTATGTACTTAAGAATAATATAAATATCTACAACGAAAAACAATACAAACTTAATGTCAAAATTATAGATTCATCTATTTAAAATAACTTAATATAGTGAATAATAAAATATAATTACATAATAGTCACCCTTACTCGTAAAA
Organism: Linderniella brevidens; assembly: GCA_004919715.1. Classification (NCBI taxonomy): domain Eukaryota; kingdom Viridiplantae; phylum Streptophyta; class Magnoliopsida; order Lamiales; family Linderniaceae; genus Linderniella; species Linderniella brevidens. The sequence continues at coordinate 11,436,896 of SWDC01000150.1, read as the reverse complement.
TACTAATTCGAAATAAAATAATAAGACAGAGAAGGAAAACCGACTTGGCCGAGTTTGATGATTTTTTAAGAAATGAACTTGGCTTGTCTAAACGATAAACAGCCGGTCAAAGATAGTATACTAGATCCTCAGCTCTCAAAAGAGGTGCTTGAGGTATCACACTCTTTACGAAGATGAGGAAAATTCCTGACTGCGTGATATTTTCACGGCAATATCAATGGTCGTTGTATCTCTTTAGATTCCTGGTCGATCTGTGTATGCCGTAATCTTCTCCAGCCGCCTATGTGTTTCAACTTCAGCTTCAGGTTGGGTGAATTCGTGTAGGATCTCCGATGATTTGAAACGTGTGTATGATTTGAGCTTAGATGAGCGATGGAAAATATTTTCAAAACCCATTTTTTTTACATCACATGACAAAACAAGTAAATTTTACAATAATTCATTCACATATTGTATCTATTTTTTCAGCATTAATTATCATCAGACCAAGTAATGTCCATCTGACCCCAATCGCTCTCGGGAACGCCCAAAGCCTCCCAGACAGCCTTCGAAGCGTCAACGATATTGTTATTACACGGCGGCTGATAATCATGCTCGTCGTCGCATCCCATCGTGGAATCGCATTCATCGACCACCATAGCCACCACACTCCTCCCATTCCCGCTGATCGTGATGTTGTTGAAGCACCGATTCCCGTTGTTGTACCAACCCGTCGACAGCGCGACTATCGGAGTATCGTCAGAGTGGTAGTGGCCGTCGCACTCCGATGGGCCGCCGCCGTCTCCGCCGTTTTCGAAGCTGTTCTGTGTGAGAACGGCCCTCGTGGACCCGGACACGGGCGGTGAACACTTGTAAGTCTTGTAAGATTCCCCGGTCTTGCAGCAATCAGAGTCGTTCTCTTGGTTGCATTGGCCCGGTGGTGGCTTTACGCCTATGATCCGCCCGCTCGGGTCGCACGCATCGAGTTCTCTGGCGGCCCATGCGTGGTTGAGGCTACCGAGAAGGACCGCAAGGAGAATGGTTGCAATTGGCTTCAAGTTCATCATTTTCTTTTCGTTCTTTTTTTCTTTCTGTTTTAGGAGAGATGGTGGATGGATAGATGATTTGGTGCGATGATGCCATGAAAGTGGTATGCTTTATATGGGATTTTCTTCTACTGGAAGTTACAAGAAAGTGTTCAATCAATGATTAAGTTAATTGGAACAGTTGACCACGAATAATGCCTTGGACATATTGTTAGCTATTATAATGAAGACACATTTTCCCCATGGACAGCAGCTTTGTCTCTACTTGGAGATGGGATAGGGGTTTGCTATTTTCGAACGACGTTGCGGTCTCAAAGAATAATAAAACTATAATAATGTAGTTTAAGTCCTATGGAGAATCTCCACCAATCTCCTGATCGTTAAAAATCACAAAAGAATAACTAAAAAACGGGCATATATTTGTTTCATCATATGATTTTTTTTGCTGTCCCGAGGTATCCCCACTATACCTGGCTATAGGCTAGCCCCGGCGTGGACTTGCGCCGCACAGAACTGGCGGAGGCTTAATTGCGCCGCAAAAAACTGGCGGAGGCTTAGTTGCGCCACACACTCCAGAGGTGGGACTAATCCCCGAGGCCAGATGGATACGTCATAAACCCACCTGACAACGATAGTCATGAGCCATAAAGCTCATGAGGACTACTCAAGGAATTGTGGGACGGGGGATTCGATCACACGACCTCCTTTAAAAACAGGTCCTTAAGGTCTCTACATGACCACTAGAGCAAGGCCTCATTGGCTTTCGTCATATGATTTAAGGGTGGTCCTTTCAGCGCACTCAACTTAAATGAGGCACCGGCTTCAAAATTGATTACTAGACTCTAGATGTTTCATCTTTTTGTCGAATGTCTTTATAAGAATTTTACGATAAATAATTACATGTCTCTACATCGGCGAAATATATAGGTCTCTCAGTTTTTAACCGTTAATCAATGTTTTTGACCATCACTTATCAACATATATCAGTTTTAGTCCCACGGAAACACACATAATCAATTTAGGTCCCTCAGTTATTAACCGTTGATCAATGTTAGTCATTTTGACTAACATTGATTAACGGTCAAAACCGAGGGTCCCATATAGATGAGGCGTGTTTCGAGGGACAAAAGCTGATATAGGCTGATAGGTAAGGGATCAAGTTAGCAATTATCCCTTAATATTTTTATTCAAAATAAATATTCGATTATACGAATTTGGATATTACATTGGTCGTAACTCTCAGTGGTCTAATTCTCGCAATGACATTCCAAGAGCGCATTCCTGACACAACATCCGTGAAGGTTGATACCACGAGATTATGGCGTATGAGGCTTAGACATGTGGGAGAAAAAAGCTTGACGATGCTGAGGAAGCATGACCTACTTTGCGGCAAAGTACTTGTAAGATAAACTTTTTCGAACATTGTGTGTCTAAGAAGCAGAAAGGAGTCAACCTCGATACGCAGTTTTCCATAAAATGAATTAAGAGAATTCCTTTACAAATTCAAGATGTTCGTCCAGTCAAGTGCGGAAGATGTACGAAGAACGGGTAAAATCGCATAACATATAAAGAAACAATGTGATGTTTGCAAATTGTTTTTGTCCTACATCATTCACATGCTGTGAATACCACGTGTGGGTGACGTTTTTTGGGCGGGCAAGCGTCGACAATGCCTACATACAGTTTTTTGTCGAATGTGCACATTTTATGTTGTTGGATCAATCTGTTTAAAGCACAAACCATTGAGCACGTATAATATATGTTCTGTTTAATGAAACAAACAAACACTTGGATGATTTGTAGTAGATTGATTGTTCGAAACCTCAAAATTGTAATGGAGCAACAATTATTACAATTTTTTGACTTTAATACGACTACTACCGACAACTGGTACCTTTATTGTGGTCGAGTAACGCTTCTTACTATAGTCATATGACTGTATATACACCTGGTACCAATTAGTTTTAGTCAATACCGATTGGAATACAAATACTTTAACTAGGTTTTATCCAAAAAATAATAACCCCGAATCTTGAAACCCTAAACTCGATTTAAAAGACCTATAGTAATAGATAAACCCCTGCTCTGGTACCATTTATTTTTGTAGTAAAGCTTCCTTTACTATTCGTACCACTTAGTTTTCACGCAATATGAACTGGATTCCAAACATTTTTTCTAGGTTTTATCCTATAACCAAAAACCCTAAATCCCTAACTCTGAAGCCCTAAAACATAAAACCCAATTAAAATACAAGGATAACAGTAAAGCCCTAAATGGTACTATTTTATTGTTCATTTAGCAACGTTTCCCGTAATATGCAAACCACTTGATCCGGTATCACTTAAATTTTTCGCAGTACCAATTAGAATCAAAATACTTTTATCAGGTTTTATCCTATAAGCCAGAACCCTAAAACCCTAAATCATGACTAAAAAACTGTAAATCACAAACCAATTAAAAGACAAGTGGTAAAAGTGAAGCCTCTACGGGCACGTCTCTATTGTTATGCTTGTAATGTTTGTTGTAACATTCGTACAACTAGATATACATCCACAATCACTACGTAGTACCAATTTAACTATAAATAATTTTACTAGATTTTATTATAACCCATAATCCTTGAACTACAAATATTTTACTAGATTTTATTATAACCCATAACCCCTTAAACTGCTAACGATACACCCGAAAACCATAATACATAAACCCCAATTAAAAGACAATCGATAACAGTTAAGCCCATAATGATACCGCAATATTAGAATATCATACCACGTTATTAAATGAAGAATCCGAATAGTTTAAAAATCCCTCTCAACAGTCAGTCAAATTAAAAAAATTACCTAACAATTTTAATCGTCGAAATAAAATGTTGTTCTATTGATACCATTTAATACCACATAATAACACATCAAAAAAGTTTGTGACACTTAATTGGACTTCAGGATGGGGTGGCTAAAGGCAATCTTAATAGCGTATATTGGCATTTCATTGTTCTGCAATAACAATATATTGTAAGCATGTAAAAGAAACAGACGTGCGATACCTATACACATATTACTTTTGTAAGAAAATTTTTGTCAGATCGATTTTTAGGTCCTTCGTTCTAAGTTTGACCATATTTGTGTCCTTAACTTAATCTTTTACTGAGGAGACTGGAAATCGATTTGTGTCCATCATTCAAATCAGACGACGGTCAGGAATATTTGTCCCGCTGAAAGCCTGAGTCATACCATAGCCGAAAATAAAAGTGCGAATTCAACTAAGACAAGACTTGATTAGAGTGAAGGCAGACAGAGTTGCACCCGGGATCTTAAGACTACGGGAGCTATAAATTTCAAATATATATATAAAGGCCTAATGAGCTTTTTAAATTACCACATCCCATGTCTCTCGTTGTCTCCTTCCTCACAGAGGGGACTAGCTGCGGCGGAATTGCGGCCGGCACAACCGTGGATACAATAGTTGCATTGTGGGAGGTTCCTTCAGATAGAAAAAAAGAAGTTAACTTTTTATTGGGTTTAGGGGTTTTGGAATCCCTGGATTTTCTTCCCTGGAATTTAAGATTTTTTAGCTTAAAATATTGGATAAGGGTGATAAATAAATACTGGTTAATTTTTACAATACATTATTTGAGAATACCACCAAATTGATTTTGTATTGCAATGATAGTTACCATTTTACCCTTGATTTTTACAATTATTCCAATTTTATCCTCCACGGTCAATTTTTTATGTACTTAAGAATAATATAAATATCTACAACGAAAAACAATACAAACTTAATGTCAAAATTATAGATTCATCTATTTAAAATAACTTAATATAGTGAATAATAAAATATAATTACATAATAGTCACCCTTACTCGTAAAATACTAATTCGAAATAAAATAATAAGACAGAGAAGGAAAACCGACTTGGCCGAGTTTGATGATTTTTTAAGAAATGAACTTGGCTTGTCTAAACGATAAACAGCCGGTCAAAGATAGTATACTAGATCCTCAGCTCTCAAAAGAGGTGCTTGAGGTATCACACTCTTTACGAAGATGAGGAAAATTCCTGACTGCGTGATATTTTCACGGCAATATCAATGGTCGTTGTATCTCTTTAGATTCCTGGTCGATCTGTGTATGCCGTAATCTTCTCCAGCCGCCTATGTGTTTCAACTTCAGCTTCAGGTTGGGTGAATTCGTGTAGGATCTCCGATGATTTGAAACGTGTGTATGATTTGAGCTTAGATGAGCGATGGAAAATATTTTCAAAACCCATTTTTTTTACATCACATGACAAAACAAGTAAATTTTACAATAATTCATTCACATATTGTATCTATTTTTTCAGCATTAATTATCATCAGACCAAGTAATGTCCATCTGACCCCAATCGCTCTCGGGAACGCCCAAAGCCTCCCAGACAGCCTTCGAAGCGTCAACGATATTGTTATTACACGGCGGCTGATAATCATGCTCGTCGTCGCATCCCATCGTGGAATCGCATTCATCGACCACCATAGCCACCACACTCCTCCCATTCCCGCTGATCGTGATGTTGTTGAAGCACCGATTCCCGTTGTTGTACCAACCCGTCGACAGCGCGACTATCGGAGTATCGTCAGAGTGGTAGTGGCCGTCGCACTCCGATGGGCCGCCGCCGTCTCCGCCGTTTTCGAAGCTGTTCTGTGTGAGAACGGCCCTCGTGGACCCGGACACGGGCGGTGAACACTTGTAAGTCTTGTAAGATTCCCCGGTCTTGCAGCAATCAGAGTCGTTCTCTTGGTTGCATTGGCCCGGTGGTGGCTTTACGCCTATGATCCGCCCGCTCGGGTCGCACGCATCGAGTTCTCTGGCGGCCCATGCGTGGTTGAGGCTACCGAGAAGGACCGCAAGGAGAATGGTTGCAATTGGCTTCAAGTTCATCATTTTCTTTTCGTTCTTTTTTTTCTTTCTGTTTTAGGAGAGATGGTGGATGGATAGATGATTTGGTGCGATGATGCCATGAAAGTGGTATGCTTTATATGGGATTTTCTTCTACTGGAAGTTACAAGAAAGTGTTCAATCAATGATTAAGTTAATTGGAACAGTTGACCACGAATAATGCCTTGGACATATTGTTAGCTATTATAATGAAGACACATTTTCCCCATGGACAGCAGCTTTGTCTCTACTTGGAGATGGGATAGGGGTTTGCTATTTTCGAACGACGTTGCGGTCTCAAAGAATAATAAAACTATAATAATGTAGTTTAAGTCCTATGGAGAATCTCCACCAATCTCCTGATCGTTAAAAATCACAAAAGAATAACTAAAAAACGGGCATATATTTGTTTCATCATATGATTTTTTTTGCTGTCTCGAGGTATCCCCACTATACCTGGCTATAGGCTAGCCCCGGCGTGGACTTGCGCCGCACAGAACTGGCGGAGGCTTAATTGCGCCGCAAAAAACTGGCGGAGGCTTAGTTGCGCCACACACTCCAGAGGTGGGACTAATCCCCGAGGCCAGATGGATACGTCATAAACCCACCTGACAACGATAGTCATGAGCCATAAAGCCCATGAGGACTACTCAAGGAATTGTGGGACGGGGGATTCGATCACACGACCTCCTTTAAAAACAGGTCCTTAAGGTGTCTCCATGACCACTAGAGCAAGGCCTCATGTCTTTCGTCATATATTTAAGGGTGGTCCTTTCAGCGCACTCAACTTAAATGAGGCACCGGCTTCAAAATTGATTACTAGACTCTAGATGTTTCATCTTTTTGTCGAATGTCTTTATAAGAATTTTACGATAAATAATTACATGTCTCTACATCGGCGAAATATATAAGTCCCTCAGTTTTTAACCGTTAATCAATGTTTTTGACCATCACTTATCAACATATATCAGTTTTAGTCCCACGGAAACACACATAATCAATTTAGGTCCCTCAGATTAACCGTTGATCAATGTTAGTCATTTTGACTAACATTGATTAACGGTCAAAACCGAGGGTCCCATATAGATGAGGCGTGTTTCGGGGACAAAAGCTGATATAGGCTGATAGGTAAGGGATCAAGTTAGCAATTATCCCTTAATATTTTTATTCAAAATAAATATTCGATTATACGAATTTGGATATTACATTGGTCGTAACTCTCAGTGGTCTAATTCTCGCAATGACATTCCAAGAGCACATTCCTGACACAACATCCGTGAAGGTTGATACCACGAGATTATGGCGTATGAGGCTTAGACATGTGGGAGAAAAAAGCTTGACGATGCTGAGGAAGCATGACCTACTTTGCGGCAAAGTACTTGTAAGATAAACTTTTTCGAACATTGTGTGTCTAAGAAGCAGAAAGGAGTCAACCTCGATACGCAGTTTTCCATAAAATGAATTAAGAGAATTCCTTTACAAATTCAAGATGTTCGTCCAGTCAAGTGCGGAAGATGTACGAAGAACGGGTAAAATCGCATAACATATAAAGAAACAATGTGATGTTTGCAAATTGTTTTTGTCCTACATCATTCACATGCTGTGAATACCACGTGTGGGTGACGTTTTTTGGGCGGGCAAGCATCGACAATGCCTACATACAGTTTTTTGTCGAATGTGCACATTTTATGTTGTTGGATCAATCTGTTTAAAGCACAAACCATTGAGCACGTATAATATATGTTCTGTTTAATGAAACAAACAAACACTTGGATGATTTGTAGTAGATTGATTGTTCGAAACCTCAAAATTGTAATGGAGCAACAATTATTACAATTTTTTGACTTTAATACGACATACTACCGACAACTGGTACCTTTTATTGTGGTCGAGTAACGCTTCTTACTATAGTCATATGACTGTATATACACCTGGTACCAATTAGTTTTAGTCAATACCGATTGGAATACAAATACTTTAACTAGGTTTTATCCAAAAAATAATAACCCCGAATCTTGAAACCCTAAACTCGATTTAAAAGACCTATAGTAATAGATAAACCCCTGCTCTGGTACCATTTATTTTTGTAGTAAAGCTTCCTTTACTATTCGTACCACTTAGTTTTCACGCAATATGAACTGGATTCCAAACATTTTTTCTAGGTTTTATCCTATAACCAAAAACCCTAAATCCCTAACTCTGAAGCCCTAAAACATAAAACCCAATTAAAATACAAGGATAACAGTAAAGCCCTAAATGGTACTATTTTATTGTTCATTTAGCAACGTTTCCCGTAATATGCAAACCACTTGATCCGGTATCACTTAAATTTTTCGCAGTACCAATTAGAATCAAAATACTTTTATCAGGTTTTATCCTATAAGCCAGAACCCTAAAACCCTAAATCATGACTAAAAAACTGTAAATCACAAACCAATTAAAAGACAAGTGGTAAAAGTGAAGCCTCTACGGGCACGTCTCTATTGTTATGCTTGTAATGTTTGTTGTAACATTCGTACAACTAGATATACATCCACAATCACTACGTAGTACCAATTTAACTATAAATAATTTTACTAGATTTTATTATAACCCATAATCCTTGAACTACAAATACTTTTACTAGATTTTATTATAACCCATAACCCCTTAAACTGCTAACGATACACCCGAAAACCATAATACATAAACCCCAATTAAAAGACAATCGATAACAGTTAAGCCCATAATGATACCGCAATATTAGAATATCATACCACGTTATTAAATGAAGAATCCGAATAGTTTAAAAATCCCTCTCAACAGTCAGTCAAATTAAAAAAATTACCTAACAATTTTAATCGTCGAAATAAAATGTTGTTCTATTGATACCATTTAATACCACATAATAACACATCAAAAAAGTTTGTGACACTTAATTGGACTTCAGGATGGGGTGGCTAAAGGCAATCTTAATAGCGTATATTGGCATTTCATTGTTCTGCAATAACAATATATTGTAAGCATGTAAAAGAAACAGACGTGCGATACCTATACACATATTACTTTTGTAAGAAAATTTTTGTCAGATCGATTTTTAGGTCCTTCGTTCTAAGTTTGACCATATTTGTGTCCTTAACTTAATCTTTTACTGAGGAGACTGGAAATCGATTTGTGTCCATCATTCAAATCAGACGACGGTCAGGAATATTTGTCCCGCTGAAAGCCTGAGTCATACCATAGCCGAAAATAAAAGTGCGAATTCAACTAAGACAAGACTTGATTAGAGTGAAGGCAGACAGAGTTGCACCCGGGATCTTAAGACTACGGGAGCTATAAATTTCAAATATATATATAAAGGCCTAATGAGCTTTTTAAATTACCACATCCCATGTCTCTCGTTGTCTCCTTCCTCACAGAGGGGACTAGCTGCGGCGGAATTGCGGCCGGCACAACCGTGGATACAATAGTTGCATTGTGGGAGGTTCCTTCAGATAGAAAAAAAGAAGTTAACTTTTTATTGGGTTTAGGGGTTTTGGAATCCCTGGATTTTCTTCCCTGGAATTTAAGATTTTTTAGCTTAAAATATTGGATAAGGGTGATAAATAAATACTGGTTAATTTTTACAATACATTATTTGAGAATACCACCAAATTGATTTTGTATTGCAATGATAGTTACCATTTTACCCTTGATTTTTACAATTATTCCAATTTTATCCTCCACGGTCAATTTTTTATGTACTTAGAATAATATAAATATCTACAACGAAAAACAATACAAACTTAATGTCAAAATTATAGATTCATCTATTTAAAATAACTTAATATAGTGAATAATAAAATATAATTACCTAATAGTCACCCTTACTCGTAAAATACTAATTCGAAATAAAATAATAAGACAGAGAAGGAAAACCGACTTGGCCGAGTTTGATGATTTTTTAAGAAATGAACTTGGCTTGTCTAAACGATAAACAGCCGGTCAAAGATAGTATACTAGATCCTCAGCTCTCAAAAGAGGTGCTTGAGGTATCACACTCTTTACGAAGATGAGGAAAATTCCTGACTGCGTGATATTTTCACGGCAATATCAATGGTCGTTGTATCTCTTTAGATTCCTGGTCGATCTGTGTATGCCGTAATCTTCTCCAGCCGCCTATGTGTTTCAACTTCAGCTTCAGGTTGGGTGAATTCGTGTAGGATCTCCGATGATTTGAAACGTGTGTATGATTTGAGCTTAGATGAGCGATGGAAAATATTTTCAAAACCCATTTTTTTTACATCACATGACAAAACAAGTAAATTTTACAATAATTCATTCACATATTGTATCTATTTTTTCAGCATTAATTATCATCAGACCAAGTAATGTCCATCTGACCCCAATCGCTCTCGGGAACGCCCAAAGCCTCCCAGACAGCCTTCGAAGCGTCAACGATATTGTTATTACACGGCGGCTGATAATCATGCTCGTCGTCGCATCCCATCGTGGAATCGCATTCATCGACCACCATAGCCACCACACTCCTCCCATTCCCGCTGATCGTGATGTTGTTGAAGCACCGATTCCCGTTGTTGTACCAACCCGTCGACAGCGCGACTATCGGAGTATCGTCAGAGTGGTAGTGGCCGTCGCACTCCGATGGGCCGCCGCCGTCTCCGCCGTTTTCGAAGCTGTTCTGTGTGAGAACGGCCCTCGTGGACCCGGACACGGGCGGTGAACACTTGTAAGTCTTGTAAGATTCCCCGATCTTGCAGCAATCAGAGTCGTTCTCTTGGTTGCATTGGCCCGGTGGTGGCTTTACGCCTATGATCCGCCCGCTCGGGTCGCACGCATCGAGTTCTCTGGCGGCCCATGCGTGGTTGAGGCTACCGAGAAGGACCGCAAGGAGAATGGTTGCAATTGGCTTCAAGTTCATCATTTTCTTTTCGTTCTTTTTTTTCTTTCTGTTTTAGGAGTGATGGTGGTGTTGGGTCCAGCCACATGCGGCCGCCCAACAATTAAAGAAAAAAAATAAAAAGAAAATAATATTATATTATAATATTATTTTAATGAACGGTTCGTATTGAAGGGCGACGCGGCGGATTCCTGTCCACCGGTTTTGAGCGGTACAGAAAAGCTGAAGACATCTATAAATAGGCTGAGGATTCTTCAGTTATTATTATCCCAAATCAAGTGAAGATTTCCAGTGAGAGAGAAATAGTGAGAGGTAAAAATACTTATCCACCTTCGGGTGGATAAGGGTGAGAGCGGGTGTAGTTTTACTGGGGTAATTGAGAGGTGGTACAAAAACATTATCCGAGTGGGTAAGGGGTCTCGAGTTTGGGTTTAAACACGAGCGTTATTTTGTACGATGTAATATTCTCAATATAGTAAAACTGGTGCTCTCCGTGGAGGTAGGCGGTATTGGCCGAACCACGTAAAATGTCGTGTTCTCTCTCGGTGTCATTTCGGCTTTTATAATTATCCCGATAAATTGTCGAAGGGTCCAAATACAACCGCCGCAGGGCCCGAATTATTTTATTGGCGCGTTTTCCCCAACAGGTGGATGGATAGATGATTTGGTGCGATGATGCCATGAAAGTGGTATGCTTTATATGGGATTTTCTTCTACTGGAAGTTACAAGAAAGTGTTCAATCAATGATTAAGTTAATTGGAACAGTTGACCACGAATAATGCCTTGGACATATTGTTCGCTATTATAATGAAGACACATTTTCCCCATGGACAGCAGCTTTGTCTCTACTTGGAGATGGGATAGGGGTTTGCTATTTTCGAACGACGTTGCGGTCTCAAAGAATAATAAAACTATAATAATGTAGTTTAAGTCCTATGGAGAATCTCCACCAATCTCCTGATCGTTAAAAATCACAAAAGAATAACTAAAAAACGGGCATATATTTGTTTCATCATATGATTTTTTTTGCTGTCCCGAGGTATCCCCACTATACCTGGCTATAGGCTAGCCCCGGCGTGGACTTGCGCCGCACAGAACTGGCGGAGGCTTAATTGCGCCGCAAAAAACTGGCGGAGGCTTAGTTGCGCCACACACTCCAGAGGTGGGACTAATCCCCGAGGCCAGATGGATACGTAATAAACCCACCTGACAACGATAGTCATGAGCCATAAAGCCCATGAGGACTACTCAAGGAATTGTGGGACGGGGGATTCGATCACACGACCTCCTTTAAAAACAGGTCCTTAAGGTCTCTCCATGACCACTAGAGCAAGGCCTCATTGTCTTTCGTCATATGATTTAAGGGTGGTCCTTTCAGCGCACTCAACTTAAATGAGGCACCGGCTTCAAAATTGATTACTAGACTCTAGATGTTTCATCTTTTTGTCGAATGTCTTTATAAGAATTTTACGATAAATAATTACATGTCTCTACATCGGCGAAATATATAAGTCCCTCAGTTTTTAACCGTTAATCAATGTTTTTGACCATCACTTATCAACATATATCAGTTTTAGTCCCACGGAAACACACATAATCAATTTAGGTCCCTCAGTTATTAACCGTTGATCAATGTTAGTCATTTTGACTAACATTGATTAACGGTCAAAACCGAGGGTCCCATATAGATGAGGCGTGTTTCGAGGGACAAAAGCTGATATAGGCTGATAGGTAAGGGATCAAGTTAGCAATTATCCCTTAATATTTTTATTCAAAATAAATATTCGATTATACGAATTTGGATATTACATTGGTCGTAACTCTCAGTGGTCTAATTCTCGCAATGACATTCCAAGAGCGCATTCCTGACACAACATCCGTGAAGGTTGATACCACGAGATTATGGCGTATGAGGCTTAGACATGTGGGAGAAAAAAGCTTGACGATGCTGAGGAAGCATGACCTACTTTGCGGCAAAGTACTTGTAAGATAAACTTTTTCGAACATTGTGTGTCTAAGAAGCAGAAAGGAGTCAACCTCGATACGCAGTTTTCCATAAAATGAATTAAGAGAATTCCTTTACAAATTCAAGATGTTCGTCCAGTCAAGTGCGGAAGATGTACGAAGAACGGGTAAAATCGCATAACATATAAAGAAACAATGTGATGTTTGCAAATTGTTTTTGTCCTACATCATTCACATGCTGTGAATACCACGTGTGGGTGACGTTTTTTGGGCGGGCAAGCGTCGACAATGCCTACATACAGTTTTTTGTCGAATGTGCACATTTTATGTTGTTGGATCAATCTGTTTAAAGCACAAACCATTGAGCACGTATAATATATGTTCTGTTTAATGAAACAAACAAACACTTGGATGATTTGTAGTAGATTGATTGTTCGAAACCTCAAAATTGTAATGGAGCAACAATTATTACAATTTTTTGACTTTAATACGACTACTACCGACAACTGGTACCTTTATTGTGGTCGAGTAACGCTTCTTACTATAGTCATATGACTGTATATACACCTGGTACCAATTAGTTTTAGTCAATACCGATTGGAATACAAATACTTTAACTAGGTTTTATCCAAAAAATAATAACCCCGAATCTTGAAACCCTAAACTCGATTTAAAAGACCTATAGTAATAGATAAACCCCTGCTCTGGTACCATTTATTTTTGTAGTAAAGCTTCCTTTACTATTCGTACCACTTAGTTTTCACGCAATATGAACTGGATTCCAAACATTTTTTCTAGGTTTTATCCTATAACCAAAAACCCTAAATCCCTAACTCTGAAGCCCTAAAACATAAAACCCAATTAAAATACAAGGATAACAGTAAAGCCCTAAATGGTACTATTTTATTGTTCATTTAGCAACGTTTCCCGTAATATGCAAACCACTTGATCCGGTATCACTTAAATTTTTCGCAGTACCAATTAGAATCAAAATACTTTTATCAGGTTTTATCCTATAAGCCAGAACCCTAAAACCCTAAATCATGACTAAAAAACTGTAAATCACAAACCAATTAAAAGACAAGTGGTAAAAGTGAAGCCTCTACGGGCACGTCTCTATTGTTATGCTTGTAATGTTTGTTGTAACATTCGTACAACTAGATATACATCCACAATCACTACGTAGTACCAATTTAACTATAAATAATTTTACTAGATTTTATTATAACCCATAATCCTTGAACTACAAATATTTTTACTAGATTTTATTATAACCCATAACCCCTTAAACTGCTAACGATACACCCGAAAACCATAATACATAAACCCCAATTAAAAGACAATCGATAACAGTTAAGCCCATAATGATACCGCAATATTAGAATATCATACCACGTTATTAAATGAAGAATCCGAATAGTTTAAAAATCCCTCTCAACAGTCAGTCAAATTAAAAAAATTACCTAACAATTTTAATCGTCGAAATAAAATGTTGTTCTATTGATACCATTTAATACCACATAATAACACATCAAAAAAGTTTGTGACACTTAATTGGACTTCAGGATGGGGTGGCTAAAGGCAATCTTAATAGCGTATATTGGCATTTCATTGTTCTGCAATAACAATATATTGTAAGCATGTAAAAGAAACAGACGTGCGATACCTATACACATATTACTTTTGTAAGAAAATTTTTGTCAGATCGATTTTTAGGTCCTTCGTTCTAAGTTTGACCATATTTGTGTCCTTAACTTAATCTTTTACTGAGGAGACTGGAAATCGATTTGTGTCCATCATTCAAATCAGACGACGGTCAGGAATATTTGTCCCGCTGAAAGCCTGAGTCATACCATAGCCGAAAATAAAAGTGCGAATTCAACTAAGACAAGACTTGATTAGAGTGAAGGCAGACAGAGTTGCACCCGGGATCTTAAGACTACGGGAGCTATAAATTTCAAATATATATATAAAGGCCTAATGAGCTTTTTAAATTACCACATCCCATGTCTCTCGTTGTCTCCTTCCTCACAGAGGGGACTAGCTGCGGCGGAATTGCGGCCGGCACAACCGTGGATACAATAGTTGCATTGTGGGAGGTTCCTTCAGATAGAAAAAAAGAAGTTAACTTTTTATTGGGTTTAGGGGTTTTGGAATCCCTGGATTTTCTTCCCTGGAATTTAAGATTTTTTAGCTTAAAATATTGGATAAGGGTGATAAATAAATACTGGTTAATTTTTACAATACATTATTTGAGAATACCACCAAATTGATTTTGTATTGCAATGATAGTTACCATTTTACCCTTGATTTTTACAATTATTCCAATTTTATCCTCCACGGTCAATTTTTTATGTACTTAAGAATAATATAAATATCTACAACGAAAAACAATACAAACTTAATGTCAAAATTATAGATTCATCTATTTAAAATAACTTAATATAGTGAATAATAAAATATAATTACATAATAGTCACCCTTACTCGTAAAATACTAATTCGAAATAAAATAATAAGACAGAGAAGGAAAACCGACTTGGCCGAGTTTGATGATTTTTTAAGAAATGAACTTGGCTTGTCTAAACGATAAACAGCCGGTCAAAGATAGTATACTAGATCCTCAGCTCTCAAAAGAGGTGCTTGAGGTATCACACTCTTTACGAAGATGAGGAAAATTCCTGACTGCGTGATATTTTCACGGCAATATCAATGGTCGTTGTATCTCTTTAGATTCCTGGTCGATCTGTGTATGCCGTAATCTTCTCCAGCCGCCTATGTGTTTCAACTTCAGCTTCAGGTTGGGTGAATTCGTGTAGGATCTCCGATGATTTGAAACGTGTGTATGATTTGAGCTTAGATGAGCGATGGAAAATATTTTCAAAACCCATTTTTTTTACATCACATGACAAAACAAGTAAATTTTACAATAATTCATTCACATATTGTATCTATTTTTTCAGCATTAATTATCATCAGACCAAGTAATGTCCATCTGACCCCAATCGCTCTCGGGAACGCCCAAAGCCTCCCAGACAGCCTTCGAAGCGTCAACGATATTGTTATTACACGGCGGCTGATAATCATGCTCGTCGTCGCATCCCATCGTGGAATCGCATTCATCGACCACCATAGCCACCACACTCCTCCCATTCCCGCTGATCGTGATGTTGTTGAAGCACCGATTCCCGTTGTTGTACCAACCCGTCGACAGCGCGACTATCGGAGTATCGTCAGAGTGGTAGTGGCCGTCGCACTCCGATGGGCCGCCGCCGTCTCCGCCGTTTTCGAAGCTGTTCTGTGTGAGAACGGCCCTCGTGGACCCGGACACGGGCGGTGAACACTTGTAAGTCTTGTAAGATTCCCCGGTCTTGCAGCAATCAGAGTCGTTCTCTTGGTTGCATTGGCCCGGTGGTGGCTTTACGCCTATGATCCGCCCGCTCGGGTCGCACGCATCGAGTTCTCTGGCGGCCCATGCGTGGTTGAGGCTACCGAGAAGGACCGCAAGGAGAATGGTTGCAATTGGCTTCAAGTTCATCATTTTCTTTTCGTTCTTTTTTTTCTTTCTGTTTTAGGAGAGATGGTGGATGGATAGATGATTTGGTGCGATGATGCCATGAAAGTGGTATGCTTTATATGGGATTTTCTTCTACTGGAAGTTACAAGAAAGTGTTCAATCAATGATTAAGTTAATTGGAACAGTTGACCACGAATAATGCCTTGGACATATTGTTAGCTATTATAATGAAGACACATTTTCCCCATGGACAGCAGCTTTGTCTCTACTTGGAGATGGGATAGGGGTTTGCTATTTTCGAACGACGTTGCGGTCTCAAAGAATAATAAAACTATAATAATGTAGTTTAAGTCCTATGGAGAATCTCCACCAATCTCCTGATCGTTAAAAATCACAAAAGAATAACTAAAAAACGGGCATATATTTGTTTCATCATATGATTTTTTTTGCTGTCTCGAGGTATCCCCACTATACCTGGCTATAGGCTAGCCCCGGCGTGGACTTGCGCCGCACAGAACTGGCGGAGGCTTAATTGCGCCGCAAAAAACTGGCGGAGGCTTAGTTGCGCCACACACTCCAGAGGTGGGACTAATCCCCGAGGCCAGATGGATACGTCATAAACCCACCTGACAACGATAGTCATGAGCCATAAAGCCCATGAGGACTACTCAAGGAATTGTGGGACGGGGGATTCGATCACACGACCTCCTTTAAAAACAGGTCCTTAAGGTGTCTCCATGACCACTAGAGCAAGGCCTCAATGTCTTTCGTCATATAATTTAAGGGTGGTCCTTTCAGCGCACTCAACTTAAATGAGGCACCGGCTTCAAAATTGATTACTAGACTCTAGATGTTTCATCTTTTTGTCGAATGTCTTTATAAGAATTTTACGATAAATAATTACATGTCTCTACATCGGCGAAATATATAAGTCCCTCAGTTTTTAACCGTTAATCAATGTTTTTGACCATCACTTATCAACATATATCAGTTTTAGTCCCACGGAAACACACATAATCAATTTAGGTCCCTCAGTTATTAACCGTTGATCAATGTTAGTCATTTTGACTAACATTGATTAACGGTCAAAACCGAGGGTCCCATATAGATGAGGCGTGTTTCGAGGGACAAAAGCTGATATAGGCTGATAGGTAAGGGATCAAGTTAGCAATTATCCCTTAATATTTTTATTCAAAATAAATATTCGATTATACGAATTTGGATATTACATTGGTCGTAACTCTCAGTGGTCTAATTCTCGCAATGACATTCCAAGAGCGCATTCCTGACACAACATCCGTGAAGGTTGATACCACGAGATTATGGCGTATGAGGCTTAGACATGTGGGAGAAAAAAGCTTGACGATGCTGAGGAAGCATGACCTACTTTGCGGCAAAGTACTTGTAAGATAAACTTTTTCGAACATTGTGTGTCTAAGAAGCAGAAAGGAGTCAACCTCGATACGCAGTTTTCCATAAAATGAATTAAGAGAATTCCTTTACAAATTCAAGATGTTCGTCCAGTCAAGTGCGGAAGATGTACGAAGAACGGGTAAAATCGCATAACATATAAAGAAACAATGTGATGTTTGCAAATTGTTTTTGTCCTACATCATTCACATGCTGTGAATACCACGTGTGGGTGACGTTTTTTGGGCGGGCAAGCGTCGACAATGCCTACATACAGTTTTTTGTCGAATGTGCACATTTTATGTTGTTGGATCAATCTGTTTAAAGCACAAACCATTGAGCACGTATAATATATGTTCTGTTTAATGAAACAAACAAACACTTGGATGATTTGTAGTAGATTGATTGTTCGAAACCTCAAAATTGTAATGGAGCAACAATTATTACAATTTTTTGACTTTAATACGACTTACTACCGACAACTGGTACCTTTATTGTGGTCGAGTAACGCTTCTTACTATAGTCATATGACTGTATATACACCTGGTACCAATTAGTTTTAGTCAATACCGATTGGAATACAAATACTTTAACTAGGTTTTATCCAAAAAATAATAACCCCGAATCTTGAAACCCTAAACTCGATTTAAAAGACCTATAGTAATAGATAAACCCCTGCTCTGGTACCATTTATTTTTGTAGTAAAGCTTCCTTTACTATTCGTACCACTTAGTTTTCACGCAATATGAACTGGATTCCAAACATTTTTTCTAGGTTTTATCCTATAACCAAAAACCCTAAATCCCTAACTCTGAAGCCCTAAAACATAAAACCCAATTAAAATACAAGGATAACAGTAAAGCCCTAAATGGTACTATTTTATTGTTCATTTAGCAACGTTTCCCGTAATATGCAAACCACTTGATCCGGTATCACTTAAATTTTTCGCAGTACCAATTAGAATCAAAATACTTTTATCAGGTTTTATCCTATAAGCCAGAACCCTAAAACCCTAAATCATGACTAAAAAACTGTAAATCACAAACCAATTAAAAGACAAGTGGTAAAAGTGAAGCCTCTACGGGCACGTCTCTATTGTTATGCTTGTAATGTTTGTTGTAACATTCGTACAACTAGATATACATCCACAATCACTACGTAGTACCAATTTAACTATAAATAATTTTACTAGATTTTATTATAACCCATAATCCTTGAACTACAAATATTTTACTAGATTTTATTATAACCCATAACCCCTTAAACTGCTAACGATACACCCGAAAACCATAATACATAAACCCCAATTAAAAGACAATCGATAACAGTTAAGCCCATAATGATACCGCAATATTAGAATATCATACCACGTTATTAAATGAAGAATCCGAATAGTTTAAAAATCCCTCTCAACAGTCAGTCAAATTAAAAAAATTACCTAACAATTTTAATCGTCGAAATAAAATGTTGTTCTATTGATACCATTTAATACCACATAATAACACATCAAAAAAGTTTGTGACACTTAATTGGACTTCAGGATGGGGTGGCTAAAGGCAATCTTAATAGCGTATATTGGCATTTCATTGTTCTGCAATAACAATATATTGTAAGCATGTAAAAGAAACAGACGTGCGATACCTATACACATATTACTTTTGTAAGAAAATTTTTGTCAGATCGATTTTTAGGTCCTTCGTTCTAAGTTTGACCATATTTGTGTCCTTAACTTAATCTTTTACTGAGGAGACTGGAAATCGATTTGTGTCCATCATTCAAATCAGACGACGGTCAGGAATATTTGTCCCGCTGAAAGCCTGAGTCATACCATAGCCGAAAATAAAAGTGCGAATTCAACTAAGACAAGACTTGATTAGAGTGAAGGCAGACAGAGTTGCACCCGGGATCTTAAGACTACGGGAGCTATAAATTTCAAATATATATATAAAGGCCTAATGAGCTTTTTAAATTACCACATCCCATGTCTCTCGTTGTCTCCTTCCTCACAGAGGGGACTAGCTGCGGCGGAATTGCGGCCGGCACAACCGTGGATACAATAGTTGCATTGTGGGAGGTTCCTTCAGATAGAAAAAAAGAAGTTAACTTTTTATTGGGTTTAGGGGTTTTGGAATCCCTGGATTTTCTTCCCTGGAATTTAAGATTTTTTAGCTTAAAATATTGGATAAGGGTGATAAATAAATACTGGTTAATTTTTACAATACATTATTTGAGAATACCACCAAATTGATTTTGTATTGCAATGATAGTTACCATTTTACCCTTGATTTTTACAATTATTCCAATTTTATCCTCCACGGTCAATTTTTTATGTACTTAAGAATAATATAAATATCTACAACGAAAAACAATACAAACTTAATGTCAAAATTATAGATTCATCTATTTAAAATAACTTAATATAGTGAATAATAAAATATAATTACATAATAGTCACCCTTACTCGTAAAATACTAATTCGAAATAAAATAATAAGACAGAGAAGGAAAACCGACTTGGCCGAGTTTGATGATTTTTTAAGAAATGAACTTGGCTTGTCTAAACGATAAACAGCCGGTCAAAGATAGTATACTAGATCCTCAGCTCTCAAAAGAGGTGCTTGAGGTATCACACTCTTTACGAAGATGAGGAAAATTCCTGACTGCGTGATATTTTCACGGCAATATCAATGGTCGTTGTATCTCTTTAGATTCCTGGTCGATCTGTGTATGCCGTAATCTTCTCCAGCCGCCTATGTGTTTCAACTTCAGCTTCAGGTTGGGTGAATTCGTGTAGGATCTCCGATGATTTGAAACGTGTGTATGATTTGAGCTTAGCTGAGCGATGGAAAATATTTTCAAAACCCATTTTTTTTACATCACATGACAAAACAAGTAAATTTTACAATAATTCATTCACATATTGTATCTATTTTTTCAGCATTAATTATCATCAGACCAAGTAATGTCCATCTGACCCCAATCGCTCTCGGGAACGCCCAAAGCCTCCCAGACAGCCTTCGAAGCGTCAACGATATTGTTATTACACGGCGGCTGATAATCATGCTCGTCGTCGCATCCCATCGTGGAATCGCATTCATCGACCACCATAGCCACCACACTCCTCCCATTCCCGCTGATCGTGATGTTGTTGAAGCACCGATTCCCGTTGTCGTACCAACCCGTCGACAGCGCGACTATCGGAGTATCGTCAGAGTGGTAGTGGCCGTCGCACTCCGATGGGCCGCCGCCGTCTCCGCCGTTTTCGAAGCTGTTCTGTGTGAGAACGGCCCTCGTGGACCCGGACACGGGCGGTGAACACTTGTAAGTCTTGTAAGATTCCCCGGTCTTGCAGCAATCAGAGTCGTTCTCTTGGTTGCATTGGCCCGGTGGTGGCTTTACGCCTATGATCCGCCCGCTCGGGTCGCACGCATCGAGTTCTCTGGCGGCCCATGCGTGGTTGAGGCTACCGAGAAGGACCGCAAGGAGAATGGTTGCAATTGGCTTCAAGTTCATCATTTTCTTTTCGTTCTTTTTTTTCTTTCTGTTTTAGGAGAGATGGTGGATGGATAGATGATTTGGTGCGATGATGCCATGAAAGTGGTATGCTTTATATGGGATTTTCTTCTACTGGAAGTTACAAGAAAGTGTTCAATCAATGATTAAGTTAATTGGAACAGTTGACCACGAATAATGCCTTGGACATATTGTTAGCTATTATAATGAAGACACATTTTCCCCATGGACAGCAGCTTTGTCTCTACTTGGAGATGGGATAGGGGTTTGCTATTTTCGAACGACGTTGCGGTCTCAAAGAATAATAAAACTATAATAATGTAGTTTAAGTCCTATGGAGAATCTCCACCAATCTCCTGATCGTTAAAAATCACAAAAGAATAACTAAAAAACGGGCATATATTTGTTTCATCATATGATTTTTTTTGCTGTCCGAGGTATCCCCACTATACCTGGCTATAGGCTAGCCCCGGCGTGGACTTGCGCCGCACAGAACTGGCGGAGGCTTAATTGCGCCGCAAAAAACTGGCGGAGGCTTAGTTGCGCCACACACTCCAGAGGTGGGACTAATCCCCGAGGCCAGATGGATACGTCATAAACCCACCTGACAACGATAGTCATGAGCCATAAAGCCCATGAGGACTACTCAAGGAATTGTGGGACGGGGGATTCGATCACACGACCTCCTTTAAAAACAGGTCCTTAAGGTCTCTCCATGACCACTAGAGCAAGGCCTCATTGTCTTTCGTCATATGATTTAAGGGTGGTCCTTTCAGCGCACTCAACTTAAATGAGGCACCGGCTTCAAAATTGATTACTAGACTCTAGATGTTTCATCTTTTTGTCGAATGTCTTTATAAGAATTTTACGATAAATAATTACATGTCTCTACATCGGCGAAATATATAAGTCCCTCAGTTTTTAACCGTTAATCAATGTTTTTGACCATCACTTATCAACATATATCAGTTTTAGTCCCACGGAAACACACATAATCAATTTAGGTCCCTCAGTTATTAACCGTTGATCAATGTTAGTCATTTTGACTAACATTGATTAACGGTCAAAACCGAGGGTCCCATATAGATGAGGCGTGTTTCGAGGGACAAAAGCTGATATAGGCTGATAGGTAAGGGATCAAGTTAGCAATTATCCCTTAATATTTTTATTCAAAATAAATATTCGATTATACGAATTTGGATATTACATTGGTCGTAACTCTCAGTGGTCTAATTCTCGCAATGACATTCCAAGAGCGCATTCCTGACACAACATCCGTGAAGGTTGATACCACGAGATTATGGCGTATGAGGCTTAGACATGTGGGAGAAAAAAGCTTGACGATGCTGAGGAAGCATGACCTACTTTGCGGCAAAGTACTTGTAAGATAAACTTTTTCGAACATTGTGTGTCTAAGAAGCAGAAAGGAGTCAACCTCGATACGCAGTTTTCCATAAAATGAATTAAGAGAATTCCTTTACAAATTCAAGATGTTCGTCCAGTCAAGTGCGGAAGATGTACGAAGAACGGGTAAAATCGCATAACATATAAAGAAACAATGTGATGTTTGCAAATTGTTTTTGTCCTACATCATTCACATGCTGTGAATACCACGTGTGGGTGACGTTTTTTGGGCGGGCAAGCGTCGACAATGCCTACATACAGTTTTTTGTCGAATGTGCACATTTTATGTTGTTGGATCAATCTGTTAAAGCACAAACCATTGAGCACGTATAATATATGTTCTGTTTAATGAAACAAACAAACACTTGGATGATTTGTAGTAGATTGATTGTTCGAAACCTCAAAATTGTAATGGAGCAACAATTATTACAATTTTTTGACTTTAATACGACTTACTACCGACAACTGGTACCATTTATTGTGGTCGAGTAACGCTTCTTACTATAGTCATATGACTGTATATACACCTGGTACCAATTAGTTTTAGTCAATACCGATTGGAATACAAATACTTTAACTAGGTTTTATCCAAAAAATAATAACCCCGAATCTTGAAACCCTAAACTCGATTTAAAAGACCTATAGTAATAGATAAACCCCTGCTCTGGTACCATTTATTTTTGTAGTAAAGCTTCCTTTACTATTCGTACCACTTAGTTTTCACGCAATATGAACTGGATTCCAAACATTTTTTCTAGGTTTTATCCTATAACCAAAAACCCTAAATCCCTAACTCTGAAGCCCTAAAACATAAAACCCAATTAAAATACAAGGATAACAGTAAAGCCCTAAATGGTACTATTTTATTGTTCATTTAGCAACGTTTCCCGTAATATGCAAACCACTTGATCCGGTATCACTTAAATTTTTCGCAGTACCAATTAGAATCAAAATACTTTTATCAGGTTTTATCCTATAAGCCAGAACCCTAAAACCCTAAATCATGACTAAAAAACTGTAAATCACAAACCAATTAAAAGACAAGTGGTAAAAGTGAAGCCTCTACGGGCACGTCTCTATTGTTATGCTTGTAATGTTTGTTGTAACATTCGTACAACTAGATATACATCCACAATCACTACGTAGTACCAATTTAACTATAAATAATTTTACTAGATTTTATTATAACCCATAATCCTTGAACTACAAATATTTTACTAGATTTTATTATAACCCATAACCCCTTAAACTGCTAACGATACACCCGAAAACCATAATACATAAACCCCAATTAAAAGACAATCGATAACAGTTAAGCCCATAATGATACCGCAATATTAGAATATCATACCACGTTATTAAATGAAGAATCCGAATAGTTTAAAAATCCCTCTCAACAGTCAGTCAAATTAAAAAAATTACCTAACAATTTTAATCGTCGAAATAAAATGTTGTTCTATTGATACCATTTAATACCACATAATAACACATCAAAAAAGTTTGTGACACTTAATTGGACTTCAGGATGGGGTGGCTAAAGGCAATCTTAATAGCGTATATTGGCATTTCATTGTTCTGCAATAACAATATATTGTAAGCATGTAAAAGAAACAGACGTGCGATACCTATACACATATTACTTTTGTAAGAAAATTTTTGTCAGATCGATTTTTAGGTCCTTCGTTCTAAGTTTGACCATATTTGTGTCCTTAACTTAATCTTTTACTGAGGAGACTGGAAATCGATTTGTGTCCATCATTCAAATCAGACGACGGTCAGGAATATTTGTCCCGCTGAAAGCCTGAGTCATACCATAGCCGAAAATAAAAGTGCGAATTCAACTAAGACAAGACTTGATTAGAGTGAAGGCAGACAGAGTTGCACCCGGGATCTTAAGACTACGGGAGCTATAAATTTCAAATATATATATAAAGGCTAATGAGCTTTTTAAATTACCACATCCCATGTCTCTCGTTGTCTCCTTCCTCACAGAGGGGACTAGCTGCGGCGGAATTGCGGCCGGCACAACCGTGGATACAATAGTTGCATTGTGGGAGGTTCCTTCAGATAGAAAAAAAGAAGTTAACTTTTTATTGGGTTTAGGGGTTTTGGAATCCCTGGATTTTCTTCCCTGGAATTTAAGATTTTTTAGCTTAAAATATTGGATAAGGGTGATAAATAAATACTGGTTAATTTTTACAATACATTATTTGAGAATACCACCAAATTGATTTTGTATTGCAATGATAGTTACCATTTTACCCTTGATTTTTACAATTATTCCAATTTTATCCTCCACGGTCAATTTTTTATGTACTTAAGAATAATATAAATATCTACAACGAAAAACAATACAAACTTAATGTCAAAATTATAGATTCATCTATTTAAAATAACTTAATATAGTGAATAATAAAATATAATTACATAATAGTCACCCTTACTCGTAAAATACTAATTCGAAATAAAATAATAAGACAGAGAAGGAAAACCGACTTGGCCGAGTTTGATGATTTTTTAAGAAATGAACTTGGCTTGTCTAAACGATAAACAGCCGGTCAAAGATAGTATACTAGATCCTCAGCTCTCAAAAGAGGTGCTTGAGGTATCACACTCTTTACGAAGATGAGGAAAATTCCTGACTGCGTGATATTTTCACGGCAATATCAATGGTCGTTGTATCTCTTTAGATTCCTGGTCGATCTGTGTATGCCGTAATCTTCTCCAGCCGCCTATGTGTTTCAACTTCAGCTTCAGGTTGGGTGAATTCGTGTAGGATCTCCGATGATTTGAAACGTGTGTATGATTTGAGCTTAGATGAGCGATGGAAAATATTTTCAAAACCCATTTTTTTTACATCACATGACAAAACAAGTAAATTTTACAATAATTCATTCACATATTGTATCTATTTTTTCAGCATTAATTATCATCAGACCAAGTAATGTCCATCTGACCCCAATCGCTCTCGGGAACGCCCAAAGCCTCCCAGACAGCCTTCGAAGCGTCAACGATATTGTTATTACACGGCGGCTGATAATCATGCTCGTCGTCGCATCCCATCGTGGAATCGCATTCATCGACCACCATAGCCACCACACTCCTCCCATTCCCGCTGATCGTGATGTTGTTGAAGCACCGATTCCCGTTGTCGTACCAACCCGTCGACAGCGCGACTATCGGAGTATCGTCAGAGTGGTAGTGGCCGTCGCACTCCGATGGGCCGCCGCCGTCTCCGCCGTTTTCGAAGCTGTTCTGTGTGAGAACGGCCCTCGTGGACCCGGACACGGGCGGTGAACACTTGTAAGTCTTGTAAGATTCCCCGGTCTTGCAGCAATCAGAGTCGTTCTCTTGGTTGCATTGGCCCGGTGGTGGCTTTACGCCTATGATCCGCCCGCTCGGGTCGCACGCATCGAGTTCTCTGGCGGCCCATGCGTGGTTGAGGCTACCGAGAAGGACCGCAAGGAGAATGGTTGCAATTGGCTTCAAGTTCATCATTTTCTTTTCGTTCTTTTTTTCTTTCTGTTTTAGGAGAGATGGTGGATGGATAGATGATTTGGTGCGATGATGCCATGAAAGTGGTATGCTTTATATGGGATTTTCTTCTACTGGAAGTTACAAGAAAGTGTTCAATCAATGATTAAGTTAATTGGAACAGTTGACCACGAATAATGCCTTGGACATATTGTTAGCTATTATAATGAAGACACATTTTCCCCATGGACAGCAGCTTTGTCTCTACTTGGAGATGGGATAGGGGTTTGCTATTTTCGAACGACGTTGCGGTCTCAAAGAATAATAAAACTATAATAATGTAGTTTAAGTCCTATGGAGAATCTCCACCAATCTCCTGATCGTTAAAAATCACAAAAGAATAACTAAAAAACGGGCATATATTTGTTTCATCATATGATTTTTTTTGCTGTCCGAGGTATCCCCACTATACCTGGCTATAGGCTAGCCCCGGCGTGGACTTGCGCCGCACAGAACTGGCGGAGGCTTAATTGCGCCGCAAAAAACTGGCGGAGGCTTAGTTGCGCCACACACTCCAGAGGTGGGACTAATCCCCGAGGCCAGATGGATACGTCATAAACCCACCTGACAACGATAGTCATGAGCCATAAAGCCCATGAGGACTACTCAAGGAATTGTGGGACGGGGGATTCGATCACACGACCTCCTTTAAAACAGGTCCTTAAGGTCTCTCCATTACCACTAGAGCAAGGCCTCATTGTCTTTCGTCATATGATTTAAGGGTGGTCCTTTCAGCGCACTCAACTTAAATGAGGCACCGGCTTCAAAATTGATTACTAGACTCTAGATGTTTCATCTTTTTGTCGAATGTCTTTATAAGAATTTTACGATAAATAATTACATGTCTCTACATCGGCGAAATATATAAGTCCCTCAGTTTTTAACCGTTAATCAATGTTTTTGACCATCACTTATCAACATATATCAGTTTTAGTCCCACGGAAACACACATAATCAATTTAGGTCCCTCAGTTATTAACCGTTGATCAATGTTAGTCATTTTGACTAACATTGATTAACGGTCAAAACCGAGGGTCCCATATAGATGAGGCGTGTTTCGGGGGACAAAAGCTGATATAGGCTGATAGGTAAGGGATCAAGTTAGCAATTATCCCTTAATATTTTTATTCAAAATAAATATTCGATTATACGAATTTGGATATTACATTGGTCGTAACTCTCAGTGGTCTAATTCTCGCAATGACATTCCAAGAGCGCATTCCTGACACAACATCCGTGAAGGTTGATACCACGAGATTATGGCGTATGAGGCTTAGACATGTGGGAGAAAAAAGCTTGACGATGCTGAGGAAGCATGACCTACTTTGCGGCAAAGTACTTGTAAGATAAACTTTTTCGAACATTGTGTGTCTAAGAAGCAGAAAGGAGTCAACCTCGATACGCAGTTTTCCATAAAATGAATTAAGAGAATTCCTTTACAAATTCAAGATGTTCGTCCAGTCAAGTGCGGAAGATGTACGAAGAACGGGTAAAATCGCATAACATATAAAGAAACAATGTGATGTTTGCAAATTGTTTTTGTCCTACATCATTCACATGCTGTGAATACCACGTGTGGGTGACGTTTTTTGGGCGGGCAAGCGTCGACAATGCCTACATACAGTTTTTTGTCGAATGTGCACATTTTATGTTGTTGGATCAATCTGTTAAAGCACAAACCATTGAGCACGTATAATATATGTTCTGTTTAATGAAACAAACAAACACTTGGATGATTTGTAGTAGATTGATTGTTCGAAACCTCAAAATT
Source organism: Linderniella brevidens (assembly GCA_004919715.1). Taxonomy (NCBI): domain Eukaryota; kingdom Viridiplantae; phylum Streptophyta; class Magnoliopsida; order Lamiales; family Linderniaceae; genus Linderniella; species Linderniella brevidens. The sequence continues at coordinate 11,408,965 of SWDC01000150.1, read as the reverse complement.
GTAATGGAGCAACAATTATTACAATTTTTTGACTTTAATACGACTTACTACCGACAACTGGTACCATTTATTGTGGTCGAGTAACGCTTCTTACTATAGTCATATGACTGTATATACACCTGGTACCAATTAGTTTTAGTCAATACCGATTGGAATACAAATACTTTAACTAGGTTTTATCCAAAAAATAATAACCCCGAATCTTGAAACCCTAAACTCGATTTAAAAGACCTATAGTAATAGATAAACCCCTGCTCTGGTACCATTTATTTTTGTAGTAAAGCTTCCTTTACTATTCGTACCACTTAGTTTTCACGCAATATGAACTGGATTCCAAACATTTTTTCTAGGTTTTATCCTATAACCAAAAACCCTAAATCCCTAACTCTGAAGCCCTAAAACATAAAACCCAATTAAAATACAAGGATAACAGTAAAGCCCTAAATGGTACTATTTTATTGTTCATTTAGCAACGTTTCCCGTAATATGCAAACCACTTGATCCGGTATCACTTAAATTTTTCGCAGTACCAATTAGAATCAAAATACTTTTATCAGGTTTTATCCTATAAGCCAGAACCCTAAAACCCTAAATCATGACTAAAAAACTGTAAATCACAAACCAATTAAAAGACAAGTGGTAAAAGTGAAGCCTCTACGGGCACGTCTCTATTGTTATGCTTGTAATGTTTGTTGTAACATTCGTACAACTAGATATACATCCACAATCACTACGTAGTACCAATTTAACTATAAATAATTTTACTAGATTTTATTATAACCCATAATCCTTGAACTACAAATACTTTTACTAGATTTTATTATAACCCATAACCCCTTAAACTGCTAACGATACACCCGAAAACCATAATACATAAACCCCAATTAAAAGACAATCGATAACAGTTAAGCCCATAATGATACCGCAATATTAGAATATCATACCACGTTATTAAATGAAGAATCCGAATAGTTTAAAAATCCCTCTCAACAGTCAGTCAAATTAAAAAAATTACCTAACAATTTTAATCGTCGAAATAAAATGTTGTTCTATTGATACCATTTAATACCACATAATAACACATCAAAAAAGTTTGTGACACTTAATTGGACTTCAGGATGGGGTGGCTAAAGGCAATCTTAATAGCGTATATTGGCATTTCATTGTTCTGCAATAACAATATATTGTAAGCATGTAAAAGAAACAGACGTGCGATACCTATACACATATTACTTTTGTAAGAAAATTTTTGTCAGATCGATTTTTAGGTCCTTCGTTCTAAGTTTGACCATATTTGTGTCCTTAACTTAATCTTTTACTGAGGAGACTGGAAATCGATTTGTGTCCATCATTCAAATCAGACGACGGTCAGGAATATTTGTCCCGCTGAAAGCCTGAGTCATACCATAGCCGAAAATAAAAGTGCGAATTCAACTAAGACAAGACTTGATTAGAGTGAAGGCAGACAGAGTTGCACCCGGGATCTTAAGACTACGGGCTATAAATTTCAAATATATATATAAAGGACTAATGAGCTTTTTAAATTACCACATCCCATGTCTCTCGTTGTCTCCTTCCTCACAGAGGGGACTAGCTGCGGCGGAATTGCGGCCGGCACAACCGTGGATACAATAGTTGCATTGTGGGAGGTTCCTTCAGATAGAAAAAAAGAAGTTAACTTTTTATTGGGTTTAGGGGTTTTGGAATCCCTGGATTTTCTTCCCTGGAATTTAAGATTTTTTAGCTTAAAATATTGGATAAGGGTGATAAATAAATACTGGTTAATTTTTACAATACATTATTTGAGAATACCACCAAATTGATTTTGTATTGCAATGATAGTTACCATTTTACCCTTGATTTTTACAATTATTCCAATTTTATCCTCCACGGTCAATTTTTTATGTACTTAAGAATAATATAAATATCTACAACGAAAAACAATACAAACTTAATGTCAAAATTATAGATTCATCTATTTAAAATAACTTAATATAGTGAATAATAAAATATAATTACATAATAGTCACCCTTACTCGTAAAATACTAATTCGAAATAAAATAATAAGACAGAGAAGGAAAACCGACTTGGCCGAGTTTGATGATTTTTTAAGAAATGAACTTGGCTTGTCTAAACGATAAACAGCCGGTCAAAGATAGTATACTAGATCCTCAGCTCTCAAAAGAGGTGCTTGAGGTATCACACTCTTTACGAAGATGAGGAAAATTCCTGACTGCGTGATATTTTCACGGCAATATCAATGGTCGTTGTATCTCTTTAGATTCCTGGTCGATCTGTGTATGCCGTAATCTTCTCCAGCCGCCTATGTGTTTCAACTTCAGCTTCAGGTTGGGTGAATTCGTGTAGGATCTCCGATGATTTGAAACGTGTGTATGATTTGAGCTTAGCTGAGCGATGGAAAATATTTTCAAAACCCATTTTTTTTACATCACATGACAAAACAAGTAAATTTTACAATAATTCATTCACATATTGTATCTATTTTTTCAGCATTAATTATCATCAGACCAAGTAATGTCCATCTGACCCCAATCGCTCTCGGGAACGCCCAAAGCCTCCCAGACAGCCTTCGAAGCGTCAACGATATTGTTATTACACGGCGGCTGATAATCATGCTCGTCGTCGCATCCCATCGTGGAATCGCATTCATCGACCACCATAGCCACCACACTCCTCCCATTCCCGCTGATCGTGATGTTGTTGAAGCACCGATTCCCGTTGTCGTACCAACCCGTCGACAGCGCGACTATCGGAGTATCGTCAGAGTGGTAGTGGCCGTCGCACTCCGATGGGCCGCCGCCGTCTCCGCCGTTTTCGAAGCTGTTCTGTGTGAGAACGGCCCTCGTGGACCCGGACACGGGCGGTGAACACTTGTAAGTCTTGTAAGATTCCCCGGTCTTGCAGCAATCAGAGTCGTTCTCTTGGTTGCATTGGCCCGGTGGTGGCTTTACGCCTATGATCCGCCCGCTCGGGTCGCACGCATCGAGTTCTCTGGCGGCCCATGCGTGGTTGAGGCTACCGAGAAGGACCGCAAGGAGAATGGTTGCAATTGGCTTCAAGTTCATCATTTTCTTTTCGTTCTTTTTTTCTTTCTGTTTTAGGAGAGATGGTGGATGGATAGATGATTTGGTGCGATGATGCCATGAAAGTGGTATGCTTTATATGGGATTTTCTTCTACTGGAAGTTACAAGAAAGTGTTCAATCAATGATTAAGTTAATTGGAACAGTTGACCACGAATAATGCCTTGGACATATTGTTAGCTATTATAATGAAGACACATTTTCCCCATGGACAGCAGCTTTGTCTCTACTTGGAGATGGGATAGGGGTTTGCTATTTTCGAACGACGTTGCGGTCTCAAAGAATAATAAAACTATAATAATGTAGTTTAAGTCCTATGGAGAATCTCCACCAATCTCCTGATCGTTAAAAATCACAAAAGAATAACTAAAAAACGGGCATATATTTGTTTCATCATATGATTTTTTTTGCTGTCCGAGGTATCCCCACTATACCTGGCTATAGGCTAGCCCCGGCGTGGACTTGCGCCGCACAGAACTGGCGGAGGCTTAATTGCGCCGCAAAAAACTGGCGGAGGCTTAGTTGCGCCACACACTCCAGAGGTGGGACTAATCCCCGAGGCCAGATGGATACGTCATAAACCCACCTGACAACGATAGTTATGAGCCATAAAGCCCATGAGGACTACTCAAGGAATTGTGGGACGGGGGATTCGATCACACGACCTCCTTTAAAACAGGTCCTTAAGGTCTCTCCATGACCACTAGAGCAAGGCCTCATTGGCTTTCGTCATATGATTTAAGGGTGGTCTTTCAGCGCACTCAACTTAAATGAGGCACCGGCTTCAAAATTGATACTAGACTCTAGATGTTTCATCTTTTTGTCGAATGTCTTTATAAGAATTTTACGATAAATAATTACATGTCTCTACATCGGCGAAATATATAAGTCCCTCAGTTTTTAACCGTTAATCAATGTTTTTGACCATCACTTATCAACATATATCAGTTTTAGTCCCACGGAAACACACATAATCAATTTAGGTCCCTCAGTTATTAACCGTTGATCAATGTTAGTCATTTTGACTAACATTGATTAACGGTCAAAACCGAGGGTCCCATATAGATGAGGCGTGTTTCGAGGGACAAAAGCTGATATAGGCTGATAGGTAAGGGATCAAGTTAGCAATTATCCCTTAATATTTTTATTCAAAATAAATATTCGATTATACGAATTTGGATATTACATTGGTCGTAACTCTCAGTGGTCTAATTCTCGCAATGACATTCCAAGAGCGCATTCCTGACACAACATCCGTGAAGGTTGATACCACGAGATTATGGCGTATGAGGCTTAGACATGTGGGAGAAAAAAGCTTGACGATGCTGAGGAAGCATGACCTACTTTGCGGCAAAGTACTTGTAAGATAAACTTTTTCGAACATTGTGTGTCTAAGAAGCAGAAAGGAGTCAACCTCGATACGCAGTTTTCCATAAAATGAATTAAGAGAATTCCTTTACAAATTCAAGATGTTCGTCCAGTCAAGTGCGGAAGATGTACGAAGAACGGGTAAAATCGCATAACATATAAAGAAACAATGTGATGTTTGCAAATTGTTTTTGTCCTACATCATTCACATGCTGTGAATACCACGTGTGGGTGACGTTTTTTGGGCGGGCAAGCGTCGACAATGCCTACATACAGTTTTTTGTCGAATGTGCACATTTTATGTTGTTGGATCAATCTGTTAAAGCACAAACCATTGAGCACGTATAATATATGTTCTGTTTAATGAAACAAACAAACACTTGGATGATTTGTAGTAGATTGATTGTTCGAAACCTCAAAATTGTAATGGAGCAACAATTATTACAATTTTTTGACTTTAATACGACTTACTACCGACAACTGGTACCATTTATTGTGGTCGAGTAACGCTTCTTACTATAGTCATATGACTGTATATACACCTGGTACCAATTAGTTTTAGTCAATACCGATTGGAATACAAATACTTTAACTAGGTTTTATCCAAAAAATAATAACCCCGAATCTTGAAACCCTAAACTCGATTTAAAAGACCTATAGTAATAGATAAACCCCTGCTCTGGTACCATTTATTTTTGTAGTAAAGCTTCCTTTACTATTCGTACCACTTAGTTTTCACGCAATATGAACTGGATTCCAAACATTTTTTCTAGGTTTTATCCTATAACCAAAAACCCTAAATCCCTAACTCTGAAGCCCTAAAACATAAAACCCAATTAAAATACAAGGATAACAGTAAAGCCCTAAATGGTACTATTTTATTGTTCATTTAGCAACGTTTCCCGTAATATGCAAACCACTTGATCCGGTATCACTTAAATTTTTCGCAGTACCAATTAGAATCAAAATACTTTTATCAGGTTTTATCCTATAAGCCAGAACCCTAAAACCCTAAATCATGACTAAAAAACTGTAAATCACAAACCAATTAAAAGACAAGTGGTAAAAGTGAAGCCTCTACGGGCACGTCTCTATTGTTATGCTTGTAATGTTTGTTGTAACATTCGTACAACTAGATATACATCCACAATCACTACGTAGTACCAATTTAACTATAAATAATTTTACTAGATTTTATTATAACCCATAATCCTTGAACTACAAATACTTTTACTAGATTTTATTATAACCCATAACCCCTTAAACTGCTAACGATACACCCGAAAACCATAATACATAAACCCCAATTAAAAGACAATCGATAACAGTTAAGCCCATAATGATACCGCAATATTAGAATATCATACCACGTTATTAAATGAAGAATCCGAATAGTTTAAAAATCCCTCTCAACAGTCAGTCAAATTAAAAAAATTACCTAACAATTTTAATCGTCGAAATAAAATGTTGTTCTATTGATACCATTTAATACCACATAATAACACATCAAAAAAGTTTGTGACACTTAATTGGACTTCAGGATGGGGTGGCTAAAGGCAATCTTAATAGCGTATATTGGCATTTCATTGTTCTGCAATAACAATATATTGTAAGCATGTAAAAGAAACAGACGTGCGATACCTATACACATATTACTTTTGTAAGAAAATTTTTGTCAGATCGATTTTTAGGTCCTTCGTTCTAAGTTTGACCATATTTGTGTCCTTAACTTAATCTTTTACTGAGGAGACTGGAAATCGATTTGTGTCCATCATTCAAATCAGACGACGGTCAGGAATATTTGTCCCGCTGAAAGCCTGAGTCATACCATAGCCGAAAATAAAAGTGCGAATTCAACTAAGACAAGACTTGATTAGAGTGAAGGCAGACAGAGTTGCACCCGGGATCTTAAGACTACGGGCGCTATAAATTTCAAATATATATATAAAGGACTAATGAGCTTTTTAAATTACCACATCCCATGTCTCTCGTTGTCTCCTTCCTCACAGAGGGGACTAGCTGCGGCGGAATTGCGGCCGGCACAACCGTGGATACAATAGTTGCATTGTGGGAGGTTCCTTCAGATAGAAAAAAAGAAGTTAACTTTTTATTGGGTTTAGGGGTTTTGGAATCCCTGGATTTTCTTCCCTGGAATTTAAGATTTTTTAGCTTAAAATATTGGATAAGGGTGATAAATAAATACTGGTTAATTTTTACAATACATTATTTGAGAATACCACCAAATTGATTTTGTATTGCAATGATAGTTACCATTTTACCCTTGATTTTTACAATTATTCCAATTTTATCCTCCACGGTCAATTTTTTATGTACTTAAGAATAATATAAATATCTACAACGAAAAACAATACAAACTTAATGTCAAAATTATAGATTCATCTATTTAAAATAACTTAATATAGTGAATAATAAAATATAATTACATAATAGTCACCCTTACTCGTAAAATACTAATTCGAAATAAAATAATAAGACAGAGAAGGAAAACCGACTTGGCCGAGTTTGATGATTTTTTAAGAAATGAACTTGGCTTGTCTAAACGATAAACAGCCGGTCAAAGATAGTATACTAGATCCTCAGCTCTCAAAAGAGGTGCTTGAGGTATCACACTCTTTACGAAGATGAGGAAAATTCCTGACTGCGTGATATTTTCACGGCAATATCAATGGTCGTTGTATCTCTTTAGATTCCTGGTCGATCTGTGTATGCCGTAATCTTCTCCAGCCGCCTATGTGTTTCAACTTCAGCTTCAGGTTGGGTGAATTCGTGTAGGATCTCCGATGATTTGAAACGTGTGTATGATTTGAGCTTAGCTGAGCGATGGAAAATATTTTCAAAACCCATTTTTTTTACATCACATGACAAAACAAGTAAATTTTACAATAATTCATTCACATATTGTATCTATTTTTTCAGCATTAATTATCATCAGACCAAGTAATGTCCATCTGACCCCAATCGCTCTCGGGAACGCCCAAAGCCTCCCAGACAGCCTTCGAAGCGTCAACGATATTGTTATTACACGGCGGCTGATAATCATGCTCGTCGTCGCATCCCATCGTGGAATCGCATTCATCGACCACCATAGCCACCACACTCCTCCCATTCCCGCTGATCGTGATGTTGTTGAAGCACCGATTCCCGTTGTCGTACCAACCCGTCGACAGCGCGACTATCGGAGTATCGTCAGAGTGGTAGTGGCCGTCGCACTCCGATGGGCCGCCGCCGTCTCCGCCGTTTTCGAAGCTGTTCTGTGTGAGAACGGCCCTCGTGGACCCGGACACGGGCGGTGAACACTTGTAAGTCTTGTAAGATTCCCCGGTCTTGCAGCAATCAGAGTCGTTCTCTTGGTTGCATTGGCCCGGTGGTGGCTTTACGCCTATGATCCGCCCGCTCGGGTCGCACGCATCGAGTTCTCTGGCGGCCCATGCGTGGTTGAGGCTACCGAGAAGGACCGCAAGGAGAATGGTTGCAATTGGCTTCAAGTTCATCATTTTCTTTTCGTTCTTTTTTTTCTTTCTGTTTTAGGAGAGATGGTGGATGGATAGATGATTTGGTGCGATGATGCCATGAAAGTGGTATGCTTTATATGGGATTTTCTTCTACTGGAAGTTACAAGAAAGTGTTCAATCAATGATTAAGTTAATTGGAACAGTTGACCACGAATAATGCCTTGGACATATTGTTAGCTATTATAATGAAGACACATTTTCCCCATGGACAGCAGCTTTGTCTCTACTTGGAGATGGGATAGGGGTTTGCTATTTTCGAACGACGTTGCGGTCTCAAAGAATAATAAAACTATAATAATGTAGTTTAAGTCCTATGGAGAATCTCCACCAATCTCCTGATCGTTAAAAATCACAAAAGAATAACTAAAAAACGGGCATATATTTGTTTCATCATATGATTTTTTTTGCTGTCCGAGGTATCCCCACTATACCTGGCTATAGGCTAGCCCCGGCGTGGACTTGCGCCGCACAGAACTGGCGGAGGCTTAATTGCGCCGCAAAAAACTGGCGGAGGCTTAGTTGCGCCACACACTCCAGAGGTGGGACTAATCCCCGAGGCCAGATGGATACGTCATAAACCCACCTGACAACGATAGTTATGAGCCATAAAGCCCATGAGGACTACTCAAGGAATTGTGGGACGGGGGATTCGATCACACGACCTCCTTTAACAACAGGTCCTTAAGGTCTCTCCATGACCACTAGAGCAAGGCCTCATTGGCTTTCGTCATATGATTTAAGGGTGGTACTTTCAGCGCACTCAACTTAAATGAGGCACCGACTTCAAAATTGATACTAGACTCTAGATGTTTCATCTTTTTGTCGAATGTCTTTATAAGAATTTTACGATAAATAATTACATGTCTCTACATCGGCGAAATATATAAGTCCCTCAGTTTTTAACCGTTAATCAATGTTTTTGACCATCACTTATCAACATATATCAGTTTTAGTCCCACGGAAACACACATAATCAATTTAGGTCCCTCAGTTATTAACCGTTGATCAATGTTAGTCATTTTGACTAACATTGATTAACGGTCAAAACCGAGGGTCCCATATAGATGAGGCGTGTTTCGAGGGACAAAAGCTGATATAGGCTGATAGGTAAGGGATCAAGTTAGCAATTATCCCTTAATATTTTTATTCAAAATAAATATTCGATTATACGAATTTGGATATTACATTGGTCGTAACTCTCAGTGGTCTAATTCTCGCAATGACATTCCAAGAGCGCATTCCTGACACAACATCCGTGAAGGTTGATACCACGAGATTATGGCGTATGAGGCTTAGACATGTGGGAGAAAAAAGCTTGACGATGCTGAGGAAGCATGACCTACTTTGCGGCAAAGTACTTGTAAGATAAACTTTTTCGAACATTGTGTGTCTAAGAAGCAGAAAGGAGTCAACCTCGATACGCAGTTTTCCATAAAATGAATTAAGAGAATTCCTTTACAAATTCAAGATGTTCGTCCAGTCAAGTGCGGAAGATGTACGAAGAACGGGTAAAATCGCATAACATATAAAGAAACAATGTGATGTTTGCAAATTGTTTTTGTCCTACATCATTCACATGCTGTGAATACCACGTGTGGGTGACGTTTTTTGGGCGGGCAAGCGTCGACAATGCCTACATACAGTTTTTTGTCGAATGTGCACATTTTATGTTGTTGGATCAATCTGTTAAAGCACAAACCATTGAGCACGTATAATATATGTTCTGTTTAATGAAACAAACAAACACTTGGATGATTTGTAGTAGATTGATTGTTCGAAACCTCAAAATTGTAATGGAGCAACAATTATTACAATTTTTTGACTTTAATACGACTTACTACCGACAACTGGTACCATTTATTGTGGTCGAGTAACGCTTCTTACTATAGTCATATGACTGTATATACACCTGGTACCAATTAGTTTTAGTCAATACCGATTGGAATACAAATACTTTAACTAGGTTTTATCCAAAAAATAATAACCCCGAATCTTGAAACCCTAAACTCGATTTAAAAGACCTATAGTAATAGATAAACCCCTGCTCTGGTACCATTTATTTTTGTAGTAAAGCTTCCTTTACTATTCGTACCACTTAGTTTTCACGCAATATGAACTGGATTCCAAACATTTTTTCTAGGTTTTATCCTATAACCAAAAACCCTAAATCCCTAACTCTGAAGCCCTAAAACATAAAACCCAATTAAAATACAAGGATAACAGTAAAGCCCTAAATGGTACTATTTTATTGTTCATTTAGCAACGTTTCCCGTAATATGCAAACCACTTGATCCGGTATCACTTAAATTTTTCGCAGTACCAATTAGAATCAAAATACTTTTATCAGGTTTTATCCTATAAGCCAGAACCCTAAAACCCTAAATCATGACTAAAAAACTGTAAATCACAAACCAATTAAAAGACAAGTGGTAAAAGTGAAGCCTCTACGGGCACGTCTCTATTGTTATGCTTGTAATGTTTGTTGTAACATTCGTACAACTAGATATACATCCACAATCACTACGTAGTACCAATTTAACTATAAATAATTTTACTAGATTTTATTATAACCCATAATCCTTGAACTACAAATACTTTTACTAGATTTTATTATAACCCATAACCCCTTAAACTGCTAACGATACACCCGAAAACCATAATACATAAACCCCAATTAAAAGACAATCGATAACAGTTAAGCCCATAATGATACCGCAATATTAGAATATCATACCACGTTATTAAATGAAGAATCCGAATAGTTTAAAAATCCCTCTCAACAGTCAGTCAAATTAAAAAAATTACCTAACAATTTTAATCGTCGAAATAAAATGTTGTTCTATTGATACCATTTAATACCACATAATAACACATCAAAAAAGTTTGTGACACTTAATTGGACTTCAGGATGGGGTGGCTAAAGGCAATCTTAATAGCGTATATTGGCATTTCATTGTTCTGCAATAACAATATATTGTAAGCATGTAAAAGAAACAGACGTGCGATACCTATACACATATTACTTTTGTAAGAAAATTTTTGTCAGATCGATTTTTAGGTCCTTCGTTCTAAGTTTGACCATATTTGTGTCCTTAACTTAATCTTTTACTGAGGAGACTGGAAATCGATTTGTGTCCATCATTCAAATCAGACGACGGTCAGGAATATTTGTCCCGCTGAAAGCCTGAGTCATACCATAGCCGAAAATAAAAGTGCGAATTCAACTAAGACAAGACTTGATTAGAGTGAAGGCAGACAGAGTTGCACCCGGGATCTTAAGACTACGGGCGCTATAAATTTCAAATATATATATAAAGGACTAATGAGCTTTTTAAATTACCACATCCCATGTCTCTCGTTGTCTCCTTCCTCACAGAGGGGACTAGCTGCGGCGGAATTGCGGCCGGCACAACCGTGGATACAATAGTTGCATTGTGGGAGGTTCCTTCAGATAGAAAAAAAGAAGTTAACTTTTTATTGGGTTTAGGGGTTTTGGAATCCCTGGATTTTCTTCCCTGGAATTTAAGATTTTTTAGCTTAAAATATTGGATAAGGGTGATAAATAAATACTGGTTAATTTTTACAATACATTATTTGAGAATACCACCAAATTGATTTTGTATTGCAATGATAGTTACCATTTTACCCTTGATTTTTACAATTATTCCAATTTTATCCTCCACGGTCAATTTTTTATGTACTTAAGAATAATATAAATATCTACAACGAAAAACAATACAAACTTAATGTCAAAATTATAGATTCATCTATTTAAAATAACTTAATATAGTGAATAATAAAATATAATTACATAATAGTCACCCTTACTCGTAAAATACTAATTCGAAATAAAATAATAAGACAGAGAAGGAAAACCGACTTGGCCGAGTTTGATGATTTTTTAAGAAATGAACTTGGCTTGTCTAAACGATAAACAGCCGGTCAAAGATAGTATACTAGATCCTCAGCTCTCAAAAGAGGTGCTTGAGGTATCACACTCTTTACGAAGATGAGGAAAATTCCTGACTGCGTGATATTTTCACGGCAATATCAATGGTCGTTGTATCTCTTTAGATTCCTGGTCGATCTGTGTATGCCGTAATCTTCTCCAGCCGCCTATGTGTTTCAACTTCAGCTTCAGGTTGGGTGAATTCGTGTAGGATCTCCGATGATTTGAAACGTGTGTATGATTTGAGCTTAGCTGAGCGATGGAAAATATTTTCAAAACCCATTTTTTTTACATCACATGACAAAACAAGTAAATTTTACAATAATTCATTCACATATTGTATCTATTTTTTCAGCATTAATTATCATCAGACCAAGTAATGTCCATCTGACCCCAATCGCTCTCGGGAACGCCCAAAGCCTCCCAGACAGCCTTCGAAGCGTCAACGATATTGTTATTACACGGCGGCTGATAATCATGCTCGTCGTCGCATCCCATCGTGGAATCGCATTCATCGACCACCATAGCCACCACACTCCTCCCATTCCCGCTGATCGTGATGTTGTTGAAGCACCGATTCCCGTTGTCGTACCAACCCGTCGACAGCGCGACTATCGGAGTATCGTCAGAGTGGTAGTGGCCGTCGCACTCCGATGGGCCGCCGCCGTCTCCGCCGTTTTCGAAGCTGTTCTGTGTGAGAACGGCCCTCGTGGACCCGGACACGGGCGGTGAACACTTGTAAGTCTTGTAAGATTCCCCGGTCTTGCAGCAATCAGAGTCGTTCTCTTGGTTGCATTGGCCCGGTGGTGGCTTTACGCCTATGATCCGCCCGCTCGGGTCGCACGCATCGAGTTCTCTGGCGGCCCATGCGTGGTTGAGGCTACCGAGAAGGACCGCAAGGAGAATGGTTGCAATTGGCTTCAAGTTCATCATTTTCTTTTCGTTCTTTTTTTTCTTTCTGTTTTAGGAGAGATGGTGGATGGATAGATGATTTGGTGCGATGATGCCATGAAAGTGGTATGCTTTATATGGGATTTTCTTCTACTGGAAGTTACAAGAAAGTGTTCAATCAATGATTAAGTTAATTGGAACAGTTGACCACGAATAATGCCTTGGACATATTGTTAGCTATTATAATGAAGACACATTTTCCCCATGGACAGCAGCTTTGTCTCTACTTGGAGATGGGATAGGGATTTGCTATTTTCGAACGACGTTGCGGTCTCAAAGAATAATAAAACTATAATAATGTAGTTTAAGTCCTATGGAGAATCTCCACCAATCTCCTGATCGTTAAAAATCACAAAAGAATAACTAAAAAACGGGCATATATTTGTTTCATCATATGATTTTTTTTGCTGTCCCGAGGTATCCCCACTATACCTGGCTATAGGCTAGCCCCGGCGTGGACTTGCGCCGCACAGAACTGGCGGAGGCTTAATTGCGCCGCAAAAAACTGGCGGAGGCTTAGTTGCGCCACACACTCCAGAGGTGGGACTAATCCCCGAGGCCAGATGGATACGTCATAAACCCACCTGACAACGATAGTTATGAGCCATAAAGCCCATGAGGACTACTCAAGGAATTGTGGGACGGGGGATTCGATCACACGACCTCCTTTAACAACAGGTCCTTAAGGTCTCTCCATGACCACTAGAGCAAGGCCTCATTGGCTTTCGTCATATGATTTAAGGGTGGTACTTTCAGCGCACTCAACTTAAATGAGGCACCGACTTCAAAATTGATAACTAGACTCTAGATGTTTCATCTTTTTGTCGAATGTCGTTATAAGAATTTTACGATAAATAATTACATGTCTCTACATCGGCGAAATATATAAGTCCCTCAGTTTTTAACCGTTAATCAATGTTTTTGACCATCACTTATCAACATATATCAGTTTTAGTCCCACGGAAACACACATAATCAATTTAGGTCCCTCAGTTATTAACCGTTGATCAATGTTAGTCATTTTGACTAACATTGATTAACGGTCAAAACCGAGGGTCCCATATAGATGAGGCGTGTTTCGAGGGACAAAAGCTGATATAGGCTGATAGGTAAGGGATCAAGTTAGCAATTATCCCTTAATATTTTTATTCAAAATAAATATTCGATTATACGAATTTGGATATTACATTGGTCGTAACTCTCAGTGGTCTAATTCTCGCAATGACATTCCAAGAGCACATTCCTGACACAACATCCGTGAAGGTTGATACCACGAGATTATGGCGTATGAGGCTTAGACATGTGGGAGAAAAAAGCTTGACGATGCTGAGGAAGCATGACCTACTTTGCGGCAAAGTACTTGTAAGATAAACTTTTTCGAACATTGTGTGTCTAAGAAGCAGAAAGGAGTCAACCTCGATACGCAGTTTTCCATAAAATGAATTAAGAGAATTCCTTTACAAATTCAAGATGTTCGTCCAGTCAAGTGCGGAAGATGTACGAAGAACGGGTAAAATCGCATAACATATAAAGAAACAATGTGATGTTTGCAAATTGTTTTTGTCCTACATCATTCACATGCTGTGAATACCACGTGTGGGTGACGTTTTTTGGGCGGGCAAGCGTCGACAATGCCTACATACAGTTTTTTGTCGAATGTGCACATTTTATGTTGTTGGATCAATCTGTTTAAAGCACAAACCATTGAGCACGTATAATATATGTTCTGTTTAATGAAACAAACAAACACTTGGATGATTTGTAGTAGATTGATTGTTCGAAACCTCAAAATTGTAATGGAGCAACAATTATTACAATTTTTTGACTTTAATACGACATACTACCGACAATTGGTACCTTTTATTGTGGTCGAGTAACGCTTCTTACTATAGTCATATGACTGTATATACACCTGGTACCAATTAGTTTATGTCAATACCGATTGGAATACAAATACTTTAACTAGGTTTTATCCAAAAAATAATAACCCCGAATCTTGAAACCCTAAACTCGATTTAAAAGACCTATAGTAATAGATAAACCCCTGCTCTGGTACCATTTATTTTTGTAGTAAAGCTTCCTTTACTATTCGTACCACTTAGTTTTCACGCAATATGAACTGGATTCCAAACATTTTTTCTAGGTTTTATCCTATAACCAAAAACCCTAAATCCCTAACTCTGAAGCCCTAAAACATAAAACCCAATTAAAATACAAGGATAACAGTAAAGCCCTAAATGGTACTATTTTATTGTTCATTTAGCAACGTTTCCCGTAATATGCAAACCACTTGATCCGGTATCACTTAAATTTTTCGCAGTACCAATTAGAATCAAAATACTTTTATCAGGTTTTATCCTATAAGCCAGAACCCTAAAACCCTAAATCATGACTAAAAAACTGTAAATCACAAACCAATTAAAAGACAAGTGGTAAAAGTGAAGCCTCTACGGGCACGTCTCTATTGTTATGCTTGTAATGTTTGTTGTAACATTCGTACAACTAGATATACATCCACAATCACTACGTAGTACCAATTTAACTATAAATAATTTTACTAGATTTTATTATAACCCATAATCCTTGAACTACAAATACTTTTACTAGATTTTATTATAACCCATAACCCCTTAAACTGCTAACGATACACCCGAAAACCATAATACATAAACCCCAATTAAAAGACAATCGATAACAGTTAAGCCCATAATGATACCGCAATATTAGAATATCATACCACGTTATTAAATGAAGAATCCGAATAGTTTAAAAATCCCTCTCAACAGTCAGTCAAATTAAAAAAATTACCTAACAATTTTAATCGTCGAAATAAAATGTTGTTCTATTGATACCATTTAATACCACATAATAACACATCAAAAAAGTTTGACACTTAATTGGACTTCAGGATGGGGTGGCTAAAGGCAATCTTAATAGCGTATATTGGCATTTCATTGTTCTGCAATAACAATATATTGTAAGCATGTAAAAGAAACAGACGTGCGATACCTATACACATATTACTTTTGTAAGAAAATTTTTGTCAGATCGATTTTTAGGTCCTTCGTTCTAAGTTTGACCATATTTGTGTCCTTAACTTAATCTTTTACTGAGGAGACTGGAAATCGATTTGTGTCCATCATTCAAATCAGACGACGGTCAGGAATATTTGTCCCGCTGAAAGCCTGAGTCATACCATAGCCGAAAATAAAAGTGCGAATTCAACTAAGACAAGACTTGATTAGAGTGAAGGCAGACAGAGTTGCACCCGGGATCTTAAGACTACGGGCGCTATAAATTTCAAATATATATATAAAGGACTAATGAGCTTTTTAAATTACCACATCCCATGTCTCTCGTTGTCTCCTTCCTCACAGAGGGGACTAGCTGCGGCGGAATTGCGGCCGGCACAACCGTGGATACAATAGTTGCATTGTGGGAGGTTCCTTCAGATAGAAAAAAAGAAGTTAACTTTTTATTGGGTTTAGGGGTTTTGGAATCCCTGGATTTTCTTCCCTGGAATTTAAGATTTTTTAGCTTAAAATATTGGATAAGGGTGATAAATAAATACTGGTTAATTTTTACAATACATTATTTGAGAATACCACCAAATTGATTTTGTATTGCAATGATAGTTACCATTTTACCCTTGATTTTTACAATTATTCCAATTTTATCCTCCACGGTCAATTTTTTATGTACTTAAGAATAATATAAATATCTACAACGAAAAACAATACAAACTTAATGTCAAAATTATAGATTCATCTATTTAAAATAACTTAATATAGTGAATAATAAAATATAATTACATAATAGTCACCCTTACTCGTAAAATACTAATTCGAAATAAAATAATAAGACAGAGAAGGAAAACCGACTTGGCCGAGTTTGATGATTTTTTAAGAAATGAACTTGGCTTGTCTAAACGATAAACAGCCGGTCAAAGATAGTATACTAGATCCTCAGCTCTCAAAAGAGGTGCTTGAGGTATCACACTCTTTACGAAGATGAGGAAAATTCCTGACTGCGTGATATTTTCACGGCAATATCAATGGTCGTTGTATCTCTTTAGATTCCTGGTCGATCTGTGTATGCCGTAATCTTCTCCAGCCGCCTATGTGTTTCAACTTCAGCTTCAGGTTGGGTGAATTCGTGTAGGATCTCCGATGATTTGAAACGTGTGTATGATTTGAGCTTAGCTGAGCGATGGAAAATATTTTCAAAACCCATTTTTTTACATCACATGACAAAACAAGTAAATTTTACAATAATTCATTCACATATTGTATCTATTTTTTCAGCATTAATTATCATCAGACCAAGTAATGTCCATCTGACCCCAATCGCTCTCGGGAACGCCCAAAGCCTCCCAGACAGCCTTCGAAGCGTCAACGATATTGTTATTACACGGCGGCTGATAATCATGCTCGTCGTCGCATCCCATCGTGGAATCGCATTCATCGACCACCATAGCCACCACACTCCTCCCATTCCCGCTGATCGTGATGTTGTTGAAGCACCGATTCCCGTTGTTGTACCAACCCGTCGACAGCGCGACTATCGGAGTATCGTCAGAGTGGTAGTGGCCGTCGCACTCCGATGGGCCGCCGCCGTCTCCGCCGTTTTCGAAGCTGTTCTGTGTGAGAACGGCCCTCGTGGACCCGGACACGGGCGGTGAACACTTGTAAGTCTTGTAAGATTCCCCGGTCTTGCAGCAATCAGAGTCGTTCTCTTGGTTGCATTGGCCCGGTGGTGGCTTTACGCCTATGATCCGCCCGCTCGGGTCGCACGCATCGAGTTCTCTGGCGGCCCATGCGTGGTTGAGGCTACCGAGAAGGACCGCAAGGAGAATGGTTGCAATTGGCTTCAAGTTCATCATTTTCTTTTCGTTCTGTTTTAGGAGAGATGGTGGATGGATAGATGATTTGGTGCGATGATGCCATGAAAGTGGTATGCTTTATATGGGATTTTCTTCTACTGGAAGTTACAAGAAAGTGTTCAATCAATGATTAAGTTAATTGGAACAGTTGACCACGAATAATGCCTTGGACATATTGTTAGCTATTATAATGAAGACACATTTTCCCCATGGACAGCAGCTTTGTCTCTACTTGGAGATGGGATAGGGGTTTGCTATTTTCGAACGACGTTGCGGTCTCAAAGAATAATAAAACTATAATTATGTAGTTTAAGTCCTATGGAGAATCTCCACCAATCTCCTGATCGTTAAAAATCACAAAAGAATAACTAAAAAACGGGCATATATTTGTTTCATCATATGATTTTTTTTGCTGTCCCGAGGTATCCCCACTATACCTGGCTATAGGCTAGCCCCGGCGTGGACTTGCGCCGCACAGAACTGGCGGAGGCTTAATTGCGCCGCAAAAAACTGGCGGAGGCTTAGTTGCGCCACACACTCCAGAGGTGGGACTAATCCCCGAGGCCAGATGGATACGTCATAAACCCACCTGACAACGATAGTTATGAGCCATAAAGCCCATGAGGACTACTCAAGGAATTGTGGGACGGGGGATTCGATCACACGACCTCCTTTAACAACAGGTCCTTAAGGTCTCTCCATGACCACTAGAGCAAGGCCTCATTGGCTTTCGTCATATGATTTAAGGGTGGTACTTTCAGCGCACTCAACTTAAATGAGGCACCGGCTTCAAAATTGATAACTAGACTCTAGATGTTTCATCTTTTTGTCGAATGTCTTTATAAGAATTTTACGATAAATAATTACATGTCTCTACATCGGCGAAATATATAAGTCCCTCAGTTTTTAACCGTTAATCAATGTTTTTGACCATCACTTATCAACATATATCAGTTTTAGTCCCACGGAAACACACATAATCAATTTAGGTCCCTCAGTTATTAACCGTTGATCAATGTTAGTCATTTTGACTAACATTGATTAACGGTCAAAACCGAGGGTCCCATATAGATGAGGCGTGTTTCGAGGGACAAAAGCTGATATAGGCTGATAGGTAAGGGATCAAGTTAGCAATTATCCCTTAATATTTTT
This sequence comes from Linderniella brevidens, assembly GCA_004919715.1. Classification (NCBI taxonomy): domain Eukaryota; kingdom Viridiplantae; phylum Streptophyta; class Magnoliopsida; order Lamiales; family Linderniaceae; genus Linderniella; species Linderniella brevidens. The sequence continues at coordinate 11,390,026 of SWDC01000150.1, read as the reverse complement.
ATTCAAAATAAATATTCGATTATACGAATTTGGATATTACATTGGTCGTACTCTCAGTGGTCTAATTCTCGCAATGACATTCCAAGAGCGCATTCCTGACACAACATCCGTGAAGGTTGATACCACGAGATTATGGCGTATGAGGCTTAGACATGTGGGAGAAAAAAGCTTGACGATGCTGAGGAAGCATGACCTACTTTGCGGAATGAGCTTCATGATGATCTCAGGGCAGAGAAGGGTTAGCTAAACTTGTTTGTTCTGTATTTTACATAAATCGTGTTTATGTAAGCGTCAGTTTACTAGTTAGTTAGTCAATTACATAAATACCCTTAGATTGTTTGTATAAAGAGTAAACTCCTCGATAACCCCTGTGGTTAAACTTAAAATCACGGTATTACCTTATGGTTTGCAAAAGTCGCGATACTCCCTTATGGTTTGGAAAACATATCATCGTACCCCCGACTAGCATAATCTGCCCGTGTGGCCTTCGAACGCGTGATTTATGCAGCTGAGAAATTGGGGGAGTATGAAAAGTCAACTGATCCACGATGGACTTTTTATGTTATTTTAAAATCATAGGGTTTTTGAGGATGAGTTTGAAAACCATGCGTGTGTTTTATGATTTTTAGCCTTGTATAAATAGCAGAGGGTATACTTTGTAAAAAAAACAATTCTGATTATTACAACTAGGCACCGATCTTTACATGGTATCAGAGCCAATAATTTATCGATCTAGCAAATTTATCGATTGACGAAGCAGATTGTGGCTTCTCAGACCGAATTTGATGAAGGCAGTGGCAATGAATCTGATGTGAGAATAATCAGACGACGAACGATCGCTCGAACAATCATAGCGAAGAGTGGATGAAATGTCCTGAGGTTTTCAATTTACACGACGGATTGAATCCATGTATGATTCTTATTTCACTTCAGCTGAATGAGTCGAATTACCGGAGTTGGAGTAAAATGCGATGTTGACCGCTTTAGAGGCGATTATGAAAGTAAGGTTCATTGACGGATCTTGTGCTAAACTTAAGAGTAATAATACTATTGAATACATGAAATGGAAGAGAGTTGATAGAGGCATGCAAACAAAGTTAATGCAGGAACCTGACATGAATTCAATCTTGATGAAGATGAATATGCTGCATGAAGAGCTTAACACTGCTATGAAAGGGAAGTAAGTATGTCCACAGCCAATGCAAGCTGTGCTCATCATCTTGAATTTGCAGATGTCCCTAAACCTGGTTTACTTGATTGATTATGAAAATAAGTGTCACTGGATTAAGGACACAGGAGCCACTAACCAAATTTGTATGTATGGACATATGCAAAATATACAGCCAGCACATAAAACGATACATGTTACATTACCCGATGGAAGTACCAAGCTCCACATGAAATGTAGTTTTGAGCCGCAGAGTAATTCTTACTTTATACATACCATGCTTCAAGTATAACCAACCTACTATATGTCCGAAAACTTGCTGAACATCTACTGTGTTTTTTTATCTGATTGTTCTCTCTTACAGGACCTTAAAACCACCCAAGCCATACCAACCCTTCGAACCTTTATCCTACTTATCCAGAACAAACATAATACCACCATCAAATCATATGATCAGAAAATGGTACAGAGTTCTGATGGCCAGCAACTTTTTTTCATCCCTTGGAATAAATACTTCACTAGAAATCATGTCCTTATAGATCTCAACAAAATGGGGTAGTAGAACGAAAACACCAACATTTACTCCAAATAGCCGAGCTCTTATCATCCAATCCCATCTTCCAAACAAATTTTTGGGCGATGCTATATTGACGGCTACTTACCTCATTATTAAACTACCTAGTGCGGCACTACATTGGAAATCCACAAAAACCTTACATTTTACACTTAAGAACATTCGGTTCCTTATGTTATGTCCATAACCCCAGCCCTCATAAGGATAAATTCCCGCCCCGATCATACAAAACAATTTTCATTGGTAGGACAGAAGGGATACAAGGTCTACAACCTTGAAGATCATACAATTCATGTCTCTAGGAATGTGATATTCAAAGAGACAATATTCCCTTACAATCATCATACTTTTACCCCTGACCATGATATTATTGCACCTGCAACTAACATTGAACCCTGTTGTTTACCTTCAGAAAACCAAATTTCGAACCACTCACAGGACCATTCTCAAAACAATTCTCAAAACCATTCTCAGAACCTAGCACCATCCTATGAACCATCATCTGTACCTGCTACTGTAACAGGGCCTCCAAATGATTCATCTCTAGCTTCTCCCGATGATACATGATGCCCGAATGAACTGATTGATGCTCAACAACCTCGTAGAACCAGCACCAGAATCAGGACAAGACCACACTGGATTTCATATTACACGCTGACCAGCAGCACCCTAAATCCTCCAAAAACATTTCCCTTTATCCAACAATCATATACTAGTCCTACTTATGTGAGTTTTTTGGCTAATGTGTCTAAAATTCAAGAGCCTTATTCTTATGATCAAGCTAAAACTAAGGTTGAGTGACAGGTTGCGATGGAGAAAGAATTGCAGGCATTAGAAGCTAATCACACTTGGAGCATCACTAATTTACCTCCTGGAAAAAGCGCCATTGGATGCAGGTGGGTCTACAAAGTGAAGTATAATCCTGATGGCTCCATGGACAAGTTCAAAGCCCGACTTGTGGAAAAGGGTTACAATCAAATTGAATGTGATGATTATGTTGATTCCTTTTCACCCGTCGCTCAGCTTGTCACAATGAGGGTTGTTCTTGCTTTAGCTGCTGACCGGAATTGGGCTCTTCATCAACTTTATATAAACAACGCTTTTCTCCACAGTTATTTGGATGAGACAGTTTATATGAAGATTCCATCGGGCTATTAACATGCTTCTCCACCGAAGGTTTGTAAGCTTCGCCGTTCTCTTTACGGTTTGAAGCAAGCTTCACGGAAATGGAATCAAGAATTCACATCCAAGTTGCAGAGGTATGGCTTTACTCAATCTGCCCATGATCATTGCCTTTTCCTCAAACGTACATCATCCGATTTCTTGATTTTGCTCGTGTATGTCGATGATGTCTTACTCACTGGTTCGAGTGAGTCTCTCATCATGGATACTAAGCGTTTTTTGGATGAAGCATTTACAATTAAGGATATGCAATTGAGATCGCCCACTCACCTTCTAGGATCTATCTCAACCAAAGAAAGTATATATTGGATATTCTAGCTTCTACCAAACTACTTGGTTGCAACTCTATCAAAGACTTATCCATGATGCAGCCAGTCCATTTTTGGTTGATCCTCAGCCTTATCAAAGATTCGTTGGTCGTCGTCTTCTCTATCTTGGATTCACTCTGCTGGATATATCTTATGCCACTCAACAGCTTAGCCAATTCATCCAAGCTCCTTGTGATGTACATTGGCAAACTGGGTTGCATGTCCTTCGTTATCTCAAGGGCAGTGTTTCACTTGGGCTGTTTTATCCTTCCAACAATGAGCTCCAAGTTCGCTCATTTGTGATGTCGATTGGGCATTTGTCCAGCTACTCGGCGTTCTTTAACAGGTTATTGTGTTTTTCTTGGCTCATCTCTCATCTCATGGTAGAGCAAGAAACAATTTACAATATCAAGATCTTCATTTGAGGCTGAATATCGTAGTATGGGCACCACAGTTTGCGAACTCATGTGGCTATCCTATCTGGTCAAAGACCTTCATCACCACACCCATTCCTTTTGCTTGTGATAATAAATAAGCCCTTCGTATCACTGCTAACCCGGTGTTTCACGAGCGTACCAAACCAAGCATCTAGAAATTGATTGCCACATCGTTCGTAGTCAGTATAAGGAAGGATTTGATTGATCCTTATCATGTCCCATTTGCACAACAACTTGCTGATCTTTTTACCAAAACCATGCCTGCCTCTCCTTTTCATATGTTTCTTTCCAAGCTTGGACTTTGTGATTTCCACCAATCCAAGCTTGAAAATGATGAGGTTCATGATGATCTCAGGGCATAGAACGGTTAGCTAAACTTGTTTGTTCTGTATTGTACTTAAAACGTGTTTTTATGTAAGCATCAGTTTACTAGTTAGTTAGTCAACTACATAAATACCCTTAGATTGTTTGTATAAATAGCATAGGGTAAAAACAATTCTGATAAATAAAATTCATTTCTGCGATTCCTCCGATCGTTACAGACCCGTATATCCGTACCTATTTTGCATTTGCATCGAGGCTTTCAGTAGTTTGTTGCAGGTGGCAGATTAATATTCGAGTAATCACATCTTATATTCGCAGACGATACGACTATTATCATGAAGGCAAAGGAGAGAAAGACCATTAGATATATAGCGCGACATTGGGACAAGTTGTGAAATTCAACAAATGCTCAGATTCTTGCAGATATAATTCCGGAACCCCATAGCTTGTAATTGGGGCTTCCTGCAGTGGTCGGGGAAGTAGAGTTGAAGTTTTCGCTGATATTCGAACTAAAGTTTGGAATAGACTTGAGGGATTGTCCGAGAAAAATTTCCCACAATCGGGTAAGGAGGTTGATACGTAGTCGGGACGAGATTCGTAAGTGAGCGTTAAGACCGTCCTTGAATGATTTGAACTCGACGAAAAGAACCGACACAACCGAAAAATAAAATAAAAATAAGTTGAACCCGAAAAAAAAAATAAAGACTCGACCCGAATTGGGAAATGCTAGAATGCAATTTGGACGACTCGAAACGTGCGAATTGGAATTGAAAAAAAATAAGTGTTGAACCTATCTCCTTATCACAACGACACTTCTCATAATCCTATCCCCTCGAACCGAACCGGCCCTAAAACAATAGTATTAGACGGAGCGTAACACCTTTGAGTTACGGGCTGAGTTTTGTTGAACGTTTTCACGCCACTAGTCTAGTTGATAAGTTAGAGGAATTGCGAAGCAAAATCGGTTAATTTGCGAGAAACTAGCGAAAGGAAATAATCTCACGGTTTATTTGAAATCAAACTCTGAATTTTTTTCATGCTCATGCAAGGACAATTAAATATTTCTTTTTCTTCTTCCGTCACTTGACCGCTCACTGTCCGGGTAACTACCAGCTCACATCGTCTCCACTTGAGACATATTGTTCACTGTCTTTCTCCTCTTTGCTCTTTTCCACGCACTCGCTTGGCTTTTTATCCTTGGTCATTTGAACGCCCATTGTCCTTGAATCCGGTAACTCCTCTCGACGCTTAGAATAATTGAGGACTGCCAATATACATCCACCTTTATCTGACAATCTCAATATTATTCTGGATCGTGTTGCCCGCGAAATGTAGGTAGACTGATCCGAACGTTCCTAAGATCATCTCGGGTTGGCCGTGCTCTCCTCCTATTTCGCTCCAAATCTGTTCTACGTGTGGAAGGGAAAGATTCGAACCGAGCTCCACTGGCTCTCTTGGAAAAAGTTGTGCAAATTGAAGGCTTCCGGTGTTGTAGGTTTTTTTAGATATTAAACTTTCAACCTTGGGTTGTTGGCTAAGCAGGCATGGAGATTGATGACCAAACCCGAGATTGATGATCAAAGTTTTTTTGCGCTAGGATATTTTTCCACAAGATCGATTCTTACGACCCATTTGGACAATTGTCCGTATTTGATATGGTTGGGCCTTCATTCAACTTGTCATATTGTTTTGAAGGGCCATCGGAGGCAGATTGGAAAGGGAGCACGAGTGCGTGTTCGGCACGACCATGGGCTACCATACAATTTGTCTACAGGTCGTCTTTTTTGGGTGGCCAAAAATCTATCCCAAGATACTGATGCGGGTTCGACATCGACGCCCCTACATTGGATGTTTCTATGGACAGGTAATCTTCTTTTGACGTAATTTAACGAGGCATGCTTGCCTCCAACCTTCATCGTGTGTGAGGTGTGGATTCTATGAGGAGGATGACTTCCATGTTTTCAGTAAATGCGCGAATTAGTATCTTTTTGGGACATCATGAGTTTGGATTGGAGTTTGCTTAAGCAGTGGGGTGGCTCGTTGAAGTTTGGTTTGTGTAATGTGCATGGAAAATTGTGTAGGATTATTTATATCTTTGTTGTTTATAAGTGGACGATGGAGGAATGAACATACAACGATACACATGGCGGTCCAAAGAGCATGGCAAATGACGGTCCCAAAAGCAAGTTCCGAGGTGATGCCACGGGCTGAACAAAGCAGCGGGTCCGACAAGTGGTTACCCACCACATGGAGTTATTAAGATTAATTTTGATGAAGCTTGTAGCGTATTTTCTTTATTCGAAAATCGAATATTCAAGATAAATAGTACAAATGTAATTTGATGGGAGTTTAATATAGTTTAGCGGGTTCAATATCTATTTGTTCCTCTGATTCTTCAAATTTGAATTTGGAGCTTTTTTGAACGTTTCTTCGTGGGCCTTCGGCTTGATCACGAATCTTGGTGAGATTTGATGGAGAGATCTGTTCGAACGTTTCTTCGTGGGCCTTTGGGTTTGATCACGAATCGTGAAGACTTCTTTAAAATTTGGGCAAAGAGATCTTCTCAGATGTTTCTTCGTGTGCCTTTCGGCTTTATCACAAATCTTGATGAGATTTGATGGAGAGATCTGCTCAAACGTTTCTTTGTGGGCCTTTGGGCTTGATCACAAATTCAACGTTCGAAGATTTTTTTTAAGATTGCCTTCTCGACGTTTCTTCGTGGGCCTTTGGGCTTGATTGCGAATTGATGCTTCGAATCTCCGTCGCTGATCTTCGAGCCTTCATCGCCAATCTTCGAATCTTCGTGGCCGAGCTTCGAGCCTTTGTCGTCGAGCTTCGAATCTTCGTCGAAAATCTTCGAGACTTCGTCGTCGAGCTTCGAATCTTCGTCGAAAATCTTCGAGCCTTCGTCGTCGAGCTTCAAATCTTCGTCGTTGATCTTCGAGCCTTCGCCGTCGAGCTTCGAACCTTTGTCGTCGAGCTTTGAATCTTCGTTGCTGATCTTCGAGCCTTCGGCTTCGAGCTCCGACCCTTTGTCGTCGAGCTTCAAGCCTTCGTGGCCGATCTTCGAATCTTCGTCGTCGATCTTTGAACCTTCGTCGCCGAGCTTCGAGCCTTTGTGCCGATCTTCGAATCTTCGTCGCCGATCTTCGAACCTTCGTCGCCGAGCTTCGAGCCTTTGTCCTCGAGCTTCGAATCTTCGTCGCTGATCTTCGAGCCTTCGTCGTCGAGCTTCGAATCTTCGTCGCTGATCTTCGAGCCTTCGTCGTCGAGCTTCGAGCCTTTGTCGCCGATCTTCGAATTTAGGACTTGAATACGAAGAACTTTGTTGAGAGAATTCGAATGCTTTAAAAGTCTTATATCTTCTCTCGAAGTTCTGTTTTCGCTTCGTTGTTCGTTGCGTCTTTCTAAACTTCTCAAGCCTCGTATTTATATTCGTAGAGAATTGGCTAGCATGGAAAGTATAATCATTAGGTTGATTCTCTCCATTAATTTGATTTGATTTTTCATATTTGTTTTGATTTGGTTTGACTTTTCATATTTGATTTTATTTGATTTGATTTTCTCCATAATTGATGATTTCCTTTACTTATTTAAGAAATCTCTACAAGGATTGTCTTATAAAGACTTTTTATATAAAATGAATAATATGAGCATTTGTGAAATGGATTATTACTTAAATTAGTCATTAATTTCTTTGAGATTAATTTTATAAATCTCAAACATAGAAATTTAATTAATTGAGTTTTATCTTATTTATTGGAATTAATTTTGTAAATATCAAAATTAATTTTAATAGACAATTATTTTTAATTGTCTATAGAGCTATACGCCAATCAAGACAAGGTACATCCGTCTGTATGGTTGCTCGAAGATTTGAACCAAAAACAACCAAACAACTAGCGGCTAAGCTATAGCAACCTCGCTCGTGGCAAAGGGTGGAAGGATATCATAATTGAAGAAGATTGCATAAATATCATTACGATGTTGGATTCTCATAATAGCAACTCTACTTCAGTAGGCTGCATTGTCAATATTGTTTGGCGTGGATAACATTTTTTTAGTTCAGATTTATTTTAGCTATGCTACATGACCTTGTAATTCTGCTGCCCATTATCTAGCCAAAACTTTAAGCTTTGACTGGGTAGGTCGAGTAGTCCCATCTCAAACCTTTGGAGATATTATGATGTGGGATATTCACTACTACTGAAAGTACTTTTCGTAAAAAAAAAATTATTTGCCATAAAATAATAATTACGAACATGATACGATACAAGTTATGATGTGTTGGAATTTGGGCGAAAGGCCAAAATAGGGTTTAGACCCAATAAATAAAAGTTTAACCGATTTTAATTAAATCGAGAAGCCGTCGTTCGTCGAAACCCAAAATTGATGAAAGATTCAAATTCTACGTTTCAAGGGGAATTTATCGAATATTAATTGGCTCAAAACCGATGTCGGGTGAATGAGAAATTAATTTTCGAACTTGGTCCAATAAAAAGATGAAATATATATATATTTAATATATAAGGGACATGTTGTTGTCCCACATTGGAAATTTCATAACTTTTTCACTTGTTTATTAGAGTATCCATACATGGGCTACTCAAATCGCTTGCCCAAGTGGTTGGAGGGTTATGGGCTTGTGGGCTTGTGGGGGGGTTCTGGACCCAATTATATCCCAAGCGCGAGGCGGTGCCCCGCAACGCCGAGCCCGCGCCCAGGGCCGGGGCCGATATCGACCCGAGCCGTGCCAAGGGCGCAATGGGCACTTTGAGGAGCCCTTAATTTTAGACTCCGGTGAGGTGGCGGCGGTGATGTCACCGGTGACGTGGCGGTCCCGCTGACGTGGCAAGTGGTGCTGACGTGTCAGAGGACACGTGTACAAGTGAAGCTGACATGGCGCTGACGCAAGCGCCGCGTGGACGACGATTGGATAGGTGACGTGTCGCGGAGCGGATAGGGTCCGATGGGTCGCGCCGGTTCGGCTCGGGTCGAACCGCTGGACTAAAAAGGTATCTATTCCGAAGGGGCCCAAAAGTTGTGACTATTTGCGCTTTGGCCCCCGGTCGAAAGGTGCAAAAAGTTCAAAACAGCCCAAACGATGCAACCATTCGCAGAATCGCCCCAAACCTATTCAGAAGCTATAAATAGACCCCTGCTGAAGTTGGAAAAATCATTCAATCGAACCCCAGCATTCTACAAATAGTTCATACACAGTCCAAAGAAAAATCAAAGCAAGAAAGGCTCGAGTCTTCAAGTAGATTCGCCGATAATTTTGTATCGTTGTGCAACGTGCAAAATTCTGAAGTCGTTGTATATTCGGGACGGATTGCGATAACCCGAGGCACTGAAATACGGGCAATAACGTCGTACGGACAGCGTACGTAGTACGTGCCTCGACTTCGACTCTAACGAAAATTATGTTCGAGTTTCTGCAGCCACCGACCAGACGATATACACCGCAACCAACAATCGTAAGACGTTATTCTGTCTGATCGATGGCAACCATTCCAATTGCAGTACCGCTACCCGTAACCGGCAGCAGCCGTGTCGAGAGACCGGCGAAGTTTAACGAGACCGAGTTCAAGCGTTGGCAGCAGAAAATGTTGTTCTACCTGACGACCCTGAACATGGTCCGCTTCCTGAAGGATCTCCCACCGAAGGTGATGGAACCCGCACCTAACGAGGCGGATGATGAGGCTCTCGAAGCGAACGAGCAATACGAGCACGAGAAGGCTGTGTTAGATGCATGGAAGCATAACGACTTCATGTGTCGTAACTATATCCTGAACGCTCTCGACGACTCCCTATACAACGTCTATGCAATGGCAACGACTGCGAAAGAATTGTGGGACTCGTTGGACAAGAAATACAAGACCGATGATGCCGGACTGAAGAAATTCATAGTCGGCCGGTTCTTGGACTATAAGATGACGGACGCCAAACCGGTTTTGGATCAAGTCCGAGATCTGCAGTTGATCATCCACGATATACACGCGGAGAACATGCATATCAGTGAAACCTTCCAGGTAACTGCCATTATCGAGAAGCTACCGCCTCTGTGGAAGGATTTCAAGAACTACCTCAAGCACAAACGCAAGGAAATGGGGCTTGAGGACCTAATCGTGAGGCTTCGGATCGAGGAAGATAATCGGAAAATCGAGGCCAAGAACAAGAGGGCTAACATAGAGGCACGGGCGAAATTGGCCGAATCGGGCGCCGGCAAGAAACGCAAGCGGGCAAATACGTCGCAGAACCAGCAGAAGCCGAACTCTAACAAGATAAGAGGGAACTGCTACAACTGTGACAAGCCCGGGCTCATGGCTAAAGGCTGCCGACAGAAAAAGAGGGTAAAAAAGAACCAGGCTCACCTGTCCGAGGCAAAGTTGGCATCAGATCTGTCGGAGCTAGACCTCGTTGCAGTCGTGTACGAAGCCAATGTCGTAGAGAACCCCAGGTCGTGGTACATCGACACCGGAGCAATGCGCCATATCTGCTCCGACAAAGAGATGTTTTCCGAGTACATCCCGATTTCCGGAAGAACGCTATATATGGGGAACGCAGCGACCTCACCAATTGTCGGATTGGGGAGGATGGTCCTCAAGATGACCTCGGGTAAAGAGCTGACGCTAGTGGATGTGCTGCATGTCCCGGACATCCGCAAGAATCTAGTCTCTGGCTCCCTGCTGAGCAAAGCCGGATTTAGACAAGTGTTTGAGGCTGACAAATATGTGCTGACCAAGAATGGTCATTTCTTAGGCAAGGACTACTTTGAAAAATGGCTCTTTAAATTAAGTGTAATGCCTGTAAAACGCGAGATTAAGCTCGCTGGTAATAAAGCAAGTTCTTCGTACTTGGTTGAGTGTTCTAGTTTGTGGCATGACAGATTGGGACATGTTGGTTTAAACAAACTTAAAAAGTTAATAAGTTTAAACATGCTTCCGCAAATGGAAATAAACTTACAAAAATGTGAGGTCTGTGTTGAGGCAAAGATGGTCAGAGCACCATTCACCTCCGTGGAGAGAAGTAGTTCACCTCTAGAACTGATCCATACCGATATATGTGATCTGAAGTTCGTGCAGACTAGAGGTGGAAAAAAGTATTTTATTACTTTTATTGACGACTGCACAAGATTCTGTTACGTATATCTTCTAAGTGGCAAAGACGAAGCTCTTGAAGCCTTTAAGAGATATAAGAGTGAAGTTGAGAATCAACTCGACTCAAAAATAAAAATAATTCGAAGTGACAGAGGAGGAGAATACGTGGCGCCATTCGAAGAATACTGCCAAGTACATGGCATTATTCACCAGACCACTGTGCCATATTTACCTCAATCAAACGGCGTTGCAGAACGCAAAAATAGATCTCTACTGAATGCGATGTTGATCAGTTCGGGGCTACCCCAGAACTTGTGGGGGGAAGCAATTCTCACTGCAAACCGCATTCTAAATATGTTACCACACAAAAAGAGGGACCAAACTCCATATGAGTTATGGAAAGGTAGGAAGCCGACCTACGATTACCTTAAAGTGTGGGGGTGCCTAGTAAAGGTCGAAGTACCTAAACCGAAACAGGTTAAGATAGGACCCAAGACTGTTGATTGCATTTTCATCGGATAAGCTAATAACAGTAGTGCATACAGATTTCTGGTACACAAATCAGATATCCCTGACATGAACGCAGGGATGATAATCGAGTCGAGGAACGCCGCATTCTTCAAAAATATCTTTCCAAATAAGGAAAGAAAGGCGATAAGTTCTATGAAAAGAACTCACAATGCCATTGAAAGTTCGCCGCAAGAAGTTGAGGAACTGAGGCAGAGTAAAAGAAAGAAAGTGGCCAAATCATTTGGACCCGACTTTCAAACGTATATGATGGACGACGAACCCCAGACATTGCAAGAAGCCTTGTCCAGTCCAGAAGCACCGTTCTGGAAAGAAGCTATTAATAGCGAAATTGAGTCCATCATGCAGAATCATACCTGGGAACTGGTAGATCTCCCGAAGGGGTGCAAACCTCTCGGATGTAAGTGGATCCTGAAAAGGAAAATTAAGACCGATGGGTCGATCGAGAAATTTAAAGCTCGACTAGTCGCTAAGGGGTTCAATCAAAAGGAATGATATGACTTCTTTGATACATATTCGCCCGTAACAAGGATAACGTCCATTCGAGTTCTTGTTGCTATTGCAGCATTATATAATCTCGAGATACACCAAATGGACGTGAAGACAGCATTCCTGAACGGGGAATTAGAAGAAGAAATATATATGAAACAACCCGAGGGGTTTGTAGCACCCGGGCAAGAGAACAAAGTATGTCGTCTCGTGAAATCACTTTACGGGCTTAAACAAGCGCCGAAACAGTGGCACGAGAAATTCGATATGACAATGCTATCGAATGAGTTCAAAATAAACGAGTGTGATAAATGTGTTTACATTAAAGGCACATCCGAGGAGTTTGTGATTGTATGTCTTTATGTAGACGACATGTTGATCATGGGAAACAGTCACAAAATAATCGTGAATACGAAGAATATGTTGAAAAATTATTTCAGCATGAAGGATATGGGTTTGACTGATGTCATAATAGGGATAAATATCTCTAAGACACCCGAAGGAATTGTTCTGACACAATCTCACTACATTGAAAACGTGTTAAAGAAATTTGAAGCCTTCGATGATCCTCCGGCTAAGACACCTGTAGACACTAATCTACATTTGGTGAAAAATAAAGGAGAGCCTATATCGCAACTCGAATATGCTCGGGTGATTGGCAGTCTGATGTATCTGTCTAACTGCACTCGACCTGACATAGCATATTCAGTGAGTAAACTTAGCAGGTTTACTAGTAATCCGGGTAATAGCCATTGGATAGCACTAAAAAGAGTGCTAAGATATTTGAAGTACACCATTAATTATGGCATACTCTATTCGAGAAATCCCGCAGTTCTGGAAGGATACTGCGACGCAAATTGGATATCTGACAGTAAAGACTCTAAATCCACGAGTGGTTACGTATTTACCATCGGTGGAGGAGCAGTTTCTTGGAAATCCTCAAAGCAAACGTGCATAGCCCAATCAAATATGGAATCGGAGTTCACTGCACTAGATTAAGCCGGCGAAGAAGCTGAATGGCTTCGGAATTTTCTGGAGGATATTCCTTGTTGGAACAAACCCGTGCCAGGGATAATGATACACTGCGATAGCATGGCGGCTATCGGCAGGACACGGAGTTGTATGTATAACGGTAAGTCTCGGCACATACGTCGGAGACATAACACCGTAAGACAACTAATCTCTAGTGGAATAATCTCAATTGAGTATGTAAAGTCTAAGGAGAACATAGCTGATCCTTTGACGAAAGGCATCACTAGAGAACAGTTAAACACTGCAGTAAGGGGAATGGGACTAAAAATCCACACACCAAGAAAAGGCACAGTGGAAACTCAACCATGATAAGTGGAGATCCCACGAACTTGGTTCAATGAGACAACTAAGTTGTGGCTATTTCAGTTGTATACTTGGAAATCCTAAAAAGTCCATTCTCGAGAGCTGCCCAAGTAATCTCTCGATGACGTGTGGTAAGGGTAAGCGTTACGCTTTTAATGATGACTATACCAAATTGGTGGAGTATTTCGAGCTACTCTAGGATTAAGTCCTAATAGTCGGTCACCTATATAAGTGTGAAGTGGGGCCGCTTCAAAATGAAACACTTATGAATGGAGATATGTCCAAGGCCAAAATGGACACAATGTGAGAATGGAAAGAGATCAGATTCATCTTTGTGTGTATGCTGTTGTCTTGGTTTACACAAAAAGCCGCCAGTTCAAGACATCACGTTCACTGAGCAGCGAGTAAATCCGATAACATTTCACTAGGGAGGTTCAAAGCCACAAGCTACTTATCTCGATGCACTGATGGATCGTCGGGACTTTCTTGCTAGAGTCAGCATGCATTGCATTTGCATTAATTTCCATTCATGTGGTTGTTGGAATTTGGGCTAAAGGCCCAAATAGGGTTTAGACCCAATAAATAAAAGCATAACCGATTTTAATTAAATCGAGAAGCCGTCGTTCGTCGAACCCCGAAGTTGATGAAAGATTCAAATTCTACGTTTCAAGTGGAATTTATCGAATATTAATTGGCTCAAAACCGATGTCGGGTGAATGAGAAATTAATTTTCGAACTTGGCCCAATAAAAAGATGAAATATATATATTTAATATATAAGGGACATGTTGTCCCACATTGGAAACTTCATAACTTTTTCACTATTTTATAAGAGTCTCCCTACATGGGCTACTCAAATAGCTTGCCCAAGTGGTTGGAGGGTTATGGGCTTGTGGGGGGGTTTTGGACCCGATTATAGCCCAAGTGCGAGGCGGTACCCCGCACCGCCGAGTCCGAGCCTGAGCCCGAGCCCGAGCTCGGACCCGGGCCCGGACCCGGGGCCGACACCGACCCGAGCCGTGCCAAGGGCGCAATGGGCGTTTTGAGGCGCACTTTGCACTTAGCATCAGAGCTTTGAGGAGCCGTTAATTTTAGAATCCGGTGAGGTGGCGGCGGTGATGTCACCGGTGACGTGGCAGTCCCGCTGACGTGGCAAGTGGTGCTGATATGTCAGAGGACACGTGTACAAGTGAAGCTGACATGGCGCTGACGCAAGCGCCGTGTGGACGACGATTGGATAGGTGACGTGTCGCGGAGCGGATAGGGTCCGATGGGTCGCGCCGGTTCGGCTCGGGTCGAACCGCTGGGCTGAAAAGGTATCTATTCCGAAGGGGCCCAAAAGTTGTGACTATTCGTGCTTTGGCCCCTGGTCGAAAGGTGCAAAAAGCTCAAAATAGCCCAAAAGATGCAATCATTCGCAGAATCGCCCCAAACCTATTCAGAAGCTATAAATAGACCCCTGCTTAAGTTGGAAAAATCATTCAATCGAACCCAAGCATTCTAGAAATAGTTCATTCACAGTCCAAAGAAAAATCAAAGCAAGAAAGACTCGAGTCTTCGAGTAGATTCGCCGATAATTTTGTATCGTTGTGCAACGTGCAAAATTCTGAAGTCGTTGTATCTTCGGGACGGATTGCGGTAACCCGATGCACTGAAATACGGGGTAATAACGTCTTACGGACAGCGTACGTAGTACGTGCCTCGACTTCGACTCTAACGAAAATTCTGTTCGAGTTTCTGCAGCCACCGACCAGACGATATACACCGGAACCAACATGATGATATGAAAACATTTCATGGAATGAACTTAAATAACTATATCCAAAAATCTTCAATATGATATATTTTTTAATTGACGCATTGGATTTGCCAAATGATTCTCGAAATAAATAAATAGTTATTCTTTAACAAAATGCATCACCTGGCGACGATAACAAAGATTTGCGTTGGGTTTTTTATATTTGTTTGAATCTTTTGAATGATGCGTTGCCGACGACAGTCTATACTGCATAGGTCACCGAATCGTAGTATTAAACTTTGTTAGAGCAGAGCCGGACGAGAATCAAGCTTCATTATTCCACAGCCGAACGAGAATCAAGCTTCGTTGTGGCAAGGCCGGGCTATGGGATAAGAATTTGTTTTTATTCCAAAATTTCTGTTATAAGTAGCCGAAAACCCCATAAAGGCCACACCATACCATAAGCAAGAATTAAGATTGAGCATACATTAAAACAATCAAAAGGCTAAAACATAAGTCATAATTTAACATCCTCAAAATGGCAAAGACTAGCAACATTGTGTCCACCTTCTCCAACTTCCCTCTTATCCTCTCTTTGGTACTCGTTTTAGCTGTTGCAGAGAGCAGACCATTTTTTGGTGGTAAGTTTATGGATTCCACGTCACCAAGTAAAATATAGCTCGGTATAGTATTTTATTTATATATGTATTTGCAGGTAAAGATGGCTTAACATGTCAATCCGTGATTGGAGTAGCGACTGGAGACACTTGTACATCAATAGCAGATGGCAACAACTTGAGCTTTGATGCCTTCTTAGCTATTAACCCTAACGTCAACTGCGATTCAATCTTTATCGGGCAATGGATTTGTATCGGTGGCTCCCAGAGTTAGTTAATTCAACTTTCCGGGGATTAATGCTATCGTTTGATGATTCAGAAGGAGCTGAATAACATACTGTGAGGGTAATAAAACCGTACGTGAATAAGGAGCTTATCAATGTTGTCTCTAAGATTCGAAGCTCTACCGTGTCATATTTTTATAAGCAATTTTCTTCTTCAAGTGTAATATCCATGTCATGGATGATGGATCGTGTCTTTGAAATTGAGATATGTATTGTATGCTGAAACTGACGAGTTGGTTCTAATTAGAAAATAATGAGAAGAATGGAGTGTTGAGACGATACCGATGGGGATTTTTAAACTGAAATGAGTGTCAAGTTGGAATTTCCACTCCTTATATATATTTTGTTATATATAAATAACTATTAATTTTATAATGATGTGATTCGAATGGTCTTGAATCAAATATATATATATATATATATATACGAAAAAAAAAATTATGAGCTTGGCTGACTTTTTCTTTAATCTAGCACTTCGATGACCACTTGTACCACTTCAATTTTCCATTTCATTACCCTTATCAAAAGTAGAGGTGATACGTTGGGCTCACTTCATCGTCTCTAAAGCTATAAACTTATCAAAGTTAAATGTTTCGGATTATAAGCTCTTTCTTACATATTTTGTAATTCTTGTTTTTAGTTTTATTTATAAGTAATAGGACGATAAATAAGTAACCAAAATGATGAATTCACCTTAACCATCGTTGTCAGATGAGTTTGTGACATATTTATTTGGCCCCGGGGATTACTCTCACCACTTGAGTGTGTGTCGCAATTAAAGTATCCGCCAGGTCTGTGTGGCGCTAGCACACGTCGGTATTTAGGGGCTAGCTCATAGTCAGGTCGAATGGGAATACCTCGAGACAGTAAAAAAAATAAAAATAAAGAAAATAAATCAACTTTCCCAAATTGGAATTGGATTTATTTTTTATAAAAAGATAAATTGAACATATTAATAAAATAAATAATGTTGTTATATGTAATTGGAATTGTTTCTGAAGTTTTAATTTATTTTTTTTTTTCAAAAAGCATATGGATATAATAAATTGAGACATTGACCAAAATGAAGGACCATTCTATATGAGCACTAAAACGAGAGAATGGCAAAAATGCTATTTTAAACTCTATTACCAGATAACACTGTACAACACAAAACTATTAAATTTTTAAATTTGAGCTATACTTATTTCCATATTCACAACAAAATTGTTTAAAATTGCAATTTTTAACTAACATTATTTCAAGTAAACAAAACAATTACTTGTAATTATATTTGCCATCACAATTATTTTCACAAGGTTTTCCCGCCATCACAACAAGAATTAGCTTCACACGTGAACTTCACCACCACACTATTCTCGTCAACCATAACGTTTTGTTTATTTTATTAATTAATATTGTTCTCAATTTATTAATTAAATAATAAAGAGAAATAATCCAAAGCATGTTAAACCCTAAAAGCTAGGTAGGTAACGACGAAGAGGGACGGCCCAAAAAAAGGTTTTGTGGACCGGTATCTTGTTTTCTTCCTCAGCATCTTCATCTTTTTTATCCGGTTCGTTCTCCATGTAGTTGACTGTTATCGGCAATTGATTTTGTTTCGATGGTATGCCGCAGAGTTAATTCGTTTTATATTGCTTCAGTGCAGAATTTTGTCAAATTTAGTGATTGTGACGTTGTATTGGGGTGGCAATTTAATCATGATCGATAATCACACAGTTTATAATCAAGCTCCAAAAAATAGTGGAGTATTTTCACGTGATATTTCATTGGATGAGATGTTAACGCATTTGCGTAGCGGATTACATGAGACTTTATTGCAGATTTATGTGCACTATATAGTAACAAATCATCGTGTTGCGGCTTTCTTCCACGATAGATAGTGATGACATGCTTACAAATGACTTTCATATGCAACGTAATGCAACTGGAATAAATATGTATATTGATGAAGTTTCTTTGACAGTATTACAGGTGCATTTTTTATAGTGATTTTTTTTGGCTTATTTAAAATTATAAACTTAACTTTGAACATCTTTTTATTATAGGCTGTGGTCACTTGGACGTTTCCGTTTGAAGATCAAACAGTTGAAAGTGAACTACAAGCGGACACACCTACAGATGCTACAACAGAGAATCATTAATCCAAGAAAATTATTTACGTAATATGTGCCTCCGATATTAGCAGATTCCATTGGCATTCCAAACAACGTCAACAATTGTGCTATTGATAAGGGATTATTATTTGATGCAACTATATGCTTTGAATCTAAAGAGGCTTTTCAGATGGCAGTCCAAAGACATTGTATGGAAGTAACTCGAAGGTCGTATATTGTCGAAACTAGTACTCGAAAAGTAAGGGAGGTGCATTGTCCACAAGAGAAAGGTATACGACCTTGCAATTGGAGAATTAGAGGTATATTGAAGAAAAAGTCACAAGTTTAGAAGGTCTCTACATGCGAAGCAGAGGACGAGTGTTATATTAATAGTAATCTATCTTTAGATAATAAGAATTTAAGCGTGAGATTGATATCCTCTGATATACTTAGTGATATTAAGGGAGCTCATGCCATCATATTGATGAGGTTCGTAGACTAGTTAAAAGTAAGTTATGTTTTGATATTAACAACTGCAAAGCACGACGAGCAGTAAACTTAGCGGTGCATGAAATATATGGCACATGGGAAATATCTGTTCACAAATTACCATGTTTTCTTCAAGCGGTGTAACAAAAAATTCGAGGTATGATTTAATGTAGTTATTTTAGTTATTGCACTTTATATTTAATTTGGTGATATCTTCAACAGCGTTCTTATACGCAGATACCATTGTCAAATATGACAATATACCTTTACAGAATGGTGGTTCTATGATAAATTATGTGTTGTGGGCTTTCGGTCTATGTATTGATGCATATAAGCATTGCCAAGCTTGTTATTAAAGTTGATGCGACACATGCACTCAAACTATGAATGCAAGCTTCTAATTGCTACTGCTCTTGATGCTGGTGGCAATATTTTGCCATTAGCTTTTGCTTTTGTTGATGACGAATCAAAATACTCATGGCACTGAGTTCTTGATCTCCTTAGCACGCATATTATTCAAGGGCAACAAAAGACATGTTTGATATTTGATCGAGGATTTGGCTTAATAGGAGCTCTACCATATATCCCTGCATTTTCTGAACCAGAGGGTTGCTACACATATTTTTTATGCAGCATGTAATGTCACGTACAAATACAAAAGCTCACTTTTGAAGAGAATGGTGTGGTCAGCTGCATATGCAGAAGATGTGGTCAAATTCGATAGCATCATGAAGAACATCCAAAATATAAATGACCGGGCATATAATGATTGAAAAATATAGATCAACACGATGGACCTTTGCTCATGATGGTGGTGCTAGGTATGTCTTTCTTTTTTTCATCTATATTTATTATATTTACTGAGATCAATATTATAGGTATGGCTCGACAACATCAAATTGGTCAAAGATCATGAATATTGTACTCAAGGGCGCTTGTCGGCTACCTCCTACGGTTATTGCACAAGCCTCTTTTTCGCATTGCCTAGACTACTACCAAGAACATCGGAAAGAGACAACTTGCTTGAAATATGAACGACAATTATAGCCTGAAAAAGTTCCTATGCAATATATTCGTTAGGATAGCAAAGCTACGAAACATTCTAGCGCATACAATATTGTTACTATGACAGCGGTTGTTATTGCTCCAGGTACACCTGGTGGTCGTCCTCGTTTTCACCACGTCAGTCTCACAGATCGTTCTTGTTCATGTGGCAAGTGGTTAGTCAACAAAATCACATGCTCACATGCAATGCAGATATGTAAGTTGTTGTTGGTGTTATTTTTCTTATGGTCGTTGTTATAGTATTATTGGATAATTGCTATTTTGGCCTCTTACTTGTCACCCAAAATCAGTTTTAGTCCTCAAAACACACCTCGTCAATATAAGTCCTCAGTTGTTAACCGTTAATCAATTTCAGTCCTTTCCGTCGGGTGACCGTTAAAAACTAACGGGATTCACCGTTTTGGCCGTTAAATCGTTAACAAAGTACAAAAAAAAACCTAAAAATTACATTAAACCCTTGACAAAATAAAAAAGAACCCCTAACAAACTACAAAAATAACCCCCCATCTCCCTCCGTATTGTTCATATTCTTCTCGAAGGATTTAAGGACGGGGGCCGGTGGTCAACAACAGGGGCGGCCTCTTCTGCTCACGAGGACCACGAAGATTGGGCAGTGTTCAACGGCGACGCCTCATGTACTACGTCGACGAATTCGCTACCACTGGTGACTGGGTTCTGCACTCCGCTTCTCGATGACCCGAGGACACGCACGTTCGACAGCAAAATTCCACCTCCATCTGCAAAATTCCCTCCTCTACGCGCAAAGTTTTCAGCTTTATCTGCAAAGCTCTGGACTTAATCCTCAAGCGCGACCTCCTAATTAACAGAAATCCTCGAATTATCCACATATATGACACAAATCCAGAATCGAAGGATATGCTGATGGGCTGTGAATTTCCGTCCAAGCAGGAGACGCCGAACGACGTCGATGGCTCATGGGATCATGTGAATTTCCGTCCGAGCAGGAGATGCCGAACGTCGTCGATGGCTCAGTAAAAAACGTAAAGAACTTGTTATTTATTTTTACTTTTATATTTTAATAATTTTAAGAGGGCAAACAACATTTTTATTTTTTTATTTTAATTTAAATGCTGATGTGACATTTTGTAATAATTAAACCTTTTTTTAATATGTTAAGGTTTTATTGATCGATGGAAATGCTGATGTGGCGTTTTTTAATAATTAGGCACTCCATGAAGTCTCACAATTTTCTGAATATATAGGCGGGCGTATTGATCGAATGGGTTGAGGCGATCGGTATAAAATGGGCACATTTTGTAAGTCGATCAACAATAACCTAAATTGCATCGTGCTTCCGAGGGACTTGATATAGGCTGATAAGTGAGGGATCAAATTAGCAATTATTTCGTAATATTTTTATTCAAAATAATTGTCCGATTACAATAATACGAATTTGGATATTAAATTGGTCGTAAACTCTCGTTGGTCTAATTCTCGAAATGGCATTCAAGAGCGCATTCCTAACGTAACATCCTTGAAGGTTGATACCACGATATTATGGCGTATGAGGCTTAGGCATGTGGGAGAAAAAAGGTTGACGATGTTGAGCAAGCATGGCCTACTTTGCGGCAAAGTACTTGTAAGATAGACTTTTTCGAACATTGTGTGTCTAGGAAGCAGAAATGAGTCGACCTCGATACGCAGTTGTCCATAAAACGAATGAAGAGAATTCCTTTACAAATTCAAGATGTTCGTTCACTCAAGTGCGGAAGATGTACGAAGAACGGGTAAAATCTCATAACATATATAAAGAAGCAATGTGATGTTTGCAAATTTTTTTGTCCTACATCATTCACATGCCTACATACAGTTTTTTGTCAAATTTAAAAAATTACCTAACAATTTTAATCGTCGAAATAAAATGTTGTTCTATTGATACCATTTAATACCACATAATAACACATAAAAAAGTTTGTAACACTTAATTGGACTTCAGGATGGGGTGGCTAAAGGCAATCTTAATAGGGTATAGTGACATTTCATTGTTCTGTAATAACAATATATTGTAAGCATGTAAAAGAAACAGACGTGCGATACCTAAACATATATCACTTTTGTAAGGAAATTTTTGGCAGATCGATTTTTAGGTCCTTCATTCTAAGTTTGACCAAATTTGTGTCCTTAAACTTAATCTTTTACTGAGCGAACCGGAAATCGATTTGTGTCCATCATTCAAATCAGACGACGTCAGGAAAATTTGTCCCGCTCAAAGCCTGAGTCATACCATAGTCGAAAATAATGTGAAAATTCAACTAAGACAGGACTTGATTAGAGTGAAGGCAAACATAGTTGGACCCAGGATTTTAAGACTACGGGAGCTATAAATTTCAAACATATATATATATAAAGGCCTAATGAGCTTTTTAAATTACCACATCCCATATCTCTCGTTGTCTCCTTCCTCACAGAGGAGACTAGCTACGGTGGAACTGCGGCCGGCACAACCATGGATACAATAGTTGCATTGTGGGAGGTACCTTCAGATAGGAAAAAAAAAGTTTTAACTTTTTATTGGGTTTAGGGGTTTTGGAATCCATGGATTTTATTTCCCAAGAATTTAAGATTTTTTGGCTTAAAATATTGGATAAGGGTGATCAATAAATACTGGTTAATTTATACGATACATTATTTGAGAATACTACCAAATTGATATGGTATTGCAATAGTTACAATTTTACCCTTGATTTTTACATTTATTCCAATTATATCCTCCACGGTCAATTTTTTATGTACTTAAGAATAATATAAATTTCTACAACAAAAAACAACATCAACTTAAAGTTAAAATTATAGATTCATCTATTTAAAATAACTTAATATAGTGAATAATAAAATATATATTTACATAATAGTCACCCTTATTCGTAAAATACTAATTAGAAATAAATAATGAGACAGAGAAGAGACACCGACATGGCCCATGAAAAGGAGCGGTCCCGTAAAGATATGGAAATAGCTAAGTTAAAAATATATCAGAAATGTTGTCCTTAATGTTGAATCAACATTTATGAACAGAAAGTTTTAGCACAGCGGAAAGTTTCAAAACTTAGCAGTTAAAAACATGGAGACACAGTTTAAAATATGAAGCAAGTTAAATAACTTGCTACACTCCTTCAGGGCAAAATTCCACTTCAAAGAATGGATTACAAAAAGTAGAACTATCGAAAGATAGAAAAAACAACCTAGTAAAGAATCTACCGACTCTTCTAATCTTAACACATATACCTACGATCTATGAAAAGGTAAAACACTAGGTAAAGAACAGAAAGACGAGTATATAGTGAGAGCTCTCTCTTTTTCGTTTTCTGCTCTTTCGTCGCTCGTCGGATATTATTCCCGTTATCTCTGTTAACGTTGGTCGGCATCGAAGTCTTCTATTTATACTCTCATAGCTTCGACTCCAGTCCTCCGCACGTTCTCCATGATCTCCATGACTTCACGTCTGAGATAATGCTTCGACTTATTCAGCCACGAGCGCTTCTTCTCCTATATTTAGTAAGCATCTTGAAGCGGTTGAATAAGCATCATGTTTTTAGTATCCACTCCACTCCACTCTTGTTTGAACAAGTCCATCTCGTAAGTAACCTCTGTACACATTTAAATAGTTCCGCAATAATAGGGAAAACGGTTTTTGGGTTTGAAAGACAAAATTAAGGTTGGACCAAGTCCAAGTCAATCGATGTTGACCGGAATGTTGAGTCCACATTGTCAATGTGAACATCGCAACTGTTGACTCAAATGTTGAGTCCACATTGTCAATGTCAACATTAACAATCTCCCCCTTTTTGTCTTTCTTCCCAAAACCAGTGCAGAGCTAAATCCAAAGAAGTTTCAATCCAGAGAATTTCAAATCCAAATAACTCCCCCTGAAAGCAACAAGTAACTTAGAGCAAAGAAAAATGCATTAACATAGGAAAAATTTATACATAGCCATTTTAGATGTCATCGTCACATCTGCAAAACACAAGATCACACACAAAAACACAAAACAAAATAAAAGTCTGCATGCAAAAAACAGGCAAGCAAATAAGAAGTCTAAAATTGAAGACTCATAATGGAGTCTTCCGATGCAGCTCCTTCTTCTTCAGCCTCCGCTCCAGCAGTGGCTCCAGCAGCTTCTCTTGTTCCCATTCCAGCTTCATCAGCAGCGGCAGCAGCATCCTCTTCTTTTTGATCATCTCCAGCTCCAGCTTCTCCAGCAGCTCCAGCTCCATCAGCGGTAGCAGCATCTTCTTTTTCTTCTCCTTCTCCTCTTTCTTCAGCAGAAACAGCAGCACCAGCAACACGACCACCTCCCCCTACAGCTGATATCCCTTCGTTTCCCTCACCAGCAGCAGTCCATGCATCTTCATCTGCACTATATTCTCCCCCTTTTGGGGAAGAAAGTAGACTTCGAAGAATCTCCCTTTGTGCAACAAGCGATGCAATAGTATCATCCAGATACTTTATGTGCTTCGCCAGGACAGATGTTGGAGCCGATGTTGAACCAACATTTGGTTCAGCTATTTTAGCTCCATTTCAGGGCAGTTCGACAACTTTGTTTAGCCCCACTAAGTGATTGGCCGCAATGGTGTATGGGATCTTCTTGTTCACCACAGTATCAGCTTGAATAGGTTTGAAACCTCCTCAAACCAGCGACAACCAAATGATTGAGGGAAAAGGCAGTATTCCTTTCCCTGCTCGTTCAGCTTGGTACGCAATTTGGTTAAGGATGAAATCTCCCAAATTAATAGGAAGATTTTTCCCCAATGCATATAATAGTTGTGCCATTGGTTCGGTCACTCTACTATCATTGGTCGTAGGTAGCCAATTAAAGATTGCTATCTTAAAAAGCACAGTGTAGAGTGAAGTGAGGTGAGTGACAGAGAAGTTGTGAGTCCATTTCATCACCCTACCCCCGGTGATGAAAGACACAACTTCATTCATGTCACTATCCGTGAAGTGATCAACCTCAGGTGTCCCAAGCAATTCATTAATGGAATGAGAACACAACTCATAAAGATGATTCCGTAAGTATATCTTACCGAATTTCTTTGAATGAGGCTCATTTAACTTGGGAGAGAGGTTAGAATATACCTCACGGACCACATGGTCGCAGTATTCTCCAAGGATGAGCACAGCCTTCCCGAGACTTTTGGACTCCATGAATTGCAGGACCCCATGCTGAGAGAAGTTTGCCTTGTCCACTGTTCTTTCTACGCGAAATGTTCTGGAGTAGAAGGTCCTCCAGAGATCTTTGTTCTTCTGGGCGTAGAATTTTTTAGGGTGTGAAGGTATCTCCCAGTCTGATCCTCCATCTATCTCGTCATCAGAGAGGAATGTTGGGTCAGTATTTAACCCAACATTGGTCTGTGTGGTCTACTTCTCTTCAGTCACTTTTGCCCTTTTGGTTGGGCGAGGAGTTGGTTCAGCTTTTCTCTTCTCTTGCTTCTTCTGCAGCATCTTTTTGATGACCCCAAGAGGAACGTCATCAGAAAAGGGTTCGTCCGCGGGGACGGATTCTTCAACGGCTTCTTCGTCGCTTGAAATCTCCAGAGTTTCAGATTCTGAACTCGTTGAGGAATCAACCATTATAGGTACAAAATCCTCATCAGAGCTTTCAGAATCATCACTCGATTCTGAGGAAGAGCTTGATGGTGGGGTCGGGCTCGGATTCTGAGCAGTTTCCTCTGGATAAGGTTTAAAGGTGGCAGTGTCGTCCCTGAGAGGAGACATGGCTCTTTCCGACATGGGAGCTCCGTACACCACCATCGCCAGTGGGTTCGTCTCAATAAACCCAGCGCTCGATGTTGATTCAACATTCTGTTTCTCAGAGATTGGTGAGTTTGCCATAGAAGAAAGTATAAAAGCAGAGATTGAAACATGGAAAAGTTTCGAACTTGATAGGGAGAAAACAAAGCTTAAAGTTTGCAGAGATTATGCAGAGAGAATGTAAAAGGATTTGTGTGATATGATTGAGATTTTCAGGCGAGTAAATAGGGGTGTCTGTAACGGTAAAAAAAATCGAAGAGTTAAGAAAAGTAACCGTTAGAGACGATGAAATAAAAATAATAAATTTTTTTTTATTTAAATTTCGCAAATACGAGTTTTAACCGTTATGGTTGAATAAAATGTGGAGAGTGGATAACGTGTGACATTTAAATATATCGTGCAAAATATGATCATAACAAAAATTAAGTCGAGATCGAGTACACTAACCATTTAGGTGTTCCGATGAACGCATGAACCAAGTGAAGATAGCTGTTCTTCTTCTAATGCAAAATGAGTGATATAGATACTAGACACGACATATTATTTATATGTATACCTAAAATCTATAACACATAGAACATAAACGGAAATATAGCATGATAAAAAATGACTAGTCACAAATGTTGCTCAACATTTAACCCAACATTCTCAAAACGATTTCCTTCATTTTCTGTTCAACACCCTAGATCACAATTTTCTTTCATTTTCTGCCATTATCTCACCTTTATTATTGATAGAGAATATTGTGCACTGCTCTAGAATGATTTCCAGTTCAGCAAGGTTCAGACATTCTTGCACGCATAGAATACATCGTCACCGCGAATGCCGTGTATCTAAGGATCTTAATATTCTGAACCTGTATCTTGAAAAGGATCATTAGCATAATAGTGCTAGGGAGTGGGTCATTTCAGAAAATGGTCTATGTGAGTCAAATCATTTCAGGAATATAACAAAGAGAACGTTAGATCAAATATCAAAACAGTAACAGTCATATATGACATATGCCAATGTTGATCCAGATATTGGACCAACATTTACTGACTCTGACAGAGACCTATAGAATTCTTTAGGCTTGAGAACCTTTCGAAGTCTAACGCTTTAGTGAAAATATCAGCTAGTTGATTCTTAGAATCTATATGCTCTATTTTCACTAACTCTTTCTCAACTATATCTCTCAGAAAATGATGTCTAATGTCTATATGCTTAGTCTTAGAATGTTGTATCGGATTTTTCGAAATGTTTATGGCACTAAGATTATCACAATACATAAGCACAGTTTCACTCTCTAACCCATAGTCACTCAACATACTCTTAAGCCATATGAGTTGTGTACAACAGCTACCTGCTGCCACATACTCAGATTCGGCCGTAGAGAGAGAAACACAATTTTGCTTCTTACTAAACTAAGACACTAAATTATTACCTAAGAAGAAGCAGCCTCCACTTGTGCTCTTACGATCATCTTCATCACCTGCCCAATCGGCGCCACTGAAACAAACCAAATTAGTGTTAGTATCTTTTGAAAACCATAAACCAAGGTTACATGTACCACTAACGTATTTCAAAATTCTTTTGACTGCGTTAAGATGAGAAACCTTTGGTTCAGCCTGATATGTCGCACACACACAAACACTATACATAATGTCTGGTCTACTCGCAGAAAGGTATAATAAGCTACCTATCATAGAACGATATAATGTTGGGTCAACATTCTCCCCAACATTATCTTTATTTACCGTTTGCATAGACCTCATAGGAGTTCTCATTACCTTTGCATTATCTAAGCCGAACTTCTTCACAGTGTTCTTCGCGTATTTTTCCTGAGACATAAATATGCCATCCTTGTTTTGTTTCACATGTAGACCTAGAAAAAATGTTAGTTCACCGATCATACTCATCTCAAATGTGGAATTCATAGCTTGGATAAACTCATCCGACATAGATCGAGATGTTGATCCGAAGACTATATCATCCACATAGATTTGAGAGATTAACACTTCATTACCAACTCTTTTCACGAAAAAATTTCTATCGGCTTCGCCTCTAACAAATCCAAAATCTAAGAGAAACGAAGTTAGCCTACCGTACCAAGCTCGAGGAGTTGCTTTAAACCATAAAGAGCTTTTTGTAACTTATACACATAATCAGTATGGTAAGGATCTTCGAAACCTTTCGGTTGCTCAACGTAAATTTCTTTATCAATAAAGCCAGTTAAGAACGCACCCTTAACATCTATCTGATGGAGGGTAATGTTGAGCCAACATGCAATAGCAAGTAAGAGTCTTATAGAGTCTAACCTTGCTACGGGGGCAAAGGTTTCATCAAAGTATATACCCTCAAATTGGGTATAGCCTTGGACAACTAACCGAGCTTTATTTCTATTAACATTTCCGTACTCATCAGATTTGTTCTTGAAGATCCACTTTGTACCAATGACGTTATCGTCACTTGGTCGTGGAACCAAAGTCCAAACCTGATTTTTATCAAATTGAACAAGCTCTTCTTGCATAGCATTGATCCAAAAACTCCTTGAGGGCTTCAAGAACGTTTTTTGGTTCAATTTCAGATACAAAACAATTAAACCTTACCTCGTTGTATACGGAAGTCATGCATACATTTTTTACCATTGATCTATAATCTCTTCGAGGTTTATCTCTGGTATTCCTTCCTTCATCCAGTCTTCCAATGATCTGATCAGAGGGGTGAGACTTCTGAATCCTAGCAGGGGGATCTCTCTGAACATTTAAAGCTTCATCTTCAGTATCCTGTTTAGGAGCTAATGTTGAGCCGGATGTTGACTCAACATTGTTAGCTTCCAGATCCTCTACTGGACCAACCGTCAGAACTACATCTGCAATGTCAACTTGAGGAGTACTTTTTCTAATGTCAGCGGAATCGTCAAACACAATATTAACAGATTCATGAATAGTTTTTAATCTAAGATTGTAAACACGATAAGCACGACTACTAGTAGAATATCCCAAGAAGATACATTTGTCACTTTTCGAATCAAACTTAGTCAAATACTCACGATCATTCAACATATAGCAAGTACATCCAAACACGTGAAAATATTGGACCGTAGGCTTCGTACCCTTCAATATCTCGTAAGAGGTTTTATTCGTCCCAAGACGAAAGAAAACTCTATTAGAGATATAACAAGCCGTATTGAATGCTTCCGCCCAAAATTTTTTAGAAAGACTCTTGGATTGTAGCATTACACGGGCCATTTCTTGAAGCGATCTATTCTTCCTTTCGACTACCCCATTTTGTTGAGGTGTCTTAGGAGAAGAAAACTCATGGATAATACCCTTTTTGTCACAAAAATCTTTAAAAAATTGATTTTCAAACTCTCTACCATGATCGGACCTAATACGAAAAATGGGAGCACAAAAGTTATTTTTGAACATGGCACAAAAGGTTTTGAAAAAAAAGTTTCAGATTTTTCCCTAAGAAAAAATATCCATGAAAACCTGAAAAGTCATCAACTAAGACATACGCATATTTTCTACCACCTATGCTGTCTACTTCCATAAGACTCATTAGGACCCTAAAATCTTGAGCAATATGTTGGTCAACATTATGACTGACATGCTTCTGCTTGCCTTTAAGACATTGCTCACAAATAATCGTTCCACAATCCTTAAGATTGGGAATACCTCTGATTGCCTTATGCCGAATCAATTGTTCTAAGGTTCGATAATTGACATGACCCAATTTATGATGCCAAAGAACAATATCATCTTCGGTTTTCGATATCTTGCATACCTCTTTTCTGTCATCTTTATCACCAACTTGATAGCAATTATCACTAGACCTTCTACCTGCCATCACACACAAGTTTTTGTCATTAAAAACTTCACAGCATTCTCTATTAAACCTTACCTCAAGATCGTCGTCACATAGTTGACTTATGCTAATGAGGTTAGCAACCAATCCGTCAACATGGAGGACATTCCTTAGAGCAGGAAAACCAACCACATTAAGTTTACCTCGTCCGAGAATTTTACCTTTCGCCCCACCTCCAAAAGTAACAGTACAGTTACTTAAGGGAGTGTAGTCTATCAAGTGGTCTTTGGTACCTGTCATGTGTCGTGGACAACCACTATCGAAGTACCAAGATCCTGAAACGTTAGCCTTCAAGGACGTGTAAACAACATTACATAAAATCGGTGATTTTCGTACCCAAGCTTTCTTCTGAACTGATGTACTCCAAAAAGTCGTATTGATGTCATTCATAGAACCAGAACTAATGTTGTCTGAACCATCTCCAGACATTTTCTTCAACACTGATTTCTTAATGTTGGAGCGAATGTTGGATGGTTTTTCAGTCAACATTTTCTTTGTGGATATCACATCTTTCAGCTTCCAACAATAAGGTTTAATATGTCCAGGTTTAAGACAAAAATGGCACTTAAAACTTCTAGACCTGGACTTCGATGCAGAATGCTTAGTCTTTTTAGGATGTGATTTGAATCCTAGACCGTGATTAGAAGTATTAACGAAAGAAAGTACCTCGTCAAGTGTGGACTTACCTTTATTCATCTTTGAGAAGGTGTTTGAAGCCTTATTGACTTGCGTTTGAAGCTTGTCAATTTCTTTGTCCTTTCTGGTCAGCAAGGCTTCCATTCTGCTCATCCCTTCAATCAAGCCATTGATCACCTTCATTGTTAGCATTTTCCTCAGTCAACACTTGAACGGAGTCCTTCAATTTCGAGATCTCCTTCCTTTGATTCGTCCACTCTACGTACAATAGTTTGTACGTTTCTTCCAGTGATTCATCATCCTTTGCATGTTCTAAACAATCTCTTGAATCATCTAACAATAAAGATTCATCAAAATTATTTGATTCATCATAATAAAAAAGAATATAATGATCAAATGTTGAGTCCAGTGTTGGATCAACATCCGTTACCGCATTGAACCCAATATGATGTTTCTCATCCTCGTTGTCAGAGAAGGTTGGAACTGCTTAGTCATTTGGGCGACCTGATGCGTATTCCTTGCTGGCATGTCATCTTTGTCATCAGATAGGCTGACCCAATATCCTTTTCCATACCTGCGAAGAGTGTTAGCACATTCATTTGCAAAATGACCCCAACCTTTACAAGATGACATTGAATGGAGTCCCTGTCAAGTTTGTTGGCTTTCGCTTTATCAGCAGAGTTTCTCTTGTTGATAGAACGATTCGGAGCAGATGAAGACTCTTGAGCGTTGAGAACGTTCTTGAATGTTGGACCAACATTCATCTGTCTCTTATTTATCAGTAACCTTTTGAATTTCCTAACAATCATAGCCATATCCTCATCATCGTCTGGCTCAACATCAGATTCAACACCTGATGGTTGCGAGACTAGAGCAAGACTTTTACCCCTAGACGCATTTTTCTGAACTTCGAGATTAGTCTCGTAGTTCTTCATAATGTTCATGAGGGTATTGAAGTCAAGTGTGGCCAGATTGTGAGCTTCATCTACAGCTGCCACCTTCATGTTGAACTTCTCGGATAATGACCTGATAGCCTTAAAATTCAACACTTTGTTAGAGATAGGTTCACCTAGGATATGACACTCGCTAGAAATATTCAAAAGTTTTCCGAAATAAGTAGTAATATCTTCATCGTCCCTCATACGAAGGTTTTCAAATTGATTATTTAAAAGATGCAACTTTGGGTCTTTAACGCTCGCATCACCCTTACAATATAATACCTTTGCAACACATCCCACGCATGTTTCGCATTGGTACAATTTTGGATGATTTTGAACATAAAGATATCGACGGAAGAAAAAACGGCATGTAAGGCTTTTTCGTTAAAATCGGCTGCTGCTTTTTCAAGAGTAGTCCATTCGGCAATGGGTTTGTCGAACACTTCTCCATCAGATCTGGAAGGGTTTTAGGAGGGGTATAACCGTTATGAACTGAATCTCAAGCACGAGAGTCAATCGACTTATGCATTGTCTCATTCGGATTTTCCAATATGCATAGTTTGATCCGTCTGGGACGGGGACTTTGCCAAAATAGTTTGAGCTTAACGCATCCATATCTAGGATAAAAACGCTTAGTGTATCAAGCGGTTGCTCTGATACCAATATGAAAAGGAGCGGTCCCGTAAAGATATGGAAATAGCTCAGTTAAAAATATATCAGAAATGTTGTCCTTAATGTTGAACCAACATTTAGGAACATAAAGTTTTAGCATAGCGGAAAGTTTCAAAACTTAGCAGTTAAAAACGATGGAGACACAGTTTAAAATATGCAGCAAGTTAAATAACTTGCTACACGCCTTTAGGGCAAAATTCCACTTCAAAGAATGGATTACAAAAAGTAGAACTATCGAAAGATAGTAAAAACAACCTAGTAAAGAATCTACCGACTCTTCTAATCTTAACACAGATACCTACGATCTATGAAAAGGTAAAACACTAGGTAAAGAACAGAAAGACGAGTATATAGTGAGATCTCTCTCTTTTTCGTTTTCTTCTCTTTTGTTGCTCGTCGGATATTATTCCCGTTATCTCTGTTAACGTTGGTCGGCATCGGAGTCTTCTATTTATACTCTTCATAGCTTCGACTCCAGTCCTCCCCACGTTCTCCATGATCTCCATGACTTCACGTCTGAGATAATGTTTCGACTTATTCAGCCACGAGCTCCACTTCTCCTATATTTAGTAAGCATCTTGAAGCGGTTGAATAAGCATCCTATTTTTAGTATCCAATCCACTCCACTCTTGTTTGAACAAGTCCATCTCGTAAGTAACCTCTGCATACATTTAAATAGTTCCTCAATAATAGGGAAAACGGTTTTTGGGTTTGAAAGACAAAATTAAGGTTGGACCAAGTCCGAGTCAATCGATGTTGACTGAAATGTTGAGTCCACATTGTCCATGTCAACATTAACAGCCCAGTTTGATGATTTTTTAAGAAATGAACTTGGCTTGTCTAAACGATAGACCGACGGTCAAAGATAGTATTCTAGATCCTCATCTCCACAAAAGGTGCTTGAGGTATCACACTCTTTACGAAGATGAGGAAAATTCTTGACTGCGTGATATTTTTACGGAAATATCAATGGTGGTTATATCTCTTTAGATTCCTGGTCGATCTGTGTATGTCGTCATCTTCTCCAGCCGCCTATGTGTTTCAATTTCAGCTTCAGGTTGGGTGAATTCGTGTAGGATCTCCGATGATTTGAAAGGTGTGTATGATTTGAGCTGAGATGAACGATGAAAAATATTTTCAAAACCCATTTTTTTACATCACATGACAAAACAAGTAAATTTTACATTCATTCATTCACATGTTGTATCTATTTTTTCAGCATTAATTCTCAGACCAAGTAATGTCCATCTGACCCCAATCTCTCTCGGGAACGCCCAAAGCCTCCCAGACAGCCTTCGAAGCGTCAACGATATTGTTATTACACGGCGGCTGATAATCATGCTCGTCGTCGCATCCCATCGTGGAATCGCATTCATCGACCACCATAGCCACCACACTCCTCCCATTCCCGCTGATCGTGATGTTGTTGAAGCACCGATTCCCGTTGTTGTACCAACCCGTCGACAGCGCGACTACCGGAGTATCGTCAGAGTGGTAGTGGCCGTCGCACTCCGATGGGCCGCCGCCGTCTCCGCCGTTTTCGAAGCTGTTCTGTGTGAGAACGGCCCTCGTGGACCCGGACACGGGCGGCGAACACTTTTAAGTCTTGTAAGATTTCCCGGTCTTGCAGCAATCAGAGTCGTTCTCTTGGTTGCATTGGCCCGGTGGTGGCTTTACGCCTATGATCCGCCCGCTCGGGTCGCACGCATCGAGTTCTCTGACGGCCAATGCGTGGTTGAGGCTACCGAGAAGGATCGTGAGGAGAATGGTTGCAATTGGCTTGAAGTTCATCATTTTCCTTTCGTTCTTTTTTTTCTTTCTGGTTTAGGAAAGATGGTGGATGGATAGATGATTTGGTGCGATGATGCAAGGAAATTGGTATTGGATTTTCTGTTGCTGGAAGTTACAAGAAAGTGTTCAATCAATGATTAAGTTAATTTGAACAATTGACCACGAATAATGTTTTGGACATATTGTTAGCTATTATAATGAAGACATATTTCCCCCTGGACAGCAGCTTTGTCTTTACTTGGAGAGTGGAGTTTCCTATTATCGGACGACGTTGTGGTCTGAAAGAAAAATAAAACAATAACAACTTAGTTTTAGTCCTACGGAGAATCTTCGGTAACTACGAAAGTACAACTTGAAGCCAGCGTTCTCACATCTCCTACGCCAATTTAGACAAATCAAGCTAGCTATTAGTGGAAATCATTTCTGTAGATAAAACGTAGATTTAATGCATAAATACTGTTGGCCTTGCCATGAATTTTCGCGATTATTTGTGCTTTATCGTTTGGGACAGAGGGGAAGTAAGAGGGGTTGCTGTCGTTTTATGTTCAGCTCAAAATTCTCCATTTTCGTTCCATGCTTTCATACAAAGGGCCAAACTAAACAAAAAATATTTTGCAACCCAAAAGCTCCCTTACTATTATGAAATTATTATAAATAATATGTGGATGTTTTTAATGTTGTGAAAGTTAGTTGATTGTTGATGAGATGAGATAAAATAAGATAAGATGTATTTAATGTGTAAATGTTAGATGAAATAGTAGAAATTTTTCTACTATAAATAGACCGATGTATTTGTATTGAAATCATATCGAAAACATCAATAATACTCAATCTACAATTCCAATGTTTATATTTCTGTTCTTGTACAGTTATAATAGTTCTATAACATGTCATCAGCACGAGCGCTCTCCGGCAACGATCAACCTCCGGACAAGATCTTATACAACTATAATCGAGTTATGGTAATTTTATTTATAACACTCGTACACTTATGTTACGAACAGTTTAAAATTATATAAATATAACATATATACCACTAAAATGCCTTAGCACGAGTGGTTTCGCGGAATATCGTCATTACAAATGATGTGAGGTCCAGATTTCGAATCTCAGTGGTGGCGAGTGGAATTTTGCTTTTGACGAGATTTTGAAAAGAGCGATTTAAATAATATTATTTATTTTATTGATATCTCAAGTATATATTATATATATTTTTGAATTAATTTTGGACTATACGGATGGACAAATTTTATTACCACTGGGAGAAATTAAATTTATTTTATTAAGAAGAAATAAATATATTTTATCCATCTCTAACTATTATGATTTTCTTATTATAGAATCATGTCGTTTTATACAAAGATGAGTCTTGCGCTTCTTACTTTATTTAGTGTGATGTTTATCGGGTGATGGATAATATTTTTACACGTGTTTCTAAAATATATTAATTGTAATATTTTTCATTATTATGATTACCGAAATATATTTTATATTTTGAAGGATGTTGCTATATACGATGATTGATCTCACGATCCTTACTCTACTCACGACGATAATTATCTATATGTGGATTATGTTTTTACCAAGATTTTACGAGAGTGATTAATTACGATATTTTTTTTAATGATATAATATATGTTTATTATGAATAAATTTGGTGATAGAAAGATGTCGCTCTATCTGATGATTGATCTTTTGACTACTATTATTTTTACGATGGCACTCCACGGGATGTGGACTTTATTTTCCGTAAAGATTTTTACAAAAGAAGATACAAAAGAAGATTAATTGTAATGTTTCTTTAAAGTATATTTTTACGATAAACTTGTATTGATATTTATATTGGAAATATTAATATTATTCACATCATATATTTTTTTTATACTTTATGATTTGAATTAAAACGTCTTTTGTATTTTATGATAGTATGACGAATTTGCAAAGCCTCGAGTTTGTTGCCCTTGACATATCATGAAAGAATTATTTATCTTGGCACTAGACGCGGAGATTCATCTAAAAGTAAAAGGTTTGGGTGACATTATTGTTGACCCAAAAACCACAACGGGTGCAGGTGACACTACTGATGCTGTAAAAACCACAAGCGCTCAGGATAAGGCAAGAGCTTTGATAGTTCTTCGCCACCACATTCATGCGGATCTGAGGGATGAATACTTTCATGAACAAGATCCTGCTGAATTGTGGAAAAATCTGAAAGATCGATTTCACCACCTGACAACGGTTATCCTCCAAAAGCAAGGTATGAATGGATGCATTTAAGATTATAGGATTTTTAATCCGTAACTGAATATAACTCGGTTGTTCATAAGGTGACTGCCACACTGAATGTGTGGAGAAACAGTCACCGAAGACAATATGATGGAGAAAACATTCAGCACTTTTCATCCATCAAATATGATATTGCAACAACAATATAGGGAGAGGAGATTTATAAAGCATTCAGAGTTAATCTCTTGTTTATTGTTGGCTGAACAAAACAATAAATTGTTGATGAAAAACCATGAATCCCGACCGACTGGTTCTACTGCAATCCATGAAGCGAATGCAGTCAAATGTAATAACGACAATAGTCGGAAAAACAAAAATTTTTCTTGAACTGCAAATTGAATATTTGAAAAGTGGAATATTTCTACATCAAGAGACTTATACGAAAAAGGTATTGAAAAGATTTTACATGGATGAATCTCATCCACTGAATACTCCAATGATTGTTAAATTTTTAGACGTGAATAAAGATCCCTTCAGACCACGCGAAAATGATGAAGACCTACTTGGTCCTGAAGTATCATATCTTAGTGCTATCGGAGCACTAATGTATCTTACGCGACCTGATATAGCATTTGCTGTAAACTTATTGGCAAATATAGTTCTTCGCCGACTCATAGACACTGGAATGGAGTTAAACAAATTTTCGACACCTTAAAGGAACATCTGATATGGGATTGTTCTATTCTAATGAGTCAAAAGCAAATTTAGTTGGATATGCAGATGCTGGCTATTTGTCTCACCCACATAATGCTCCATCGCAAATAGGTTATTTATTTACATATGGTGGAATCGCTCTTTCATGGCGGTCAGTGAAACAAACTTTAACAGCTACTTCATCTAACCATGCGGAAATTCTCGCTATTCATGAAGCTAGCCGAGAATGTGCTTGGTTGTGATCGATAATTGAGCATATCCAACAGACTTGTCGGTTGCTTTCTGAGAAATTACTTCCAACGATCTTATATGAAGATAATGCGGCATGTATTGCCCAATTAAAGGAAGGATATATTAAAGGGGATAGAACAAAGCATATTTCACCGAAATTTTTCTTCACCCTTGATTTGGAGAAAAATGGTAATATTGATGTACAACAAGTGCGATCAAGTGTCAATCTTGCAGATTTATATACGAAAGCACTTGAGAAAAATTGGTATATTCAATTGGAGTTCGCAGACTCCGAGATTTATAATGATGTTATCATCAGGGGGAGAAAATACGTGTTGCCCTCTTTTTCCCTTCACTGTGGTTTTTCTAGTAAGGTTTTTAATGAGGCAACAAATGAAAGCGTATCAAAAGGAAGACGTACTCTTTTTCCTTCACTAGGTTTTTATCCCACTGGGTTTTTCCTAGTAAGGTTTTAACGAGGCAAATTCTTTTAAAAACATCCTAGAGGGAGTATTATGAAATTATTATAAATAATATGTGGATGTTTTTAATGTTGTAAAAGTTAGTTGATTGTTGAAGATATAAGATAAGATAAGATAAGATGTATTTAATGTTGTAAATGTTAGATGAAATAATAGAAATATTTTCTACTATAAATAGACCGATGCATTTGTATTGAATCATATTGAAAACATTATTATCTCTTTACAATTCCAGTGTTTTATATTTCTGTTCTTGTCCTCTTATAATAGTTTTATAACGCTTAATAATTTTTCTATTAAAATAAAACATTAATTTTAACACTCCGTTTAATGATTTTATCTTCCATTCCCACTAATCCTCAAAGATAAACAAGTTTGTCACGTGCCTTGGTGAAAATGTCCGCCAATTGGTCTCCGATCTTCACGTACTTGATCTCGATCCCTTCATCTTCAATCGCCTTTCGGATGTAGTGATGCTTGAGATTAATGTGTTTTGTTCGACGATGAAACACCGAGTTCTTCGACATTGCAATCGCCGAATTGTTGTCACAAAACAGAACCGTGGTCATATCGTTCTTCTCCCCCATATCTTCTAAAATTTTTCTCAACCAAATCACTTGCTTGGTTGCTTCACTTGCCGATACATATTCGGCTTCGGCCGAAGAATGCGCTACCCTCTCTTGTTTCTTCGACGCCCAACTAAACACTCCGGACCCGAGAGTAAATGTATATCCGAAAGTACTCTTTATGTCATCCATACTACCGGCCCAATCGCTATTACAAAATCGGAAAAACCCCGGACTTTCTTTTTTTATTTCTTTCATAATAAGGCCTAAATCTTTGGTACCTTGAATGTATCTCAACACTCTTTTGACAACTCCAGAATGTTTTGTTCGGTCGATGCATAAACCGAGACAATAATCGCTATACATGATGTCGGGCCTCGTAGTGGTAAGATATAACCAACTCCCAACTAGATTTCTATATTGTGCTGCATTGGCATCACCACTACCATCTTCTTTCACCAACTTTTCATTCACCAACTAGGGAGTCATTACCGAGTTCCACTCCTCCATCTTGAACTTCACAAGAATATCTTGGGCATACTTCATTTGAGAAATAAAAACATCATCTTCCCTTTGATCAACTTAAATCCCCAGAAAATAACGTAACATGCTCAAATCATTAATCTCATGTTTCCTCAACATGTCATTCTTGAACTCAAGCATCATCTTCTCATCATTTCCCGTAAAAATCAAATCATAAACATAAAGAGAAACGAGAAGTATGTAATCGGTACCTTGCTTGACATAAAGCGTCGGCTCACTTGGACTCCTCTTGTATCCTTTGTCGGAGAAATATGCATCGATATTTCATGTACCTTGCTCGTGGGGCTTGTTAAATCCATACAAGGCTTTCTTCAACTTGTATATTTTCACTTCTTCGCCTTCTAACTCAAATCCTTGTGGTTGCTCTACATACACTCTTCTTTCAACACACCATTCAAGAAGGCCGACTTCACATCGAGTTCGTAAAGTTTCCAATCTTTTTGTGCCACTGACGCAATCAACAACCGAATAGTCTCATGTCTTGCAACCGGTGCAAATGTCTCATGATGGTCAATACCAGTTTGTAGAGTATACCATTTCGCCACCAATCTCGTCTTGTACTTTTGCACCGAACCATCCGGGTTAGTCTTCTCCTTGTATATTCACTTCAACCCAACAACATCATTTTCCTTCGGCTCTCAACCAATTCTCATGTCTCATTTTTCTCAATCATCTTTATCTCATCTCTCATGGCATTTCCCCACACTTCTTCGCCGATAGCTCACTCGAAGCTCTCCGGTTCGACAACAACAAAATTACACCTTGCATAAACTTAACTTAAGCGTCTTGTTCTTACCGGCGTTGAGCTTGGAGATGCTGAGCTCGACCCTATATTGTTTGTTGGAGATGATGGTTCTTCATCTTCAACATCATGACACTAACACTAGGCTTTCTAGTGCAATACTTTGTATCGGAAATGACACACTTTTAACACCTTTCTCTTTCCAGTCCCAAGTGTTGTTCTCATTAAAAACCACATCTCGACTCTCTATCACTTTATTTCTCTTCAAGCTATAGCCAACAAATACGCATTTCTCGCCTTTATCTTCAAGCTAATGCCTCATTTTTTCGGATGGAGCATAGGAAATGGACTGGAACACCTTCAAGTGATTCACCGAGAGCTTTTTGCCACCGGAACAAGCTTCAAATGAGGTCTTGTTCTCAACCACCTTTGTGGTACACCAGTTTAATAAGTTAACCGTCGTGTATGGTGCTTCCGCCCAAAATGTCAACGGTAGCCTTTTCTCCTTTATCATCGTTCTCGTCATTTCACCAATGGTCATATTCTTGCTCTCGGCCACCCCCTTTTCAATTGCCTCTCTAGGCCAATATTTTCACAAAACTTCTCAAACTCGTTAGAGTTGTACTCACCACCTCTATCACTTCTCGATTATTTTGTCAACCGCCCACTTTTATTTTTTTGGTAAGAGATAATTTCATTTCAACTGTCAAGGTGTGTTACACAGTCAAAATTTCAACATATTTTAAACTGCTAGCCATCCTAATTCGTCTGCACACTATAAAAATGGACAAAAAGATCCATGTCTATGTCCGATTTGAGAGTTCTACAATAAAAATGGTAGTCTCCCTTTCACCTCCTTAAAGATCAGCTTCGCCAGCGCATTCGCTTCTAAAGAGCCACCATCTTTCGTGTGAACTCTACGATTTCATTCTCGCCATATGTTGTAACCTGTTGCGGTATAACAAGTAGCTTCCACTTTGAATCTGGTGCACTTTCTTCTAGCTAGAGTTTGCATCCATACGCACCACCTCTAAAAAATAAGCAATCTTGGGGAGGTCCCCATCCAAGTTATACCGCAAAACTGGTACTTTGTCTCTCCACCATTCTTTGAAATTTTTTGGAGACATAAAGTGCTTCCGACTTTTGCATCAAAAATAAACCCAACACATTGATGAATAATCATCAATGAAGGTGATGAAATACTGATTTCCACCGTGTGAATTTGTGCTCATAGGACCATAAATATCGGTATGAACAAGCTCTAATGGTGTTCTTGCTCTCCAAGCCTTCTCCTTGGGAAACAACTCTCGATGTATCTTGCCAAGAGCACACGACTCTCACACACCACCTTTTCTATAATCGGTAGCCCATAGACCCTTTCCTTCTTACTTAGCAACTTCAAGCGCTCAAAGTTTAAGTGGGCATACCTCTTATGCCACAACCATGAGTCGTCTTCCACACCAACCGTGAGTGGAAAGTTTCTATTCCTCTTCATTTTTAGTACGACCATCAATTTCATTTTCTTTTCAACTTTATCAAATATTCGACAGCCGCACCATCGAAGTGAACCGCATGACCATGCTCAATCAATTGACCAACACTTAGTAAATTTTGAGTTGAATTCGGCATAAGCAACAGGTCATGAATGAGCATCCTACCCTTGATGCAACTGCAATCGTGCATCTACCCTTCAATTTCACCACCGTATCGTTGCCCATTGTAATTTGAGCATGTGACGTTGCTATCAATCTTGCAAAAGATTGACTCATCATCCGTCATGTGGTTGCTACGTCCACTATCAACAAACCACACATCTTCCTTCTTTTCTATCGCCGGTTGACATGCATAAAGAGTGCTCACATCACTTCTCTTATCGGGATGCTTTACTTCAGTGTAGTTTGCTTGCTCATCATTCTTTAATCTACAAAACTTCTCTTTGTGACCATACTTCTTGCAATTGTAGCATTGAATCTTTCTCTTGTTTCAACAATACTTTTTCAATGCACATCTACCACCTCCTTGGCCAAATCGGCCTCGGCCTCTACCAACGCTATTACCACCATAAAAGGTATTCCCGGTAGGTGCCTTTTGGTAATGTTCTTTCCCATTCACCTTCGATTGAAAGGCACTTTCAAGAACTTGATCACCATGCATATTCAATCTTTCATCATCTCCCTCAAGAGATATCATAAGATCATGCACACTCATCGTATAGAGGTCTTTAGTTTCTTCAATAACAGCCACAATGTTGTCGTACGAATGGATACTAATCAAAATCTTCCCAACACTGATTTAACGGTCAACGCTTCACCCAAATTTTTTATTTGATTCACAATCTCAATCACCTTAGAGAAATACTCTTCAAGAGTCTGTTTCTCCTTCATTTGCAAATTTTGAAACTCTCTTTTCAAGCCCAAGAGTTTTACCGCCCCAACCTTGTCGGTGCCTTGAAACTCCTTTGAGAAATCTCCCAAGACTCCTTCGATGTTTGAGCCCCAATTATTCTCGGAAAAATTTTGTTGGAGATGCCCCCTCGAATCATGTAAAGAGACCGTGCATCCTTCTTTCGATTCTTCTTCTCATCGGGATTCACAACCGGAACCTTCATGATATTTCCCTTTTCATCCTTCTTTTCTTCAACCTTCTCATTGTTTCCATAACCGTCTATCCACAATCTCCCACAAATCTTGTGAAATCAAGAGCGTTTTCATCTTAATAATCCAATAACTGTAGCTATCGCCATCGTATATGGATTGCCCACCATGCGGAACCCATGCACCTCATTGTGTAGCTATTATGCTCTATTCTCAAACCCTTGATTTTTCTCCTTCGATGGAAGACCCCACATGAAATCACTCATGACCAAAGCTCTGATACAATTTATGTTGGCCTTGGCATGAGTTTTCGGGAGCATTTGTTAATTATCGTTTGGGGAAGAGGGGTTGCTTCCGTTTTTTGTTATGCTCAAAATTCTCCATTTTCGTTCCGTGCTTTCATACAAGACAAATCATACATGGGCCACACTAATAAAAAAACACTTTGCAACCCAAAAGCTCAGTTACTAATTTTTCTATTAAAATAAAACATTAATTTACCAAATACGACGTCGAAGTTACTTACCAGAACATCACCTGCTGCAATAAGAACCGAATAGACTTGGCCCCCCGCGACACGGCCATCGGGGCTCGAAAAAGGGACATTTAGGCCACCAGTTGGGCCCCGACAAATTTCATATATCGAAGTGTTGGGGCTGTCGGAA
Source organism: Linderniella brevidens (assembly GCA_004919715.1). Taxonomy (NCBI): domain Eukaryota; kingdom Viridiplantae; phylum Streptophyta; class Magnoliopsida; order Lamiales; family Linderniaceae; genus Linderniella; species Linderniella brevidens. The sequence goes on along the minus strand of SWDC01000150.1, from coordinate 11,347,872 downwards.
ATCACGGGAACCAATATAACGACAATCAACGCAACGGAATAAAAATAACACCGGCACTTTTAACGTGGAAAACCCGAACAGGAAAAACCACGGGATCGATCTCCCGATCCAAGGAAACAATCCACTATATACCGAGTTCGACGTATACAACGGACAACACCTCCCGAGAACGTCTCGAGGTAACACCAACCCAACAACACACCGAAACACTACACCGACGAGGCGAGCACACAGCACATCGAGTTACAAACTCGAAACACCAACAATCGTCGAGCTACGAGCTCGGAATACACGAAGAGCAACGGGTTACCACCCAAAAGCGAGGAACCAAACAATTCGAGCCGGTAGATGTGTAGAGCACGTTGAGACAAATCTCCCTCCGAAGTTTGGACGAAATTGGAGCACCGGATCGACGAGATCGGGACTTTTTCTTCTCACCTTTTTTCTTCCTCTCTTCTCTCTTTTCTTTCTCCTTCTGCTCGCTCCCTCTCTGTTATTTGTTGCTGTGTGTGTGCGTGTGTAGTGTAAATATCCTTTTTTTTTACATATAATAAGTAAATGGGCTTGACCCATCTTCAGCCCAAAATAGATGGGCCGGATCCAACAAAACTCCCCCTCCGGCTCATACGGTGGGCTCTAGCAAGCCCGCTTTCCGCCGACAAGTCTCGAGCTTCTCCTTCGGCAAAATCTCCGTCATCATGTCTGATCTGTTCTCGCTCGTATGTACCTTCACCAAATACAATTGCTTCGACTCGAGCACATCTCGAACCCAATGGTATCTGACGTCGATATGCTTGGACCTCGAATGGAATGACGAGTTCTTGAAGAGGTGGATGGCACTCTGACTATCGTTGTAAACGATGTACTTATCTTGCCGTAGACCAAGTTCTTCGAGAAACTTCTTTATCCACAAAGCTTCCTTGCAACCCTCAGTAATTGCAATGTACTCGGCTTCTGTGATGGATAGTGCAACGCACTTCTGCAACTTCGATTGCCACGACACAGCTCCCCCTGCAAAAGTCATCAAAAAACCCGAAATAGATTTTCTGGAATCGATGTCACCTGCCATGTCTGAATCGGTATATCCAACTAGCATAGGCTCTCCGCTGCCAAAACACAAACACGTCTTGGAGGTGCCTCTGAGATATCTCAATATCCACTTCACGGCTTTCCAATGCTCCTTTCCCGGATTAGAGAGAAAACGGCTAACTACTCCGACGGCATGGGCAATATCGGGTCGAGTACAAACCATAGCATACATCAAACTACCAACCGCAGACTGATAAGGAACTCTGCTCATGTCGGCCTTTTCTTTCTCACTCTTCGGACATTTCTCAGAACTGAGCTTGAAATGACCTGCAAGTGGAGAACAAACCGCCTTGGCTTTACTCATATGAAATCTCTCGAGGACTTTCTCAATGTAGTCTTCTTGAGATAACCACATCTTCCGATTTGTCCTATCACGAGAAATCTTCATGCCGAGAATTTTCCCGCCGCTCCCAAGTCCTTCATCGCAAAAGACTTGCCCAATTCTCTCTTCAGCGCCGCAATCTTGCTAGTATCATGACCAATAATCAACATATCATCAACGTACAAGAGAAAAATAATATAATCTTCATCGGAATATTTTTTAATAAATACGCAGTGATCCGATGAAGTCCTGTTATAACCGTGAGTGGCCATAAAGGAATCGAACTTCTTGTACCATTGGCGTGGAGCTTGTTTCAGGCCGTACAGACTCTTGTTCAACTTGCAAACAAGATGCTCCTTCCCCTTGACTCTGAATCCCTCGGGCTGCTCCATGTAAATGTCTTCTTCAAGTTCACCATGAAGAAATGCAGTCTTCACGTCAAGTTGCTCAATCTCCAAGTTCAAGCGCGCCGCCAAACCAAGAGCAACTCGGATCGAGGACATCTTCACCACCGCTGAGAATATATCTTCAAAGTCAATGCCTTTCTTCTGACCGAAGCCTTTCACGACCAACCGAGCTTTGTATCGTGGCCGAGAATTATTTTCTTCAGTCTTCAGTCGATAAACCCATCAGTTTTTTAGAGCTTTCTTGCCTTGAGGTAGCTTTACCAAGTCGTAAGTATTGTTGTCGTGAAGGGATCGCATCTCCTCGACCATAGCTTTCATCCACTCGTTCTTCTCGTTAGCAGAAATGGCGTCTTGTTAATTCTCAGGCTCTCCCGCATCTATGAGCATTACGTACTCATCTGAAGAATACCTCGTGGATGAACGATGCTCCCTAACAGATCTTCTCAACTGAGGCTCATCATCAACAGGTTCTGTTGGCTCAACATCATCAACTGTAGGATTTTCATCATTGCCGCTAGAGTCTGGAACATCTCCCCCGTGATCAGGATATGCTACACGTGCAGGAGGTGGATCTAAATCAGCAAGATCACCACTAGACTTCTCAGCCGGCTTCTCCTTGTGAATGTCTCGTATACACTGGTCTTCGATAAACACAGCATCACGACTTCTGATTAGCTTCTTCTGCGCAGGGTCATAAAACATGTATCCGAACTCATCTAGCCCATAGCCGATGAATATACACGGTCTTGTCTTCACATCAAGCTTTGATCGCTCGTCTTTCGGAATGTGAACAAAGGCCTTGCACCCAAACACGCGCAGGTGATCATACGAGACTTCCTTTCCCGACCAAATCTTGTTCGGTACCTCAAATCTCAAAGGAACACAAGGTGTGAGATTTAAAACATGAACAACGGTAATTAACGCCTCACCCCAGAAAGAATTCGGCAATTACGACTGCGATAGCAAGCATCTCACTCTCTCGATCAATGTTCTGTTTAACCTCTCAGCTAACCCATTTAACTGAGGCATCTTCCGAGTTGTCTTTTGATGTCGAATACTGTGCCTCTTGCAATACTCGTCAAAAGGACCATAATATTCACCTCCGTTATCCGTCCGAATACACTTGAGCTTTTTGTCGGTCTGCCTCTCCACCAAAGCGTTAAACTGCTTGAAAACATCCAGCACTTGGTCCTTGAACTTCAGCGTATAATCCCAGATCTTCCTCGAATGATCATCTACAAAGGTAACAAAATACACAGCACCACCAAGTGTGCTTGTTTTCATAAGACCACAAACATCAGAGTGAATTAGATCGAGTGTACCTGATTTCGGTGAGTGAGTGATGTTCTTGAACGCGACTCGGGTTTGCTTCCCAGCCAAGCAATGATCACATCTTCGTAACGAAGGATTCTTCACGCCGGATAGAAGATTCTTCTTGGCTAGTATCGTCAATCCCTTTTCGCTCATGTGACTAAGCCGGTTATGCCAAAGCTCCGTCACGTCACCATAGTCGATTGCATTAACGGTCGAGTCTGCAATTTTTGCCTGCGTCACATATAAATGAGATGAAGTCTTTTCTCCTTTCGCCACGATCAACGAGCCTCTAGTGAGCTTCCACTTTCCGTCTCCGAAGTGGCTATGAAAACCTTCATCGTCTAGCTTCCCGGTGGACATCAAACTCATACGAAGTTTCGGGACATGCTTCATGGCCTTCAGATTTAAGGTATTACCGTTCTCGGTCTGTAAGCGCACGTCGCCAATACCGATGGCTGTACAATGCCATCGTCTCCCATAATAACTCGTCCAAAATTGCCAGAGGTATATGAGCTAAAGAAATCTCGACGCGGTGTAGCATGTATCGTAGCACCGCTATCGATCACCCAACTAGTCTCGTGACTAGTTAGATTAACAGCATCGTCGTCGCACACAATAAAGAAATCTGCCGTGACTGCGGTAACTTTATCAGCATCGGTCGTCTGATAATCTGGACTCTTCGTATTCTTGTTCTCTCTCATGAACTTTCGACAAACTCTTTTGATGTGCCCCTTCTTGCCACAATAATGACACTCGATGCTAGCATACTTCCCGGACTTGCTCTTGCTTTTGCTTTTGTCACACGGGCCTCGACTCTTGCTCCTCCCTCTATTCTCCGTGACTAGGACATCAGACTGTGACGAAGAACCTTGTGACTTTCTTCTCATCTCCTCGTTAAGTACGCTGCTTCACCAATTCCATCGAACAGATTCCTTTTGGAGCCGAATTGGATAATGACATCCTAAATGTCTCCCACGAGTCTGGCAAAGTACCAAGAAGCCACAGACCCTGCACTTCATCTCAAACTTGATTTCCATTCCAGCTAGCTGATTGATAATTCCTTGGAATGCATTCAAGTGATCGGACATGCTGCTCCCTTCTTGATACTTCAAAATCATCATCTGTTTGATTAAAAAAAGCTTGTTGTTCCCGGTCTTTCGAGCATACAACTGCTCAAGCTTTCTCCATAGTTTCTTGGCATCGTTCTCATCGCTTATGTGGTTGAGAACATTATCTTCGACCCATTGTCGAATAAAGCCGCACACTTGACGATTAATCACTTCCCATTGCTTGTCGCTTTTATCTACCGGTTTCGTCGCATCGAACGCGGGCGAATAATAATCCTTCACATATAGAAGGTCCTTCATTTTCCCTTTCCAAACATGATAGTTCGACCCGTTCAACATAACCATCCGACTAGAATTTCCTTCCATGACTTCGAAGCACGGCACCACAACACAACGCTCTGATACCACTTTGTTGGGGCTGTCGGAAATCACGGGAACCAATATAACGACAATCAACGCAACGGAATAAAAATAACACCGGCACTTTTAACGTGGAAAACCCGAACAGGAAAAACTACGGGATCGATCTCCCGATCCAAGGAAACAATCCACTATATACCGAGTTCGACGTATACAACGGACAACACCTCCCGAGAACGTCTCGAGGTAACACCAACCCAACAACACACCGAAACACTACACCGACGAGGCGAGCACACAACACATCGAGTTACAAACTCGGAACACCAACAATCGTCGAGCTACGAGCTCGGAATACACGAAGAGCAGCGGGTTACCACCCAAAAGCGAGGAACCGAACAATTCGAGCCGGTAGATGTGTAGAGCACGTTGAGACAAATCTCCCTCCGAAGTTTGGACGAAATCGGAGCACCGTATCGACGGGATCGGGACTTTTTCTTCTCACCTTTTTTCTTCCTCTCTTCTCTCTTTTCTTTCTCCTTCTGCTCGCTCCCTCTCTGTTATTTGTTGATGTGTGTGTGCGTGTGTAGTGTAAATATCCTTTTTTTTTTACATATAATAAGTAAATGGGCTTGACCCATTTTCAGCCCAAAATAGATGGGTCGGATCCAACACGAAGCGCACCTGTAAAAAAAGAGTAAAATTTAATAATTTAAAGTGTTTTGCTTACAAAGCAATGCGAGAAATTGAATTGTGTGATTGAAAGAAGAGATTAAAACCTCATACGATACAATCCCTCTTGAACCCGGGATTCTTATCTTAGTAGTCGTGATCGAACCAACACTTGATAAGACGACTATGCCACCTCATCCACGAATGAGTGAAAGTATCGTTCCTCTAATGTCCTAATCGTTAAAAACTACGGTAAGATTAACTAAAAAATGGACTTACATTTATTTCGGCATATGATTTAGGTGGGGTCGCACTTTCTGGACACTGAACTTAAATGACTGCTAATCGAATCAATTTAGCGACAACTAGCATCAATTGGACATCATGTCACCTATTTTGCACGACGTTGCGTTCAATTGGCTTCCAGATGAAACTTTCAAGTCATCGGAAGAGGTGAACTTGCATTGGCGCTTATTGTCTTTAAATTACTTCCGATTTTGGAAGTTGGTGTCCTAAAAGTTATTTCAAGGTTGGATAAAAACATGAGAGTGGAGGAAATTCAAGATTACCGGCAAGGAGAAAAGCGAGAGGTCGGGGTCTACTAAAGAAAGCAAAGAGAAATGCCATCTGCCTCATACCAATAATCCTCAAGTTACTGAGCTCGTGGTGCTAGCTCGACCAACCTCATATGGAAAGTCAAACAAAATTCGAGCGTTAGAAATATGTAATGAACATCGCTTAAACTAGATATGAGTAAGGCTTACGATCGGGTAGTGGTCCTTTCTGGAACAGGTTCTTTGTAGACCAAGTTTCCATGTCATTGTTATCTTACAATATATGTGTTTCATTACACAAGTTCGTTACTCGATTAATATTAACGGGAACCAATTTGGCAGTATAGCCCCTAAGGGGCCTACCCAAGGGAAGGGGACCCTGAAGAACTTAAAAAATGATCAGCAGGTATCAATTGAAAATGATGAGCTTCATGATGATCTCAGGGCATAGAACGGCTAGCTAAACTTGTTTGTTCTGTATTGTACGTAAAACATGTTTTTATGTAAGCATCAGTTTATATATTAAGCTTCGTATTGATTAGATAGAACAAATTGCATGAAAACATATGAATAATTTGTGCCGAGCATGTGCCTTGATCACGTTTCCTTTATTTGGTTTAAACCGTTATCTTTGCTTACTTGTTTTCTTTTATCTGCTTTTTATTTACTATTTGCGTTTTAGATTCACTTATAAATTTCAAAACCATAAAAATCCCCTTTTTGTCTAAATAAGAATTAGAATTAATAACTTAAAATTAATCGAGCTATATTCGTGGATCGATACTCCGACTCACGTCCGTTGTATACTACTTGCACGACCTAGTACACTTGCTAGTATTTGAGCGTGTCAATAATGATTGATCGGATGATCTTGAATCAAATCACTGTATATATGTGTGTGGAAAATTATAATTTTTAGGTCACTAAGTATAAATGTTTTCGTTTTTTGGTCACTATGTTCGATAATTGCAAACCTAGGTCATTAACTTTGTATATCAAAACAAATCTGGGTCACCCACCCATTCAGTTTTGGGTCACTAAGTATACTTGTTTTCGATTTTGTGTCAGTATATTTTATGAATGCATAAATGGATCACTAACCTTATAAACATAACGACCAAAAAACTTAAAACATGCATACTTAGTGACCCAAAATTGAAAACACATATACTTAGTGACCAAAAATTGAAAGGGTGACCTAAATTTGTTTTGACATACAAATTGGTGATCTACTTTTGCAATTATCGAACATAATGATCTAAAAATAAAAATATGTATACTAAGTGACCCAAAATTATAATTTATGAATTGACTGACTTTTTCTTTAATCTAGCACTTCGATGACCACTTATATATACCACTTCAATTTTCCATTCATTATACTGCAATGGTGACAAATTTACTTTTAGTCCTTTTCATAAATATGCAGGGGGAAGTCTGATAATTTTTATACCCATCTTTCAATATTAAGACGATTATATCAGATAAACCCACATTGTTTCAATTCATAAAGGAATTTGTCAACTTAATTGAGTACTTATTTTGGGTCTTGAATTTTCAGGCAATCGAAATCCCTCCAAAAGTTTCATATATATGTCACTTTCATGTATATAAATAAGCAGTTACTACATTCATTAGAGACATATCGAGTTTCATGTACTTCCAGACTAATTAGATAACGAAAAGTAGTTGCATCTACCACATGAGAATATGTCGCCTCATAATCAATATCAGGTCATTGCGAAAAGCCTTGTGGAACTAGCTGTGCTTTGTATCTTACAATTTCACCGTTTTCATTTCTCACGCTACCCATTTATATTCAACTGGGTTTATATTTTCTTCTATACGGACTACAAGTCCGAAAACTTTTTGTTTCTCAAGTGATTTCAATTCTGTCTCGATTGCATCTTTCCATTTTGGCCAATCTTTTCTTTGTCTGCATTCTTTCACAGACATTGGTTCATGAGTCTCATTCTCATTCATGTCATTCATCTCATGTACTGCTACATTAAATGAGAATTTATTGTGAACATTTACTTTGTCTATTTTCCATCTATTCACTTTGGCATAATTACGAGATATCTTCATTATCATTTTTCTCAAAATTTTCAGGTACTTGATATTCATTCTCATGATCATTTATGCACACTGACTCTTCTAGAGTCGCTAAATCATTTTCTTTTCTGATGATTTTTATCTTTGAAACGCGAGAGCTTACCACGCTTTGGTTGTGGCTTAGGCTCGACACTATGTTCTGCAGGAACATCTATTTTTGCAAAAGCATCAATAGCTTGTATATGTGACTTAGTCACAATTTAAGGTCAGTAAAACTATCTGGCAGGAGATTAGCTAAACTCTGTAAATGAACTATCTTTTGAACTTCTAGTTCACATCATTTCGTTCGAGGATCATAATGATTTAGCGATAATTAATTCCAACTTATTTTCCTTTCCATATGTTTTTTTCTCCCCCAAATAAAAATTAAATTCATCAAAATGACAGTCGACAAATCTAGTTGTAACTAAATCCTCAGTAAGAGGTTCCAAATATTTTGTTATCGATGAAAATTCATATCTGATATATATTCTCAACCTCTTTTGAGGTTTCTTTTAGTTCGTTGTGATACAGTAATTGGAACATGTAAAAACTCTCAGATGAGAAATATCTGATTCATGACCATAAACCATTTGTAACGGGGAGATATTTTAACTTATTTGCATGTACGGATTAGTGCCGTTGCATATAATATAGCATGCAAGAAGAAAGACAAGGGAGTATCTACTTCATCAACAATGGTCTTGTATTACAATTGCAACCGTTTAATTCTGCAATACCATTTTGCGTAAAAACATGTGATACGTGATGTTCAACATTAATTTCGGTAGGTACAAAATAATCGTTAAATTCCTTACAAGTAAATTCAGAAGCATTATGTAGATGTATTTTCTTTATTGGATAATATGGAAAATGTGCTCTTAATGGCATTAACTGAGCAAGTAATCTTGGAAACGCGTTGATAACAAACTTACATGAGACCATCTAGTTGATGCATCAGGTAAAACAATGGAATACCTAAATGGTACACATAATGGATGTATCGATCCGCAAATATTACCATGTATATGCTCCAAAAATATGATAGATTCATCTTTATTTTCACTAGTGATGACTGAATAATTAACTTCTTCTTAGAGCAAGCGACACATGATAATTCAGTAGATTGAAGAATCTTTTGGTTGTTAATTTAGTGTCCATGTGAAATTGCAATTATTTTCTGCATCATAACTGCATCAAGATGACCCAATCGGTCATGCCAAACAACGAATGAATTAGTATTTGTAAAATTTCTGGTTTACGATAACATGCTATTCAATTCTTCTAAGATACGTGCAATACAACCTAGAATCAAACGAATGTAATGTTTCCATATTTTTTGTTATCATCCATAATCACATTTATAATGTATAAACATTTAGTAACTCCTTTTTGTGCAGTCTAAACGTGATACCCAGTATTTCGAATAGCTTTGAAATTTAATAAATTTATTTGAGACTTGGGAGAATATAAACATTTTCTATTATCAATCGTGTTCCTCACATCGTTGGATCTTTCGGAGCATTCAATTATTTGTTCTACACGATATTGTAATAACACTTGTTTTTTTCATTTCATGATGAGAAAAACATTTTTATTTTTAAGAATTGTATAAGTGGTTGAACTGCAAGACATAATTCTCCATTGCACAAACTAGTATCCATTGTATCAATATCCTTGATATATATAGTAAGTATTGATAACAACTAATAGTAGTCAACACATAAAATCATATATAGAAAAATAAAACAATGAAGAAAATATAAATAGTGCATATGTCGATTTGCTCGGTTACATTAAACGTCAATTTGGACGGCATATTTCATGTTAGTCGCGCGTGATATATTAATATCCAAAAAAAAAAAACTGTTTGTACGTCCGTTCATCTTAAAATTCTCTAAATTCATGTCTTTCATCCCAAATTCGAACCCTAAAAGTTGAAACCATAAAAAGCAAGGTTATGGATGAAGGAGGCGAATTTAGTGGATTTTTAGATGAAAGGACGTATAAACGGTATTTTAGGGGGTTATAAATTATAATCGTGTGACTCACATGATAATATCCGTCAAAATTTGACATTTAATCTAACCGAATGATCGACATTAGTTCAAATCGAACAACTAAGGGGACTAAATGATACATCAGTGATCAAAATTGTCAGGTAAACATCAGGGATCAAAAGTGGTTATATCCCTCTTTTGGTGCGAATAAAAACTGAATAGTTGCAGCAATAATATTATTTTCAAGAATGATCTTTGACCAATATATATTTCTCATATATGTACTAATTTTCCACTTCTGGGAAAATTTTCTTAAACACTAGGGTAAATATAATATTCATGGCAATTTTCTTGTTTCCGAATACATTCACAGTCGTACAGTCATTTGGTCGAAATTTTCACATTTCTTAAATATCAAAATAGATCATAATATTTTTCCACGATGAATCATACATGGTATTAAAAATTTCTCAAGTCAATGTGTCGGACCTAGTATGTCCAACTAATAGAGATTAAAAAGATTTACGACGAAAATAATCGAAAGTATAGAAATATGTGTGGGGTGTGCGTGTGTTCTTGAGGAAGGTTGGAAGCTTCTCTCACTAAAATTATCTCTCTATTAAGTTCACATACAAGACACACTTTAGTGTGTGTTATGTTTTTAGTATTTACACCACAAGAATGGTATATAATACTTGTGTGGCTTACTCTAATTTAGCCAACACTAATTAAATAAATTAAAGACTAAGATAACATAATTAATTGAACACAATAAAATAATCCTAACACAATGCATCAAAAATATCGAGAACAATATTTAAAGCTTAGTAATTTCGATATATTATTATCATGGAAATAAAATCATTGCGATAATCAAAACATTTAGAAGAAATAAACTTATAAGTTTCTCTCTTTTTGTAAAACTTTTTACGAAAAATGCTTTCCATATCCAAATTAACGTCGCCGTAATATAATAAGAGTGAAGAGATCAAACATCAGGTAGAGCGGTATCTTTCTATCAAAAATATAACCCAGATTTAAATGAGTAAACATATTATAACAATTTAGGAAACCATACTTAATCACTCTCCTCAAAGTCTAGAGGCATAATCCACATATGGATAATTATCACCGTAAAAAAAAAAATAAGAAGCTTTGTAAAAAACTACATAATTCTATAACAAGAAAAATCATAATAATCAGATAATAAATAAAATATATGTGTTTCTCCAAAATAAATTGGTCATTATTATTTCAAAATCATTTGGCCAAGTTTCGCTAAGGTTTATTGTTTAGTCAAATAATTAATTCAAGATAAATATGACAAATAAATTAATAGATTAAGATATAACGAAATATATTCAATAATATAAACAAATATTATTTTAATCTCACCTATCATAAATCTCGTTAAAAAATATTCAAGGCCACAACGGAAAATCGAAATCTGCACCTCACATCACTTTTAGTGACGATACTCCGCAAAACCACTTCGGATATGGAGTTTAGTTATACGTTTTAATTATTCAGAATATAAGTGTACGACTAACATAAATACAAAATATAACAATTGTTGTACTCAAAAAAAATTACCGTATCTCGACTAAACTCCTACAAGATCTTCAATGGAGGTTAAGATCGACGACGGAGAGCGCTCATGCTGATAACGTGTTTAGAAAGTTACTCAACTTTATTTATTCAATACTTTTTCAATATATTATTACACTTACCAAATCACCTATTTATAAACTCTCAAATTACATCCACAAAATGAAATAACATCAACCACACTATCGTCTAAGAATCTAATCAACAAAATAATCAAATCCAACCTCCATTGATGACTTAACTACAAATCTTTTTACTTAACCACCATCCACACAATTTATTTAATATTTCATAATATATATTTATATAATAGTCACCATGATGCGTAAATAATAGTTATAGAGAGAAAATAAACCGACACGGCCCAATTTGATGAGCTTTCAAGAAATGAACACGGTGAAAGAGAATATTCTAGATCGTCAGCTCCCAAAAGAGGTGCTTGAGGTGTCACACTCTTTACGAAGCTAAGGAAATTACCCAACTGCGTGCTCTTTTCACTGCCATATCAATGGTGTTGCATCTCGTTGGATTCCCTATCGATCTGTGAATGCTTCATCTTCTCCAGCCACATCTGTGTTTCAATATCAGCTTTTTGTTGGGGGAATCCGTGCAGTTGTTTCAACGATTTGAGATGTGTGTATGATTTGACTGCTGAGATGAACGACGGAAAATATTTTCAAAAACTACTTTTTATATCACATGAAAAAACAAGTAAAATGTACATTCATTCATATATTGTATCAACTTCTTCAGCATTAATTATCAGACCAAGTAATGTCCATCTGACCCCAATCGCTCTCGGGAACGCCCAAAGCCTCCCAGACAGCCTTCGAAGCGTCGACGATATTGTTATTACACGGCGGCTGATAATCATGCTCGTCGTCGCATCCCATTGTGGAATCGCATTCATCGACCACCATAGCCACCACACTCCTCCCATTCCCGCTGATCGTGATGTTGTTGAAGCACCGATTCCCGTTGTTGTACCAACCCGTCGACAGCGCGACTATCGGAGTATCGTCGGAGTGGTAGTGGTTGTCGCACTCCGATGGGCCGCCGCCGTCTCCGCCCTTTTCGAAGCTGTTCTGTGTGAGAACAGCCCTCGTGGACCCGGACACGGGCGGCGAACACTTGTAAGTCTTGTAAGATTTCCCGGTCTTGCAGCAATCAGAGTCGTTCTCTTGGTTGCATTGGCCCGGTGGTGGCTTTACGCCTATGATACGCCCGCTCGGGTCGCACGCATCGAGTTCTCTGATGGCCCATGCGTGGTTGAGGCTACCGAGAAGGACCGCGAGGAGAATGGTTGCAATTGGCTTCAAGTTCATCATTTTCTTTTCGTTCTTTTTTTTCTTTCTGTTTTAGGAAAGATGGTGGATGGATAGATGATTTGGTGCAATGATGCAATGAAATTGGTATGCTTTATATGGGATTTTCTGCTGCTGGAAGTTACAAGAATGTGTTCAATCAATGATTAAGTTAATTTGAACAATTGACCACGAATAATGCTTTGGACATATTGTTAGCTATTATAATGAAGACACATTCTTCCCTGTGACAGCAGCCGTGTCTTTATTTGGAGAGTGGAGTTTCCTTATTATCGGACGACGTTGTGGTCTGGAAGAAAAATAAAACAATAACAACGTAGTTTTAGTCCTACGGAGAATCTTCGGTACGTACGAAAGTAAAACTTGAAGCCAGCGTTATCATCAAGCTAGCTATGAGCGGGAATCATTTCAGTAGATAAAACGTAGATTTAATGAATAAATACTGTTGGCCTCGGCATGAATTTTCGAGATTATTTGTGCATTATCGTTTGGGGCAGAGGGGAACGAAGAGGAGTTGCTGTCGTTTTTTGTTCAGCTCAAAATTCTCCATTTCGTTCTCTGCTTTCATACAAAGGGCCAAACTAATAAAAAAACATTTTGCAACCCAACTGCCAACTTACTAATTTTTCTATTAAAATAAAATATTAATTTTAGCACTCCCCTTTATGATTTTATCTTCCATTCCCAATAATCCTCGGAGATAAACAAGTTTGTCACCCGGGAGTACTTTGGTGAAAATGTCCGTCAATTGGTCTCCAGTCTTCACGTACTTGATCTCGATCTCTTCATCATCAACCGCCTCTCGGATGTAGTTATGCTTGAGTGTTTCGTTCGACGATGAAACACCGAGTTCTTCGACATTGCAATCGCCGACTTGTTGTCACAAAAAAGAACCGTTGCCACGTCTTGCTTCTCCCCCATATCTTCTAAAATTTTTCTCGACCAAATCACTTGCTTGGTTCCGGATATACATTTACTTTTGGGTCCGGAGCCGAATAATGCACTACCCTCTCTTGTTTCTTCGACGCCCAACTAAACACTCCGGACCCGAGAGTATATGTATATCCGGAAGTACTCTTCATGTCATCCATACTACCGACCCAATCGCTATCACAAAATCCCAAACAACTCCGGACTTTCTTTTTCATTTCTCTCATACATAAGGCCAAAAGCTTTGGTACCTTGAATGTATCTCAACACTCTTTTGGCAACTCCAAAATGTATTTTGTTCGGTCCACGCATAAACCGAGACAATAATCCCGAAGCATGCATGATGTTGGGCCTCGTAGTGGTAAGATATAACAAACTCCCAACTAGACTTCTATATTGTGCTGCATCGGCGTCACCACTACCATCTTCTTCCACCAACTTTTCATGCACCAACAAGGGAGTCATTACCGGGTTACACTCCTCCATCTTCAACTTCACAAGAATATTTTGGGCATACTTCATTTGAGAAATAAAAACACCATCTTCCCTTTGATCAACTTCAATCCCCAAAAAATAATGTAACAAACCCATCTCATGTTTCCTCAACATGTCATTCTTGAACTCAAGCATCATGTTCTCATCATTTCCCGTAAAAATCAAATCATCAAAGTAAAGAGAAACGAGAAGCATGAAATCGGTACCTTGCTTGAAATTAAGCGTCGGCTCACTTGAACTCCTCTTGAATCTTTTGTCGGAGAAATATGCATCGATATTTTATGTACCTTGCTCGTGGGGCTTGTTTCAATCCATCCAAGGCTTTCTTCAATTTGTATATTTTCACTCTTCACCTTCTTACTCAAATCCTTGTGGTTGCTCTACATAGACTTCTTCTTTCAACACACCATTCAAGAAGGCCGACTTCACATAGACTTGGTAAAGTTTCCAATCTTTGTGTGCCGCTAACGCAATCAACAATCGAATAGTCTCATGTCTTGCAACTGGTGTAAATGTCTCATGATAGTAAATACCAGTTTGTTGAGTGTACCCTTTCGCCACTAAACTCGCCTTATACTTTTGCACCGAACCATCCGAGTTAGTCTTCATCTTGTATATCCACTACAATCCAACACATGCTTCTCCTTCGGCTTCTCAACCAACTCTCACGTCTCATTTTTCTCAATCATCTTTATCTCATCTCCCATGGCATTTCTCCATCGCCGATAGCTCGCTCGAAGCTCTCCGATTCGACAATAAAAGTCCACCTTGCATAAACTTCACTTAAGAGTCTGGTTCTTACCGGCGTTGAGCTTGGAGATGATGAGCTCGACTCGATATTTGTTGTTGGAGATGACGGCCATTCATCTTCAACATCATGCCCACTACCAATAGGCTCTTCTAGTGCATTACTTTGTATCTGAAATTACACTTTCAACACCTTTCTTTTTTCAATCCTAAGTGTTCTTCTCATTAAAAATCACATTTAGGCTCTCTATCACTTTGTTTCTCTTCAGGTTAAAGAGCCGATACCCCTTCAATTTTATATTATAGCCAACAAATATGCATTTCTCGCATTTATCTTCAAGCTTATGCCTCATTTTGTTTCGAACATGATCATAGCAAATGGACCCGAACACCTTCAAATGATTCACCGAGGGCTTTTTTCCACCGGACCAAACTGCAAATGGGGTCTTGTTCTCAACCACATTTGTGATACACCGGTTTAATAAGTAAACCGTCGTGTATGTTGCTTCCGCCCAAAATGTCAACGGTAGCCTTTTCTCTTTCATCATCATTCTCGCCATTTCAACAATGGTCATATTCTTCCTCTCGGCCACTCCTTTTTGCTCCGGTGTAAAGCCAATGGTCAATTGCCTCTCTAGGCCAATATTTTCACAAAACATCTCAAACTCGTTAGAGTTGTATCCACTCTTACATTCTATTTCTTTTTCTTCTTCCGTCACTTGACCGCTCACTGTCCTCGTAACTACCAGCACACACCGTCTCCACTTGAGACACATTGTTCACCGTCTTTTTCCTCTTTGCTCTTTTCCACGCACTCACTTGGCTTTTTCTCCTTGGTCATTTGAACGCCCTCTGTCCTTGAAAGCCGAAAACTCCTCTCGACGCTCGGAATAATTGAGAACTGCCAATATACATTCCACCTTTACCTCACAATCTCGATATTCTTCTGGATCGTGTTGGCCGCGAAATGTAGGTAGACTGATCCGAATGTTCCTAAGATCATCTCGAGTTGTCCGTGCTATCCTACTATTTCGCTCCAAATCTGTCCTACGTGTGGAAGGGAAAGATTCGGACCGAGCTCCACTGACTCTATTGGAAAAAGTTGTGCAAATTGAAGGCTTCCGGTGTTATAGGTTTTTCAGATATTAAACTTTCAACCTTGGGTTGTTGGCTAAGTCGGTATGGAGATTGATGAAGCTACTTTTGTCGAAGTTTTTTCGTGCTAGGATATTTTTTGGAGGGCCATCGAAGGCAGATTGGAAAGGGAGCACGAGTGCGTGTTTGGCACGAGCATAGGCTACCATACAATTTGTCTACAGGTCGTCTTTTTTGGGTGGCCAAAAATCTATCCCAAGATGCTGCTGCGGCTTCGACATCGACGCCCCTACATTGGATATTTCTATGGAGAGTAAGAGTCCCACTTCGTGTGAAGAAGTTTGCACGAGGCTGGTTTGTAATCTTCTTCTGGCTTTGTGTAATTTAACAAGGCATGCTTGCGCCCAACCTTCATCGTGTGTGAGGTGCGGATTCTATGAGGAGGATGACTTTTCATTAAATGCACGCATTTTTTTCTTTTTTGGGACAACATGAGTTTGGATTGGAGTTTTCTTAAGCAGTGGGGTGGCTCGTTGAAGCTCGGTTTGTGTTAACTGGATGGCAAATTGTGTAGGAGGAGAGACTTCGAGCCTCGAGGGTTATTTATATCTTTGTTGTTTATAAGTGGATGATGGAGGGACGAATAGACAACGATACATATGGCGGTTCAAAGATCATGACAAATGACGGTCCCAGAAGCGAGTTCCGAGGTGATGCCACGGGCTGAAAAAAGCAGCGGATTCGAACAAGGCAGATTGGAACGGAAGCACGATTACGTATTTGGCACGACCATGGGCTACCATACAATTTGTCTCGGCAAGTGGTGGCTCCAATCTTGACAGACATTGTCGTCTCACAATTCAGAATCTTCGGCTCGCATCAGGTCAATGGAACGTACCACTAACCCGATCTATCTTCTACCCTTAGACGCGGAGGCGATATTAGGGTGCTCTCTTAGCTCACGAAGTTCTACCCATGTGACTTTGAACCAGAAAACAATCAAAGGACTAGCGGCTAAGCTATAACAACCTCGCTCGTGGCAATGGGTGGAAGGAGGTCATTATTGAAGAAGATTGTATAAATATCATTAGGGATTTTTACAATTTTGATACCCGATGTTTGGCCTATGAGCATTTTTGGTCCATCATTTTCCCAAGTTACAGCTTCATTCCCAATGTTACCGATTTTGGGCATTTTTTGTCCTCCGGTTAACGCATGGTATGTTTGGAGGGAATTTAACACGTTACACGCGCCCGATTTCACTCTTTCCAACTTCAAACATCCCATTTTCGTATTACAACCCAAAAAGGGTTCTCACGTCGACTTAAACGTTTAGAACATTCATTGTTATAATTGAATCGATAGTTCGGATTTATCCCCTAACTCTCCCCCAAGTCTTTCATTCCATGTTGAAGAAGATGATTTTTGAGCATTCAAGTGGGATTAAAATGAAATCAAGTGCGTGTAACGTGTTAAATTCCATAGAAACTGTTAATGTTGACATAGGCAATGTGGACTCAACATTTGAGTCAACAGTTGCGATGTTGACATTGACCATGTGGACTCAACATTCCAGTCAACATCGATTGACTCGGACTTAGTCCAACCTTGATTTTGTCTTTCAAACCCAAAAACCGTTTTCCCTATTATTGTGGAGTTTGTTAAATGTGTGCAGAGGCAACATACGTGTTGGACTTGTTCAAACAAGAGTGGAATGAAGTGGAAACTAAATATAGGATGCGTGATCGACCAAGTCAAGATACTTACTAAATATAGGAGAAGTGGAGCTCGTGGCTGAAGGGGTCGACGCATTATCTCAGACGTGAAGTCATGGAGATCATGGAGAACGTGGGGAGGACGAGAGTCGGAGCTATGAAGCATATAAATAGAAGACTCCGATCCCGACCAACGATAACAGATATAACAGAAATAACAGAGATTACGTAGGACGAGCGACCAAAGAAAAAGAAAAAGAGAGAGCTCTCACCATATACTCATCTTTCTGTTCTTTACCTAGTGTTTTACCTTTCATATATCGTAGGTATCTGTGCTAAGATTAGAAGAGTCGTTAGATTCTTTACTAGGTTGCGTTTACTATCTTTCGATAGTTGTGCTTTTGTAATCCATTCTTTGAAGTGGAATTTTGCCCTGAAGGCGTGTAGCAAGTTATTTAACTTGCTGCATATTTTAAATCGTGTCTCCATCGTTTTTAACTTCTAAGTTTTTTGAAACTTTTCGCTGTGTTAAATCTTTCTGTTCCTGATTGTTGATTCAACATTAAGGACAACATTACTGGTATATTTTTAACTTAGCTATTTCCATATCTTTACGGGACCTTTACCATCCTTCAAATTGGTATCAGAGCAACCGCTTGATACACTAAGCGTTATTATCCTAGATATGGATGCCTTAAGCTCAAACTATTTTGGCAAAGTTCCCGTCCAAGACGGATCGAACTACGCCTATTGGAAAATCCGAATGAGACAATGCATAAAGTCGATTGACTCTCGTGCTTGGGATTCGGTTCTTAACGGTTATACCCCTCCTAAAACCCTTCCAGATGCTGATGGAGAAGTATTCGACAAACCTATTGCCGAATGGACTGTTCTTGAAAGAGCAGCAGCCGATTTTAATGAAAAAGCCTTACATGCCGTTTTTTCTTCCGTCGATATTTTTATGTTCAAAATCATCCAAAACTGTACCAATGCGAAACATGCGTGGGATATGTTGCAAAGGTATTGTGAGGGTGATGCGAGCGTTAAATACACAAAGCTACGTCTTTTAAATAGTCAATTTGAAAACCTTCGTATGAAGGACGATGAAGATATTACTACTTACTTCGGAAATCTTTTGAATATCTCTAGCGAGTGTCATAACCTAGGTGAACCTATCTCTAACAAAGTGTTGAATTCTAAAGCTATCAGGTCACTAACGGAGAAGTTCAACGTGAAGGTGGCAGCTGTAGAGGAAGCCCACAATCTTGCCACACTCGACTTCAATACCCTCATGAACATTATGAAGAACTGCGAGATTAATCTCGAGGTTCAGAAAAATGCGACTAGGGGTAAAAGTCTTGCTCTAGTCTCGCAACCATCAGTGCTGCATCTGATGTTGAGCCAGACGATGATGAGGATATGGCTATGATTGTTAGGAAATTCAAAAGGTTACTGATAAATAAGAGACAGATGAATGTTGGTCCAACATTCAAGAACGTTCTCAATGCTCAAGAGTCTTCATCTACTCCGAATCGCTCTATCAACAAAAGAAACTATGCTGATAAAACGAAAGCCGACAAACTTGACAGGGACTCCGTCCAATGTCATGCTTGTAAAGGCTGGGGTCATTTTGCAAATGAATGTGCTAACACTCTTCGCAGGTATGGAAAAGGATATTGGGTCAGTTTAACTGATGACGAAGATGACGTGCCAGCTAGGAATACGCATCAGGTTGCCCAAGTGACTAAAGTTTCAATTCTAACCTTCTCTGACAACGAGGATGAGGATCATCATACTGGATTTAATGCGGTAACAGATGTTGATCCAACATTGGGATCAACATCTGAACACTATATTCTTTTTTATTATGATGATTCAAATACTTTTGATGAATTCTTGTTAGATGACTCAGGAGATTGTGTAGAACATGCTAAGGATGATGAATCACTGGAAGAAACGTACAAACTGTTGTACGTAGAGTGGAAAAATCAAAAGAAGAAAATCTCAAAACTAAAGGACTCCGTTCAAGTGTTAACTGAAGAAAATGCAAACAATGAAAAGGTGATCAATGGCTTGCTTGAAGGAATGAGCAAGATGGAAGCCGTGCTGACCAGAAAGGATAAAGAGATTGACAAGCTTCAAACTCATGTCAATAAGGCTTTGGACACCTTGTCAAAGATGAACAAAGGAAGAAGGTCTAGTGATAATTGCTATCAAGGTTGTGATAAAGATGACAGTAAAGAGGTATTTGACATTGCAGATGTAGTTCCGACGGTTGTTCCTACAGAGGATCTGGAAGCTAACAATGTTGAGTCAACATCCGGCTCAATATTAGCTCCTGAACAGGACACAGAAGATGAAACTCTAAATGTTCAGAGAGATCTCCCTGCTAGGATTCATAAGTCTCACCCCTCTGATCAGATCATTGGCAGACTGGATGAAGGAAGGAAGACCAGAGATAAAACACGAAGAGATTATAGATCAATGGTAAAAAATGTATGCATGACTTCCGTATACAACGAGGTAATGTTTAATTGTTTCGTATCTGAAATTGAACCAAAAAACGTTCTTGAAGCCCTCAAGGAAAATTTTTGGATCAATGCTATGCAAGAAGAGCTTGTACAATTCGATAAAAATCAGGTTTGGACTTTGGTTCCACGACCAAGTGACGGAAACGTCATTGGTACTAAGTGGATCTTTAAGAACAAATCTGATGAGTACGGAAATGTTATTAGAAATAAAGCTCGATTAGTTGCCCAAGGCTATACTCAAGTTGATGGTATAGAATTTGATGAAACTTTTGCCCCCGTAACAAGATTAGAATCTATTAGACTCTTACTTGCTATCGCATGTTGGCTCAACATTACCCTCCACCAGATGGATGTTAAGGGTGCGTTCTTAAATGGTTATATTGATAAAGAAATTTATGTTGAGCAACCGAAAGGCTTCGAAGATCCTTACCATGCTGATCATGTGTATAAGTTACAAAAAGCTCTTTATGGTTTAAAGCAAGCTCCTCGAGCTTGGTACGGTAGACTAACTTCGTTTCTCTTAGATTTTGGATTTGCTAGAGGTGAAGCCGATAGAACTCTTTTCGTGAAAAGAGTTGGTAATGATGTTTTAATCTCTCAAATATACGTGGATGATATAGTCTTCGGATCAACATCTCGATTTATGTCGGATGAATTTATCCAAGCTATGAATTCCACATTTGAGATGAGTATGATCGGCGAACTAACATTTTTCCTAGGTCTACAGGTGAAAGAAAGCAAAGATGGCATATTTATGTGTCAGGGGAAATACGCGAAAAACACTGTGAAGAAGTTCGGTCTAGATAGTGCAAAGGTAATGCGAACTCCTATGGGGTCTACACAGAAGGTAAGTAAAGATAATGTTGGGGAGAATGTTGACACAACATTATATCGTTCGATGATAGGCAGTTTATTATACCTTTCTGCGCGTAGACCAGATATAATGTATAGTGTTTGTGTGTGTGCGAGATATCAAGCTGAACCAAAGGTTTCTCATTTTAACGCAGTCAAAAGAATTCTAAGATACGTGAGTTGTACGTGTAACCTTGGTTTATGGTTTTCAAAAGATACTAAAATTAATTTGGTTGGTTTCAGTGACGCTGATTGGGCAGGTGATGAAGATGATCGTAAGAGCACAAGTGGAGGTTGCTTCTTCTTAGGTAATAATTTAGTGTCTTGGTTTAGTAAGAAGCAAAATTGCGTTTCCCTCTCTACGGCCGAATCTGAGTATGTGGCAGCAGGAAGCTGTTGTACACAACTCATATGGCTTAAGAGTATGTTGAGTGATTATGGGTTAGAGAGCGAAAACGTGCTTATGTATTATGATAATCTTAGTGCCATAAACATTTCGAAAAATCCGATACAGCATTCTAGAACTAAGCATATAGACATTAGACATCATTTTCTGAGAGATATAGTTGAGAAAGAGTTAGTGAAAATAGAGCATATACATACTAAGAATCAATTAGCTGATATTTTCACTAAAGCGTTAGACTTCGAAAGGTTCTCAAGCCTGAAGAAGTCTATAGGTCTCTGTCAGAGTCAATAAATGTTGGTCCAACATTTGGATCAACATTGGCATATGTCATATATGACTGTTACTGTTTTTATATTTGATTTAACGTTCTCTTTGTTATATTCCTGAAATGATTTGACTCACCTAGACCATTTTCTGAAATGACCCACTCCCTAAAGCACTAGTATGCTAATGATCCTTTTCAAGATACAGGTTCAGAATATTAAGATCCTTAGATACACGACATTCGCGGTGACGATGTATTCTATGCGTGCAAGAATGTCTGAACCTTGATGAACTGGAAATCATTCTAGAGCAGTGCACAATATTCTATATCAATAATAAAGGTGAGATAAGGGCAGAAAATGAAAGAAAAGAGTGATCTAGGGTGTTGAACAGAAAATGAAGGAAGTCGTGTTGAGAATATTGGGTTAAATGTTGAGCAACATTTGTGACTAGTCATTTTGATCATGCAATATTTTCTGTTTATGTTCTATATGTTATAGATTTTAGGTATACATATAAGTAATATGTCGTGTCTAGTATCTATATCTCTCATGTTGCCTTAGAAGAAGATCAGCCATCCTCACTTGGTTCATACGTTCATCGGGATCACCTAAACGGTTAGGGCACTCGATCTCGACTTAATTTTTGTTAGATATTTTTAAATGCCACACCATATCCACTCTCCACATTTTCCTCAACAAATAACGGTTAGAGCACGAATTTTACTCGGAATTAGTAAAAATTTTATTTTTATTATTATCAAAGCTCTCTAACGGTTATTTTTTTGACTCTTTCATCACGCAAAATTTTTTACCGTTACAGTCATTCACCTATATTTACTCGGCATGCATCATCTTTCACATCACATTAAACCTATTTGCATTCTATCTGATTTACTCTCTCTGTTTTTCTCTCTGCAATATTAGAATTCTCATTTCAAAAATTTCGCATTCACCCTCTTTCTTCGAGTTTAAATTTCTACTATGGCAAGTTCACCTAACCATGAGTCACAGAATGTTGATACAACATCTGGCGAGCCTTTAATCGAGACAAACCCATTAGCTATGGTGATTTATGGGGCACCATTGCCTATTGAAGCCGCGTCGCCTGTACGCAACGCTGCTGCTACACCATGCTCAACGCCTCCGTTGAGTTCGTCATCAGACGATGACAACATTCTGTCAAGTGACGAATCAGAAAGCTCAGATGAAGATTTCAACCCTATTTTAGTAGAGTCTACAACCAGTTCTGAAGAGGAAGAAGAAGAAGAAGGTGAGAAAGAAGAGGAAAAAGCTGGAGAAGAAGAGGAAGAAGAGGAAGAGGAATTTTCTGATACGGAACCGTTGTGTAAAATACTCAACCAACTAAATCAGAAGATGGGGAAGAGGCCACAGAGTCCAAATCCTCGACCCACGAAGAAGGCAAAGGTTGCAGATCCTGCTCCACAAGAGGATCCTGCACCTATTGATGTTGATGCTGAACCAACTCCACCCTCAACATTTCCGGCAGATGATGATCTGCCCGAAGGCTCAGACTGGGAGATCACTCAAACTCCCAGGAAGTTCTACTCCAAGAAACATGAAGACCTATGGTCCTCCTTCAACTCCAGAACTCTTCGAGTTGAAAGGATCATAGATATTAACAGCTTCAGGAAGTATGGCATGCTTCAGTTCCTGGAATCCCGGCATTAGGGGAAAGCAGTTAGATGTATGGGGACCTATTCCGACATAGTTGTCCGCGAGGTATACGCTAATCTCTCTCCTTCCTTGAATGAGCCCAACTCTAGGAAGTATGGTAAGATTTTCTTGCGCAATAAGCTATATGATTGTTCTTCCCGGCTTATCAACGAACTCTTGGAAACCCCAGAAGTAGACCATTTTAGTGAAAGAGATATAGATGAGGTTGTCACTTTTATTACCGGGGGTAGGATTACGAAGTGGGAGAAGAATTTTTCTGCCACTTTCTTGACCTCACTCTACTCTGTGCTATTCAAAATTGCTATATATAATTGGTTGCCTACGGCAAACGATAGTAGAGTGACTGAGTCAATGGCAGAACTCTTATATGCTTTGGGTAATAATCTCCCCATCAATTGGGGAGAGTACATTCTCAATCAAATTGCTTACCAAGCAGAAAGAGTTGGGCGTGGCATTCTCCCTTTCCCCTCCGTCATTTGGTCGGTACTACCTGATGGAGTGTTCAAGCCACTGAGAAGAGACTATGTCGAGCACAAGAAGTCACCATTTACCATCTCAATCCACCATGTCACGGGGCACAACAAAGTGATAGATCTGCCTTGGATTGGAGCTCAGGATGTTGATACCAATGCTGGTTCAACATCATCCTCAACAACCAACCTGGAGAAAGAGATCAAGTGTCT
This sequence comes from Linderniella brevidens, assembly GCA_004919715.1. Lineage (NCBI taxonomy): Eukaryota > Viridiplantae > Streptophyta > Magnoliopsida > Lamiales > Linderniaceae > Linderniella > Linderniella brevidens. Next base: position 11,323,645 of record SWDC01000150.1, on the reverse strand, counting down.
GGACGACACTATAGCCTTTCTGATGAGTCAGAGGGAGATTCTTCGAGGTTTGCTCTCTTCCCAAAAAGGGGGAGATAAAGCTGGTGCAGAGGAAGGAGCTGAGCAAGTTGCTGACGTGGATGCTGGAGCTGGAAGTTCAAACTCAGGGGGAGTTGTTGGAGCTGCTGGAGCTAAGGAAACTACTGGGGCTAGTGCTATGGATGAGGAAGCTGGTGATACTGCTGGTGCTGTTACTGGTGAAGAGGAAGCTGCTGCTGGAATGGATGCTGAAGCTGAAGCTGAGGAGGATGACTCGATTATGAGTCTTCAGTTTTAGCATGTCTATGTGCTTGACTGATTTTCTGTTTTTGCATGCAGACCTTGTTTTGTTTTTGTGTGTGGTTTTTCTGTTTTGCAGATGTGACCAAGAACCTCTTTAATGGCTATGTATTAATGCTCTAATATATTAATCCATTTTATGTTCTAAGTTACGTGTTGCTTTCAGGGGGAGTTATTTGGATTTCACTGGATTGGAACTTCGTTGGATTTAGCTCTGCACTGGTTTTGGGAAGAAAGACAAAAAGGGGGAGATTGTTAATGTTGACATAGGCAATGTGGACTCAACATTTGAGTCAACAGTTGCGATGTTGACATTGACAATGTGGACTCAACATTCCAGTCAACATCGATTGACTCGGACTTAGTCCAACCTTGATTTTGTCTTTCAAACCCAAAAACCGTTTTCCCTATTATTGTGGAGTTTGTTAAATGTGTGCAGAGGCAACATACGTGTTGGACTTGTTCAAACAAGAGTGGAATGAAGTGGAAACTAAATATAGGATGCTTGATCGACCAAGTCAAGATGCTTACTAAATATAGGAGAAGTGGAGCTCGTGGCTGAAGGGGTCGACGCATTATCTCAAACGTAAAGTCATGGAGATCATGGAGAACGTGGGGAGGACGAGAGTCGGAGCTATGAAGCATATAAATAGAAGACTCCGATCCCGACCAACGATAACAGATATAACAGAGATAACAGAGATTACGTACGACGAGCGACCAAAGAAAAAGAAAAAGAGAGAGCTCTCACCATATACTCGTCTTTCTGTTCTTTACCTAGTGTTTTACCTTTTCATAGATCGTAGGTATCTGTGCTAAGATTAGAAGAGTCGTTAGATTCTTTACTAGGTTGCGTTTACTATCTTTCGATAGTTGTGTTTTTGTAATCCATTCTTTGAAGTGGAATTTTGCCCTGAAGGCGTGTAGCAAGTTATTTAACTTGCTGCATATTTTAAATCGTGTCTCCATCGTTTTTAACTGCTAAGTTTTTTAACTGCTAAGTTTTTAACTGCTAAGTTTTTTAACTGCATATTTTGTATCGTATCATGTTCACTAATCAAAGTCATTTTCTTAAAATAACAAGATCATTTGCCATAAAATAATTATTGTGAACATGATACGATACAAATTATGATAATATTACAAATTTTCATGGAATGAACTTAAATGACTATATCCATAATCTATAATATGATATATTTTTTAATTGACGCATTGGATTTGTCAAATGATTCTCGAAATAAATAATAATTATTCTTAAAGAAATGCATCACCTGGCGATGATAACGAAGATTTGCGTAGGGTATTTTATATTTTGTTTGTATCTTTTGATTGATGCTTTGCCGACAGTAGTTTACCAAATCGTAGTATTAAACTTTGTTAGAGCTAAGCCGGACGAGAATCAAGCTTCATTGTTCCACAGCCGAACGAGAATCAAGCTTCGTTGTGACAAGTCCGGGCTATGGAATAAGAATTTGTTTTTATTCCAAAATTTCCTTTATAAGTAGCCTAAAACCCCGTAAAGGCCACACCATACCATAAGCAAAATTAAGATTGGGCATACATTAAAACAATCAAAAGGCTAAAACCTAGTCCTAATTTAACATCCTCAAAATGGCAAAGACTAGCAACATTGTGTCCACCTTCTCCAACTTCCCTCTTATCCTCTCTTTGGTACTCGTTATAGCTGTTGCAGAGAGCAGACCATTTTTTGGTGGTAAGTTTATGGATTCCACGTCACCAAGTAAAATATAGCTCGGTATAGTATTTTATTTATATATGTATTGTACAGGTAAAGATGGCTTAACATGTCAATCCGTGATTGGAGTAGCGACTGGAGACACTTGTACATCAATAGCAGATGGCAACAACTTGAGCTTTGATGCCTTCTTAGCTATTAACCCTAACGTCAACTGCGATTCAATTTTCATCGGGCAATGGATTTGTATCGGTGGCTCCCAGAGTTAGTTAATTTAACTTTCCGGGGATTAATGCTCTCGTTTGATGATTCAGAAGGAGCTGAATAACATACTGTGAGGGTAATAAAACCGTACGTGAATAAGGAGCTTATCAATGTTGTCTCTAAGATTCGAAGCTCTACCGTGTCATATTTTTATAAGCAATTTTCTTCTTCAAGTGTAATATCCATGTCATGGATGATGGATCGTGTCTTTGAAATTGAGATATGTATTGTAGGCTGAAAAATGAGGAGTTAGATTCTTTCTTATGTTTCCTCAATCCTTGTGTCGTCAGATTTTTTTTTCTGTTTGGTTCTAATTAGAATATAATGAAAAGAAAGGAGTGTTAAGACGATACCGAAAAAGAAAAGGAAAAGAGAGATTTAAAATGAGATGACTGTCGAAGTAGAGTTGAAAATTTGGGCCTGAGTCCATGGGCAGGCCCGGTCCGCCCGGAAAAAAGGCGGATTTGGGCCATAAATTTAGGAAGCCGATAAGTGGACGGGCCACCGGCCCACAATGGCCCGACGAGCCAGCGGGCCGCGAGCCAATTTGGCCCTTTTTTTTTTATATTCATTTAGTTTTATATATAATGTGTTATAAACTTGAGTTTTATAAAGGAAAAAAAATATACATAAATATTTATGGATACAATCTTTTTCAAAACTGTGTATTTATATTATGATATAATATTAGGTAAGACTTATAATTTATAACGAAAGATTAAAACATTTTTTCAAATTTTAAATTTATAAATAATTAAAAAACCGGGCCGAATGGGCTAGGATTGGAATGACCCAATACATATATAAATAGGCTAGGGCCTACATTCTACCGGTCCGTAGAAATTAGGGCCGACCCGGCCCGGTCCGTATTTGATCGGTGGCCCGCTATTTTCAGGCCGAGCGGGTAGGCCCGCCCAAACTTTCAGCTGTAGTGTCAAGTTGGAATTTCCACTCCATTTTTTATATATATTATGTTATATATAAAAATTATTAATTTTGTAATGATCTGATTCGAATGGTCTTGAATCAAATATATATATATATATAATGGAAAATTATAATTTTAGTTAAGTATAAATATTTTCGTTTTTTGGTCACTATGTTCGATAATTACAAAAGTAGGTCATTAACTTTGTATATCAAAACAAATTTGGGTCACACACCCTTCAATTTTGGTTCACTAAGTATACTTGTTTTCGATTTTGGGTCAGTATTTTTTTTATAAATGCAAAAATGGGTCACTAACCTTGTAAACATAGCGACCTAAAAGCTTAAAACATGTATACTTATTGACCCAAAATTGAAAACACATATACATAGTGACCCAAAATTGAAAGGGCGACCCGAATTTGTTTGGACATACAAATTAGTGACATACTTTTTCAATTATCGAACATAGTGACCCAAAAATGAAAATATGTATACTAAGTGACCTAAAATTAAAATTTATGAGCTTGGATGTAGCACTTCCATGACCACTTGTACGAGAGAATAGCAAAACTAATGCTATTTTAAAAATCTAATTACAAAATTAGATAACATTCTACAACAATTGCAAAACTAGTTAATTTTTAAATGTGCTAAGAGAATATTTGATTTCGTTAAACGTAGGTTAGATATGCATGGAATTTGTGTTGAGGTCAATGGTAGAAAGGGAGGTTTAATTATGTTATGGCAGCGGGATTTAAGTGTCACACTTCGATCGTATTCGAAATACCACATCGATGTTTCAATCAAGCATAGGGTTTCTGATTTCTGGTGGCGTTTGACTGGCTTTCATGGTGACCCTAGCACGGTGCTCCGTAAAAATAGTTGGAAGCTCCTCTCACGGCTATGCGATCAAGGTGATGATAAGTGGCTATGTTTTGGAGATTTTAACGAGATTCTAGATTCGAAAGAGAAAGTTGGTGGTCGACCCCGACATGTACGCCAAACTTCATCTTTTAGAGAATGCTTGTTACATTGTGGTCTCTCCTATCTGGGCTTTATGGGTAGCAGATTCACGTGGTCGAACCGTGCTCAATTCCCTAACACTACTACGAGCGCCTCGATAGAGCTTGCACGTCGCCTGAGTGGATCGGCATTTTCCCAAGTAATGTCATTCGTCACGTCCCTACGTTCTCGTCCGACCATAGTGCTTTGATTGTTGACCTCTGCCCCAACAATACGAGGACCTCAACTTTCAATCGTAGGTTTAGATTTGAAGCCAAGTGGACGCTTGATGGCGAGTGTGAGAATATTATCCGTGATTGCTGGCAACCAACGACCCATAATATTGAGGTAGGAGATGCTTGGGATTTACTGCAAAGTAGTCGATCTAAACTCATCACATCGAGTCGCTCAAATGCCCAGCAATCGAGGGTGCAGAGAGATAAATTAGAGAGCGATCTCCTTCAAGTGATGCAACTGCCGGTTACGCAGAGGTCTCGCGTAGAAGAGGATAAGCTGCGCCACGAGCTAAATATGTTCCTTAAACAAGAGGAGCTTCATTGGAGACAACGGAGTAAGAGCGAATGGCTTCGAAATGGGGACAGAAACACGAGTTTCTTCCACCGTTCTGCTTCGGCTAGAAACCGTGTGAATCAAATTCGGAGAATTCGCAACGAGCACGGGGAGTGGTGCGAGACGAATAATGAAATAGAAAAAGCGGTTACTGACTACTTCCATAATCTGTTTCGTTCTCAAGGCCCATCGACACCGGAGATTGATATAGCTATTAGGGCGATCGAACCACGCGTTACGGATGCTATAAATGCGACGTTGCTCCAACAATACACAATAGAGGATATTCAGATGGCGCTTTCTGGTATGTTCCCGTATAAATCCCCTGAGCCGGATGGTTTCTCTCCAATATTTTTCCAAAAATATTGGAATTTTGTGGGAGAGAAAACGTCTAGTTTCATTCTTGATTTTCTAAATCAAGGCATTGATATACCAGCTTTGCACGAGACCCACATTATACTTATCCCCAAGTGTACTACTCCCGAGAATCTTACTCATTTTCTTCCTATCAGCTTGTGCAACGTTATCTACCGTATTGCATCTAAATGCATTACGAACCGACTGAAACATTATATGGACCAACTTATCTCACCCACCCAATCCGCATTTATACCGCATCGGTTAATTACCGATAATATACTTATTGCGTTCGAAAACTAACCATGCGATGAGACAGAGTAAAACTGGGAAGGAGGGACTTTGCTCCCTTAAACTGGATATGAGTAAGGCTTATGATAGGGTGGAATGGTCTTTCCTGGAAAGGGTATTGTGTAAGTTTGGTTTTCATGCTTCTTTTATTAAATCAATTATGTTATGTGTTTCCTCAGTTGATTATTCGTTTGTTCTTAACGGTCGTTGCTTTGGTCATGTAACCCCAGAAAGGGGATTGTGCCAAGGCGACCCGTTATCCCCATATTTATTTCTTTTCTGTGTGGAAGCGTTTAGCAGTTTATTGAAGGAGACGGAAGTTGATAGTAGGTTGAGCGGAATAGCGGTGTGTCGGGGGGTACCTGTGATATCGCACTTGCTCTTTGCAGATGACACATTGATATTCAGTAGGGCGACCGTGGAGAGTATGCAAGCAATTCGGGATATACTTGGTGTCTATGAACGAGCGTCGGGTCAAACAGTCAATTTACTTAAGTCGTCGGGTCAAGCAGAGAAGAATCCCATAGGGAGGTAATGCATCAACCTCTCCCGAGTACAATGTTGTTTGACCCTCGGGATAAGACAAGAGGCTCGCCATGACCTATACCTTGGTCTGCCCTCGGCTATGGGGAGGAGTAAGAAGGAGATGTTCATACACATACGGGACCGTATTTGGAATCGAGTGCGGGGGTGGTCGGAGAAAGTTTTATCTCAAGCCGGGAGAGAAATCCTCATCAAAGCGGTGCTACAAGCGATCCCTGCTTATGCTATGAGCGTATTTCAGCTGCCACAATCATTAATACGGGATATCCAAAAGATAATTTCTCGTTTTTGGTGGAGCTCATCGGATAAGCATAAGCTGCATTGGATCTCTTGGGAGAAGATGTGTGTTAAAAGTTACGATCTAACACAAATAACAATAACACCGAACAAAGACCTCAAATCGTTTCAGTCAAGCCTCAACGTATCAAAACAATATCTAAAACGCAAAACAACGAGAAGCAAGCGGAACTTATCTTTGAAGCGCTGCGTCGAATGTAGCCTCGAGTTGCTGCAGCCGTAAACCCGGGACGATTCGAAATAAAGGTGAGGCTAGCGGCGAGTTAGTGTATAACGAAGTAGGATGTTCAAATATCAGAGGCACATGAATATTCTATGCTTAGAAGCTTGAAAGATTGATGCTAAGAGACCTAAACCACAGAGAGACGAAAATCGCCATCGAGAGAAAAAAGGGGCTAGGGTTTTTAGAGAGAGAGAGCTGCGATTCGAATGAGTTAGGGTTTGGATAAAAAAATAGGTTATTATATTTGGTTGAGAAAAAGTTTCGGATATTTCAAATCAGTCCCGGGAATATTACTACGGTATCCAGAACTCTAGCATTGTTTGTTTTTGCCCCGAGGATTTATAATCCAAACGAATTTGATCCCAATTATTATATTAACGGGACCAAAAACGTTAATGGGCTAATCCACATAAAATTACCTGGATCCGAAATCGTGCTGGCCCAGTTAATCCACAATTTTAACAGCCACCCTCACGATGAAGATCCGAAGAGATTCACCATCATGAGTTTTTTCCTGAGTCTGCTGTGACTTTCTTTTCCAAGTGCCTTGGTAAGGATGTCAGCAACCTGGTCCTGCGATTTGATAAACCTGGTTTCAATAATACGCTTGGTTATATATTCTCGTATAAAATGACAATCTAATTCTATATGTTTAGTCCGTTCGTGAAATACCGGATTATTTGCTATTTGCATAGCAGCATTATTATCACAGAAGAGGTTTGCTGGACCTGAAAGCTCAGTTTTCAGGTCTTGAAGCAATCTGGTTACCCAGATTGTTTCACAAGTGGCAAGTGCCATTGATCGATATTCAGCTTCTGCTGAAGATCGTGACACGGTTTTTTGTTTTTTGCTCTTCCATGACACTAGTGTATCACCAAAGAACACACAGTAGCCTGAGACTGATTTACGAGTCACAGCACATGATGCCCAATCAGAATCACAAAAGACAGTTAAGTTGTGATTTTGACTGTTTGAAACTAAAATACCATATCCAGGTGTTGCTTTTAGATATCTAAGGATTCGAAAAGCAGCTATAAGATGTGATCTATTTGGACAATGCATAGATTGACTAAGTGTTTGTACAGCATAGGATATGTCAGGTCTAGTGTTGCAAAGATAAATCAATCTTCCCATTAGACGCTGAAAAAATTGTATGTCAACTTCATCTGATTTGTTGTCATCAACAAATTTCAGATTCAGTTGCATTGGTGTTTCTTCAGGTTTACTACCTAAAACACCAAACTCACTCAACAAATCGAGTGTATACTTTCTTTGATTTAGCACTAGACCACTATCACATTTCACTACTTCAATTCCTAAAAAATACTTTAATTCTCCTAAGTCTTTGATCCCAAACAAGTCATTAAGTACACATTTGATGTTACTGATTTCATGCAAGTCATTTCCTGAGATTAAGATATCATCTACATAAAGTAGCAGATAAACATGCAGTCCATCTTTCGATTTCATAAACAAGGAGTAATCATTCAAGCTTTGAACAAAATCATTTTCTTTTAGGACTTCAGTCAATTTTTCATTCCATTTTCTAGGTGCCTGTTTCAGGCCATAAAGAGACTTATTTAGTTTACAGACTTTATTACTATGATCAAGATAACCTTCAGGCAAACACATGTAAACATCTTCTTCAAGTTCACCATGTAAGAAAGCATTGTCTATATCAAGTTGAAAAACAGTCCAATCATTTTTCATAGAGACAGCAAGCATTAGTCTAATTGTAACCATTTTAACAACCGGAGCAAATATCTCGTTGAAGTCTACCCCTTCCCTTTGACTATACCCCTTTGCTACCAATCTGGCCTTAAGTCTATCTACTTCCCCACTACTTTTATATTTTACTTTAAAAATCCACTTACTTCCTATGGGTTTTCTGTTTGGAGGTAGGTCAACTAAATCCCAAGTCTTATTTTCTAACAGGGCTTTCATTTCAAGATCCATTGCCTCTCTCCACTCACCAATTTCTAAAGCTTCTCTAGCAGTTTTAGGTATATAAACCTTGTCTATATTACAGCAGTAAAGTCTATCATCTTTATCAAGCTTTGAACAATTTAGTACACTAGATAAAGGATACAACACATTCATCTTTGCATTATTGGTTGTACATTCATAATCATCTAAATATCCAGGTTTTCTAGTTTTACGCTTAGGCCTATTCAAGTTTTCATCACTAGAAGCATTCAGGTTTTCATCACAGGCAATGTCATTATTTTCAATTAAGTAATCACAATTAACAGTTTCATGCATTTCATCAAAGACAGGTAGATTGGTGTTGTCTTCCACATCAGTATTACTAGAATGAGCATCATTGATCACAAAATCAGAAGTATGTTCATCAATGATATCTACATCTTTGTGTTTATTTTCTACATAAATGGGTTCAGTGAGTTCTAAGAAATCATCAGTCAGAGTAGGTGTACATTCAGTTTTGGTATTTTTATCAAACAATTTGTTTTTGAAAGGAAAAATAGTTCCATAAAATTTTACATCTCTAGCAGCAAATATAGTATTATTTTCAATATCAAAAAGTTTGTATGCCGTTTTGTTTTCATAATATCCTAGCATAATGCATTGTTTTGCACGAACATCAAACTTTGAACTAATATTAGTTACACTGGCATAGCACAAGCATCCAAATACCTTTAAAAAATCATACTTTACTTTTCTTTCAAATAAGATCTCATAATGTGATTTACCTTTTAGAGTAGAAGATGGTGTTCTATTGATTAAAAAAGCTGCTGTGAGAACACATTCAGTCCAGTAAATCAAAGGAACGCCAGATTGAAAAAATAAAGATCTAGCAACATTTAATAAATGCCTGTGTTTTCTTTCTGCAATTCCATTTTGTTGTGGAGTGTTAACTACACTAGTTTGATGTAAAATTCCTTTTGTTCTAACAAATTCTGAGAACTGATTGTTCACAAATTCTGTTCCATTATCAGTTCTAATTATCTTTAATCTTTTGTTGAATTGAGTTCTGACCATATTAACAAAGTACTTGAAACACTGAAATACTTCAGACTTATTTTCAAGTAAGAAAAGCCAAGTAGTTCTAGAAAAATCATCAACCAAAGTGAGAAAAAATCTACAATTATTATGACTAACAGTTTTAAAAGGTCCCCAAACGTCACCATGTACAAGTTCAAATACAGAGACTGATTTATGATCGCTTAAAGGAAAGGGTTCTCTTGTCTGTTTTGCCTTGTGACATATATCACATGGCTCATCAGACATTATTTTTTTGTAATTCAAAGAAGGTTTCAATACATCTAAGACAATGGGAGAAGGATGACCTAGTCTCATATGCCACATATTGTTAGAGACTACATTCAAAATATTACCTACTTTACTATTATTACCAGTCAAGTCATTGTTGAAGTAGTACAATCCGTCTTTCAACTCACCAATCCCCATTATAATCAGGGACTGTGGGTCCTGAAAGATGCATGTATTGTTTTTGAACTTTATATCACACAGCTTTGTATTAGCTAGTTTTGCAACTGATATTAGATTACACTTAAAAGATGGAACAAATAGAACATTTCTAAGAATTATTTTATCATTTAGTACATAGTCACCTATTATTTCAACACAGACATATGATCCATTAGGTAATTTTAAAAAAATATTACTATTTTTGACATATTTCATGTTTAAAAGCTTTTCAGAGGATGAAATAACATGATCAGTAGCTCCAGAATCTATAATCCAACCTTTATTAAAGTTGGATGATAAGGAATTAGCTATAGCACCTGCCATGAGATCTGGTTTAATTTCTTCCTGATTCTCTTTTTCCAGCAGCTTAATAAGCTTGCTGTATTGGAGAACTGAAAGATTTGGAGTAACAGTCTCAACATTATGCTGATAGGATTCAGTCACATTGGCAATTTTGTTGGAGTTCCAAGTGTTACTCTTTTATAATTTCTGTTTGGTTTACCAAACAGTTTGTAACACTTTTCAATAGTATGTCCTTTAATCCCACAATGTTTACAGATCATTGTAGGATTATTAGGATTTGAAGAGTAGCTACTGTTGTTATTATTATTGGGATTACCCATAAGTTTGTAACATCTTTCTATTGTGTGGCCTTTTATACCACAAAATTTACATATAAAAGAATTATGGTTTGAAGAATTGAAAGTAGTTTTGTTAAAAGATTTATTCATAAAAATAGAAGTATTATTTTCTGTAGTATGAATCACCTCCCTATGGGATTCTTCTCTGCTTACTAAATTGTAAGCATGAAGAACACTTGGGAGAGGTTGATGCATTAAAATATTACTTCTTATAAAATTGTAACTCTCATTAAGACCCATCAGAAACTGCATTAACTTTTGTTCTTCATAAAGACTGTTTTGATTACTACTAGCATGACAGATGCAAATAGGTTCTGTGGTTAGAGCATCAAGCTCATTCCACAGGTGCTGCAGTTTAGAGAAGTAAATTGAGACACTATCATTCACTTGTTTAAAATTATACAAGGACTGTTGTAGGCTAAATTTCTTTGGGCCATCAACATGCTTGAATGTTTTTTCAAGTGATTCCCACACCTTTGATGCAAATTTGGCATGTGTGTATCTTATTCTAAGTTCATTGCTCAGGGAATTCAGCAGCCATGATAAAACAATAGCATTGCATCTTTCCCAATCACTGGCTAGTTCAGGTTGTAGAGGTATCTCTACTGTACCATGAACGAATCCAGCTTTATTTTTTGCAACGAGGGATGGGAGTATAGAATTACTCCAAAAAGAGTAATTCTCAGAACCTGTCAGCGCTACATTTGTAATGTTAGTGACTGACAGATCTGCTTGTGATATATACAAAGGATTTCTAGGATTGATAACTAGTTCTGCATTGTTTAATACAACATCATTATTATTTTCAAGATTTTCATTAACAGCATTTTCTAAATCCATGATATCTAAAAATATTTGTTTAGCACACGATTATCAAATAGAAAATCTTCACAGATGATCACAGATAGCACAAATAGCAGATAATCACAGATATAGCAGAGTATAGACACAGTAACAATGAGCAGCAAGGAAAGAAATATAAAAGGAAGGAGTTCACCGTAAGTAAGTCCTTAGATAGAGTTTTGTCCTTTTGTTCAAAGAAGGAAATCACCGTAAATTGTGAAGAAGACTTCAGGATCTGCAAGGCAGTAATAGGGTATAAGCTAGTTGTGTTGTTAATCAAACACAACTTTGTAACACTAGTGATAAAGAAAATAGATCGTTTCAGAAGATCTGAAGAGGATCTGAGATTTTAAACGCTTTCAGAACACATATCGTTTCAGAGAAGAGCACTAGGAGGCTCTGATACCATGTTAAAAGTTACGATCTAACACAAATAACAATAACACCGAACAAAGACCTCAAATCGTTTCAGTCAAGCCTCAACGTATCAAAACAATATCTAAAACGCAAAAAAACGAGAAGCAAGCGGAACTTATCTTTGAAGCGCTGCGTCGAATGTAGCCTCGAGTTGCTGCAGCCGTAAACCCGGGACGATTCGAAATAAAGGTGAGGCTAGCGGCGAGTTAGTGTATAACGAAGCAGGATGTTCAAATATCAGAGGCACATGAGTATTCTGTGCTTAGAAGCTTGAAAATTTGATGCTAAGAGACCTAAACCACAGAGAGACGAAAATCGCCGTCGAGAAAAAAAGGGGCTAGGGTTTTTAGAGAGAGAGAGCTGCGATTCGAATGAGTTAGGGTTTGGATAAAAAATAGGTTATTATATTTGGTTGAGAAAAAGTTTCGGATATTTCAAATCAGTCTCGGGAATATTACTACGGTATCCAGAACTCTAGCATTGTTTGTTTTTGCCCCGAGGATTTATAATCCAAACGAATTTGATCCCAATTATTATATTAACGGGACCAAAAACGTTAATGGGCTAACCCACATAAAATTACCTGGATCCGAAATCGTGCTGGCCCAGTTAATCCACAATTTTAACAATGTGTCGACCAAAATCGGTGGGAGGTATGGGCTTTCGCGATATCAAATTATTTAACATGGCTCTTCTTGCTAAACAGGCTTGGAGATTGTTGTCGAAGCCGGATTGTTTGCTTAGTCGGGTCCTAAAAGCTAAGTACTTCCCCAACGCTTCTGTTTTGGAGGCTAGTATCGGCTCAAGACCTTCCGCTACCTGGAGAGCTATCCATGCGACCAGGAGTATCATCCATGCAGGCACACGATGGCAAGTTGGTAGTGGCAAAGACATCAACGTCTGGGAGGATCCTTGGCTGCCGCGCCCGTGGTCATTTAAAATAATCAGCCCAATCAAAGCCTCGTTTGAGCATCTCAACGTTTCCGATCTGCGCTCACCGCTCAATGGAGGCTGGTCCGTTCCCTTAATCCGGGACCTTTTCTTGCCGGTTGATGCTAGCTTGATTTTGGGAATCCCGTTGAGCTTGACTGATGCGGCGGATAGGTTGGTGTGGCACTTTACGAAGCACGGCCTGTTCACGGTCAAATCAGCATATCTTGTGGCCCGCGATATGGAATTACGACACCAAGCTAGCTCAAGCTCGAGGAATGATACGTGGGCATTCCTATGGAGTGCAAAGGTGCTTCCTAAAGTTAAGGTCTTTGTTTGGCAATTTTGTATGACAGCTCTCCCGACGGCTGCCAACCTTGTGTTGCGCCACTGCTCCCATCAATCTGAGTGCCTGAGATGTGGAGCTCCCCAAGAAGATGATCGTCATGTGTTTATTGAGTGTCCCTCTTCGGTTAATACTTGGAGGGAAGCAGGATTCTCAGCTAGTATCATCCGCTGTTGGTCGAGCTCGGCTAAAGAGTGGTAATTGGGCTGCATGATCACCTTAGTCCCTCGGACTTCGATCTCCTCCTCTCAACGTGTTGGGCGATCTGGCAGGCACGCAATAAATGGGTTATGGAGTCACTGATGATCACGCCAAGGTACTCGGCTGCAAAGGCGCGTGATGGACTTGCTTGCTGCCCGGTGGACTCGGATGCCTCGCTGATCAGAAATCCCTCGAGCTCCAACATTTGGCGTCGCCCGAGCCATGGAGTAATTAAGCTTAACTTCGACGGTGTGCTTCATAGTAAACGGATGGGGCAGCGATCGTGGTTATTGCTCGTAACAGTGATGGGAGATGTGCAGGGTGGTGGTCGAAGTTTTTTCTTTGGGAGTTTGATCCGGAAGTTATCGAAGGCGTGGGACCAAGATGGGCATTGCTCATAGCACGATGGAATAATTGGCGCAAGATCGAGATTGAAGGGGACTGCTCGGTGATTACGTCGAGTATAGTCTAGTTCGAAGAACGGGTAACACTGTTGCTCACTTTATTGCTAAAAAGCTTGGTTTTGATGGAGAGGATAGGTCTCCACCGTCCCAAGCACTGACTGATTTGTTATCTGCGGATATTAATTCAGAATGATATATAAGCATCGTTCATTTCAAAAAAAAAAGTTAACTTTTTAAATTTTAACTATAATTATTTCCATTTTCACCACAAAATTGTTTAAAATTGCATTTTTTCAATATTATTATTTCATATGAGCAAAATAATTACTAACAATTATATTTTAATCCGAAGTTATTTTAACATTTTCTATCCAATTTAATTATCAAATAATGGTTTCCCACAATTACTCACGTCAATCATAGTATTCATTATTGTATTAAAAAGATATTGCTTACTCAATTTATTAATAAAATATACTCAATTCTGTATTTGATTTTTCTGTACTGTTATTTGTTTTTGTACTGATATTCTATTTTGTAATCATAATTTTTTTCCTGTTTTTGTACCCAATTTTCATGTTTTTGTTTATTCGTTCTATTCATGTTTGGTAGTACGAAACTTATTAATAATGAGAAATCAATTAAGTAATTAATTAATAATATGATGACGTGAATGGCAAATAATTATTTAACAAATAACTTGGTTATAAACTGTTAAAAATATAATTATTACTAATTATTTTGCTCGTATGAAATAATAATAGTGAAAAAATTAAATTTTAACAATTTTGTGGTAAAAATAGAAATAATTATAGTTAAAATTAAAAAAGTTAACTAGTTTTGCAATTGTTGTAGAATGTTATTTAGTTTTGTAATTAGATTTTTAAAATAGCATTAGTTTTGTCATTCTCTCCCACTTGTACCACTTCAATTTTTTCACTACACCATTCATAAGTAGAGGTGATAGGTTGAGCTCACTTTATCGTCCTCAAAAGGTATAAACTTATCAAAGTTTGATGTTTCGGATTATAAGTTCTTTGTTACATATTTTGTAATTCTTGGTTTTAGTTTTATTTATAAGTAATCAAATAGGAGGATAATAAGTAACCAAAATAAGACGAAGAATTCACCTTGATCATCGTTGTCAGATGAGTTTGCGACATATTCATCTGGCCCCGGGGATTAGTCCCAAACACTTGTCTCAATAAAAAGTTTCTTCTTGCTTATCAGTATGCCGCTCCTACTTTGTATGATTCACTTCGTAAGATAACCACCAAGGAACTAGCCGAACCGGATCGAAGACCTTGAAGGATGGAAGCGGTCTGTCATCCCTTTCTTGGAGGGCTGGAATGTGTGTCGCAATTAACGCCTCTGCCAGGTCAGTGTGGGGCAAGCCCACGCCGGCATATAGGCTTAGCTTATAGCCAGGTCGAGTGAGTATACCTCGAGACAGTAAAAAAAATAAAAATAAAGAAAAATATTAATTTACCCAAATTGGAATTGGCTTATATTTTTATAAAAAGAAAAAAGATAAAGTTAAACATATTAATAAAATATATAATGTTGTTACATGTAATTGGAATTGTTTCTGAAAGTTTAATTATTTTTTCAAAATGCGTATGGAAATCATAAATTAAGTCTTGTTGACCAAAATGAAGGACCATTCCATATGGGCACTAAAGAGAGAATGACAAAAGTAATGCTATTTTAAAGTTACAAAACTAGATAACATTGTACAACTATTATAAAACTAGTTAAAATTTTAAATTTTAACTATACTTATTTCCATTTTCACCACAAAATTGTTTAAAATTGCATTTTTTAACTAACATTATTTCAAATAAACGAAACAATTACTAGTAATTATATTTGCCACCACAATTATTTTCCCAAGGTATTCCTGCCATCACAACAAGAATTAGCCTCACACGTGAACTTCACCACCACACTATTCTCGTCAATGATTTATTTATTTTATTAATTACTATTGCTTTCTCAATTTATTAATTAAATAATAAAGAGAAATAATCCAACGCATGAAAAGCTAGGTGAGTAACGACGAAGAGGGACAGCCCAAAAAAGGTTTTGTGGACCGGTATCTCGTTTTCTTCCTCGGCATCTTCATCTTTTTTATTCGGTTGTTTCTCCATGTAGTTGACTATTTTTTATTTTTCTTTCGGCAATTGATTTTGTTTCGATGGTATATCACATAGTTAATTCGTTTTATATTGTTTCAGTGCAGAATTTTGTCGAATTTAGTTATTATAACGTTGTATTAGGGCGGCAATTTAATCACGATCGGTAATCAAATGGTTTATGATCAAGCTCCAAAAGATAGTGGGGTATCTTCACGTGATATTTCATTAGATGAGATGTTAACGCACTTGCGAAAAAATAGCGGATTACATGAGACTTTAAGATATATGTGCAGTATATGGCAAACAGATGATACAAATCGTGTTGCGTCTTTCTTCCACGTCGTAGATAGTGATGACATGCTTTCGAATGTCTTTGATATGCAACTGGAATTCATATGTATATTTAAGAAATTTCTTTGGCAACGATTTCAGGTGCATTTTTTATAGTGAATTTTTTGCTGGCTTATTTAGAATTATAAACTTAACTTTTAACATCTTTTATTGTAGATTGTGGTCACTTGGATGTTTCCGTTGAAGATCAACCATTTGAAATTGAACAAGTCGAGACACCTTAAGATGCTACAACATAGAATCATCAGTCATGGAATCCAAAAAAATTATTTACGTCATATGTGTCTCAGGTATTAGAAGATTGCATTGGCATTCCAAACAAGGTCAACAATTGTGCTATTGAGAAGGGATTATCATTTGATACAAATGTATGCTTTGAGTCTAAAGAGGCTTTTCAGATGGCAGTTCAAAGACATTGTATCGAAGTAAATCGAAGGTCGTATATTGTCAAAAATAGTACTCGAAAAGTGTGGGAGGTGCGGTGTCCACGAGAGAAAGGTATATGACCTTGCGATTGGAGAATTAGAGGTGTATTGAAGAAAGAGTCACAAGTTTGGAAGATCTCTATATATGAAGCAGAGAACAAGTGTTATATTAGTAGTAATCTATCTTTAGATCATAAGAATTTACGTGAGATTGATAGCCTGTGAAATACTTAGTGATATCAAGGGAAATCACGCCATCACTACTGTTGAGGTTCGTAGACTAGTTAAAAGTCAGTTATGTTTTGACATTAACAACTGCAAAAAAGCACTACGTGCAGTAAATTTAGCGGTGTAGGAAATATATGGTGCATGGGAAACATTTGTTCCCAAATTACAATCTTTCTTCAAGCGGTGCAACAAAAAAAATCAGTTATTATTTTCTTTGGTAATTTTAGTTATTGCACTTTAAATTTTATTAGGTGATATCTTCAACATCGTTCTTAAATTTAATATGCAGGTACCATTGTCAAATATGACAATATACCTTTACAGAATGATGGTTCTATGATGATGATGTGTTTTGGGCATTCGGTCCGTATATTGATGCATACAAGCATTGCCAAGCCTATTATTAAAGTTGATGTGACACACTTGCACTCAAACTATGAATGCAAGCTTCTAATTGCTATTGTAATGCTTTAGGCCATTTTTTTCCATTCGCTTTTGCTTTTTTAGATGACGAATCAAAATACTCATGGCATGGGATTCTTGATCTCCTTAGCACGCATATTATTCAAGGGCAACGAAAGGCATTTGATATCTGATCGAGGATTTGGCTTAATATGAGCTCTACCATATATCCCTGCATTTTCCGAACCAGAGGGTTGCTACATGTTTTGTATGCAGCATGTAATGTCAAATTTCATGGACAAATACAAAAGCTCACTTTTGAAGAGCATGATGTGGTCATCTTCATACGCAGAAGATGTGGACAAGTTTGGTAGCATCATGATGAACATCTACAAATAAATGACGGAGCATATAAATGGTTGAAAAAGATAGATCTAACACGATGAACCTTTGTTCACTATGGTGGTGCTATGTATGTCTTTCTTTTTTTTTTCATCTATATTCATTATATTTACTAAGATCAATATTATAGGTATGGCTCGGTAACATCAAATTGGTCAGTGATCATGAATAATGTACTCAAAGGCACTCGTCGGCTACCTCCTACGGCTATTGCATAAGCCACTTTTTTGCGTTGTATATACTACTTTCAAGAACATCGAAAGAGATAGGTCGCTCGAAATATGAACGATATTTATGGCCTGAAAAAGTTCATCTGAAATATATTCGTCAAGATAGAAAAGCTACGAAACATTCTATTCGCCCATACAATATTGTTACTATGACAGCGGCTCTTATTGCTCCAGGTAAACTTGGCAGTCGTCCTCGATTTCACCATGTCAGTCTCATAGATCATTCTTATTCACGTGGCAAGTGGTTAGTCTACAACATCCCATGCTCACATGCAATGCGGGTATGTAAGTTGTTGTTGTTGTTGTTCTTTTTCTTATGGTCGTCGTTAAACTTATCATCATCATTATGATTCTTATTATTATACTTGAATTTCTTTTCTTTCAGGTTAGCAAGTATTATAAAGTTGATCTATGTGAATATGTTCCAGATGGTTAGAATTGAAACGTTGGAGACAACATATTCTTATAAGTGTGCATTAGAGGAGTCATGTTGGAAGCTTCCTTTCCATCTAGTGCATAATCCTTATTTACGATCACACAGAAAAGTAGGACGTAAGCGAACATGACGATATCCATGTGAAATGGATCCAAGGTCTCGCAAGAAACACTGAAGAGAAAATAATGTTGATCAGTTGTGAAACCTTTTTATAGAAATTGTTCTTATTAGATAATGATCATTCGAATATTTTAAGAACTATTATATTTTATTCTTGAGCTATTTTTAAGCATTGCTTGCATACTAAAGATCAATTCTCTAGAAAAAAATATAATAATAATAATAATAATAATAATAATAATAATAATGGAGAAAGCATGTACTTTTATTGGTGGCTAATAGCTTTTTCACACACGCATGAGATGTGCGAGGGATAATTCACGTGCTAGGGACATTTCACATGGACAATTCAAGGTTTTATTTGGTATTGTGTATCATGTCATGGTACTTTTTATGTAATTGGTGGAAGCATGATATCTTTGACTATTATGTAATAAAAATTCTACTGCTTAATTTCCAAGGTATGTCTTGATTTCTACTGTGGCTGTGCGGTGGTGAAAGTTCACGTGTGAGGCTAATTCCTGTTGTGATGGCGGGAATACCTGTGAAAATAATTGTGGTGACAAATATAATTACTAATAATTGTTTGTTTATTTGAAATAATGTTAGTTAAAAATGCGATTTTAAACAATTTTTTGGTGAAATGAAAATAATTATAGTTCTAACTTAAAATTTTAACTAATTTTGTAATAGTTGTACAATGTTATATAATTTTGTAATTAGAATTTTAAAATAGCATTACTTTTGTCATTCTCTCACTCTAAAAAGCATCACGCCCTAAGAGATAATTAGTTGGAAAAATTTCAACGCCCCGACTAGAGATTTATCCAACCGAGTAGTTATTGTCGTTGCGTTGGAACATGCAGTCGACCTATTATTGCAGCGACTAACGCCATGTCCTACCGACTTAGAACCCTAGCTCATTTAACAATTTCGCCTCTCGAACTTTGCTCTCCGTCTCTCGTCATCCACTGCTCGGCTTCTTCCGCTTGTTCACTTGTCTGCGTGTAGTCTGCTTGTTGTTTCTCCACCGTTGGTCGTCCTCCACCACTTGTCCCTAGGATTGAAAACGAATCGAATGAAATAATATCATATTTCATTTGTCTTTGTTCATATAGAATAATATCCGTATTTGTATCCGATTGTTAGTTGAATCCTAAAATGGATTTGAATTTGATTTGATGAGGACATTCAAGTCGAAAAAACTTCTAGTATTCAAATTCGAATGTATATGTCTTTTTATGTTTATTAACACAAAATCTGTTCAATAAAAAAAATACAAATAGTATAATAATAGATTTTGTCAAACATATCATTAGTCTCATTATCAAATTCATCTTAGGAAAACGTTACTTACCAAATCTAACAAATTCCGAGAATAATGATTTGTTTAAGCTTGTTTTCTAGCATCACGCTTGCAATACGACATTAATCGATTCTTCTCCACCGATATAAAAATAAGCAATTAAATTATTGTCGTAGTCGTGAAAACATTCAAGAAATACCAATAAAAAATAAGACGAAAGAACTTACATATGGCATAATGGGTTTATCAATTCTATGAAATTGTGAACCACATTGCTTTTCACATGTCAAGCCTTGTACATGTTGGGAAATTCCTCGGGATTTTAGTACCTGGTGTGGCAGAGGCCACTTACGAAAGATTGAAGGGGCTCCCAATGAAACCTAAGACCGTCCTGGGATAGACAACAAAAGAAACAACCCGAAACCCAAGCACGAGCACATAACATACTGGAATCAAAATGGGATCATGTCTCGTTAACTTCGATGTGTGGATTTCTTTCTTCAATTTACGGGTTAGAAGTCCGAAGCTCCTCCAACCCTCATAACGCACGCCTTCGACAAGACCGTCATGCCGACCCGAGTAGTATCGAGAGCGACGAGCACTTAAGAATGGTTAGGGTGCTTGATGTTATGCCTTTTTACATCTTCGCCCTAACATTTGTCAGTAAGGCTTGGAAAAGAGTTTGTATATCACGTAGCTAGACTTGATATGAACTCTCTTGATAATGAAATGAAGTAATCTAACTTATTAATGGCATCGCGGTGTACAAAGTATGTAGTGTTGGAATTTGGGCTATAGGCCCAAATGGGTTTTAGACCCAATAGATAAGAGCTTAACTGAATTTAATTAAATCGAGAAGTCGTCGTTCGTCGAAACCCGAAATTGATGAAAGATTCAAATTCTACGTTTCGAGGGAAATTTATCGAATATTAATTGGCTCAAAACCGATGTCGGGTGAATGAGAAATTAATTTTCGAAGTTGGCCCAATAAAGAGATGAAATATATATTTAATATATAAAGGGACTCGTTGTTGTCCCACATTGGAAACTTCATCACTTTTTCACTTGTTTTTAAGGAGTCTCCCTACATGGGTTACTCAAATAGCTTGTCCAAGTGGTTTGTGGGTTATCGGCTCGTGGGCTTGTGTGGGGGTTTTGGACCCAATTATAGCCTAAGTGCGAGGCGTGCCCCGCACCGCCGAACCCGAGCCCGCGCCCGCGCTCGAGCCCGAGCCCGGACCCGGGGCCAACACCGATCCGAGCCGTGCCAAGTGCGCAATGGGCGTTTTGAGGTGCACTTAGCACGGCGCATCGGGGCGAGGAGCTTTGAGGAGCCCTTAATTTTATTCTCCGGTGAGGCGGCGGCGGTGATGTCACCGGTGACGTGGCAAGTGATGCTGGCGTGTCAGAGGACACCTGTACAAGTGAAACTGACGTGGCGCTGACGCAAACGCTGAGCGGACGACGATGACGTGTGCGGACCCGTTGGGTTGCGATGGTTCGTGAAGCGGGTCGAACGGAGCGGTTCGGACCGAACCGTTGGGTCAAGAAGTAACTATTGACGATTGGGGCCCAGAAGTTGCATTTATTCGCAGAATGGCTCCCAGTCAAAGTTTCAGAAACTGTCAAAAAGACCCAACAGTTGCAACGCTTCGCGAAATGACACCAGAAAGTTTCGCCACTGCAGAATTGGAAAATTCATTCAATCGACCCCCAACATTCTAGAGATAGTGCATACACAGTCCAGAGTAAGCAAGAAAGGCTCGAGTCTTTGAGTAGATTCGCCGATTTGTATCGTTGTGCAACATGCAAAATTCTGAAGTCGTTGTATCTTTGGAACGGATTGCGATAACCCGAGGCACTGAAATACAGGGCAATAACGTCTTATGGACAACGTACGTAGTATGTCCCTCGACTTCGACTCTAACATAATTTCTGTTCGAGTTTCTGCAGCCACCGACCAGACGATATGCACTAGAACCAACATGTAGAGTGTGTACGCGTGCAATTTGCGATAAGTATTAATTAAAACGAATACTTAACAACCAACACTAACGTGTGATGGACAATGAGCATAGCTTAGTGAGTATATGAATATCGATCTCAGATAATAAAGTTGATGACTAGTACTAACATATCGGCTCGATATCTTGCATAAATAAATGACACTAAATTCCAACAATCCTAAACTAACACGATAAAAGACTAAAAGATACGACTTTAATTAAAGATAGGTAACTTCATATTATAGATATGTGCTCGGGATTTTGAATCTCACTAGGTATCACCGACTAACCCGTAAACTATCGTGCCTACGTGAAAAGCAATTAAACTGCAGTAATTCCTAGCTCCCGAATTTGACGTGCCCCTAGATGTTTGTGAGAATTTAAGTTAGCAATTAGGGTCGATTAATTGTTTTCGCCATATAATCGAGTCCTAATGTTCATGAAAGGCCTAATTGTTATTAAGTTGCTGCCCTAAATGATACCAAACATCATATCAAAAACATAGAAATATTGATACGAAGAATCAACTCAATACATAGACATACTGAATTGAAGAGACGAATTCATAATAACTATCAAGGACACGTGTTGACGAGTAATCTATGCCAAAACAACGGTTCTACCTAGTGTTCGTCTCATCCCAAACAATGGAAATTTAAGTACTCTACTTGATAAGGATACAACGAAATAAATAAAGACAAGGACTAGAAAACCATAATTCTCCCATATACGGATCTGTTCTAAAAAGTCTTGTGGTTTCCTTCGTCTTGTGCCCGATTATGCGTTAGATCTTCGTTGAATTCCTCCTTTAAACCCTATGAAGTAAAAGGATGATTCCTAGTTGAGCCCCACATTAGGTCTCTAGATCGTGCATTATTGAGTTGTGGAAGATTTGATCGTTTTTAGGGCTTTATTTAGGCCTATTTATAGTTGCTCGGCAGGCTTCATCATGGGCCGTCATGGCTGTGACATTATCGCGCAGCCCATTCTAAGAGGTTGCAGTTAATCTTCACGAATGTGACAGGCAACCCATGATCCCGTGACGGATTTCCGTGAGGTATGATTCTCTTATGCTCGACCGTCACGGTTGCGATAGGCCATTCATGATGTAGTGACTCCGCGAGGTGAACGTAAGTTTTTTTTCGCTCCGCTTTGCCCTAATTACCATCTTATATTTTTTCAACATAAAATAAGTGCAAATCACTTGAATAAATGCACAAGACGGCTATAAAAGACTCAAATGACCTAGTTGTAAAGACGTTTATCACTTATGCCATCATGCATGTCTCAAAAACATCATAGAGGCACGACAATCATTTTAAAATCTCAATCAAGTGGTTATATGGTTGACATTGTGAGCACACGGCATAATTCACTCATTTGAATAATCAATTACTGAGCTTAGCTCATAATGATGAGTTGTGGGCTTTAATTCAATAGCATCCAACATTTATTGTGTACCGCGACATTGTCGGACTCCAACCTTGTTAGGTACATACTTGCTCTTTCTGTGACGACATAATTTCAACGATCCTTTTTTAAGTCTGACTTTCTTATTTCATCTCAACTGGCACTAGGAGGAATTCATAACTCTGGTATTTACCTAGTCAATCTTTTGATACTGGGATAGGTCCCTCTTGAGAACAAAAGTGATATAGTCTTCTATGAATCTAATATAGATCATCGTCAATACGTTTAAATCCTTCACTTATTTTCGAATCACGAGAGAGCTACGGTTTATGCCAAGCTCACTAAACATTATACTATAATCGCGACTGGACAAAATTACCAAATTTCCTCCATGTCTCATACGAGTCAATTTATTTGCTTCGACCAAAGACTTTGCAAATGTCTTCTCGGTCGCATAGAATATGTATCTCAATTACTTACAAGACTGTGAATTCCTCTCTACAATAAAAGCCTGTCATTTTTCCTTCTTCGTCAAGCGTCACCAAATGTTAGTTTTCAATTGATGCGGGCAAAGCTAGTTTCCTATCCATGTTCTTTTCGGATGCATGATCGTTTTTGCAAAACTAATGACTAGTCACTAGTCGTGATCCCGAAGTCAGCTCCTTCAGCGACCCAATCATTACAATGTTCACGCCAAATACTATAGTCGGTCGTCCAATCATTGACACTCATAGTAAGAATCATTTCTTATACTTTTCCATCTTGAACATCATAAATATCTTCTCTAAATAAAGGGCTTGGAGATAGGGCTTGGGACAGGCTCAACATTCAATTCGCTTTATCCCGGATGAGGGGAATGTCGCAAGGTAGCTTCTTCTCTCAAGTCTTTCACAAAGAACACAATCAAAATCCAAGCCTCACGGGGGAGAACACATTAACATTGTTTCCTATCAAAAGGATGTCGTTTATATACAATACAGACGGATAATGCTTTCAGTGGGTTTTCTGTAAATGCATGGCTTTTCTTCGTTCTTCACAAATCCTTACATTGAATTTCTTCGTTTAAATGAAGAATCCAACTCGTAGATGCTTGGTTAAGTCAATATGCGAGAACACCTTCGTTCTTCACGAATCTCATCGCCTACTGATTTAGACCTCCGTCTTGAGGAATCGGTTCCGGAACGTCGTATTTACTTCAATCTACCAAATCTCATAATTGTAGTGTGCGGTTAGGAAAAGAGAATGTATATGGGCTTGATAATGGCCACATGCAAGAAGGTTTCATCATAGTCAATCTTTTCCTTTTGACTATAACCGTTTGGCGAAAAGCCTAGCTTGATAAGTATCAACAAGTTCGTCATATCCAATCTTTCTCATATAGATCCACTTGCATCCGATCGGCCAATTGTTGGGAGATCAACTAGAGTCCATACTTGGTTGACAGTCGTCAAGTCCATCTCTGCTTTCATCGCCTCAAGCCATCTAGCTGAGTCTAGTGGCTCTGTCGTAGTTACCGGGGACATTTCCTAGGCTTCTAATTGCCGAGGCATCCCCGTGTTCGTCATTAGCATATCGTCTCTCTCAAGTTGTCGACATACTTTACGTGAGCAGTGCAACTATTCATTCGTATGTGGTTGGTCTAGTGCTCTATTAAATAAAATTTCTGAAGTCGTTCCGAATAAAGTCTTTTTCGATAAAGTATATATGTGAAGCCATAGTGGTCCTTTGATCATCGTGGTAATAGAACAAATATCCCATGGAAACCTCGTGATACCTATGAAACGACCCGTTGTATATTTCGGCCCTAATTTGTATGTTTTAGATTTTTCATGTAGACGGTGCAACCTCAAATCTTAAAGTCTGATATGCTCAGTTTCTTATCAGACCGTATCTCATATGAAATGTGATCACCAGGAAACTTAGAGGGCATCGGTTGAATGTGTGAACGACGATCAACAATGCATGTCCTGATAATAAAATGAAGAGTTACGTATAGCTAACCATGGATCGAACCATGCCAATAAGAACTAGTCAAACTTTAAACTCATGTATTTGTCGCCCCGATCCGATCGAACGACCTTATGGTTCTCGGGTTATATTTTCACCAATGTCATGAACTCCTTGATATTTATCAAGAGTCCCGAATTTATACCCATGAGATACACTAGCATGTTGATAAGTTAGGATTTCGTTATTTTATACTCCAAAAGAGTGTGTGTTCGGTTGTTATCCATCCAAAATGCTTTGGATATCCTACAATTACGTTTATATTTTTATTTGATAGATATCGGAGCAAAAGAGATCAAAATCGGGAAAATACAAAATCATTTTTTAAGAGAAGGAATTTGGAGATCTTTTCTCAACAAAAATGAGATATTCACGCACAAGCACCGTGTTTCAACGAGGAAAGTGTCAAATTTGCATGATAGAGCTTTGCATCCAAGAACTACTATAAAACGGAGTCAGAGATACGAGAACTATCATCGTTCAAACCGTGGAGTCAAAGATACGAATTCAACATCTTCTGTTTGGCCCGTACACAAGATTTAGCCCATTAATTATTTCTAAGTCGAGGGTTTTAAATCCTATAAAAAGGCCACATAGGATGGATATGTTAGAGTAGAATGCCCAGCGTTCCAACTTGTTTGGATATTTTCTACTTGTAAAGACAATTTATTGGAAATATATCTAATAAGAGGCATTATCTTTATCTTTTGTGCATGCATTAATCTAGTTATTTGCACTTATGATAAAGTCCTTAGATCATTATAAGCTGAGAGACATAGTTGCGCATATGATGGCGATTATGGAATATGTCTTAGGCTGTGATCTTAAATAAGGTTCCAAGTCGATGGGTATTTCAAGACAGGACATTGAATAACCCGGAAAGACTTTGTATATGATGCATGCTTGTGAGACAAGGATGTTATGTTCCATTAACGTTAGCATGTTGACGCAAATGCATATATGCAGATGCTTGTTAGGGAACAAGTTCATTAAACTTGACCCGCTGAAAACTCTTAACTGGAAACTTTTATGTCGAATAAGAATTTTCATGTTGCGATAGTACATGACTAATCCTATGACTTGAGGCACGATAGTAGTCTTGTGCGCATTATGCTATACTTTGATATATCTTTTGATTACGGGATAATCATAAAAGAGATATGTTGGGTATTGTATTAGTGTGTATGGAGATTTATCTGTGACAAACATAAAATTCGGCACTTATATTAGAATAAGCGAATTTCTTATTCTTTTCATAGTTTATGATTCAAAGTCCTTGGCCATGGCAGGATAAATAGAGATTCATAAAGGAATCATTTAAACTTGAAACGAAATCATAGTTATGGGTTTCGACTTATAATTCTATGCCCAAGGTCTAATCGGGAATTTAGTTGTCGAAAGAATTTTACGTGTATGCACTTACAATTGAAAAAGGTTTCTCGCTATTTCACTTAATACTATGTGACCATGCTACTTGCTAGGTGTTCCTGTGGTCTGTGGATTCTTGATATTAAAGCGTTGTTTCAGTTAATTACAAGGAGTTGTAAATCAACTATAAGTGTTACGTAAACCTAAAAGGGTCACACAAAGTTTTGGAGAATGAAAATATGAAATTGATATTCCAAAAGTTGGATTAAATTTTAATTTTATTGTTGAATTAAATAAATATAATTCGATAATATGATTATTTAATTAAAGGAATAAAATAATCAAGTGTTGATTATTTGGGCTTTGAATATTTTTTTTTAAAGTCCAATATAAGCACACGTAATAATACTTTGACTAAGTAGATGAAAAGGTTTCTAATGTCTTTGCATTATTACATTAAATGATAATTAAATAATAGTAATAATTTTCCTACTAAAGAGAGGAACGGTTTTGACTAAATGAAATTAATAGAGCATAGTGGAAAAACGTTTTCAACTAAGCCATGTAGATGACTTTAGTCCAAACGATTTATTTGATATAAAGAGCATTTAAAATGGAATTTATTTCTCAATGATGATGGGAACGGTTTTGACTTTGTGAGTGTAAAATGGTTTTACTACACTTATATATAGAACTAGCATAAAATAGTTTTAAGTAAGAAAGATAACCACGTGAGAATTGGTTTTGAGAAACCAACAGAACATATTCATCATCATTGCACTATATCTCATTTTCGACGTATGCTAAGTGTTCTTCTAGAAATTCCGTTTCGTTGCTAAGTATCGATTTAACATTCGGGTTAGTTTCTGCTAGTGAAGAAATAATTCCGGTGTCGTAATCGAAAACGGTGGACTCGATTAGAGGGGAGATATTTGGATCCCTACGGCAAGCGTACGTGACCGGTGATACCTACGGCGAACGTAAGAAGACGGTGGTAGCCGCATACCGGGAATTGATTCCCTCTCACTCATTGCTAAAGAAGCTAAGGAATAGGTATATTCCAAAAAATCTAACTATGTGAAATTCGTACAACGTACGTGATTTTAAAATGGTGTTGATCCGTGTACTCGCTAGATGAACCGTAGGGGTTGCATTTATACGATAAATGCGCACTTTCATTTTGAATTTTTCGCTGCGCATCGCCCCGAGCGGCCTAGCAAACCCAACAGTGGTATCAGAGCCAGGTTTGGGCATCTTATAAAATCAAATTTTGCGACGTTGATGTTTATGTGATAAACACATTTAATAGTCAAATGGTGTTTTTGTTTGTGTACGATGAAAGTGTTTTATCGAAAATAAATAAATAAAAAATCATATGAAAAAGTGTTTTCGTTTCCAAAATTATAGCAATACACAAAATTAGTGAATTTATGTGTTTCAAAATTCATATGATGAGTATTTTGAATTTTATATGTTTTTATTCATATGATGAATATTTTAGCATGTTTTATTTGGCCATGATTTATTTCATCATTTTTGTATATGATGCATGTTAGATTTATTTTATGCTATTGCTTGCGCTTCATATGATGAATATTGCATGAAATTGATGAGGTCTTTAAAAGAAACTCTAAGTTTGTGAAACTTTAGAGGGACTTATTTTATTAAGTTACATATCAAATTAAAATGGATAAAAATAGGTAGAGACCTATTAGTTCATGACTTCCATCAAAGGTAGATAACATGACGATGCTACCGTGCTTGGTCACTGACCATGAGTTGTGGAGTGATCTTGTGCGGAAAGTTGTGATCTCTACCAAACATATAGATGTTCGTGAGGTGGACGCGTCTTTGCGTTGGCCACGAGTCGTGGGACGTATTTGATGCTCCATTTACACGAAGGTTTGATGGGTTTAATTTGACACTTAGTACTATATGGGCTCATAAAATTGGGGTATATAGGAAACGTGAGGCAAAATAATCTTGAAGGTTGTATGTCGATACAATTGTCAAAGAGTTTACTACCAATTTAAATATTTTATGCTCATAAAATTGAGGTGTTGATTATTTTTATTGGACTTCAAGCCCACTATGAAAATAAGATTTTCAATATATTTTTGGGGTTTAAATAAAATAGTGGGAGCAATTTAATATAAAAGACCTTATATTGAATCAATATATTTTCTATAGTTTGTTCATTTTCTGCTTCGTTTATTTTTGTAGATTTGTCTATTAGAATGGCTAAAAATCCAATTGCAAATATCCTTGAGCAAAACAAGTTCACTGGCCCAAATTTTGTTGATTGGCTGAGAAACCTCAAGATTGTCCTTCAATCTGAAAAGAGGGAATATGTGCTTACCTTAGCCCCTCCTACTGCTCCTGATGATGTGACGTTAGAAGCGTATTGGGAGTATCTTCGTCATAGTGATGACAATCTCCAGGCTCGGTGCTACATGCTAGCATCTATGTCGAATGAGCTGCAGAGTCAGCATGAGGCATTTAATAGTGCTGAAGAAATTATTTCCCACCTACAAGAGTTGTATGGTGAGAGAAATAGGCAAATGAGATATCAGATATCTAAAGAGCTTTTCAGGTGCCGTATGACTGAGGGCTCTTCAGTCCAAGACCATGGGCTGAAGATGATAGGCCTCATCGAAAAGCTTACGTCCCTTGGAGTAGTTATAGATAATGAGCTCCTTGTGGACCTTGTCTTGCAATCTCTGCCTCCCTCATTTGACAGCTTCGTTGTTAACTTTAACATGCACTCCATGGAGACTACTCTCCCCGAGTTGGTGAACATGTTAAAGACGGTTGAATCCACGATTAAGAAGGATAAGCCGGTCTTTCTTGTTGGGTCTAATTCTACGAAAAGAAAGTGGAAGGGAAAGGTTCCCTCCAAGCCCAACAAGAAGGCCAAGGGCAACGAGGCTAAGGGCAAAGGAAAGCAAAAGGTTAATTCTCAGGTCGAGCACAAGTGTTTTCATTGTGGCAAAACGGGACATTGGAAGAGGAACTGCAAGGAATATCTTGCGAGCCTGAAACGTTCAGGTATATATTTTGTTGAAGTTAACTTATCAGTTAACGATGCTTCTTGGGTATTAGATACCGGTTGTGGCTCACATATCTGTAATGATGTACAGATGATGGCAAGAAGCAGGAAGCTAGACGGCAAGGAAACGGTCCTTAGGATGGGCAATGGAGCAAGAGTTGTTGCAGTAGCTATAGGGACTGTTTATCTATCTTTAAATAATGGTGTTGGTTTATGTTTGAACAATTCTCTTTATGTTCCGGATATTATTCGTAATATTATCTCTATTCACGTTTTGGATAGAGAGGGTTTTAAGTTTATAATTGAGAGTCGAAGTTGTTCCATTTTCAAGGATAATGCTTTTATCTATTCCGGTTGTTTGACGAATTGTTTATACACCATTACACCTGAAAGTCTTATTCTAGCAATTCAACAAAATAAAAGAAAATTAGATAATAATAGTTCTTTCACTCTTTGGCATGCTAGATTGGGTAATATCTCTGAGAAACGAATTCACAAGCTTGGGCAAAACCTCGACCTTAGTGGAGAGGATAAGTTGCCTACATGTGACTTATGTCTTAAATGGAAAATGGCCAAGTCACCATTTTCTGGTAAAGTGGAGCGAGCTAAAGGTCTGTTGGATCTGATTCATACAGACGTTTGTGGACCACTAAGTGTTAGTGCGAGAGGGAACTATCACTACTTTATAACATTTACCAACGATTTTTCTAGGTATGGTTATGTATACCTTATGAGGTATAAATCTGAAGCCTTTGAAAAGTTCAAAGAATTTAGAAGCGAAGTAGAGAAACAAAGTGGTCGTAGCATAAAGACTCTTCGATCTAATCGAGGAGGTGAGTACTTGACCACTGAATTTCTTGATTATCTAAAAGAGAACGGGATTCTCTCACAGTGGACTCCTCCTGGTACTCCGCAACTTAATGGAGTTTCCGAGCGACGGAATCGGACCCTGCTAGACATGGTTCGATCAATGATGAGTTTCACTAGCTTACCTCTTTCATTCTGGGGCTATGCCTTAAAAACGGCGGCACATATACTAAATAGAGTGCCAAGTAAAGCCGTCCCAAGTACACCCTATGAGATGTGGTGTAGTAAGACACCATCTTACAAATATCTCAAAGTGTGGGGTTGTGCTGCTTACGTGAAGCAGTAAGTGGGAGATAAATTGGATATGAGGTCCATTTTATGTAATTTCGTGGGGTATCCAAGAGAGTCTGTGGGATACTATTTCTACGATCCCTCCGAACAAAAGGTGTTTCTTTCGAGGAACGCTACTTTTTTAGAAGAAGAGTTCTTTTCTGAAAATAGTGGCGAGGCTGTAGAACTTAATGAAGAACTTGAACCACAAAGCATCCCACATGTTGTGACAAATAATACACCAGTTGAGCGTGGACCGTCTGAGGCACAACCTCTTCGAAAATCGATTAGGTTTTCAAGGGTGCCTGAGAGGCTGAACCTATTGTTAGAGAACAAAGAAGAGGGACTCCTTTTGGATAGTGATCCAACGAGCTATGAAGAGGCAATGTCTGACATTGACTCAAATAAATGGCGAGAAGCAATGCAGTCCGAGATGGATTCCATGTACTCGAACAAGGTATGGACCTTGGTGGACTCACCACGTGGTAGTGTACCAATTGGCTGTAAATGGGTCTACAAGCGTAACTTGGAGTTGATGAAGAAGTTGGTACTTTTAAAGCGCGTCTGGTTGCAAAAGGTTACACTCAAAAGCAAGGAGTTGATTATGAGGGAACTTTTTCACCAGTTGCAATGCTTAAATCCATTCGGATTCTGATTGTCATGGCTGCGTATTATGACTACGAGATATGGCAAATGGATGTGAAGACTGTCTTTCTTAATGGAAACATTAGGGAGGAGATTTACATGAAACAGCCAAAAGGCTTCATATCCAGTGGGAGCGAACAAATGGTTTGTAAACTCCAGCGGTCTATTTATGGACTGAAACAAGCTTCAAGGAGTTGGAACATCCGATTTGATGAAACGGTCAAAGTGTTTGATTTTCATAAAAATTCGGATGAACCGTGTGTTTATAAGAAAGTTAGTGGAAATGCAGTGGCATTTATCGTGCTCTATGTTGATGATTCTACTCATGGGGAATGATGTAGGAATATTGCAGTCAACATGTCTAAACAGTTCTCCATGAAAGACTTGGGAAAAGCATCTTTTATCTTAGGGATAAAGATCTTTAGAGATAGGTCACGAAAGATGATCGGACTATCCCAGTCAATGTACATAGATAAGGTGCTAAAGAGGTTTAGCATGGAGGAATCCAAGCGTGGATACCTTCCCATGGGTCATGGTGTTTCACTTTCTAATGCATGTCTCCTAATACGTTTGAAGAAAGGGAAAGAATGGCTTGAATACCTTATGCATCGGCTATTGGTAGAATTATGTATGCAATGCTACGTACTAGGCCTGACGTGGCCCATGCTCTGAGCGTCACGAGCAGATATCAATCTAATCCAGGGGAGGAACACTGGAAAGCCGTTAAGACGATCCTGAAGTACTTGAGAAGGACTAAGGATGTCTTTTTGATATACGGTGGTGGAGAATTAAAATTAGAAGGATTCACTGACTCTAGTTTTCAATCCGATAAGGATGATTCAAAATTAATGTCCGGATATATATTTACCTTGAATGGAGGTGCAGTTAGTTGGAAAAGTTCCAAACAAGAGACGACTGCAGACTCTACTATCGAGGCTGAATACATTGCAGCATCAGATGCAGCAAAAGAGGCTGTTTGGATGCGGAACTTCATCCAAGGGTTGGGTGTAGTCCCGTCTGTTGTTGATCCAATAATAATTTATTGTGACAACAACGGAGCTATAGCGCAAGCGAAAGAGCCCAGATCTTATCAAAGATCCAAACACATCATGAGGCGATACCACCTGATTAGAGAGATCATTGGTAGAGGCGACGTCGTTGTGGAACGAGTCACTTCAGCAGAAAATGTAGCAGACCCCTTGACTAAGCCCTTATCACAAAAGGTCTTTGATGGACATCTCGAGAAGATGGGCCTGAGATATATGGAAAAATTGGAACTATGGCAAGTGGGAGATTGTTAGAGTAGAATGCCCAGCGTTCCAACTTGTTTGGATATTTTCTACTTGTAAAGACAATTTATTGGAAATATATCTAATAAGAGGCATTATCTTTATCTTTTGTGCATGCATTAATCTAGTTATTTGCATTTATGATAAAGTCCTTAGATCATTGTAAGCTGAGAGACATGGTTGCGCATATGATGGCGATTATGGAATATGTCTTAGGCTGTGATCTTAAATAAGGTTCCAAGTCGATGAGTATTTCAAGACAGGACATTCAATAACCCGGAAAGACTTGTGTATATGATGAACCGGCGGGGTTGCAAATATACGATAAATGCGCACTTTCATTTTGAATTTTCCGCTGCGCTTCGCCCCGAGCAGCCTAGCGAACCCAACAAGAAAGAGAGGAGAGGAGAGACGGCAAAAACTCTCGGGCTAAGGAATGCACACATCGAAGCACTTACCATCACGAAAAACATTCGAGGAGGAGGAGCAGCAAGCACACGAAAGAGGGCAGAGAACACCCGAGGATTTCTGACGGCATAGAACTAAGAGCAAGAACACGATCCCGAGGCTCTCCACGACGTTTCTTCATTGATAACACGACGGGAGACAACGGGGCGACGCGTCACACCTCGAGCATCAGGGGCGATTTCTATACCTTTAATATTTTGTTTTCAACAATGTTTTATTTTATAATTCAATTGTTGTTTACGCTTATTAATATGTTAGGCTATGTTCTGATGTGGTTAAGGTCGTATTAGGCCGAATTATGAATTCGTTTTAATGTTATTCGTATTTTATCTAATCCTATTAGGAGAGTTACGTATTTTCTGTTTGGGTTAATGTGTGTATATGCTTGATCACCATATGCTTGATTTTTTGTTGGTTTATGAGACTGGATAAGTGATTAGACCGGTTAGAACAATAAACAAGAATACGACGACGTAAAACCGAACAGATATGGAATTCGGTTTCGTATGTGTGGTTTCCGAGATCTTAGACGCCGAAAGCGTCTAAACTCGGGGAAATTCATAAAGCCTAATGCGTGCGGAGTAACTATAGTCATATAGGAATATTGTTGATTGGTTCACTCTTGCATAGGGTTGTTGTGGATAACGGGTAGCATGTACGTTAGGAATTTCTACCTTAACTAGATTTATATTGATTAGGTAATTTGATTGCAAGAAGACGTAGGATTAATCTGTGTTATCTTTATTTTATCTGTTTTTCATTATTTGCGTTTTGATCTCTTTTATCAAATCATTAAAAAAATTACACTAATATCTTTTTAGTCTAAATTAGAAGTTAGAATAATATTCTAGAATTATTTGAGATGTCTCTGATGATCGACAATTGGACTTACGTCCATTTTATACTAATTGCACGACCTAGTACACTACTGCAAGAGCATCATATTTCGTTATCCTAGATGACATCCCTTTTTTACCCGAGTCCCACTAAAATAGTTGATAAAAGACCTTTCAATTAGTGCACGAGTTATACTAAGTAATTGTGATGTGATATATTTGCAAGCCTATAGAGTAATATCTTTCTACGTTGTGAATTGAGCACTTTTATACACATCTCGTAAACACTTTGAGTGACTTGAGCGACCCATGTAAGAGTTGTTGAGTGATGTGCGTTAGGATTTTAGAAATATCTTTTATGCTAAGATACGATTGCGAACTATCACTTCATGTTACATGTTTGACTAAATCATTCACTAATTGATGACGATCGCGATCGGCAATGCTTTTACGTTTTCTGAGAAAAACAGGAGTCATTCATTTGGTGATGTCGTAAAATCTTAACTTGATTTAGTTTTATTCCGCTTTTATGATCAAGGATGTTCGAAGCTAGTTCAAGGGATGTTGATAAGGTAAGATTTTATGTTATGTTTATACCCCAAAAGAGTGTGTGTTTGGTTGTTATCTATCCGAAATGCTTTGAATATCCTAAAATTACGTTTATATTTTTATTTGATAGATATCGAGGCAAAAGAGACCAAACTCGAGAAAATACCATTGCTTTTGAAGGGGAGGAATTTGGAGATCTTTTCTCAACAAAAAATGAGATATTCACGCACAAGTATTGTGTTTCATAGGGGAAAGTGTCAAATATCTAATGATTGCATGATAGAGCTTTGCATCCAAGAACTATCATCAAACGGAGTCAAAGATACGAGAACTATCGTCGTTCAAACCGTGGAGTCAAAGACACGAATTCAACATCTCCGATTCGGCCCGTACACAAGATTTAGCCCATTAATTATTTCTAAGTCGGTTCTTGAGTGTTTCAAATTCTATAGGGCACATACGATGGAAAGACGGGAGAGGAGAGATGGCAAAAACTCTCGGGCTAAGGGGCGCACACATCGAAGCACACACCTTTTAGCCTCACCATCACGAAAAAACATTTGAGGACGAGGAGCAGCGAGCACACGGCCAAGAGGGAAGCGAACACCCGTGGATTTCTGACGGCATAGAACTAAGAGCACGAACATGATCCCAAGGGTCTCCACGACGTTTCTTCATCGTTAACATGACGGGAGACAACAGGGCGACGCGTCACACCTCGAGCATCAGGGGCGATTTATATACCTTTAATATTTTGTTTTCAACAATGTTTTATTTTATAATTCATTGTTGTTTACGTTTATTAATATGTTAGGCCAAGTTCTAATGTGATTCGTATTATGAATTCGTATTAATGTTATTCGTATTTTATCTAATTCTATGAGCATAGTTACGTATTTCTTGTTTGTGTTTAATGCTTGTGTATGATTAATCACCATATGCTTGATTTTTTATTGGTTTATGAGACTGTATAAGTGGTTAGACCAATAAACAAGAAATACCACGACGTAAAACCGACCAGAGATGGAATTCGGTTTCGTATGTGTGGTTTCCGAGATCTTAGGCGTCGAAAGCGTCTAAACTCGGAGAAATTCATAATGACGAATGCGTGCGGAGTAACTACAGTCATATAGGAATATAGTTGATTGGTTCACTCTCGCATAGGGTTGCCAGACACGTGGATAATGGGTAGCACGTGCGTTAGGAATTTCTACCTTAACTAGATTTATATTGATTAGGTAAATTCGATTGCATGAAGACGTAGGATTAATCGGTGTAGATTATGTGCTTTAATCACGTCTGTCGTTATTTGATTCTCGTTATCTTTATTTTATTTGTTGTTATCATTTATTGCGTTTTTATCTCTTTTATAAAATCATTAAAAAAACATAAAAATTCTTTTTAGGCTAAATTAGAAGTTAGAATAATATTCTAGAATTAATCGAGTTGTCTCTGAAGATCGATACTTGGACTTACGTCCATTTTATACTACTTGCACGACCTAGTACACTTGCTTGTATTCGAGCGTGTCACTCGTAATGCGCAGACCATCAGTGAAGGTAATTAAGTTGCGGTACATCGGGTGTTTACTTTAAACGGCCGACAAACCTCGTTATGAATTAAATCGAGCACTTCATTGGCTCTGTGGAATGTCCCATTGAAGGTGACCTCGTCATCTTGCCGAGTATGAAGGATTCAGATATTGGACAAGGATATGATCCCAATTGCTTAATAATGCCTCTTTTCTCCAACTCGTGAACCTTATGATCCCCGGCATGATCATGTCGAATATGTCTATGAAATATCGAGTTCGGCTTTAAATTCCATTAGTTGGTATTCACAGTTTGGTTTACATCTTGGACATAAAGGTAGTATAACCGTTAAGTAGCATATCCAACAATTTTAATGTTGCAATTCGAGTTTTTAAAACGAAAAGCATAGTCAATCCGGCTGAAAAGTGGAATAATACCAATGTTCTTAAGCTCGTGAGGTAATGCATGACAATCATGTAGTGAAATATATGTCTATAGGATAAATGAAGAGACTTAGACCCTACGTGAGTGGTCAAACACTATGCCTGCTACCACCGTTGATCATGATCTCTTCCTCCACCTTCTTCTTTTCTGGTCTTTCTTAGGCTTAGAAGATGCGAGAAGTAACGCGTCCTTCCCCTTAATGTTTTTCATCAAAGATTGCATCGCGGCCAATGGTTCATAAAATCCGTCAAGGACAACGCCTTATCATTGAAATGATAGTTCATTATGAACGTGTTGATCGAGGTAGCTACTGAAGGATAAGATTGTCTTGGAGATCCAAGTCAATGACAATTCGAGAGCGCCAAGCCTCTTGATCATGCCTATCACTTTAAGCGTGTATTCTCCAACATCGTTTCCCTCATAAAGCTAAGATCCAAAGAACTTCGATGAAATGGAATGACGAGCTATCATGGACTGCTCATCAACGAGCTCCTTAAGGTGGGTCTCATAGCTCGAAGGGTCATGCCCTCATTGTTGCGTTGTAGCTAACCCTCAACGTCTGGCTCAATCCTGACACGTAGAAATTCCTTTTGTATGATACACACTTTTGATCGGCAGAATGTATTTCCATGAGGAGCGTTTAGATAAATGCACATGTACTACAAACATCAAAGGCGAAATCATTGCTGTTGATAACAATGCACAAACCGTACACACACCCAAGCCACAACAGCATCGAAATTGATAAAGAAGATGAACCGTCTCCTTTTACTTACTTAGTAAGATAAAACGGGATAATACATCTCACACAAGCACACACGTAGTTCGTAGTAAAAATCTGCAACACAATCGACATGGACTATTTCTAATCTCCCCAATTACATTTACTTTTATACTCGAACCAACGGGAAAACTTCGAGTCTTCAAATGGCCTCAAAGTCTAGAACGACCTTCGCACTACAGTAATCCTATCTAATAAAAACGGTGACGTACAAGATAGGGGGGTCATCAGTACTAGACAATCAACAAACAAATATTAAGCCAAGAAAACCTTGTTATCCTTAAAAAATAAATCGATCAAAACATATAGCCTAAGTCTACACCCTAGCCAGCCGAGCGTGCCAGGCGTGTGATCGTGTCGACCAGTGGCAGTACTGCTCGGCCAATTTTGGTGTGCTCGTTGCGGCCCCGCTAGATGTTTAATTGTATCAAGATGGCTTGTCGTACACTTCTGGTTGTATCTTATTCATATATTAAACTATCGTTTCGAAAAATAAGTGACAAGTGACATTACTTTTCCTATTAAATAGATATCACCATTTCAAATATTTCCAAACAGTTTAACAAAGTATTGTTAAATAAATCTGAATAGGGTAGGTCAAACGAACCAAATCGTCATGCCTCTTCTTGGGCTCAAGGTTGTATATAATCAATCAACCCGAATGAAATTTGGTCACTAAGTATACCAATTTTCATTTTTTGGCCACTATGTTTGATAATTGCAAAATTGAGTCATTAATTTCGTTCCAAACAAAAATAGGTCACTAGCAAAAATAGGTCATTAACTTCGGAGTTAGTGACCTATTTTTGTTACAACAACATACGAAGTTAGTGACCTATTTGTACTTTGACATACGAAGTTGGTGACCTATTTTTGTTCAACATACAAAGTTAGTCACCTATTTTTGCAATGAAAACCTGATTTTGTTTGGACATACGAAGTTAGTAATCTATTTTTGTAATTATCAAACGTATTGACCAAAAATGAAACTGATATACTTAGTGACTATTTTTATAATTTTCCTATCAATCAACCTATGCTATTTGATGATCAAACTTAAGAAGTATATGGATGAAACTCCTTAGCTTTTAAGTGCGGTTATTTATCGCTCTTATTTCCGAATCAGAAGATAGTCTTTAGCAAATAAAATATGAGCAACAAAATGGCAATTTCAAAATACATTGGGACTTGCAAATATTATAGGGTCCAATTCCAACCCAAGAGAAAAATAAAAGCCGTAAATGGTCTTCTCTTATTAATTAATTTCCTCGTTATCTTGCAACTTTATATCCTCGCATTTTAAGATGATCCATTTCGATTCGTCATATATTTCATGATTAAAGCCGCCCCGTGAGTCGACATTGAATTGTTACTTTTATGTTCTTGATAAGAACAGAAACATGATTGAAATTATCCATAGAAAAGCATATACACAAAATATTTATTTTATCCAACCACATCCAACACAACACATAGTTGGAACGGATAAAAGTCCACCGAATTAATCAAGGTCACGTTTGTGAATTAATTGAACTATTATTACCACTTCCATCTGTAGAACAATAAAACCTTACACCAATCGTCCGAATTAAATAAAAAGCAAATGCATCTCTTTACTTGATTTATGTCATTCACACACTAGTATTATTACCTTTACTATCACCTCCGTTCTTCATCTCCAAATCCCTCGTCGGATAATCCACCTCCGTCATGTACCTCGACCAGTACCAATGCTTCTTCCACACGACCACCATCTCCTCTATCGGAATGTTCTTCGTCTCCGGCAGGAAGAAGTATATAAACACGGTCATGACGATCACGAAGAACCCGAAGAACAGGAAGAGCCCGAACTTTAGGTGGCAGAGCATCGTCAGGAATATCTGCGCGACGAGGAACGTGAAGATCATGTTCACGCAAACGTTGAGGGACTGCGCGGCCGATCGGATCTCGAGCGGGAAGATCTCGCTCGGCACCAGCCACCCGAGCGGGCCCCACGACCACGCGAATCCCGCCACGTAGATGCATATGAACAGCACCACCACCACCGCGTACCACTTGGGCAGGTGCCCGGGGTTCCCGTCGATCCCGAACTTAGCACCAATGCAAACAGCCACAACGACCTACATACCACCGATCACAAGGGTTAAAAAACAAAGTCAATAGTAGAAAACAAAAAAAGAACATGTACCAACCAAAGATTTGGGTTAACTACCTTTTTCGTCCTATAAATCAGAAAGAGTACAATAATTTTCAAAATTAAAGCAATTTAAGGATGTAATGCCTCAATGCCCTAATTTTGTGTGCAGGAACTTCGATAAATAAATTTGGCCATAAATCCTACGTGGAGGATTTGTTACTTTGAGGATAAACTTTACATTGCAGTTTCAAAACAAAGACTTTCAAAATTGAAGCAATTTCGGGACATATTTAAATTTCTGACGTATTGTGCCATTAAAATACTGTGATTTTTATAATTATCTCCTAAAATTGCAACTCCATAATTAATGTTGCTGAAAGCGTCATCCCTAATTTACTAGACGGGAAAAAAAAATAATCTAAAAGAATTTTACCAATGATTTTACATGCCCAAGAAATTGAATATTTACCTGGCAGATAAACATCTGAATGCCCCCCTGCAAGAACAAGAACCTCCTCCCCCACTTATCGACACCGTAGATGGAGACGACGGTGGCCAGCACGTTGACCGCGCCCGTGACCACGGCGGAGATCAGTGACGAGTCGCTGCCGAACCCGATGGTCCTGAAGAGCACGGGGGCGTAGAACATGATCACGTTGATCCCTGTGAACTGCTGGAAGAAGGGGATCATCACCGCCATCGTGAGGTGGGGCCGGTACTTCCTCCTTAGGAGATTCCTCCACGGGTGCTCCACCTTGCGTGACGCCTCGCTGGCGGCAAGGAGGTCGTGGAACTCCTCGTCCACGTCGTGGACCCCGCGGATCCTCCTGAGCTTCTCCCGGGCCTGGTCGTTCTTGCCCCTCTCGATCATGGAGTTGGGTGTCTCGGGGAGGACCAGCGAGCCCACGGTGATGATGAGGGCGGGGACCATCGCGCCTCCGAGGCTGAGTCGCCAGCCCCAGCCGCCCTTGATCTTGGAGAACCCGTAGTTTAGGACGTTGGCGGCGAGGATCCCGATGGTGATGGAGAGCTGGAAGCCGATGTTGAGCGCGCCTCGGTACTTGTACGGAGCCATCTCGGACAGGTATAGTGGGACCGACTACATAAAAAATATTAGAGTAAATTGTAGTTTTATAAAATAAGCACCAAAATCCATCTTATTTGTAGTATATTGTAAAACATCCGTATGATTTATTTAATCAGGACCTTCCTCACCATTTACACCGCATAATTGAGGGTATAATTCCAAGTTTTTAGACAACATCGGATAACATAAGGAGTTTTCGCGCAATAAAAAAAACAAGGATACTGACGTACATTGCATTATATTCACATGGGGTATACGTAAATTACCAAAAATATTATTCGTCAAATAAAACACATGTAAAACTAAATGAAATGAAAAAGGAAATATCTAGCTTAAACCACATACGGAAATTAAATGACTTCATTTCTTGACCTATCACGATAATTTGAAACTAGGGAGTGAACTAAATGTGATATTTTAATGAAAAGGACAATTATTTAAGGGATGTGGGGGTCGATGTTTAAGTCAAATTTCAAGACTTTTTTTGCAATTAAATATACTAGGAATTAAGTGCTTACTCAAGGAGCATGTTGAAAAAATCTAAACTCAGCATCTGTCGTTTTCTCAATGGCTTGTGAACTCTCCTCATTTAATTTTTAGATCAGATCTGAAGTTCGTAATAATAAAGACAACGTGTTTGTTGACCCACAACATTCTTGTTTTACTTTCTCACCTTTTTTGCAATCAGGAAAATTACTAAATTAACCCACCGAATGAGAACAAAGAAAATCCAGATAATTACCATGTTCACATCGCAACTTGCAAGAATCTTTCGTAAACCCAATTTTAAAAAAAAAAGTAATGATAATTTAGGTTAATACCTGATTGGCAAAACCAATACCAACACCCAGAAGGATACGGCCGATGATCAACATGGCGACATTCTTAGCCAAGGCATTGATGAGGGCGCCGGAGCAGAAGAACACGCCGCCGAGCAGCATCGACAGCTTCCGGCCGAAGATCCTCGTGATGGTCGAGGCGGCGATGGAGGAGCACAGCGCGGCCAAGTAGAGGGAGGAGGTGAACAGCGTCAGCGTCTCGCTGTCGAACTTGCAGTACTGATTCGTGGAGTCGTCGGCTTTCTGCTTTCTGTACACGGAAGGGAAGAACTTGTGGAGGAAAGAGTCCATCGACGTCACTCCGCCTGAAAAATAATTAATCACAACATCATCATAAGAAGAAGACCAAAAACCCCAACATAAATCAAACAAAAACAAACGAATATATATAAAAGGAAAACGTACCTGAAATCCCTATGTCGTAACCAAAGATGAGGCCGCCCATAGCTGCGATAACGCAGGTAACGACGACGTACGGCGTCAAGTTTCCGGGATACCGCTTCCCCGTCCCCGGACCAGGGCCGAAACCACCACCGGCCATTTTCTTTCTACTTGATTTTTAGAGTGTATTATAAGACGGTAAGAAAACGAAGAGAGGGTTTTCGTGGAAAGAATAGAAGAAACGTTGAGCGAGAATGAATAGCTAGCGAAGGAGATATCGAGGGAGAGAAAGTATATATAGACATATAGGAGAACACAGAGCAGAGAGAGAGAGAAGATCATCGGCTTGACAGCTGTCAATGGAGTTAACAATATAATTTGATTTGTTAATTACAGTCTGTGATCTCTTCGATGTGCTGGATTGATTTTTTTTGTTGGCTCTTGATTTAATTTAATGTTTATTAATTACGGTATGGATAGGATAGGATTTCCATGAATAAATAAATAAATACAAAGTACATAGGGAAATTGGGTTTGCTTTTCTTGTTAATTGTTATTAATGTTTCCCCTGTTTATTTATGGGATTAGCATTGCTATGGCTATAGTAGGAAAAGATTTGCAAGAGATGAAATGGATAATGCTAAAATATGACTAGCTAATTAATATTTTTAATTATGTTTGAATGCGTATTATTAGTAATGTTAATTAGATGAAAGGTTATAATGATTGAATAACGTCTCACTCTCAACATATGGCAGCAATGGATAGGCCATAAGTTTTTAGATTTTCTTCACATGATTCGGATACGTCAAAATTCAAATAATTACAAAATCCCACTACAACTATAAAGTTTTCTTTTTCGAAAAAATTAAGATAAAGTTGAAAAAGTAGCACGAGGTATTGAGTAGAATTTTCAAGGTACTAGTTATTCTATTTTATAAGTCGATGAGTTCGTTGACTTTCTTGGGCTGTGTTCTTATTTTGATTCACAACGCTTGGTCCTACTTATATGCATATTGCAATTATTTAATTTCCCACATTATTATCTGGGGCCTATGCGGACGATATAACATGTAATTTTTATAAAGAGAAGGGAAATAAATATCTTAGCTTACAAGTTATTTGCTCAGTAAAGAATCTACAGTTCATTTCAAGGTGGTTATGAGGGCGTAGTCAACAATACAACAGAAATTAGAGAAATGCACAATTTACATGCATTTTTCAAACTTATTAAACTTGATTATTGCGTCATTTAGGTATGTAAGATTAGAAGAAGGATCCGATTTTAAAGAACCATTTCTCAAAATCGTTCCTAAACACCAGAATTTCTTGTTGAGTAATTTCCTATTAAGGTTTTAAAAGACAAACTAAATTTTTTGTGATGATAAGAAAAATAAGAGACAAGATTTAATGTGAAATTTATTTCAACAAACCAAGAAAATTGAGTCATTTTTTAAAGAAATTTTCGTAAACTATTCATGTAACAACACGAATCTATAAGAAATTATTAATTTCTATTTTACATGGGTCCTATAGAAATTATAAAAAATGTAGTATCTTATAATTTTAGTGAGTTTATTAATTTAGTAACTTATTCTCGAGTCGAGGCCATCTAAAAATATTATATTAGAGAGTTTATTAAATAATCAAGTATTAATTTATCCAGATTATTGAGGGTTTTATTTTATATTAAAAATGTAAATTTGAGTCGTGTAGTATATAATCACATAATTTTGGGGCAAATTATTGCGATTAAATATGTCGGAATAAATTTATATTCCAGATTCTCCCCTTGAAAACTAGGATTTTAACTTGTGTTTACAAAATCATTATTGTTCTGCAGTTGGCTAACAGCAATCGTTCGTTGTACAATGGAATCAACACACATGTGTGGAGCCAGAAAAAAAAAAGAAGTTTAATCATATCTTAATTTGAAAAATACATAAAAAAAAATTTCAGGATATTGCTGAGTCCACAAAATGGGTCTCCACCAAGAAAATTTAGTGGATATATATTGCTCTTGATAGGATTAAATTCCACCGTCATTAATTACTTCATATCAAAGATACGATTGCTCGTTCATTTATTTACTTATCACTTTCATATTTCTTTGTGTGGTAAATAAAGAATTATATTTTACATGAATTAAAAATTAATAATCCTCGTCGCACTTCATTGTCAAATGTCTTTATCAAATTGGGAAAGGCAACGCCGTTGGAATGAAAAATTGTAACATGTAATAACGTATCTGTTTGAGATTATACATTGATACAATAATTATTCGTTTATACTCCGAAAGAAACCAAATGATACGCTCTAAGTTCAAACTTGAAGGCTTGAATGCAAAGTGTGGGGACAAAATCATACGTAATCCAACTGACTCGGTGGGTCCCATGCAGACATCACTTTGCAAGATGCAGTTGTGAAAAAGGTTCGTCTTGTCACAGTTCACACCTTTTTCTTTATAGCAATATTACATTTAATGAAGGAAAGACCAGCAGATTTGAACGTTAGCTTCACTAATATATATTTTTTATTTATTTATATTACCATTCCATTAATGGATGAATATCAATCAGTTGAGAAGGATGGAGAGAGAAGGGTGTAAGAAAGGTATTAAATGGCAACAGCCTGACATAGGAAACGGTCAACTCCAACTGCTGAATCAAAGTCAACAATTTTCTGAATGACGATTGCCAAGTTGACCAGCCATTGTTTTTGTTGAATTTTTAGCCACGATTAACGGTCCCAAATCTTACACTTCCCATATAAACATATATGTGTATACTATGTACGATTTGTAAGATTTTTAAAGCATTTGGAAGTATATATTTGAACGATGGGTTGACCTTACTAAGCAAGTTGCTAGCTTTCTTCTTATGATTATATAAATATTTTGCACATGGGATAGAGCATCATGCCAATGGGAATGGTTAAGTAGCAACTATAAACTAAGCAAATATATATATATATATATTAGTAGCTTATATGTATTAATATATGTATATATATGTATTAAATATTAATATATGTATATATATGTATTAAATAACTCGGAGCCCATAATAATTAATAATTTCAAACTTGATGAGTCATGGTTTGTTAGGAAAGCAACGGATAGATACAATTAAGGACCAAACTGTTGATTTGTTTATTAGACCACAGCCAATCCAATTGTCAAACACATGATGAAACT
The DNA here is from genome assembly GCA_004919715.1 of Linderniella brevidens. Classification (NCBI taxonomy): domain Eukaryota; kingdom Viridiplantae; phylum Streptophyta; class Magnoliopsida; order Lamiales; family Linderniaceae; genus Linderniella; species Linderniella brevidens. Next base: position 11,278,720 of record SWDC01000150.1, on the reverse strand, counting down.
TATATTGTAAGTCAAGAATCGGAGTCAACTCTTATCTACAACTAGTACCTTAAGCTGCAGTCCCTTAAGCTCCAAAATGTCTATTAGATAATAAAGTTTAAATGCGGTAATTATTGGACAGAAGCTGTATATTGATTAAAATAACTTTATGCCAATTCAATTATGAGATTATAATTGACATAAATTTGGATTCAATCCCCCAAAAATCCAATTTCCCTCAATGATACTAAAATTCTATGATCAGTGTTTGAAATTATGGACATGGTGAGACAGACGACGCCACACAACACAATCATGTCCAAGAAGGCAATTTGCAAGAGAAAGGTCATGCTAAGTATATAAAAATTGCAAATTAAAAAAAAAAAAAAAAGAGCGAAAGAACCTCCAAGTTGAACGGCGCGGGGCTCCTTTACGAATCCTTCTGAGATATCGTCGTGGGACCCGTGGCACCGGCAAAATCAGCCACCAGGCAAAGGAATGCACCCCGGGCGAGTACACACACCAACCACCACGAGCCACTCCGGGTCCACGAAGGGAAGCGAGATCAACACTGCCGGCTAGCTTTAGGTCATAATCTTCGGTTCGGCGTCCGATGGACACCGGCTTCCCACGTCACTTCACGGTCACGGTTGACCCGGGTTCGAAGAGAACCCTGAAGAAGCTCATAATGGTGCGTAAGTTGCCTGGAGCAAGAGAGTCCAGAAAAAAAATGGTCACTGACGTTTGCGTAACAGCTCAGTGTAGGACGAAGAGTTCACTGAGGCATATACCCAAGCACCTATCTATCATTCAAAGTTAACAACTTAAAGCCAGTTTACAGGGATATTTTTCTTTAAAAGGTGCAAGTAGAGACGTGCGTAGCAGAAATTTGAGGCACACTAGTTTGTATCATGTATACATACTTGTGTGTGTTTCTGTGTGTGTGCCTCACTATTAAGCACATAACACATGAAAAAAAAAATCGCCACAATATAAAACACGCCGAGGAAGCAATACGGTGGATAATTGATAGGATTCAAACTGCTATACCGCTGCAAAAATAGCTTACGATTGATAGCTCTTAGACATATTTGGCATATAGCATGGTAGAGCCGATAGGGATCTACACTTTATTAACCTTTGGTTTTCATTTCGGATGTGCTTGGTTTGCGAAAATTAAATGGAAAAAGGAAAACTAGTTTTGATGTTTGATTGGTTGAAGAAATAAATAAGAAAAAAGGAATTTGAGAAATAGTTATGTTTATAGTTAAAACTAAGGAAAGCTCATTTATTTACCAAATGGTGAGGAAAATGAAAGTCACACTACTTTCCTCGTTCCAACACAACCTTAATGCAATCTGAAAATTCCCCCAGAAAAAAACACAGCATTGCACCTTTGAATAAAGTTTATCCACCATAAATATCTACAAAATATAGACAATGCTCGAAGAATCCTAGATTGAACTCTGGAGGTAACGAAGATGGTGGTGCTGTCTCAGGAAAATCCCCCATTGTTTTGCTTAATAACAGAAACATATTTATGGAAGAAAGTGCAAATGGAATGGGTAAAAACCCCTTTACAGTAGATGATCATGCCTGTTTATAACAGTATGTCAGCGGATATCATCGTTTTCGAGCAATTAAAAAACGATAGTATTCATACAACGCAAAACGGCCTTGTCGAAATGACTTTCACATAGTTATGGTGATGTTAAAGTTAAACAAAGGTAAATCTATTTTCGAGTTGCAGCACCCAACAACGTAGGGTAACAAGCTATGCTTAATTAAAATTGATTATCAACTTCCACCGAGTATGAGGGCCAGTTTCAAACACAGTAGCCCTCATGATTTTATCATCATAAAATTTCAAATCGTAAAATCGTTGATTTTTGCGTGAGCTTATAGCCATATGCAATGCATGATTCATTTCCATCCGCCCCTTGCTTGGGGTAGAGAATAAGCTACCCGTTCTTAGTTACTGTTAGTGGGAAAATGACCTTGATGGCTTTGAAAAATCAAATAAAGAAGGAAGAAAATTTGTTATTCAAAGGTGGGAAGAAATTTTTTTCTTATGTTCACATCCAAGATCAAAGGCATATTTTTCCTATGTTCACATCCAAGATCAATGCATATTTTTGCCTATAAATAGCTATCATTTGGCAAAGGAAAAATAACACCACAAGAGATCTTCTTAGAGCATTTTCTTCTATAGCTTATTACTCCTTGTCAGTATAGCTTCTTTGTATCACGTTAGGTGTACGTGTCTGTAATCACTCCACATAATAAAGAAGTTCTACCCTCCGGCCCGTGGACGTAGGTCATTCTGACCGAACCACGTAAATTCTCGTGTTCTGTCATATTTATTTTCTTCATTTTATTCGTTATCGTCATTTCTCGGGCAACTAAATTATCGGGAATCAAGAATATCCTAACAAATTGGTATCAGAGCCTCGCCTTGTCGGTATTCTTAGTATGCTCTGTGGTTGCAGCTTTGTCTGATCTTCCACATCAGAAAAGATATCAAAAAGGTTTTACGGTCCACGGCGAGCCAATTTCCCGATTTATTTTTTAGCCACCATGACGATTACAAAAATGTCGATTGAAAAGTTCGATAGAAATGTCAACTTTGCGATGTGGAGTCTCAAGATGGAGGCCATACTCATTCAAGACGGTTGTGAGCAGACGCTTGAAGACAACGCGAAGAAATCCAAGGAAATGACAGAAGAGCAATTTAAGGAACTGGACAAGAAAGCCAGATTGGCAATTATCTTGAATCTCTCATACGAGGTATTACAAGAAGTTGCTACGGAGACGACGGCCAAGGGTATGTGGGATTCGTTGAAAGCTATCTACATGAAGAAGACTAAGGAGAATCGGCTTTATTTAAAGCAGAAGCTACACAGTTTGAAAATGACGGAAGGTACTTCTCTACTCTCGCATCTCGATAAATTCGACTCAATAATTATTGATTTGGTGAACGTAGAAGTCAAAGTGGATGAAGAAGATCAGGCCATAATATTGTTGTGTTCCCTTCCCTCATCTCTAAAACATTTTCGAGACACTATAATATATGGGAAAGATACTATCTCATATAGTAGTGTCAAATCTGCTTTACAATCAAAAGAGCAGATTGATAGGGATATAACGGGGGAATCAAGTGGTAATCAGGCAGAGGGTCTGTTTGCTCGGGGTAGGCCAGAAAATAGAGATGCTGATAATATCAGGTCTAAGGGCAGGTCGAAATCCAGATACAAAAATAAACTTTGTAATTATTGCAAGAAGAAGGGTCATATCAAAGCTGAGTGTTATAAATTAAAAAATAAGGAGAAAAATAATCAGCAAAATTATAAACCCGCCGAAGCTAGCGTAGCTGTAGATGAGAGCGATGAAACTATTTTTGTAGCAACTGCAAATATTGTCAGGTCTGATAGTGAGTGGATCTTAGATTCAGGATGTTCTTACCACATAAGTCGTAGTCGGGACTGTTTTTCCACATATGAAGCTTTCGATGGTGGATATGTCTTGATGGGGAATGATGCCCCATGTAAAGTTATTGGTAAAGGTACAGTTAGAATCAAGATGTTCGACGGAATCATCCGAACGCTCACAGAAGTCAGGCATGTTCCAGCTATGAAGAGAAATCTTATCTCTTTAGGCACACTTGAATCTCAAGGGTGCAGGTTCTCAGGTGAAGGTGGAGTTATGAAGATTGGTAGAGGTGCCCTCGTCGTGATGAAAGCTTGCAGGTCTGGAAATTTATATATTTTGCAGGGAACTACTGTTACAGGTTCCGCTGCAGTTTCGACATCCCCGGAGGTTGATACCACGAGATTATGGCATATGAGGCTTGGACACATGGGAGAAAAAGGCTTAACGATTTTGAGCAAGCGGGGCCTACTTTGCGGTCAAAGTACCGGTAAGATGGATTTTTGCGAACATTGTATTTTTGGGAAGCAGAAACGAGTCAGCTTCAAATCGCCAGCAATCCATAAGACGAAAGGTACTTTGGACTATATTCATTCCGATTTATGGGGTCCTTCTCGTGTTCCGTCCAAAGGTGGTGCAAGATACATGTTGACTTTCATTGATGATTTTTCAAGGAAAGTTTGGGTCTATTTTCTTAAACAGAAGAGTGATGTTTTCTTAACATTTAAACAATGGAAAGCTTTGATTGAGAAGCAAACAGGAAAACAAATCAAGCGGTTGCGGACAGACAATGGCTAAGAATTTTGTGAAAATGATTTCAATGAATTCTGCAAGAATGAAGGTATAGCTCGACATCACACTGTTCGAATGACGCCTCAACAGAATGGTGTTGCCGAGCGCATGAACCGGACTCTATTGGAGCGAGCTCGGTGTATGATCTCTAATGCTGGGTTGACAAATGATTTTTGGGCAGAAGCTATTGCGCCTGCATGTTATATTGTCAACCGCTCACCATGTTCTTCTATCGATTTCAAGACTCCCGAGGAGGTATGGTCAGGTACTCCTGCCGATTACTCTAATTTAAGAATATTTGGGTGCTCAGCTTATATGCACGTAAACGAGGAAAAGTTAGAGCCTAGAGCTAAAAAGTGTATTTTTCTCGGTTACGCTTCAGGGGTGAAAGGATATAGATTATATAATCCTGATCCCAAGTCACCCAAATTCGTAATTAGCAGAGATGTTACATTTGACGAGTCATCTATGTTGAATCCTGTAAAGGAGTCTTCTAATTCTTCTAATCAAGAAAAGGAGGATAGTGTACAGAACGGGGTGGAGCTCGAGATCAACAAAGTTTCTTCACATAACCCTGCTACGAGTTCAACAGATCCAGATGATGAACCAGAATCTGATTTAGATCTTGTTGAAGATGAAAGCGTCGAGCAGGAATATTCTATAGCCAGAGACAGACAGAGACGTGATATTCGACTACCACAGCGGTACGTGAATTTAGTTTCATACGCTTTATCAGTGGCACAAGAAACAGGTGGAGGCGGTGAACCTTCTACCTATACGGAGGCAATTCAAGATGTCAATTCTGATAAGTGGTTGGTAGCGATGAATGAAGAAATGGAGTCTCTACACAAGAATGGTACTTGGATTCTTGTGTCGCCGCCGAAGAAAAAGAAAATAGTCGGTTGTAAGTGGGTCTTTAAGAAGAAAGAAGGTTTATCTGGTTCAGACGATGCAAGGTATAAAGCACGATTGGTCGCGAAAGGCTATAGTCGGGTACAAGGTGTTGATTTTAACGATGTTTTCTCACCTGTTGTTAGACATAGCTCTATTCGTGTATTGCTTGCATTCGTTGCCATGTTTGATTTGGAATTAGAACAGCTTGACGTCAAGACATCGTTCTTACATGGCGATTTAGATGAACAGATTTATATGAAGCAACCTGAAGGCTTCATAGTTGAAGGAAAAGAAAATCAAGTTTGTATGTTAAAGAAATCCTTGTATGGATTAAAGCAGTCTCCAAGACAGTGGTACAAACGGTTTGATTGTTTTATGTTGGGTCATGGTTTCTCCAGGAGCAAGTATGATAGTTGTGTTTACTTCCGGAAGTTGAATGACAGTTCGTTCATTTATCTGCTATTATATGTTGATGACATGCTCATTGCGGCTAAGAATCTTGCAGAAATTCACCAGTTGAAGGCCTTATTAAACGGTGAATTTGAGATGAAGGATTTGGGAGCAGCTAAGAAGATTCTTGGTATGGAGATTAGACATGATAGAGGAGCTGATAAGTTACACCTGACCCAGGAGAGTTACCTCAAGAAGGTTTTGGAGAGATTTGGCATGCACGATGCCAAACCAGTAAGTACTCCTCTCGCTAGCCATTTTAGGCTATCTGCTGCTCAGTCACCATTATCAGAAGAGGAAGAAGAGTATATGACACGAGTTCCATACTCGAGTGCAGTCGGCAGTATTATGTATGCAATGGTTTGTAAACGTCCTGATATTTCACAAGCTGTTAGTGTTGTTAGCAGGTATATGGCTAATCCAGGGAAAGAACACTGGCAAGCAATGAAGTGGATCCTCAGATACTTGAAGGGTACTCTAAGCACTTGTTTGGAGTTTGGCAGAAACAGTGATACTCTCGTTGGCTTCGTTGATTCAGACTACGCAGGTGATCTCGATAAACGACGATCTCTTACAGGTTATGTATTCTCTATTGGAGGTTGTGCAGTTAGCTGGAAAGCTACTCTACAGCACGTAGTGGCTTTATCTACTACTGAAGCAGAATATATGGCTATTACCGATGCGATCAAAGAAGCTTTATGGTTGAAGGGGTTATTCAGCGAATTAACTCTGCAACAGGGAGTCATTACTATTTACTGTGATAGTCAAAGTGCAATTCATTTGACCAAGGATCAGATGTATCATGAGAGGACTAAGCATATTGATGTTAAGTATCATTTCATTCGTGATATCATTGCAGACAAGAAGGTATTTATCAAGAAGATCAACACGAAGGATAATCCTGCGGATATGTTTACGAAGGCTCTTCCAATTTCCAAGTTCAAGCATTGCTTGGATTTGATCAGTGTTTCAGAAATGGTGAACTAGCCCGTCGGGGCTATGGCCGGAGGGAGACAGAGACAAAGTTATTATCTAAATCAAGGTGGAGTAATTTTCGGTATCAAGGTCAAGGTGGAGATTTGTTAGTGGGAAAATGACCTTGATGGCTTTGAAAAATCAAATAAAGAAGGAAGAAAATTTGTTATTCAAAGGTGGGAAGAAATTTTTTTCTTATGTTCACATCCAAGATCAATGCATATTTTTGCCTATAAATAGCTATCATTTAGCAAAGGAAAAATAACACCACAAGAGATCTTCTTAGAGCATTTTCTTCTATAGCTTATTACTCCTTGTCATTATAGCTTCTTTGTATCACGTCCGGTGTACGTGTCTGTAATCACTCCACATAATAAAGAAGTTCTACCCTCCGGCCCGTGGACGTAGGTCATTCTGACCGAACCACGTAAATTCTCGTGTTCTGTCATATTTATTTTCTTCATTTTATTCGTTATCGTCATTTCTCGGGCAACTAAATTATCGGGAATCAAGAATATCCTAACAGTTACAAATACAAGTAACAACATGAAATGAACCCACAAAAATGTACCATGTATCACAATTCACAAATAGAAATATCAAGTGGGCTTGCCCACTTTTCACAGAACTGGTTATATGCAATAAGGAGCTATTCACAAGTACAATAATCCTGAAATCTATAATTCATTCAATTCAACCTTTAATTTCCACCCACACGAACCTAAAAATTTGACATTCTGTCTACACAATAAGTCCTCATCATTGATCATAACCCAATTTGGTTGTGAAAAGAACATTTGATCATCGCCGAAGAAAAATACGCGCGATAAAACTGAATAACCTCTGATTTGACGGATAACCGGGTGAGCAGCCCGAGTATATGCGATGGGTCCGTTCCTTTCATTGGGCGAGGAACCAGCGGCTGTGAACGGGCTTCTAGGAAGCTTGACCCGGTCGGAACGACAGAGAAGCTGACAGGCGCTTCCCAGCTACTCTCATCTCAAGTCTCAGCATCTTCGATTGATTTTGTTCAGACGTTTTTTGTCTATAGACAGCGCAACAGGTAAAACATAATTTAAGGTGCTAGCAATTGCTTAGCCGTCTGCATGGCTTTTAACCATGTGGTCGTGGGTTTGATTCCCACGGACGGCGATGATATTTAAAATACTCTTTCCTTTTTTACAAAATTGACATAATTTGGGTGGGTGAATAGCCAAAAATAGTCGAAATAATTTGGGGGGGAGAATACTCAAAATGGTCCCTGATGTTTCGCCCATGAATCAATTTAGTCCATAATGTTGTTGATTTTTAACCAAATTGGTCCTCCGTTAATTTTTTCATCAATTTGGACGGAAAAAATGCCACGTGTCAGTACCGTATTGGCCAGTGAATTTTTACCTCTTTAAACACTTAAAATAATTATGAATTAGATTAAAAAAAGAAAACTCACAAAAAAGAGAAAAACAAAATTTAAAATAAAAATAAAAACTAATTTTGTTTTACTTATTTATTAAAAAATTTAAAAATATATAAAAATTAAAAAAATAAGAATAAAGTAATAAAAAAAATTAAATATTTTATTTTTTCACCAATTTATTAAAAATTAAATTATTAAAAAAATAAATAGAAAAAAAAACTAAAATAAAAAATATATTACTGAAAATTGAAATAAACAAAAATATATTATAAATATATTTATGAAGTAAAAAAAGAATCCGTGTCCTCGTCCCACCCCAATCCCGTGGTGACGGTCCCCAAGAATTCTTCGACCACGAATATTTAGATGCGACCACGAATTTTTAGATAATATTAATTATGCTCAACTTACATATTATAATATGAATAATATATTTAAAAACATTATAACCAAGTCCTTGCGGGTCGGAGAAAGGGATTTTCATGATCTTCGTTAACTTGATGGGGCTGAGACGAGAATTCTCTGTAATTTTTCAATGGCATGTTTATTTTTTTATTTTTATTTATTCTTTATTATTTTTTAAACAAATAAATAAAATATAATTTTTATTTTTATTTTATTTGTATATTTTTATTTTTAATAAATATGTAAAACGAAAAAAATTTATTTTTTATATTTTATTTTTATTTTTAAATAAATAAGTAAAAAATAATTTTTTTGTTTAATTTTTATATATTATTTTTAATTTATTTATTTTTCTCTTTTGGGTGAGAGTTCTATTTTTTCATTTTTTAATCTTAATTTACTATTATTTTAAGTATTTAAAGAGGGTGAAATCCACTGGCCAATATGGTATTGACATGTGGCGTTTTTATTCAAATTGACGGTCAACTTAACGGAGAGACCAATTTGGTTCAAAATCGATAACACTGAGGACTAAATTGGTCCGAAAGAAACATCGGGGATTAAATTGGTCCATGAGGCAAATATCTGGGACCATTTTGGTATTATCCCTAATTTGAGTTATTAGCATATCCACTCTCGACCCATTTAAGATGTATGGTTATTTTAGCAACCAATTCAAGCTAAATCAGCCAGGCCCGCTCAGCTATCAAGTGACAATTTTCACGTATGAGTTTCACGTATTTAATCGATCTATTTATGCGACATTTGTTTCGAGGAAAATCATATATTATATAATTGAAGGGTTGCTTGCATCATAATCGCAGTAGAATGGGCTGGATCAAATTCATTTTGGGTTTTTTTCGTTTGTACAATTTTTTATAATTAGAATGGTAAATGTAATATTATCTTAACTAAGAAAGGTGTTCTATTTTATGGATGTAATTTGAGATATTTACCTAAAAGTGGATAATTTGTGTTTTGTAAAATCATATTAAAGTATTAAATGGGAATTAAGTTAGTTATCTCTCTAATTTTCATCTAATAATATTATAATCGTAATTAATATAATATTTTTATTAACTCGTCATCTGCAAGATCGCTGTACATTTTGTCGAAACCAACTTCCATCAATATCGTGTACAAGTGTAATCGATGTAAGATAATTTTGCATTGTACTAATTGTACGCTAGTACGTGTAACTTAAAACTCTATATCACAACACTAATACCATATGATGTTCGTGGATCAAGCGAAAATCTTGCAGATTTATTTACCATTGCACTTTTGCTTGGAAAAAATTAGTATATTCAATTGGAGTTTGAAGACCGGGAGTTGGAATGATCTTATTTTTAGGAGTAAATATGTATTGCATTTTTTCCGTCTCTATGGTTTTTTCATGAAATTTCTCTTAAAGTTTTTAATGAGGCAACAAGTAAAACCGCGTCAAACTAATTAAGTATTATTTTTCCTTCATTAGATTTTTATCAGTTGGGTTTCTTTCTAGTAAGATTTTAATGGGACATTTTCATAATACAATGCAAGGGAAAGTTTATTATTAAGTAATATATGGATCTATACTAATATAAAATAGTGTTTATATCAAATACTGATACTTAAGTTAAGACTAAATGTTGAAAAAGTTAGATGTGATTATCTATTTGTTAGAATGATAGACTTAATATATATTAATTATGAATAGTTGATATAACATTTTTGTGGATGTAACTTGAAAGATTTACCTATATATATGTGGTTTCAATTTTGTAAAATTATATCGAAATATTGAATGAAAAACGTTATTTATCTCTCTCTAATATTATTATAATCATTTAGTGTAATACTTGATAAATATAATGTTTTATAACATTCAATCTCACCAGTATAAAATAAGTATTCATTATTTTTTTATTTTATGTGAGGAGGTATTCATATGCAACGCTACCATAATTTTCAGATTGCGACTAAAGTTCAGGTTAAAGTGAAATCAACCCTCATTGCCGCAAGCCCATCCAGAGTAGGGGCTAGTACATAGTTAGATCGAGAAGGGATACCTCAGAACAGTAAAAATAAATAAAGAAAGAAAATCCTCATTGCCGACTATGGCACAATTCGGCTTCCAAAGGAACAAATGGCCTTGGAAATGGGGCTCGTATCAAGTATGTTGTAATACACATTAGTTATGAATTCGAACCCATGATTTGTATACGGAGATTATCCGCCCACTTGACGGAAAAATAAGTCCATATTAACTATGTCAAGTGTAAAAACAGGTTGTGCGTCAACTTAAGGGTGAAAAATACATGTCTTAATATAGTTCTTAACATTATATATTATTTTTGTCATCATCATCTATAATATATATAAATTGCGAGGAGCACATAGTAGTTGTCTTGGTATGCTAGACAAAATTATTAGTTTACTCTTTTAATTTTTTATTTAATTGTCTAAGTAGCCATTTACCTTTTAATATTCTATTTATTCTAATTATATCCTCGCAAATACAATTAAATTTTACTTTATAATTTTACCAATTAAACAACAAATACAATTAAATTTTACTTTATAAATTTATCAATTAAACAATTTAAATTATAAAGAATTTGTTATTATTGTTAAACAAGATGCACTCACATCTCCAAGGACTTGACCTATTTGTTCAATTCCTGACTTGTCAAGCGGGTGATCAGGGGTCTGAAAATCCTCTAGGGACTTTGAGTGCCGTAGTTTGTGTGATCTTGGGGTGGGTTCCATGGACCAGTGAAGATTAGTGTTGCTAAAATCCGTGGTCGTCCCATAGCCGATGATGAGATTCAGATTCGATTCAGACCGAACTTAGTCGGAGTGTGAAGATTGTGGTGGCATTGTGTGATGGTGACCGAAAAAAATATGCTCTCACAATTTATCCTAGGCAGCGTTTGGTGTCCTATATTAGGCCATATAACATTACTAGAAGTCCAATTTCTCTTGTTTGGTTTCTTATTTTTCGGCCCGCTACAAGAAGAAAGCCCGATAAAATATTAAGGGCTTCACTATAAGTTATCTGAATGAAATGGACCAGATAAACTTATACATGGTCCATGGATAAAAGAAACAGACAATTACGAAATTACCCTAACAATAAATATACAACACGAGCCCTAATTTTCAATCACCCCTCATTTGCAGAGTAAGGTAGAGGATCGCGACGATGGCCGCGCGGCGCGCTACGGACGCGATCGGAATCTGCGTGGTCTGAAGACGAACTCGGTCAGGTCAACTCCACGTCACCACTCGTAGAACTCGACGAGCTCGTCCAACGAATCGGGCTGACGATCGGCGCTTTCTAGCATTCACAGCACGTGTTCGAAGAGCACGACCTCGCGGCCAACATCGTCGGATGAAGCGTCGCCGCCTTCGCCGTCTCTTTCGGTGATGAATTTCGTTCGCTCGCCAAGCTAGCGAAACAACGGATTCTCCATTACGCCGAAAGATACGAGGTACCTCCGGCGGGATTTCCCGATGTAGACTTCGTGGAGGTCTTTAACATCTGACTCTTGTATTAAAGATTTTTTGATTTTTGGTTTTTGAGATTTGCTTAAAGCATAATGGATGCGGCTTCTGATTTTTTTATTGAGTTTATTGTTACTATTTGCATAATCTATCGCACTCATTTCTGTAAGGTAAACATGAAGCAACTATTGCTTTTTTTTTTTTATCTTTTTGCAGTCGAGACGAACTTTTGTGTTTTTTGGTGGCTTGTTAAACAACATTGGTTACCAAATGACGGGGTGTTTGATCTCTAAAATCGCTCAGAATCGTAGCTTGAATCGGTGGTGAAAGCCAATTTACATTTCCTTACGCATTGGTTCATCTCTTAAACTGCTCGTTTTCTCACGTGAATAATGTGGGTGAGTTTAGAAGAAGATGGGCAATTTCGTCTTTTTTTTTTAAAATTGTATTTTAAAAGTATCTAATATCCAATGTAAAACCGAACGTCATATTGTTAGAATTGGCCTGTTTAATATTGGCCCAACTTGTATAACTTATCTTGGGCTTTAATAAGCATGACTTATAACCAAACACGTCCTAATTTTCATCTATAGGGTATATTATACTCTATAGTTGAAAATAAAAGAAACTGGAGTATATTATTTAATTATGTTATTAGATATATTATACCAAATCCTACCATTATTATTTACTTTCGCTTTCCGTGCGTCCTCCGTGTACTTTCCGTGTTTGTCCTGCATGAAATCCTCCAAAAGTCACCGTGGAGCAATGTGCAAGTGCAACAGTATAAAGTCAACGATCGGAAAATTTACAAATTTGGTTGACTAATTATCAGACTTTGTTATTCTCGAATTCGATCGCTAAATTTAATAATTATATATAAAAAAAACCAACAACTTTGTATAGGAACATATTTAGGTCTTCAATTATCTTTCCAACAAAATAAATTGAAATTTCTACGTCATGGTAATGAGGAATATTTTATCACTGCTGATTTGGAATGCGACTTAGAATTTTCGATTTGTTTTGTTGAAAAATTGATCGAACATTTAAATTTTTTTGATGACGTGAAATTAAAGACCTAACATTGAACTATTTAGAATCAAATAATGAATTTGTGATTTATGATACATTTATTTTTTTCAGCTACTGTCCCATTAATATTTTCGCTTACATTTTACTACCTTCTAGGAAAAATAGAAAAAGAAAAAATCGAACGTTATTGAATTAAATAAGAGCACATAGGGGTTACTGATAGTTGATACTATTATTGAATTTGTACCAAGACTAGATACTAATATGTTGGATTTAAATATATACTAATCCGATTTGATAAACGCAAAATTTGTTATTGGGTAACTAACATATTTATTCAAGTGTGTAGATGAGCTCAATTCGAAAATAGATGTAAAATATGAGCTCAGTGCGAAAAACCGAGCTGCTCAATGCGCTACACTAAGACCAGTACTGGGTTAGCCTCAATACTTATTTGATCAGGACTGGTTTAAAATAAGTACTGATAAATCAATATTGGGTTAACCTCGGTACTGATGTTTTCAGGAGCCAGTACTATGTTAGCCTCAGTTCTTGTTTGAACTAGGACTGGTTTAAAAATAGTACTAATAAAACAAGTACTATAAATATGTACAGTACACTAATACTTGTTCCGGGATTGGTTTGGACATGACTGAATCGGTCCTGGATAGGACCATACTGGTCAAGTCGTATAGTACTGGTCAACCAGCACTACAACTTATGTAAAAGCCCTTACAACATATAGAACAGCTTGTAGAAGTCAATAATGTTGACAACATTGACCAAGTCAAGTGGAAAACCTTCCCAACGACTCTTTTAATGAGTATAAGAGCTCCATCAAGGTTGGAAGCCTAAAAATATACAAGGGAATATCGCAGGAACAAATGGATCCAAACAAGAACACATCAATAGGGAAATCCAAGAGCAAACAAGAACACATCAAAAGATAGAGCCAAGAGAGATGAACAAGAGTAAAGAAGAAAATCAAGAGAGTTTGTCCTCTTTGTGTGTTGGTTACAAAAGATAGAAAGCTACCATGTTCAAACCCACGCATCCCACTCACACACTAGATAGATGAGCGAAATAGATTAGTTGAGTGAGAGTCTTTAACACAAAGACGTAAAACAATGTGTTTGTAGTCTTCGCACAAAGACGTAAAAGATGTGTGCTGGTTGTGAGGTTTCGACCTACAATCGTTAGTATCAATGGACTTTAAAAAGTTGTCGACGTCGGTTGACCTTGCAGGGTAACCGAAGTGTGTGCGAAGAGTTTAGTTAGCATAATAGAACTTAGAGAGTTATATTGTTAAGTCTAGCTAACGTTGTACATCGTAGTGTGTAAACCGATTCTTCTAGTTGTACCTTCCTTGCGGGGAAAAAGAGAAGAGGTAGGAGATTGAGCACTGAATTTACAATAACAAATTACGTGTTCACCGCATTGCATTAATTTATATTCTAGCATGTATAGTTGAAACATTTTAAGTGTTCGATAAAATGCTTCAACCAAAATCGGCTTTTAATTTGCATATATTTTGGAGTATTTTAAGAAGCCCATAAAGTCGATTTTAAGAGAATTAGTCGAGTATTTTCTGGCTGGTTTAAAACTCAAACTCGCTTAATCTCTCGGTGCTAATTGTTTTTCAAAAACCCGAGTTATTGCAAATCAAGTATCTTTCAAGTGTTTAAAACATAAAAAATTATCGAATTCTTATTTTAAAATATTGGTCCACAATCTAACATAATATAACCCCAGTCTTAATCAAGTTCCATATTTAAAGTCACTTATAAATAAAAATGATAATGATGTTTAGTAAAAGAAAATTAAAAAAGGTAACTCAGTCAGTCTTAACTAAAATGTATTTATATTAATCATAAAATAATATTATAATTGCAACGAACTTAAAGGAAATGACGTGGTAATATATAAAATATGTAAAGATTGCTCTACAGCCATTGGCCGGCTTCTTACCAACTACGGTAACCACATGGATGTTAGGTGTAAGATGTTCTCTCACTTTTATAATTTATTGGGCTTCATCTAGTAAGCTTTAGTTCTTCGAACGTATTAAGAAATATTAAAGACTATGAATGTTTTTCATGTTGATAAAATTATGTATATTAAATGTTATAAAAATTGGTTGATTGTTGATGAGATAAAATGTATTTAATATTGTAAATTTTAGTTTAAATAGTAGAAATTTTATCTATAAATAAACTGATGAATTTGTATTGAATAGTAGAAATATGAACTTATAAATAAATTGATGAATTTGTTTCTATAAATTGTAGAAATTTTTATCTATAAATTTTTCTCTGGCGATGAATTTATCGCATAGTATCGTCATTAAAAACGATGAGAGGTCCAGATTTCGATTCCCCTTGGTGGTGCGTGGAATTTTTTTTCTCACGCGATTTGCGTTTAGGGACAACTACACATAAATCCCTAGAGACCAAAAAAACCATCACTTAACTCCCTCCTTGAGATAAAACTTCATTTAAGGACCAAGTGGAAAAAGTTCATACAAATAAGATCCATTTGGACGAAAATAATCCTCAAAACTGCATTATTACGATTATACCTGAGATTTTAATGAAAAACAAAAAACAAAATAAAAAGAGTTCAATCGATCGATGTATAAAACCAAATATCTTAAATCCAAAACTCAATCTCAATTGAACCCATATCAAAACACCCACACCAAATTGTCTTACGAAGAAACACTCATGGAGGAGCTGCCGTCGTTGGGTCTTGAAATTTCTCACGTCCTTGTAAGTTTCATAATTTTTATTATTTTCGCCAATTTTGTTTTTATACTGCAATTTTTGTATTATTTACGTGTTAATTACTCGAGTAGAGGTTTTTAGGTCCCACTTTTGATTAATATGTTTCGATTAATGCCTTTATATGTTCAATTCGTCGTTCTTTTTGTTTAAATCCGGAATTTTTAGGTTTAATTTGAAGTTTCTTTTTAGGTGTTGCTCAATTAGGGTTCTTGTGAGTTAGTTTCTTGTTTCGTATTTTGGTAGCAATCGGGATTGTAATTTATGCATTTTTGGTACGGTATATGTATGTTTTTGGTAACTTATATGCATATTTTTAGTACCGTCTATGCATTAGAATAGTATGAGTGATAGTATAAACTGGTACGGTATCGATTGATATGACAAGCCTCTTTTTACTTGTAATTACAGTACGTTTTATGTTATTTTATGATCTCGTAGTCTACATGAATAGTTAAAGAATATGTTTGATGTTCAAGATGTGTATGGAGTACCATGTAAGCATTGCGTGATGTGTATTGAAGATAAGACTAGAGACCCCCATTTACGATTTTTACGACCCTTACTTTTCGGCTTCAAAAGTGTATATTTAATGGATGCATATAAACCGTTGACATGGGATATCATTTATGACCCTAATGCGCATTCTTCTCGATCACCGAATGATGCAACGATTTCTTCTAAAGTTGATAAAAGATCAAACAACTGCAAAATATGTTAAAAATATGATCACAAGTCATATGTGTAGAGAAGCGAATGAGTTTGGTTTTGAGTTTCATTCTTTTGGTCATATGTTGCATGTATGTTACGGCTTATTATTTTTGTCATATGTTGCATATATGTTGATTCGTTTGTGGATATTTTGATTACAAGCATATTTTTGGTGTTGTTGTAATGTTGGATGTGTTCTGAAAATAAACGGTGTTACTGGTAAAATATTATTTGTTATGCCTTTAATTTTGGTTACGTTAACAATGTTAAAGAAGGTACGATAATTGTGTACTATGTACAGTAAACACCAACTAAATGGTACGCTAATCGACTTGAAATAGTACGCTAATTAATAGCTGTAAAACAAGTGATGAAAAATACAGAATAAGTCAGCATTATCGGTATCTGACATTTTTAACGGTATATGGAACAAACTCTGGTGCGCACAAAAAGTTCTGACATGCCCAGAAAGTTCTGCATGCATAGAAAGCTGCAATATACTTGATACGGTTTCGATACTTATCTTGGTGCAATAAACTACTTTATTGTGATACAATGTATGTCCATTATACAATACAGTAACATGCCTCTCTGAGGTACACTACACACGCTATATTTGATACATCTTATTACGGTAAGAGTTTTTCATAGCCGTTCGAATGAGTTTTTCAGCAAACTATTTTATTATATGTATATACGTTATATGTGTCACTTGTTATCAAATTTGATGATTTAACCATTACATGAATGTTTTTGTATTCCAAACATCGAGTTTTATAATAAGAGAATGATAATTGTGAGGACATCTTACTATTGAAGCTTGAGTTTAAACTACAAATCCATGATTTTTATAGTTAACATATTAAGTGTGATATAAAATGAAACTTATAGCATGTGTAGGTATACTAAAGTGTTTTTGCATCGGAACTAACGTAAAACGCGACGAAAAACACCTATCCTAATAAGTTGTACCAAACGTAACGTGTATATTGTACCAATGAGAAATTTGTCATTGTACCTTGTTGTGGACTTATATTGTACCACATGTACGTATTTTGTCGTACCAAGATAAGTAAGGATATTGTACCACGTTTTATCGGTCCACAAAATATATAAAATTATGATTCCACAATGTCCATTGTTAAATGTGAAACCCTAAAAACATTAAATAAATAGAATATTAATGAAAAAATTTACAACAAGTTGAAAATTTTAAATCTAACAAACATCTATACAATGTTGTAATAAGTTGTTCTAACAATGGTCATCCTTTTCTAGTGAAACTTGAGGTTTCGTAATATATGATCATGAATCTAGGGATTACTCCATCAAATATGATAATAAGTGAAATAAATATGTAACTGATATATGCAAGGAAGTACCATTTTCCAAAAAAAAAAAAAATTCGAATTGCCACGAAAAACGCTTACCCTAATTTATTGTACCAATATGCATGTTTAGTGTACCTATCTGAGCCTTTAATTGTACCTTACAATGAATAGTTACCGTACCTCACACCACAAGGTTGGTCTACAAAGATATGTACTGATATTGTACCTTAGACGTGCCTTTCTGATGTGGAAACTTTCCGTGTCAGAATATTAGTTCTGAACGTGTCAGAACTGTATGACTTTTTGTGCGTATCAGAGCAGTGTTTCTTGTGTCAGAATTTGTCATGCCGTTAAAATTGTACTTTTGTGTAGCTTTTCGGTTGTATTATTTTTCAACACTTACTTGTACATCTTTTAATATAGAGTATCATTTTAATGCCTTCATCGTACCTTTTTTATTGTTACTGTACCAACAATTCCAGGCATAACACTTTTTACCATGACATTGATTGTTACCAGAATAAATTCAACGTTACATCAACACGAAAAATATGCTCGAATGAAAATGAAGTTTGTTCTTCAGCGACTATGTGAATGCTCTTTAGCTCAAATGCCAGAAACTGCTACAAACCATATAAAAGTACGTCATAATAAGCAAATAGGTACCATAGCAATAACAAATTGGTACACGATATACATGAAATTGGTACTTTAGAACAATTATGCAAAACCATTGTAGAACTTTGATAAGAATAAAAACTCCAAACCAACAAGCAGAACTTTACATGAAACCAAATGATTTTCTATGATAAGCATCAAAGAATATAATTGCCAAGTAAATCGCTCGAAGCAAAGGCATTTACATACTAATAAAAACGCAGTAGAACATGAAATCCAATCACAACCATGGAACATGAAAGAATTGATATAAAAATGCATGATTTACATACCCGCAGTAGAACATAGCGCAACATTTACATATTCGAAGCCAAACTTGATGAAATCCAATTAGGAAACATGAAAGAAGCAAAATAAATTGTATAAAAAATAGTACACGTCCAAGAATCCACGATTTTAAGCAAACCCCCGAGCACGTCGAACATCGAGCAAACCCGCGAATGGATTGGGACAATTTTGGTTTTATTTCCAGCAACCCATGATAAATTTAAAAAGACCCACGTTGTACTAACCTTAATCGAGAAAGCTAACGCGTGATGTGGAAACCCACAATTTCTCTCATTTTTTTTCCTTTCCCAATTTTGTTTTTCTTCTTCATTCTTCTTCCTCATAGAGATCACCATATGCACCTGAGAAACTCACGTGTAGCTGTTCAAATCGAGGAAATCCATGTTGCTGCTGCTTCTTTTTCGTTTTCTTCTTCTTCTTCCTCCTTCTTTCTTCGTTAATGTGTTAAAATAAAAATCATAAAGGAATGACAAAATCGACTTTTAAGTTTAGTTAGTCCGTAAGTGTCGGAGATGTTTTCATTTGGTCCTTAAGAGAAATAAAATTCTGACGGAGAATTATATGGTAGTCTTTTGGTCACTAGGTAAATCCCTTGCGTTTATATATATATATATATATATATATATATATATATATATATATATATAACGTTAAAAGTCCACGAGGTTTTGCGGTAATCACCGCCTCAGTAGCGGCATATCATTAATTTTATTTTATTAAAGCAATCGTGAATAATTACTTGACTGAACAAACTGTGGACAATGGACACAATTTTTGGACAGTGGACAAATATATTATCATAATTATATTATCGGAACTAAAAGAGACTGACATTAAATCGTGAAGATATATATATATATATATATATATTATTTACTTATGTTTATCTAATTAGCATGTACTTTTTCTTGTCATAAAATCATGTCGTGTTATACAATGTTGGATCTTCTGATTCTTACTCTATTCACGGTGATAATTATACATATATGGATTATGTTTATACAACGATTTTACGAGAGTGATTAATTACGACATTTTCTTCAAATATTATAATACATGTTTCTCATTAAAATATATTTTATATTTTGTGATAGAAAGATGTCGATCTACCTTATGATTGATCTCTTGACTACTATAATTATTACGATGACACTCATTGGGATGTAGATATTATTTTTCGTAGGAATTTTTACAAAAGAAGATTAGTTGTAATTTTTCTTTCAATATTTTGATAATATTAATATATTGAATTTAGTAAAACTTTATGTTGTGACCTCGATATTTACCATTACTTGTGTTTCATAGTATTACTTTCAAACAATATAAAAACAACACAACATTTAATCCATCGAATATAATAAATACTGTGGGAGCGGAATCAGGTTAATTGATAAAAGGATATAAATGCGACTAAATGACGATATTACACTCTCTGAAGTGAATGCACAAAAACTGTGTTGCGGGGATTGTTATCAAATTTACCATGAGGATATTAAATTTCACTTGAAGAGGAAATGTTAATAAATTTAACTAAATATTGTGATATGTCTTTCGATTGAATGATTATGTTGCATTCCTTGAAGTGAGTGCATTTGCAAACAATAAAAGTAGACATGAATCGTATTTACTGTGGTGATTATCATTTTTCCTGAAGAGGATAATATAATAAATGAATGAAAAGATGTATTGAATAAAGATTATTATTGTTGTATTCGCACCAAAAGATCAAAGTTGATCATTGTAATTACATAGCAAAAGAAGTTTAAATACAATCCCACTCAAGATTGCGGCATTTCAGAGAATTGGTGCTGGATATGGTATTAATGATGTACCCGCTCAGATATGTTGAGATCTAATTAGAAGAATTTATTATTTAGCAAATAGTTAATTTATGTGTTATCTATATTTTTAATTTTATTTAATATTTTATCATTATATATATATACAATTTTATTGTGTTATTTTAGTCATTAATAACATTTATAGTTATTATTTATTTGTTAAGGATATTCATACAATGGATATGAGCACGTGGAATGAAAAATTATGTCTTGAAGACTGTGCAACGACTAATACGATTCTGAAAAATAAGAAATATTTCGATCTTCTTGATATGAAAGAAGCTAGTTATCACTATATCGGGTAGCACAAATATAATTGAAGACTCCGGAAGAGCCAATGTTATACTACCCAGAGGAACACGCCTAATAATAGAAAATGCCCTAGAGTCTCCCAAATCTCAAAAAGTTATTAAGGGAGATACTGAATATTTACACATCACAAAAGTGATTTTCGAATGATAAAAGAATCGTGGAAACACTACCTTCGTTTGATTCTGGGTTATATTACACATATCTTAGAACGATTGAATCTAATGCTACCGTAAATCAGAAGTTGACGAATGACATTGCATTTAATGTTTGGCATGACTGGTTGGGCCATCTCGGTGCAATTATTGAAAATTCACGAGGACATTTAATAAAGAATCAGAAGATTCTTCAAAGCAGGGAATTATCATTTGTTGCCCCCTCTAAAGGGAATCTAATTATTCGGCCATGATCAATGAAAATAAAGAATGAATCTATGTTATTCTTGGAGCATATAGAAGGTGATATTTGCAGACCGATACATCCATCATGTGGACCATTTAGGTATTTAATGGTATTGATTGATGCATCAACTAAATGGTCTCATGTATGTCTGTTATCAACATCAATGTGGCTTTTGCGAGATTGCTTGCTCAATTGATTCGCTGAAGAGCACATTTTCCAAATTATCCAATAAAGAAAATACGCCTTAATAATGCGAGTGAACTTACTTCACATGCATTTAATGATTATTGTATGTCTATCGGAATTAATGTTGAGCATATTGTGCGACATGTTCGTACGCAAAATAATATGGCAGAATCGTTAATTAAACGACTGCAATTAATTGCAAGACCCTTATTGATGAAATAGAAACTTCTCTCGTCTTGTTGGGGACATGCTATATTACATGCATCGGTAGTAATTCGCATCATGCCAACAAGTTATGATTATGTCTCCCTATTACAAATGGTTTATGGTCAGGAACCATATATTTTCCACCCGAGAATTTTTGGATGTGCGGTATATGTTCCGATTGCTCCACCACAACGAACTAAGATGGAATTTCAAAGGAGGTTGATAATATATGTCGGATATGAATCTCCATCAATACTAAAATATTTGGAACCTCTAATTGGAGATTTGTTTACGGCTAGATTTGTCGATCGTCTTTTCGATGAATCGAATTTCCCGACATTAGGGGGAGAACGACTGGAGAGAAATATTAGGTTGAATGAATTATCTCTAAATTTATGATCCTCGAACGAAAGAATGTGAACTAGAAGTTCAAAGGATAATTCATTTACATAGTTTAGCTAATCAACTGCCAGAAAGTTTTACTGACCTTAAAAGAGTGGCTAAGTCACGTATAACAGCCATTAATACTCCTGCAGAACACAATATCGAGTCTAAGTCACAGCTAAAGCGTGGTAGGCCCTCGGGTTCCAAAGATAAAAATCACCGGAAAAGAAAAGGAGCAAATAATAAGAATGATTCAACAGAGAATTTATCGACTAGAGAAGAGTCGATGAGCATAAAAGATTATGAGAATGAAACTTAGGTACCAGAAAATATTAATAATGAAGAAATCACAATAAACTATGCCCCAAATGAATTAGATGGAACCGAGACGAAGTCAACGTTGACGATAAATTCTTATTTAACGTAGCGCTACATGAGATAAATGAGAATGAGGATCATGAATCAATGTCTGTAAAAGAATGCAGTCAAACAAATGATTGGTCGAAATGGAAAGATGCAATCGAGGCAGAATCGAAACCACTCGAGAAACAAAAGTTTCGGACCTGTAGTCGGTATAGGAGAAAATGTAAAGTCAGTTGATATAAATTGGTTTTCATTAGAAAAATAAATAAAAACGGTGAAATTGTAAGATACAAAGTACGGGTTGTTGCACAAGGTTTTTCGCGACGAACTGGGATTGATTATGAGGAGACGTATTCTCCTCTGGTGGACGCAACTACTTTTCGTTATCTAATTAGTCTGACAATACGAGAAGGACTCGATGTGGTATAATCGCCTAAGTGAATTTTTAGTGAAAAAGAGTATCGGAATGATCAAACTTGTCCCTGCATATTTATGAAGAGACGTGAGAAGGATTTTGTTATTATAGAAGCCTATGTTGATGATATCAACATAATAGGAATTTCTGAAGAGTTATTAAAAGCTGTTGATTGTTTGAAAAAGGAGTTCGAAATGAAGGATCTCCGTAAAATGGATTATTTGTTTAATCTTGTTGCTGGAGACTTTTGAAGGATCTCCATAGAACTTCAAAAGAGTTATTGTTGATGGATAATTGTCTGACCCACATAATGCTCGATCACAAACGGGTTATTTGTTTACATATGGTGGAACCGTTATTCCATGGTGATATGTTAAGCAAAGTTTAACGGTTACTTCATCTAATCATGCAGAAATTCTAGCTATTCATGAAGCTAGTCTAGTATGTGTTTGGTTGCGATCTATAATTGAGCATATACAACAAACTTGTCGGTTATTATCTGAGAAGTTACTTCCAACTGTGTTATATGAAGGTAATGATACATGTATTGCGCAATTAAATGAAGTATATATTAAAGAGATAGAACAAAACATATTTCACCAAAATTTTTCTTTAGACATGATTTGGAGAAAAATGGTGATGTCGATGTACAACAAGTGCGATCAAGTTAAAATCTTACAAGTTTATTTACGAAAGCACTTCCCCCTATAATTTTTAGAAAATTGGTATATTCAATTGGAGTTCAATGGCATCAGGGGGAGAAAATTGCACTCTTTTTCCCTTCATTTTGGTTTTTTCCATAATGTTTTTCTAGTAAGGTTTTTAATTAAGCAATAAATGAAAGCGTATCAAATGAATTATGTGGACCTTTTTTTTCCTTCACAAGGTTTCTATCCCACTGAGTTATTCTAATAAGGTTTTAACGAGACAAATTCCTTGAAAAACATCCAAGGGGGAGTATTAAGAAATATTAAAGAAGGTGGATGTTTTTAACGTTGATAAAATTAAGTATATTAAATGTTGTAAAAATTGGTGGATTGTTGCTGAGCTAAGATGTATTTAATATTATAAATTTTAGTTGAAAAAGTAGAAATTTTTATCTATAAATAGACTGATGTATTTGTATTGAAATTATATCGAAAGCATTAATAAAATTATCTCTCTAAAATTCTCGAATTTATATTTCGATTCTGCTTCAAGTTATAATAATTTTATAACAGAACGTTGTTTCTCCCAATTCTTTTATTATTGCAATTCAATTTTGTTGCACATCGACGTCCTAGACGCTCTATTTAAAATTTGAAAATAGGAAGTTGGATGCATCAGGTATTGGTTAGGAACGGGTTATTTTGATTTGCACCGACCCTACACAAACCCGATTAAATTTGAATATATATATCTATATATATGTGTAATATTGCGAATATGTAGTTCTTATGTTTTAATTATTCGCATTTGTAATGATAGATGACACTGATTTCACATTTGAGTTTATAATTTATAAGTGATTCTTTGTTGTATTCGTAGTATTTTTCCTTTAATTTTGGAAGCATATGAATAATAATAAATGGGTTAAAAGAGAGAGTGAATTTTTAGTTCTTAAACCGATTAGTTCGATTATTATATCTATGTATGAAGTTCATGAGTTTGACTCCAATTAGACTTTTTTCTTTTTTCGATGTTCATGTACACTTTAGACGGATTATACACACCATGAGTATTATTCTTACTCGAAGTTGGGTCCATTTTAGACGTTGTAAATGGAAAACGAAGACCATGACGATTAAGTTAATTCTGATAAATATTAGTTTCAGTGATTGAGTAAACAAAACTTCACTTAGGCTTATATTGGGTTATGAATCACTATCAACACTGGTTAGAAGAATTAAATAAATATGTCTGATGCCGAATACTAGTCATGACATTCCGGTATGAGGAAGACCGATCGGATTAGAGACCATGTCGGAAATCAGTCTGAATACGAAAACCAAAGATTGATTGGGACAGATGGGACTTAAGAACACAAAGACCGAAGACTTATTGATTTCAATCAATACGAAGATTCAAGACTAAACCGAAATCTGAAGAACTAAAGATTGTAGAACTGGATGGTGCAGACAAGACGTGCACTGAATTCGGCATCAAGGCCGACGATTATTAAGATCAAAGATGAAGATCAGACAATCTAAGGGGGTGTTAGTTTGAGGTGATCCAACATCACGGTGATACTCACATCGCGGTGATGTCAATCAAGGTGATATATCATCACTGTGTTTGTTTTGTGGTGATATTTCATTTTACATATCAAGGTGATATCTGAATATTGTGTTTGTTTATCGATGTGATGTGTGGGATGATTTTGTATAAATGTCATATTTAACCCTTAATATTTTTATTTTGAGGTGATATTTTATGTGATAATGACTAATATTTTCATATTAAGTATTAATTTTTTAAGAATTATTTATAAGTATTTTATATAATTGTTCAATATAATTCTTTTATTTTTAAGCTTTAAAGATATATTTTTAAATTAATTATAAGTTAATTATAATTTTATTATATATAATTTTCAATATAATTCTTTTATTTTTTAAGCATAAGTATATTTTTTAATATTTAAATATGATAGTTGTGTAATTAAAAATGTGATTAAAAGTATATGGGGAATGCATATTAAAATATAAGGGGCAATTTTGTCCAAGCAAATATAGAAAATATCACCCCATCACGGTCATGGAGGATCACACTGTTTTTTGGGGGTGATCCAAAAGCTAGAATATCACCCCGTTTTGATCACCTAAGTGATCCTCCTTCACGGTGATAATTAATCATCCCCACTAAACAAACGCGGTGATGAGAAGGTGATGGCGGAATCACCGTGATGTTTTGGAGGATCACCCCAAAATAAACACCCTAAAGGTGAAGATATATTTAAACCAGTTTCTAGACCAGAATACGGACCAAGAGGCTGACGGCCAAAGAAATCAAATTACAACATATGTTAAGATTAGTCAGATGTCGGTTTGTGAAGATCACATGATCGAACCTCCAGTTTGGTGAAGAATATGTCACACGTACATTTGAATCAAAGTTTTAACAAGAAAATGTGAAGTTAGAAAATAAGCATGAGTAAAGCTGCAAGAAAAGAGCCGTTGAAAATTGGAATTTACCTCCTTTGGTAAAAGCAAAATCAAAGACAGAAGCTCCGGAGTTAACAGATCACAGTTTGGAAAATGCATTTAATTCACATCAAGAAGCTCTTAAGGTAACAAATCATAGTTTGGAAAATGCATTTAATTCACATCAAGGAGGTCATTTTTAAAAAACAAAGAGTGAAGATTTCTTTGTTCACATACTACATCGATTTGTTCAAGACCCTCTCATATAAATAGCATAAGATCGATAAGAGGAAAAGAATTTTGGGCGGATCCACATAATCTCACGAAGACATCACAAGATGGACCCAAGAGGTAAAAGAACAATACTGCAGAACAATTCACGCGAGAGGATACAAAAGCTATTGGGAGTGACAATGACCAATCCCACGCACATATCACTCACACAATAGATAGATGAGCAACATAGAGTGAGAATCTGAGCATATAGACACTAATCAAGTGCATGTAGCCTGAGCACACAAACGTTAAACAAATGCATGTTGTCTAAGTAAGAAGACATTAATAAAATATATGCATGTGTTTCTCCCAAGTTAGAGGAACAACTTCGGTCAATCGAGAATTGAAATGTTGGGAGTCTAGTTAAGGAAGTCTAGCAAGATAGATTTTAAACCAAAATTTTCTAGTGGGATACTTTCTTGCCGGAAAGAAGGGTATATATATGAAAGTTAGCTCAGGACTTTTATAAACAAGTCTTGTATTAATCTACAAATCGACACATGTGCACACACAAACAATAGTCGGTTCACAGTGAGCACTATATCTTCCGCTCCCGAGCCTCACTAACTAATTGGTAACCGTTGTGTGGTGTTCAAACAAACTAATTATCGACACATACATTCGTTGTATTCATGAGCGCACAAATTATCGAAGTGTTTATTCACCCACTAAGTATGTCCACCGATCCTAACAATATAATGTCCAGAATGCCGATGTAAAAAGAATCCCCCACCCAGATTATCTAACACATCAATATTGTGGATAATCTTAAATTTATTATCAGTAATTGCATCCAACATAATAGATATGATGTAGAATACTGTATTATTTAAATTTTAAATTGCTAATGTAAAACTACATCTTAACTCCTCCTTTACTTGAATGAAATTTCGAATCTTTTTGAACTATTTAACTGACATAAGAAAAATTGCATAATAATATGATCCGTAATTTGTTCCACGCACTTTTCCATCACCACGCTCTCTCGAAATCCAATCTCACTGGTTGATTTTGAATATGAATAATACTAATTTGCGATATTAATTCAAAACGCGGTTAACAACATGTTTAGAGCACGAATAACCAAGACATCGAACAGATAAACTTCAGTTCCGAGAAAAAAATAATAAAAACAAACATGAAAGATGGTAAATTTGCCTGTAAAATACATGATAAAATAATTCTTTATTATATTCTTTATAGAATTACTCAAGAGTCGTCACTACAATACTCAAGTTGCAGTATAATATTTTAGAATTCACGTTGATTGTTTATTATGGTCTCGTTAGTTTGTAATGATGCAGAAAACGCGTTAGATCTATTTCATTTATTTATTAACTTTTGTTTAAGAAAAAAAGCATAACATCTTCTCTCTCTTTCACTCACTCTCACTTCAATTATTTATAATTGCTTTATTCATTTTTCATTACTCTCCTCCTTCTAAGTTCTATCTACCCAATATTGTACCTCACGCGCTTTCAAAAATAAACAATTCTTTCTTCGAGAGGAGTGAGAAATATTTAAAATCATATTATTAACTATAAAATAAGAGACCATTCGCTAACTCCTCACACAACATAACTCTTATTCAGGAAGAAAAAAAAGGAAAAAGAAAAATGTCTGACCAAGCAGCGATCGAGTTCCTCATCTTCAACCTCAATCGGCTCTACAACCTCGCCGAAAATCCGCTCCCCGAAGATGATCTCAAAGTGGTGGAGCAGTTGACCAACAACGTCAAGTACTTGGACGCGTTCCTCAACTACGCCTCGACGAAGCAAGTCAACGGCGACTTAGCCGGCCAGGTCCGATCCGCCGTGTTGGAAGCCGAGGAAGTCGTCGGCACCTTCATCACCCAGACCGTGTCGACGAAGGCGAAGAATTGGTTCAGCAAGGTCTACAAGGATAAGACCGTCAATCTCGACGAAATCGCGGTTAAGATACACAAGGTTAGGGAAGACGCGGAGCAAGTCCACGGGGACGAGACCAAGCTTAAGGTTGGCGGCGACGACGGATCTGAGAAGCTTGAGGTAGTAGTTGACTTTTAGTCGTATTTAATCGATTAAGCGATTTTCTTAAAACAACAAAAAAAAACCAAGAAGGATAAACAGATCTGTGATGCATCGATACTGATTTGGTGGCTAATTATCAAGTTATGTGAAGTTTATGCTTGCTAGGTTACTTATTATTTAGCTCATCTTGGGGTATTAAGATAATTTTTGAGGACTGTGATATTTCAACGAAGTCATTCTTGATTGATTGATTGTTGAGAGCTGTAAATTTAACTATGTTGGTGCCACGGCATGTTCTCGGGTTTTACAGGTTCCCTCTCTCAGGAAAAAACACATAGTTGGCTTAGAAAAGTCCGCGAATGATATAATCGGGTACCTCAAAGAAGAAACTCAGAATCCTGATGTCATCTCCATCGTCGGTATTTCCGGGATCGGGAAAACGACCCTAGCGAGGAAAGTCTTTCAACATCCGACGACCCAAGACGAGTTTCCCTTACGCTTGATGGTCTCCGTTTCTAAAGTCCCCACGAGGCAGGTGCTCCTCAACGTTCTTGCGGGGTTCAACGTGGTAATGAGGGACATGCACCGCATGCGAGAGAGCGATCTCGCGACTTTGACCCGACGCCACCTCGACAAAAAGAAGTTCCTTGTCGTGTTCGACGACGTGAGGACTTCAGAGGATTGGACTATGCTTTCCTATGCTTTCCCCGAGGGCAATGTTCTCGGTAAAGTCTTAATCACGACGCGTCATGCTGACGTGGCAAAGTCTGCTAATCCCCGTAGGCAAACGTTCGTAATGAATCCCTTGGATTCCGAGGAAAGCGTAGAGCTCCTGCGGTACGAGGCTTTCGGAGGGGGAGCATGGGGACCCGAGATCGAAAATCACGGGAAATTGATAGCCGAGAAATGCAAGGGGGTCCCACTCGCATTGGCGGTTGTAGGGGGGTCCGTAGGGAGAGAACCCTCCTCGTGGGCTAAGTTTTCTGACCGTATTCTTGCTGACGATGATCAAGTGAATGATGTAATCGACAAGATTGTTTCTCTGAGCTATGAAGAGCTTCCCACTTACTTGAGAGAATGCTTCCTCTTCTTCGGGATTTTTCCCGAAGGCTTCGCGATCTCCACGTGGAAGCTCTATCGTATGTGGATTGCGGAAGGATTCCTCGGGAAGTGGACAGACTCCAGCCGGCCCGAAGCCACCGCCGAAGGCTACTTAACCGAGCTCATCAACAGGAACCTGGTGAGCGTCGAGACGACGGGCTTCGACGGGAAAGTCAAAACGTGCCGCGTGCACGAACCGATCCTCGATTCGTGCAAGAAACGAGCCACGAAAGACAACTTCCTCCAAGAGGTGAAAGCACTCGGAGAGGGAAACTTAGAGCCACCGATCAACGTAGAGAGAGACAACGGCTACCTCCGCCTCTGCTTCCACGCGAACCTCCGCGAGCTCGCCGCCTCCAAGCCCTACGGCCGCCGGGCCCGCACCGTCGTGTGCACCAACCCAGTGGACATCGTGCTGCCCCTTGAGCACATATCCGGCATCCCAGGTGGCTTCAAGCTCCTCAAGATCTTCGACTTCAAGCCCATCAAATTGCCCAAACTCCCTGCTCCCCTCTTCGACCTCCTCCACGTGAGGCTCCTCCACCTCTCCTACGACATCTCCACCATCCCACCGGCCTTCACGAGGCTCCACAGCTTGGAGACACTCATCGTCGAAGCATCGCAGCGGGCCCTCGAAATCAGAGCAGAGATATGGAAGATGCGGCGATTGAAGCACCTGAAGACCAACGCCACCGCCACCATTTTGCTGCCGGGGGCCCCCAACTCGAGCTCGATGATGGTGCTGCGGAGGGACACGGAGGCCATCGCGCTAGCGAACGAGGAGGCGGAGAAGGCGGAGCTCGACGACAGCAACCTGCAGACTCTCGGTGTGGTGGCTGCAGAGAGCTGCACGGAGAAGATCCTCTCCACTTTGACCCGCCTGAGGAGGGCGAGCGTTAGGGGGAAGCTCGAGAAGCTGCTGACGGGGACGAGAAGAGAGGGGTCCTTCGGTAACTTGGCGAAGCTCGTGGGGGTGGAGAGGCTCAAGCTGCAGAACGAGGTGCCCGCGGAGAATCCCGAGTCGGCGAGGCTGAGCCGGGTCCCACCACTTGCTGCTTTTCCTCCGGTGTTGAGGGTGCTGACTCTGTGCGATACTTTCCTTGCTTGGACCGAGATGAGGGTGCTTGCTTTCCTCGAGAGGCTCGAGGTGCTGAAGCTGAAGAGGAGGGCTTTCGTGGGGAAGGAGTGGGAGATCGATTTTGTGGGCGGGTTTCAAGGGCTCAAGCACTTGCTGATTGGGCACACGGATTTGGCTGAGTGGGAGGCTTCGGCTGGGCACTTCCCGGTCCTCGAGCACCTCGAGCTGCAGCACTGCGGTGAGCTTCGTGGGGTGCCGATTGAGTTCGCTGGGGTTAGGAGCTTGAAGGTGCTGAGCTTGAACAGTTGCGGAGGTGCTGTTGAGTCTGCGAGGGAAATCAAAGAGAAGAAGACGGAAGCTGGTTTGGAGTTCGAGCTGATTATTGTCTCCTCTACTTGAACAAGAAAAAAAAAAAGAGAAGAAATTGCTGCAGTTCTTAAAGCAAGGACTTGTTCGTGTTCGTAAAAGTGGATGTGGGCTGTTTTTATTCCTTCCTTTTACAGCCACACGCCATCTTTTTTTATCTAACAGTTTCTCCGTGTAGGAATATGTGTTTCAGACGAGAGGCCAACGAAGATGTGTTTTCACACGAAGGTTTGTGCAGTCTCGTCTTTTATCTCTCTGTTTTGGTTTGAATAAATTGATCGTTTTTCGTTGCGGATTCTCTGTCAAGTTCCCTTTTGATTTGCTTCGATTTGTGTAATAACTTTCTAGTAACTGATGACTTCCTAGGGAAGTGAATGGTGCTTTGATTGTGTGTATCTTGTTGTTGTTGTTGATGCTTTGACGAATATATCCGATCCTCCCATGTGATTGACGGATATTATCATATATAAACCGCTTGTTTTCTTTACATAAATAAGCGAGCAGAGCACCAACAAAATCGGCTCTCTTGGTCGGCGATTGATTGTATGTGAATCCATCATGCCAGCAAGTACTCTTCTTCAATCCCATTTTTCCTCGAATTGTGTCTCTTGAGAAATAGGCGTTGTCGTTCTTTTGCCGTGCTCTCGCTTCCACGTGTAAAGAAAAACAGATCCATCGGCTGTGAACTAAATGCACTAAATATTGTTCCAAAAACAAAAATGCACTAAATATTCAATGGTAATAACTCTAATCAAAGAGGAGCTGATTGAATGCCCACAGCCATTTGTTCGTGACGACTCTACATCCAATCTTCAGATGATTTATACAACAATCCAATTGATCCATACAAGACCATTCATTGCATTGGTTAGTTTTTTTTTTTTCAATATTGCATTGATTAGTTAAAACGAGAATAAAGGATATCTTTAGATGATTTATAAAGCAAAGTCGAGTTTTGCTGATCGGGGGTTTTATATTAGTTTCGAACTTTTTTTTCTGTAACATGATGATAATGCTAAGCCGTCGGGGTTCCTGTCCCTCGGAGAATCCTTAATAACGTCTTAATAAGAAAAAAAATGCAAATGAACTTTGATAAGCTCAAAATAAAATTAAGTGGATTATATCTCTACTTATTCATCTGATTCTCCACTTTGAGACATTTTGAAAGAAATTCCTAATCTTGAGTTTCCTTGAAGATGTTTGAGTCTTCTAAAATGTTTTTTCATGGATTTTGTTGGAATGTTAATTGGGAGTGAATGGAAATTTGGATTGAAATGTAAAATAGGTTCATGTGTGTGTGGGCTCGTGACCCACAATTGCACACTCGCATGCCTCAGCAACCCACACGTTTGAACCTTATTATTTCAATACCGAATTTATTTGAATAAGTGGATAATTCAGTACTGACAAAACTAAAATATGACAAGGAATGAATCAAAATCTATCGTATTGTATTGATTTACAAAGCTGATATACAAAATAGGGATCTTCTCCTTAATTAACGTAACATATTTACTCTAACGGATATGTACCAATATTTACTGTGTATACATACGATAATCCTTACTAGTACCCCCTCAAGTTATGGCATGAGGATTCCGAATGCCCAACTTGCCAAGAAGAACATCAAATTGTCGCTTGCCAAGAGCTTTAGCGAAGATATCGGCCAACTGTTGATGCGTAGGAACATGACTAGCGGATATCAAACCAGAGACAAGCGCATCACGCACAAAGTGATAATCGATCTCAATATGCTTTGTGCGCTCATGGAAAACCGGATTGACAGCAATGTGTGAAGCTGCTTGACTGTCACAGAAAACACGCATGGGCTGAGAATGATCAACGCCGAGAGTTTTTAACACGCCTTTCAACCACTTCAACTCACACGTAAGAGTTGTCATTGCGCGATACTCAGCCTCAGCAGAAGAACGAGCGACAGAGTGTTGTTTCTTCGTCCTCCAGGAAATCGAAGATGTACCCAACTGTACTAACCATCCTGTTAGAACTTAGAGAACGTCTGGTGATGGGACAGCTAGCCCTGTCAGGATCAAACCATCCATACAACTGCAAATCACTGTCAGCTCGCAACAAAATCCCTTGGCCTACTGTACCCTTCAAGTAACGGACAATCCGAAGCGCAGCCTCCTAGTGAACCTCCACGGGATTTTGCATAAACTAGGCTAACATGTGAACACTATAAGCCAAATTTGGACGAGTCACTGCCAAATATATCAATCGACCAATTAGACGACAATATCGCTCTGGATCAGGAAAGTGACATAAATTCGGAGCCATTGTCACTCCGAACAACTTTAACCATTGTATCAAACTGACGACGAACAAATGCAAAGTCTCGTAGTTTGATAGAAACTTGAGATTTATCAGACAGTAAATAAACCTAAACAGCACGAGAGTAATCGTCAACAATGGTTAAAAAACTAAAATATGACAAGGAATGAATCAAAATCTGTCATATTGTATTGATTTACAAAGCCGATATATATAATATACAAAGGAGTGATCTTCTCCTTAATTAACGTAACATATTTACTCTAACGGATATGTATCAATATTTACTATATATACATACGATTACTATATATACGATAATCTTTACTATATATATACGATAATCTTTACTATATATATACATCCGCTAATAAGTACCTTTAACTGTCAAAGGTTGCACATGAAAGGTCATAGTGACCTTTAGAGAATCCAATCAAATTCCTTTATGACGTGGAATTAAGTGTGGAATTAAATCCACTGAGTGGTGGCCAAAGGTCTTCGTAGGAATCAAATAGTTATTTAAACACTCCAGATTGAGACGTGCGGAACACACGATTTCATACGAACAATACACAACAAGTCTTCCTCATCACTTATGTGTTAAAAGTTTGCCGTGTGATTAAGGTTGAGTGCAACCTATAATCACGTTTTCGTCTATCGTGGGAAATAGACGCTCAAGCAAATCTCTTGCATCTACGTAGAGAGAAATAATCTATTTTAAGGAATTTGTGCTAAACACAAACCGCGAGAAATTCCTAAACTCGTTTCTGCAATCATACTTTTCGCAGTCTTACGCTGCTGAAGTTACTGCGGTCTTTCTGCTAGAGCTGAAAAATTGGGCCAATAAGGTATTTTTCCAACAGATATTTGGGCTTGATCACATACCTAATGATTGAACTTGATGAATGCCTTTGAAATTTCATGAGGAGCTTTCTTAAACGTATTTTCGTGGTTTTTTGGGCTTTATCACAAAGCTACCGATCGAACTTGATGAATACATTTGAGATTTGGTGAATGACTTTCTTAAATATTCTTTTGTGGGCTTTTGGGCATGATCGAATTGAACAACTGAACTTGATGCGTCTATGAGAATTGGTAAAGGCCTTGTTCGAACGGACTTAATGAACGCCATTGAGACATGTAGAAGAAGCAACTTTGGTCTTTCTTCAAGCTTGAATGGTTACTCACTTCGATATCCTCCAACATGAACTTGAAATCATTACGTGTTCAAGAGCTTTCCAAGGATCAAATGCCTCGATCTTTGAACTTCAGTGATGACAAACAAGAGTGGTCAAGTACCGACTTCGCTCTTGAGCAATCATGATGCTAATCCACATGCTTTAGCATCTTCGAGGATCCGATGCCTTAGTCTCTAGCTCCATCTTCAACTCTCGACTTTGATCTTCTCCGGGAACTAACTGAGTGATGTTGATGATAATTCACGTGCTTCCGAGCTTCGAGGATCCGATGTCAATCTCTACTTCTATCTTCTCCGGTAATAACTTGAGTGATGTTGATGATAATTTATTGGATATTGTGAATGAAAAATTAATCTAAAAGGCACATTTGAAATTGTCATTGGATTAATTCCAAAAGTTACAATTGAAAATGTATTTTCTCTTAATGAGATGTACATTGTTGTACTTAATGACCCTTGGGTCGCTATAAATAGGTTCCCACAGCATTGAATTAGGAAAGAACGAAGTTGCATTCATTGCATAATAGAAATCACGTCCTAGGATCATAGTGCAAGAAAGATCCGAGCCTCGTAGTAAGATTTGCCGAAAAATTTCGTTGAGTCAAAAGTGCTGAGATTCCGAAGTTAGAAGTCGTATCTTGGGGACGCTCGCCGTTAAACCGATTGAGCACGTAATATCGGGGCGATACATCTTACAGACAGCGTACGTAGTACGTGCCTCGACTTACCTCGTTTAAGTCTGCAGAAATTAGCCACCAACAAATGTTGGTTTCGGTGTATATCGTCTGGTCGGTGGCTGCAGAAACTCGAACATAAATTTTGTTAGAGTCGAAGTCGAGGCACGTACTACGTACGCTGTTCGTAAGATATTATTTCCCCGTATTTCAGTACCTCGGGTTATCGCAATCCGTCCCGAAGATACAATGACTTCAAAATTTTGCACGTTGCACAACGATATAAAATTATCGGCGAATCTACTCAAAGACTCGAGTCTTTCTTGCTTTTATTTTATTCTGGACTGTGTATGCACTATCTCTAGAATGTTGGGGGTCGAAATGATTTTTCCAATTATGCAGGGGCCTATTTATAGCTGACGAAACTTTCTGGGATCAATTCACAAAGCGTTGCAACTGTTGGATCGTTTTGGCAGTTTCTGGAACTTTGACTGGGGGCCATTCTGCGAATAAACGCAACTGCTGGGCCCAATCGTCAACAGTCACTTCTTGATCCAACGGTTCGGTCCGAACCGCTCCGTTCGACCCGCTTCACGAACCATCGCAACCCAACGGGTCCGCACACGTCATCATCGTCCACTCAGCGCTTGCATCAGCGCCACGTCAGCTTCACTTGTACACGTGTCCTATGACACGTCAACATCACTTGCCACGTCACCGGTGACATCACTGCCGCCGACTCATCGTAGTATAAAATTAAGGGCTCGTCAAAGCTCCTCGCTAAGTGGAAAGTGCGCCTCAAAATCCCCATTGCGCACTGGCACGACTCGGATCAATGTCGGTGTCGGTGTCGGCCTCGGGCTCGGGCTCGGGCTCGGGCTCGGGCTCGGCGGTGCGAGACACCGCCTCGCACTTGGGCTATAATTGGGTCCAAAACCCCACACACTAAGCCCATAACCCACCAACCACTTGACTAAGCCTTTTTGAGTAGTTCATGTAGGGAGACTCCTTATAAACAAGTGAAAAAATGATGAAGTTTCTAATGTGGGACAACAACAAATCCCTTTATATATGAAATATATATTTCATCTCTTTATTAGGCCAACTTCGAAAATTAATTTCTCATTCACCCGACATCAATTTTGAGCCAATTAATATTCGATAAATTCCCCTCGAAACGTAGAATTTGAACCTCTCATCAATTTCGGGTTTCGACGAACGACGGCTTCTCGATTTAATTAAAATCGATTAACCTTTTATTTATTGGGTCCAAAATCTATTTGGGCCTATAGCCCAAATTCCAACAACAAATACACCGACACTACCGATACCAACATAATTCACGTGCTTCCGAGCTTATGGGGATTCAATGCATTAGTATATCTAGCTTCATCCTCAAATCTCAATCTTCTTCGGCAGGAACTTGAGTGATCTTCCACATGCTTCCGATCTTCTTCTAGTATCCAACGCCTTAGTCTTTAGCTCCATCTTCAAAATCTCGATTTCAATATTCTCTGGCAGGAACTCGAGTGATCTTGACGATGATCACATGCTTTTGAGTTTATTCGAAGATTCAACACCTTTGTCTTTAGTTCAGTCTTCTGATCTCAACTTCGATATTTTTCTGCGGAAACTTGATTTGACTTTGACGCTAATACCCATGATTCCGAGGATCTGACACCATATTTTCGAGCTTAAAAGTTGACTACAATATGAGAAGTGCATAGAAAGTCTTATATCGAGTTCTCTCGAATTTTAATGTTCTCTTCGACGTACTGAATTTTTGGTGACTCATATTTATAGATGTAGATATTATACATAATGGAAATTGTTTCTCTGAATTTCAGAATCGATTTGATTCTATCCATATTTAATATGACTATATCTATATTTAATTTAGTTATGTACATATTTGTTTGATTCTCTTTACTTGTTTAACCAATATATATATAATATATATAATATATAATATATATATATATATATAATATATTGATATAAATCTTTTAATGTTTCTCATGGTTTTGCATAAAGGAATGATATGAATGTAAGTTAATCATTTATTTATTTATTTAAGATAAATTTTATAATCTAAATATAGCAATTTAATTAATTGAATTTTATTTTATTTCATTGAACCAAAAAAAAAAAGTAGGAAATTATTAATTGTCTAAAATAATAGTTTGATTTTTTAATACTCGATAAAATTACTATAAAATATAAATGAAAACATATGTTTAATATTTGATAATTTAGCAATTTAATACGTCGTATCGCCATGGGAACAGAGCGGTGATGAGTATGATCCCCATCCATCACTGCCCCATAGGGAGAGAAAAACGGGAAACACGGGATTCCCACGCTGGTGTCTATTAGCCGAGAAACTTAATTGTAATTAATGGAATTTAAACTCACTTTTTATTATTATTTGAAATAGAGTATAAACTCACCGACTTACATATATTTGGGAAAAATTATAAGAATAAGTCACTAAGTAAATATGTTTTCGTTTTTTGGTCACTATGTTTGATAATTACAAAATTATGTCACTAACTTTGTATGTGAAAACAATTTTGTGTCATGTTTTCAATTTTAGGTCACTAAGTATATATTTTTCGATTTTGGGTCACTAAGTGTACATTTTTTAATTTTGGGTCACTCATTTGGTAACTAACTTTGTAAACATATTGACTCAAAATTGAAACATGTATACTTAGTGATCCAAAATCGAAAAATATATTCTAAGTGACCTAAAATTGAAAACATGATCCAAAATTATTTTGACATACAAAGCTAATGACCTACTTTTGCAATTATCAAACTTAGTGATCTAAACACGAAAATATGTATATTACTTACTTAATCTTATAATTTTGATTACATATTTGAATTGGATTTAGTTTGTGGTCCAAGGTCCAAGTCCAAGGGACACTGCTGACCAGGAAAAGCGTTTGTCGATAGACATTTAATATCCATCAAACCACCTTAAATTGAGGATTACCTTTAAAAATTTCCACTGGGGGAATCTTCCTGTGAGAACCAAAAGCAGCATAAATCAATAATGGATAGACAATATCGCTTCGCCACATACTTTTGCTCCCAGTTATTATAAGTGAAAAAAAGCATTCAACATCTGCCAAAAATTGCGCTCAACCCATCCTCGCACATTGAAATATCTTTGCTTAATACCTATTTAAGATTAATCTTTTTCGGAGTAACAAAGAGAGTCAGGAAGAAATTAAAAAGAAAAAAGAGAAACGAAAATGTTGGCTGTGTTCAAGAACGGTTTGGTCGAAGCACCAAAAGAATTGCATAGCACAATGAAAGTTTCTGCTGGTAGAGAAAAGAATCCCGAAGAGGCTTTGAGGGAATTCTTGGCGTCAAATCCCGAAAACAGCTTATCTCTTGGATTCGTAGGCAAGGCTATTTTGGCCTACTCACCGCCTACAACCACATTAATGTCTCATCAAAGGTCCCTTTTTTTTTTTTTCTCTTCGATTGTATGATCTATATATACATAAAATATAATATGTGTATGTATGTTTCTAATATGCATGGTTTACCACAACAAACAGGCAATTCTGTGGAGTGAACGATGTGTACTGCATATTCCTGGGGAATCTGAACAACCTTTGCACCCTCAACAAGCAGTACGGGCTATCGAAAAATGCGAACGAGCCCATGTTCGCGATCAAAGCATACCAAACGCTGCGCGATCGCAGTCCCATGCCGGCCTATCGGGTGCTTCAAGACCTCGAAGGGAGTTTCGGATTCGTCATCTACGATCACAAAAACGGAACAGTCTTCATTGCCCTTGTAAGAATAAGGGGTTCTTTTTTAACAATAGGCTTTTAAAAATAGTCTTGTTGACCACATTTTTAAGTCAATGGCTTCGAAATTTAAGGGTACTTTCGTCATTTTTCCATCATAGCATCGTGCGTATATGGAGACCCGTGGCTATATAAGGAGTCCTATCAATTAACCCCTACTATTTAAGTGGTCTCCTGCTATACAATATTGGGGAGTGTCGTAGTTAGGGGAACCCAACATATATATATATATATACACACATATATATAAAAAGCACGGGGTCCCCTACGAGTAAATAATGTGTTGTAATCAGAAATTGAACCCAAAACATATTTGCTTCGATGACTGACTACCTAACCATTTGGAATACACACATCCCCTTGTCTTAACTAACATATTTGTTTATATGTGGGATCCAATTAGTAGGGTATAATAGTTATTTTATATCTGAAAGTTTTTTTTTATAATCTATTTGTTTTACACTACCCAACCCTTGTGATAAATCAACCCATTACCTTAAGATTTTGACATATCTATCACAAATAAATTCAAAATTGTTACTATGTGTCAAAATCGTAAAGAAGATGGTTTACCACCCAAGTGTGTAGGATAGAATGGACCAAAATACTAATTGAATCCAGGAAAAGACAAATAAAAATCGGTAAAGTTCATCTTCTGATTCATAATAATTAATTTATTACTTACAGGGTGGCGATAAATCGGTGAATCTTTTCTGGGGGATATCGTCGTCGGATGGATCGGTGATGGTATCGGAGAGCGTGGAGATGATAAAAGCTTGCTGTAGGAAGTCTTTCGGTCCGTTTCCAGCGGGCTGCATGTACCACACGGAGAGGGGGCTGATGAGCTACGAGCATCCCATGCACAAGATGAAGGCCATGCCCAGAGTCGACAGCGAAGGATCCGTTTGCGGGGCTTATTTTGCAGTTGATGCCTACACTAAGACTAACACCATGCCACGTGTCGGCAGTGAAGCTAACTGGGCAACTTGGGGAGCCTGATTTTCTATTTCCCTCATCACTTGCAGTTTGCGCATCACGTAATCCCATCCGCTAATAATTAGCTAGTGTGCTGTATAGACAGTAATAATAATATGAAATAAAGTAACCTTTTTTTTTTTTTTAAATTATTGTTTTGTGTCTGTATATGGCTTGGTTCTTCCTCTAATCTCTTGTTGCAGAGTTTGCATACAGAGCCTTTTTTTTTTTCTAGTTGTATTATACTTTCTTTCTTGCCTTTTAAATGATTAGACAGAGACGTAGATCTCGAACGAGCTAACCATATAGTACATCCAAAATTGAAGCTATAAGGAGAGTTAAATCTACTAATGGAAACGCGAGGATTAATCTGAAGGTTTTGTCGATATTGCAGAGAATCTGATATATTATATTAAATGAAAATAAACATGTACCGTGGTATATATACTACTTTATTCTATGACTAAACTACATAACAGCTGTACAAGTAACTTAAGTAAGCTCAATGTTGCGAGTATCTTTATCTACTTCAGCTCTGTTAATTCCACCGTATCCTTCATCACTTGCATTCACTACACGCCCCCCACAAGTTGGTGCTTGATGAAAATCGAGCAAGCCCAACTTGGAGAGCAAAAGCATAAAGATCGGAGGGCTGAGTTGTGAACACATCAGCCAACTGAAGACGAGATGAAACATGATGTAAAGAGATGAAACCGAGCTTGTATTGATCCCGCACAAGATGGCAATCGATTTCAATGTGCTTCGTGCGCTCATGGAAGACGGGATTCTCGGAAATGTGGATTGCTGCCTTATTATCACACCAAAGCAGGACAGGTACGCGAACGGGGACCGCTAAGTCGTGCAACAGGTAGCTAATCCATTTTAACTCGCAAACGGTGGCAGCTAAACTGCGATATTCTGCCTCAGCAGACGATCGAGAGACGGTGAGCTGCTTTTTGTCTTCCAACTAACCAATGAATGACCAAGAAAAATACAATATCTAGTCAAGGATCGTCGAGTAGCACGGCAAGCGGCCCAATCAGAATCACTGTATGCTCGAAGTTGGAAATCATTCATGACTGAATAGAATAAACCGTGAGATGGATGACCCTTTAAGTAGCGAAGCACATGAAGCATAGCTTGCCAATGAGCTTCACGAGGCATATGAGTGTATTGACTCAATTGTTGGACAGCATAAGTGAGATCGGGCCGGGTGAAACCGAGATATAAGAGCTGTCCAACGAGTGTTCTGTAGCGTGATGGGTCTGTAAGTAAGGGATCACATAATTCCTCAGTGGGAAAACTATGACTTTGTGGCAGTGATGTATTAGAAGGCCGAGCTCCTGTCATCCCAACCGTGCTAAGAAGATCTAATATGTACTTTCGTTGGTTGAGATAAATCACTTGTGATGTTCGAATTATCTCAATTCCAAGGAAGAATTTGGCGGACCCAAGATCCTTAATGGTAAAAGCAGAATCAAGAAAGCTTTTCACCTGATTAATCTGAGTAGGAGAAGAGCCGGTGATGATCACATCATCCACGTAAACAAGTAGAGCCAAAAACCTGGAATCCCTTCGAAAGATGAAAAGACAATGATCGTGAGGAGATTGCACAAAGCCATATGATTGTAAGTATGCAGTGAATTGAGCATTCCATTGCCGCGAGGCTTGTTTGAGTCCATACAAGGATTTGCGCAATTTGCAAACTTTTCTCATTTTCCCAGCATGATAGCCAAGAGGCAACTTCATATAAACATCTTCGTCTAAGGTGCCGTGTAGAAAAGCATTATTGATGTCTATTTGCTCCAGTGGCCACCCATGTGCAGCAGCCAAAGCAATAATAACTCGAACCGAGACTGCTTTAGCGACAGGTGCAAAAATGTCGAAGTAATCAATACCTTCGGTTTGATTGTACCCCTTTGCAACCAACCGTGCTTTGTAACGGTCAATAGATCCATCAGAATTGTGCTTGACTTTGAATATCCATTGCACCCAATAGCCTTTTTACCTTTCGGTAGATCAACAATATCCCAGGTCCCGTTCTTTTCAAGTGCCTCTAACTCGGCATTCATAGCTTGCACCCATTCTTTCGAAGTTTTAGCTTCCTCATAGGTACATGGCTCTTTCATATTCTTCAGGTTAGCTAAAAAACACATATAGCTTGGAGAAAAATTGTGATTAACAATGAAGGGATAAGTTTGAGGAGTGTAAGGGGAAGAAAGAA
The DNA here is from genome assembly GCA_004919715.1 of Linderniella brevidens. Classification (NCBI taxonomy): domain Eukaryota; kingdom Viridiplantae; phylum Streptophyta; class Magnoliopsida; order Lamiales; family Linderniaceae; genus Linderniella; species Linderniella brevidens. Next base: position 11,236,821 of record SWDC01000150.1, on the reverse strand, counting down.
CCTGATTGCAGCAGGGAGAAGTCGAAGAATCAGCTTGTACATTGCATGACACATAATCCTTTAGCCAAGATGGTGGTTTTCGTTGTCTAGTTCCCTGTTGAGGGATTGGAACAACAGTTTCTGGGCTAGGAACAATAATTTCTGGTATGACAGGATCGAGTTCGGGTGATGAAGGTGGTGAATATGGGTTTGGTATACCTGGATCAGTGATATGAATTTGTGGTGAAGGAGGCTCTGAAGGAACTGTAATATGATCAGGGACTGAGATAGGACTAGGTGACACTTCGGGAATTGAACTTTGGGTATCAAAATGAGTATCATATGTTGGACATGGTAAGACATCATCATATATGTCTGAAGACAAAGAATCTGTTTTTAGTGTGGTGTGAAAAGGAAATATGGTTTCATGAAAGATAACATCACGTGACACAATGACATCCCCTATAATAATATCTAGCACTCTGTAAGCTTTTTGTCCCGCAGGATATCCCAAGAACACTCCTTTGATGGCTCGAGGACTATTATCTTTATGGGGTAAGGTGTTTGTGGCAAAACACAGACAACCGAAGGTCTTTAGGTGGCTAAGGCCATACACTTGATTGTTAAGAATCTCATAGGGACTTTTCCAGTGAAGTATGGATGTGGGTAAGCGGTTAATAAGAAAAGTGGATGTGAGGAGTGCATCACCCCCAATATTTTTTTGGTAGGTTAGATTGAAACAAAAGTCCCCTGGCTACTAGTAAGAGATGGCGATGTTTTCGTTCGACAATGCCATTTTGTTGTGGTGCATAGGGGCAAGTTTTTTTATGAAAGATACCAAGGCTGTTAAAGATAGTTTGGCATTGTGAACTGGTGAATTCTGAGCCATTGTCACTGCGAATTGCCTTGACAGAGCATTGGAATTGGGTCTGAATTAGGTTCAGGAAATTAGTAATGATGTGAGGTGTACGGGCTTTCGTAGACATAAGAAATGTCCATACAGAGCGGCTGTGATCATCCACGATGGTCTAAAAAAAATGGCAGCCATTATATGTGGGATATTTATAGGGTCGGATATGTCAATATGCAATAGATCAAAGCAAGCAGATGCACGGGTATCACTAATGGGGAATTTTAATCGGTGTTGTTTAGCAAGAGGACAAACATCACATACTTCACTGGGATTGTCATCATTAACTTTGAGATTCAAGTGTTTCATCACATCATTGGAAGGATGTCCTAAACGGGCATGCCAAACACGACTCGATATATGGCTGGTTTTATTGAAAGAATGTATGATATTATTGGCTAAATGCGAATCAGCAACATAGGTATTAGACAGGGTATTAAGGACTGACTATATTTTCTGCTGCTTGAAGTAATATTTGTCAAGAATGTACAGCTGATTCAATACTCTCCCAACTGCAATCACTTGGCTAGTCTGTTGGTCCTGTAAAACACAACAATTCGAAAAAAAAAGGGTATCAATTTTATTTGTAACAGCAAGTTTATTTATAGATATAAGGTTGTATTTAAACTGAGGGACATGTAAACATTGCAGCAGTTTAAAGTCATTTGGGAAGCGAATATCACCAATATGTGTGACAGTTTTGATACTGCCATCGGGTAGAAAAATTGGGGTAAATTTCTCGGTGGCTTTATGATTTATCATGGATGAAAGGTCATAGCACATATGGTTTGTGGCACCACTGTCCAATATCCAGAACCATGTACCCATTGATTCAGCAAAACTCAAAGCAGGATTCGAACTCATACCTGCGAAGTCTCTTAAGTAAGCAAAGTTAACCTGAGCTGCATCTATCTGTGGCACAATCTGTTTTTCTTTTAGAATTCTCCCCACTTCACTCTGCAGCACATTCAAGTTAACCATGATATTCTGCAAATTTGAAAGCTCATTGTTAGAGACTTCATATGAATGTTCTGCAGCATTTAATGCATGTCATTTCCCATTGTTTGATATGTGTTTCTGCGGAAGCTTGGTCTTTTCTTTGTACTCGTTCCACCATTCTGGAAGACCATGGATCTTGAAACACATATCTTTGTTGTGGCCACTTCTCTTACAATGTTCACACCATAGTTTTTTCTTTTCTTCTTTGGACATAAATGTTGTTGCAAGTCTATTATTGCTACACTTCTTATGAACTAGAAATGCGTTGCTTCCGTTAGCATCGTGTAGAAACATACTCGTTTTCCTATGATTTTCTACATTCATCACCATAGAGTATGCTTTGTTTTCATCAGGTAACGGCTCCATCATCAAGATGTGATTCTTCACGCCATCATATTGCTCATTTTAGCCCAAGAGAAATTGCATCAATCGATTCCTTCTTTCCTTGAGCTCGAAGCATTGTCTAGCATTACACACACATTGAACAGGGGGATTGATGTAGCTAATTTCATCCCAACACCTTTTCAATTTTGAGAAATACATGTCCAACGGCAAATTCTCTTGTATAATAGAGGCTATTTCTTTTTGCAGATTGAAGATTTGAGGGCCGTTTGAAGTTCCATATCGGACACTCAGAGCTTCCCAGAGGATCCTTGCATTGGACGAAAAAGCATATCCAGCTGCAATCTCCCTTGTCATCGAGTTTAGAAGCCACGAGACTACCATGAAATTTATCTGCTCCCAAGCCTCACGATTATTGTCATTCTCATCTGGTTCCTTAATTCTCCCATTCACAAAACCTAATTTCTTCTTAGCTCCTAAAGCCACTTTCATCGCATGACTCCAGGCTGGATAATTGTTACTAGTTAGCAGATTGGTGACTAGAATCATACCAGGCGAATCTGATCCATGTAGATACAGATCACTTCCCTCTGTTCTGCGATTCTCGTTCGCATTCTCCATCGCGTTTCTGGTTGAATCTTCACTTTCCTCCATCGCAACAGCCTTTAGATTGAATTGATAGGAGATCTAGCTAATTAGGGTGAGTTGATAGAAGATCTAGATAGAATTAAGATAGAATTTCGCAGAATTGGTGTAGAAATCGCTCTGATACCATGAAGGTTTTGTCGATATTGCAGAGAATCTGATATATTATATTAAATGAAAATAAACATGTACAGTGGTATATATACTACTTTATTCTATGACTAAACTACATAACAGCTGTACAAGTAACTTAAGGTAAGCTCAATGTTGCGAGTATCTTTATCTACTTCAGCTCTGTTAATTCCACTGTATCCTTCATCTTGCATTCACTACATAATCTCGCTGCAAGTCAGGTTGTCCCATAACGGACAATAAAATTCAGTTTTATATTGAAACGAGCTAACCATAGTAATTATATGAAATAAATTTTTTTTATTAAATTATCGAGTTGTGTCTGTATATGGTTTCGTTGTTCTTCGAATCTCTTGCAGACTTTGTATAGAGCCGTTTTTTTTTAAATTTATTATAGTTTCTTTCTTGCCTTTAAGTGAGAAGCTCGCCAGAGACTTATGTAGATATCAAATGAGCTAACAATTGTACATCCAAAATTGAAGCTATAACGAGAGTTTTGAACATACAAATATATTTATTTAATCACTAATTTCTCGTGCTTAAAATCTTAATCCGTTATCTTCGTTCTCTCTGTAGGAATATTGAAATTTTTTTGAAGCGTGATTTTGTTATTCACTTTCGCCTTCACTTCTATTTTTCAGCCGAGTGAGTTTGTGCATAAAGATTAAATATAGACTTTGTCGCCATAGCGTTTAAAGTAAAACATGGCCAAATTGCTGATTATAGTCTGACGTTGGTTACACATGGAAAAACAGAAATTAGAGGTGTGATTGCTGAGTACAACTTCAAAAATATATAGGGTATCATAAGAAAATCGATCGTTATATAACTTAATGATGAATGCTAGAGAGAATCAAACGACCCACTCTTCAACCGCTCCATGCGAGCTTGAAGTCCCGTCAGTGCCTTCTCATCCATCGGAAGCATTCCCGGATTGTAATTTTCCGAAGCCAAAGAAGTAGTAAGTTGCTCAACAACATTTCCATTTACCACTTGCTGCTGCTGCTGCTGCTGTTGTATCAGTGTTCTGCTTTGATTCACCGAAGAAGAAGAAGAAGATGCTAACTGCATGCTCTTCATGCGTTCACGAATAGCATCCAATGTTCCATTTGTAACTGCATGCACCAGCAAAATATCAAAATCAGCACTATCGACAACTAATAATCACCCTAAATATGATATTATATATATATCTCTATATATATGTAGTGTTTTGGCTTATTACCAGATGGTAGTCTATCATTTCTTGCTGGCTCCTCTGTTGTGTTTGTCGTGTAACCTAAATGATCAATACTTGGAACCCCGATTTCACTCGTAGGAGGCAAGGCGAAATTTGTAGGCTCGGGGATTGGATTAATTCGTGAATCGTTCACTGGGCTGCTATTAATATTACTTATTATAGGGGAAAGGGAACCACCGTACTTGGAAGAAGAAGAAGAAGAAGGGTTGAGAGCCAGAGGCGGAGGAGTAGATAAGGGCACGCTTGAAGGAGTTCTTCCAGCTGCAGCATTTCTCTCCATCTACCACCCAGAATAATAAAGTGTATATATCCATTAAGTTATATGTAGACATATTTTAAATGAAACAAATATAAAAAAAAAAAATAGTAATATTCAGAAATAAGAAGATGCACACCTGGGCCAAACCGTCTCTGATGTACGTTCGAAATGCTTCACTAGCGTTATGTAGTTGAGCAAATATATCAACCTGACGTCATCATTTTGAAATATTTAGCGAAAAAGACAGAAATGATACTACTACTGGAACATTCACAAGCCATTATATATCAACCTGACGTCATCATTTTGAAATATTTAGCGAAAAAAGACAGAAATGATACTACTACTGGAACATTCACAAGCCATTCACTGCTAAGGGAAAAAAAATTTAATAGTTATCGAAATTAATCACCTGAGGATACAACTGCGTTATGCGGTATAGTTCGTAAAGACCAATTGAACAAGTTTGCTTGTCCCCAATCTTTTTAAAAATTGCTGCCAATTCTTGCTGTTCTCAGGCAAGGCACATCAAGGAGTCGTTAATTCAGGGAAAATAAGAGAAAGCACAACTATAATTATAACGATAACAGAAAAAGTGTCTCAGGAACCTTCAGCTGAGCCTCGGCTGAGTGGGTAGCAGTAGCAGCAGCAGCAGCAGGAGGGTTATTGGCAGCTGCCTCGCTCCACTGAGTTTGTGCAACGGGCACAGATGGTGTCAACATTCTTGCAGCAGCCAAAGTCTGCTTTGGTTAATAAACGTAAGAAAACTTTCATGAGTTTGTTTGTAAAAGAAAACCATATTGGCAAAATCTTATCTAACCTGTAAATTGAGGTCAATATAGGCAAGAATTATTGGTTGCGGTTGCATGTCGATTGGAACCAAGGAAAGGTGGCCTTTGATGGCAGTTCCGCGGAGCTTAACGAGTTCGTGCAGAACAGTTTTAACCATCCTCAGTGGTTTATCATCAGCACCCGCTCTTCATTATCCAAGATGAAATATATATCAGAGAAAGGCAGAAATTTGGAAGCACAAATAACGCAACAAGCTGGAAAATTAAGTCAATCACAAGAACTTTTTACGTACCTCTTCCGAATTTCATCCATTCCTAAATCTTGTAGATATATATGGATGCTTTGAAGAATGCGATCGAGCTCAACTTCGTAAATTGTATTTTGCAAGACCTGTAAGAAAAAAAATGTTGCGTATGGATTTGAAGGAAAAATATCTGGAAAAAAAAAATATCGACATGCTACCTTGGTTAGTTTAATCAGACATTTAACCACCAAATCAGAAAATTTCTGATTTCGAACGACGACGGACTCGTTGACAGCTGGACCAGGCCATCTCGACTGATCGAGAGGACGCAAGAGATTTATCAGCACGACAAAAGAGGATGTACGATCAGCATTATCCTGAAGTTGGAAAGTAAAGAATATGTTTACATCTAAGAGTCAACAACCAAAAACATGTTAAGTAAGAGCTATGGTTACCAGAATCTTCAACATAAGGACATTCAGTGCTCTCAAAAGCTGACTTCCATCGTCCATCTGTGGGACCCTTTCATCCAAAAGCCACAAGAGTAGTTCTGTAATGAGGTTATCGAGAGTGCTTTCCTTGACTGCATGAGCGAGTTTCTTGTTCTGAAAAGTCTGGAACGAAAATAGAATTAATTTTCAGGCTATATGTTAAATTTACGTATTAACAGAAATTCTGACAATGCAGAAAGGGTCAAATAAATCCATCCTTACCTGCATTAAGGTATTCAGAACGTATTTACACGATCTCGAGGATGCTCCAGTGAGGCTAAAGTCAAAAGTCTTTGCCACCTGTGATGACGAAGATAGCATTCGCAAGGAGTCTAATAAATAAAGCTCCAAGGATTCTAAGAAAAGGAGAAAAAAGTGATTAATTTACCTTATTTGCTAGACATGAAACAAGTCTATCAGCATCTTTCAGTATTTCATCTGTTGTGCCGCTACATTCAGGATCAGCTGTTGCCTGCGTCAACTCGTAGCACACGACTTTCATCCCTTCAACAGACTGCGGTCAACAAGTATACAAGTTACAACACATTTATTAGTAGCAGAAATTACTATACTAAATGCAATATTAAAACCGGAAAGAAGAAAGAGACGAACAACTGATGCTTCATGTAAAAGGCAATTGAGTATATCATTACATATCTCTTTATTATCGAATCGGAAACTCAATTCAGACTACAACATCAACATAAACTTCAGTTTATACCTGCTCAGGAGATCCGTATGCTATGATATCCAAAGCTTCGTTCCAGTTTGCGGGGCCGACAACAGAATATGCTTGAGACACTGGAATTCGATCCATGAGGACTTCAGAATGACCGTAGTTCTCCCTATATCGAAGAAACAAAACTAATTATAATTTATAACACAAAAGAAAAGGACTTTCACTAAGGAAAAGCACACAACTGATAGCTTTGATAAGCTAAGGTACCTGTTAAAGGTTGTCACAGTAATAGACCTTGAAACTTCACCACTTTGCTCAGCTAAATCAGATCTGCAGATTGCAAATTTATACTACTAAAAAGAAAATCATAGGTAATTGGGTTTACTTACATACCAGGAAAGATAGCAAACAGATCAAGTTAGTCTGAGAAGGCTAGGGTTTGAACAGAAAAAGGGCAACAACCTATAGTCTTTTTCAACTGAAAATTTATAAGCAGGCATAGCAAAACTGCCAAAAACTGCTCAAAAGCTATTTGGCAAGAGGTCATAAAATTTGAAACAGAAAAAGCAAAGTACCCGTTGTCCCTCACTGAACGCCTTAAAGCAGCTCGAGTTTCTCCTGGTCTTCCTTCCTTCCTCTTTTCCATTTCGCGAGCCTGAAAGTTGTACATGAACTTATTATTGCAATGCGAAATTGAGGTTGTTATATTTAGGAGTTTTGTCGTAACATAATTGATATTGCCCTGCACATGCAGATTTAAAGAAAAACTACATGTGGACACATGAAATTGGGTTAGTAGGGCATGTGGGATAGCACACAGGTTGAGCATCTTCACTAGATTGTTAGATTTGACGTGAACCGAAGAGGTATATAAAATAGAGCCTTGTTCAATATTTTGAGTCAGGAAGATACATGTTTTCCAATTTGAGAGAACATCTCAACAGAAATCACTTGAAGAAAAGAACAGAGTATTAACCTTCCATTTGAATCTATCATCGAGCATACTTCTTTGTGCCTCAGTAAGCTTTCCAACATATCTCCAAATGTCATCACCTAAACCACGAATTATTCCAATGTCAATCAGGCAACAGTTGAAATTGAACTTATTTGATCTCTTTCAACAAGATAAGTAGAAAGAATATTTTTCCTACAAAGACTGAACACCTTCCAATAAGAAGGGTCTATTGTATTTGTTGTAATAATGGAGACCAACTCACCAAGAATCTTATATCCATTAGCCAAAGCATTTAATGCAGCTTTTCTTGTATCACCATCTCTTTCAGCAGTTAAGCTTGCAACAACTTGCAAGTATTTTAGTTGGCCACTAATCTGGTAATGAAGAGGAATTGAAATTCAAATCATATCGAGATAAAAATGAAAGTATCATAAGCTATGATGAAGTAATTTATCATATTTTTTACCTCTGCTCCATGATTGTCCAATAAAAATCCAACAAGATCAGCACATTCTATTCTTGTTCTAGTGTTTCTAGAGCGCAAACCCTCCAAAATGAAAGGAAATGCTTTTGCAGCAGAATACATGAGGATTATTAGCTTCATCAGCTCCCGCATCTTTTCCCGAACTTTCTCAATGTTATGCCCTGACTGCAACATGAAAAAATTGATCAATGGATGAGGCATAAAAAATGAAGTAAAAAAGTTATCAGCGATTAGTTATTAAATACCATTCACATTAACAGAAGCAATATCGAAATAGGAATATTACCTTCTCAACCAAACAAGGAATGAAAATGGCAGCTTCTGTTTCATTCATAGTGTAACCCTCATTCCTCAACGTATCAAAAAGTTCCGGAAGAAATTCCAGTACCTTATTAATGTTTATAAGAAACCTGAGGTTAGATTCTAAGCAACAGAAACAAACGCCAAAAATATCCAGTATTAAGATACCAGTAACAACCTATACAGTTGCATTCATTCAACTGGTAATAATAATTACAAAAAAATAAACTATAAAAAATATCAACACCGGCTAATGTACCTTTAATAAACATGATGTATTAGATTCACAGAATCTCAACACAAACCACTTCAAAAGTATATCTAGGACTTCAATTAATTCTTTGCCAATGGTTGGAAGAGCCTGGATCAAAGATGCATCGTCAGATAGATCCCATTATAATGAATTACTAAAGAATTCTACAACCAACCTTATGCAGCATCTCAATCCCATCAACTTGCTTCTTAAAGTCTGAACTTAAAAGCCTGAGATGCAAATCCTCTCTAAAGTACTTTATTAAGTCATTCTGTTGACACGTAGCAGAAAGAACAAAGAAAAAATCATAAGAAGAAATTATTAGTTACAATTCCATGCAGTGGATCCACATAGATGCCGGGCCTTGAAATAAGCCTTCACGATAGAAACTTGAAACAATGACAAAAAGGCTTATTAAAGATCAAAAACTAATTATCTTTTGAAGATGCATCCATTTCAATTAACAAGTATTCCTTTTCTGTCCATTAGAGGGCTGAAGGCTAAAGAATAGTTATTGTGGCTGATCATTTGACTTTTATGTGATGTATAAATAATAAATATGAAATTATTACAGAATAAGAAGAAAAAGCTAACAAAACCAAAGGATAGGGAAAAACCTCAAGATCTTGAATTTGCTCCAAGCGCAATTCTTCGAACTTAAATCTTCTAATAAAGATTCTTTCTCTGTCCTCCTGTGAAAATATCAATTTAAATTTGTAAAGCCTATAGAAGGGGATACAAACAAATTCAGTTACTGTATTTCAGTAACGCGACGCCAGGTCCATTGTTACACAACCATCATCGTACCTTGTTCGAATCCTTCACATGAAGTAAAGCTTGCGACTGAATGTTTATGTCTTGAAAAGACTCTTGCCTTGAGCCCCTTGCAGGAGCCGCCCTCTACATCACAAGAATTGAACGAATGAAACCAAATGTCATAATCAAGCAAAGCATTTCAACACGACACGACGACTACATACAGGAGGAGCTTTGCTTCCAGGCCTTGTGGCACCACTGGCTTTTCCGGCCCTTGAGCTGCTTTTGGATGATATTCCCGTTGACGTTCTGCCAGCTTCATAATTATCTGCAAGCAAGAACGTAATGTCAGGAAAATATTAGATATCATGAGATGCTTCGGGGAATAGAGAGTATTTACCTTGAAAAGCCCCAAACGACTTCAGCCGTTCAACAACGATAGCTAAAGAAGTCCCTTGTATATCTTTCAAGTTTTTGGTCACCTTTGTTAGGGGAATATGTCAGGCCAAAGAGTGAATCTTTTTCAAGAATAAAAAAAGAAAAGCGATCTTGTTAATTACATACCAGTTCCTGTCCACAAACCCTCAAAATTTCACTAAAGCATGTTTCAGCAGCTTTACGCACATCTGCAGATTTATCCTGGAGAGCAAACAGAACCATAATGAAAGGGAGATGCAACTGCGCAACATCACAATTATTTAATTTCATAAAATATTTAATTTTCAAAAAACAAACATACTGTCATCGCAGTTGCAGAAGGTTTTAGAAGGTGAATGGCATCAGGAAAATCAGTCAATCCTGAAAGTTGTTTTGATAACCAGTCAAAAAGATCCTTGCGTCCTTCCGCACCAAGTTTTGCTTCAGTAAGAGCAGTTGCAATGTAAGGAACCTAGAGAAAAGAAAAAACTTCAACTCACCAACTGAGAATCATGACGGACAAGAAATAGAAAAATATCAAATAATAACCATTTTATCAAGCTGCACAGCAGCAACCCAAGAGTCTAATGTACTCAAAGTGCATTCTCTCATGTTCTTCTTATTATCGCTGAGGCACTTCAAAATATCTGAAAGAATTCCCTGCATTTAACCATATATTGTGTAAATGTTCTACCAAAATTTTGGCTGGAAATATGATGTGCAGAGAGAGAATCCCAAACTTAAATGAGTCAATGCAAAAATTATGAATGAACGTACCTTGCTAGACTTCTCAACTGCCAGTCCCATAGCAGATGCAAGAGCACCAATCGTGGATAACGTTGAAATAATTAAATTTTTATTGCTGTCATGTAACCGGCTTCTTAAAGCACCAAATAACTCTCCTGGAAGAAAGAAAATTGAAATAAATACAGAAATATAGCAGTTCGAGAAATTAACATGTAGATAACCTACCAGTGCCAGTGGGTTGAATCCGTTTGTTAGCATCTTCAACAATTTTATTCACGCTCTCAATAGATTCCAATCGAACCTAATAGAAGGATGTAGCACTTCCGGATTTTAAAAATGATATGTCTTGAGTGTATATCTATGATGATTCAAACTACCATACCTTCCAGTCTGAACTTTCTAGGCCTTTGAGCAACACAGGAGTAATCTTTTCACTTATATCTTCGCGTGGAAGACCATCGACCCCACCAGCTGCTGATGACGCTGTAGAATCAGTCACTCTCACAGTTTTTTTAGGGGCTGCAGATGCTCCCTGCACATAGGATAATAAAAAATTGAAGGCCAAATTTAGGATATGGCAAATAAAAAATTCCATCATATCTTACCTCAAATGGATTTTTTTCATACTCAGCATCCAGAGCACTTTGAAGAGCAGGCTTTACATCTGACAGGAACCCTTTAATATCTATAATGAGGATGCTATCAGTTTTTGCTAAGGTTTAAACATAGAGAAACATATATGGAGTAATTAATGTCACCTGGACCAACAAACTTGTGTAAAGCACCAATAACTTTGATGGTAGAATTCCTCGTTGCAGCTGCACTAGATTGCAGACCAGTCTCCTTGCTGAATTCTATTAAATCCTGAAAGAACAGAATATATTATAAAGTTAATCCTCAAAACTCAAGGAAAAATAAATACTCTCCCACGGGGGCTTGACGCACCTTCAGTTTAATATATCCTATGCCAAAGTCCTCAATCGCAGAAACCATCCACAGTAGGCCTTCACTGAGAACTTTCGGATTTTTGTGGTTTTTCATTATCGTGTACAGCTGAAATGTAAAGACAAAGTTAGCCAAAATATTCATTTTTTTCTTAATGAGAACAAAAAGCTTCAATGCACTGGTGGTTTAAATTTCACTGATAACCATAAACCAACAGCCAAATACTCGCCCTCTCTAAAATCCAAAATAAAATCACATTATTAGTTCACTAGCATCGACTCACGATCTCAATAGATTCAAGAAGGCAAGTGTTTATGAGAAAAAACATAAAGAAGTTGAAACGTCTGAGAGATGCAAGGTCGCTGCTTTTTCTTCAGTAAACAACGTAAAATTTTCATTATACAATCTAGTAACATGAAAAAAATATATATAACAGGAGAAACTACACGTGGAAAGTTATAAGACAAGGAGTATCATGCAACTGTGTTCAGTAATGTAGAACACTGGAATGGCTGTTTCATAAATCTATCATAAAGCCAAGACATTTTGAATCAGGATAGCCTAGGATATTCAAAAGAAGTTAACAGCAAACTAACTCCAGTGCAATATCCTTTTCCATATAATATCTTGTGGAAAAAAGAAAGAAAAACACCCACCCTGTCAAAAATAAATCCAGGACCCACAGCTTCACAGAATGTAGTAAGGCACTTCATTGCCTGGCCACGAGTCTTAATGTCGGCAACTCTTTCAGAAATACCTTTAATGAAATCCACAGTAATATGTATGAAATTGCTAAAGATTAACTGCTTTATAGATGAGGAAAATGGTAAAGTGATCATAGAAGCTGTAGAGGAGTAACAAAAGCTGATTACCTAATAAGCAAAGAACAACGCATTTTTTAGGGAACTTCTTGGCAGTTGAGGCTATGTAAGTAATAATTTCAATAACCTGTTGCTGGACCTGGTAGTCAATGAGTCATGTTAACAAGTGGCATAAACCAAAGAAAAGGCAAAAGAATCATAATTAGACAAGTATGGGAAGTGTGCAGCAGCATACCTGAACATTTTTTTCGTTCCACCCAGGAACAGCACAAAGTAAATGAATCAAAATTTCAACAGATGGATCAAGCTCAGTTAGCGCCTCCACCTGCTCCTTAAAAGACACAATTGCTGCAACCAAATAATTATGTATAATTCAACTCCCTGGTTTTACTAAAACATAAAGAAGAAAGCCTCTTTATTTCTAAATGCAAGTTTTTCTTCACATAAGTAGTTTGATGTAAAACTTTCACTTTCTCCACACGTTATCAGAATAAGACAAGCTTCAAATCAGTTTCGAAAACCTTCGTGCCAAATGTTATGACTTAGTTAAACAATCAAACTATTAATTAGTAACAATGTGAACCTTCAAGACGTTCTTTCCATACAGCACTCTTTAACAGCGCAATTGTTTCAGCCTGAATCAAGGATCCTAATCTGCTCTCGATCTCTTCCAAACTCATCTCTGATGGCTGTAGAGGAAGTTGGAAGGTTAACTAAAGACAATATCTTGATTCGAGCTTAAGCTTCAATGGTAAATCGTAGAAGTATACGTGAAACCAACTGGGCAGTTTATACCTCAACATCTTCCTCCTCCATAGCCTTACCAACTTTTGACTGTCCTCCACCATCACCTTTCTTGTTTGAGCCTGATTTCACAGGGACAGTTTTCTTTGGAGCAGCTGGCTGGAAAACCAGAAGCATGGAACAGTTTAAGAAAAAGCTATTAAATTACTGATGATCCGAATTTTATCTAAAACATCCAATATAAAATTCACCAGAAAGAGCAAACAGAGGATCAGTGAAAAATACTTACAGCAGTATGAATAGGCCTCTTTCCACTAAGCATACTAGATGCTGATCTTCGTACGAAAGATGCCTCAGAAGCCTACGGTAAGAAAATAGGAAAACAAAAAAGGCATTATAAAGATTGTCAAATCCATATCCCTATACAAAAAACAGGATGATACCACGAAAAAAACTTCAAGAATATAGAGAACAATATAACATATTTGCATAAAGAAATAGATAATTTCAAATAATGGACAAAGCGTGATGAACTTATTTCCCTGTGGGCCTGTGGCTTATTATAGCACCACCCAGATGACTGATCAGCTGAAAAAGACATCTGCAGTTAATTTTAATTTTTCTTCTAGAGCCACTAGGTTCAACGTTTCAGAGAGCTTAGGTCTTCTCGGTATAAAACGTAGATGACCACTTCAACTAAAAACTTAACTACTTAAGCATGTAGGTAATATATTTTAATTGTATATATTTCATTTAATTCCAGCACGCCTCTACTATATAGGTTGATTTCTTTTCTATCTAACCTTAGATGTGGAATTTTCTTTTATGTGTGGTCGTGGGTATTCATAACCATGACTTCGTGGCTTTTTTCCGGTACCATGTTAAATGCCACTTCAACTAAAACTCTACAGCAGAAAGAAAACTTTAACATTGCATCATATATACATTTAGTTGAAGTTAAGAGCTTATGGAAAAACACTATCGACCTTAGAATATCCAAACAGGGATATGGTAATTTAGAGGTAAACAATTAAAGTTTCTTTCACTACCATTTCTCACTCTTTACGCAGTTTCAAGAGCTTATGGAAAAACACTATCGACCTTAGAATATCCAAACAGGGATATGGTAATTTAGAGGTAAACAATTAAAGTTTCTTTCACTACCATTTCTCACTCTTTACGCAGTTTCTCATGACAATATAGAACTACAAAAACCGATCAGTGAGATTGGAACCAAAGAGATGTTCGTTCAGATGTGAAACCCACTAACCTCGGTGCCAGAAATCTTTCCACTTGAAGATTGAACAGTATCTGCCACAATTACAGGAAAAAGAAAAAAAAAAATAGTTTATAACCAATCATAGAAATAATATTTCCAGCATTGAGTGAGCAACCGTAGTCACAAGTAAGAATATAACCTGAGCTTGTAGCATTGCATGGGTCCCCACTTGAACCTGCAATCATTTCAGATAATTTTTTCTTCCTAACATCATCAAGCTTCTCAAGCGGCTTCTCCAAAGGTCTCATTCCAACCATCTACGCAAAACAAAGAAAATTAAGAAAAAACTGTACCATTATGATAGTTCTTTGATGATGAGAATTACCTTAGCAATAGCTGACAAAGCTGAGAAAGCCGCATCCCTAACTTCAGGTGTTCCGTCATTAAGGGACTGCATGATCCACAAAATTAGTTTATCAAATGGTAAAAAGATACCAACAACTGTAGAGCTGCAACTTTTATGTGTTTGGGAAAATAAAATTGAAGATTCAGTTATTATGGTGCGCAACCATAAGCATTGAGGCATAAAAAACAATTATTTAAAAGTACTGTGTTTGATCGAGGACATATCTCACAGAAAATTAGAAACAATTCAATATCGAGATATTTGTGAAAAGAAACGATAGATCAGTGTAAGGAATGTTTATAAATTACTACATTGCAATAGTTGCACAAAAAGTACACATATCTACTGACCTCCATGCAGATAGAAACAAATTCTTTGTGCACTTTTAGCACAATAGCTTTGTTGCTTGTCTCAATGCAGAAAGTAACCCAGGTTAACGTGAGGGATCTAACTAAAGGAACTTTATTCTTCACTGCAATCTTAATATCTGCCCACAGAAAAGTAGAAAAATATATTTTAAGAAGAGTTTCTCAATTTAGAGAACCTTTCAGAACATATAAACCAGAACTGGTATTCTAGTGCATCCAGCTAACTGCCAAACAAAGTTCTCAAGTAAACAATAAGAAAATATTAATGGGTGCAGAAAATAATTTCAGAATTGGAATCTCCTATGCACTTGGACTATTGGGTACCTAGCATAGGACGAAATGTGGAACAAGATGTTGGAAAAAGGTAAATCCATGGGCAGCACAATGAGTGCGGAACGTACTGGGTCCCAAAAGTACTGTACATCTTAGGTATAAAAATGCCCTAAGCATTAGAAACTATATGCCAACCGATGCAATGTTGGAAGATGGGTATATCTTAACAACATAAACAAGCCAAATAAGACAAAAGATGGAAAGATATCAGTTACAGCATGACAAAAATAAAGATCAAAAGGGAAGAAAGTTGAAACATTTCAATGAACAGCTTAAAACCTTGCCTTCAACAATGTCAGAAAGAGTAAAGCATCCTGATTTGTGCATTGCTTGAAGAGTTTGCACAAGTGCGTCAGTCAAAGTAGGTTTCTTCTCCTTAAGTTTTTCCTATCGCAAAGGTCGAATAAAATGATGTCAGCATCAGGAGGCAGATATGTATCACACATTTTAACATGCTAAACCATTGAACTAAAGTTGAAATTATATAATGCTGACAGTAAGTGGATCTGTGGGTTTTCTTGATCCGACTCAATTGATACTGACCAATTAATTACAATGAATGTCGGTCAATAGTTGCAATTGACGAACAGTAGGTTCATGTGTGGCCCATGAATTACGAGGTCGTAAAACAATCAATTTATCCATCCTTCTTGTGTATTCCTACTTACGCAGCACAGAAAATCTATAAACATCATAGAAGCGACCGATATTGGGAACAAATACAGAAGCAGAACCATCATAGAAGTATGATACTGATACCAACCAGAAGTACAGGCAATAAGAAACGCGAGCTGCTCGAAAAATTTGTTCGCAGACCCTTCGCAAGATTTCCCAGAGCTTGAATTGCTTCAACTGCAACAGCAATGTTTACATCCGTAATAAGCTGCAAATTGAAAATTGTAAGGACATACATTATATGTTATCAATCTGATGGCAGAATAGAAGGCATGCATTTTAATACATGAAATAAAAAGGTAACAGGGGATCTCAAATTATAACATGATACTTTAATAACATGGAAAAAACCACCGCCCCAGTTCACCGAAACCAACAATCAAAAACGAGAGAAAAGACATGAAGACATCCTTTAGTAGTCAGTCCCCATGCAAAAAGTTTGAACATTGATACAAGAGAAAAAAGAAGATAATATTCAACGTATCATCTTCATCTTTCAAAGAACCCATACCTACTAACAACAAAACCTAAAAACACGATAGTGAAATTAAAATAATCATTGTACTAACTACACTGCTAACCTTTTTCAGAATTCGAGATATTTCTGTAAAATCTCCAGGAGCAATCCTCTTTGTAGAAGCAAGTTTGGTTAATTCACCAACAGCCTCCTTGCGTTCAGACCATTTGGCAGCTTTCTGGAATAACAAAAATGAAATGCATCAGAAGCAAGCAACAATCATATCCAAGTGAATTTCTAATTACAAGTGGCAGCCGAAGGTCACAAGGCAATCAATTGTTAATCGGTAAATTAATTGATCACTTACAACTCCTTCCCAAAAATTTGTCTTCTCCAATGGTGTCAATATATCTACTGGATCAACTAGCTCGTACTCATCTACCTCCTGAGGAACTGGAAGAAAATATACGTAAGGTTGGGAGAGAATAGTGATGCAAACCAAGCCATAAAGATTAAGTCCTTGAAATCAGTTAGAGGCAACAACAGTCACATTAATGCTACTTCTACAATTTGCTGCTGTCTGTGCGTAAATCATAAGCTGCATTACAGGAAAAAGTTTTCAACAAACAAACTGTTATCTGATAAAACACATACTTTCGGCAGTACTCTCTTCAGAGGGTCCAGATCCAGCGGCCTCAGCAACCGCTTCTGGTTCTGGCTCCTTATCCTGCTCGGACCTGATAAGCAATAAACATAAATACAAATTGAGATCATCAAAATAGAACTACCACAAAGTTAGAGGTGCACTGGTACCAAAAAAATTGTAAATGATAAAATCAGCTTATACATTCAGCATCAAGGATAAAAAAAATAATGAGACCTCTACATGCTTGTGAAAATTTATACACAAATAGTTCAGAAAGAAAAATAAAGAAAAACACTCACCATCCTCAGAAGAAATGACAATTAAGCTCTAGAATTATTCGAAGAAACTAATGCAAAACAAAAAATTCACATCACAACACTTGCCATTTAAGGAATAGTATTAATTTGGGGAATGGACCAGCAAGAACTACAGAATAATTACTAATGTGCCAACAAGAAACAGGAATGTAACAATTTGTGCACAGTATAGGGTATGAGATAGATGATGACCTGATTTTACGGGTTGGTTTTGCTATTCCAGTGACATTGGCAAGCTCTCCTTCCAGTTCTTTTTTCTTGATACGATAAAATAGATATAAGAAACTTGCCTAAATGTCAAATTTTGTGAGCCCAAGAATCAAAAAATTAAATAACAGACCATGGTATCTCGCATTTTCTCGAATAATATTGATTTCACTGGATCTTTTCCAATCCATCGGCAAAGCTCTAGAGTCAGACCTTTTGAACAGGCACGAACATTCTGATCTTGATGATCAAATAGTTCAGGAAGCATCTTCAATATTCTCTTTGGCGGGATTATTTTTGACCCAAATTCACTGGTGCAGATTCAATTGCAGTCGACATATTTAAAATGTACAAAAAAAAAATATTTGGACGGTTTCTAAAACAATAATAACCACAAATATTGCACACCTTAAGGCCTGAAACATTACATCTATTGCTGGTACGACGGCTTTGGCAACTTTATTTTTTATGGCTTTTTCCATAGCATCCTGGAAATGGATAGAGCTTATTAACTTAATACTGTCATAAAACCACACATCAACTGTGAACCATTGAATATAAGAAAACTAAGCAAGACAATGGATGACGCTTAAGACTTCCATATCCTATCAAGTCCACTATGAATAAAGCAGGGACATTGTTACAAGAGAAGTACTAGAACTAAAAAAACAGAAAATTGCAATTGTTTCAGGTTAGTGTTAGGAAATGTCAACCAGATAAGCAAACAGTGATCGTAAAAACAAACCCATACAGCCTATGTGTAATAATTCAAGCACATGGAGTTCCACAACTCAATAATGTTGACGCCATGGAATAAGGCAGGTGACTTGAATACAGCCAGAGGCTAACTAGTTAGTCCTCCACTTTGATGGCGCACATAAAACTATTTGCAGCTCATTTCCAACCATCTAAATTAATGAGACATGCAAGTACACATACAAGCAACCAAACTAAGCAATATTCAACTGACATTCGCACTTACTCTCTTGTTACTGCCCAACATGCGCACTACACATAGACTTAGTACTCAATTGAATTATGTTGCTTAAATAAAAAAGTAGCACTCTTGAACTTCTCCCATACCAGGAAAGCCTCGACAGCCTCCAACTCAACCCAAAGCATAAACACTGCCTGTGCCTTCTCCACAGTTTTTGGCCTTCCAGATAGACATTTGGCAACTACTGCATCGCACACCTCTTTTGCATATCTAAATTAATCAAACAAGACGAAACAGGTGAAGTTCATAAAGTCTCGAATTCAAGCAAAAACATTAAGAAAGGAGAAAATAGGAAAAAGCATCAGCAGATGTTCACCTGCCAGCGTCGGCGTCAGCAGCCTTCAAGTATGCAATCAGTGCATCGAGAGCCTTCTCCTGAACAGGAGCATTTGAATCTGCTACACTTTTCCGAAAAAACGGACCTGACAACAACATTTTTTATATTAGAAAAAAGGGGCCTAAAAGCAATAACAAAATCCAAAGGGATCCAAAATGCGCATTCCACCACGCCACAAACGAATTAAGCTATTAGCATGAACGTCAACATACGACATTCTAAGCAACTCAGATCCGTCGCATATAAGACAGAATTTGCAACTGAATACCCAGAATTCTCACCAAATTCACGAAGGCGAGGGTCCTTCGGATCCGTAATGGAATCGCAAACGGCTGCCAAATCGATGTTGGCATCGTTCCTTACTTTCCAATTCTTGTGCGCCAATCGTTCATCCCAAGGCAATTTTTTCGCCTCCTTCAACAACTTCTCATCCTCCGACATTTCCTAAATTTTTACAAATTTCTCCACCAAATATATTATCTCTTTCTCGAATGCGTGCAATGAGTGCGACAGAAACGGCGTATGCACGCGATCGCTTCAAGAACATCTAGCATAAACACTCCAGAGAAGTGCCGGCGACAATCTCACAATCGAGGGTTGAGTGTTCGAGATTTTGAAATCTAATCAAATATGTTGGTTTTTTTTTTTCTTTTTCTTTTCCTTATACATAATAAAATACCTAATGGTACAAAAAGTGAACGAACAGCGATGTCGCTAGTTTACGTTTCACGCTTAGCGGGTGTCGGCCAACTCCAGCCGCTCGTGAGCGCGTCTTGCATCACCAGTCACTGTAGAAAAGGAAAATTCAAAATCACAAGGTGCGTGGTAGTACTCGAGAGGTGGACCCAACGGGACGCGGGGAAAATGTAAGTCTTGTTTGATTTCATGAGTTTAAACCTTTTAAAAGTTAGTTTAAACTATATTGAAGTGTTTGGTTAATAAATTTATATAAAATATGAGTTTACATATACCAAATTTAAACTTTTGTATAAGGTTTAAATAAACACACATCTAAGATGTGTTTATTTAAACAAACTCATTAATCAAATACACATTTTATTTTATACTCACTAATTAGTTTTATATAATCCTTACTATTTTAAACCATCCTAAATATAAACGGACCAATCAAACATGGCTCATGCTTTTGGTTAAAACATTTTATGTAATCGTTTAATTCAAATCTTAGGAAATGAAAAACGGGTTAGTTGTGTGATTATTGTATTGATATTGGCTCCTGCCGAGTGGTCCAACGGTACCAATTGGCTGGTGCGCGCCAGGGATCCAACATCTCTAGTATTTTTTATTCACTATGTATTATTATTTATTAGTGCAAGATAATTAATATAATGTCAATCCGAACAATCTTGGGGTCTTTGTTTTGTGTATTACTTCTTATCAGTTCATGCCTCGAACCTATTTACTAAATCGCGCAAATTTGTTAATTGTTATATACAGTATAAACTCGATAAATTAATACTCGTTTATTTAATAAACTCTTTAAGGTAATATTTTTCTGATCCCGACTCAGGAATAACGTGCTAAATTAATAAACTCGCTAAAATTATAAGATAATACATTTTTATAATTTCTATAGGTCTCATATAAAATATAAATTAATATTTCCTAATATACTATACGATATTTTTAGGAAAATTACGGCTGGTAACTCTGTGTTTAAGGCTTTTACAGTTTGTGCCAAAACTATTTTTTCCAGATAGATACTCATATGTTTAAGGCTTTTCCAGTTGATTTTTAAATAAATTGAGCACTAACTATGGGTGCTCATGATTTATATAGCGATCACAATGGTGAATGATGACCTTTGTACTACAATTATATTATATATAAAGCGCGACTATAAGATATTAAATGCTAAATTTATTTGGACACAAAATGGAAAAGATTTAAACGGAGTAACTATCGAGAAAAATAGTTTGGCACCAGTACGAAAAGCTATGAACGCATGGGGTACCTGGTGAAACCGAAAAATAGTTTGAACAACAGTTGAAAAAGCCTTAAATGCAATTTTTCCATATTTTTTTTTTAGATTTCCTGGTTGATTCGGTGCTAGCTCGGGCACTGGGGATGATGCCGTTTGCATTCGAGACCTCGCCTGGAAAACCTGTTACTGCGAAGGATCGTTTGAACCGGAAACCGTCAAGGCTATGGCAGCTCGTGAGGCGATCGACGTGGCTGGTACGGCAGGATGGCAACATTTGGTGTTTGAGGGAGACCGCCAATCTATCATCCGCATGCTTAGCTCGAGGTATTATGGGGCGACACTAATAGGGCCTATTGTCGACGATTGTTTATCTATCTATGTCTTCATTTTTCGTCTTAAATCTTTCAGATTCGTTAGGCGTTTAGCTAATTCGGTAGCTTATTATTTAGCTAAATCATTGGACTTCGTTGGAGAAGGTTCTTCGCCTCCCACCCAAGCTTTGGCCAATATTTTGTTCTTGGAAATTATTCCGAAGTAATACTATTATTATATACACACAATTTATATAAACTGGGAGGGATGCAAAGTAACTAACTCATTTTAATTTAATACGTAAACCAAAATTATTATTTATCCTTCTATATTTTATTTATTTTAATTTGAGTGATTACAGTTTTATCCTTAATTTTTATTTATCATAATTATATCCTCACAAATAAATAAATTTTAAATTATAACTTCATCTTATTTATACATATTAAATTATAGATACCTCAAAATATAAAGTAATATTATATCTTTAAATATTATAGCATGCACACATCAAGTAGGGATGGGCAATTGGATCTGTTAAAAATCCATTAGATTTTCAAATAGGTCTGAGTCTAGTCCCACACCTTCTATGGTGCCATCCACGCACACTCCTCCGACACCACGAGTGGTCTAAGTAAGTCACAACTCAGACCCATTAGAAGATTCAATGGGTTTTCATTGGGTCCGATTGCCATCCTAACATCAATAGTGTGCAAAATTTCAGTTTCCTTTATTTAATGTGCACTGAATACACCTTAATCAAAAAATTTCTTGTACAGTGCAATAAGTCATGTATAGCCAACATTGAGTTTGTTACCCTTAAGAATAACAGAAAAATATTTGGTATCACAAAGGGGAAAGCAACAGAGAAATGGTGAAAGGATGTGGGGAACCTCGAACATCAGAGATTATGGTTCGCCCCGCTCGGTAGTTGCCTTGATTGGGCATTTTCCTGTGGGCTGGGCTCGACCACGGGAGGTTTAAGCCTTGAGCCACGGTTCCACCTCGCTCGGGTATTCGGCTGAAGGCTTGTGGGTGCTTGGGAGGTTTGAGCCTCAAGCCACGGCGTGTCGGGATCTCGGATTAATTCTGAACTCGTGAGAGTTTATCGTTCGTTGGTTGACAATAACGAGCTAGATTAAATAAAAGCAAAACAAATTATTCGAGCACAAAGATCTTAAATTTAATATAAAAACTCTGAATAAAACATGATAGATGATTCACAATCTCTTTGTAATATTAATCAATGCACACTCTATGCATGTGCAGCGAAACTTGGATCAAAATAAAAATAAAATCAACAAACAACATGAACTCGAAATAAAAATGGTTTTTTTAGAACCGAAAAATCCTGTGTTAAGATATCTTATTACTTTCTCATCATATTCACGGTAACTTCATAAGATCCTGATATCAAAATAATAATAACATCCCTCATCCATCAAAAGGCATAAACAACATTTAGAAATTAATTACAAATATATATAACAATGGAAAAGTTTAAAAAAGTATCAATCCCGATAAACTCAACCAAATAGGAGATGTATTCCCAAGGTATTTCACTATTCGCCACATCATCTAGAGTAATTTCGAACTCTAATTACCAGTTGATCGTTCAAATAGCTCTCTTCTTCTTAATTCGATCCTCCAACTCCCACGCATTCTCGAAAGGGAACGTACAATGTGAACGTGGGTGGTTTTCAAATAGTGGTAATAAAATTTTTAATTGACGGTTTTTACAGAGATTTTTTAAAATGTGTAGGACGTGGTTTTCAGTTTTCAAAATGACTGATCAATTGAAGTAGCAGTTAGTTGAGTCCCTCACATTTAATCTATTTAAAAGAATAAAAAAATGACATACCAATTGAAATTAGTCAGTTACTATAAGCTTCTTGCAATTTATATAAAGGTATAGATGGTATAGATGATCGAAGAAAATATCAGAAATTATATTTATTTTTTATCTCTTCTTTATGTAATAGGTGATATATTTTATGGGTCTTTTCAACCATTTTAGCCAACGTATATGGCGTTTTGAAAATTTGCCCTAATAGGAACACCCGACAATTCCATCACTCCAGCTCTACCCAGGGTAAGTCGAGAGGCAGCATTCGATTCCCTTCCATTACGCAGAACAATGCCAATGCTATGCTATGTACCATTTCCTTCTATAAAGTAAACTAATGTGGAAGTACTAAATGAGAATCTATTATATATAAAAGGGCAAAATTATAAAATTAGGTCACTAAGTATCCATCGTTTTTGGGTCACTATGTTTGATAATTGCAAAAGTAGGTCACTAACTTTGTATGTCAAAATAATTTTGGGTCATGTTTTCAATTTTAGGTCACTAAGTATATATTTTTTTTCGATTTTGGGTCACTAAGTATACATGTCTCATTTTTTTGTCACTATGTTTACAAAGTTACCAAATGAGTGACCCGAAATTGAAAAATGTATATACTTAGCGCCTCAAAATCGAAAAATATAAACTTAGTGACCTAAAATTGAAAATATGACCCAAAACTGTTTTGACATACAAAGTTAGTGACCTACTTTTGCAATTATCAAACATAGTGACTCAAAAATACTTGAATACTTAGTGATCTAATTTTATAATTTCCCCTGTGTAAAAGTTCAACAGATACTCTCATCACATCAGCAAAAAAATATCTACCAACTTGACATGTGGACAAAATATGCAAAATTTTCTCATCCTAAGTTTCAAGGCTATTGGCGTTACTTTTCTTCTAAAAATACTTTCGTGATGTATTTTGTTCCATGTTGTTGCAAATTCGGAACTTAAAAATTCTTTTTAAATAAAAAGCCCTGCGCACTTCACAATCGGCTCGCGTTTGACTCGTTCCTCGCTCGCCCGATTCCCAAATCACCCGCGATAAGCCTCTCACCCGACCCTGCTTTGTATATGCGGAAACGTAAAAACAAAGACACGGTCAATTTCGGGGACAACCGGGTTCTCCTACCCGGCTTGTCGTAATCTTTATTCACGCAAAGTTTACAGCGAAGGAGAACACTCAAATCCGTGGCACCGAACATGTCTCGGCATCACGCGCCTACTCTAAGACACGACACGGTTATCTCCTAACGTCCCCTTTTTCGGGATCTTAATCGCTCACTCTCTCTCGCTCGCAAAACCCTCAGCGGCATCCCTCTCAAGCTCGGCGCCCGAGCTCGAATGTGTAGTTCGCTCGAAGTGTCGCGCCTTCGAACTTTCTCTCGGAGGTGTGTGTGGATCGATGTGTGTCTCTCGGCTCCCTCTCGATAATGACTCGATCTCGACCTCCGTATTTATAGAGTTGGGCGAATATTGGCTTGGAGAGATTTTCTCAACAACCTCATTCGAATTCGAATTCGGCTGTTGCGAGAATCTCTCCCCGAGATTTTCTCCCGTTCGACTTGGCACCCCAAATCCTCTCAACAGCCCGAGACTTTGTCAATCTTCATGCGGATCGAAGACTCGGTCTTGACCCAGCCCAACAGCTCGCCCAAGATTATCACAAACCTCGTCAGCCTCGTTGCGCGCGCGCCCACGCTGTGCGTGCTGCCCCGCGCACTCCGCCCGCACACCTTCGCTTGGCCGAGCCGCTGCTCGGCCTTGCTCCTTCCGGCACCGCCGCCGCTGCCGTTCGTTGCCGTCCACCGGAGCCACCGTCGGACCGCCGCATGCGCCGCCGTGCACATCCGTACTTGATTTGTTGTCCGGCGAGCCACCGCCCGTCGTTGCCTTGGACCTCAATGTCCAAGTCGTCCCGCACGACCTCGCCCACTGTCGCCCGCTTGGCCTTGGCCCGCCTGGCCTGGCCTGCGTCGTGTCGCTCGTGCGTGTCTCCAAGTGCTTTTCGAGCCATGTGTCTTAGTGACTTTACACAACATTGCATTCCCGCCTGGTAATGTTTAAACTTGCTGACATGGCACTCGCAAGGATGTAACAATCCTCCCCCACTTGAAGAGTGTTTACGTCTTCGTCGACGACCCCCTTTGTTGCCACCGTCAATCCCGCATCTCAGCATGCAATTCGCTGCGATCGCCTTGCGCCCTTCCTCCTCGAAGTCCAAGTTTATCGCACACACGAACATTCCTAAGCCTCGCTCGCCCCGACCGTCTCGCGCCCTTCCTCAGCAAAGTCCGATTAGGCCGCACCCACGAGCTTGGAAAGACCTCCTCGTCTCGATGGCTTAGCTCCTCGGTAACCTCAAGTCACCAACATCTGTTTGGCCAACACCGCGTGTTTGGCCTCTTTTGATGCTCCGAACAAATATTCACGTCAAGTACATCGTGACTCGCTTGCGCGAGTGGTACCATCATCCCGCGTCTCGCTTGCGCACGCCCAGACATGGGGGTCGCGCTCCCTCGGCCGGTGTCGCCCGCACCGGCCAGCGCTGCATGCCTGGCGTTGAAGGTTTTGACGAGCCCCTTGTTACCTCGTCCACGCCTCTTGATTCCATTCGTTCGCACCTGCATCAAAATTTTCCCGTGCTCCGCAACAACTTGCTTGCTCGCGACCTCGCCCCGGTCACTCGGCCAAGTCTCCCCCAACTTTGCCTTGGTTTCTCCTCATCCCGCTTGCTTGCCTGCGCCCTTAGCACGTAGTCCCGCCATGCGCCGCGCGCAAAGGCCCCATGATGCCGCGTGTGTCAGCCTGCGCTCTCCTGCACCCCTTAGCACGCCTACTCGCTCCGCATGCACGCCCCGCCGCACGCCTCAGCTCGCACGACACTCGCCTGCCTCCACCTCGTGAAATACACCAATTCGCCTAGGAGAAGTAGCCCTCACCGTGTTCAGCGTTGTGTCCGGGCAGTCCTCATCGACTACCGCCGCCGCCGCCCATGTGCGTTTAGGACATTGTCGAGCCATGTGCCCGTTTGCTCCACAAACATAACACCCTTCGCTCGCTTGCTGTGGTTTCGCGGCCTCGTCCGCGTGCTTCTCTTGGTTGCCCTTCTTTCGGCCACCCCGCTTCTTGGTCTCCCTTTCTCGATTCGCAGGTCTTCTATCGGTCACCTCACGCGTAGCCTCGGCTGTTATTGGCCTGATCTCAACAAGCTGCTCGGCCGCCGCCTTCGCCGTGGCTAAGTCCTGCACGTCTAGCCTCGCCAACTCGATTTGGGCCCAACTCTTGAGCCCGACCATGAAGTTGAGCAATTGGTTCTCCTCCGACATCCCCTGAACATCGAGCATAAGTGAAGAAAATTGCTTAACGTACTCGCGTACCGTGCCGGTCTGCTACAACTTTCGTAGTGCCTCGCACGCCACCCACGAAGTGTTGCCTGACAGGAACTGGGCCCTCAACTCACGTTTGATTTCGTCCCACGACTCCACCCTCTCGCGATTAGCCGCCGTCAATTTCGTCCTCCACCACAGCTTCGCATCACCCTCAAGATAGATCGTCGACGTGTTCACTCGCTCGTCCTCGGCCACCGCAGCCGCGTTGAAGTATGCCTCTATGTCCAACAAGAAGTTCTCTAACTCCATGGCATTGCGCGCCCCTGAGAACGTCTTCAGCTCGCGTACCTGCCTGCTTCGATTGGGAGAGGATGATCCTCCTCGATTCGCCAATGCCTCCTTCATAATCTACAGCTAGCGTTCGATCCGCTTCGCGCGCTCCTTGCTTTCTCGAGCTGCATGTTCTATCAGCGCCATACGCTCATCGATCGCCTGTGACACCTCTTGGAAATCCGCGTTTAGCCCATCGATCCGCCGGTTGAAGCATGCCATGGCTTCCTCCATCGCCGCCGCCGAATTTCTCATCTCCGCGATATGAGCCACCGGATCTACCATGTTCGGCAGTGCCTCGAGTTGTGCTCGGAAAGCGTCGCACCGGCTTTCAAGCCCGTCACTCTAGCACTCGTCGAAGTCATCACACTTTCGAACCTTCGCTCTGATACCAACTTTGTTGCAAATCCGGGACTTAAAAAAAATTTTCGAATTAAAAAGCCCCGCGCGCTTCACCACCGGCTCGCGTTTGACTCGTTCCCCGATTCCCGAGTCACTCGCGATAAGCCTCTCACCCGACCATGCTTTGTATATCCGGAAACCTTAAAACAAAGACATGGTCAATTTTGGGGACAACCGGGTTCTCCTACCCGGCTTGTCGTAATCTTTATTCACGCAAAGTTTATAACGAAGGAGAACACTCAAACCCGTGGCACCGAACACGTCTCGGCCTCACGCGCCTACTCTAAGAACGACACGATTATCTCCTAACGTCCCCTTTTTCGAGATCTTAATCGCTCACTCTCTCTCGGTCGCGAAACCCTCAGCGGGATCCCTCTCAAGCTCAGTGCCCGAGCTCGAATGTGTAGTTCGCACGAAGTGCCGCGCCTTCGAACTTTCTCTCGGAGGTGTGTGTGGATCGATGTGTGTCTCTCGGCTCCCTCTCGATAATGACTCGATCTCGGCCTCCGTATTTTTAGAGTTGGGCGAATATTGGCTTGGAGAGATTTTCTCAACAACCTCATTCAAATTTTAATTCGGTTGTTGCGAGAAATCTCCCCGAGATTTTCTCCCGTTTGACTTGGCACCCCAAATCCTCTCAACAGCCCGAGACTTTGTCAATATTCACGCGGATCGAAGACTCCGTCTTGACCCCGCCCAACAGCTCGCCCGAGATTATCGCAAACCTCGTCAGCCTCGTTGTGCGCGCTGCCCTGCGCACTTCGCCCGCACACCTTCGCTTGGCCGAGCCGCCGCTCGGCCTTGCTCCTCCCGGCACCGCCGCCGACGCCGTTTGTTGCCGTCCGCCGGAGCCACCTCGGCCCGCCGCATGCGCCGCCGTGCACCACCGTGCTTGGCTTGTTGTCCGCCGAGCCACCGCCCGTCGTTGCCTTGGACCTCAACGTCCAAGTCGTCCCGCATGAGCTCGCCCACCGTCGCCTGCTTGGCCTTGGCCCGCCTGGCCTGGGCTGCGTCGTGTCGCTCGTGCGTGTCTCTAAGTGCTTCCCGAGCCATGTGCCTTGGTGACTTTGCACAACATTGAATTCCCGCCTGACAATGTTTAAACTTGCTGACGTGGCACTCGCAAAGGTGTAACACATGCAGTGTATATAATATTTACTCTAATTAATATATTAATTACTATAATTATACTTCTTAAATAATGATAATGATTGAAAGGAGTTATGAAATACGGATAAACATTCAACTAAAATGAAAGGACCTACAGAAAACGAAGAGCCACATTCTACCGTTACCATGCAGAATTTTATAATTAATCTAAAGATGAGATAATTTGTGCCCAAAACACTACAAGTACAAGAACGTCGAGATGTTGAACCAACTCCTGGAATCACAGCTCAAATTGAAATACGTAATGTGTGACTGCGTCTACCTTACTATTATGTGGATACTGGCTTGAGGGCTCTTGGCGGGATAGCTGAGGGATTTTGTCGTTTTGTCGTTGGTGGGTTGCACGTCACAATTAATTGCGTCACCACTCTCGCCGGCAAAAAGTGTTCTTTTGATGAAGAGTTGTTTGGATCTTCTTTATGCGTAATGGTTTTCAGATGGAGTTTTCCCAGGTGTATTTGTCTGATTTTGTATTTGTTTGTTGTTATTTATGATCTTCTCCATCATATAAATACATCTTTTCTATTTTATAGACGACGGCCCGTGTTCTCCTCCGAAATGAAAGTCATAAAACAAGTAGTGAGGACCATCGATATATGATCTGATTCACGCCTTTTCGGAATAGCAATGAAACAGATAGGGGTTATGACTCGGTTGAAGGCTCAATTTTTTGTTAATTTTTATGACTCGGTTTATTGTTTGATCCGCATGGCATTGGACGTGGATGAAAAAGCAAATTCTCAAGGAAATGCCTTCTGTATTTAAAATGTGGGTGTGAACTCTGATACTTCTACCATCAACAGTTGTTAGTAATGGAACATAAGGTTTAAAAATACTCTTAATCAATCAGTCGCTTCCTGTGCTATATATATGCATATATATTCATGGTTGTGAACTAGGCTTTCATGTGTGCGGGTGTACCCCAAACAGACAGCAAGTAGAAGCAACAGTTGGTGACCGAATGATTAAGGAAAATCCTTTATCCCATCAACAACAAAGGCGGTGGAGGAAAAGGTGCTCTCGCCCAAGCCAAGTGAGGGGGCGTATTAATATTCTTCGGTCTCACACTTTGTCTGCCGAACCATTTGTTTGTTTTCTGTCCCTTAACAGGGAAGCGACTTTATTGTGTTGGTTGAAGTAGACAAATGATGAACCCGAAACAAGCCAAAGCAAGCTGGTCAATATTCTTTTTTGAAGCAAACAACAGAGTAAAATTAACATCTAAAGAAGAAACTGATTTTGAACGAAGGTATGCAATGGTAAGACGATTAGTAAATCCATGACTGTATAATGCACGACTGAATCAAAGGTGATCGACTGTATTATTTTATCGTGGGATTGTTAATAGTATTTGTTTTCGAGTGATTGTGGCGGGTGTGTTTCCAACATCAATTTTGTACGACTACAACGATAGATGATTACCCGAGCTTCACTTGTGGATTGAAAGAGGCTAGAGGAGTTAACGACTGGGTACCTCTATATATATATATGCATACGTATTTGTTGGTTTAAGCTAATGGTAGGCTAATAGAAGATTGTGTGTTTGTTCTAAACTATGAGAGAAAAATACCCAATGGGACTAGGGTATCCAACTCTTTTCTCTTTCATTATCTTCGTATTTATTTATTACTTCTCTGTTTGGATTATTGGCTATTTTTTAGAACTTATTGGTGGTTGTTATTACGGGTAGGGTTGCAAATGAAGCGAATATTTTTTGTTCGATTCGAGATTCGCTTCGAAGATTCAAATTTGAAATAATCAAATACGAATACGAATAAGAATACCTTTTTTATTGAGAAAAAAGAAAAAAAAATATTTGAAATATGTTCGAATATTCGCCAGTATATTCGATATCATTAACGATCGAATACGAATCAATTTTATTATTCGAATAAAACTAATATTAATACGAATATTCGAAAAAATGAACGAATACGAATAGATTATGGGGATATTCGATTCGATTCGATTCATTTGCAACCCTAATTATGAGTGTAGCATTAATCTTATCTTATCATAAATACTTGAATTTATCTTGAGTTATTCTTTATCTGAAAAATGAGCAGAAAACACTCAATTTATGGTCGTGGATGTACCACTCACCGGTGATGATTGCGATTTGGTAGACGAGGTCGAGCATATTAAAGAGGGTTCTCGAAAGAGCAAAATCCTGGGGAAGAGGCTGTCGCACGGCATATTGGCACTTGCCTGAGATCTCCATGTTTTAGCTGATAGTATCTCTGTAAAGGTCTATTTTTTCATTAGTTGACGGGGTTCCTCTATAGGACCATGAAAGAGTTTCGTAATACGTGTACTGTTTTGTGTACGCGGGTGGCCGCCTTGAGAGGTGTTCGGCGTTTCAGTGTAAGTACTCATCGTTTTCAATGAAGAGTTTCATAATTGGTGATCGGGTTATATGCGTGTCGGTATTGGTCAACCGTCCGATTGTGTGGTGATTTTTTTTTTTCCAATATGATGATGATTGAGGTTATTTGTTCTCTGTTTTTTCTATTGCGGTGATTACCATATGAGGTTATGAAGCATCAACGAACAAACAAGTCTCTTTGAAAGCCACCACTTGCTTACCTCGCAGATATGCTTCGTCATCCGAAAGAGAATTAGATTTCTTGAAGAATGTGTCCAGCGAAGGCATCTATTGCAGCGTGATGCCCAACCACGTTCATTAGTAACGATGATGTATTGTTCTCATTTGCCTATCTGCTGATTAACTAAATCTCTTTCCCTTCTCATGAGTTGCTGTTATTTTCTTTGTTGCATTGACTTGATTCTCCTCTTTTTTTTTTTTTTATGTGTTTTAAGGAACCATTTTAAAAGACAATTTGTTTTTCATTTATCAATTATTCCATAAACAAGATGGTCGAAATATACTACCCTTATGTTAGTGGTATTTAAAAAACTCTATGCTGATAACATTGTTTCTGTATATATAAGCTTACTTCAATTTTTATAGTGTAATTTACTCTATGCTTTTAGATAATTCCGATACGAATGAAGTACCTAAAGATGAGATATTGGTTGATGCATCATTGCATGAGCTTGCATTTGTTGATCTGATTATAGATTGACATGGGTTGGGTGGTTGGAAATGAAGGACATGTTATTTACAGATCCATTATCAACAACCAAGGTTGGACGACGTGTTTTTATTTATGCAGGATCATGCCATTGGAAGATATGCTCGGGTCATTCACGGATCAGCTACAACAAGTGAATGCAAAATTCATTTTTTTAATCAAAAGAAACGAGATATACCGGGGCGCCGCATGCGGAATAGGTAGTGGCACATATATCGTTGCGCATGATGAGCATGCAACTTTCGCCTATCAAGATGTTCAATTTGCTGGAGGAACTTCTTAGGCGTCAGACGAAACATCGCTAGACACCCTTTCAAGCATCAGAAGCTTGCGAGAACGTCATGTATAAGGTTCGAGTATGGTCAAAAGCAGTTGAGCGCATGGAACGCATGGGACAACATCGTCCTCTGGTAGGACTCTCTTCAAGACGGATGCGATAAATATTTTTTCCAACAAGCTGCCAGGTGGTACGAAAATAACACTTGGTGTGTATTTTTTAGTGCTCAACTATGCGATTGTTCGAGTTATTATATATAGTCGCAAGTCTGTAATAATATTAATATTGTATGTAGTTGCTCGACTGATTACTATAGGACTGACATCAAAGACTACTCAGCTGAGCCATTATTGTAAGACAGCTATTAACGATAATATGAAAGACTACTTCACTTGCCAAATGTTGTATTATGTGGTACTTAGACTGTTAATAATTTTAGGGTTGTATGATCGTGGTTGCAAGAATTATTATTGTAAGACTGACGATTGAAATGTTTTAAGTCTGAAAAGGATCGGTCCCGTAAAGATATGGAAATAGCTAAGTTAAAAATATATCAGAAATGTTGTCCTTAATGTTGAATCAACATTTAGGAACAGAAAGTTTTAGCACAGCGGAAAGTTTCAAAACTTAGCAGTTAAAAACGATGGAGACAGTTTTAAAATATGCATCAAGTTAATAACTTGCTACACGCCTTCAGGGCAAAATTCCACTTCAAAGAATGAATTACAAAAAGTAGAACTATCGAAAGATAGTAAAAACAACCTAGTAAAGAATCTAACGACTCTTCTAATCTTAACACAGATACCTACGATCTATGAAAAGGTAAAACACTAGGTAAAGAACAGAAAGACGAGTTTATGGTGAGAGCTCTCTCTTTTTCGTTTTCTTCTCTTTCGTCGCTCGTCGTATATTATCTCCGTTAACGTTGGTCGGTATCGGAGTCTTCTATTTATACTCTTCGTAGCTTCGACTCCAATCCTTCCCACGTTCTCCATGATCTCCATGACTTCACGTCTGAGATAATGCTTCTACTTATTCAGCCACGAACACCACTTCTCCTATTTTTAGTAAGCATCTTGAAGCGGTTAAATAAACATCCTATTTTTAGTATCCACTCCACTCCACTCTTGTTTGAATAAGTCCATCTCGTAAGTAACCTCTGCACACATTAAAATAGTTCCGCAATAATAGGGAAAACGGTTTTTGTGTTTGAAAGACAAAATCAAGGTTGGACCAAGTCCGAGTCAATCGATGTTGACTGGAATGTTGAGTTCACATTGTCAAATTCAACATCGCAACTGTTGACTCAAATGTTGAGTCCACATTGTCAATGTCAACATTAACAATCTCCCCCTTTTTGTCTTTCTTCCCAAAACCAGTGCAGAGCTAAATCCAAAGAAGTTCCAATCCAGAGAACTTCAAATCGATATAACTCCCCCTGAAAGCAACAAGTAACTTAGAACATAAATGGATTAGAATATTAAAACGTTAATACATAGCCATTTAAGAGGTTATTGGCCACATCTGCAAAGCAAAAAACCACACACAAAACATAGAAGTCTGCATGCAAAATTAAGAAATCAATCAAGCAAATAAAAATGCTAAAACTGAAGACTCATGATAGAGTCGTCTAAAACAGCATCCTTCTCAGCTTCAGCTTCCACATCCGCAGCAGCTTCCTCTTCACTAGCACCAGCAGCACCTTCATCATCTCCAGCAACTCCCCTTGAATTTGATCCTCCAGCTCCAGCATCCATGTCAGCTCCATGGTCAGCTCCTTCCTCCGTACCAGCTCTATCTCCCCCTTTTTGGGAAGAGAGCAAACCTCGAAGAACTTCTCTCTGAGCAATCAAAAAGGCAATAGTGTCGTCCAGACACTTGATCTCCTTCTCCAGATTGGATGTTGAGGATGGTGTTGAACCAACATTAGGTTCAACATTCTGAGCTCCAATCCAGGGCAGATCTATCACTTTGTTATGCCTCGTAACATGGTTGACTGAGATGGTAAAAGGAGATTTATTGTGCTCCACATAGTCTCTTCTCAACGGCTTGAACCCTCCATGAATCATCACCGACCAGATGACGGAGGGGAAATGGAGAATGCCTCTTCCAACTCTTTCTGCTTGATAAGCTATTTGATTGAGAACATACTCTCCCCAATTGATGGGGAGGTTATGACCCAAGGCATATACGAGTTGTGCCATTGACTCCGTCACTCTACTATCGTTTGCCGTAGGTAACCAATTAAATATAACAATCTTAAATAGCACGGAGTAGAGTGGGGTCAAGTAAGTGGCGGAAAAGTTTTTCTCCCACTTAGTAATCCTACCCCCGGTAATGAAAGTGACTACCTCATCTATGTCACTCTCACTAAACTGGTCTACTTCTGGGGTTTCTAAGAGTTGGTTAATTAGCCGGAAGAACATTCATAAAGAACATTGCGCAAGAAAATCTTACCAAACTTCCTAGAATTGTGCTCATTCAAGGAAGGAGAGAGATTAGCGTATACCTCACGGACAACTATGTCGGAATAGGTCTCCATACACCTAACCGCCTTCCCCAAATGCCGGGATTTAAGGAACTGAAGCACGCCGTATCCTGAAACTGTTGACATATACGATCCTTTCAACTCGAAGAGTTCTTGAGCTCAAGGAGGACCATAGGTCTTCGGTTTCTTGGAGTAAAATTTCCTAGGACTTTGAGTGATCTCCCAGTCTGAGCCTTCGGGCAGTCGTCTGCCGGAAATGTTGAAGTTGGAATCGTCTCAGCATCGACCCCAACAGTAGCCGGATCCTCTTGTGGTGTAAGATTTGCAACTCTAGCCTTCTTCGTGGGTCGAGAGTCAGAACTCAACAGCCTCTTTCCCACCTTCTTCTTCAGTTTGTTGAATATGTTACTCAACGGAACTGAATCATGGAACTTCTTCTTCTTCTTCTTCTTCTTCTTCTTCTTCTGCTTCTTCTTCTTCTGCTTCTTCTTCTTCTGCTTCTTCTGCTTCTTCTTCTTCTTCTGCTTCTGCTTCTGCTTCTGCTTCTTCTGCTTCTGCTTCTTCTTCTTCTGCTTCTTCTTCTGCTTCTTCTTCTTCTTCTGCTTCTTCTTCTTCTGCTTCTTCTGCTTCTGCTTCTTCTGCTTCTTTCTTTCTGCTTCTTCTTCTGCTTCTGCTTCTTCTTCTGCTTCTTCTTCTGCTTCTTCTGCTTCTTCTTCTGCTTCTTCTTCTGCTTCTTCTTCTTCTGCTTCTTCTTCTGCTTCTTCTGCTTCTTCTGCTTCTTCTTCTGCTTCTTCTGCTTCTTCTTCTGCTTCTTCTTCTGCTTCTTCTGCTTCTTCTTCTGCTTCTTCTGCTTCTGCTTCTTCTGCTTCTTCTTCTTCTGCTTCTTCTGCTTCTTCTGCTTCTTCTTCTTCTGCTTCTGCTTCTTCTTCTGCTTCTGCTTCTGCTTCTTCTTCTGCTTCTTCTTCTTCTGCTTCTTCTTCTGCTTCTTCTTCTGCTTCTGCTTCTTCTTCTTCTTCTGCTTCTTCTTCTTCTGCTTCTTCTTCTGCTTCTTCTGCTTCTTCTTCTTCTGCTTCTGCTTCTTCTTCTTCTGCTTCTGCTGCTTCTTCTGCTTCTGCTTCTTCTTCTTCTGCTTCTGCTTCTTCTGCTTCTTCTTCTTCTGCTTCTTCTTCTTCTGCTTCTTCTTCTTCTGCTTCTTCGTCGTCGTCTTCGTCGTCGTCTGCTTCTTCTTCTTCTTCTGCTTCTTCTTCTTCTTCTTCTGCTTCTTCTTCTTCTTCTTCTTCTTCTTCTTCTTCGTCTTCTTCGTCGTCGTCTTCGTCTTCTTCTTCTTCTGCTTCTTCTTCTTCTTCTGCTTCTTCTTCTGCTTCTCCTTTTCCTCCTCCTCCTCCTCCTCCTCCTGCTTCTTCTTCTTCTCCTTCTCCTTCTTCTTCTTCTTCGTCTTCTGAGCTGGTTGAAGATTCCACCGCAGTAGGGACGAAATCTTCATCCGAGCTTTCTGAATCGTCGCTTGAAAACTTGTTTTCATCGCTTGATGAAGAACTCAACGGAGGCGTTGGGCTCATCGCAGCTGTGTTAGCATCGTCACGCAAAGACGACGTGGCTCCGAGAGGTATCGGTGCACCGTAAACCAGCATAGCCAACGGATTTGTCTCGATTAAACTCGAGCGAGATGTTGTATCAACATTCTGCGACTCATGGTTAGGTGAATTTGCCATAGAAGAAATTGAAAATCGAAGAAAGTGATATGTGAACTGGAAATTCGAAAATTGCAGAGAGAAAATTCACAGAGAGAATAACACAGAGGGAATCCAAATAGGTTTAATGTGATGTGAGAGATGATGCAGGCCGAGTAAATAGAGGTTAAGTTGTAACGGTAAAAAAATCGTGTGATGATGAGAGAGTAAAAAGTAACCGTTAGAGCGTTTGAATAAAATAATAATAAAAAATAAAATTTTTATTAAATCGAGTAAAATACGGGCTCTAACTGTTTGATTGTTGAGAAAAATGTGGAGAGTGGATAATGTGTGACATTTAAAAATATCATGCAAAATATGATCATAACAAAAATTAAGTCGAGATCGAGTGCTCTAACCGTTTAGGTATTCCGATGAACGCATGAACCAAGTGAGGATAGTTGTTCTTCTTCTAATGCAAAATGAGAGATATAGATACTAGACACGACATATGTTTATATGTATACCTAAATCTATAACACATAGAACATAAACGGAAAATATAGCATGATCAAAATGACTAGTCTCAAATGTTGCTCAACATTTAACCCAACATTCTCAAAACGATTTCCTTCATTTTCTTTTCAACACCCTAGATCACAATTTTCTTTCATTTTCTGCCCTTATCTCACATTTATTATTGATAGAGAATATTGTGCACTGCTCTAGAATGATTTCCAGTTCATCAAGGTTCAGACATTCTTGCACGCATAGAATACATCGTCACCACGAATGCCGTGTATCTAAGGATCTTAATATTCTGAACCTGTATCTTGAAAAGGATCATTAGCATACTATTGCTAGGGAGGGGTCATTTCAGAAAATGGTCTAGGTGAGTCAAATCATTTCAGGAATTTAACAAAGAGAACGTTAGACCAAATATTAAAACAGTAACAACCATATATGACAATGTTGATCCAAATATTGGACCAACATTTACTGACTCTAACAGAGACCTATAGACTTCTTCAGGCTTGAGAACCTTTTGAAGTCTAACGCTTTAGTGAAAATATCAGCTAGTTGATTCTTAGTATCTATATGCTCTATTTTCACTAACTCTTTCGCAACTATATCTCTCAGAAAATGATGTCTAATGTCTATATGCTTAGTTCTAGAATGCTGTATCGGATTTTTCGAAATGTTTATGGCACTAAGATTATCACAATACATAAGCACAGTTTCGATCTCTAACCCATAATCACTCAACATACTCTTAAGCCATATGAGTTGTGTACAACAGCTACCTGCTGCCACATACTCAGATTCGGCGGTAGAGAGAGAAACACAATTTTGCTTCTTACTAAACCAAGACACTAGATTATTACCTAAGAAGAAGCAGCCTCCACTTGTGCTCTTACGATCATCTTCATCACCTGCCCAATCGGCGTCACTGAAACCAACCAAATTAGTGTTAGTATCTTTTGAAAACCATAAACCAAGGTTACATGTACCACTAACGTACTTCAAAATTCTTTTGACTGCGTTAAGATGAGAAACCTTTGGTTCAGCCTGATATCTCGCACACACACAAACACTATACTAATGTCTGGTCTACTCGCAGAAAGATATAATAAGCTACATATCATAGAACGATATAATGTTGGGTCAACATTCTCCCCAACATTATCATTACTTACCTTCTGCGTAGACCCCATAGGAGTTCTCATTACCTTGGCATTATCTAAGCCGAACTTCTTCACAGTGTTCTTTGCGTATTTTTCCTGAGACATAAATATGCCATCATTGCTTTGTTTCACCTGTAGACCTAGGAAAAATGTTAGTTCACTGATCATACTCATCTCAAATGTGGAATTCATAGCTTGGATAAACTCATCCGACATAGATCGAGATGTTGATCCGAAGACTATATCATCCACTTAGATTTGAGAGATTAACACTTCATCACCAACTCTTTTCACGAAAAGAGTTCTATCGGCTTCGCCTCTTACAAATCCAAAATCTAAGAGAAACGAAGTTAGCCTACCGTACCAAGCTCGAGGAGCTTGTTTTAAACCATAAAGTGCTTTTTGGATCAACATCCGTTACCGCATTAAACCCAATATGATGTTCCTCATCCTCATTGTCAGAGAAGGTTGGAATAAGAACTTTAGTCCTTTGGGCGACCTGATGCGTGTTTCTTGCTAGTGCGTCTTCTTTATCATCAGGTAGGCTGACCCAATATCCTTTTCCAAAGCTGCGAAGAGTGTTAGCACATTCATTTGCAAAATGACCAAAGCCTTTACAAGCATGACATTGGACGGAGTCCCTGTCAAGTTTGTCGGCTTTCGTTTTATCAGCAGAGTTTCTTTTGTTGATAGAGCGATTCGGAGTAGATGAAGACTCTTGAGCATTGAAAACGTTCTTGAATGTTGGACCAACATTCATCTGTCTCTTATTTATTAGTAACCTTTTGAATTTCCTAACAATCATAGCCATATCCTCATCATCGTCTGGCTCAACATCAGATGCAACACTGATGGTTGCGAGACTAGAGCGAGACTTTTACCCCTTGACGCATTTTTCTGAACTTTCAGATTGGTCTCGTAGTTCTTCAGAATGTTCATGAGGGTATTGAAGTCGAGTGTGGCCAGATTGTGGGCTTCCTCTATAGCTGCCACATTCACGTTGAACTTCTCGGATAGTGACCTGATAGCCTTAGAATTCAACACTTTGTTAGAGATAGGTTCACCTAGGCTATGACACTCGCTAGAAATATTCAAAACTTTTCCAAAATAAGTAGTAATATCTTCATCGTCCTTCATACGAAGGTTTTCAAATTGACTATTTAAAAGACACAACTTTGTGTCTTTAACGCTCGCATCACCCTCACAATACCTTTGCAACATATCTCATGCATATTTCGCATTGGTACAGTTTTGGATGATTTTGAACATAAAAATATCGACGGAAGAAAAAACGGCATGTAAGGCTTTTTCGTTAAAATCGGCAGCTGCTCTTTCAAGAGCAGTCCATTTGGCAATGGGTTTGTCGAACACTTCTCCATCAGCATCCGGAAGGGTTTTAGGAGGGGTATAACCGTTAAGAACCGAATCTCAAGCACGAGAGTCAATCGACTTTATGCATTGTCTCATTCGGATTTTCCAATAGGCATAGTTTGATCCGTCTGGGATGGGGACTTTGCCAAAATAGTTTGAGCTTAAGGCATCCATATCTAGGATAAAAACGTTTAGTGTATCAAGCGGTTGCTCTGATACCAATATGAAAAGGAGCGGTCCCGTAAAGATATGGAAATAGCTAAGTTAAAAATATATCAGAAATGTTGTCTTTAATGTTGAACCAACATTTAGGAACATAAAGTTTTAGCATAGCGGAAAGTTTCAAAACTTAGCAGTTATAAACGATGGAGACACAGTTTAAAATATGCAGCAAGTTAAATAACTTGCTACACGCCTTCAGGGTAAAATTCCACTTCAAAGAATGAATTACAAAAAGTAGAACTATCGAAAGATAGTAAAAACAACATAGTAAAGAATCTAACGACTCTTCTAATCTTAGCACAGATACCTACGATCTATGAAAAGGTAAAACACTAGGTAGAGAACAGAAAGACGAGTCTATGGTGAGAGCTCTCTCTTTTACGTTTTGGTTCTCTTTCGTGCTCGTCGTATATTATCTCCGTTAACGTTGGTCGGTATTGGAGTCTTCTATTTATACTCTTCATAGCTTCGACTCCAGTCCTCCCACGTTCTCCATGATCTCCATGAATTCACGTATGAGATAATGCTTCGACTTATTCAGCCACGAGCTCCACTTCTCCTATTTTCAGTAAGCATCTTGAAGCGGGTGAATAAGCATCCTATTTTTAGTATCCACTCCACTCCACTCTTGTTTGAACAAGTCCATCTCGTAAGTAACCTCTGGACACATTTAAATAGTTCCGCAATAATAAGGAAAACGGTTTTTGGGTTTGAATGACAAAATCAAGGTTGGACCAAGTCCGAGTCAATCGATGTTGACTGGAATGTTGAGTCCACATTCTCAATGTCAACATTAACAAAGTCTACCCACGTAAAAATATCATTTAGGTAACGCTTATATTTCATATATAAATATTGTTTTATCTCAATCTAAAGCACAAGACTTTTCAATAAATGGGTTGGGTATAAAGGTGAGAGTTTGAAACGTAAGCTTACTGGTATTGATGGATTGAATGAGATATTACCAACATAAGAATTATTGTTATACGACGGTCTAGATGAGACATTGTTAACAAACATTTATCAAGTTTAATTATACCACTTAATATATACTATAATTTTATAAGACGAAAATATGAAGCAAAGATAAATATAACCTATGATAATAAAGGTATTACAAAACAAATATATAGAACCCCACACGAGGCCGTAAGCAGATATACGAAAATGATTGAAAAAAAAGGGTGTGACGATAAACCCTATGGAGGACACTATTAAGCTGATAACTAACTACGTTGCATTCGAATTTTGACGATCAAATGACCGACCGCACGCACGTCAGGGAAATAGTGATATTGAGGCCACGTAACGAAACATCACACCAGAAAAAAAAATTCCATGTTATCCATAGCACCCTGACAACCGTCATAATATTTAAGGGCGGACACCGTTGAAATGGATATCTACTTGGACATTGGCACATATGTCATGTATCTGGGAGTTCCAAACACAAATTTACCCGCAAGCCTGCTTGAGAAACATCAACATGAGGGATGGGCTATGCAATAAAACGAAACTGGTGTACGAGACTGCAATTTAAGGGCGGACACGGTTGAAATGGTCTCGCGTTTGTGCAACAGAGTTGTCGAGGTTGAAATTTAATGAAAATACACGTACGAACCAACGTTTTAATTCCGAGGACCACTCTTTCCCCCTCAGAGACAACGCTGTCATTGAAATTTCGATGCCCAACGTTCCCTATGAAAGAATGCTACCCAATGAAAATTAACAAGAGTCGGGGGCAAAGTCTAAAAGGAGTTGGTGTATACCTTCCTAAGTTAGTTTTCACGCATGGCCAGTCGTTCATCACCCCTGTCTCGAGGTAAAGTAAGATTTGTGGATCAAAGAGGACGATGTGGTCATCAACATAGTACTCCATTAAGCAGAATATATGACTATAGTTTTATTGATTGCATCATATGACTATATTCGACGATTTTGGTTTTGTTGTATCTCAATTTCATACGTTTGACTACTTTCTTTATTTGATATT
Source organism: Linderniella brevidens (assembly GCA_004919715.1). Taxonomy (NCBI): domain Eukaryota; kingdom Viridiplantae; phylum Streptophyta; class Magnoliopsida; order Lamiales; family Linderniaceae; genus Linderniella; species Linderniella brevidens. Next base: position 11,195,581 of record SWDC01000150.1, on the reverse strand, counting down.
GTTGGTTAAATGATTCATGCGTTCATAGAAGTTGATCACATAAATTTGCTTAAATTTAATGATGAATAATCTCCGTGCATCGCACGGGCAACACCTAGTAACGAGAATAAGAGGACCGAACATAAGTTTTTCATTTGCTTCTCGTGACGCCTAAAGGCAGTTGCGGTCCAGCATTCGATTAGTGAGTCTTGGACTCGTCTCATATTATTCATATTGTAATTTTACCCGATCACGCTCGTCGGAATAAATTAATATGGCCAAAAGGCCCACCTTGAAGCCCACTAATGGTATTTGGAAAGCCCAACTATATTGTGATGAAAAGACCCATTTCTCCCGTCCTAATTTGTACTAAAAAAGAATGATGAGAAGGGTTTGTAAAACAAAATTTTATAACACTTTGTGACAATACCTATTATGTTTATCGGAGAAGTATATAGTATTGTCAATATTAAAATTTGAAATTCATGTGATATCTAATTGCTCGCACATGGCCAGTCATCATGTTTTTTTCTCTAATATTTGAAAGAATGCCGTCGCAATTTGACATACTATTTCCCTTTAACGTGCTGTAAAGTGTAAAGTCGTTTAACATATTGATTTATTTAATTTGCAAAATCTGGATCGTCTTTTCTGGCTTATCCAAAGATCTAAATAACATGCACTTGTAAGTGAAGGATAAAGTTCGTGGCCGCCTCTATAATCCATTGTAAACATCTTTATAGTGTCAGTGGTCGACAGATGGCTAAAAATAATATTTCTAATGACGATATTGAACTCTTACCATCACTTAGTTATATTTAAAGATAAGATTAGTTACGATATGCTTATCACCTATATCTCGGAGCATAAATTCGTCAACTTGCCGAGTCGGTTAGCTATTAAATTTAGAAGGGTGTTTGTTTGAGGTGATCCAACATTACGGTGATACTCACATTATGGTGATGTGTGTATCACCGTGATGTGGATCAAGGTGATATATAATCATCGTGTTTGTTTTGGGATGATATTTCATTAATATATCAAGGTGATATTTGAATATTGTGTTTGTTTATCAATGTGATATGTGGGGTGATGTTGTGTAAATGTCGTATTTAACCCTATGTATATTATGTAGGTAAAATGAGTTAAGATGTTCATTTTATAGTGATATTTTACGTGATAATGATTAATATTTCAATATTAATTATTGTTATTTTTAAACATTATTTATAAGTATTTTATACAATTCTTCAATATAATTCTTTTATTTTTTAAGTTTTAAACATATATTTTTAAATTACGTATTAATTATAAATTAATTATAAGTTATTATATATAATTTTCAATATAATTATTTTATTTATTTAAGCATAAAATATTTTTTTATTTAAATATGTTAGTTGTGTAATTACAAAAATAAATAAGGGTAGATAAGGAATGAAGTTAAAATGTAAGGGGTAATGATGTCCAAAAAAATATTGAAAATATAACTCCATCACGGTAAAAAGGGATCACCCTGCTTTTTAGGGGTGATCTAAAAGCTGAAATATCACCCATTTTGATCACCCATGTGATCCTCCATCACAGTGATGACTCATCACACTCACTAAACAAACGCGGTGATGCGAAGGTGATGAAGAGATCACCGTAATGTTTTGAAGGATCACCCGAAAACAAACACCCATTAATATGATATGTACTCGAGAGACAATTACTTCTCGATGGGATTCCTTTATTTAAAAATAATTTCTAAAATATATATTAAAATCTCCACCCATCGATCGCCCCGCGTTATTGTGACTCCAGATTCGGATCCGCTTGTACCCCTATTGATGCAATCAACTTTTTAGATGAAACAATTTGTCCCCAATTACGACCTAAGTTCCAACATAAGTATATTTAGCAATTACAACATGAATAGGAATTCTCGTTCATCATTTTAGAATCCATTCTCTCTCATAAAATCCTAATGTATATATATTCGTCAAATATATTTTTTTTTGCGTATTGCACACTCAGAACTCACATGAGAATCCTAAAAAAGTATTGAAAAAGTTCACTACTACAAGAATTTAAATCATTCATATTACGAGACATTTGTCGTCGTATTTTGAAAAAGTATTTGACATGTTCTGTAAGCAGCCTAAGCGAGCAAAATCTTTTGAATGTTCAATGATATAGCTTCGACAACGAAATAAGTTTTGTTCCGATATATATATATATATATATATGTATATATATGGAGAGATTTCCCAATTCCCAATCAAGTAAACTCGAGGCCATTGAGAGAGATCTAATCACGGACCCCCACATGCTATGCCCTAACAATTCCCGGTCAAGCAACCTTAAAAAAGTCATGACAATAATCAAAAGTCGTAACATGCATCTTTGTTTGTTTAAAAAAATACCACTTCATGTGCATACACAAACGGTCATGACTAACATATATAATATAATTTCAACGCGTCGATCTGAAATATTAACAATCAATATTCCCCTTTTATAAATACCAATCCCCACACATCTCAAGCCGCTTACCACCGTATTGCAGCAATGACATCTTCTTTCAACCATAACATCCACGCCCTAAAACACAGACCAAATTTCATCTCATGCAGCAACAGATCCACACACAACCACAACAGCCAAGAACCAAACAACAAAGAAACCCTAATACCCCTCAAGCTCGAAAGGAGAAACCTCCTACTAGCCCTAGGCGGCTCGTCCCTCCTCACCACCGCCACACCGCCGCCGACCTCCTACGCCGCCCCGATCTCCGCTCCTGACGTCTCAAAATGCGGGCCCGCCGATCTACCGCAGGGCGCGGTCCCCACCAACTGCTGCCCCCCAACAGCTTCCACCATCATAGACTTCAAAATCCCACCTCCGCCGGCGAAATTACGAATTCGCCCCGCGGCCCACTTAGCCGACAGTGCATACGTTGCCAAGTTCAACAGTGCCCTTCAGCTCATGCGTGCCCTCCCCGATACCGACCCGAGGAGCTTCAAGCAGCAGGCCAACGTGCACTGTGCTTACTGCAACGGTGCTTACGATCAATCAGGGTTTCCAAACTTGGAGCTCCAAGTGCACGGATCTTGGCTCTTCTTACCTTTCCACAGATGGTACTTATACTTTTTCGAGAGGATCTTGGGGAATTTGATCCAAGATCCCACCTTTGCCATGCCTTTTTGGAACTGGGATTCACCCGGTGGCATGATTTTGCCTTCGATGTACACAGATCCGAAATCTGCTTTATACAACAAGCTCCGTGATAAAGCACATCAATCGCCTACCATGATCGATTTGAACTACAGTGGGAGCGACCCAAGTGTTAGCAACGATCAGCAGACGAAGAGAAACTTGACCGTTATGTACAGGCAAATGGTGTCCAATTCGAAAACTCAAGGGCTCTTCTTCGGTAGTCCTTACAGGAGCGGCGATGACACGAACCCGGGAAGCGGTTCGATCGAGAACATACCTCACGGCCCGGTTCATGTTTGGACCGGAGATAGAACGCAGCCCAATTTTGAAGACATGGGAAATTTTTACTCGGCCGGTAGAGATCCCATATTCTATGCTCATCATGCGAATCTTGATAGAATGTGGAATGTCTGGAAAACACTTGGCGGTAAGAGAAAGGACATAAGTGATCCCGATTTTCTCGAAGCTTCGTTTTTATTTTATGATGAAAATGCACAGATGGTGAGGGTAAAGGTTAAGGACTGTTTGGATCATACGAAATTAGGGTATGTTTATCAAGAAGTTGAGACTCCGTGGTTAGATTCTAAGCCAACTCCGAGGGTTTCTTCTGTGATGAGGAAGCTCAAGAAGCTCGGACGAGCGAATGCTGCCGATGGCGATAGAAAGCTCGATTCATTGCCAGCTAAGCTCGGTAGGGTTTTGAAGGTCATGGTGAAGAGGCCCAAGAAGAAGAGGAGCAAGAAGGAGAAAGATGAGTCGGAGGAGATTCTGGAGATAAAGGGGATTGAGGTGGAGAGAGATGTTTATGCCAAGTTCGATGTTTATATAAACGACGAAGATGATGAGGTAACGAGCGGCGTTGAGCACAGCGAGTTTGCTGGGAGTTTCGTGAATGTGCCGCACAAGAAGCATAAGCTCGGGAAGAAACTTAAGACGCAGCTGAAGCTTTCGATTTCTGATATATTGGACGATTTGGATGCTGAGGACGATGAGCATGTGCTGGTGACGTTGGTACCTGCTAATGCTGGTGATGCTATTACTGTTCATGCCATGAAGATCGAGTTTGATTGACTTTGTTTTTTCTTTGTGTTTGATCATTTGATTTCTGCATTTATTAGTGGTATTGTATGCCATTTTAATTTGACTTTTCCCCCCCGGTGTGTTGCTATATGAAATAATGAGAATTAAAATAAGGAAATATATAAACGTTTGGGTGTTATGTAATAATATATTAAATGCATCAGTTGGAGTATTATCGTAGGTTGAATATTATTATAGCTAGTATTAGCTCATGGATTTTCAGGTAAAATATCCACAAACTCTATCTCTTTGGGCCGTTTCTTTTCAATTCGAAAAGATAATACGATTAAGGGTATCTCTCAACTATAACAAACTTAGAGATATTTGATAAAATTCGAATTTTTCCTACCTCAATAAATACTCACGCTCTTCGGCATTGAAGGTACACTTTTCTACCCTTCAACTTCACAACACTTTTCATTTGGAGCTAATTATAGGAGATTATTCAAATGACTTGAGGGTCGGAGGGGCGTCGCCGACAACGACGCCTTTCCTAACGCAGTTTTTCTGTGATGTTGCATGTGTTCAACGAAGAAGAAGATCCGAATCGAAGACCCGATGTATCTCAACGCATCATTTGAGGCACTCGAATTTTTTCTGATCGCATTAACTAGTGTATCTTTTCATTATTTCCAAACAATAATAAAAATAATTTACAAGTGGCTAAATAACAAAGAGCACTCCTTTATAAACGATAGATCATCCAATAGCTAAGAAGTCTCTCCATCACGAGGAGATATGGATCAACAAACACTCAAAAAGAAAAACAAAACAAAAAGAATACTATTATGAAATTATTATAAATAATATGTGGATGTTTTTAATGTTGTAAAAGTTAGTTGATTGTTGATGAGATGAGATAAGATAAGATAAGATAAGATGTATTTAATATTGTAAATGTTAGATGAAATAGTAGAAATTTTTCTACTATAAATAGACCGATGTATTTGTATTGAATCATATAAAAAACATCAATAATACTCTCTCTACAATTTCCGTGTTAATATTTTCTGTTCTTGTCCAATTATAATAGTTTTATAACACATTATCAGCACGAGCGCTCTCCGGCAACGATCAACTTCCGGACAAGATCTTATACAACTATAATCGAGTATGACGAATTTGCAAAGCCTCGAGTTTGTTGCCCTTGACATCTCAGGGAAGAGTTATTTACCTTGGCAACTAGACGCAGAAATTCATCTAAAAGCAAAAGGTTTGGGTGACACTATTGTTGACCCCAAAACCACAACGGGTGCAGGTGATGCCACTGATACGGTAAAAACCACAAGCGCTCAAGATAAGACAAGAGCTTTGATAGTTCTTCGCCACCACATTCCTGCGGATCTGAGGGATGAATACTTGAATGAACAAGATCCCGCTGGATTGTGGAAAAATCTGAAAGATCGATTTGACCACTTGACAACTGTTATCTTCCCAAAGGCAAGGTATGAATGGATGCATTTAAGATTACAGGATTTTAAATCCGTAACTGAATATAACTCGTCTGTTCATAAGCTGACTGCCACACTGAAATTGTGTGGAGAAACAGTCACCGAAGACAGTATGCTGGAGAAAACATTCAAAACTTTTCATCCATCAAATATGATATTGCAACAGCAATATAGGGAGAGGAGATTTAAAAAGCATTCAAAGTTAATCTCTTGTTTATTATTGGCTGAACAAAATAATGAATTGTTGATGAAAAACCACGAATCCCGACCGACTGGTTCTACTGCAATCCCTGAAGCGAATGCAGTCAAAGGTAATAATTATAATAGTCGAAGCAATGATCGTGGTGGACATCACGGTCGTGGACGTGGCCGTGGTCAAGGTCGTGGTCAAGGCCGTGGACGTGGCCGAGAAAATTACGGTGGTGGTTATCAGCATTTTCGTGGTGGTTATCATAACAATTGTGGTGGTCATCAGAATTTTCCACAGAAGAGGAAAAATTACGAGAATAATGATGAGAAGAGACACATTGAACAAAAGAACAACGATGAGCAATGCTATCGTTGCGGTGATTTGGGCCATTGGTCACGTAACTGTCACACGCCCAAACATTTAATTGAATTATATCAACAAAACAAGGGCAAAGAAAAGATAATTGAAACGAATTTTGTTCAAAGTGATTTGGCCTCTGCTTCTGGGACAAAAGATGAAATTACATATTTCGAAACTGCGGATTTCTAGTTTTTCCTGAAGAAAACTAATCTACTATGTATTATTATTGTGTGCTTTATTGTTATGTGTATTGTATGGTTTATTATTGTGTGATTTATTATGTATCGTTTGGAGTGTTTCATTAAGTTATATGTTTTCTTGTGATATATCTGTTTATTTTAATAATGATTATTATGTGTTTGTTTATAAAGGAATTTCTCTGATGGAAACGAATATGTGCAATGGAGAATTATGTCTTGCAGAATGTGCAACGACTCATACGATTATGAAGAATAAGAAATATTTCGATCATCTTGCAATGAAAGAAACAAGTATTATTACAATATCGGGTACCACAAATATAATTGAAGGCTCCGGAAGAGCCAACATTTACTACCCAGAGGAACAAAGTTGATAATTGAAAGCGCCTTATATTCTCCTAAGTCTCAAAGAAATTTATTGAGCTTTAAAGCTATTTGACATAATGGATATCATGTTGAGACTGCAGAAAAAGTAGATGTTGAATATTTGCACATTACAAAGGGGGTTTCTAATGATAAAAGAATTATGGAAATATTACATTCCTTTGACTCTGGGTTGTATTACACATATCTTAGACGATCGAATCGTATGCTACCGTAAACCAGAAGTTTACTAATGACAGTACATTTAATGTTTAGCATGACCGGTTGGGCCATCCCGGTGCAATAATGATGCGGAAAATTATTGAGAATTCACGTGGGCATGTAATGAAGAACCAGAGGATTCTTCAAAGTAATGAATTATCATGTGTCACTTGCTCTAAAGGGAAGTTAATTATTCGGCCATCACCAGCGAAAATAAAGAATGAATCCATAACATTTTTGGAGCATATACATGGTGATATTTGCGGACCGATACATCCATCATGTGGACCATTTATGTATTTCATGGTATTAATTGATGCATCGACTAGATGGTCTCATGTATGTTTGTTATCAACACACAACATGGCGTTTGCGAGATTGCTTGCACAAATGATCCGACTAAGAGCACATTTTCCAGATTATCCGATAAAGAAAATACGCCTTGATAATGCTGCTGAATTTACTTCCAAGGCATTTAATGATTATTGTATGTCTATCGGAATTGATGTTGAGCATCCCGTGCCACATGTTCATACACAAACGGTCTTGCAGAATCGTTGATTAAGCGCTTGCAATTAATTGCAAGACCATTATTGATGAAGTCGAATCTTCCCTCGTCTTGCTGGGGACATGCTATATTGCATGCAACAACACTAATCCGCATCAGGCCAACAAGTTATAATGATGTCTCCCCATTACAAATAGTTCATGGTCAGGAACCAGATATTTCCCATCTAAGAATTTTTGGATGTGCAGTATATTTTCCAGTTGCTCCACCACAACGAACAAAGAATGGACCTTAAAGGAGGTTGGGAATATATGTCGGATATGAATCTCCATCGATAATAAAGTATTTGGAACCTCTAACTGGAGATTTATTTACGGCCAGATTTGCCGACTGTCATTTTGATGAATTGAATTTTCCGACATTAGGGGGAGAAAAGAAACAGCTGGGGAGAATTAGTTGGAATGAATTATCGCTAAATCATTATGATCCTCGAACTAAAGAATGTGAACTAGAAGTTCAAAAGATAATTCATTTACAGAGTTTAGCTAATCAACTGCAAGAAAGCTACTGGCCTTAAAAGAGTGACAAAGTCACATATACCAGCTGTTAATGCTCCTGCAAAAATAAATGTTCCTGCAGAACATATTATCGAGCCTAAGCCATAGCTAAAGCGTGGTAGGCCCTCGGGTTCCATAGATAAAAATCATCGGAAAAGAAATGGAGCAAATAATAATAAGAATGGTCCAACCGAGGATTTATCGACTAGAGAAGAGTCGATGGGCAATGAGAATGAAACTCATGTACCTGAACGTTCATAAAATAATGATAATGAAGAGATCTCGATAAACTATGCCCAAAATAGAATTAGATGGAACCGAGATGAAGTCAACGTTGACGATAAATTCTCATTTAACGTAGCGCTACATGAAATGAATGAGATTAATGAGAATGAGGATCATGAACCAAAGTCTGTACAAGAATGCAGACAAAGAAATGATTGGCCAAAATGGAAAAATGCAATCCAGGCCGAATTGAAATCACTTGAGAAACGAAAAGTTTTCGGACCGGTAGTCCGTATAACAGAAAATGTAAAGCCGGTTGGATATAAATGCGTTTTCATTAGAAAGAGAAATGAAAACGGCTAAATTGTAAGATACAAAGCACGGCTTGTTGCGCAAGGTTTTTCGCAACAACCAGGTATTGGTTATGAGGAGACGTGTTCTCCTGTGGTGGATGCAACTACTTTTCGTTATATTGTGAGTCTGACAGTAAGAGAAGGCTTGATATGCATCTTATGGATGTTGTCACTGCTTATCTATATGGAACACTTGACAATGACATATATATGAAGCTTACCGTGGGATTTCAGTTGCCTAAAACTTCAGGGCCCAGAAACGAGTACTCAATTAAGTTGAATAAATTGCTTTATGGATTAAAACAATCTAGGCGAATGTGGTATGATCGCCTAAGTGAATTTTTAGTAAAAGAAGGGTATCAGAAGATCAAACTTGTCCCTGCATATTTTTGAGAAGATGTAAAAATGAGTGTGTCATTATAGCAGTCTATGTTGATGATATCAATATAATTGGAACTCCTGAAGAGTTGACCAAAGCTGTTGATTGTTTGAAAATGGAGTTTGAAATGAAAGATCTCGGAAAAACAAAATTTTGCCTTGGACTTCAAATTGAATATTTGAAAAGTGGAATATTTGTACATCAAGAGACTTATACGAAAAAGGTATTGAAAAGATTTTACATAGATGAATCTCATCCACTGGATACTCCAATGATTGTTAGATCTTTAGACGTAAATAAAGATCACTTCAGACCACGCGAAAATGATGAAGAGCTACTTGGTCCTGAAGTACCATATCTTAGTGCTATTGGAGCACTAATGTATCTTACGACTCATACGCGACCTGATATAGCGTTCGCTGTAAACTTATGGCAAGATATAGTTCTTCGCCGACTCGTAGACACTGGAATAGAGTTAAACAGATTTTTCGATACCTTAAAGGAACATCTGATATGGGATTGTTCTATTCTAATGAGTCGAAAGTAAATTTAGTTGGGTATGCAGATGCGGGCTATTTGTCTGACCCACATAATGAGGAATCTATGGATTCTCTCCCAATTGGTTCGATCGCAAACATGTTATTTATTTACATATGGTGGAAGCGCTATTTCATGGCGGTCAGTGAAATAAACTTTAACAGCTACTTCATCTAACCATGCGGAAATTCTCGCTATTCATGAAGCTAGCCGAGAATGTGTTTGGTTGCGATCGATAATTGAACATATCCAACAGACTTGTGGGTTGCTTTATGAGAAATTACTTCCAACGATCTTATATGAAGATAATGCGGCATGTATTGCCAAACTAAAGGAAGGATATATTAAAGGGGATAGAACAAAATATATTTCACCCATGATTTGGAGAAAAATGATGATAGTGATTTGCATATTTATTTACGAAAGCACTTCCCCCAGTTATTATCAGGAAATTGGTATATTCAATTGGAGTTCGAAGACTCCGAGATTTATAATGATGTTATCATCAGGAGGAGAAAATACGGGTTGCAAAAGGAATTATGTACTCTTTTTCTTTCACTAGGTTTTTATCCCACTGGGTTTTTCCTAGTAAGGTTTTAACGAGGCACATTCTTTGAAAAACATCCAAGGGGGAGTATTATGAAATTATTAAAAATAATATGTGGATGTTTTTAATGTTGTAAAAGTTAGTTGATTGTTGATGAGATGAGATAAGATAAGATAAGATGTATTTAATGTTGTAAATGTTAGATGAAATAGTAGAAATTTTTCTACTATAAATAGACCGATGTATTTGTATTGAATGATATCGAAAACATCGACAATACTCTCTCTACAATTTCCGTATTTATATTTTCTGTTTCTTGTCCAATAATAATAGTTTTATAACAAATATAAGTTTTTTAGCTGAAATAAGAAACCGAAAAAATTTATAAATCTGTCTAAACTCTAAAGCGTCTATAAAATAGGAGAAAATACTCCAATCGCAGCGCTACATGAAATGAATGAGATTAATGAGAATGATATGAACCGAAGTCTGTACAAGAATGCAGACAAAGAAATGATTGGCCAAAATGGAAAAATGCAATCGAGGCCGAATTGAAATCACTTGAGAAACGAAAAGTTTTCGGACCTGTAGTCCTTATACCAGAAAATGTAAAGCCGGTTGGATATAAATGCGTTTTCATTAGAAAGAGAAATGAAAACGGCGAAATTGTAAGATACAAAGCACGGCTTGTTGCGCAAGGTTTTTCGCAACGACCAGGTATTGGTTATGAGGAGACGTATTCTCTTGTGGTGAATGCAACTGCTTTTCGTTATATTGTGAGTCTGACAGTAAGAGAAGGTCTTGATATGCGTCTTATGGATGTTGTCACTGCTTATCTATATGGAACACTTGACAATGACATATATATGAAGCTTACCGTGGGATTTCAGTTGCCTAAAACTTCAGGGCCCAGAAACGAGTACTCAGTTAAGTTGAATAAATCACTTTATGGATTAAAGCAATCTAGGCGAATGTGGTATAATCGCCTAAGTGAATTTTTAGTAAAAGAAGGGTATCGGAATGATCAAACTTGTCCCTGCATATTTTTGAGAAGATGTAAAAATGAGTTTGTCATTATAACAGTCTATGTTGATGATATCAATATAATTGGAACTCGTGAAGAGTTGACCAAAGCTGTTGATTGTTTGAAAATGAAGTTTAAAATGAAAGATCTCGGAAAAACAAAATTTTGCCTTGGACTTCAAATTGAATATTTGAAAAGTGGAATATTTGTACATCAGGAGACTTATACGAAAAAAGTATTGAAAAGATTTTACATGGATGAATCTCATCCACTGGATACTCCAATGATTGTTAGATCTTTAGACGTAAATAAAGATCCCTTCAGACCACGCGAAAATGATGAAGAGCTACTTGGTCCTGAAGTACCATATGTTAGTGGTATTGGAGCACTAATGTATCTTACAACTCATACGCGACCTGATATAGCGTTCGCTGTAAACTTATTGGAAAGATATAGTTCTTCGCCGACTCGTAGACACTGGAATAGAGTTAATCGGATTTTTCGATACCTTAAAGGAACATCTGATATGAGATTGTTCAATTCTAATGAGTCAAAAGAAAATTTAGTTGGGTATGCATATGCGGGCTATTTGTCTGACCCACATAATGTTCGATCGCAAACATGTCATTTATCTACATATGGTGGAAGCGTTATTTCATGGCGGTCAGTGAAACAAACTTTAATAGCTACTTCATCTAACCATGCGGAAATTCTCGCTATTCATGAAGCTAGCCGAGAATGTGTTTGGTTGCGATCGATAATTGAGCATATCCAACAGATTTGTGGGTTGCTTTCTGAGAAATTACTTCCAACGATCTTATATGAAGATAATACGGCATGTATTGTCGAATTAAAGGAAGGATATATTAAAGCGGATAGAACAAAATATATTTCACCCATGATTTGGAGAAAACTGGTGATATTGATTTGCAGACTTATTTACGAAAGTACTTCCCCCCAGTTATTTTCAGGAAATTGGTATATTCAATTGGAGTTCGAAGACTCCGAGATTTATAATGATGTTATCATCAGGGGGAGAAAATACGCGTTGCACTCTTTTTTCCTTCACTGTGGTTCTTCCCATGTGGTTTTCCCAGTAAGGTTTTTAATGACGCAACAAATGAAAGCGTATCAAAAGGAATTATGTACTCTTTTTCTTTCACTAGGTTTTTATCCCACTGGGTTTTTCCTAGTAAGGTTTTAACGAGGCACATTCTTTGAAAAACATCCAAGGGGGAGTATTATGAAATTATTATAAATAATATGTGGATGTTTTTTAATGTTGTAAAAGTTAGTTGACTGTTGATGAGATGAGATAAGATAAGATAAGATGTATTTAAAGATGAGATAGTAGAAAATTTTCTACTGTAAATAGACAGATGTATTTGTATTGAATCATATCGAAAACATCAATAATACTCTCTCTACAATTTCCGTGTTTATATTTTCTGTTTCTTGTCCAATTATAATAGTTTTATAACAAATATAAGTTTTTTAGCTGAAATAAGAAACGTAAAAAATTTATAAATCTGTCTAAACTCTAAAGTGTCTATAAAATAGGAGAAAATACTCCAATCGCAACCAAATGATTTAATTGTTTTCGTAGTCATTGAATTTCGAAGTGTTGCAGTTTGAAAACGGATGTTTTGAGGTTCGCAAAGTTGGAAAATTTTCAAAGTGTCTGTTGTGAAAACTGACTTTAAAATAAACAAGGTTTGCGTGGTTAGTGCGAAACTGAGGTTTTCGTAGTTGGAAATAATTTTAAGTGTCTGTTACGGAAATCGGCTTTCGAAAACAAGGTTTGCGTGGTTAGTGCGAACTGAGGTTTTCGAAGTTGGAAAATTTTTTAAGTGTATGTTGTGAAAATCGGAATTTCGAAAACAAGGTTTTGCATGGTTAGTGCGAAAATGAGGATTTTGAAGTTGGAAGAAATTTCTTAGTGTCTGAGGCGAAAACGTTGTTTGCAAAAACGATGTTTTCGCAGCGGCTTGCGGAACCGACGTATTCACATTTGGGTTTCGCAACTGCGATTTATGTAAACTCCGAAAAGTTATTTTTCTGAAAGCAATATCCGTAATCAGCAAAAATCTTTGAAAACTATTTGCACAGAATGATGATTAGCATAATTATGCAAATAAACAACATTTTAAACCCTAAATCGAAAGAATTAAAACGGGCAATTTTTCGAAATACTGGGGATTCTGAGAAATCGATGTTGGGGATGAATTTGTTCGAAATGTGGGTTGATTCCATGTGTAAGTAGATCGTAAACATCGGAATCATAAGAACTACCTTAGATTTACCGAAACTTGACGAAAGTTTCGAAATCTTTGTTTCAGCGGTTGAGAGAGTTTTCATAGTAGAGTTTTTGCAATTTGAGATTTTCGTAATGGTTAGGTTTTTGGAACACATTTTCAAGTAAGTTTTGCGTGAACGGGCCCATTTAACGAAAAGACCCACTAATGTGAAAACTTGGACTACAAAAAGTTTCTAAGTACCTTTAAAAGAGAAGAAGAATATATTTATTATATTTTTAAGTAGTTTTATAAAGTTTGAAAAGAAAAAAGTTTCATAATAATTGCATAAGTTATATATATATATATAAGTGATTATTTAAATTACTAATATTAAAATAATATTTCTACTCTCCCTTGAAAATTCAACAGAATCAAATCCTCAACCTTAGAAAGATAGCTCCCCTTAAATAATTGTTTCTCCCCTTATATTTTACGAGAAATTAACCCTCCCTTAATAAAAACGCACATATATAATATTTATAATATAAAAGGTCCGTGAAGCACAATCGATAAAGTGTCGAGGTTTAGCATTCCCAACTTAGAAACAAGGAAATGAAAGCATTTTTCATCCAAAGCCTTGGTACATAAGCCGGCTAGCTGAAGCGCGGTACAAATGAAGTACATATCTATTGTGCACGAAATGATCTTTTATAAAGTGGTACCTAAGGTCTATGTGATAGCTATTGCACTCTTAGAGTCACTATAAATATAACCATTATTAAGATCAACCATATTCCCGTAGTTGCGTACGCATCCAGAAGATGCCTTCCTGCTGATTATAGCCTTTGGCCACTAGTCTCGCCTTACTCCTAATTATGACACCTTCATCTTTCTTGTTCTTGAAGACCCACCTAGTACCGATGATAGTTTTTCCCTTGTGTTTCGGAACTAGGCTCCACACTTTTGGCCTCTCGAACTGACGGATTTCTTCTTACATTGCCTTAATCCAATCTGGGTCATTTGGCTCGTTCTGATTGGTTCGGTGGCACCCTTGAATTCTGATTGCTCAGGAGCCTTTAGCGGTTGTCTAGAGCTGGAGGTTCTGTGTTTGTTGGCAGAGGACGACCTTTTCTTCTTGAAGAATTTCTTACTCATCATCTTCGTCGTCAATGCTGTTTGCTTCATAAGTTCTCTCATTTTGGGGTCAGACCGGAATCTGAGTTATCTTGCTTTTTGTCGCTTACTAGAGCGAGTGGATCTGTCACCGCATTTCCTTTGGAGTCACCAGCTATCTCGTTGACGTCTTTGATCGCTACGCGGTGTAGTGTGTCAAGTAATAATAAAACGAATATGTATTTACTATCACCAACGTGCGATAGATAGTGGACCTATCCTTTGTAGTGTAGTAAAGTGAGTAAACGAGTATCGAACATGAGGAATAGACTAAGTACCAATACCGACCTATCGACTCGATATCTAGCCTAAGAATTGATTTTTGCGAATTTATTTTCTAATTACCCTACGGACTAAAATTAAGACACGATTAACACGAATAAAGATTCAAAAAGGATGACTAAGTAAAATTGAGTAACTTCAGAAAATAGAGACGTGCTCGGGATTTCGAATCCCGCTAGGCATCGTCGGTGAGGTTGTGAATCGTCGTTCACACATGGGGATTGATTAAATCGTGGTAATTTCCTACTCACGATCCGAATTTCCTGTCGCCCTAGACGGTCGTGAGGATCTAAATTGACTATTACGTAAAGCGAGGATCGATTATTTGCTTTCGCCCTATAGTCGAATCCAAACGTTTACGAAAGGTCTATCATTATTAGTTGTCGCCCTAAACGATACCAATTATCGAATAAACACATAGACATATTGAAACGAAACATTAACGCAACACATAGACATATCGGGTTGAAGATAAATTTCATAAACGATAGATAATCAAATACATGTGTTCACAGTAATTCACATCCTAACTACGATTCTACCTAGCGTTCATCTCGTCCCAAACACTCGGGAATTAGGTACTCATGCTAAAGAGAAAAACATCGAAATAAATGAGAAACAATGGTGAAAAACTCATAAATTCTTCCTTACGGGATGATCCAAGTCGAGCTCGATGAGTTACTTGATCAATTCGGCACCAATTCTTCGTTGAATCTCCAATTTAGAAATGGAAGGTGATCGATTTCTAGGGCTCTTGAGTCTTCTTTTTTATCCTTAGATACGCCCTAGGTCGTGTGTTGAAGATTAGATCCGAATTTAGGGCTTAAAAACGGCCTTTTATAGTCTTTAGCACGCGTCGCAGGATAATCGTGGGCCGTCACGGCATGGACGAATCTGCAAAGCCCTTTTACTGTTGACTGTCACGACATGGACGAGTGCTCAGCATGCAGTGACGATTTCCTAGGAGCTAAATCTCTCTCTGCTTTAGTCGTCACGGCCTGGACGGAGTGTCAACATGTCATGACGATCTCCTGGGAGCTAATCTCTCTCTGCTTTGGTCCTCACGGCATGGACGGGATTTCAACATGCCGTGACGATTTCCTGGGAGCTAAATTCCGTTCTGGCCTTGGTCGTCACAGCATGAACGGGGTGTCAACATGTCGTGACGGTCCTTACGGGACGAATCTGAGTTGTTTTCCGCTCCGCTTTCGCTCAGTTTTCTGCTAATTTCCGTTTATGTTCCTTCAACATAAAATAAGTATAAATAATACGAATGGATGCATAAACGGCTACGATTAAATCAAACAAAACCTATCTATAATCAAGATAAGCGTATTAAAATACGTTAATCGAACCCCCTATACTTGAACTTTTGTTTGTCCTCAAGCAAATTAGAACATAGACTAAGCACAAAAAATGCAGCACGACTTCTTCGCAACTTATCATTCAAGGCAAAAATCATGATATGAGAGTAGAATAAGCGATCTCAAGCATGACATTGATAGTCAACGTCTAACAATCACAAACTTACCTGCAATACTAATTCAGATCCGTACTCTCGCATGGATTCACTTTAATCACTCGGTGTATAGGCTAATATGTCGGTGAATTCACTCAATTCATGTCGTAATCTAGACTCTACCATAATCTACTACACTCGGTGATCAAGCATGGATTAGAAGGTCTTTTCGGATTATAAGGGCTCAACTAATAATTTTGGGGAGTAAACTTCCATAGGATGTGGTTGTGTCGGTTGTGTGTCATTATTCGATAACGCGCCGCATATCATCATTGTCACCTCATGCCGCCCTGAAATCTTTTCACCTTTTTTTTTGTATAGGTTCATCAACCTTTGGCTAAGCCCTTGTTCTCTCAATTTGTTTTTTGAACAGGGAGATTATCGAAGGAAGGGTTCTTAGTCATTAAGAGGGAGGGTTACTTAGTCATCGATGGAGGAGTTCTTAACGAGAGATTATCGTTAAGGACTTTTTTTTTTTCGTATGACGACCGAGCTATGCTTTTCCACTTTGGCACTCAACCTCCACTTCCGCTATAAATCAGGTAGATAATATCTGAAAGCATCCTGGTCAGTGGCTTACACTTCCGGGTTTTCATAAATAAACAGGCTTAGGCTCAAAGTGGCTAACTACGATGATCAGTTGTGGTAAGAAAACTTTGGTGATGGACTTAATTCTTAATGCCTTCCTTATCTCCATTACCTTAAGTAATTTGAAAAGCGTATCACACAATCAAGCTCTAGAGAGAAAATACTACACACTATATCACACAAGCAAGAAAGAAATTGAGCATGAAAAATAAATTTATGGTGCTCATAGGCTCAAAATAATCCTCACCTAAGGCATAGGGTCATGTGTACGGATCTCTCAAAGTATTACTAAGTTTACCTATGACGAAAGAAACTGATATTCGTGCATACCCTACTCACTCACAAAACTCCTTTATCATGCAATCTACTTTGAAAGTAAAAAGGAAATAATCATGCATAAATCAATAAAAGATGTCCTCCTCAACGAATCATGCACAACAAATAAATAAAAAAATAATAATAAAATATAGTTCACGTAAATTTCAATAAAATCCCCCCTTCCCACACTTGAAATTTACGTTGCCCTCAACGTATATATAAAAAGAACAAAGAAAAAAAAAGAATTAATTGAAAAAAGTGAACTCCCCTGATTCGACTATGTGTGCATGACCGTAGTGTGGGGTGAATGGGACCGAGAATCGAAATAGCTAGGCGTAGCAGGCGTGACTCGTGAAATAGTACCTGACATACCGTAAAAAAATAGAGATGTAAAACGAAAATAACAGCATAAATAAAGAAAGTAATAGCAACAAATATAATATGCATCATATGTTTTATAAATAAAAGTTTTTGAATTATAAAGTTCAACGAATTAACGAAAGAGGGATAAGAGAACTAGAGTGGTGGTGGCGGTGGTGGTCCAGCCTGTGGAGTCGGATCATGTTGGGGTCGTGCGTCGAGCAAGGCAGTAAGTGCCGCTATGGTCTTCCGGGCATTTCTGTTGCTGCTCGATATAGCGCCAACTCCTCGTGACTTGCATTGTCCTCGTAGTATTTGCACCAGGCCTCGGCTTGCTCCGCTCGTATATGTCGGTGGGCCTCCTCATTATCCCTTCGATCTTCATCACACCCCTGCCTCACCTCTTTCTGGAACTCGAGAACTCCATAGCTGTTACGTAAGACGTCATCTGAGACGATCCACCGTATTCAAATGTGTAATGGTGTGACTCTGGGCGCTCGATAGCCAAAGGCTCCGGATCAACGTCGATCGGGATCTCCCCCTCGTTATGCTCCTCGTTCGCCTCCACGTTTTCTTCCTCGTTCACTTCTTGGGGCCCGAGATCCGTGAGGTGGCGGTAGTCGTTGTGCCACACATGCACTATTTATCTTCGACCACCTGTCTAACTTGAAGATAATCTTCATCTTGCAAAGGGTGGTATCATTTACGGGCTTGCATTCGCCAACCTACGTCATCTTAGGCGCGTTGTCTGGCCATAGTTCGAGCCCCCTCACAACCTTTGTAACAAAGGGCCCCCACCGTCAGCTTCCCATTCTCTCGAGCATCGAATTGATGCTTGAAGCCGTGGATCATCGCTATCTCAAGGTGTACCGGCTTGCAGTTGTGCATACATGATAGGTAGAATAGGTCGCGAAGTGTTATTGCACCATTGGATTCGCCTCGTGATGTGACTGTGGTTGATAGGAGCCGGTGGACGTATCTCAATCCCGGGCTCTAGAGCAAAGTAGCCTTTGAAAATTTGGTGCTATATTCTTCTTCCAGTGGGCCTGATGGTCCCGGGCGTATGAGTGCTTGCCGAAGAGCATTTCTCACGCTCTTAAGAGTGAGATGGTACTTGTAGTTTTGTAGGCGCTTACTTGTTGAGGAACTCTCACACCAAGGGCTTTGCAGATGCTATCGACAGTCTTCGTCATCTCTCTATTGAATGCGCGGAATCTAATATGGTCCCAATCGTCTTCATTGAAATAAAATGAGGCAACGAACTCAAGAGTGAGTTCCTTGTACGCCTTGTCGTTTATCTCGAAGAACTCAACCCAACCACTTCTGGAGAGATATCCGTCAACTTGTTGGTCGATGTTAAGTTGCACAAGCGTTCCACGGTGAAGTTGGTCTATGCGTACGAAATCAAGTTCTTCGAGCCTCCTGTAGTGTTCACCTTGCCGGTTATCACTAAACGTCCTCATGACCGCGACTAAATCTAATGTCCCCGCACGTTGGCGTTGGCGTGTGGGTGTGCTCGAATTTTGGGCTCGATATGAGCTAGCTATAGATGAGTTTCTCCGAAACATTGTACCTATAAAGTTGCATGTGAGTTGCGAGAAAATGAAAGAATTAAGTACAACTCGACCAATGATTTTACATGTAAGCTCAGACAAATATATTCATCACAAAATTTATTTAACATGGCTAAATCAATACGGTGAGAGTTCTCAATGTTCAACACCAAATATTCAAAGTCAGGTCCACGACTCAATGTTTAAACACCCAAATTCAACGTGTGAAGATAAGCGAGCAACCAAAAACATGAACTTGATGAATCTTAATTGAGATATGACCAACGTAAGATAAACACATCCTCGAAATGTAGATGCACGAAAATTCATAAATATCATCGACAAATCGACACTCTATAAGAAAACAAAGAATAAATTTTGCATTTTATGATTCGAGGAAAAATCGCAAATTAAGTTCAACTCGGGTGAGGACTTTCATCGAACACCATTTAGGCGAATGACATAAATCAACACAATCGATATCAAACCTTGAAATCGACCTAGACGATATATCATAGTATTCACAACCTATATTCAACGCATATATATCGATCTAAGTAGCGAAATCAATGATATATATTTTTTCAAATCCCCAAATTTTGAAATTTAGGGTTCAAGGGAAATATCATACCTTGCCGCCTTAATAGTTGTTAAATTTGTGATTAAGAGGTGGCACATGGTCGCTGGAGTCTCGCCGGAGGTGGCACTGGTAGAAAGGTGGAGAAAGGAGACACACACGTTTCACCTGCCGGTGGGGGAGGCGGCAGTCACTTTAGGGGACGTGGGTGTGATGTCAGCACTCCCCGTGGAAGATATTTCCGTAAGCGGTGTGATCCATCGTAAGATGCAAGAGCAATGGATCGATTAATGCAAGGAGTTGACTGACTCCAGACCTTCCGAAGGAGCGTACCACGGGACAAAGTTGTCTCTTTGGAAGTTTGCGGCCTGGTTGGAAGAAAATCTAGTTGACGACATGAGCGACGAGCTAATCGTCGATCAACATGCGCGCGCATACGCATTACTATTGTTCGGGTCAAGTGATGTTTTCGGACTCCAGTAGAAGTCACACATCGATGACCTACCTTACGCTGCTCGAGGACATTGAAGAAGTTCATCATTACAGCTGGGGCAGTGCCGTATTAGCATTCCTGTACAGAGAGCTTTGCACATCGTGTCAGAAGAGGAAGATGAACATAGGTGGAGCTCTGTGGTTGCTGCAGGTACGAAATATTGTTTATTTCTAATTATAAAGCATAAACTATACTGATGGGTTTAAATAATTATAATATAGGTTCGAGCATGGATGCGTACGTTACAAGTCCAGCCCATTATTGTTCACCCTCGAGTGGTAATGCAGTCTAGTGTAGTTAATGACCTTTAGTTACCCATTCCACCGCATGCGGTGAGGTAATTACTCACCTATTTATTCGTTCTTTGAATTAAAAGTTTTTATATTATTTCATTTTTATTCATTTAGATGGAATGTATTCTTTGACCATATGACCTTCGCAAATTCTAATTTGCGTGCCATACGGGAGGGAGTCCATCGATAGTATGTCGATGGAGCAGTTTGTTTAGACCCCTTACAATTATCACCACCAAAGATTTTGGCGCTATGCCTTGAATGTCGTCCTCAGTCTTCTCTCTCTTCATGCCCGCTGATTTGTTACAACATCCTCGAGTGGCACTATCCAGACCGCGTGATGCGACAATTTGGAATGATTCAGTCGGTGCCACAACCACCAACGTATACTATACATCTCCATCGATTTAGTACTCGGAATGTCCCCGGAAAAGATAGGAGACCGCAACACCAAATACATGAGGCCTTTTGGAGTCAACGACACTCGAGGATCGTCGATGGGATGGAGATAAGTGCCGGCCCGCAGTGCACCGGTGACTACTGGTACCGTTCCGTGACCCGTCGATATATATCTTCGTCGTCAATTCACATGTCGCGAGGCTTTCAGATGGGAGATAGTACATTCATCGACGTGATGATTAGTTTATATAATAATTTTATTTATTATATTACATTCGAGGCAAGACGTGCACTTAATATTTGAATATGTTTAATGACAGGCACAATATGTCGATGAGGCGGAGGCAAGACTACGTCGTCGTGATGTGGATGGGAGATTGGACATTGTACATCGTATGCAGCGTCTACTCATCGATAGGAGTCAGCACAGCATATCCAGTTCACCGACATTCCTCCTACGCAAGACCGGGGGGCATCGACTTCGTGTATTCTGACGGATTTATACGGCGATGGTGGATACGGGACGTCGATGCCCTGTTGACCGTTGTCATATGCGTAGAGAGTAGCGTCCTCGTAGAACTGGCATTGGAGGGCATTATCTACCATAGCTTTATTGTTATTATATTTCTTAATTATTCAGACGATGTTTTTATGTTATTATGACTTATCATTCTTATTTAGACGATGTTTTATATTACTTATCGTTCTTATTATTCAGACAATATTTTTATGTTATTATGTTAATATGATTTTTATTCAGACGTGCAACTTTAATCAATGCTACCTGCAACTTAAACAACTTTTATCATGTGCGTCCAACTTTAATCAGCGATGCCTGCAACTTCAACAACTTTTATCATGCGCGTGCAGCTTCAATAAAAGCTTTCTGTAATTTATCTTTAATCACATCACCAGCTGTACGCAACAATATTGACAACAAGAAATACGATATAGAACATCTAGAAAATTCCCACAAATTAAGTCAAAAACATATAACATATGAGAAACGATGCACCCGTTTGCTAGAGACATGCGTCTTAATCGCTTCAACGGAAAAAGATGAATGAGGGACATCCGATATTCGGGAATTTAAAGGTCCTTGGTTTTTATGATGACCTGTTGACGTTCCATATTGAAAGTTGGTTCGTTGAAAATGTTTGGGCAAAAGCATCTCCGAGTGATATCACGAATGAGAATTTGTGGAAAGGTCTTCACTTGCTCAACAATACAATCAACGTTACGCAAATCATTTCACTGTACCTTTTCTAACTGAGAAACTTGGTCATCTAAAGCGTCGCTACTTTTTATGGACGAAACTACGCTCTGAAATGGGAGATTGGGGAGAGTATGACAGAGGATGGATTCATGCAGATACCGAGCAATAGCTTAAGTGGTTTGAGGTGGTTATTCTGCTCAACGATTTATTCGGATGCAATATGCAATTTTTTATATTATTGCAGGAGGATCCTCTTTCCATAATTTACTACTATGAGTGCGAGCCACATGATTATTATCTGCAAAAAAATTCGTTCAATATATCAACTCAGACATTGTTTCAGACATTGACGTGCTTGCAATTCGTAACAATGAATGTCCAATAGTTCAAGACAGAAGATCATCCAAAAGACAGGTGGTGAAACATGTCAGCTCGAGTTCGAGAGTAATAGATGATACTAGTGACGACGACTTCATCGACCCACCCCCGAAAGAAAACCAATACAATATGTCGAGTAAGGTCAAAAACTCAGGCAAAAAAGAAAGCCGGTGATGACAACTTCGTCGACCTACCTCCGAAAGGAACACAAAAAGGTATGTCTAGAAAGAGAGACAACAAAGGCAAACATCATGTAGTGTCGAGTTCGAGAGTTAAAGATGATAATAGTGAGACGCCTTCGTTGACCCACCCCCGAAAGGTTGGAGAAAATATTTTCCAGAGTGATTGTTTGTAACTTCAGCAACATTTATCATGCGCGTTTGCAACTAATATGATGTACTTTATAGGCATAACTGAAAAATGATAATTAATTAATGGATAATTAAAAGTACTTAAAGATAACATCACTGATGACTACATGACACGAAGGACTGCACCATTAAAATGCATTAAAACTACAACAACAGAACAACCTATGAATACTAGTAATTCGAGTCAACGTTGTCCACTGCCTCCGCCTCTTCGACCCTGTCTCCGCCTGGAACCACCACGATCCATTTCATTCTGTATACGAGTTTTGCAGATTCTCCCCGGACATATTCGTGTACGCAGAGCGTCGTTATGTATAAGAGAGAACTCATCAGGCTCCCAATAACATTTGTCATGTAGAGGCTGAAAATACCTCTCGTATGTTCTATGGTACGCTTGTTTGTTATAAAAAGGAGAAATATAATGCATGCTATGAACTCCCCACATATGGCAGGCTGCTTGGGTGTGAGAACTTGGGATGAAATACGTGTCCCATTTTCAGCACGTGCACGTCTTTCCTAAGATGTCTACCACATGCTTCCTTTGATTCACGGCTGAAGTATAAACTTCTGTTGTTTGCAAACTTGGGTCAAAATTAAAGACGAAGTGACTCCAAGAATGACTTGTTCAGTCGTTGAACTTATTCCACACATACGGAGACCAGTCGCTTTCGGTGTTAACCATCGATGCTGAGCACTCCGTAAATCGATTGCGAAAGTATTCAACGCATCGATGAAAGCTAAAGTCCACTATTGCTTTCGGAGGCAAAGACCTTATCCCTTTGAACACTCCGTTAAGGGCCTCGGAGATATTAGTGGTCATCACACCGCATCGGAATCCAACATCGTAAGAAAAAGTCCACTGCTCGTTGTCAATCCCATCTAACCCACTTTCAGGCTGGTTCATTGAGAACTTTAATGTGTTTCATAATTCAATTGAACTTCTCCAATGTGTGCGCCATTCCAGCTCTATGACATAACTGTTTAGATCATTATTTTTGAATTCCGTGTTAAAGTTTGATACGACGTGGCATAGACAAAATCGGTGCACACCATTCGGCGGCCTAAACAGTGCTGATCGTTTCGCGGTGTACTAATTATTTAGAGTCTGTGTGCGTGCAAATTGCAACAAGTAATAATTAAAACGAATAACGTTAACTATCACCACACACGACAGATAGTGTACCTACCATTTGTAAAATAGTTCTCGCGAATGCCCGAGTATCGATCTTAAGGAATAAAGTGAGTACTAATACTAATCTATCGACTCGATAACTAGCCTAATAAATGTCTTACGAATTATATATTATGAAACTAAATTCCGACAACCTAAACTAACACGAGATAAATGACTAAAAGATACGACTAAATAAGTATGAGTAACTTTAGATAATAAATGCGCATAATATCGGATCCCGTTAGGTATCATCGACTAAGCCGTAAACTACCGTAATTTCATGAAATATCGATTAGATCACAGTAATTTCTACTCCCTCCCGAATTTGCTATCTCCCTAGACGTTCGTGAGAATCTAATTTAGCAATTACCTAATACGAGGGTCGATTATTTGCTGTCGCCCTATAGTCGAGTCCTAACGCTCATGAAAGGTCTAATCGTTATTTAGCTGTCGCTCTAAACGATACCAAACATCGAATCAACACATAGACATATTGATACGAAGAATCAACTCGACACATAGACATATTGGGTCGAATAGAAATTCATAAACGATAAATAATCAAATACATGCGTTCACGAGTAATCTACGCCAAAACAACGATCCAACCTAGCGTTCATCTCATCCCAAACACAAACGAGGATTAGCTACTCATGATACATGGATAAAAAATGAAATAGATAGGGAACATGGACATAAGATTCATGATTCTTCCCTATACGGATGCGTTCTGAGAAGTCTCGAAAAATTCCTTTGTTCATAGTCCGACGCGACGATTCTACGTTGAATTCCTCTTGTGAACCCTAGGAATCACCGATGTGTTTCCTAGGGTTCTTTAGCCTCCCTTTAGGTCTTTTAGATCGTGTGTTTCGAATTGTGGAAGATCGGATCCGGATTTAGGACTTCAAAACGACCTTTAATAGTGTTTAGCGCGCATCAGAGGATAATCGTGGGCCGTCACAGCATGGATGAAGCCGCAAAGCCCTTTTACTGTTATCCTCATGGCATGGACTAGTGCTCAACATGCCATGACTATTTCCTGGGAGCTAAATCTCTCTCTGCTTTGGTCGTCACGGCATGCACGGGGTTTCAACATGTCGTGACAATTTCCTGGGAGCATAATCTTATTTTTCTTTGGACGTCACGGCATGGACGATGTGTCAACATGCCGTGACGATTTTTTGGGAGCTTATTCGTATTTTACTTTGGTCGTGACGACATGGACGGGGTGTCAACATGCCGTGACGGTGCCTGCAGGACGAATTTGAGTCGTTTTCCGCTTCGTTTTCGCTCGGTTTTTTCCCAATTGTCGTTATGTCTTCCTTCAACATAAAATAAGCATAAATAATACCAATAGATGCATAAACGACTACAATTAAGATCTATTTATGATCAAGATAAACGTATTAAAATACGTTTTATCAACTGCTAATTCGCTTACCGCAACCAATATTCCTATAACAAATACAATGTAATAAATTACAATCGATCGAGAAAATGATGTCAAATTAATACATGAATGTCTGTAGGAAAATACAAATACCTCGATGACGTTCCGAAATAAGGCAAACACCTTGTTGGCAATCTTGTAAAATTCGCTAGACGCTAGTCGCTAGTCGGACGTGGATGTTAAGTAAGTCAAGAATCAGTGCCAAGAATGTTTGCTTTTCGTTGAAACAATGTCAAAAGAAAGGGGATGAATATTTTGATTTGCATCGAGTCAGATACAATCAACATTTTATGCTCGTATTTGGAGTATAAGTGTGTACCGTCAACGCAAACAATCTACGACAATGCCTAAAGTTAATGATGCGTTCAGAAATGGCCCCTCCGAAGTATTTACGGTTCCG
This sequence comes from Linderniella brevidens, assembly GCA_004919715.1. NCBI lineage: Eukaryota > Viridiplantae > Streptophyta > Magnoliopsida > Lamiales > Linderniaceae > Linderniella > Linderniella brevidens. Next base: position 11,169,624 of record SWDC01000150.1, on the reverse strand, counting down.
TCAGGAAGGTAACTAGAAAACGGCGAGAGATCTTTTGGCAGACGAGATGACTCGGGAACAGCGTCTTCCCCAACGATCCTGAGAAAAACAAAGAGTAAAAAGAACTAAGGGTGGACGCCGTTTCGGCGACGCCACTTTGACGCTCAAGTCAGTTCCTCTTCATGGAGAAGAAATCAAGAAGTCGTTACCATTCTCCGTTTGAGGATCCTCCTTACTTGTACCACCTTATCCACGATCATCACGTCGAACACACCTTGCCCACGTTTGGATATGCCTTGCCCACATTGGCGTCTCTGCTTCTCTCCACGTTCCCATGATGAAGGCCCCGCTTTCGCGTAACCGTAACCCCCTTGGCCTCGGTCTGGTGTATCTTTCTACTCCTCAAGGTGGTCAGAGAATCACCCGAGCGACCCCCCTCTCCTCGTTCGGGGAATGGCGGGAGTTACTCTTCCTCACCTGAGCTTCCTTCCTCGGGCTTTCCCGAGGGGGTTCCTTATGGATTCTATTTCGCGACCGAGTAGAGGTTTCTTCCTTAGCGCGCTTTAATCGGTTATTTGGATCACGCGGGGTATTAGTTTTCGGTTACCCAAAAACCCGAGGCGTAACAGTAGTCTCCCCTTCGGCTAGTTTAAAAAGAGTAGAGCGAGTCATGAAACGTAGTTATCTGAGCGTCTTCCCCTCAGCACCATTCTCTTTCTCAGGGAGGTGGATTATCTTCCTAAGGCATAGAAGCTATAAATTTATCGAAGACGTACTCGCCTAAGCATCTTTCCCTCGGCGCTATCCCCAAAAAACACGGAGTTTTTTTATTTTTCTAAGGCATAGAAGCCATATCCCTGCGAAATTTCGCGTGTCGTGGCCATGTTTCGTCCCACGCACGTGTACTCTTCCTATGGCGGGATTTTTTGCGCTCGCCTCTTTGAGTTCCGCGCCCGGTACTGACACGATTGGACCCGTTAAAACCAGTAGGTTCACGCTTTCATCATGAGGTGTCGCTTCACATTCCCTTCTTCGCCTCTATAAATAGCTTCGCTTTTCTTCCTCAACACACACACATACTTCACACTTACAGAAACGCTGCCGAACGTACGTCTCCCTCAAGCTTATTCCTTCCATTCCCTGCCGTAAGCTTACTTCTCTCTTCCATATTTCGTCAATGGTTTCCTCTACCGCATCCGAAAGAGGGGTCGATGTTCCTGAATCCCATTCCGCCGGCGGAGCGCGGCAAGACGACGGCGACTCCGCTTCTCATAATTCTCCCTCCGCCGTGCCGCTCCGCCCGCAACGATATCTCCGGAAGAAAAAGGCCCCTTCCAATTTTTCTGGTTTTAATTCCCATATCCCTCCCTTCGAGAGTACTTCAACGATGATGCGGCTTTTTCGAAATCCCATCGGGAATGGATCCTTACCCTCGAGGCATGCCGAGAGATGCATGAGTTACCATGGCATGAGACCATGGTCTCTTCTCTCTTGGACGCCCTCATCCCAGCCCTCAAAGAGAATGCTGGGATGTCTGAGGAATACGAGGTTCGAATCCCTCATATCTTGGAAGTGGCGAGTGGCCCTCCCGAGGGATTTCATACATTCTTCCTCGGACAAGTGGATATGGGACTTAGATTCCCTATTCCTCCCTTTATTTTGGATGTAATTACTTTCAAATTTCGCCTTCTCAATTAGCTCCAAACTCCTTAGCCTCCTTCTATCTTTGGCTATCCTTCTCAATTTTTACGAATTTCCTTTATCGGCGGCCTTAATAGCCTCCTTCCTAAAAATCAATCGGAATGAGCCGGAGAACGACATGATCTCCAACTGGCCCGACTCTGCCTCTGCTAACTGCCCTCCCAGCTATGAATTTCTCGAGATGGTAGAGAAATTCCAAGACGCAGTGGAGGGCAAAAGTTTCCGTGCTCCCGAGCTTACTAAAGAAGACCTCCTCTTCTACTACGGTTTCAGTCCAAAGGAGGCGCCTCTGCTCGGGAGCAGAGGTACTTTTTCCTTTGTAATTATTTTTTCTTCTAAGTGATTTCCCTTCTAACCATTATGTTCCTTTCAGAATCAAGGATGAACCTAGCTGCTATCATCGCCCTTCATAAGAAGAAGAGCGGGGCTCCTTCTACCCCTGCTTCTCCCACTTCTCCCAGCCCCTCCGCTCCTTCAAGGGGCAAAGAGAAAGATAAGAACCCGATAACCTCATCGGGGCTTCGGCGACCGCATCAGAAGAGGAAGATGTCTCCCACCGAGGGTCCCTCTTTTAAAAAAAGCGAAAGCAACCCCTTCCGCCCTGAGCCCCACTGCTGCTAGTGATCCTCCCTCCGAGGACTTCCCTCCAGAGCAACCGGCTTTCTTTGAAAATGACCCCCAAGGAGTTCTGCAGCGCTTATGCTCTTAATGCGGGGAAGGTAAATTTTCCTATTTTTTTTCCACACCTTGCTCTTTAATTTCATCTCTTATGCCTCAGCCTCTCCTTTCGGGACAGGGGATGGTCTATCGTTTGGACATCTTGGATCGGTTGGTGGAATACTAAGAAGATGGAGGCGGACTTGGGGCTACGCATCGAGGAGTTGGTGCAGGAGGGAGCTCAAGCCAAGGGTCGGGAGGAGGACTTGCGAAGGCAAGTGAGGGAGATTCAGGGCAAGCTGAATCAGGAGAGGTCTGCCCGAGCCAAGGAGGAGGCCGCTCGTGCTCGGAAAGAGAAGCTCCATCGTGAACTGTAGGAGAAGCTCGCTCGGAATATACCCCGAACGAGGCTTACGGGCCCCAGATGATCACCCTCTTTGGCTACAGCTTCTGGGGGTGCGTGGCGCAGCTTATGGCAGTCGGCTTCATCCAGGCTGACTTCCCCTTCGATTTCCTCGATGCGGAGAAGGCCCTCGACGTGTGCGATCACGATACGGGTACCTTCCTGAGCCTCGTGCCCCTCAAAAAAATCTCCGAGCGGCATCCTCCTCCAAGCCCGTGATGATTGACAGCCCCGAGGAAGGGGAGACCCAAGAGGAGGAGGCCCCCGCCGAGCCCATCCCTGAGCAGAGTGAGTTTTCCGAAGGCGGCAGAGAAGGAGAGGTCCCAGCAGGCCGTGAGGCTGAGAAGTTCGCAGAGGAGGTGTTAGAGAAGGCCGGTTTGACCGACAAAGAGGTGGTGGAACAGTTCCCCATGAGGCTCGGGACAAAATGTGGATGATAGAGAGGAGATGCCAGTGCAGGTCGAGGGGCACCAGGCTGAAGAGAATGCGGCGGTCGCACCAGACCAGGCCGAGTAGAGGGGGAGTGGACCTAGCTAGAGCCGTGTAGCTAGGATGTTTTCCCTTTTTTTTTTGTTTTTTTTCGTAGTCGGCGCACTATTGGCGCTTGAATGTAATCAAATGCGCCTCAGGCGCTTTCTGAATATAAGCTTCATATTACATTGGTCTCGCACCAAGGTGTCCACTTTGAATCCTTCTTTATTACCCGAGTTTCTCGAGAAGGCCCGGATTCCTTCTGACTATGAGGTAAGAATTCCCAGGCCCGATCAGGTGGCCTCTCTTCCGCCACCGGGGTTTTGTCGTTTTACACGGATCAGATCGACATGGGACTTAGATTTCCTCCTCCCCACTTTCTCTTGGATCTCGGCGAAACTTTGCTCATCTCTCATGGCCAGATATTTCCCATCTTCTGCAGCTTAATTCTCCCTCTAGTGGTTGTTGCTCAGCAACATGAGCTTCCTCCACAGTGAAATTAGTTACTAGCTTTTTCAAAATAAGCGAAAGGGGGGACGAAAAATTTATCTTTAGCCCCTCCCTGGTGGATATTTTTCAGGACAATTTCCCCACCACTAAAGGTTAGATGAGCCGATTCCTTATTGTGAAACCTTCACCTTCTCATCAAGATCCTCGCTTTTATTCCTTGCCTTGGAAAAACCACTACAATGTACCCTCTTTGTCTCCCGCCGTTTTTCATGAATTCCTGGACCTGATCGGCGATAAGACTTTTTCGGTTAAGGATTTGGTGCTAGATGACTCCACTCGGAGTCGTGGTGTGTCCTTAGGGAATACTCATTCTCGAGGAGATTTAGGTATGTTTCACGATCCTGTTGCTAATCATACATGTCTTCTAACAATTTTTCTTAATCAGGAAAAGGAATGGACTTCGATTCGGTAGTGGCTTTTCGCACCCGGGCGTCTTCTTCAAAATCCCGCGAGGCCGCTCCTTCCAAACTTGCCCTATCTTCTATCAAAAGGTCATCTTCCGAGGGCATATGGGACTTTTGTCAAAGAGGACTAAGGTTCCCCCACCCTCCCAGACTGTGAATATCGACTCCGAGAGTGCTTCTCATTCCCTAGGAGCTTCCGGGCATCCTTCCTTCTTTCTGGAGACCGACGAGACCACTTCCTACTCTTACATGCAGACATTTTTATCTCCGGAGGAAAGAAGTTATATAATGAAAGTATCCGATAAGGATTTCTGGAATAAATGGGCCCTTTCTCAGAGCCAGGTACCACTGTCATCCCTTAGGAATCTTTTAGGACTTACGATTTTCTTATCAGGCGTATTCATTCTCCTGTGAGGGGGCCCGGCGCTTCAAGGCCATAAGCGAGATGGCTGGGGGGCTCGTAGCAACAACATAGAGAAAACTATGAGGCTATTGGAAGGGGCGCAAGAGGCTGGTCGTTTGAAAAAGCAGCTCGACGACTCCCACGCAGAGATTGAAAAAATCCGGAGAGAGCTTCAGTCTGAGCAGGCACGTAGCCGTAACATGGAGGGGCTATTATCTCAGGGCCTTGTTCCTGCCGACCGAGTGCCCGAGGCGACTAACCTGTATTTTGATTACGGGTTCCAAGGGTGTCTTGCTCAGATCAGGGCTAACGGTTTTTCCGATTCCAAATATCCTTTCTATTTTCTCGACCAATATCAAGCTCTTCTAGACGCGGCTGCCAGTCGTACTTTACCAGATGTCTTCCCCAAGTCCCGAGAAGCTGATACTTCTGGATCTGAAGAGGAGGATGTGTCCGCTGAAAATCAAGAAACGAGGAGAAACTCCGACTAGTGTAACTAAGTGTCCTATATTTAGTATCGTTGCCTCCTTTTGTTTGCGTTGTTTGAATATTCTTCGTCTTTGTCCCGAGTAATATTAGTAGTATGTTTGGATGACTTTAGTTATAACTTCGTCGAAAGTCCTTCCTTTTTCTCTTCTTAGCTCTTCGATTTCCTTTTGTTTCGATGGAGATGCCTAAGCCCGATCCCAGGGCTCTCAATCCATTTAGGATGGTCTTGCCTCGATCGAAGGGCTTTTCTCCCGATTCAATCGGGGTATTGGTGCCTCCAAATCCGAGGGCCTTTCTTCCCGATTAAATCGGGGTTTGGGTGCCTCAATCAGAGGGCCTTATCAGGGTATGGGTACCTCAATCCGAGGGCTTTTCCTCCCGATTCAATCGGGGTATGGGTGCCTCAATCCGATGGCTTTTCGTCCCGATTCAATCGGGGTATGGGTGCCTCAATCCGAGGGCTTATCCTCCCGATTAAATGGGGGTATGAGTGCCTCAATCCGATGGCTTATCCTCCCGATTCAATCGGGGTTTGGATGCCGAAATCCGAGGATTTTTCCTCCCGATTCAATCGGGGTATCGTATTGACTTGGGAGTGTAATTCTCTAATATTTTCAGGAGATCCTTGAGTGAACAGAAAGCGAAAACTTCATTGATTCCAAAGACTCTAGTAAATAACTGAACAAGACTCCTGAAAAACAAAACAAACTAACAAAAGGAATAATAATTCTAAGGATAATATTTTTTCAAATGCTTAGCGTTGTGAGGCCGACTCAGCTTCTTCCCGTCCAAGTCCTCTAAGAATAAGATGCCTCTCCTGCTTTCCGAATCACCTTGTAAGGCCCTTCGTACTTCGGCTCCAACTTCCCTCGATTCTCCTGCTATAGCTTTTCCTTCATGACCAGATCTCCCTCTTCAAACCTTCCCAGGCATACCCTCCGATTGTAGGCTCGGGTAATCTTTCTCTGGTAAGCAGCCATCCTTAACGCAGCCATCCTTAACGCCGCCCTCTCTCTATTTTCTTCGATTAGGTCTAGTTCCTTAGCCCGAAGTTGGTCGTTATCTTCCGAGTACCCGAGTATTCGAGCACTTTCTTGTCCCAACTCTGCTGGCAGAACAACCTCGCTTCCACATACCAAGCTAAAAGGGGTCTCCTTCATTCCCGACCGAGGAGTCGTTCGATATGACCAAAGAACGCTCTGTAGTTCATTGAACCATGTCCTCTTTAATCCGTCCAGTCGGACTTAGAGCGACTGAACTATCGTGCGATTTGTCACTTCCAACTGATCGTTACTCTGCGGGTATGCTACAGAGGTGAATACTTGATCAATTCTTAATTCTTTGCACAATTCCTTTAGAGAAAGGTCATGACGGTTGTCTCCGTAATGCGCACGATGGCCTCAGCTTCTACCCATTTCGAGAAATGGTCAATAGCCACCAACAGAAACTTCTTTTCTGAGGTGGTGCCCTCAAAAGGCCCTACAATATCCATACCACATTGATCGAACGTGCAAGAGGATACCACTGATTTCATCACTCTTTGAAGGTTGGCGTGTTTCTGGCATGTGAGACATCCTCGCACTAATTTGATCGAGTCATCCCTCATTGTAGGCCAAAAGAATCCTGCCAATAAGGCTTTCCGAGCCAAGGCCATGCTGCCAATGTGTCCTCCACAGGCTCCTTCATGGATGTCCCGAAGGACTTCCTCGGCTTCTTCTTTTGAGAGACATCTTAATAAAGGTCCCGAGTAGGACCTTTTGAAAATATCACATCTATCATAGTGAATCTAAATGATCTTTTTGAGATGGCCTTGGCACGTGCCTTATCCTCGGGCAATATCTGGTTTGATAAATACTGGCGGAGGTCGTACCGCCAATCTTCCCGAGATAATTCTTCGTCGGTGTTGATCTGATGAACCGATGGGGCCAGTTCTACTCTAGTTCCTTCCTCGGGAGGATTCAAGGAACTGGCCCATTTGGCTACCCTGTCCGCCTTTTCGTTCTCTGTTCGGGATATCAATACCAGTTTGAGCTCCTCGAAATCCTTTTTTATTTTTTCAAAGTCCATTACATACACCGTCAACTTCTCCCCGTTCACCAAGAAGTTTCCTTCAACTTGTTGTACCACTAGTTGAGAATCGGAGAGTAAAGTCAATCTGGAATCCCGAGCCTCTTAGCCAGTTTGAGCCCGATCAGCAGAGCTTCGTACTCTGGTTCGTTGTTAGATGCTCGGAAATTGAATCTTATCCCGAGGCTATTCTCCTCTCCCCATAGAGATATGATTACTAAGCCCAATGCGTTTCGAAACTGACATGATGACCCATCTACAAACATTTTCCACATCTCAGAAGGCCCTTCCTCAATCATTTCCACCAGGAAATCTGCTATCGCATGAGCTTTTATGGTGGCTCTCGGTCGAAATTGTATATCATACTCGCCTAACTCGGTAAACCACTTCACTGACCGTCCTGAAGTATCTGGCCTCGCGACTATGCTCCCCACCGGGGTATTGGTTAACCACAATTGGATTAGAGGAAATAGGGCCTCAGCCTCCTCGCGGTGACTACTAATGCTAAAAGTAGCTTCTCTTGATTGTTATATCGCATCTCCGCTCCCTTGAGGACATGGCTCACGAAATAAATGAGTTTCTGTTCCTTTCCTTCTTCCCTTACTAGGACCGAGCTAACTGCACGGGCTGTGGCAGAGAGATATACCATCAACATTTCCTCGGGTTTCGGTTTATTTAACATTGGTAATTTCCCCAGATATTCCTTCAACTCCTGAAAAGCCTTTCACATTCCAGGCTCCATTGGAAATCTTTGATCTCTCTCAAAACCTTAAAAAGGGTAAAGTTCGCTCGGCGGGCCTGGCAATTAACCTAGATAGAGCGGCTATTCTTCTCGTTAATTTCTGTACTTCATTGAGGTTCTAGGGGAGGTCATGCCCATGATAGCTTCAACTTTATCTGGATTAGCCTCGATTCCTCTTCGAGTTACCATGTACCCGAGGAATTTTCCCGTTCGAACGCCAAAAGTGCATTTCTCAGGGTTTAATTTTACACCATACCTCCTAAGAGTAGAGAGGGTCTCCCGAACATCTGACAAGAAACATGTGTACTCCCGGGATTTGATGAGTATATCATCTACGTACACTTCCACGTTCCTTCCTATTTGGTGTTCGAATAATTTGTCCATCAAGCGCTGATACGTAGCGCCAGGGTTCTGTAAACCGAAAGGCACACCACATAGCAAAAGGTCCCTCTCGCCATTACGAAACTTGTCTTTGGTTGATCCTCGTCGACTAGCCCGATTTGGTGATATCCTTGAAAGGCATCTAAGAAGCATAACACTTCGTGTCGTGAAGTTGAGTCTACCAACAAGTCTATTCGGGAAAGGGGGTAACAATATTTGAGACATGCTTTGTTGAGGTCCCTAAAGTCCACACACATGTGTCACTTCCCCGACGACTTGGGAACCAATACAACGTTTGAAAGCCAAGTAGGGAATTGTACCTCTCTTATGTGTCCGACTGCTATGAGCTCCTCCACTTAGTCCTTAACAGCCATGTCTTTTGCGAGCCCGAGGTGTCTCCTTTTTTGAAACACAAGTCGGGAATCTCGATACACATTCAACTTGTGCCATAATGTTCATGTTGATCACGCTCCCCGACCAGGCAAACACGTCCTCGTTTTGTCTCAGCAGGGTTATAAGGCTTCTTCTTAATTCCTTCGTTAAACCCTGAGCTATCCTAACTATTCCCGAGGGAGGTCTTATCATCACTTCCTCGGTTCCTTCCTCGGATTTTTCAGTCTTCACCTCAAAAAAACCCTCCTCGGAGGTTACTTCCTTTGCTGCTTCTCTCATCTCTTGTTCCATCGTACTTTCGCTTCTGACGGTGCGTATTGCTCGGACGACTTCCCGTCCAGGATGTAAATAACGACCTCCTTTGTATAGCTTCAAAGATTTTATTTCCATCCTGACTTCTTATACATAGCATTTACGAGCCACTCTTCTCACCTCTCCCACCTTATTTCCCACGGGAAACTTCATTTTCTGGTGTAAGGCCGAGGCCACATCTGTGAAAGAGTTGAGGGAAGGCTTTCCGAGGATATCATTGTAGGAAGAAGGCGCTTGTACCACCATAAAATGAATGATTCGAGTCTTCTTCAGGCTGCCACTCCCCAATGTAATTGGGAGCTAAATTACGCCCATTGATCTAGAGCTGTTTCAATACTATCCATATGATACTTCCCGAGCTCCATTTGATCTAGAGCCTCCTTGTATATGACATTTACTGAGCTCCCATTGTCAATGAACACTCATTCCACAGTTTGCTATTTCAACTCGTACCACGGGGGCATCCTCATGAGAGTCGTCCCCCCCCCCCCGGTGGTGGAAGTCTTCAGGTCCAAAGCTAATAAGAGGACCTGATCTTTTTGCCACCGTCTTTACATCATAAATTTGCAGCTTCCTGACTGCCACCTGCCTAGCCCGATTAGAATCGCCACAAGCAGGCCCCCCTGATATCATGTCAATCCTTCTCACTGGTGGAATCTGCTTCTCGGGAGAGCGCACTCGCCCGGGGTCTCTTCCATTGATTTACTCTTCGATTCTCTTGTCAACCCTCGGGGATCCTGCGTCGAATTCTATCAGGGGAGCCTCCTTTATACCGAAGGAGTCTGGGGGTGGATATGGCCTCCTTTGCTGGTAACCACGTTCTGCATCCTTCCTCTCAAACCTTGAGCTCGGATTCCTCTCACTCTCGACCAACTCGCTCCTTGCCTCAAGATTTATTTCTACCAATCTCTTTAATTCATCATTGAGATGATATCAATCATCCGTGGTGTGACCATACTCCCGATGGAAGCTGCAATATTCCCCTGACACCGGGTTTTTAGGCCCCTCCTAACTACGAACTGGCCTCCGAAGGGGATATCGGTCATCACAGATTTCCATCTGGTGTTCCTCAACCTCGGGTTAATGGGAACCTCCCTTTGAAAGTTTTCACCTCTGGGAGTTATTGTCTTCTCTCCCTCATGCGATGAATTCACGATCCGCTTCTTCTCGAGCTTCTTATACCCCTGTGCCTCTTCGACTCTTACGTATTTCTCCACCCGATTTACCAATTCGTCCACCGTAGTCAGGTATTTTTCACTAGAGACGTGTATAGCTCCCTCTTTAACCCATGACGAAAGGCGCCGATTAGCAAATCCGGAGTGGCCGTCGGGACTTCCATAGTGATGCAATTGAACCTCCGGAGATAGTCTCGAAGGCTCTCTCGATCGCCATGCTTCATGTTTAACAGGTTGACGGCCGAAGATGGTCTCCTTCAGCTGCTTGAGAAATGCTTTAAGAATGAGTAAGTGATGCTTTGAAAGTTTCTAATTTCCCCTGCGGGTAACATGGTAAACCACTATTGAGCTCCTCGGGTGAGCGTAGTGACGAACACTCGACACTTAATCGCATCGTCCAGTTGATAAAGAGCTGCGTTTCCTTTGAAGCTCGCTAAATGATCCTCTGGATGTCCAGTGTCATCGTACCGACTCATTTCTGGAAAGCGGAAGTGGTTGGGCAAAGGGAAGGTGAGTATCTCAGCTGAGAAAGGAGACCCTCGGGGGGGTGGGCACTGGCACGGGGAGATCGACAAGCTCTCTCAGTTTCTTTATCTCGGCCCTCATTATTTGTAACTCTATTGCATGCGTCTTTACTTGCCGACGGGCTTTCCTTGCCGATGCAGCGTCTAACACTTCTCGCAATGTTTTTTCGGGTCGCCCCTCACTGAGTCCTATCATCCTCTCCAATCGCTGGGGGCTGGTCTTGGGAGGTAGCAGGTCCCTTTTTCTTTGGCCGTTCGGCTATTAGAGCCTCTACGTCTCTCCTTATCTTCCTGATTTCTTGAAATTCCGGGCGCTGAGAGAATGTCGTGTTCACCGTGTTCGCCATCATTCTAGACATCTCATCCATAGTCGGAGGCCCGCCTCCGGGTATGGGTGAATCATCTCCGACACTCACCATTTTATATTACTATATATCTTTCCACAAACGGCGCCAATTTGATGCGTTCAGAAATGGCCCCTCTAAAGTATTGCGGTTCTCCGCCGGGAAGGTAACTAGAAAATGGCGAGAGATATTTTGGCCGACGAGATGACTCGGGAACACCGTCTTCCCCAGCGATCCTGAGAAAAACAAAGAGTAAAAAGATCTAAGGGTGGACGCCGTTTCGGCGACACAACTCCGATGCTCAAGTCAGTTCCTCTTCGTGGTGACGGTTTGATTAGCGCGTAAAGGAGAAGAAATCAAGAAGTCGTTACCATTTTCCGTTTGAGGATCCTCCTTACTTATACCACCTTATCCACGATCATCACGTTGAACGCACCTTGCCCACGTTTGGATATGCCTCGCCCACGTTGGCATCTCTGCTTCTCCCCACGTTCCCATGATGAAAGCCCCGCTTTCGCGTAATCGTAACCCCCTCGGCCTCGATCTGGTGTCTCTTTCTACTCCTCAAGGTGGTCAGGGAATCACCCGAGCGACCCTCATCTTCTCGTTCAGGGAATAGCACGAGTTACTCTTCCTCACCTGAGCTTCATTACTCAGGCTTTCCCAAGGGGGTTCCAAATGGGTTATATTTCGCAACCGAGTAGAGGTTTCTTCTTTTGGCGCGCTTTAATCGGTTATTTGATATCATGCGGGGTATTAGTTTTCGGTTACCCAAAAACTCGAGGGGTAACAACCATCAATACAAGGTTTGAAAGCCCAGAAAACATACCGCAATTTCTTCATGCCGGTGGCCTTAATTGGAAGATTCAACCACTTGACGACCGTATCGGGGTTGTAACGTTGCAAAGCGTTCATGAAGATATGAAGTTTCTGGACTGAAGTTTTCCAAGTGTTGTAAATAGTTCTTTCGCCCTTTTGAGGCCATGCCATACTTGAATGTATAAGATGTCGTACCCGGTATCGTCCTTCACCAGTTGCTTTAGATTCTTTGGTATAAATTGAGGGTCAATCTTCACAATTCCAATCAACATTCTCGCAATTGTGTTTCGCGAAATGTTACGTGTGTTCTCGCCAACTCGTTCATGTAGCATGTGTGTGACCCCCCATATATCGTAATCTTCCAATAACATTTTTTCGGTTTGACGCAGGCTCGTAACCTCCAGTGATAGTCGTCGCTATGGTTGCATTTCATGTCCCATACGGTTTTGTTACTGTCTGAGACGTGAAACTCACGTCTAGCCACCCTGTAAGAATAATCGTCCATTGCTTCTTGTAAGTGAGCATTGGTACTAAATGTCATACCGACTCTGAACATGAGACTGCCCTACTGTAAAAATCACCACCGACCTCGTTTGCTTCTGGAGGGGCCATTTGATATGTCGAATAAAAAGGCACGGGTTGATAAGGCGCACGAGCATCATCCGTCTGCAATGGAATGTCATTCTCGGGACCATCATTGTTTCCATCATCGTGCCATCGTCATTACCATATGCGGGATCAAGAAAATTATTCAGTGCACCACCCACGTCATCAGCTTCAGAGTCGCTAGCGTCACTATTTTGCAAGTCTTTAAGCACAGACTCAGGTTGTGACACAGTCGACATATTAGGAACAACACGACTGTTCGAAGGTATGGATGAGGAGCGAGTGGCTGGAGGTGATGTTGGTGAACACGTCGGGTGCCTCTTCATTACGGTCGGAATGAACGTTCTCGCTGGCCTTGACAAACACTTCAATTAAATTAAGTCTTGGATCAGCATCCAAGAAGTACGACAGCTCCGCGTCGTTTGAAATTCGAAAGAGCCTGTGATAGAGTCGAGAATGATGATAGTATTCATTCTTAACATGAATGGTTAGGAGAAAAATTGTTGTCGACGCGAATAACCTCATACAACATGCCCAGAAAATTGAGCAAAACTAGTGTCGCGACGAATTCGTCGAAAATCAATGGGTGGGATGCTGTAACGAATGGAGTTTGATTCAGTAATGATTTCACCACCATAGTGAATAGATACTTGAATTTTACGAGATGGCATAATTTGATGAGGAATTTAATTACTTCAAGTTGTTTTTTACAAATCAAAGTATATGGAATTGTAGTGCTTTATATAGGAAAATTCGTCGCATAATAAAAGCGACGTCGCATCTATTGGACGCGAGGATTCTCCTGCAGAACTCGTGAGCGTTACGTCCAGATCAGTTCTGAAGCCAAAAGCAAATTGCAGTTGACAGAAACGCGTGAATGAAATGTCTATGTCGTCGCGACCAACACACGCGACGTCGCGCTTATTAAACGCGACAACCGGCCCAATATCCTTCGTGGCCCATTTACAGCGTATGGTTACGGGCCAAGAAAAAATTGCGCCCAATAGTCGCGACGTCGCGGGTAATACCCGCAATCGGTTCTATTTTGATAATAGGTGCAAAAACAACTCTATTTTATAAATAGGTATTTTTTTTATTTATTTTGTTAAAAAAGCGGTTATCATTATATATATATAAACTAAATAAATTACCAAGAAAAGAAATGGGTTGATGAATTAGTCTTGCTGATGTAAAATTGCTTCAGACTATACAACTTATTAAATGGTGGGCATTCTTTGCATTTCTTGGTCCACGAGTTTGAGGCTGACTAAATCCATAACCATTACCATCCATGCTAGACTGGAGCCGCCCTGCAAGAATCAAATAATTTGACCGGAATTTTTAAAATCTTTTTAGCACTAAACAGGTTCGGAGTTTTATTTAGTTTCTACAATATATATATATATATATATATATATATATTTATAGTTGTGCTGGTGTAAATCGTATATTGGAAAGTTGAGTCCCATGGTTTTGAACCGGATCGGACGGGCCAGTCCGACAGTAAAACCGTGCGATCGGAAATCCGGTTTGGATATGGTCCCGTTCATCTTATACTTAAAAAAAATCTGGAAAAAAAACATTAATATGAAAATAGATAAGTAATAGCTCAAATATGTTTTAGAGTGACATTTTCAAGGTTGTATCCTTACTTGTGCATATTTTTAGATTTTATTTGAAATTAATTTTTGATACCTCATTTTCGAATTAATTTTTTATCTCCCAATACATTTTATTTTAATTAGTTTTTAACCCTCAATTTATAAATTTTAATTCTTCACACCTCATTTTACAATTACTTTTTAACCCTAGATACACATTTATGTGATTAATTTATTCATAAAATATAATTTTATTATATATATATATATAGCATTGATTTATGCCGGTTGTATTTCAATTTTCTATCGATTAAACAACTAAACTTTAAATCACTAAAAACCACTAAAATTTCCGTTGCGAGTCAAATAACTGGTTTTAAAACCATGGTCCTAATGTCCGCACACGAGGGCGACTGTATGACCGGAAACAAATGCACGTGACACCCACGGACATAAAATTAAGTATGTGTTGACCTTTCTTTTATGGAAATGATTGGATTTGATATACTATTAAGGCAAAATTATAAGATTAGATCACTAAGTATACAACTTTTTGTTTTTGGATCACTATGTTTGATAATTGCAAACGTATGTTACTAACTTTGTATGTCAAAACAATATTAGGTCACTAACAATATATTTTTCGATTTTGGGTCACTAAGTATACATGTTTCATTTTTGGGTCACTATGTTTACAAAGTTAGTTACCAAATGAGTGACCCGAAATTGAAAAATGTTTATACTTAGTGACACAAAATAAAAAAAAAATATACTTAGTGACCTAAAATTGAAAACGTGACCCAAAATTGTTTAGACATACAAAGTTAGTGATCTACTTTTGTAATTATCAAACATAGTGACCCAAAATCGAAAACATGTATACCTAGTGATCTAATATTATAATTTTCCCAACTATTAATTTCACATTTCTTTTGTTTTTTTCGGAGGGTATTAATTTCGCATTTCTCTTATTTCAAAAGTGTGATGCTTTGTGTACATATTTAATAAAAAAACGTGTTTGAAGGATTAAACGTTGTCGCGTATACAATGTATAAAGAAAGCGCCTAGAAACAAGTCAAACAATTCTAACCTGATGTCCAGAAAGGTCGCGAGACCGGAGTCCAAGAAAGGTCGATGTCCAGAAAGGTCGCGAGACCGGAGTCCAAGAGGCATATCGCCATTTGACGGACTTCGCCGCCTTCTGATTGCAAGAGCTCCATCACGTCGACTTTAATGGCGACGCGCATGAAATCCATTAGGTTTAGAGGTGCATGTCTAGTAGAAGATGAAAATTTAGCGGCCATGAAGTCTGGGTAGAGTTTGAAGATTTGGGATTTTTGGAAGTCGATGGATTTGAGAGCGTTTTGAGATATTAGGGTTTGCGATGATAACATGATGAAAAAGTAAAGGGCCGCATCCTTAAGTAAATAAAATAGGCAGGAGAAAGTGATTTTTTTTTCATTTAATGACATGTCAGAGTGATTTGACTACTCTTGCGAAATTCCTCGGACTGGCGGCGTCAGAGTGACAGTGCCTTTTCAACATCATTTAAGGAAAATGACTTCGGTCATCATTAATGAAGAACTTCAGAATATTCCTCAAAAATATCCTAAGTCTTTGAATCACGTTCCCCCTTAATCAGTGCTCCATGAGTACCGAAATTCTCCCTTAGTCTGTGCTAGGGACATTTCCGGTTCTCTAATACTAGATGATTTCCGGTACTCACATACTTGAGTTTTACTATTTATCTAATAGTCCCAACGCGTTTATAAAGGTGAGGAACTTAGTTTCAGGCATGGCGTGGTGAAGATATGTGTCACTTGTTGCTCAATTCTCAGATGTTCGAAGCGAACATTCTTTTGTAGCACATGATCACGAATGAAGTGATGTCTTATTACGATATGCTTCGTTCTTGAGTAGAGTACCGGACTATGTGATATAGCAATGATGCTAGTGTTATCACAAAATATGGGAGTATTTGATTCTTGAATCCCATAATCCTCAAGTTGGTGCTGGATCCACAGAATTTGTGAGCAGTAACTCCCATCTGCACTCGACTTCCGCCATTGAGGTGGAAATTGAGGTTTGTTTCTTGCTGAACCACGAGATTAACCGGTCTCCAAGAAATTAGCACGTTCCACGGTTGCTTCTCCTATCTAGCTTGCATCCAACATAATCAACATCTGTGTATCCCTATAGGGAAAATGAGGAGTCCTTGGAATACCATAGTCCTATATTTGTATTGCCTTTAAGATATTTGAGAATTCTTTTAGCGGTAATATAGTTACTCTCCCTGGGGTCAGCTTGAAACCTAGCGCAGAGGAATACGATATACATAATGTTGGGTCTGCAAGCTGTAAAGTAGAGTAGTGACCCGATTAAACCCCGATACTTGGTTATTTATACCTTAGGACCGAATTCATCTTTATCTAATTTGATAGATGAACTCATAGGGGTTGTGGCCGACGAACAAGCCCAAATTTCTTTAGAAGATCTAAAGTGTATTTTTGTTGGCTAATGAAGACCCCTTGAGCCAATTGCTTCACTTGTACCCGAGTAAGAAGTTGAGTTCTCCAAGCATGCTCATCTCAAATTTCTCCTGCACGAGTTTTGATACTCTTTTGCATAGCTTGGGGTCTGTTGATTCAAATATTATGTCGTCGACATAAATCTGTACTAGCAGTAGATGCTCTCCCTTAGTGAACCAGAATAGGGTTTTGTCTACTACTCCAACAGTGAAGCCATGGTCCACTAGGAACCTTGAGAGCGTCTCAGCTCTAGGTGCTTGTTGTAACCCGTAGAGAGTCTTCTTGAATTTATAGACATGATTTGGTTTCTCATGACTCTCAAAACCGGGAGGTTGAGAAACATATACTTCTTTTGATAGTATACCATTTAGGAATGCACTCTTTACATCCATTTGATACACCTTGAAATCCTTGAAGGCGGCATATGGTAGGAAAATCCTTGAAGGCAGCATTCGCTACCGGTGAGAAGGTCTCATCATAATCGATGCCTTCTTCTTGCCGAAATCTTTGGGCAACTAGTCTGGCTTTGTTCCTCGTGACTAGGCCATACTCATTTTACCTTGTTCACCCATTTTTTCCCAATCACTGTCTGAGAGGGTCGCCATACTAAGGTCCATACTTCGTTTCTTTCAATTTTATTTAATTCTTCTTGCATTGCAGCGATCCAACTGTCATCCTTTAGTGCGTCTTCAACCTTGGTAGGTTGTGTTTGAGAGATAAAGGCGTAGCTAAACAGGTTTTGAATAGATTTCCTGGTCCTCATTGATGTCTTTGAATCTCTTATGATTAGCTTAGGGGGTGATTAGTTTTGGTCCGGTTCCACTTGATATGTTCCCCCTCAGCACTTGCACCCTCTGAGATTTCTTGTTCAATATCGGCATTTTCCGGTACCACGTTAGCGTGCCCTTCTGCCATTGCTGGATCCGGTCCTACGTTTACCTCTGGTGGTGCCTCGTCAGGATTGAGGACCGTTTCTGTTGTAGTATCGGGAATTTCCGGTAGTACTTCGAGCAGGGCTCTGTTCTCCCTATGGTCTCTTGCCTTAAAGCTGAATTTTCCACTCTTCCATCGTCACTTGACTTCTCCATATCTGCCTTTTCCAACATCTCACTTAGACGATTTATGTTTAGTCGAAGAGTTGTCTTCTTCTTGCGATTCCTCGAACAGCACACGAGCATATTCTTCGATAGATAATGTTTTACAATTGAATACTCTATAAGCTTTACTCACAGCAGAGTACCCAACGAAAAACCCTTTATCTGCTCTGTTTTCGAAGGCGGAAAGGTAACTTCGATTTAGGTGCACATAACACCGGCTTCAGAATGTCTTGAAATACTCTAATAAGGGCACATTTCCCGTCCAGATCTCGTAAGGAGTCTTCCCGAGACTCTCACAGATCATTAGTGGTTCTTAGTGTAGCACTCTGTGTTAACCGCTTTCGCCCAGAATTTCTGAGAAATGTCCGCATCTGCTAGCATAGCCCTTGCTACTTCCTTCAACATGCGACTTCTTAGTTCAACAACTCCGTTCTGTTGTGGTGTCCTGGAGGCAGATAACTCATGGCGAATGTCATTGTTCTCAAGAAATAAGTTAAGTGTGGAATTTAAAAATTTGGTTCCCCTATCATTCCTGATTGTGTTGACCTTCTGGCTCATTTTGTAATATTTTAAGTAATTTGATCAACATGAGTGGTGTTTGATCTTTTATTCTAAGAAACAATACCCAAGTATACCTTGAGTAATCATCTATTACCATAAGGGCGTACTTGGCCCCACCTAGACTAGGTACAAGTATATGACCGAAAAGGTCTATATGCGACAGATCTAGGCATTGACTAGAGGTCGTCTTTCCTCTACTCTTGAAGGTAGATCTTACTTTCTTACCAAGTTGACAAGCCGTGCATATCTTTTCTTTAGAGTAACTTAGTTTGGGTAAACCATGTACTAAGTTACTTGAGCTTAGCCTGAATATGGTTTTGAAATTCAGATGATTCATTCTTTTGTGCCACAACCAACTTCTTGAGCTCTCATCTACTAGGCATGTCCGTTCTGGCACTGATTGTTCACCTAATTTGATGGTATAGGTTCCATTGGTACTCCATCCAATGAGATTTTCCTGAAGGATTGATGACTTTGCAGTATCACTTAAAGTCACAGACGTAGCCGTTGTTACATAGTTGACTTATGCTTATTACATTTTAGTGTAAATTCTTCACAAGACATATGTTGTCGAGTGTGAATTTGTCATAGACAAGCTTACCCTTCCCTATGACTTTACCTTTACAATTGTCACCAGCTGTGACAATTTGGCTAGTGCATGGTTTGATGTCGGTGAGGAATCTTTGGTTCCATGTCATGTGCGTGCAACAGCCGTTGTCCAAATACCAACATGACTGAATAATCTCATTCTTGTGAACCTATAGAAGGCGGGTTTGCGGTACTCA
The DNA here is from genome assembly GCA_004919715.1 of Linderniella brevidens. Classification (NCBI taxonomy): domain Eukaryota; kingdom Viridiplantae; phylum Streptophyta; class Magnoliopsida; order Lamiales; family Linderniaceae; genus Linderniella; species Linderniella brevidens. The sequence continues at coordinate 11,150,672 of SWDC01000150.1, read as the reverse complement.
ACATTTTTCTAGGTCCTTAACCCAATACGTTTTTTAGGTACCCAAATTGGGGTGACCTAGAATTATCTCCTAGTGAATGAGTCTATAAGTTCCTTGGGTCGAGGGTTCCCCTACGTTGGTGCTTAGCCCCCCTAACGATGGGTTTTAGTTGGATGGGTATGACTACCTTGAGTACAGGAACCTCCTTGAAACCGGTTCCGGTACCCAGGGTTATTTCTACTTGTTACCCTGGGTACTTTTTAAGTTCTAGGCTTAGACTTCCAGCTCAAAGAATACCCTAGTGGCTTCTCAATTTTCGGGGCAGACCCGTGTGCTTGAGTTTGTGTGGATCCTTGGGAGCCTAGTTTGTATCCAAGTCCAAATCTCCTTCTATCCATGGTTGGTAAGGATCGAAGTTCCACCACCTGCTCTGCATTCGAGGATTTGATAAATTTGATAGGACTTTTGGAAGTAGAGTGTTTCGGGCTCTGCGGTGTATCATAGCCCCGTCCTATCACTAAGACTCTTTAATATACCTTGTAATTCCTCAAGTTTCTTTGAGGATTCAGTCCATGAAGGCAACATTTTCTCAAAGTCTAGGGCTTTTAATTTTAATCTCTTTGAGTCCTCTTTGAGGATCTCGTTCGCAGCCCTAAGTGGCATCGCCTCAGCTTTAGCTAGAGCGATAGCACAACTTTCAGTAGTACTGATGACTGTTGGGACCGGTTTGTGAGCTACTTTAATCTGAGTGGCAAGCGTTTGATATTCCTTTGTCATATCATGAAGAGCTTTTACAAGATCTTCACGGGAAAACATTAGGTTGTGAGAAATCAAATACCTCATCATGATCGAAATCGGCCATGAGACACTCGATCTTGTCGTCACTCGATTCTCCTTCAGATTCTAACTCTTCTGAGTCAGTCTCAGCCCCCTTCATCTTGTTGTCCTCTGCCATGAGGACTTTCCCTTTTCGTCTGAACTTCCTGTTCCGTCCTTGCCCTTGTCGTTTATAGGCTTCTTGCAGTCGGCTATGAAGTGGCCTTTCGTGCCACAATTAAAATATGCGTCATTCTTTTGTTCTTCTTTTGCAATATTTTTCTTACCCATCTGTGGTGAGTTGGAGGACTGGTTCGTCTTCATGAACCGTCCAAATGTTTTAACGAACAGTGTCATGGCCTCTTCACTCATGTCCTCTGCGGACATAGATGTTCTTTCGATGCCTGTTAGCATCTTCACATGATGTATGGGGACCGATTCCACCATACGGGTTTGCAGCTCCAACTCATAGGCTTTAAGATCGGCAAAGACATTGTGCAACTTCAGTCTGCTCAGATCCTTGACTTCCCTCATAGCCATGGTTTTGACATCTCAGTCTCTGGGAAGTGCTTTCATGACTTTAATAGTCGTGTCTCTATTTTCGACGATCCTTCCGAGTGCGGAGAGATCATTGATAATATCGGTGAAGGGTCATCGAACTTCATCATCGTCTCTCCATACTTTATCTTGATGAAGTCGTATTTCTAAATGACCACAACGAGTTTATTTTCCCTTGTTTGGTCATTTCCTTTACAAATCTGACATAGTTTTGTCCAGACTTCACTTGATGTTTTGCACAGCATCACTTGTCGAAAGGTTCCGGTATCCAACGTCTTGAACAATGTATCCTTCGCCACTTTGTCCAAATTCATCAACTTCTTATCATTGTCTGTCCATTCGCTCTTCACTTTTGGAATCTGCTGCGGCTGAGAAAGATGAATAGTGTGCGCAGGGTTTATTTTCATGAGAGTGGGAGGTCCATCAGTGAGTATATCTCACATGTCTTCATTTTGGACATACAAGTGGGATTCCATCCGTATTTTCCACTCCATGAAATTTTCTCTGCTAAACATAGCATTTTGATGTAGGTACTCATTTTGATGATTGAGAATATCATGCTTTGATACCACTTGTTAGAATCGGGACCGATAGGTTACGTGTTTAGAAGGGGGTGGGGGTGAATGACCACATAGAGATTTTTCTTTTCTTTTCTACTTGAGTACCATTTTTATTCGGTACACGCAGTGTATTCCGGTTCTCACTCGTTCATCTCAATCTTAGTAGTAACACGGAAGTGATTAATACTTAGTATCAGTGAATGTGTGTGTGTTTATGTTTGTTTGTAAATAACGCACAGAGATTATTTCTGGAAGTGCGGAGTATTAATGAACTCCTATGTCTCCCCTTCTTCCCTCAATAAAAGTATTTTTAGAAGTATGGTTTACTTTACAAGTACAACCTTCAGCTACGTCTAGCTTATACATCTACTCTTCGGCTATTTATATAGCTCGCATCTTGAACTAGTCGTTGTGCATTGAGCGTTGGAATTGGCTTAGGCGGAATTAACAACAGAGGACGAGTGGCTTCGTAAAACCAGTAGTCCACACCAATAGGGGACTAGCATTCGAGTACGAAAAGCCCACACCAATAGGGGACTCCAAGAACAGCAAGTTGGCTTCTGTAGCACCACATGATTGGATTTTAATCCATCTATATGTAACTATATATATATAATATATTAATGCATATATGACAGAAACATATAATCTGTTGTTTTTATTTTGTAGGAACGGTGAAAAGATTCCAACTGAGGGACGGATGTTTTGGATTCGCAGACTCTCTACTCCTCACTGTTATTTTTTATTTGCGCATTGTATCTTGCTCTCACGCTCGTTCTCTATTTTGGGCTGGTATGAGGAGGAAATATTTTATTTTTTCTTATGTGCATGAGAGGGAGAAGTGTTTTTTTCTTTATCACTTACACGATATAGTACAAACTCTCTCACATAATCTCTTGCATGCACTCATATATATATAGTACTCATTAGCTAAGAAGGACAAACAAGAATTAAATATAGATCATGCGTATCCATTTTTTTCTTCTCCTTGCACGCTTGGTTCTCCAAATTTGAGTTGAGTGCTTTGTATTTTTTCTTGTGTGTTGCACTATCATGCGTTGTCCCCCGTTTTTTTATTAATATTTTTTTGTTTTCTTCTTGGAATGGATTGAGCTTAGTCAACAAATTCCTCCCTTAAGCTCAATGCCTTCCGATCTTTCATTCCCAGCATTATTTTCAAATTTCAGACGTACCTGTCGGTAGCGGCTTTGTTAAAATGTCTGCAACTTGATCCAGACTCGCAACATGCACCATCTTCACTTCTCCATTTTTCACGTGCTCTCTAATAAAGTGAAAACGAGCATCAATATGCTTGCTTCTCTCATGATGGACTGTATTTTTCGCCAACTCGATCGCTGACTTATTGTCTACTCAAATTTCAGTTGGTTTGAGTTGCTGAAGATTTAACTCGAGCAATAAATTTCTCAGCCATATTGCATGACAGACACACCACGATGCTGCCACATATTCTGCTTCACAGGTTGACAGAGTCACGATTGGTTGCTTCTTCGATAGCCACGTAAATGCAGTGCTCCCGAGAAAAAATACATAGCCGCCCGTGCTTCTTCGATCGTCAATGTCTCCACACCAGTCACTATCCGAATATCCGATCATTTTGTTGTCACTCGTCTTTGAATAGAATAATCCGAGTGATTGTGTTCCTCGAATGTATCGAAGATCCTCTTGATCGCTTTGAGATGTGACTGCCTCGGTTCTTCAATGTAACGGCTAATAACTCCAACGCTGTAAGCGATATCGGGTCTCGTGCATGTCAAGTATCGCAAACTTTCTACGAGACTTCGATATTCGGTTGAGTTTACTCCTTGTCCTCCCTCAAACTTGGACAATTTTGCTCCGAGCTCCATCTGTGAGCTATCGGCTTACTTTCCTCCATTTTATTTTTCTTCAATATATCCTTTGCGTACACTTCTTGTGAGACGAAGATTCCCGTGCTTCTTTGCTCGACTTCGAGACCGAGAAAATATTTCATCAGTCCCAAGTCCGTCATCTCGAATTCCTTCGTCATCGCCTTCTTAAAGTCTGTGATTATCTTCTCAATGCTCCCTATGAAAATAAGATCATCAACATAAAGGGCGACGATGATCATTTTCTCTCCTTCTCGTTTGACATAGAGGGTATGTTCGAACGGGCATTGCTCGAACTTGTTCCTTTTGAAGTATCCATCGATCCGGGTGTTCCATGCTCGAGGCGCTTGTTTAGTCCGTAGAGCGCTTTCTTCAACTTCAGCACCTTACTTTCTTCTCCTCGTTTCGAATATCCCGGAGGCTGCTCCACGTACACTTCCTCCTCGAGATCCCCGTTAAGAAAAGCAGACTTCACGTCCATCTCATAGATCGGCCAGCTAAGTTGTGCAGCTTGGGCCAGTAGCAAATGAATTGTCTCCATCCTAGCCACCGGAGCAAAGACTTCATCATAGTCTATTCCCGCTCGTTGTCGGTAGCCTTTCGCGACTAGTCTCGCCTTGTAACGCTCGACTTTTCCTTGAGCATTCATTTTCTTCTTATAAACCCATTTTACTCCGATGGATTTATGACCGTGCGGCAAATCTACAAGCTTCCACGTCTCGTTCTTTTCACGCATGATCTCCTCGTCCATCGCCGTCTTCCATCTCTTGTCTCTTGCCGCTTCTTCGAAACTGATTTGTTCCGAATCGGCCAACAAGCAGACTAAGTGAACTTCTTCAGTTGATTCGTACAGGTCCTGCAAGCTTCGCTCTTGGGCTGCCTTGGTTCGTCGTCATCGTTATTTTCTTGAGGTACCACAGGGATGTGCATTGGTGCCACGCTCAACGGTTCTCCTTGCGTTGTATTTTCTTCTTTCTAGTTCCCGAGCTTTCTTCGTCTACACGGACATCTCGACTGACCGTCACCTTTTTATTTTCTGGATCGAACAGCCGGTAAGCCTTCGTCTTCTCATCGTAGCCAATGAAAATAAGTTTTTTGCTTTTGTCCTCAAGCTTGGTTCTCTTCTAATCAGGAACATGAGCATACGCCACAATTCCAAATATTTTGAAGTGTGCTACGGTCGGTTTATGGCCACTCCATGCTTCCTGTGGTGTTTGGCTTCCGAGGTTGTTGTGTGGACACCGATTTTGAATATATACAGCGCAATGTACCGCCTCGGCCCAGAACTCTTTTGGCATTTCCTTGCTCTTCAACATTGATCGAACCATGTCGAGTATGGTTCGGTTCTTTCTTTCAGCCACGCTGTTTTGTTGTGGCGAATACGGTGCGGTGAGGAACCTCCTGACGCCTTGTTCCCGCAGAAAGTAACAAAAGCACCCGACATGAATTCTCCACCTCTGTCTGATCGAAGTGCTTTGATATTTGAGCCCGTCACCTTCTCGACCTTGATCTTGAATTTTTTAAACGTCTCCAGCGCTTCTGATTTTTCTTTCAAGAAATACACCCATGTTTTTCTCGAATAGTCGTCTGTGAAAGTGATGAAATATCTCTTTCCGCTGAATGATCCCGGTGTGATCGGGCCGCATATATCTGTATGTATGAGCTCGAGCGGTTTGTGTGCCCGATATTCGGCCTGCTTCTGAAACGTCGTTCTTAACTTTTTTCCGATCACGCAGCTCTCGCAAAGCTTCTTTCCTCCCTCAATCATCGGCACTCCGTGCACCATTCCACTTTTGGAGAGCTCCTTCAGTCCCCCGTAGTGTAGATATCCGAATCGCATATGCCACAGATGATCTTTGTCCTCCAGGTCAAGTTGTAACATTTTTCTTGAACATTCGGTTCCTTTCCATCTCGACCCGTGCGATTATTTTACCATCTTTATTCATTAGCTGTAACGAGCGGTCCTTCATGAACACCGAACACCCCTTTTCAAGCAACTGCCCCATGCTTAAGATGTTCGTCTTCAAGTCCGGTACAAAATAGACGTCCTCAACCGACCCTTGTTTGCCATCGTTTTGAAAGAAACATATTTTCCCCCGACCTTTAACTTCAATTTTCGATGCATCGCCAAAAGACACATGCCCGTCCTCGATCTTCTTCATATCCGTGAAGAGATGTTTGTGCCCGCTCATATGATTGTTGGCACCGGTGTCAAGATACAACACCAGTCGTTGCTCGATTTATTGTCCTCGAGCGCCATCAAGAGAACGCCTTCGTCTTTTGGCTCTTCTTGTGCGAGTAAGTTCGCATTTTCTTCCACCTTCTTGTTGGACCAGCAGTCTTTTGCAAAGTGCCCGTACTTCCCGCAATTGTAGCATTCGACGTTCGGTTGATTTGAGCGACCGCCTCGTCCTTGGGCTCGACCTCGTCCCCTCCAATTATGATTGCTACTTTGTCCTTATTTTTCTTGATTATATCCTCGTCCTCGGCTTGTATTATGGCCGAAACCTCGTCCTCGTTGGCCACGTCCTCTTCCTCGACCGTGTTGTGTATACAACGCCTTCTCTTCTTTAAGTGACAATTTTGTTTGTAGTGCCTCGTCTAGAGACTCCTGCTTCTTCTTTTTCTTTCGTTGCTCGTGAGCTTCGAGCGAACCGGAGAGTTCGTCGACCAACATTTTCTCGAGGTCTTTGGATTCTTCAATTCCACCACGTTCTCGTACTCGTTCGTCAGAGAGCGGAGAATTTTCTCGACTACACGGGCATCTGTTAGAGCCTCGCCATTTCTCTTCAATTGGTTGGCGATGGTTTGCACTCTCGTTATATATTCTGATACGCCTTCGCCTTCCTTCATTTTCGTCATTTCGAATTCGCCACGGAGTGTTTGCAATCGAACTTGTTTTACTCGGCCGGCACCTTTGTACGCTTTCTCTAGCTTATCCCATGCTTCTTTCGAATTATTCGCCCCGGCTATCTTTTCGAAACCGGCCTCGTCTAGCGATTGGTAGATGATGGCGAGCGCGGCATTGTCTTGTCCGCGGGAGTCTTTCAACGTCTTTTGTTGGGCTTCCGTGTACTCTTTCGTATCTTCGGGTTCGATATACCGTTTTTAACAACTTTCCATACATCCCGCGAGCCGAGAAACACCTTCATTTGGATGCTCCAGTTGTCGTAGTTGGATTTGGTGAGGCGCGGAACGGGCAGACCACTAGTTGCTCCGACGTACGACATGGCTCTGATACCAATTTGTTGTTTTTATGTTGTAAGAACGGTGAAAAGATTCCAATGAGGGACGGATGTTTTGGATTCGCAGACTCTCTACTCCTCACTGTTTTTTTTTTATTTGCTCACTGTATCTTGCTCTCACACTCGTTCTCTATTTTGGGCTGGTATGAGGAGGAAATATTTTATTTTTTCTTATGTGCATGAGAGGGAGGGAGAAGTGTTTTTTTCTTTATCACTTATACGATATAGTACAAACTCTCTCACATAATCTCTTGCATGCACTCATATATATATAGTACTCATTAGCTAAGAAGGACAAACAAGAATTAAATATAGATCATGCGTATCCATTTTTTTCTTCTCCTTGCACGCTTGGTTCTCCAAATTTGAGTTGAGTGCTTTGTATTTTTTCTTCTTGTGTGTGTTGCACTATCATGCGTTGTCCCCCATTTTTTTATTAATATTTTTTTTCTTTTCTTCTTGGAATGGATTGAGCTTAGTCAACATAATCAACCTGTATTCCATAAGAAAGAGTTTAATTTCAAGCCACGCCCTTTTTTGTCCACAAGGAAACGTCCAATCTCTTGTGTTGCTCCATATCCCATAGAAGAACGACCTGGGCCTACAGCAAAAAGAAAAAAAAATGCGGCTTCCCATTCCAGAAAGTTGAGCGAAATCCTATTCAGATATTGCTTGAAATCATCTATGATAGTCTGATCATTAACGATAATAAAAAGATCATCGACATATATCAATAGAACTAGCACTCCCCTTATTTTGGTAAACAAGGAATAATCATTTCTAAATTGTTTAAATCCTATTCCACCCACGGCTAATGTAAACTTATGATTCCATTGCCGTGAGGCTTATTTCCATCCGTATAATGACTTTTCTAACTTGCATATCTTCCTCGGGTCTATATTATCCTTATGGCAGCCACGTGGAATAGTCATATACATCTCCTCTTCAAGCTCTCCCTGCAAGAATGCGTTAATAACATTCATTTGTCATAATGACCAATTAAAAATAGAGGCTAAAGATATAACTATGTCTAACTGGCACATGTTTGACCACAGGTAAAAAAGTATCCGTGTAGTCTATATCCCCTACTTGTGTGTAGCCTTTAACAATTAACCTCGATTTATATCTTTCTATGGATCCATCTTACTTATACATTAGATTATAAATCCACCTACAACCTATAGCTTTTTTACTGGGAGGTAAGTCTACTATTTTCCAAGTATATTCAATTTCAATGCATCAATTTCCTTATTCATTACATCTCTCCACTTTCTTGACCTTACGGCCTCATTGTAATCCCCGGGATCACTTCACTAATGAATGCAACTATCAAGCACTTATAATCAAATTCAATTCGATCATAGTTCATATAGTCAAAAATGAGCTAAATTGGAATTATTAAAATATGGAGATTTGTAACATTTACCCAAACATGGGCTTTTCTTACCCTATACGATCTTCTAACTCTCACCATCTGATCCTCACCATTCTGGCTATTATTATTTTGAAGGTGATGCAATTTCACCATTCATGCCCACCTCTTGGTTGTGTTCGGCCTCTTCGCCTTTGTCATTCTAATTACCATTGCCAAGAGCATCAAGATTGGCATCATCATCCTCTACACTGTCATATGTATGGCTATAGGGCAAAACAAAATCATCATAATACAATTTACAATCATAAGATAGAAAATCAGATTTAATAAAATCTTTCTTCATATTATGAGCATATGGGAAGATATTTTCATAAAATATGACATCCCTTGATACACCTCTGAGCTATAATGTTTGCAAAGCAAAGGCACCCAAAGACCCTCAAATGCTCAATTTTGGGATTCTCCCCATACAAAACAGTAAATGGGGATATTCCATCAAGCATTGGAGTAGGTGTCGTGTTATAAGATTAACAACAATCTTCACACATTCTCCCATATACTTAATAGGGATTTGTGATTGGAATTTCGACGCCCTCGCTATATTTAATATGTGTATGTTTTTTTTCTAATGCCCCATTTTGTTGGGGTGTATAAGGGCATGAATTTGATGTACAATACCAAGGGAATCAAATAATACTTTACACTCATCACTAAAAGCATCATATGTTCTAATTACCTTTACCCTCTGATCAAACTGATTTTGCATATGAGAAATAAATTTATGCAGCATATTATAAACTTCAGATTTCAATTTTAGTAAAAAAAATAATCCATGTGGCTTTTGAAAGTCATCTACAATAGTGAGAAAGTACTTCTCATTATTGTATGTGGCTTCCTTGTATGGATCACACACATCTACCTATACCGTTTCTAAAATGTGACTTGTATTATTATTAATATCATGAAAGAGATTCCCGCTATGCTTAGCCATTGGACAACGAGGACAATTATTTGATTATCCTTAATTTTCAGTTAAATCACGAAGCAATAACATTCTTTTAAAAGAAATATGTTCATATCTTCTATGCCATAAAGCAACTTTATTAATTTAAGATGACTATTTCACTTCTTTTACATTACCACTGCTATTGCAAAAAATCTTGTCAGATAAAGTTTCATTTCTATTACAATCAAGTAGTGAATGTAGGTAAACTAATTCCTCTTTACCAATCTTCTTTATCCTTCCAGTCATCATGTTGTCCTGAATTACACAAATATAATATGAGAGGATAGCATTAAAATTAGATTCAATTGCCAATCTAGAAACTGAAATCAAGTTGTGTCTAAATGCAGGGACATGCAAAGCATTATTCAGGCTAGTGCTTGATCCTAATTTAACATTTGGCAGTCTAACCATGAGTTGATCAGAAATATTGGAATCATAATGATCTAATATTGTTGTATCTGAACTCATGTGTTGGTTTGCCCCACTATCAATTATCCAATCACAAAGTCACATTCATGAAGTAAGAGTGAGAAAGAGTTTTACCAATTCTTTTATCTGACCAGTTCGTAGCCATCATAGCGGCATTCTGCCCCTGATTAGTGGTCACAACTCCAAGGATTGTCATCAGCTGCTGGTATTGGGCTGCAGTAATTGGCTAGCTCATCTGGTCTTGATTGGTTCCTCTGGTTCCTTCATTTTTTTTTTACCTCTTATTGACCTCCATCAATAGTGTTCTACCAAATCCTCCTCTTCTTCCTCTAATAAAGTTTGGAAGGTAGTCGTGCTTTAGCATTGAATAATATTTGGTGACAGTGCTTCCTCCTTGATTTATTGTGTTAATCTCTCGGCATATGGTATACAACCGAGCTCCATTATTTTTGTCGAAATGCTCCTTGAGGTCCTTCCAAACGAGGTGTGCAGTGTCACTAAACTACGGTGTGTACTAACTAATTCACGACAAATTGACATGTGAATCCAAGACCGAACCAAGGAGTTGCATCGCTTCCATTGTTGTAACAACAGTAGATCTTTTGTCGGTGGTTTACAGGTGTCATCAACAAACCCTAGCTTGTTATTTGCTTTGAGTGCAATACGCATTTCACGGCTTCATAGTTTATAGTTATTCGAGCCTTTCAGCACCTCTGTGACCAAATCTAGGTTTGGCGTGTCCGTTAGGTACATCGGATCTTGAAAATCAATCGTTATCATTGTCTTCTTAGATTTTTTGTATTCTTAGTTTCTTCATCCTCTGAGTTCTCATGTTTATCATCATGATGTCGATATTTCTTCAATCGATCTTCTTGTTTCTTTCGTTGATTAGAGTTACGAAAAATAACGCAGATATATACTAAAGTAAAATTATATAAAACTACCTATCAACATTTGAAATTACAATTTGACCCTTATAATTAGATATTTCCTTGCAAGCTAAGAGGCCCGAGGGAGTCGAAAGAGAAACGAGGAGCGATGTCAAGAAAACAACATGCTCGAGGTTGAACGATTCATCCTGGGTCAAGCCCCCTCGGGATTTTTTTTCCGAACGCATCAGATGGGCTACTCCACCTTTCACAAATTGGTTTTAGGACGGAAACTCATCAAGCTTTTGTGGTCATCTCTCGTATGCGCAAGCCCGTGTGTGTTTGCCCGATGATAAATTTCACATTGGTAGTTGTTTCTAAAGAAGAAGTTTATTCGTCTATCAAAATATTTCGTAACTCGTCTCTTCAAACTTCTAACCACAAAGAAAAATTTTTATACTAATATTTTCCCTTTTTTCATTCAATTCCATATGTTATGCTTTAGTGCTGAAATTTTCAATGAATTTCTTTTCTCATTTGTAAGCTCATTTATTACGAAAATAGAATGATGGAAGAAAATTTAAGAAAAACGGAAATACGTTTTATTGTCTTAGTTGTGTGGGATAAAAAAGCATGAACAAAACGAATGCCGTTGCATGTCTAAAGTGGGCACTTTACTTGGAATTTGGGAGAATATGATGCATTGCTCGATGAGCATGTTGCAGTCGCTTTCTTGTGGGTATCGTTTTTTGACCTAAGACTCAACAAACACACGTCACTTAAACGTTTGTTTTTAGTCTTTGTGTTTTATTACACGTTCCATTCCTTTCTTCAATCCTTTTTCTTTATAATCATTAAAGACTATCGCAAGTTTTTCATTATTATTATTATTATTATTACTACTACTGTTACGATAATTATAGATAAAAAATATCCCTTGATCATAACTATTTTAAAGAAAATATAGAAAAATAGTAGTAATAAAAAAAGAACTATATGTTATTAATTCGATATGGCAACTTCATAATATATAAAGATTAGTGATATAAAAATGCTAAAGAGCTTTATCTATATAATGTTTGACGATCTACTTACGTTTAAAGACGCATAAGTGTGGCGCACTTCATATTTTGGGACACGTCACATCAAATGGTATACTGCTCCGAAATTCTAATTTCTGCCAATAAACTGGTTACTGTTGGAATTTCGGGTTTCAACCCCAAATTCTGGACCAGACTCCACTGCAGCGCGTGGCTTCACTCTCATCGATTAAATAGAATCTACTTATACACATAAAACCCCCATGTTTTCGGTAGTTAATCATTATGCCCTCCTTTGTTCACAAGATAGTCGCATTTTAATCAAATCCAATTACATCTTCATGTATTAATTAATCCCTTTTAACATATAACATAATTTGAGAGGATTTATAATATGGTCACCATCTATAGACGCAATAATAACTCTATTGGAAAGTGTAACGTGAGAAGTTAATTCTGCAAACCAAGTCAATTAACTCGGTGCACCGAGGAAAAAGGTCTCTCACCTTAGCCGTCAGAGAGAAAACCTCTCAAAACATATATCTTATTTTCTTTTCTTCTCCACGGGCAGTCATGAATCTACTGCCACCATAGTCGTCGGCGAGTCGAATTGAAGCATCCATCATGTGTTTTCTTTGATTTCTCAATTTTAATGTGTTTGATTTTATTTTACATTCTCTCGTATGAGTGTTAATTTTCTCTCGTATGAAAGTTATCTTATCTCATATGAGAGTGTTTCTCGAATAAGTATTTCAAATGGTCTTACATGATAGATCTGTGGGATATGGACATTGTGCTAGTACTGATGATTTCAAGCAATTGAGCAATCGATGATACTAATTTGAAGAAATGATTGCAATTGAAGATAATTGATTTATCTTTATTTTCTGTTTTTCCTTCGTAATCTTTAATAGTTTGTTTACCAATTCTACTGAAATATTTTGTCCATTCATTTCTACGAAATGAAATTACCATTCAAAAAACAAAAATCGATGCACCACCATCTAGGGGGTTTCCAGGTGGGCGTATGATACTCATCCCCGCCTCGCCTCATGTTTTCGGGAATTAAGATCCCGCAAAGCAAACGAGGATGAAGTTGTCCCCTTCTCAAATTCCGTGTAAATCACTGGCCCAATGGTGCTTATGCTAACTACCAAGTTGTCAAGATTTGAGGCACGGTTATAAGAGAGATGTCCCACGATCTATTTATTCTCTCAATATTTCATTTTGTGAGTCTGTCACACACGAACCTAAACTGGTGTGGTTGAACATATTGATGTGGTTAACAAACTATTGTGCTAATAATCAGCGTTTTACCTGGTCTCCGTATCATGGTTCCTCGTGTCTTGACTGGATGCAATTACACAGCACATGAAGTGAAGTTCACGAGCATCACAAGCGCGTGGACACATCTTTCCCATCTCAAAAAGTCTTTCAAACCACGGCGAAACGTTTTCTCACCAACTTTCCACCACGAAACTAATACGCAACAAAAAAATCACTTCTTCACTTCATTAAAAAGAAATATCTCAAAAAACCAAAACAATTCACTTCATCTTCTTACACAATTTATCTCATCGCAAACCTTCGAGAGCGAAACCATTATGGACCCCAACAGCAACCCCTACCCGACCACCTTCGTCCAAGCCGACTCGTCGTCGTTCAAGCAAGTGGTGCAGATGCTGACCGGCCGGTCCGAGCCGGCGCGACCTCGCAGCAAGAACGGCGGCGGTCTGACGAGGAAGGACAAGCCCGGTCCTAAGCTGTTCGAGCGGAGAAACGGCACCTCGAAGAACTTCAAGATCAGTCCACTGGCTCCTGGGCTGGCCGTGCATCGAACCGGGTACCTCAGCTCGCCTAGACCGGGGACGCCGGAGATCCTGTCTCCGAGCGTTCTGAATTTCCCGGCGCTTACATTGAGCCCCGTGACGCCTCTGGATCTGGAGGCGGAGACGGAGGAGGCTAAGGAGATCAGGGAGAAGGGTTTCTATCTCCATCCGTCGCCGGGAAATACCCCCAAGGACGTTGAGCCCAGATTGTTGCCGCTGTTCCCGGTGACGTCTCCGTCGAGTCGTGCTAGCTAATTGTTGAGTGAGCTGGCAATTATTTTTTGTTTCGTTCTTTCGGTCTCGTGATTGATTATTAATTAAAGACGGTGTTCGTGTTGTATCTTATCTTATTGTGAATCGTTAAATTTCCCAATTGTAATTTGTATCGGAAGCAATTCCAATATAATGCGAGTGAAAAGAAGGTAAAAAAGAAAGACAAAAAAAAAAAACTTGGTCTTAGGAGATTGTTTGATTTGAATTGATCTAGAGAGAACAAAAAAAAGTGTGATCTAAGTCGGTGTTTGTTTTGGGGTGATACGCCAAAACATCATGGTAATCCCGTCATCAACTCCTCATCACCACGTTTATTTAGCGGGGGTGATGAGCCATTACCGTGATGTAGGATCACCTAGGTCATCGAAATGGGGTGATATCTCAACTTTTAGATCACTCAAAAAAAATACAGGGTGATCCTCCATCACTCCGGGTATGTGATATTTTGTACATTTATATTGATTTGCATGAGTGTTAGGGTTTGTCACGAAGGCAACCATTGTTCCAATTCTCGCGGAGTGAGTCGATAGGCTATAAGAGGGAAGTCATATTGATGAATGAGACGTACAAAAATAATTAAGAATATGTTACTTTTGATAATTGCAAATGATGATATTTTTCGTTTTTCAGGTTTCAAAGCATTGCAGTTGACTTATGGGATGATCTAGCCGTGAATGAAGGTCAATATTTGCAAAAGATGTCTTCCAATAAGACAATTGTAGGCTTTTCAAACTTAAAGCTCCACTTTATCAAGGTATTATTTGTATTATTTTCAGATACTTCTATATTTTCATGTTGAGGAAAATATAGATCGTAAAAGTTATTTTTTTTTTTACAAATTTCAGGTGTTGTTCAATTGAAGTCCACATCTACAACAAGTTTGGTGATCAATCCCCATATGATGAAACGAATGAACTAACTTCGTGGTAATTGACATATTTTTTATTTATTTTTCGAGTCAACCAAATATATTATATATATCCTTCACACCGAATTTAAACTGTCTATATTAAAATGATTATTATGTTACATAGGTTGACGAGCACTTCTGTTGATAACAATCTTCAAAAGTTGTCGATGGAAAACAAAATAATGGAGTCCGATGAAATCACGGTCAAACAATTGATCGAGAAAAGAGATATGTTCGATGAAGTACGAAGCAATGAATTTGTTACATTTGTTATACATAAATTTGCAATAATAATATTTTCCCCATGTTTCAAAAAATGCACTTATCATACCAATGAATGCCAAAGAACTATTACTTTTATATAAAGCATATGTCAACCGTGTGGAAAACACATCATCGCCGTGGTATGATTCGTGCGGAAATTATCATCGCTCAGTATTGAGCACATTGAATGGCAAAGAATGTAAAAATTGCACGAATTTCGAGGCGGAATCATCTCCAAGGTATGTAAATTCACCGTACTTACGAAATTCAAAATATTGTATTCAAAATAGTTACAAAATTATTAAACATAACATGTATCGTTTATCTAACCGATGGGAGTGAAAGCGCAACAATTGTTTTATTTGACGATGTGGCAACAATGTATATTGGTTGTACTGTCCAAGTACATCACATCAGTGACTAAGGTAATGGATATTTTATTTAGGGTACACGTCTTTTTCAATGGGTATTCTATTTTGACTCTATTATAGAGTTTGCAGACGGAGATGCTCTTTAATTAGACTAACTCTATTAACTCCAAAATACAGTTATAATTTAATTTTTATTTTTATTCTCTTTTAAATATAAATTTATTTAGTTATGTTAATTATTTTATATCATTAAACAAATAAAATTAAATTCTATAAAAGTCTTTAATATTCTTATGTTTCATTTTTATTTATAAAAAAAATATTTTATTTTCACATAGAAAACATGAGTATTTTACTTTTAAATTAACATGTCAATTATATAATTAATACGTTTTCTATACAAAAATTATTATTTATGTTTTGAAAATAGAAAAAAAAAAGATTTTTTCGGGAATAATTTAAATTCATTTTATATTATGTTTTCCTTTTTATAAATAATTATAATAAAAAATAAATAAGAATATGTATGGATTATTATTTTTAGTATAGAAAATTGAGATAATGGGTTGTAGTAAAAATTAGTGTAGAAAATAGAGTTAGTGAGTTGGGTAAAAACATTGTAGCAGCTGTATTTTTTTGTAAAGTTAACTGTATTTTGGGGTTGTAAGTTAGAGGTGGCCTAACGATAATTCCAATTATTAAAATCATTAAAACCCACATTCTCCACTAAATCAATCAATAACAGGCATCTGGTTCAATAATGTTAATGTTGTTGCCCGAGTAAAATAATCCTCATTTTTGTATGGAAAAAGGCAATTCATCTCCATGGCGAATAACGAGTTCTTCAAACCTACAAGGCATCTCCAGGGTTCTACATCTTCCAATGAGCAACCACAAACATGGTGAGTTTTCCTGCTTTTGACCAATATGTCCTTGTTCATGTTAGTTATAAAAGTATGAATAAAAAATTAATAATTATTAATAAAGAAAACCCATGTTCTTTTTTCAGCGTGTCCAAATTCGTCTCATTACCATCGTTTAATACATGTTTTTAGTTTTCTTTTTGGTCTTACTTGGAGCATTTGGTTTTCTTGTGTTGTTGATCGCCAATTGGTGTTTGTGATCGATAAAACCACATTTCATGGATAAAATGATAGAATGTGCTTCTAGGACTGCATTTTCTTGGTGAATATTATTTTTTAAGAATCTGGGTATTGTTGTGAATGACGATACCTGATTTATCTTAGTGTATATGGATTAACCCACTTGTAAATGATTGTTGTGTTAGATAAAATATGGGTTGTGATAGATTTTTTTGGAGACTAAGAATTTGCATGCTGCAAATTTGGTTTATGCTATATTGCCTACAGATGAGGATGACGTTGATAAAGATACTTTTCAAGAAAAGCTTGGGTTGGATGCAGTGGTTGATGTTAAAGATGATCTCTAAGTTGTGCAAGAGCACCTTGCACGGGTAGTCTCTAATGAATGTGGTGTTTATTGAGCCGTTTGGGGTAGTAACAACATTGCATTTGAGTATGAGGAATTGACAATCAATTGGTCTTTTTTCATATGAATGCCAAGTTTTACTTTGTCCGTATAGGTAGTTTGAGTGTATATTTTTCGTATATGATGTTTATAGTTGGTGTGAATTTGGTATCGGGTTCGTTCTGAATTTACTACGATTTCATTTTCTTTACTTCCTTAAAGAAGCTCGCAGTACTTGGTGATATTTCTTTTTCTGTATGAGCTGTAACATAGAAAGAACCTGCTTAATTTGTAAAGGGACGTTAAATAATATAAGGTCATCTCCAACACATAACACAAAAATATAGTTATACACAAATGTACAATTGCTATTTACTCCAACCCACTAACTATATTTTCTACACTAACTTTTACCTCAACCCATTAACTCTATTTTCTACATTAAAAATAATACTCCATACATATTCTTATTTATTTATTATTATAATTATTTATAAAAACGAAAACATTATATAAAATGAATTTAAATTATTCCCGAACAAATCTTTTTTATTTCTATTTTCAAAATGTAAATAATAATTTTTATATAGAAAATGTATTAATTATATAATTGAGATGTTAATTTATAAGCAAAATACTCATATTTTCTATGTGAAAATAAAATATTTATTTTTATTTCATAAATAAAAATGAAACATAAGATTATTAAAGACTTTTATAGAATTTAATTTTATTAGTTTAATGATATACAATATTTTAACATAACTATATAAATTTATATTTAAAAGAAAATAAAAATAAAAATTAAATTATAAATGTATTTTGGAGTTAATAGAGTTAGTCTAAATTAAAGAGCATCCATGTCTGCAAACTCTATAATAGAGTCAAAATAGAATACCCGTTGAATAAGACGTTTACCCTAAATAAAATATGCATTACCTTAGTCACTGATGCGATGTACTCGGTAATAGTACAACCAATATACATTGTTGCCACATCGTCAAATAAAACAATTGTTGCGCTTTACTCCCATCGGTAACTTCCATAGATAAACGATACATGTTATGTTTAATAATTTTGTAACTATTTTGAATACAATATTTAAGTACTGTGAATTTACATAGCTTGGAGATTATTCCACCTCGAAATTCGTGCAATTTTTACATTCTTTTCCATTCAATGTGCTCAATACTGAGCGATGACAATTTCTGCATGAATCATACCACGGCGATGATGCGTTTTCCACACGGTTAACATATGCTTTATATAAAAGTAATAGTTCTTTGGCGTTCATCGGTATGATAAGTGCATTTTTTGAAACAGGGGGAAAATATTATTATTGAAAATTTTATCAATAATAAATGTAACAAATTCATTGCTTCGTACTTCATCGAACATATCTCTTTTCTCGATCAATTGTTTTATCGTGATTTCATCAGACTCCATTATTTTGTTTTCCATCCACAACTTTTGAAGATTGCATGAGCTGTAACATAGAAATAATCTGCTTAATTTGTAAAGGGACATTAAATAATATAAGGCCATCTCCAACACATAACACAAAAATATAGTTAAATTTACACAAATATACAATTGCTATTTACTCCAACACACTATCTATATTTTCTACACTAAATTCTCAACCCATTAACTCTATTTTCTACACTAAAAATAATACTCCATACATATTCTTAGTTATTGTTATTATTATTTGTTTATAAAACGAAAACATTATATAAATTAAATTTAAGTTATGCCTGAAAACTTATTTTTATTTATATTTTCAGAAAGTAAATAATAATTTTTGTATATAAAATGTATTAGTTGTATAATTGACATGTTAATTTAATAACAAATTTACTCATATTTTATATGTATAAATAAAATATTTATTTTTATATCATAAAATAAAAACGAAATATAAGAATATTAAAAGAGTTCATAGAAATTAAGTTTATTATGTTAATGATATAAAATATTTCAAGCATGACTAAATAAAATATAAAAAGCAAATAAAAATAAAAAATAAATTATAACTCTATTTTAGAATTGAGTAATAGAGTTACTCTACATATAGAGTATCAGTATTTGCAAACTCTATAATAGTGTTAAAATAAAGTACCCGTTAGAGAATATGTGTACTCTATTTTAGTGTAAAACACTAAAATAGAGTAATCATTGGAGATGTCCTAATCGCCTTTCGCTAATCATGCATGGTAGGGGCAAATGTTTTGTAAAAAGGAACTGTTGAGTCGGGATGCATTAGATTATCTGAGAAAGGAGGCTATGCCTTATAGCACCCACTGACGGGGGTGGCCTAAGATCTTAATCGAGGTTTTTTAATTAGGGGTTGTCTTTTGTATGTAACTTGAGTTTTCGTATCATTTCGGCAAATATATACCTTAATTTATTATGTGGCTCGCGGTTTCTCATGCAATGGTATTGATTGCATATCTTACGATGGATGAATTATGGAATGCGTTAAATGAGAGATGTTTAACACTTTCGACTCTCGAAATTAAGTTTCATTATCTCCTTGCTTCGCGCGATTTTTTCCATGTTTATATTCGGTAAACAACTGAAAGTGTTCCAAAATCATGATTCTTTTTTTCCTTCTCTGCTGTTAATGTCTTAGAATTTCAGAAGTCATATTGGAAATTGTTGAATCACGGATTTGAGATTTCGCATAGATTGAAAACCCCGAGTGGGTAGTTATGACGTACGGGGAGAAGACTGAAATTGATGAAAATATGTTGAGCGTGAGAAAATAAGATGTTTTTTAGCGCATGAAAGATGCAATAAACTCTTTGTGGGAAAGCTTTGAGGAAGGCAAGTGCGAATATATGAAGATAATTAAGGGGTGATAATCAGAAAATGTTTAAGCCTAAGATGTTGTTGAGGTAAAGAGGGGCCAACGAAAGAAGAATGAAGTGGTGGTGGGGACTATTATGTTGCAAGACTGAGAAGTGACAAATGCGTAACGAGAGAGAATGATGGAGGAAAGTACAGAGCTTTGACAAGGGGACTTAGGGTCGAAGAACGTGAGAAGTGGTGATCAGGGAGAAGAAGTGGGTAAGGAATTGAAAAGGGGCTAGCTAGAGAAACCTTCGAATGAGATAATAAAGAAGATGAGTGGAGTAGTAAATGTAATACCCGTAAAATTAATACGGGAATAATGCGCAATTAGCGTGAAAATTATTCTGTAATTTTCGGAAAATTATGAAGTTAATTTTCGGACAAAGCGAATTTTCGGGAAATTGAACCGAAAATAAGAAAAATACTCTTTGAGTAAAATAAATAGATATGGGCCCAAATTAATTTAAAGTAGGCCCAATAAGAGATTTCCTTAAGAGAAAGGAAACGTAACTTTCCTTTTAAAGGTTTATCTCAAAAGGTGATAAGGACAAACGAAAATATCAAACGAAAGAAAACAAACGAAGAAAAGCAGAGAAGAACTAAGCAATTTCGGCTAACTTGGAAGTGAGGTAGGTGGTTTTTAACCCCTACAAACTGTTTTTAAGTTTGATTTATTTAGTTTAACGAATTTGGATGAAAGGTCATCCGAATTCATGAATTTCGGGAGCTTTGAATGATTATGTGTTGTATTTGCTGTGTTGAGATGTTAAGTTTGAGCTCAATATATGAGTTCTGTGAATTCTTACATGTTTATGTGAAATCTGGAACGGATTCATGTGATGAAGTTCTGGAAAATATGAATTTCGATGAGATGAAGAAAGTTTCAGCTCATGAGAAATTCGCGGGTTGAAAAGAATTCGCGGGCCAAAAAGGTTCGTGAAGTGTGAGAGAGGAAAGAAAATCGCGGGCTACGATAAAATTCGCGGGCCGAAAGATTTGTAAAGATGTGAGTGAGAAAAAAAGGTCGCGGGCCAAATTTTAAATTTCGCCAAATTTGAAAGGTTGAAATTCGGGCAGATTTTCGATAGTTCGCCGAAGTTTAGTTCGCGAATTATATTCGGGTCGCGAAAAGTTCTTCGCGGACTCAAATGGATTTTATTGTGTGAGTAAATGGGTTTTTCGCGGGTCAGAATTAATTTCGCGGGTCGACCACAGGGTGATTCCTGTGAGAGAAGTAGCGGGTCGGACTAAAGTTTCGCGGGTCAACTTGAATTTCGCGGGGTGATTCCTGTGAGTGAATTTCGGGTGACATGCGAACTAAATCAGACTTCGCAAATTCGATCAAATGACGCGCGAAATCCAAATTCGGGCAATACCGCTAACACTGTGAAGAGTCCCGAATTTTGACTCCAAATGTCGGGTTGACCATATGCTTTTAAAATCTGAAGTTGACCGAACTTCACGATTCGACCAGTCTAATTATTCTTGGACTTTTGTCTTAAATTAGGCCCAAATATTCAAATAAAATTATTTTAAGTTCATTTTATCTTTAAATCAAAGTATATTCATACTTTGACTAGAATTTTCGGGTCAACCCTTATTTTAAGATACGAGAGTATTTTGGGGTATTATTTGTAAGAAATAATACGTGATATATGTGACGAATGTGATATGCATTTCACGACATGCATAAGAGAGGTGAAGGTACCGTAATGATACGGTGACACGATATTGTGTCGAATGTGAGAAGGGTAGAGTTGCCGATTTTGGCAGTTAGGTTCAGACTCGATTATGCACTTGGTGGGAGAGGGGGTTTGCGACACCCATCTACTCGGGATTGAGCCACCCGAGGTGTAAACCACCGGATATTATTTGGCTCAGGGACGGCAGACAGATGTGAGATTCCTGTCTACCCGAACTTGTGGTATAACATTCGGGGAAAAAGCCGTCGGGTTGAGATTGTGTGCGGAAGGAGCGACCCGGCGCGGCCGGTGTGGGCTACCGCATGGTTGATGGTGTACTTTGCCATTGCGCGCGTGGGTGCCGAGTCTGACCTAGGGCCCTGTTGAGAATTGAGAATTGATAGATGAGATTTGTCGAGTGTGCATTATATTATATTGTGAGGAACCGGGATTGGGTGGAGTGCACGCACGTATTGCATGTTATGTAATCACCTATGGGCAATAGCTCAGGGTTCTATCCTATTTTTGTTTGTAGGTAAGAATGAACCCGACACCGACTAGTGTCAGGGTTGAGATTCATGGCGAGCTGGCGGCGGTGACTCCACGGACTTTTGAGGGTGGCGCAGTACATGGGACGCGACCTGTGGAGTGGCATAGTGTTTGATATTGGGTTTGAAATTTTGGGGCTTCGGCCCAAAGTATTAATAGTAGATATTTTTGTAAACCCGATATAATACTATGTAGGTTATTTAAATTAAAAAAAAAAAAAAAGAAAATTTTATCGGGTCTTCCGCGTGTTCTGTTGCGGGGAAATCCGCCAATTAACTTAATTAGGAAGTAGGGTCGCCACAGGTGGTATCAGAGCTTAGGCTTTAGATTCTGAAGACTGTCCATGTACTGCCACTCAAAAGCCGGGAGAACCAGCCTCGCCTGTAAGTTAAGTGTAATACTTTGATATGATTATGTGATCTCATGTATATTTGTTACATGAATTATCTAGTATTTGGAAAATGCCAAGAGGAAGACCGAGGAACGTGTTCGTTGGAGAGTCCAGTCGGAGGGGCGAATCTGAATCCCCACCCCCGACTCGTGAGCATGACACGATAAATAGGCTGACTGAACTTATCCAAAGACAGTCAGACCAAATTCATGATTTGATAAATCACCAGAGCTCATCTGAGCACCGTCCATCCCCACAGCCTGATCGCGTAGAGATCATAGGGGAGCGATTTCGTAAGTTAAATCCACCAGTTTTCGCCGAAGCTACTAATCCTGCGGCAGCTGAGGACTGGATCGACACAATAGAAGACTTATTTATATACAGTCGTGTGCCGAACAATGAGAAGGTGTTGTGTGCCGTTTCCCTATTTCGGGGAAGCGCGCGTTTTTGGTGGAACACCATAAAGGTGTTAGAAGATCCGGCGACGATGACATGGGAACGCTTCAGGGAACTGTTTTATGATAAGTACTTCACTGCTCACGATCAGGAGCAGCGAATGTATGAATTCATGAACCTGAAACAAGGGCGAATGCCAGTTGCGGAATACATCCGCAAATTTGAAGAATTATCTCGTTTTGCACCTCATCTCGTGGCAACCAATACTCTAAAGGTGACGAGATTTCTTCGAGGGCTGAAGCCCGAATTTTATCGAGATTTAAGTGTGGCGGGAGTACGCCAATTAGAGTTCCGTCAGGCGACGGAGCGAGCGTTGATCGCAGAACAAGCGGAAGGAGTAGTAAGGGAAGCCCAAGAGGCAAGTAGGAAAAGAGAGAGTCAGCAACAGCAAGGAGGAAGCGGCCAAAAGCGACAATTCTTCGGCAAGGACCCGAAGAATAAAGGAAATCGACCGAGTCAACAGATGTGGCGCCCGAATGCTTATCAGAGACCGGCCAATGTTCCCAACCGACCCCCGGTACCAGCGCCCCAATGCCAACAGTGTGGACGAAATCACTTTGGCATATGCTACGGACCACGACCGGTGCAGACTCTGCAATGTTTCCGGTGCGGTGAGGCCGGACACATCGCACGGAATTGCCCGAGAGGTCAGCCTCCAGTGTAGACTCAACCGCGTAACCTCATTCGACCTCCACCTGTGCCTGCAAGAGTTTTTACTCTGACTAATGAGGAGGCGGAGGCAAACCCGAATGTAGTTACGGGTACGTTGAGTATATTTCACGTGCCCTCTTCGATCTTGATTGACTCGGGAGCCACACATTCGTTTGTATCGGCTAACTTTGTGGCCAGGGCAGGAATCTATCCCTCCCGTTCATTATGTGATTTCGTGGTATCTTTACCACATGGGGATCCAACTCGATCAAATTTGGTGGTTGAGAAATGTCCCGTAAGAATTGAGGGTAGAGAGTTAGATGTGAACCTAATAGTAATCCCGATGAATGATTACGATATTATATTCGGGATGGATTGGCTTTCGAAATACGGAGCCATTATTGATTGTTCAAAAAGGGTAGTTAGGTTTCGATCGCCAGAGGGAGAGGAGTTTGAATTTTCGGGAAGAAAGAATAGAAACTCAATCCCTCGGATTTCTGCTTTAAAAGCTCAGCGACTCGTAAATACGGGTTGCGAATCGTTCCTAGTTTTTGCGGTGAATGCTGAGGAATCTTCCCAGCTTAAACTTGAGGAGGTTCCGATAGTGAACGAATATTCCGATGTATTTCCCGAGGATCTTCCGGGATTACCCCCAGATCGGGAGATTAAATTTGCAATCGATCTTGTACCTGGAGCTGCCCCGATCTCTAAATCCCCGTACGGTTAGCACCGAACGAATTACGAGAATTGAAGGAGCAATTGGAAGATTTGTTGCAGAAGGGTTTTATTCAACCCAGTTTCTCACCATGGGGAGCCCCGGTTTTATTTGTGAAGAAAAAGGACGGGTCGATGAGAATGTGTATCGATTATCGTGAACTCAACAAGATCACGATTAAGAATAAATACCCATTGCCAAGGATTGACGATTTATTCGATCAACTCCAAGGAGCAACAGTATTTTCTAAGATCGACCTGCGCTCCGGTTATCATCAGCTGAAGATCCGGGAAGCGGACATTCCAAAACCGCATTCAGTACGAGGTACGGCCACTATGAATTTTTGGTCATGCCTTTCGGATTGACGAATGCTCCGGCAGCCTTCATGGATTTGATGAACCGAGTATTCAAAAAATTGCTGGACCGATGTGTTATCGTCTTTATCGACGATATTCTCATTTATTCCAAGACAAAAGAAGAACATGAGGAACATTTGAGAGCGGTCCTAGGAATTCTTCGGGAGAAACAATTATTCGCCAAATTTAAAAAGTGCGAATTTTGGTTGGATCGAGTAATCTTTCTGGGGCATGTTATTTCGGGAAGCGGAATTTCAGTAGATCCCAGCAAGATAGAAGCTATAGAAAATTGGCCAAGACCAACCACTCCCACGGAGATAAGAAGTTTTCTCGGGCTAGCTGGGTATTATCGAAAGTTCATTAAGGACTTTTCCAGCATCGCCTCGACGCTCACCAATTTGACAAAGAAAAATGTTCCGTTCAAATGGACGGATGAATGTGAGCAAAGTTTCCAGGAATTAAAGAAAAGGCTAACAACTGCTCCAGTGTTAGCAATACCTTCGGGTACTGGAAATTTTTCTGTTTATAGTGATGCCTCTAAATATGGGTTGGGGTGTGTTTTAATGCAAAACGGGAAGGTGATCGCTTATGCCTCCCGACAATTAAAGCCATATGAGAAAAATTACCCCACTCATGATCTCGAACTCGCAGCCGTAGTGTTTGCTCTTAAAACATGGCGACACTATCTTTACGGAGAAAGATGCGAGATCTTCACGGATCACAAGAGTTTGAAGTACTTCTTCACCCAGAAGGAGTTAAATATGAGGCAAAGAAGATGGCTCGAGTTAGTCAAAGACTACGACTGTGTGATAAATTATCATCCAGGAAAAGCGAACGTAGTCGCAGATGCATTGAGCCGCAAAACTGTAAACACTGAATTACGCCAATTCGGAGTTGAAGTAATCAATTTCGGAGAGATTGAAGAAAAGTTGGCAGTGTTGACACTTAAGCCAACACTATTAGACCGAATCATCGAAGTACAAAAGAAAGATGAGTTGTACTTGAAGAAACAAAGAGAACAAGATAAAGAAGTCTCATCGGAATTTGAATTCCGAGAAGACGGGAGTTTACGATTTAAAAGTCGCTTATATGTGCCGGAAGATGAAGAGATTCGTCGAACTTTAATGACGGAGGCACATACGACAATATATTCGGTGCATCCCGGTGCAACGAAAATGTATCGTGATTTGCGACTAAATTATTGGTGGCCGGGAATGAAAAAGGATGTTGCTGCATTTGTACATAGATGCCTGACTTGTCAGCAGATCAAAGCAGAACATCAAAGACCGGCAGGAATGTTACAACCTTTGACGATTCCCGAGTGGAAGTGGGACCATATAACAATGGATTTTGTCGTCGGGTTGCCAAGAACGGTGAAAGGTTATGATGCAATTTGGGTGATTGTTGACAGACTGACTAAGTCCGCCCATTTCTTGCCTATTCACCAGACCTATCCCATGGAGAAGTTCGCTGAACTCTACATTCAAGAGATAGTGAGACTCCATGGAATTCCGATATCGATCGTATCAGATCGAGATTCAAGATTTCTGTCCCAGTTCTGGAAAAGCTTACAGAAAGCTCTGGGAACTAAATTATCATTTAGTTCAGCTTATCATCCCCAGACTGACGGACAATCGGAAAGGACGATCCAGACACTCGAAGACATGTTGAGAGCATGTGTCTTGGATTTTCAAGGGAATTGGAGTAAATATCTCCCGTTAATAGAATTTTCATATAACAACAGCTATCAAGCAACGATCGGAATGGCGCCTTACGAAGCCTTATACGGACGTAAATGTCGATCCCCAGTTCATTGGGATGAAATCGGCGAGAAGGCGCTATTAGGTCCCGAGATGGTACGCGAAATGACTGAAGTTGTTAAGAAAATTCGGGAGAAAATGCAAACGGCCCAAAGTCGCCAGAAGAGTTATGCAGACAAGAGGCGAAGGTCGTTAGAATTTGAAGAAGGTGATAAAGTATTTTTGAAAGTATCACCTATGAAGGGTGTCAAACGGTTCGGACAAAAAGGAAAGTTGAGTCCGAGATATATAGGACCTTTCAAAATTTTGAAAAGAGTCGGTGAAGTAGCATATCAGCTAGAATTACCGACGTCGTTAGCACAAGTCCATGACGTATTCCACGTGTCTACACTGCGAAAGTATGTGTTGGACCCGTATCATGTGCTAAGAGACAAAAGACTTCACCAACAATTGAAGCCGGACTTGAGTTACGAAGAAAAGCCGGTAGAGATTCTAATGTATGAGGTGAAGCAATTACGAAATAAGAATATTCCCCTCGTGAAGGTCTTATGGCGAAACCAGATATTGGAAGAAGCCACTTGGGAGCGAGAAGACGAAATGAGAGAGAAATACCCTGAGTTGTTTCAGACAACTTAAATTTCGGGGACGAAATTTCTTTTTGGGGGGGAGGATGTAATACCCGTAAAATTAATACGGGAATAATGCGCAATTAGCGTGAAAATTATTCTGTAATTTTCGGAAAATTATGAAGTTAATTTTCGGACAAAGCGAATTTTCGGGAAATTGAACCGAAAATAAGAAAAATACTCTTTGAGTAAAATAAATAGATATGGGCCCAAATTAATTTAAAGTAGGCCCAATAAGAGATTTCCTTAAGAGAAAGGAAACGTAACTTTCCTTTTAAAGGTTTATCTCAAAAGGTGATAAGGACAAACGAAAATATCAAACGAAAGAAAACAAACGAAGAAAAGCAGAGAAGAACTAAGCAATTTCGGCTAACTTGGAAGTGAGGTAGGTGGTTTTTAACCCCTACAAACTGTTTTTAAGTTTGATTTATTTAGTTTAACGAATTTGGATGAAAGGTCATCCGAATTCATGAATTTCGGGAGCTTTGAATGATTATGTGTTGTATTTGCTGTGTTGAGATGTTAAGTTTGAGCTCAATATATGAGTTCTGTGAATTCTTACATGTTTATGTGAAATCTGGAACGGATTCATGTGATGAAGTTCTGGAAAATATGAATTTCGATGAGATGAAGAAAGTTTCAGCTCATGAGAAATTCGCGGGTTGAAAAGAATTCGCGGGCCAAAAAGGTTCGTGAAGTGTGAGAGAGGAAAGAAAATCGCGGGCTACGATAAAATTCGCGGGCCGAAAGATTTGTAAAGATGTGAGTGAGAAAAGAAGGTCGCGGGCCAAATTTTAAATTTCGCCAAATTTGAAAGGTTGAAATTCGGGCAGATTTTCGATAGTTCGCCGAAGTTTAGTTCGCGAATTATATTCGGGTCGCGAAAAGTTCTTCGCGGACTCAAATGGATTTTATTGTGTGAGTAAATGGGTTTTTCGCGGGTCAGAATTAATTTCGCGGGTCGACCACAGGGTGATTCCTGTGAGAGAAGTAGCGGGTCGGACTAAAGTTTCGCGGGTCAACTTGAATTTCGCGGGGTGATTCCTGTGAGTGAATTTCGGGTGACACGCGAACTAAATCAGACTTCGCAAATTCGATCAAATGACGCGCGAAATCCAAATTCGGGCAATACCGCTAACACTGTGAAGAGTCCCGAATTTTGACTCCAAATGTCGGGTTGACCATATGCTTTTAAAATCTGAAGTTGACCGAACTTCACGATTCGACCAGTCTAATTATTTTTGGACTTTTGTCTTAAATTAGGCCCAAATATTCAAATAAAATTATTTTAAGTTCATTTTATCTTTAAATCAAAGTATATTCATACTTTGACTAGAATTTTCGGGTCAACCCTTATTTTAAGATACGAGAGTATTTTGGGGTATTATTTGTAAGAAATAATACGTGATATATGTGACGAATGTGATATGCATTTCACGACATGCATAAGAGAGGTGAAGGTACCGTAATGATACGGTGACACGATATTGTGTCGAATGTGAGAAGGGTAGAGTTGCCGATTTTGGCAGTTAGGTTCAGACTCGATTATGCACTTGGTGGGAGAGGGGGTTTGCGACACCCATCTACTCGGGATTGAGCCACCCGAGGTGTAAACCACCGGATATTATTTGGCTCAGGGACGGCAGACAGATGTGAGATTCCTGTCTACCCGAACTTGTGGTATAACATTCGGGGAAAAAGCCGTCGGGTTGAGATTGTGTGCGGAAGGAGCGACCCGGCGCGGCCGGTGTGGGCTACCGCATGGTTGATGGTGTACTTTGCCATTGCGCGCGTGGGTGCCGAGTCTGACCTAGGGCCCTGTTGAGAATTGAGAATTGATAGATGAGATTTGTCGAGTGTGCATTATATTATATTGTGAGGAACCGGGATTGGGTGGAGTGCACGCACGTATTGCATGTTATGTAATCGCCTATTGGGCAATAGCTCAGGGTTCTATCCTATTTTTGTTTGTAGGTAAGAATGAACCCGACACCGACTAGTGTCAGGGTTGAGATTCATGGCGAGCTGGCGGCGGTGACTCCACGGACTTTTGAGGGTGGCGCAGTACATGGGACGCGACCTGTGGAGTGGCATAGTGTTTGATATTGGGTTTGAAATTTTGGGGCTTCGGCCCAAAGTATTAATAGTAGATATTTTTGTAAACCCGATATAATACTATGTAGGTTATTTAAATTAAAAAAAAAAAATTTATCGGGTCTTCCGCGTGTTCTGTTGCGGGGAAATCCGCCAATTAACTTAATTAGGAAGTAGGGTCGCCACAGTAAATCAAAAAATTACGATGGAGATGACTAGGAAAGTCTAAAACGTAGACAATGAAGTAATGCCTGACAACACGTTTGAAGCAGCGAAATATTGGGGGTAAAGCTCATCGAAAAAGGTTAAGCGGAGAATAATAAATATCAACCTATACAAAGGTGGTAAGAAGAATGATGGTCAAAACCACGAGTGTAAAGAGCTGAACAAAAATGTAAGTGATTCATGTAACAACCTGTCTGATTTCTTTTATTAATCAATTTGTTTCAAATTTTTGTATTTTGTTAGTTGGTCAGTGTGTCCATATGTGGCTATGTATAATGTAGCATTGAGTTTTTCAGGGGCCGAAATGTGTAACTTGGATGATTAATGTACACAAAAATACATATTGTTTTCACGTACAACGCACGTACTCCCTACTAGTATACTACAAAGATCTGAATAAATTTTATCATCTAATAGTGACTTTAAGGGCATATATTATGAAGTTTTCCCAATTGTTTCATTTCCAATAATTTCAAAAACGTTTTTTTTTTCATCAACAAAACTTAGAGACACTACTGATTAATTTGTATTCTCATCACTCGACGTTATCAAATTCTAGAGACACTTATGTTTATTAATAATATATAATAGCAAATTAGTACAATTAAATAAATTACTTCCTAAATTTGGAAATCGACGACATTAAGAAAAATACAATAGTGAAATAAAAGTAGTCGGTATCTTCTGAATAGAGCTATCAAAAAAGCCCAAAGTCCACGGCCCGACCCGCCCAGGCCCCCCATAAGGGCGGGGCGGGCCTGAATTTTTTAGGCCCGCCGGGGAGCGGGCCTAAGTGGGCACGGCGCGGGCCGCGGGCTTTGGCGGGGTGGGCGCGGGTAGCCCGCGGGCTACCCGATTATTTTTAAAAAAATAAATATATATTTTTTATTAATAAATTTAATATATATGTAACAAATTACATAAATATATTATTAGTCTAGTGGTTGCATTATTTTATACGTAAGGTGTTGGGTTCGTACCCCAAGAACACTTTTTTTTTTTTTAATTTTTTTAAATTGGGCGTCAATTTTATTTTATTTTTTAATTAGGCGGACCGGGCCGGGCCTGTGTTTTAGAGGCCCGCCAGATGATGGGCTTTGGCGGGCTACGGGCGGGCCCAGCCCGTAGGCATGTTTTGACCGCTCTACTTCTGAACCGCTGCCTAACTAACAGATTTAGAACCGAAACATGTTCATACAAACCTAGTTTTCACTAGGACCAAAAAGAGTGCAAAACATGCTTATTAACCACATTCCCCTTTAAACACTAAATAGATAATATTATGATGCTCCGAACGTATATAACTCTTTTCTTTTTGTGTACGTACAAAGGAAATATACATATGCCTATTTATAGGCCAAATTTTGAGCTACCTCACTAAAAAGGAAATAGGCATCCATGTTTAACATAAATGTATATTCATAATAATATATGTATTATAGAATATATAATAGATGTTAGCATTATAATTCATGTTTTCGTATCCATATGCGTTGGTCCTCAAAAACTACATGTCTCTCACAATTGGTGTCAAAACATAATTGTCCCCTGTTTTTATTGTGTTATTTTAGATTATAAATCTATAGTGGAAAAAAAGATTTAGTAATGCCTAGTTTCCTCGTTGTGCATACAGATTCTATCATAGAATGGCAAAAATATAGGAAAAATTCCGATTATCCTATTCTCCTGAATAATAATAATATATGCAATTAATCTAAATAGGACGGACTCGTATATTTCAGGGGGAAAAAGTAAATAAAAAATGCGAAGGCACCTGGTTGTTTTCCGATCATTGTTGTAATCTGCTTCATCTTTCTTGACGAGTAAGTAAATAAATTACGGAGAATTGATTTTCATATAAGTGGTTTTTTTTTTTTCGTTTAGTTTGCTTTAGGCGCCTTTTTGCATGGTTTTCGCACCACCTTAGTTCGCGCACGCACTACCAACAGTTAGCTCTCACTCTCTCTAGCTCTCCGTTAAATTGATGGTTTATTGTCGCTTTCCTCAACGAGAATCAACCTTTAGCTGCTTTCGATCGGTCGTATTTTTATTTTTGTCATATTTTTTTCTTATGCTGCAGTTGCGAAGTAAAGGGGTTTGAGTTTTATCGCTATGGACGAAGATTGGGATGCTCAGAGGATGTAAGATTAACTTTCGTTAGCCTTTTTAATCTCGATGTTGATTTACCTAGAGGATGTTGATTTCCTTGTGCGATTTTGATATTTGTTCTCAATTTCGTTGGGTGTACTGAAGTTGATTACCTTTAAATGTTGGCATTGCTGTTTTGATCGATGTTAGTCTCTTATTGTAGGTTGGATTTATACATTTATGATTATCTGAAAAGGAAGAGCAAGCACGCAACTGCTGAAATTTTCGGCAAAGAGGCAGATGTAGTGCCGAAGCAAGTTTGTATGTTTCCACACTCTCTTTGACA
Source organism: Linderniella brevidens (assembly GCA_004919715.1). Lineage (NCBI taxonomy): Eukaryota > Viridiplantae > Streptophyta > Magnoliopsida > Lamiales > Linderniaceae > Linderniella > Linderniella brevidens. The sequence continues at coordinate 11,119,000 of SWDC01000150.1, read as the reverse complement.
CATTTTTTAGGCTCTTCGATTGGAGATGGATTTTTCTGTATCTAATATTACGATATTAGATCTTTAGATTGTTAACGGTGTTTCTATAATTGGTGGCTTGTTCTTTTCTACAACTCTCTGATTGATTGCAAGGGGCTGTAGGCTTTAAACGAAAATGAACATATATGTGCTACTGGTGTTTTTCTTTCTCTGATGATTTAGGATAAATGTGCCCTTTCTTTATTATCGATATTCGATTTCATTTGTAGCATGGTTTTGTGTGTGTTTAACGAACAAAGTATAGTTCATATTCACTCTTTTGCCACAAAAAAATGTTCCTATGCACACTACTACGGCGATTATCATCTGAAAAGTGCATTTTCATCCATTGCATTTCCCTTTCTCCAGATCTAAATCCTCCAGAAGGGTTTTTAGCAGAGTGGTGGTCCACATTTTGGAACATGTACAATTCTCATACGAACAATTATCCCTTCGAAACTGGAAAATCATCTTCAGAGGTCCCACTTTTATATCATTGCTCATCTGCTCTGCCACTGTTATTCTATTGCGAAATCATCCATTTTCAAGGTGAACAATCTTCTGCAGGAAACCTGTCAAGCTATGTGGATTCCGGGAGTCCTCAACTCTCAATATTATATTTCTTCAACACCGATCAGTCCAAGGCCTATACGTATGGAGAATGTGCTGCACAATGCATCATCTCCAACGTTTGCAGAGCTTGATAACATCTACAGTTCTTCAATGTTTCCTGGGCTTGAACACCATTTTAACAAGATTGAGATGCAGGAGTTGATAGCAGCTCAAAAGCTTGCAGAACTTCATGTGGAGAATATACACGCTAATTCACACTTTCCTAGTGTTGGAAACTTGGCTCACTTGCTCGCATCATCGAGTGGTCCCACTGGCATTGGGTACGCAAGATCTATACATGAATTATAGTTGCTGAAACTGAGTCTTAAAATTTATGGTTTACACGTAGTAAAGTAACTCCTGAGTTTCCATTTTTGCTGGGCTCATTTGAGTAACATTACAAAATAAGCAAGATTGCAACTGTTTTCTGTTTGAGTTCTGAAACTTCTTATTTCTACTCAAGATTTTATCTTTTCATTGATGTCTCATCTTCCGCAGTAGTTACTTTCAGGAGAAAAATCTTTGGAATCATCACCATTCTATAGCCAGAGTATGTGCACGTTTTCTATACATATCATGTATCCAAGCTTATTGAGAGATAATGACTATGAAGTACTAACTTTTCTGCAGGAGAATAAAGCTGGTACTGATACAGGGAAATATATCGTTACCTACGAACAATCGACTCATGAAGCATCCAAAACCGTGCAAGGTATGAGGCAGCCAAAGGGTTCGTTGGTTCAAATGAAAATGGTATCAAACTATGTTAGATTTGGTGTTATCACACATTGTTTAGCTCACTATCACCCATTATCAACATTTCTCTCGATGATATTTTTCTTTGCATAATCCGGAAGGCACCTAATGATTTTGATAAATTTCTTCATTCCTTATGGTTATTGGTTAATGCAAGACGTGTTTCAAAGTGCTACTGTAACATTGTCTTTGGAATGCATTAATGATACTTAGCATTATATATGAATAAATATATATATATATATATATATATGTATATCTTAGGTAATGTACATTTTAACTAATAATTCCTGGTCTCCCCTTCCAATCCTCCTACAGGTAGAACCAATGGATATGGATCTGGATATGGATATGGTCCTCATAAGCTGACAACTTCAACTGTATGAGCATGCCAAATTTTTCTAATACATGATCTCAGTTTTGTCTTTTGTGATTGCTATGTTCCTTCTAAATTCATTTGATTTCTATGTTTACACATTCATCTTGAGGTGTAAAGCATCCCGGCCACAATTTTGCGGAACATCACCAATTTTCTGTCCCATGCTTTCAACAACGCGGCGTGTCTCACATTGTAGCCCAAGCATCAGCAGCATCGACACCATCTTTCTTTAAAAGTTCAACCGTGACACATAGTAAAGAGCTTGTCAACTATCACTCGGAACAAAAGAACAAACAAGTAAGCTTAAGCAATATCTTTATTTACAGAACATTCTCCCTCTCCCAGTTAGAGATCTTATTCCGTGGAACTTACCTGCTGCATCAGTATGTTTGACTCTAGCCGAAGCGTGAGTGTGTAAGTAAATTATGGGCCTGAGAAAGTAACGTGGCCTTTGAAGTGTTTTTTTTTTTTTTTTTTTGAGTCATCATAATGTATCTGGTTAAATGGAATGTAGCTTCATCAAGTGTTTTCTTCATTTGCGTGTGTGTATGTGTGTGTGTTTTCTGTTCATAATTGTCAAGTCACCATAGCTGTTCTTATTTATTTGAAAAAGAGAAATATTATATATATGGTTTTTTTTTTGCTCATTTCTGCAAAGAAATCATGATGACTCTTGAAACTTGATCCTCACCGACATACACCTTTTTTTAGTTACACTGTTTTCAACCTCCGCTAATGTTATGATTCTAATCTGGAGCAGAATATTGTCAGTTGTAGCTTTGTTTACTCATTTATGTAATATGACTTTTCGGTTGTGTAGGATCCGGAGATGGATATCGAATCGTTTTTGTCGAATGAAGCTCTGGGCAATGAGAGTACTTCTTTAGGTGCTCGTGAACTAAGTTACTCAGATCATAACAACTCTGGAAAGGAAGGCAAGCTATATCCTATGCATTCATGAAATAATCCCATAACAACATGAGATGATCTATCTCTTTATGTAATGAAGTTAATTATGTTTCTCGTATGAATGCCTTAAAATCATGCATTTACGTAGCTACTTTGCGAGCATAATCTGGTTTTTTTTATACGAGATAGCTTGCTCTGTATTGGAAAGAAGACCTTTGTGGTTGATGTATGATAGGTTGGTTTTCATTGATATTTGCAGAATTCCACTTTTCTTTATTATATAGCCTTGCCCAGAGCAACAACAAGCTCACCTGTTGCGATTTTTCGTCCAATGGAAATTTTCTAGCAGCTGCTGGACATGAGAAGAAGGTACCACAAATACCTCTTATTCATATATTACTCACTGGAATATCTCATATGGAGTTATACTTTTGTTTTTTGATTTGTTTTTTTTCAGATTATTGTTTTTGATGTTCAAAGTTCGACTGGGAAAACCCGCGTGGGGCATTCTCAACTCATTACAGGCATTCGTTTCAAGCCAGATTCGCAACATTTTGCAACGTCTTCTTTCGACAGGAGCGTGAAGATATGGGATGCAGTCAATGTACTAAAACCTCCCCTTTTTAACTTTCGCTAGTTTCTTGCCATACTTGAGTTTTTCTCTTTCATACAATTCCCTTAAGCCGTTGAGCCTACGATAACGTAAGGAGCACTTTTGAAGAATTTATATTTGGGAAAAATACTTCTCTATTTATCTTCCCAAGCAAATAATCTTGCCTTTACAACATTATTATCTATAATAGTATGCCATGTTTCAGTTGAGAGAGCCCCTTCATAACCTTGTTGGGCACACGGATCACGTGATGTCACTGGATTTCCACCCCAAAACGCCCGACATTCTCTGCTCGTGTGGAAATGACGGCGAAGTCCGGATATGGAA